>CM059565.1:60714152-62042450 GCA_030386875.1 Morinoia aosen | reverse complement strand
GATAAGGGTGCGGTTCGAAATGAAATTGAATACAAAAGCATATAAAATGATGAGGATGGCCTGAAGTCTTTGAACTTATTCGCCTCAGTTTGCTTAGATCCACAATTAGCTATAATTAATTAAACCTGATTGTAGTAATACATATCAATAGTGATTTTACAAACAAATTCCTTGTAGGTATTTTGTTAGTGTTATTTTGATTAGGTTGACTTTGATTTATTATCCAAGTTTTGATTTTTGTTTATGATTTTTGGGAGAATTGTTTTAGGTTGAAATGATCATGTACAACCGATTTTGATAATTTTATTTTGACTAAGTTGACTTTGATTAATTATTCATGCGTTGATTTTTATTCAAGTTTTTACGCGTAATGTTTTTGTTTGTAATGATCATGTGAACTACCTCGTCTGAGGTGACAGAGGCATTCCTTTTTTCTATTATGCGATAGCTTTTCAATTGCTCCTGTTTATTTCCGCAGCGCCCACATCTCGTAATAATGAAATGTAATATATGTATAAAAAACATGAGAAAAAGAACAGAAAACGATTTGAAGCATCGTTTCATCGAATTTGCAAGAAACACGAATGGTTTTGAAAAGATTTCTGAAAAACAGGTGCTCGAAAGAAAAAAAATCATCTTAGAATCCCGCATCATTTAAGAATTTCGCATCGATTTCAAATGTACGTACAACTGTCGAGGTACTGTATATTTCCAACGAAACTCGTATGTGTCGTTCCAAATAAATCTCTGAAGAATGTTTTCAGGTTTGGGAATCCTTACAGTGTTTAAACATAGTTCATTGAATGATCAAATTTAATCTGGACTGTAAATAACATATGTCTTTCATTTCATTAATATAAGTGGGACAAAATTATTGACTACGCCAATTTGTTTTAAATGCGAAACATAAGAAGCAAATCAATAACCAATAATAATTAACATTCTTTTCATGTTCCGTATTTAGAACGCATAATTTGTTAGTTTCAAACTGCTCTAATGTCGGTTTTCATCTACACCTTGCACTCTTGCATTCAAGTAATACATATTCCAAGAGATGATTTCTAAAATATATCTAACGACCCACAAAACTCTACCAAACACCACTATTGACACCCAAGTTTTAGTGTTTAAGTAAATTTTGGCTTTAATTAATCCTGAAACACTTTCAACAACATCAAGGGTATTTATGTTAGTACAGATCAAAAGATATTTTAGGCCACGTATAGCATGGCACGCTGAATTCCGACGAATTTTATTAATAGCAAATTCAAGTGCTTGAGGTAATTTTGATGTTAAATTCAACATCATGTAAAAGCGCATCTTCACCACAATCTCTTAGCACTAAAATTGATGTAGAAGTGTTTTTTCACATTTTCACTACAATTTCCTAGCGCCAGCCTGATGTAGAAACATATTTTCAGCACATTTTCTAAGCGCCAGACCTCAGGTAGAAGCGTATTTTCACACACTTTCCATGCACCAAACCTGATGGACAAAGGACATTTTCATTACAATCTTTAAGCACTAGCCCTGAGGTGGCAGGGCATTTTCACACACTTTCCAAGCACCACACCTGAGGTAAAAACACATCTTCACCACAATTTCGAAGCACCACAGCTGAGGTAGAAACATATCTTCACCACAATTTCGAAGCACCAGACCTGAGGTAGAAGCACATCTTCACCACAATTTTGAAGCACCAGACCTGAGGTAGAAGCACATCTTCACCACAATTTCGAAGCACCAGACCTTAGGTAGAAGCACATCTTCACCACAATTTCGAAGCACCACAGCTGAGGTAGAAACATATCTTCACCACAATTTCGAAGCACCAGACCTGAGGTAGAAGCACATCTTCACCACAATTTCGAAGCACCAGACCATAGGTAGAAGCACATCTACACCACAATTTCGAAGCACCAGACCTTAGGTAGAAGCACATCTTCACCACAATTTCGAAGCACTATAGACCTGAGGTAGAAGCACATCTTCACCGCAATTTTCAAGCGATAGACCTGAGGTAGAAGCACATCTTCATCAAAATTTTTAAGCATCAGACCTGGGGTAGAAACACAGCGTCACCACAATTTCGAAGCACCAGACCTGAGGTAGACGCACATTTTCACCCCCAATTTCGAAGCTCCAGACCTAGGGTCGAGGCACATCTCCACCACAATTTTCAAGCGATGGACCTGAGGTAGAAGCACATCTTAACCACAATTCCGAAGCACCAGCCAGACTTCTGTGTTCACGACATTCCTGAGACACGTGAGAACGCGTGTGTCTGCTGCTGACCTTTTTGATTCCACGTGAACTGGACTTCTCAATTTCTCGTCCATTAGTTCTCGATCTCGTGATGGCAGCCGTGATGGTCTGAATAGCAATCGCGGCCAGGCTGGCCTCAGGCAAGATTTGCTTTCCTTTGAGATAAAATTGTCTGCACTATAGTACATGATTTTCAGAGTTTAATTTGTTGTACAGGCAAAATTTTGTGCAATGTAGGGCATGATTTTCAGAGTTTAATTCGTTGTACAGGTAAAATTTTGTGCAGTGTTGGGCATGATTTTCTGAGAACTTAATTCGTTGTGCGTGCCATATTTTCTACGCAATAATACATAATTTTCAGAGAATTTAATTCGTTTAACGGGCAAAATTTCCTGTACTTGAGTGCATGATTTCCCAACTATTTAATTCACTGTATCACCCCACGAGGTTGTGTACGTTCTTTTTAAGACTTTCATTGCCTCAAAGGTTCTGAAATAAAGTTCTTTGAAGTTCTTAAACAATGAACTTCACCTACATGTGTTGGTGTTAACGTTAATTCTAATAATATACAGTAACAATGATATGCATTAATAATAAACTCAACTAACGACAACTCTGACCAGAGACTATTCAAGTGTCACTCTGATGAATTTCGTTGATTCATTTTTTACAGGTACTAGCAAAACATATATTATTGTGGCACTTGGGGTCTTGAACGAAGAACTTCACCTAAATATATTGATGTGAAAATAATAGTAATAATTAACTCAGTTAACGACAACTTTGGATAGAGATTATTTCGTTGTCTCTCTTGTAGTTCTTAGAATGTAATTCTTTACAACGCCGAAAAATTTATTTGGCGAGTCAAATAAGCAGCGGTATCACTTGAAAATTTTATCAAAATTCATACCGTATATTTCCAGAAACAAGAGAGCTCGATGCCGCGTTTCGAACAAGCAAGTTTGGCTGCACGGAGGAAGAACCAGAATTTAAAACCGAATGGGAAAATGTTTCCCCGTCGTCATAAAAAGGGCTGAGTGTTGTCGGAAGAATATGAGCAAAAAAACAGGACAGACTCAAGCCAAAAATTGGTACATGCGTCGGCGCTTGGGAGTTGTTACGTTATTTTGTACGCGTCCTCACGCAGACTCCCTCCCTCACATCTTTGTAACGATTGAAATTATTTTTAACCTGCGGTTACGATTGAAAACACGTTAAGTTAAAAAACTGGGCTAAGCTACGATAACGATTGAAATTATTTTAAATCTAAAATGACTGGGTTAACCTGTCATAACGATTGAAATTATTTTAAATCTAAAATAACTGCGTTAACCTGCCATAACGATTGAAAACATTTTAAATCAAAAATAACTGTGTTATCCTGTGATGTCGTTGGAAAACACTTTATATAATTGGGTTAACCTTTGAGCGTGTAATTCTCGAGTAATTTTAGATTTTCGTATGATAAGTACCTACTTACTCAACATTTTCTGTAGTACATCACTTCGTTGTTTCCTTACGCTAAGGTAAATGAAGTGGTTCTGAATTCTATATTATTTATTTTGAAAGCACACTTCCGTTTTATTTATTGCAACCATAATGCTATTCATTTAATTCTTTAAACTGTGCTTAAAGTATTCAATTGATATTTTAAGTTAAATCCTGTATTTCTTCATTAAAAATATTTAATGAATATCTCTTAATTGGCTGTTTATTGTTTGTTTTATAATAACTTCATTCCAATCCGAGAAGCAGCTTTTCTAAATCTAAAATTATGCGGTCAAATTAGACAGCACGGCATGCTAGCATACACCGTGGAATTTGACGGTACAATTTCTTTGGGAATGTGAAGTAATTCTCGTTCATTGTTATGCCATACGATTGAGAATGAAATGGAATTTTTGAATGAAAAAAAAAATTCTAACTGAAACTACAGTAACAAAACGTGATAGGAATCTACTGTTCTTTTTTATTTTTATTTAAAACAACACGCTTAAGTTCTGCATGAGACAAAACAAGTGGGTGACACTTGTTCGAGAAAGTCCTTTTCTTTAATGTTTTACTTCATATGATTTCGTGTAAATTGTTATTCGAAAAAGTGTATCGCGTGGTGCAAAATTTAAAGGGTATTTTATTGAATGTAAGGAGAGTTGTTTGGCACCAATAACGACACTGGATGACGTTAAGTGCGTTCTGTATACCCAAATGTGCGACAAGAAAACGTTTGAATCTTTTAAAACATTCAATAAATTCACAAGGCAATTATTTATTTATTGCAAGTGAATTCGATTTCAATGTTTCTTTAGCCTCCTTTCTGCTCAGTAGTCGTAAAAAAATATGTACTGTTATCAGGGGCAATTTTGAACCACATTCAAATTCAGCGCTACATATAGAGATTAAATATTTGCTTCGATTGAAGAAACAATGCCTGAATCTGGCACCACTTTCATCATCGGCAAAAAATTTTTTATTGACCCATGAGTAACTCAAACAAGCTGATTTAAGAAAGATATCGAACCTACAATATTTCATTGTACTGTATTGTTTACTGAGGAAAACGTAAAAAACATAAAATAATAATTATGAAGAGTTAAGAATTAAATTCTTAAAATAGCTCGTTCGAGGACTGGGCGGTGAATTTCCTTTATCTTCATTTAGTTTTTTAATTCAAGTTCAGTTTCTGATAGTTAAATTTCATAATACTGAGGCAGCAATTACAACCGTTCCAATCACCAACCAGAAATATGATTTTATTTTAGCAAATCATTGTAACATCATCTGTACTATGCCAATGAATAATTACACTTTTCGCGAAATATTTCTTTATCGTTTCACTGTTGACCGACGTGCGATTTTTGCTTGCTTATACATAGCTTTAGCTATGCACTTTGTGAATATCAATACGTGCTTTATACCCACAGACCAGTTTGCGTGAAGCTTTCGGAACACTCTCGGTCTATCAGCAAACTCGTAGATCCTTTCTTCTTTCCTGAAAGCTAGATTTGGGTCAAATTTCACAATTTCTCCCAATGGAAAGGAAATTGATTTGATTAATTCAAACTTCTACCCTAGTGCTCATAGAGTTGTGTTATTTTTGTCACCGTATATTCGCATATTGAATCTTATATTACTGAAACGCACAGTCCATATTATTTGTGAATACTGAACCCTTGAATTGTGTCTCAGTTGATTTTAATTTTCGTTCCCTAATAGCCTGTTTTGACATTTTTACACTTTTTCTCTGATTAATTTCTATTATAATAGGATAGGGCAATAATTTGTGTGTACTTCATTAAAATTAGAAATCATATTTTAACTATCGCTAATTCAGGATTGGTCACTAACAACGAGGCGTGTGCTCGAAACGTGCCCGAGAAATTTGTTCAAGTAATGTGCTTTATGTCGATTCATTTTTCAATTTAGCACTGAACACCAATCTTCCATTCATTTTTGATCTCTCATTCATATTGATATTAATTAACAAGCAAGGCGTAAATCGCCGCACGAAAAGTCATTTTTTATTAAAAATTATCGAATAAAACTGAACGTTTCGGACTAACTGTCCATCTTCAGCAAGGAAAATTTCTGTGAAACGAAACCAAAGGAAGAGGAATTCAAGCACTAAAGTCGTATCTATAAAAAATCTAAACTTTGAAAAAACGCAAACAACGGTAAAAAATATGTATAAGATAAAGGGAAAACTGAGCAACTGAATTACATGTTGGCGACATGAAGAGAGAAAGCACTTTGGGTGTCATTGAGAGTTGGTTTCATTTTGTAAATATACAAAGATTCGAGAAGGCGCAGATCTGTTTTGTAAGAGGTACCGGCCAAGATTTTAAAATCCTTCAGGGAGACCGGAACATTACACTCTTCCGCATGAGATCTAACAGAGGACAGTCGTGGGAACCTGAAAGGAAGAGCAGTTCTGCAACTGCGCCCAGCATGCTCGAAAACTTTAGTCTTCAGGGCACGGCAGGTAGAACCAACGTACCGCGATTCACAACGTGAACAACTGTATTGGTATACCAGAGACGAGCACAGTGACGGTGGCAGTTTGTCTTTGAAAAGAAAAAGAGAGCCAATTGTAAAATTATTCATGAGGATCATTTGAACTTCAAGTTGCGTGAAAAACTTGTTAATAAGGGATTCAACATCCTCGCTTAGTTTCAATGACTGATCTCCAAAATACGGCAACTTAACACAGAAAGCTTGTTGTGCACAAGATTGAACAGATTGAGAGTTATCGTAAATTTTTGACCGAAATCTATTGATATGCCGGTTGCCAGTGATATTCGAAACTGAGATAATATATCTTACACCGACTCAGTATTCTTAATACTTTATATACTGTTTCAATCATTTCGTAACATGTAGGGTAAGTTTCGTTATGTGTACCGTTCCTCATTATCGTACAGATAGCATTTAATTGAAATAACACTACTAGTCGGAACACTGGTAGTCTTTGAATGTCATAAGTGTATGATAAGGTTCAAACTTGCTCTAGCTATCTAATGCCAGTAGAGTTATTTACATCTACATGCTATTTTCACGATAATGAGAAACGGTCGAAATAACTAAACTTGCCCTACAGATCGTTTTTCAGAACAAACAGACGCAAACTGTCCTCGTTTCGGACAGTAAACGTGCGCTGTATATAGAACATGTTACGGGATAGTCAATCAAAGATTTCCGAGGAACGAAAATATTTACGGGTTTTCAGCAAAGAGTTTTTGAATAGGTCAACTGTTGAATGTTGACTCAAACTACTACATAAAATATTTAAATTGGTTTCATAAAATTTACAGAATATGGTACAAAATAAGTATTATACTTTGTGTTTTTCACATGAGTTCGAAGAAAAACTGTAAATGCGGAATAAAAATATCATGTTATGCCAAAATAGCAATTCATTTAAACAAAAGCTCATTATATTTGAAGCTATCCCCAGATATAACGTTATAATTTTTCTTGCTCCATATGCCTTCTGAAAATCATCCTAAAAATGATAAATAATGTGTTTTAAGACACTATTTTGCACTCGAAAAGCAAAAAACTTTCCGTATGTACTTTGATTTTAAAATGTACGGCACTCTTTACTAAGAAAACACACAAATATCGTGTTTTGTTCACTTTATGCTCAAAATTTGAGCGTCCGAGTAGACCAAGTTCGTCCTTTCTCTGTTGGATGTTTGAGATTCAGAACTGCACTGCAATGCCCCGTACTCGTAATGTTCAAATTAGGTGCGTCCGGGTAAACCAAGTTCGTCTATTTGCTCCTGAATATATGAGATTTAGAACTGCACCTTCGCTGCAATGTCCCCGTTCTCCGATAAGCTGCGATAGGAAGGAGGGATGCGTGAGTGTGAAGATTGTTTTGGTCACTTCCTTCATGACAGTGAACATGACACGCTGAGAGCTCGCTTCAGTTTAGAGGGGAAAGACGCTTGCATGGCTGGATGTACTCTCACCCTCGAGTTATACCGATCATTTTCACATACTAACATTGTAAATACCCGAAAATGGTCATCGTATTTCATAGAAACTTGCTTGTCAGCCTGTTTTTATGCAGTGATTAGCGGAACTGGTTTTTGTATGCTTTTACGGAGTAATGTAGGTGCAAAGAGAATCCACGAAAGATGTTGACATCCGCCTGATAAGTCATGCTATGTTCAACACTCGTGATCTTCATGGAGAAGTTTGTAATGAAATAGACCACCCAGAACTGGTAGTCAAGTTTTTTGTAATTAATTTTAATTTTACATGTAAGCCATGCAAAAGTAGTTTCAATGGACGTTGAACAGCCATGACATTTATTTTTCCTTTTTGTTCCAGTTTTCGGTGGCGTGCCGGCACGCTCTTTCCATTTTTTTAGTTTCGATACAATAATGGTCACAGTTTGCTGTTGTTGCTTTAAAAAAGGCTCATTGCTGCGGTATTTATTTATCACATACTAAAACAAACAAAATCATCAATAATATTCTGTTGGCCCAAAAATTAATCAGTCATACATGCAATCGGTCATAGATGCAGCATCATCTTTCATGCACTAAAACAAAATTATTTTTAACGTTCTGAATGACGGAAAATTATTCAGTCATAACTGCCGCTTTCACCAATGCAACACCAGCCTTTTAAAATATTTTAGAATTAAATTCAGACGATGCACGAATGAACATTATGATGGCATTTTCATAAACAAATTTGCGCTGTAAAGCGTGCGGGTGTTGTAATCAAGAGATCCTGGATCGTTCACACACAGAAAATGAGATTTTCAGAGTGAAAAAAATGTAGATTTAGCTTGATTAAATTTACGCGTAACTCTCCATTAAGAGACTTAAATAAACACGCCTTCAGTGTGATAAATACTTAGGAAAGATAAACGTTAATGTTAAAGTGTTAGAACTCATTTACTCGGCTTAAAATGATGGTTGAGTTACGTTCATCTGAATGAAATTTTTTCGTTCTCTGCTACGCGCATTTCATGAAGAGATAGGAAGAGATGAAAGTGATGGAAGAATGAAAAATTATAGTGCCTATAGTAGAGCACTCTCTAAATAAAATAATTTTTTTGCGTTATTTTATGCCATTTTGTGTCATTGTGGTTTCGTCAATCCCATGTATGCACTTCATCTCTTCAAAATGGTATTGGAATTTTGGGCCAGCAAGTTAATCGAAAAAGTACGTTTGATAGCAAGAAGATTTCCTGGAAAATCAATCTCTGTCATTCTTCCACGCCAAGGTGAAGCAGAATTCCAAAAAAAAGAACTATTTTGAATTAGGATCAGTCCGATCACTTCTAACTTTACCCTTGAATAAAATGATTTTTCCTTAACTCAAAGACGTCAAACTTTGGTATGCACCTCACGTACACAACACTACACTGTCAATGTTTACGCTGAATTACCAGGCCAGAAGTCTTCTGACTTTTCTTAACATTTTTGTGGAGAAAATTTCTCGCTCACATTTTCATGAAATTCACATTTCGCTCGCACATGTTCATTTCTCCATTTCTTTTTTCTAACAAACTTTTAACGTCTTAACTCAGGGTGTTTGTAAATAGTTTACGCTCACGTTACTTAGTTATTTATATTTTTTGAATAATACCTCTTTGTGAGCTTGAGGATCATTCACTATCAAAGTATGAGCAAAATGATTCTTCGTTTGTTACTGGAAGCCAAAATTTTTGTACGTATTTGATGATGAATGATTTTTTTGCAAGTTTTCACACTATATTAATGAATTTTTATGGAGCTAGCCAGGGAATTGAATTTTTTCTTTCTGTATTTACACGTACTCAGGTGGTCGTTTCCGTTGCTTTGTCCTATCCTACTCTCAACACATCGAAAAATGAAAAAATTTGATTTCAAATAGACTCAGATATTATTTATATTTTACGAAGTGAGTATTTCTCTCAATTACAATTACAATCTTTGCAATTACAACCACCGTCACTGTACTTTTCATGTCGGAGCAAAAAATATCGTTTGAGATTTTCTCAAAATAAATCAAACATGATTTTATCTTGTGACCCATTAAAAGAAAAATTGCATTAAAAAATATTAATGACTTTTCTACTCCCAAAGCTACGAGGTAGTGAACAAGTTAAATCAGTTTGGCCATATTGACTTTATTTTTGACGGAAATTCTAAAATTCAACCATTTCTCTAATGAAATTAGGCCTAATTCAAGAACTTATTTCAGAAAAGGCCTATGGAATAACCGGATACCATACAGTACTTGAAGTAAATAATTATCTAAGAACTTTATTGAAGTCTTGGTGCTAATAATTTCAGAGAAATTAACTCACTTAGACCATTTTTTTGCACTATAAGTACGGGACATGAATTCTAGTGTACGGGGCGTGAATACATAAAGTTAAAAAATATTCTCCATGGTCAAACTTTAGACCTTTATCGTAGGAGGCATCACGTAATTAAGAGCTCTGTAAATTATGATCAAATCGGCAACGTTTCTAGACAGCCACTTTATTGAAACCAAACCTGAGCCAGCGCAGAAATTTTTTTGTTCGGCTAATTAGGTGTATATGATCAGCAGTTATAAAGTTCTGGGAATTTCAACTTTGAAAATATAACTCTTTCTGAGCTGAATTTCTTAATGGTATTGTATTTTACTAGCACTGGAATTACAATCTCTGCAATTACAACCACCGTCAAACAACCACCGCCATCACAACCACCATCATTACAACCACCGTCATCACAATCCCCATCATTACAACCACCGTCATCACAACCACCGTCATCACAACCACGGTCATTAGACTGACACTGAAAAAAAAACAGTTTATTTCCAATAGAGATGTTACAAAAGTACCATCATTGATTTTTAAAACATCTTAAAGTTAATACACTTAGATGATACACACACATGAGTATTGTAATACCCATATCACTAGTCGAAAAGAAATGATTGAGGGCAGTATGCTTCTAATGTGGCTTAATCTACATCTGATGATACATGTAATTATAATTATTAGAGACAACACAATTTCATGGACGATGCGTTTTCATTGGAGGGTGGAAACACTTTTGACAGTTTACATGTACATGACATAAAACTTTGAAATTCTTGACGCCAGGAAGAAATATTAGAAATTGCTTGTTTCAGCAGATGTTTGAAAATGTCATTTCAAGGAACCATGAAAAAAATATAAACATAAGCATGAGGACCACGGAAATTACAAGTTTTGTATTTCTAATCAATATTTTTTAACATCACGGTCATTAGTTGATAAGCATATTATTGAAGTTTAAATGGATGATTGATCACACAACGAATTTATAATTTTTTTACATGGATGCTTTACAATAATAAAGATATGACGAGTTAGGTATTGTCACAAGTTGAGAGTAAAATAGAAAAAAAGGACAAGTATCTTTAGTTAAAATGCCAGTTGTCAGCCTAGTACACACATATGTGCATATGTACATGTAAATATATACACATATGCAAGCACATACATACATACGCATATATATACGGTCAACACGTACACATACATATATACATACCTATGCATCTAGGCAATCGCAATACATTTGCGTTCAGCAAAAATGCTATGCGATGTACTGGAATATAGGATAATGAGCAAAGGAAGTTTGTGACATTTTTTTCAGTAGGTGTTGCTGCATACAATTTCTAAGGGAATATCGAAGCGATGTTTAATTAAATATTGTAGTGAAAAGATCATTGTTTGATAAGCGTCTTACTTATCATATGTGGGTGATCGCTCATCAAATTCATACATAAATATTTTTGTATAAATGCTTTACAATAATGAAGTGAAATGAAGTATTATGTAGTGACACATTCACCCACCTACGCACACATAGCGTGCACACGCACTAATATACACAAGTAAGCATGTGCGCAAATATCAGCATAAACTAGTCAGTATAAACCAGCATTCCAATAGAGAAACTCGGGGAAAAATATCTTTTGTCACGGCATGAATTTTATAAAATTTCCGTACTAAAAGTAGTGGCACAAAACAGTCTATCTGAGTCAGAAACATGAAAACGATTGTTCTACACGGTTTCCAAGTACAGAAAATCCTAGGTGAGGTTGTTGTAATATACTCTAGAGTGCTGTAATATACTCTACAGCTGCATCTTGATCAGAATGAGAAAGCCACTGCTACGTACGCGTTTTTTTCTCTCTCAGGTCGCTGATTAAGTTTAATATTTTAAATAAAACTTCAGAAATGAACATCTGCAAACACATTAAGGTTAACAGATGTTGAGAAGACATCAAACACAGCAGCCGAGTCAGCAGAAGAACTTTCACTGCCAGCTGAGCAGGTGCGACTGCGTAATGCGTGAGTTCTTTGCAAATTTAGCATCTGATCTTTTTTCCATGCGTTCATTAAAGTCAGCTCCTGATCAGTAATAAATACTCAGTATCAATCCTAGAGTGAACGGAAATTCCAGGCACATCGTTTTGGCCCTACTTCTGAGAGGCGAGATTTCTGTAAAGCTATTAAGGTGGTAAACGAAAATTGAGATAATTCTCTAAGCTAATGAGATCAACGGTAGGCAATCAAGTATATAAGTTTTTCAGAAGGACAAGTTTTAGTACCTAAAATGAGACTCCTTAAATGCTTTGACGTTTAATTTTTATAGAGGTACGAATAAATTCATATAAATGTCAAGATATCAAAATGCAATAAACCGTAAAACAATATCGGAAAACATCTAGAAATACCCGAACATCGAAAAGTCAAAATGCTAAATGCATTACCTGCAACATATAACATCAGGGAACATATACATATGTTGCTGGGAACATATTTCAGTAGATAATTACTCGTAGATTGCCTCGCTCAATTCCCAGCCACCTTCAGAAGTCTCCAAATAATACAAAAAGTCAAAAGTTTGAAAACATCAAATGCTCATACTAATGGGCAATATTGCCAATTTTGGTTGTTCCAGTTCCAAGTTCAGTTATCTACTGCCACATTTTAGCCTCATATTTTTTTTCTCTTTGGCTCCAGTAGTTTTTTCTTTTTGAATCCAAAATCAGACTTCTTCGTCTATTCCAAAAGTCGAGCGAAGTATGCGTATGTCATATCATTTTGAACCAATTTTTTTTAGTTGTATATTCTGCATCGTGAAATGGGTCGCAAATGAACAATTTAATTCACACAGCAAATAGATTTTGTAAAAGAACTAGATAAAGTTTATGTTATCTAAATTGCTTCCAGATGCATTTTGAAGTAAGCGTCTTCCGAATTCCTGCGGTCACAGCATCCTGCTTTTGACTCGAAGTTTCGTTATTTTGATGTCGTATTTTGTGCAAGATATTGTATTTTAGAGTAAACATATTGACCTTCGCAAAGGTTTTTCAAAGGTGTTCTACTCAGAGAATATCTTTAATGAAAAATATCAAGCCATAATCAATGAAGTGGTTGAGTTTTAGGGATTGACATGCGCTTGGTCCAGTATTAAAATCATGAGCACATGCACTTTGACTCTCGCATGCTAAACTGGAGTGAAATGTTCGTGTTCAATTAAAGTTAATTTTGAGAATAATTTCAATCATAACATGACAAGAATTTAGGTAGATTAAGTGTTGGACTAATGTTCAGCCCACAACATTAAAAAATTCCTTTCCGTGTCCACCGGTGGGTCACATCGTAGTTGAAATATTTAATTACCTTAGGTTTTGATCAAGGAATCCAATTTTGGCTTTTGGCCCCACGCATAAAACAGTACAGTATCATTAGTAGTACTTCCAGGGCAATTCCTGAGAAATCTAATTCTCAAAATAAAAATATGAATCAATGTTATATAGAATGCTTATTAGAGAACATTTTTTGAATATTACTATTCCATCTTCATTGGTAGGAAAAATAAAAATATTCCAACAGTCATAAATAAGATATTCAAGCTCTGAGCAAAAACACAAAGTAAAAATTGCAAAAAAAAATTAACGACTAACTCTCCGTACGCAAGCACATAGACGATACACTCAGTACATCCACCGGAAAACAATCACACTCACACACGCACAAATGCATATTTTATTTACACGCACAACACGCACACACCAGCACACCGCAAGTTAGGAAGTAGTAAACACAAATAATTCAGTTACGCTGAAATCGTTATTTAGTGATGGTTTATTCGTGAATATATGGAGAAATTCTAGAATACGTGGAGGTTTTGTTCATTAGAGGTTTTGCATAAGACAAAAAAATTGTCTGTTTTGAATGGGTGATTGGAACTATTACAAAATGTATTGCAATGCTGCTATTTATATGAGAAAACCCTGAATGTTGACATGCATGGACGGATAAATAGTTGGAGGGTAGTGCTCCTAAAGGACGTTTGCAAGTAGTTATCACAAACATATATGTACATATACGCAGCTACTTTCCACGCAGTCAAGAAAAATACGCTAATAATGCACTTTGCTGTTAAAAAAAACGCTATCGTAAAGTATTGCTATAACAAACATGTACGCCAACCATTGTAAAAAACGTTCGCACAAGAACTAAAAACTCGCTTTGAAAATCAGTGTTCCATTAAATCTGTTCGCAGGTTACTTGAACTGTGATTTTTAAAGAGAGTTTTTAGTCCTTGTGCGAACCTTTAGCCGTTAGAAATTTATCGTTTTCTGTCATTTTTGCTTTGTATTTGAGCTCAGATCTTGAATTTCTTATTCCTGACTGATGAAACATTTTTTATTTCATCCAGCACTGAAGGTGGAATAATACTCGTGATATTCTGAAACGTGTGCACCGGTAAATGTTCACTACAGCGTTGTTTTTTTATAAATATCATTGTTGGTCGCAAAAAATATCCATGAATATTAGTGCTCGGAAATGTAAGCTCTTCACAATCTACGCAAAATTGGAAGTTTTTGATTTTAGGAAATTCATTTGGTATATGAACATTTTTTTAAGAATTCACTCAAGAAATTATGTTTCGTTATTGTAAAAATTTTTAAAGAATAATAACATTCCTACTTTATGATATTCATATTTCTGAGGATATATAACACTCCATTAGCCAAAATTAATTATTATGCAATTAATCATCCCAAAAAATCATTTTTATAGCTCATTTGAATTTTTGTATGACAATTGTTCTTGAATTTTGCGATAAATCATATTTATTGCTCAAGTCCAATTATATTTATTTTGTGAATAATAACTAGATTGGTCTCGTTAATACAGCACAAGAGTGAGGTCATAGCTAGTAAATACGGTACGAGAGTGAGGTCATAGCTAGTAAATACGGTACGAGAGTGAGGTCATAGCTAGTAAATACGGTGCAAGAGTGAGGTCATAGCTAGTAAATACGGTATAAGAGTGAGGTCATAGATAGTGAACACGGTACAAGAGTGAATTCATACCTAGTATATACGGTGCAAGAGTGAATTCATACCTAGTAAATACGGTGCAAGAGTGAATTCATACCTAGTAAATACAGTGCAAGAGTGAATTCATACCTAGTAAATACGGTGCAAGAGTGAATTCATACCTAGTAAATACGGTGCAAGAGTGAATTCATACCTAGTAAATACGGTGCAAGAGTGAATTCATACCTAGTAAATACGGTGCAAGAGTGAATACATACCTAGTAAATACGGTGCAAGAGTGAATTCATACCTAGTAAATACGGTAAAAGAAGGAAGTGACATCGATCCAACTTCAAACTAGGTGAGCGCACATACTGAATTTCGATACGGCCTAGTTCAAAAGTATATAAATTTGAAGAAAAAACCAGAACGCAGTTGTCCTCAATTCATTCCTTACCCCAAACCATAAACCACATATCACTATTTTTCCTTAGTGGGCCTCGAAATTTACGAAGTCGAACAGGATTCAAAATGTCTTTCTTCAACAAGTTTGAAAGTTTTTACTAAAACTTATACGTTTTAAAAAAAAGGTCGAGATTTACATCCAGCACAACAATCCCGTGTGTTGTTCATGCTCACATAACTCTAGCGTTCATGGGCTAGATGGAAGCCATCTCTGTAGATAGAAAGTCTAGGAGCTTCACCAATGGTGATGAATTTATTTATGTAATACTCTTTAGTTAATTGCAACATCAGTGAGCCTTGATGTACGGAACTTACACTGTTTTTTTTATAATTTAATTTTATATTTTTATCCCGTTTACTTTTACTGAAGTCACGAACAAAGAAATGTTGGTTTTTAAATTAGAGCACAAGTTAAATTTATGTCGAAAAAATTCAAAGAGAGCTTTGACTTGAATACCTTTCAAGGAATTTTTTTAAACTTTGAATGTTTAAATCGTATCATACATTAAAAACCAAGATCAAATCTCATAAACTTAGCATGTAGTACTGCTCCATCGTAAGCTTCCATAGCCGGATGGAAAAGTATTGCTTGTAGTGTGTTTTAGGATCTCAAGTTATTGTCAGAACACTCCAGTTTGAATTAATTTCACAAATTTATACGCAGATTATCTCGTATAAATCTAGAAATGTCCGAAGCTCAGAAAGTCATTCGAAAATATTGTTGAGTATTCTTAGTTCCACGATTTTTTTAGTTTATTTTATTCTCAAGATAGATAAACTAGCAATAAGTCCGTATTATTCAACAATCTCAGCTCTGGTAGTACATTACTTGCGTTTATTCAGAAAAGCTGGCGCCACAAGGTATATATGAACATAAAAATTGCTTTCTACTTGCATTTAAAAAGAATAAGGCTAGTCTCACAAAGTATATATGAACATTAAAATTGATTTCCACTTGCATTTAAAAAGAATAAGGCTAGTCCCACAAAGTATATATGAACATTAAAATTGATTTCCACTTGCATTTAAAAAGAATAAGGCTAGTCCCACAAAGTATATATGAACATTAAAATTGATTTCCACTTGCATTTAAAAAGAATAAGGCTAGTCCCACAAAGTATATATGAACATTAAAATTGATTTCCACTTGCATTTAAAAAGAATAAGGCTAGTCCCACAAAGTATATATGAACATTAAAATTGATTTCCACTTGCATTTAAAAAGAATAAGGCTAGTCCCACAAAGTATATATGAATATTAAAATTGCTTTCCATTTGCATTTAAAAAGAATAAGGCTAGTCCCACTAAGCATATATGAACATTAAAATTGATTTCCACTTGCATTTAAAAAGAATAAGGCTAGTCCCACAAAGTATATATGAATATTAAAATTGCTTTCCATTTGCATTTAAAAAGAATAAGGCTAGTCCCACTAAGTATATATGAACATTAAAATTGCTTTCTACTTGCATTTAAAAAGAACAAGGCTAGCGTCAAAAGGTATATATTCGAACATTAAAATTGCTTTCCACTTGCATTTAAAAAGAATAAGGCTAGTCCCACTAAGTATATATGAACATTAAAATTGCTTTCTACTTGTATTTAAAAAGAACAAGGCTAGCGTCAAAAGGTATATATTCGAACATTAAAATTGCTTTCTACTTGCGTTTAAAAAAATATTGCTAATGCCACAAGGTAGATATGAACATCAGTATTGCTTTAAATACGATTTTTCACAGTTTTATCTCAGCATTATGGGTCATTCAGAACACCAAATTCCGGTTACGCTTCTATGCGCATTCAGAATGGACTGCTGAGCATCATCTGCAAGCGGACAATTATTGTATGATGGGTACGCACGAGCAACGCAAATGAAGCTCTCCACGGTGGCGAGCATTTGGTGGTCCTCTGAGCGTTTAGACTTCATTTCAAAGGTATAGCTTTCCGCTGAGTTCATTTGAAATACCTTATATGCCATGCTAAATTTATTATCGTGTGTTCATATAGACGAAGCACAAGTATAGTGTGAGTGACATATACAGTACTTCTCATCCCCTCCTGATTTTGTAGTTTTTCTGTGATTATTCGTTCTGTGATTCTTTCTTAATTCTGTGATTTATTCTGAGATTATTCGTTCTCCCCATAGCATAAATCGTAATACTTTCACTCTGCAACGACAGACGAAAACATTTTTGTGCCCCACTGGTTTTGGTTTCCGATTTCACAACAGAAATAAATACTCTTACCATTTTCATGCATCATTCGTTCTGCCTCTCAAAAATTTAGAGAAACTTTACCACCTGTAGCCTAAATAGTGTTAGCTTTTCCTCGATGGCTGTTCTGGACTTCCATGGAAATGAAGGCTTCATCTGCTACTTATCTTGCCAGTTTGGCTTTTTCGACAGAGCATCTTCGATTATAGCCGTCCTAGTGTAGCCACACTTTTCGCGGCTGAAATTACAGATGTCAAGAAAAAAAATTGGACTGAGTCACTCCTTGATAACTTTTATTTATGAAAAGCTTTACTGGTGATTGATAATGTCGGGAATAAAATAAAAATCAAGTAATGCTCTCTTTCAATTATACATATATTTTTCGTTGAGATTTTTTGTTTGTACATACAATCCTTGCCATGCAAGAAAAAAATACACATTAAAATATTGGTATTTAACTCATGGATTGAAACTAAAAAGCAAAAAGGTCATTTCCATCAATTCGTTTTCCACGAGAAAATCGAAGCTTTTTCTTTTGTCGTAATTCACTGAGGGCCTGGAGCTACTCCTTCAGTAGAATCCTTCACCAGCGACACTCGAGTCTGTAAATTCTGTAAATTCTCGAGTCTGTAAATCTTCGTCTGTAAATTCTGTACAGACGAGGTAATGCATCGAGCCGCGATGCGAGTAGAACGCTAGGGACCGCTGTGCCCAGTCAGACTTTTTTCGCCGGAGCATCTAGGATTTTAGCCGCCCGGTGCAAGTCTATACTTGGCCAGCCAAAAGCCTTGGATGCCCTGTCGCAAAAGGTAGACTTGGTAGAAGAACTGGTCGAAGGTAAGAATGTTACTTAATTTTTAGCTATTCAGTTTCGCATTGATGAATGACCGTAATAAATTATTTTTTTAAAGTGAAACGCCTCGTTCTATGTTATCTACAAAAACACACATTCAATATAAATAAACAACCTAAATTGAATCCAAATTAGAGTGGAATAAAGTAATGTTAATTTATAATTATTTTCGTACTAAAGGAAAAATTTTGGTACGGTATTTCCAAACATCCATATTTCCTCTAAATCCGGCATTATGACAAGAAATCATATTTCCGTTAATCGTTTGGCTTTTACAATTTTTGGACGAAGGACTAATTACATTCCCATACATGATGATGGTCAAATTTTAGAACATTGTATACGATGCGATGACAGGCTTTTGCTTATTTAGCATTATGACACAGAGTATAGATCACTTCTCCTCTGTAGTACAGTTCATTCGATGCGTACTAAACTTACGAAAAAATAACCGCATTCATTTTTTGAATGCAATTCAAATGCTGCAATATCGCTAAAATCTACGGCAAGGTCACAACCTGAAATATCTCATACTTTACACTACGTAATGCGTGTCTGCTTCAGACGAGGCTTCAGAGCCCTTGATTTTGAACACGTACTCTTGAAACAAATACTGTGCAGGCACACACGCGAATATTGAAGGACGACTGGCAACAATGTTGAGAGTGGAATCCGATGGGTCTCAAGTGTTTGGAAATTCTGATGGAATGCGTGCTTTGTCTCTGAGTAGGGCTAGCTAGCTAGGAGGGCTGGAGGAACTGGAACAAGGGGCTGTGAACAGAGTGGATATATCTCAGTTGTGATGAACGAGACTTGAAATTTCTGCGCTCACATACCATTGAAGTAGCAGTGAATACTGTGTTGCTGAAAGTAAGAACGAAACTGCTAAGTCTGACAGGTTACTGTAGAGTCAATGTGATCATTTCTATAGGATGATGTCCAGGTTGCGCTTATGGACGAGTGCTATAGTTGTGTAAAATTAGCCGAGAACGCTCGTTTTCACTCTTGCCAGAGTATCGGAATAATTATTTTCATGCTTTACATCAGTGTACAACTGTCATTGAAATAGTTGAAAAGTTTTTTTGTTGTGAATAGGCGACAATTTCCTACAATGAACTCTAGTGTTGCCTGATGATGCTAAGCGCCAGAGTATTTAAATAATTATTTTCATATATAACAAAGGGACCATTTATCATTGAAGTGCATTGATGAAAACTTTTTGCGTCGTGAATTTTCAACATGAAACTCTGGTACTGTATAATGATGCTAAACGCTCCTGCACTCATCGTTTCAAGAAACTACTCTGATCATCCCTAAAGTGATATTTAATGTGATTGAGAACAGAGAAAAATAATTGTTCTGTCTTGAAGACAGCTTCTTTGAGCCTTTTGATGGCCAAAATATGATATTTAGTATTGCCTAGTGGATCTGACACTAATAATTCAGTATTTGAAAGGACTTTGCATGACTGGTGATCAATAAATAAATTCGAAAGGTTCCGATTACTTCCGTAAATAATATCAGGGGGTAGAAAGTCGAAAGTTGCTCAACATATCGTTAAAGTCTGAGTATTTTATCTCACGAGCATCATACTTTCCCGCATTTTCTGTGTCATAATTCTTTTAGAGAAGTACACCAAAATAAATCAACCCTGAAAACACCTCTGAAATGAATTTAACTTGTTAGGTAGTGAAACCAGTATCGATACCAAAAGCTCAAACTCTTACATCTATTTCAGTTAGCGCTCTGCCATAATCATTACAGCAACGACTTTGTTCAGAAAAATAGGAATGTGCAATGCAGAAGGGAAATCTAAGAAAATGTGGGTAGCATTTTGTGAACTTAGTGAAATTCCTGTTACTTTTCTAATTCCGCACTATTGACTTGATAACGCTGTGCTTATTTCTTGTAGGAATTTCATACATCGCAATACACTTTCTAGTGATCGTTGAGATATTGCCGTGTGTAAAACTTTCTCCCACGCAATTAGTAAAGGAACTTTTCAAGCTGGAAGACAATCAGATACTACTTTTAAAATGCTATTTCCATGATTGTTTTTCGATCGAAACATTAAAATAAAGAACTCATGACACAATGCTACAAAAAAAAAACGATCACAAACGTAACCGAACCGCAAAGTAAAGCCGATGCAAAATCAGCAGTTTCATTTAACTCTAATAAATAATTTTCTAGCAGAGCAAGCCAATTTCAATGTAAATACATCTCCGGTGCTAAGCCCTTTATGAATAATAGAAGGCAAATCTGGTTATCGTATTGAATAAAAATACCCATTCCAGGCTTTGAATATTCATTAAAACAATCCTCCTGTACCCCACTTCTGCTCACTGACCGCGCTAACTCTTTTAAAAATACCCGTGAATATCTCTGAAGGTTTTCCCTGCAATCTGAGTACATCAGAAAGGAACTTTTGTAGAGCTGAACTACGTATAATTAACTCGTATAATGAAGATATCCTGTTGACTCCTGGCCACAAGTCAGTGGGTGTTTGCGTGCTGCAGCTCATTGCGCCAGTTTTGCCTTCTCAGGCCCGTTTCACATAAATCTGCGTCTTCTGGGCAGTTTCCATTAATCCGGCAGCAGATGTTTTTAACTACAGCCTCACTAAGGCCTCATTACGGTGAGAGGCGCCATTTGCTGCTGTCTTCTCTGAGACAATGCAGCCATGCGTCATGGTCGCAATTTGCACCGAAAAACACGAGTTCTGCCTTCTAGATCTATTGATTCGGCCTCTTTGCTCAGCCGTCTTCAGTTTAACTTAAATGAGCATCTTTACGTAGAATAAAAAGGTGATTTTACTTAGAATACTGGAGGGTTCTTACTGAGGCTAAAGGAGAGTTTTACTCCTACTAAAGAAGAGTTTTTACTTCGGCTAAATGAGAGTTTTTGAGCGTTTGGAAAGAGAGCTGCTGAAACGAAATGTGCTTGAAAAGTATTTTCTATTAGGATTCCAAAATCTCTTTCCAGAATCTTTGGTTTTGTTTTATAGGCATCAACAGGCACTGACATCGTATCTGTGTGGAATGTTAACTGCAAGGGTAAAGGTATTTATGAAAGTGATGGGGTACACCTTAATATCATAATGCTACACTGTGTAATGCAAACGATTATATTAACATATTATATAAGATAAATATTATACACATGCTTTATTTTCATTTCGTTCAATAATTGATCAAATCAATAAAATATGCATACAAATCACGGGGACAAGGGACTTAAATTAAGTATTTTTAGCTATAAAAGCCCTTCATAGGTTCGCAGCATGTAATTGTACAAGTACATGACTTACTTTGTTGGGTCAGCTGTCAAATTTTAGCGTACGCTGCACCATGAACGCCATTTATGAAATTTGAGGAATATCTTCCAGTGATTAGAAATTTCTCAGATTTTCCATGAAGAAAATTCAAAATCGTTTATGTTTGATTGTAAATACGTGTTGGGTAGCCTAGTTGATTGCTGAACTTCTACAGTCTGTTGAACTGCCATGAAAACGTACAGTGTTTCAAATTCCGTGTCCACGTTTGAAAAAATATATTTATATATTCCTTGATGATTGTGATGATGGTTGTAGAAGCCGTATGTATTGTTCTATATATATTCAGATGCTAGGGATAAAAGATAAAGGCCACGTAGTTTTTATTTCCATTATTTCGTTTCAAATCTTTTCAGATGCTAAATCTTAAGTTAAGGACTTCGAGGTTGTTACTTTTATTGCTTTGTTCCAAGTATCTATGTCCGGATGCTACGGCTAAAGTACCTCACGGTGGTATTATTTAATTGTTTTGTTCCAAATATCTATGTTCAGATTCTAAATCTAAATTTAATGACTTCGAGGTTGTTATTTTTATTGCTTTGTTCCAAGTATCTATGTTCAGATGATGAGGCTAAAGGGCCTCACGGTGGTTACCTCTATTTTTTTGTTCCAAATATATTCAGATGTTAATGATCAACCTCATGGTTGATACCTCTGTTCATTTACGGATAATACAGCACATAAGTTTTATATCTCTTTGTGTTGGTATTTCTGTTAAGGATGTACTGTCACCGGTAAGTACCGTTTTAGTCTCAATTTCGATTTTTGAGTTTTGGAAGCGAGTTGAGTGACAACTGAATAGTTCAAAAATAAAGTTAGTGATGTACTTTAGTTCGTGCGCTTTTTTCTAGGTATTTTGACTTATGTATCTTTCATCCACGACGCGAACATACTCAGTGTCTCTTTGTGCCTTATCAATGTCGCTAAAGAGCCTAGTTTTTATCTTATAATTCATTCATCCCGTGATTTAGATTTAATTGCAACGGTTTGTTGAAATATACGAGTGCATAAATCTTGTTAAGCCAGAGGAAACCTTTACCATAAACATGATCACAATTGCTACGTAACAAAAATGTTCCTTTTATTCGTTCATCTTTTTTTACACTCACAGAGGAATCCTTCCTACGGATTAATGACGAGATGTGTGCCATAACAAATTAGGCCAATAACGTGCACTCAAGTTCGGTTGCAGGAGAGGTTATTCTTTCCATTATTTCTCTATTCCAAGACACAATGCAGGAAATAAATTTACGTGTGTACATTACCTCAGCATCGCGGTAATTGTAAGCTCTCGTCTGCAGTTGAACATAGCGATAATGCAACTGTCGATGGGAGAGGTGATACATATCAATTTGAATAAAAACTAAGAAAATATAAATCTCAAGACTAAAGCCACGCTTCTTAAAACCATTTCTTATAAGAGAAAGACAATTCATAAAAGTGAACGTTTCGACCATTATCACTGGTCATTATCAACACTGAAAAGATAAAACAATAGTACAGTTAAATGATGATCTATTGCTACATTCTAAACAATATATGGTGATCGATAAAAAACTATGAATTAAAAATTTGTAGAGGGTATGCTGACTGCATGTCGTTCAGACTAATTTGGAGATGAACAAGGATTCTAGAATTTTGAGTTCAGTTGGATTAGAAGCTCTACCTAATATCTGGAAATCTGAAAGTCTGATAGGTAAATCATATTTTTCCGCGTGTGCACGTATGGCAGAATGAGATGGTGCGGATAACAGATTATTGGTTCGATGGCTCCGACCAGAATGTAGAATGTATATTGTTTAGAATGTAGCAATAGATCATCATTTAACTGTACTATTGTTTTATCTTTTCAGTGTTGATAATGACCAGTGATAATGGTCGAAACGTTCACTTTTATGAATTGTCTTTCTCTTATAAGAAATGGTTCTAAGAAGCGTGGCTTTAGTCTTCCTTTTTATAGTTAAACTTTCCAAAGATTGGAACCTTAACATTTATAATATAAATCTCATGCTATCATGAGTGAATTTTTTCTTGAATAAATTTGTCAACAATGCATGTAAAGAAACTGTTATACGTAAAGTGTGCAGTTGTGTTTCGCGTTATTCGATATCAGCTCATACAAACCACAAATCATACGAATTTAAATACTGTACTGTGAAGGTATATAAATCACACGAAATCATAGGGTGAAATTCCCAGTTATTCAACAATGTTCGATTGAAATGGTGATTAAATGCAATTTGATTAAGTTTCGTTCGTATAAGTTAAGGTTTCCACTGGATCATGTCATGAGGAATGACTTCACATCTTTTTTTTTTTCAGTACTATCTGCTCAACGAATGAAGGACACCTCTTGCCTTGCTTGCATCAGAGCTGCGTTGGAAGAGCTTCATCCCTTTACGTTCAGTTCTCTTGAAAACAAAAATGCGTTCATTGACTCTGACGTCCACTTGTCCGTAGCATTTCCAGGGCAATCGTCGCACTCGATCTCTGGCCACGGCTGCAAAGTCGGAGCTTTTGATGCCAAAATTCTCAAACATCTCATTTTTCCAAATAAGGTTTGATCATGAATGACATGAGACTTATTGCTTGCAAATTTGTCGAAGTTCTGGCAGCGCTGAAGGGTTTTCAGACTCTGAACGGTCGTCATGATCTTTTTTCTTTGGAAAAAAAGACAAATTCGAGAATTTTTGCCACAAAAGAGTCAATTTGGTAACCGTTGCTACAAGCCTCTGCTATGCACGGTCTCCAACGGAGCTGCTTACCCTCTCGTTAGATTGAAATGCTTTTAAGACATTTCAACTTTAACACTTTGAGCCACCGGTGGTACACGGAAGGGAATTCCGTACTGTTGCTGACCGACCAGTAGTCACAAACTTTATTTTTATAAAAAACTCAATCAGAGCTAAGTGAAGGCTCGATGCAGTTAATGTTTGCTGTTTTTAACATTGCTCTCGAAGTGTGACTTCAAATTTGAGTTGAATATTAAAATTCAGTTTTATCCGCAGCAGTCAAAGTGTTAAGATACGGTTTTCAGATGCGTGGATTTAAGATGCTAAAGGCTTGAAGATATGAAGCTATAATATACAAAAACCTCAGAGAATATAGCTTCATGTTATAAAAATCTAAAATGTAAAAGCTCAAAGATTTAAAATTGTATGACAAAGAATTTTCAGTAGTGGCCGAAAAACCCCAGTATTATTCGAGCAGCTTGCTAAAAGAATAGTGAAAATATATGTTCTATTAGGATATTTTCAGGAATTGTGAAGTGATCAGAACAATCAGTTTATTCGGAGAAATTGTAATAAGAATAGTTGAAGCTGACTGTACGAAGGAATTGTGAACGAAGCAATTAATTCAGATTGTTTAAAAAATAGTAGAAGGTATAGTTAAAGCAGATTACGTGAAGTAGTACTGAAGTGGATAGTTAAATCAGATTGCATGAAGTAATAGTGAAGGGAGCAGTTAAATCCGATAACAAAGAACAGTAAAGTAATCATTGATATTAGCTTGATATAATGAAATGTATAATTCAAGCCAAAAAATAAGTGGACGATGACAATTAATGCTAATAAGATACAGAAATAGTAGAGAGATTACAGTCAGATCATTTCTACACAGCACATTTCCCACTCACATTCTAAGCTTTAAAAGCTGGAGGCGCGTTGGAATACATTACCCGAGTCGTATATCTATGTGGCTGACTGTGAGCTTACTTATTTCAACAAAAAACGCGATTTCCTTCATTCAGAAACACATTTAAACTGCCCACACATTTAATTTCGGAATTGAGTTGCCGCGCATGAGAGAAAATTCTCGGTTCGGGGTTATAAAAGTCAACTACCAAATAAACTTTCGCTATAAGTCGCAAAAATAAAGCTTTAAACTTTTCAAATACGCTCGCAGCATATCAGCTACCTCACTAAACTTTATGTTATATTCTGATAGGTAATAGGATCATGTGCATTGATTTGAGTAGGGATAAATGCATTTCAAAGTGAAACTGAACGACTTCAAGATGAGGTATTAGATTATTCCCATTAATAATTATAAATGACATTATAATTGTAATTGGAGCAAAATATAATCATAGTATAGCTGAGGCAGCGCACCTTGAGGTATGGAGTATGAGAACTTTCATTACTTTGAAGAGAGCTGCATTTATGTTCTTCATCAAACCATTAAAATTGAAGTTTAATGTGGCAAAATTATTTAGCAAAAAGTAAGTTCGCATGTGAATCGTCATTACAAATGGAAAACGAAGAAGCTCATCATCGATCTAATAAAATAGAGTTTGGAGTCGGAAAATATTTTAGCCATGATTGAATTTACCTTGCAAGTAGGAAAGTAGGAAAGTAGGAAGCATAGGCGACGTCGGCTTGTCCCGATCAAAATGAGATTGCCCGATCAGTCAAAAGTTATAAGAATTTTTTATTACCAAATATTTTCTGGGTCCAATAAATACCATTGATTTTAAAAACTTTCGAACGACCCATCGCTGGGTCGTACGGCAAGCAACGTGTTAATTCTGCTTAACAAATTTCCCCTTGGAATTTATTTCATCGAATTTTTCTCGACTTGTTTTTGGTGGCGGCCAACAAAGAAACCGTATAAATAATGGCGCCAACACGAAATTTCGAGAAATCCGGACGTCTTACAGATGATATCGGCAGTAGGCTTTCATTGGCCCTTAATGCCGTCAATATTGTGCAACAAATGTGCCGATATTGGCCCGGAGGAAATGGTTAAAGCGAAGAAGTCTGAGTTTTTTAACATGGAATGAGTTGAATTATAGATAAAGTAGTTTGAATTTGGGATAGGATAGGTTCTTATGAGTTGAATTCCTCTGGACTAGGCAACAATGCGAACTGTTCTGTCAAAATCTGTCAGTCAACAAAAAGTTGAACCAGTCGGAAAGAGGGAGGGACACTTAAATGCAGTAGTTCCAGTCGTTATATATGTCTTTGATATTGAATTAAGTGAGTATAGTGTGTTTACAATAACATTGTAAAGGTTCCGTTGTTATCTGAATGTTATAGATAAAAGTTCTGGTGGTGCGTACTAATATGGTATTTTCGATGTATATAAGTAAGCGAGGAATATACAAGTGCATGTTTTAACACTTATAAGGGTATGTATAGTTATATAAATTTCAGAGGTTAACGTTCTGTTTCATATCTGTGGATATGTCAACATGCAACATAGTAATTATTTTGTTAATTTTTGTAATTATGTTCGTTTAATGAAGGTTTTTAAAGTTTCAATACTGCTTAATAATCAGAAACAGTTTTTTCAAATTTAAAATCTCGTAAAACATAAAAATGATTCTTATGTCTACTCAGAACCAATGAAGAGATGTATGTAGATCAAGTGTTTTTCATTAGGTGCCAAAATGCGTGTTGTTGAATTCCCTCCTGAAGAGTTTCCAAAAAAAATTTTGGTATCACAGAAGCTAGTCAGAAACATCGAACACTGAACGTTCGACTCATTCTGTGTGCAAATTTCATATCATTTAGTTTTTAATTCCATCACAGTTTGGACTTTTCAGATGAATGCCACTTATTCAGAATTAGCTCGTCGTGAAATTGTGATAAGAATACGCTCTTTTAAATTAAAATTCTTGGCTTCTAAGCCCTACTCAGCATAACTTTGTACAGTCGTAGCACAGTGGAGCACTTTGCACCACTTTGCAATGTGTTAGCACATTCTAAAGCATTGTGTTAGCTGTGGTCAGGTAGAAATAAATCGAATTGTGTGCTAGGTTAAGCGGTGATATCAGTTTTTTTAACCGGAAAACATTTGAACTGAACTATGTACGTCTCAACAAGATAGTTGAGACTTCCAGTGTTCCTTAATTTTCGCTTTGAGTTCTCATGCCATAATTTGGAACATTGCTTTTGAGAAATAACAATTTATTGCGTAAATAATTATACTAATCTTTAAAAATATATCGATGATGAGATGAAATGTGAGAAGTAGTACCAGAAAAACATGTTATTGCCGTCAGTGTTGGAATTCTATTAAACTCATGCTTCCATTACGACGATTCTTAGGGAATCTCACGCGTAAGATGAAAAGGAGAACCATGCGAGATGAACATTTTCTAATTTTTTATTGCAAGCGTTCCGGAATATTATAATTCGATCTTCAGGCCCGAAACCTAAAAACAAACAAATCTAACTAAGAAAATATAGAAAAATCAATAAAATCAGGAAACACACATCTATAAAAACTTAAACCCTAATCCTCATTCAAAGAACAGTAGAACTGACACATACCCTTTTTGGCTTACTTATACACCCATGCACAGGTACATGCAACAATGCATTTAAATTAATTGTTTAAATAATTATTAATTATTTAAATTAGTTAATTTATTTAAATGATATTTAATAAATAAAATTCGTGTTTGAAAATTTTATAAATTAATTACACGATTTCTTAATTCAAATTCAATTTCATTTTGTATAGATGTTCGCGCATTGATTTGCTAAATTTGAATCAACAAGAATTGCAATCTTAGCAATCTCTTTTTATTCTCTTATTCTACTATGAATTCGCACCACAACATGTTTTTCAAAGGCTTTCTATTGCCATGAACTCTCTACTTTCGCCCCATGGGAGGTAGCTGCGGCATCTCTTTTCTCAACACCGACAGCACACTTGAGATCTCGGCCGTCAATTTCTATCGACCGGTCTGTCACGAGACCATGAAAATGTCTTGGCTATGTTCAGTGCGATATTTCAGGTGTCTAGCCACCGCATCCATTCTGACCGCCTAGTACAGGTTCTTCTCTCAAGCAAGTTTAGAACCACACGAATATTCCTCGGCAAATGCTCTTTGTATGCATCAAATGTTCATGGTAAGCTTATTATTCGGTGTTCACGGCTGATCAGTTCGTTCTATCCTGAAAATTTCTTGCAGAATTCTAATGATATGACGAACGAATAATTGGTACAGGAAAGTTTTTTCCATGTAGCAAAATCTTTTAGCCATGCTATAATTATGGCTATATTCTGCCAATTCTTTGGTTGATTTTTTTGGTAGATTTGTCGGCTTGTCCTTATTCCTACCTTGAAAATTGGATACCTGAACTATACATGATCACAGCAAGTTTTTGTGTCCTTAATTTTAATTTATTCATATGATGGGAACTCATTATGTAATTCATAGAACACAAAAATATTGAAATTGAGAGGTAAACTGACACGTTTTAAATTCTTCATATGAGAAACAACTATCACGAATGAATTAAAGTTTTATCAGGAAAAAACGTTGTTTTTGACGGTGGGAAAACCCCAGGAAAGTTGTATATACGTCACGAAAAACGTGACCTACAGATTTATTTTGTTGGGTTGTGCCCGTAGCATATGCAAACTCTACCACTCATGTGTGGTTTGCAATAACTCACTCTCATTCAGTAATATTTTAGGTAATTAAAATTTACAAAGATTTTCCCTTCCACCATCGTCGCAAGCAATTTTCCCCATCTAGAGTTAAAGTTGCTTCTATAGGTTCTAGATGTACTGTATGTCTGTTTAGAACTGTTAATTGATGCCTTGAATTGTTGCACATAAACTTCCCCATTTTTGTAAGTACTTTTTGAAATATGGAGCAAATAATTATATGAACCGCTTCAAAAAAACGAATATGTGAGGGGATTTCTATGAAAGGTTTTGAAGTGTCTGAAAAAGTAATTTCTCGACTGCAAGAAACGTATTTGACTTTTCATTTCTGCTCATATCCACTAAGTATTTTTTCCGCCTCGGAAAAATTCAAGAATATTTATGAGCCTGCGTTTTGTTGGAAATAAGCCGAAGCCTTCCCGAAACTGCAGTAAGCTTACCATTTTTGCAGCAATATTAAATGGACCTCTGCTTGATTTAATCCCAGTCTACAAAAAAAAAATATCCCGAGCATGAGAAAATTTTTAATATTGCATAATCTGCCACAAGTCTCTGGAGCCGATGGCTGATTACGAAAACAAGTTCAAGGTGATATTTTCCTCGTTGAGATGACCTCCCTAATACCCAGGGGGAAATAAATATTTTACGCCGCCATGCCTATTTATATTTTCCTCAAGTATATTCTCACGAGGTTCTTGTTTTTCTATTTTTGACCAGCTCAATTTTCCTGCCAGACTGAAGCTTGATACCGTCATCGGAAAGATAAAATATTGGATATAGAAGTCTAACGTATTTTTCTTGCTTATGGTGACTTTTCACATAAACAAAAACGGGATTAGGTATTCATTTATTTGATACGAAATGAAAAATCATGATGTAACATCTCCGCACCTTGCAATATCTTACTGGAAGTATAGTTATCGACTAAACAACAACAAAAAACAAAAAAGACTTCCCAACCTGATCAGTATAGATTCTGAAGTTGATGTTAAAATTCAATTTGAAGATTGTATAAGGCCTTTTAAAATAAGATTAGGTTTATGTGGGTTTCAGTTGCACAAACTGTCTATCCCCATATATTTGAAAACCGTTTCTGGCAACTCTAAAAATGACACACAACACATGTGAATTCCAGTTCACTTTGCAGTGCTACCCTCATTGTTCTGCCGATCCCTCACACTGGGTGCGCGTCACTGTTCCACAGTGATATTTTTAAAGTATAAATAATAGTCGAAGAAAATGAACTTCGAGAACCAGTGCTAACTACCTAGAAAAATTGTCATTGCAAATTTTTTAAGCAGGAGTAAAATTCCTTGTGGAATCGTGAAATTATTTCGTTTTTTTATGGCAATGAAAATGAGTTAATGAGGTGGATGCCAGTCAGTTTACCCTTGCATGAATGTGTAGGGTGACCCCAGAATAATCTAAAATCATGTCCCCTTCACACCGCAACAATAATTTATCGGGGATTGAAGGATTCAATGCTTGCCAAACTGGGTACCTAAATTTTTTCCGGTGGCGTTCATTTTTGTGATAACACATTTCTACGCTTTTATTAACACGTTTTGCACCTTTCACGATGACATTTATGCCCATGTTTTTAATTCAGTAGTGGATATTTCTTGCTGTTTCATTAATTGTGTTTGGCTTCTCGACGGACACTTCAAATTATTGTATAGTATAGAATCGAGCATAGTTAAATCAGTTGCCCTAGAGGGACAGTTAACATTGCCTATCCGAATAAGTAATTTGGGAATGAATAACATTTTTAAAATAATTACTTCACCGTGAGTATGATAAGGGCCCATTAAATATCCAATCACTATTGCAGAAATGAAAATGAACAACCATAAAAACGGGCAAGAAGTACAAGTGACTGAGAAGTATTAGTGACTTTCACCACACTCTTCCCTAAAGAAGAACCGAAAGCTTCCCTGAAACACAAGGGAGAACGGGGCTGCTGGAGAGCTGCTACGAAACGCATTAGCATATTCGATTCGCTAATCGGAGCAACAGTTACAAAGCGCTCCCAGTAGCCTAATATCGGCTAATTGCAGAAATGCTGTTGGGCACCGAACGATTTGCTGATAATCCCAAATTCTAAACCCGTTTTCAGAACTGCTCACGCTTGTAATGGTGAATATCAGAGACGTGGTTTCACGGAAAAGTTCATGTTCATGTTTTCTCCTATCATCGGAACTACCCAGTCAAATTTTTCGCCGATGCATCTATGATTTTAGCTGCTCAAACAGCATAGTTTCTGCACCGGCCGGTTAAAGTCATTGATTTTCCGGCGTCAAAATTAGACTGGGGATGGGTTTTGCGTCTGAGCGCTACTCATCAACAAGGACACGTTCCTACATCTGTGTTGACATTTTTAATAATGTTTCCCTGCAACCACCGAGTTGAAAATTTTTAAGTTGAAAATTTTGTGCTGTATTTGGGATTTGTGGAATATACTGACGCTAGTTTTCACAATTTAAATCAGAACGGAGAAATTATTTTGCGACTTCCAGGTGATGATGAGATTTTTTTAGAGTTTACCCTCAATCAATGTGCACTACTTGAGCAAATGTCGAATGCACAAGCTAAGAAACTATAGAATTTAACGAGTAGCTGTTTTGTTGAACAGCCCTTGGTGCTCCGTATGTTCCACCTTATGTTGCTCAATCACATTATCTTATGTTCTACCATATTCACCTTGTGTTACGGGAAAAAATATGCTCGCGAAAGCACTTCCAAAATTAAAAAACACTCATATAATCAGTGACCCAATGATTTTAAGTCGCTAGTTCACAACGTCAGCTTACTATGATCAGCAACCATTGATGACTTCCACCTAATTTTGTACGAACTTATATTTTTTCCCTGGCAATTGATGTTGCAAAGATCTCAAAAGAATTGAAATTTCATCCTTCATTTTTGTAGTGGATATTGACCGAGGAGAAACCCAGTCAAAATCTCCGGTACCTCGTCTTTCTTTCTATCCACATTATGATGTCTTCGACCTTCAAGAGCCCATGTTTTCCCGGTATCTTTTTCACGATCTTGTGAAGTTACCTTAAGGTTCAAGCCTTGGAAATGTCCAGTGGTGCCTCATACGACTTCCCTTCGAGCTGCCGTCAGTTTGATTGCTGTTGTCAGGGTCCATCTGAAGCCTTCATGCCGCCTTCAGAGGAGCGATAGGCCGTCGTAACCGACCTCCTCGCAGTCAAAATCTCGACTTGCAGCAACTGACATTGACGCTGAGACCCAGACGCCTCAAGATGCGTCCGTATCTCCTGCGAAGAATGTCGCCTAAATAGCTCATAAAGAAAGAAGAATTGTTCCGTTGAAATGAACTGCGTCTCGTTTCCACGAGAATGCTTTGTGGAATGATGACTCTTGCCCAATGCTTTTCAGTCGTGAATGTTTTTACTTGCTTCATAAAAATCTGAAGATTTCCACAAGCCATTATTTTCATATTTAGAAGCGCGATGTCCCTTTTGTCTCCATCATTCAAATTTAGAGCAAGATTCTTGGTATTTTTGATGGCACAAAAACACGCCTCTTCAAATTCAAGTTTTTCTTATTTCGAAATTCTTTTTGTAGCACAATTTTAGTAATTCGGACGTGATACTTTCAACAAAGAAGCTTCAAATCATGATGCCAAACAACTCTGTAGGGAGCAAAATTGTGAGAGTCAAATACACTAGCAACACGAGAGTATTCATATACTTTAATGATTTTTATAAAATTTATGAAATGAAAATAATTCTGCATTTTTTGTATAATTATACATACGCGGTCTATTGCTTGTTTGTTTGCTCGGTTTCCAGGCGTCACCGCTACATGTGAACTGGAAACCTGGAGACTGGTTGATGACTGCATTTTTTTCTTTATTTATAAGTTCCACAAATGCCAAAATAAAGCAAATAAAACATAAAATGGATTTTATTATTCTTTTTTAAATTATTTTCCTCGAATTAGTTATAGCGATAACTTACATATGAACATGATTTTCAACAGTTCGGATACACTGACATTTTTAGCAAAATTTCTAATCGTTAGGTTTTTGAGTTATGCTCTGCGTGAATAGTATTGAAATAACTGTGGCCTATAGATGCCCTCTCATAAATACTTGCACTGCAATTGATTATGCATGTTCCTCTGCTCTCTCCCAGATGTTAGACTGTCCTCGAAGAGATTTTTGTCAATACATATATTTACAGTACAGTACAACATCTACGCTTTCCCAACTTAGAATATGATATTCTCGGTAATACATTTACATATTGTTTTCACATTCTTTTATTCATCCATAAACGTGACCATTATAATGTTTTTGTATGTTTTCCAACTTAGGCTTTTCAAATTAGAGCACTTTTAAAAAATATATATTATACAATTCATGTATCAAGTTCCCTAAAAACAACTGTTTTTTCTCTTTTTTCGTTCACATATGCATCTAGTTTCTTCAAGTAGTTTACGAGTGCGTCTTCGTTTTGTTCCACCCTCGTGTCACGGACCCTGAATGTGTCGCACGTGCCGCAGTTATTACATTATTTTTACTGTCACAGTCCACAATTTGTTCTCTGCTTCACGGTTTATGAATGGACAACTTAGTGACAGCCATTTTGCGAATAAAGGTGTTTTTTTAATTTATGAAGATCCTTTCACATAATATAACATGATATGTGGGCCACGCAATCCACTTAAGGCAGATTTTTGGACATGCATGTGAATTTAATTTTGTGTTAGTGATGCAGTCCAGTTTAACACGCTGACCGTGATAGCTGAAACTGAAGTTCATAATTCAACTCAAAGTTAAAGTCAACTGTAGCGAGTACTTTTGAAAATAACGAACATTAATTGAATCTCGTCTTTATTTAGCTTTGATTAAGTATTTTTGAAAATTGAGTTCATTACTACTGGTCGGTCAGCAACAATATGAAAAACCCTACCGTGTACACCGGCAGCTCAGGTCGCGGTCGAAGTGCTTTAACAAGAATGCTCGATCGTAAACCTTTAAGGCAGCGTCGATAGATGGGTTAACGTCACATCACCTTATGTCAGGGTACGTTAGTTAGCGAACATTGTGTTCCAAGAGTCAAGTAATGTCAAATTAGAACTTATACTTAATCCTAACTTCGCGTCTGGGAGTCAAGCTTGATGCAGGTGGACTCGACGAGGTCAAACTTGAGCACCAAAGTTAGGCTGTCGCTAACATCCTAACTTCTAAACTGAATCATTCCGTGCATTATTAGTACTGACGGCAATGGTAAGTTATGCTCCGCAATATGCAGCTGCGTCAGAATCCACTGCTCTCAAAATAGATATATTTAATTATTCATTTTGGATATTCATTTTTAATTATTCATTTTTGGATAAAGAGTGAGAGTGTTGACGGATCGTGTGCTTGCTGAAGAACAGTGTGGTTTTAGGTGTGGTAGAGGTTGTGGGGATCAAATGTTTACTGTGAGGCAGGTGAATGAAAAATACTTATTAAAAGGAAAGGATGTATATTGGGCATTTATGGATCTAGAGAAGGCGTATGACAGAGTGGATCGCGAGGCTCTATGGCAAGTGGTAAGTTTGTATGGAGTGGGTGGGAGACTGTTGAATGCGATCAAGAGTTTCTACATTGATAGCAGAGCATGTGTGAGAGTAGGGAATGAGGTGAGTGAATGGTTCCCAGTTGTGACAGGTGTGAGACAGGGATGTGTGATGTCGCCGTGGTTGTTTAATTTGTTTATGGATGGTGTGGTGAGAGAAGTGAATGCCAGAGTGTTGGGAAAAGGGGAGCAGTTGGTGGGACGAAATGGTATGTATTGGGAAGTGTGTCAGCTGTTGTTTGCAGATGATACAGCGCTTGTGGCTGATTCAGAGGAAAAACTGAGGAGACTGGTTGCAGAGTTTGGTAGAGTGTGCGAAAGGCGGAAATTGAGGGTAAATGTGAATAAAAGTAAGGTGATGAGATGTTCAAGAGGTGGAGTGTTTGGAACTTTGGATGTGAGGTTAAAAGGGGAAGTTTTAGAGGAGGTAGAGCATTTTAGGTACCTCGGGTCTGACGTGACTGTTAAGGATAGTATGGAAGTAGAAGTGAAGCATCGAGTGAGTGAAGGTTGTAAGACATTGGGTGCAATGAGGAAAGTTTTTTGAATGCAGGAGTTTGAGTATGAATGCTAAGAGGGGACTGTATGAAAGTTTGATTGTGCCAGTTTTGTTGTATGGAGCAGAGTCCTGGGGGTTGAGAGCAGCTGAGAGGAGGAAGTTGGATGTGTTTGAGATGAAGTGTTTGAGGACCATGTATGGAGTAACTAGAAGAGATAGGATCAGGAATGAGTTGGTGAGGGGGCAGACGGGTGTTACCAAAAAGTTGAGCAGGCGAGTGGATGAAAGAGTGCTTGGATGGTTTGGGCATGTTGAAAGAATGAATTTTGAACGGCTGGTGAAAAAGATATATATGTCGGAAGTGAGTGGTCTTCGAGCGCGAGGTAGACCACGGATGAGTTGGATGGATGAGGTGCGACGTGCTTTGTATGAGAGGGGTCTGACTGTGGACGTGGCGAGAGGGATGGCTGCGGACAGAAGTGAGTGGGGGCAGTGTATAAGGAGGTAATTTTATTTTTGGCGCATTACTGGAAGCTGCCCGCGTGTGATGGGGTTGACCTGTCATGTGCGGGGGGAGGGGCTGCACTCAATGAAGCGGTCGGGGTAAACCAGCTGTGGCTGTCGGGCCTGACTGTGGAAGGTGGTTGTGCTGGGCTTGTTAGGATACAATTGATATTGGGCATATATAAGCAGAACCGGCACGACGCAGATATAAGCAGAACCGGCACGACGCAGCCGGTAACCGGAAGGACGCTGTACGGGCCGAGGATAGGAGGAGAAGGGAGGAGTACGTAGGGGGTAGCGTCTGTGTAGAGAGCTAGCTCGATAACTACACATAGTATCACACGAGGGCAACTTGATTGTGTAGCATAAGATAACAATAGGTTAAAAGTAAGTACCAACGAGTAGGGGAACTAGTGAAAATATGCATCTTAGAAGAATATGTTAGAGATAAATGCGCGTAGCAATACCAAGTTTGTGACGCAGGGAACACGTCAGAGGTGACGCGTGATAAGCACCCAATCGCGAGATGCCACGTCACTTGCAACTTTGCGCGGGCAGCGCACACTGCCGCACCATGCGTCCTTTGTGAGGAGGGGGTATATAAGTGTAGCAACAAGGGCACCCAGTCTATTTCTGCGTACTCCTGACTAAGTGAAGATGTAGGCCTGCGTGTGCCAAGATGAGAGGTGAGATTATATTCTTTGTTCTGTGCTGGGATCAGTCTTTGGATCTGTGCAAATGTTTAATTTTCAATCCGGGGCATGTGGGATTTATTATCTCAAATAGGATGCTTTGTATTGGGCTTTAGTATGACGGTAAAAATGATCATTCTCATGGGAGATCTGTTTTTGAGACGGCATAGGATGGGGGAATCAGAATATTCGTGTTTTATTATTGAAGTACAGGCTTGATGTTTTTATGTAACAAAGTGCTGGGTGATTTATTTTGTGAAGCGGGGGTAAAATACTCATCCGGATTGATTTCAGAGGGAAATAAATTATGATTGATTTTGAGAATTAAAGGGGAGTAAAGAAGTAATTCGATCAATGACGTTCATATCTCAGGGAATAGATAATGTAAACCTGTGCATTGTTCACAGGCGGGAGGGTCTTCGTAGCACCGCGGCCGGAGTGGCTGATGCTGGGCGTTCTCAATCGCACAGCAAGTTCCACACCAGCCCGGTATTCAGCAGTAGAAAAGTTCACATGGATGCCATGCTTCGTGCCGCCGCAGGCCGCCGTCAGTGAATTGACTAGGGAGCGCTCGCAGCAGTGATCGTGGAGTAGGTACAGATAAAAGCACGCTGACAGTGAAACCCATTTTTGGCGCGCAGTGTTTAATAGGAATTGTGCTAGCCAGGATGTTCATGTTTATGTTTCTAATTTCATGTTGTTTGTGCGTGAACCTCCGGGTTGGCGATTGCCAAGAAAGGCTGAGTTGCGTTAAATCATGTGATCGTTCGCTGGCATTCAATAATTTTCTAGCCTGAATCTCTCGTTTCCCTGTGCCAATTTTCCACGTGTTCATCTTAAACAGAATGTGTTGAATTTTCTCCGTTTGTCTATGTAGCAAATCATTATGCCGGATAAAACTAGCATGTCGCAGATCATTAACATCTTGCCTGAGGGCTCTGGTGCGAAAATGAGTGTTGCGATACATGTTTCCCTGTGCCAATTTTCCACGTTTTCATCTTAAACAGAATGTGTTTAATCTTTCAATGCTTTTTATTTTCCATGCTTATTATGTGGGTACCATGCAAGCACAGAGGTGTACTATATTCATTATGTGTGGGGGTTTGAAATTCCCTCTGCGTTACGTGCTCTGAGAGCATTGTTTTCGCGACAGGCTGCTGCTGATCCTGGCAGTTCAGGTGCGGCCAGTGCTGCCTCTCTCGCCTCCTAGTGACTAAGTGTGGTGATTGTGGCCTGCTGTCGGCTACCCTCCCATAGGGAGGAAAAGCCCGGTATATGTATGTATGCATGTATGGATATTTACAGAGCGGTCCTCACAATTATATGACTCTGAGAAACGACTATAAAAACTTAGCATTTGCAAGACCTGATGTCATTGCTCACTTCAGTACAAATAAAAGTTCTGTTGATTTTTGTAAAGTTTAATTTATTTTATCAGGATTCCTTGATGATAACTTATACACATAATGACGGATTGTAACATGACTTAACCCTTCGACTGTAGCGGGCCAAGCTGAAGTTCAGGGTCCAATATTCAATGTTGAATTCAAGAACTTGAATTTAAGTCAATTTTATTTTCATATTGCGGAAATATTTCTCCAATGAATTTTTTCTTCATTTATCTTTGATTAAGTGAAAAGTGAGCCCCTGATTACAGGTCGTTTAGCAGCATTATGAAAATCCCCTCAGTGACCACCGGTGACGCACGCCGCAGTAAAAGTGTCGAGCAAATACGCTTGACCTCGGTGACTCTGATGACAATGAAACCATAAAAGTCATCAGGGAGCCGTAGCAATCGTGATGAAAATGAACGAGCGAGTAAGCTGCTTTAATCATTAAGGTATATATTCCATTAAAACATAATTTCAAACGCTTCGGCTACAGGTCATCATCAGTGGTAAGAATTCTGAAAATGTACACAGTAAAAATAAACTATTTTCGAATGACAAATCTTAAAATAATCAATGAAATGACGTTAATTGCTATCAATTATTTACTCTGGCCAGAGGGAATGAACAAAGTGTTGTTTCGAACCGGTGTTTAAAAATGTACATGGACTCTATAATGCGCATATCTTCATAAAACTGTGATTTCGCTCAGAGCGAAAATTGATTTATAGAAAACTACGTTATTGCACTTTTCAGAATGTTTTCGAACATAGAGTAAATAAACGTTATTTTATTTTTTTTAGATTTTTAAATCGCAAAATAGTTTATTCTGGTTTTGTACATTTTCAGAATTCTTACCACTTATGGTGGCCTGTAGACGAAACGTTTGCAATTCGGTTTTATTGGAATATATAACTTAATGATAAATGTAGCTAATATCGCTCTTTCATTTATGTGATGAAAATCAGTCATAGAGATCAAATTCTCTCGTTCAATTTTAACGGCCTTCAATTGCAAAAGAGACTAGAGTTCACAAAACTTGCAGGAATTTGGTCATATGAGTAATCTACGTTGGAACATCAAATTTGTTTGAGCAGGAAAGTGTATTGAAGTATATATGCTAAAAATAGAGAAGTTGTTGCAGTCCATACCGAGGCTGCTTTAACAATATTACCCGTAATGATCTTCACCCGTATGAATTCTTTCAACTAAAGCTATACGTCAACAATGAACTATTCATCTTCCAAGCGCCGCCTTAGAAAACAGGTTTTCAATTACACGTTTTTATTTAGGATTTATTTTGTGTAAAAACGTATCGATGGATGAGTTGATTCCAAAATCATTATGAGATGAGTCGAGTTTTAATCTTCTCGCACTTCAGAGCATACGTCCATATTGCATGTTGTAGTCGCTCGCTGTCATCGTAGTTACTAGAAGCGCTGGAGCAATTTTCAGTAAAAGAATCATGTAATATATATTATATATTTGAATAATTCACATTGCAACCAAGAATTGAATCAAAGTCGGATAAAAGTTGTTATTTTCTCGCTTGATGGAAAATCTTACAATGTCATATATTCTCGTTTGTAAAGCTTTCAAAGGACTGATTAAAATCGAATCGAGTTTTTTCAGTCTCGTACATCACTTCTCGATCTTTTAAAATCAAAATACCTACTAACGTTGCGATGTGAACCTTGTTGGAGCCCAATTTGGGTGGTCTTGCTTGAAAGTAGTTGTAAAGGATATAATTAACAAGATTATTGATTAACCAAAAAAATCCTTTTGACAATTAGTCAGTTTCGTGCTTGTCTCACATGATCATTTAGAGCACTGAAAATTCAACGGTTGTTGCCGCTGAAAGAATATTGAATTCTTGTGACCTTTGCAGGAGTTCCGTGATGGCATCGCTTCCCTGGACTGCACTTGGGCTGCATTACGTGTCCAATAAATTTAAGCCAAAATCAGCGCTTGCAGAAAGAAGAAGCAATTTTTGCTTGATTCGCTAACGTTAATTTTTCTGGCCAATTTTCGTGTGAGAGCCTTGCGTGGATTTCAGTGTCAATATTTCTTTGGTCGCGACTGTAATTCATCACCGCTGTGGTTAATTAAATTCGCCACGCATGAATTGAGTTACATCATCATTTTACTCAGTGCTCCAAGTCACAGGAAGCGTAATCGGTTTATTATATAGGGCTCAAAGGCTGCATGCCTCAGAAAGTGTAACAGATTTATCAGATTCGGCCCAGTAGCTGTACACGAATTGAAATGTAATAGATTTGTTTTGCTTGCCTTAAAGGCTGCATAACCGTGATATGCACTAGATTTGATAAATTAGGCTCAGTAGGTGTAAAAACAGAAACCGATTTATGGTATTAAACTCCGTACCTGTAAAGAAAAAATGCAGCTTATTTATTACAATAGAGAATACGCGGACTACAAAAGGATTGCTGGACTGAACAAACGTTTACAACTCTTAAAATAGCCGGTTGAAACAAACAATAATAATTTGGGTAACATTAAGTAATTCATTTACTCTATGTTGTGTGAGTGAGACATTTCATGAGTAGAATGAACCTTTCTAAAAACACGGATCGAACGTTCTTTGGAGTGAAAGGACGGTGTTCTCAATCCCATCAAAAAAACTTTGATGATACAAGTATCATGAAAGTTTGAATGAATAATGACGGAGATTCGAAACATCTGTCTATAGCACTGTGACTCCTCCCAATAATAATTTGAGCAAATTACTATAATTTATTTTTGCTTGAAAGGTACGAAAATCCGAAGTGAGGTGCCGAACTCAAGCTTACTTTACCGTGTTATAAGTTGTCTTTGTGTAATTGTGCTCAGTTGGCCATTCTCCCTAGCATGTAATCATCAGCAGCGGGTATTCATGAATACCATGTGGCCGGAGCGTAAGCATGAAATTTTCGTGTTCAGTAAAAAATCGTGAAAAGAATATGATCGTGTTGAATTATATAATCGTGTCCAGTTAAATATCATGAAGAGAATATGATCGTGTTGAATTATATAATCGTGTCCAGTTAAATATCATGAAGAGAATATGATCGTGTTGAATTATATAATCGTGTCCAGTTAAATATCATGAAGAGAATATGATCGTGTTGAAAGCATATAATCGTGTCCAGTAAAATATCGTGAAGAGAATATGAACGTGTTGAATGCATATAATCGTGTCTAGTAAAATATCGTGAAGAGAATATGATCGTGTTGAAAGCAGATAATCGTGCCCACTCAAAAATTTTGAAGAACGTGTGATTATGTTCGAAGATGATCATAGGACAGCAAGCATAATTATTATTATTTTGTCATTCTTAGTCAGGCGTCATTGAATCCGTTAAACAAAGATTGAAAAATCGCGTGAATGACTTAAACGAAGCTTATTGATGAAAGAACGACGACGGTACACGCCTCTGAAGTGATCATGCACATTTTTTAGATAAATTTTCTTAGAGAAAATAATATGATTATATTAAATGCGCGTACCTTTGCACTTTTAGTTATTATGATAATTTACCAAAAGCCAAACATTGACATATGCCGAAACTTAGGAATGTTGTACTCGATACAGCAGTACAGAAGAGTTTGAAGTTGATCAAACTAATTTAGGAATTATGTAAGTTTATGAAGAATTTTGAGGGAAACTCTTTAATTTATCGACGATATTACGTACTTCGCTGTAGATATATAGAGATATTCCTAAATTAAAATTCGTATTTCGGTGCCGAAAAGGACAAAAGATACCTGCTCATCTATGGCATACGCTATTAAATCAGTAAAACGTTATCATTAACACGTTGACCACGATGGGTGAAACTGAAGTTCAATATTCTTCATAATTTAAGCCAATTGTAACGCATAATTTTTATGAAAGAATACATTTTTTACTGGATCGTGCCTTCAATCAGCTTTGACTAACTATTTATACAAATTGAGTTTGTGACTACTGGTCGCTTTGCAGTATTGTGAAAATTCCCTCATGTACACTGGGGGCTCGCATGGCGATCATAGTATTAAGACAAGTGAAGAAACAATTTTTTCAGAGTATTCGAGAGCATTAAATCCTTTGCATATCGAACGACTTTCCTTTTTCCTTCTGCTAAGTGCTGCTCACCCTCTGAGGGACAAAATGTGTACAAATTATAATGATACACAATGAGTACATATCCTAATGATACACAATGAGTACAAAGCATAATGATTCAGAATGAGTACAAATCATACTGATGCACGAGTACAAATCATAAAAATACACAATGAGCACAAATCATAATGATACACGATGAGTACAAATCATAATGATTCACAATGAGTAGAAATCATAATGATACACAATGAGTACATATCCTAATGATACACAATGAGTACAAGTCATGATGATACACAATGAGTACAAATCATAATGATACACGATGAGTACAAATCATAATGATACACAATGAGTAGAAATCATAATGATACGCAATGAGTACATATCCTAATGATACACAATGAGTACAAGTCATTATGATACACAATGAGTACAAATCAGAATGATACACAATGAGTACAAATCATAATGATACACGATGAGTACAAATCATAATGATCCACAATGAGTACAAATCATAATGATACACAATGAGTACAAATCATAATGATACACAATGAGTACATATCCTTATGATACACAATGAGTACAAATTAGAATGATACACAATGAGTACAAATCATAATGATACACAATGAGTACAAATCATAATGATCCACAATGAGTACAAATCATACTGATGAACGAGTACAAATCATACTGACACACAATGAGTACAAATCATAATGATACACAATGATTACAAATCATAATGATACACAATGAGTACAAATCATACTGATGAACGAGTACAAATCATACTGACACACAATGAGTACAAATCATAATGATACACAATGTTTACAAATCATAATGATACACAATGAGTACAAATCATAATGATACACAATGAGTACAAATCATACTGACACACAATGAGTACAAATCATAATGATACACAATGATTACAAATCATAATGATACACAATGAGTGCAAATCATAATGATACACAATGAGTACAAATCAATGAGTACAAATCACACTCAATAATGCTGTCACTCATATGCACTTGGCATGTTCGCTCCGAGCAGAATATTTAAAAAGATGGTGAATTCGAGGGACACGTCGGTATTTTATATAAACTGTGAGACAGGTCCCTATTTATGTGCACTCCTCACGCTTGTATAGTAAAAATTTCAGATTTTTTCTCAGTCTGATCTTACCGTATTAGCACTGAGGATAAAAACCTGTATTCCAAGCACTGCAGATCGATGTATTGATTATCGTCAATGCATTCAAACTATTCAGGGAGCCAAAAGTGCTCAAAAATAAAATAGTATTACCTTAAGAAATTTATAGGGAGGCAGTTTGTAATTAATCAGTATACTGTTGGTGCACCTGTTTATAGTTAGTATTCGTGTTGGTGTTGAACCCTACCTGACTTGTAGTCCTGAATCTAACCCTAACCTTATAACCCTACCTGACTTGTAGTCCTGAATCTAACCCTAACCTTATAACCCTACCTGACTTGTAGTCCTGAATCTAACCCTAACCTTATAACTCTACCTGACTTGTAGTCCTGAATCTAACCCTAGCCTTTAACTCTACCTGACTTGAGGCCATGAACCTAACTCTAACTCTTAACGGAGCCAAACCTGATGCCCAAACCCTTAACCCTACCAGACTTGAGGCCAGGAACCTAACCCTAACCCTTGAGCTAGCCAAACCTGAGGCCCTAAACCTGGTTATCGCTAAACCACACAGAGTTAATTCAAGCTCATCAAGCAGATATTTGGAAAGGTTAACCATAAGGTTTAACCTCAATTCATTGGTTGTTTTCAGTTCGTGGCGCCTTTTTCCGTATATTAGGCAAAGTGCCCAGAATCATGTGCAGTAATATAGCTGCAGATCCAAAATTGAACACGGTCGGTACAGCAGAATTGTAGGGTTAAGGAATGCTAAACTGGAATTTATTTTCTATTTTGCAATATACTCGTTAAGTTCTGCGAGCATTATTTCCTTAGATGGCACTCAATATTCAGTTTGACCCGGCCTGTCATTGCATATTATGAGCATTAATCGAAGGAGTTAACCCTTTTGAACCTGAAGAAACGGTGTATCATCTATTTCTGTCCAAGCATGATCACACAGTACATCATTCACCGCTGTTCAAACATGCTCTGTTTTCTGACGGAAACTTTAATGAAGCACTCCAGAAAAGTTAACTGAAGCTCACTACTGCGCAGCAACGTGAAGGCCAGTGAACGCTGGTCACACTTCAGGAAATGTCTAAACTGTTCGTATTCTGCTTCACTGAAACAAAGAAAGTTAATACTGAATCTTGCACTGAGGCTCTAACGACTGCCTGGTAATATTGACGAAGGTTCTCTTGGTTGAAAGAATATTTTTTTAAAGAATAGAATTTTGCGTATGTTATCACCATAAGTGGGGAAGTTATTCTTCGGCGCATGCCACTTGAGAGAAGCATGGGAAAGTATGGGGTAACTCACGCATGTTCAGATTTCCAGGGTGATGGCATCATGTTTAGGCTTCATATATTGACTTGGATTCCGGCCTACTGATCGATTTGAGCTCCATAATACGTTAAAATTTGTTCCGTGCAGCGGTGTGATCATAATTTGTGTCATAGGCCGATTTATTTACATATTAAAACCCTAAGTAAAAAACGAAAGAAAAATTGCATCTGCACGTCAAGCTCGGTTTTGAACTAGTGGGGAGGACAAGGTAAAATTGCAAACGGATTGTCTGGAAATTTTCAAATCATTGAAGTCAAAACTGACAGTCAGAACGCGTTGTGGTCAAACAAAGGTGAGTAAATTTTCAGGAAGGATAAAATGAAAGCCCGTAAAGTTTGTATAAGAAATTTATTTCACCATTATAGGTTAGAACACTCACTGATATCGCAGGAGCGAAAATACATGCTTAGCATTTTTCCTATGAGCAGAACACTTCAAAATGCGACGAATTCCAAGGTCAGCACGATGTTTTATACACTTTTATTATCGTTAGATGATATTATGCTATTCAGAACGTGCATATATATATATATATATATATAACATATCTAAAAATCACCCGGTATATAATGAGAGAAGGTTTTTCCACACCGAGAAGGACGATAATTCATGACATTATACGTATTAAAGGGTCAATTTTTACGGATTTTTGAAACTCAAGGAAATATTTTTGATCATAAAGACGTAGAGCGTTTTCTGTTTATGTTTGAAAGTTTAATGATCGCTTAGTGTTGGTGACCATAATGTAAACGTGAATGAAAGTTGATAACGGATGGACTGTGCAAGTTTATGGATGAAACACATCTGCATTTAAGCATTACACAAAGATTCATATGTTTTCTACTTTGCCTGCATTGAGGCCGAAACAATTCACTTCCATGAATAAAATGCCAGAAGGAATTTTTCATCATAAGAAACACTTATCATTGGAAGAGAGCAAACCTGGTAGTCCTATACTTTAGAGAGCTTTGTAAATTTAACTATTTTAGTGTCAGTTCTTGCATTTAATTCAGTGATTCAATTTATAGTTCATGAAGAGCGACCAGCATTTGCTCCTGCATTGATCCCCTGAAAAGACCTCTACGCGAAGTGATTAATCAAGACAAAACGAAGCACAATTTTGTAGAAAAAGAAAGTCTCTTGACAATCACTTGGAAATTACTTAGATGTTTAGATGTTCTTCGGAAAGGGAAGAACTAAAAAGCCGCAGTTACGAGTTCTAATGTAGATGTGCTCAAAAACAATCAGCTTTTGCTTTTAATAATTAATTAGAACAGAAGACCCAAAATTATTGAACTAGTAAGGTGAGGTAAAGTTTAAACACTGTTTCTTGCTTGCAATAATAGATCGTCCAAAAAACTCCAATGTTCAGTATTATTCACGAAAACTGATCGTTTGATTGCCTGGTAACGATCAGCGTACTGTTTCACTGAGTCTTTAACCAACATGTTCCGAATTGATTTTAAAAACTATCCAGTATTCCATGCAAATGTCTAACGAGCCTCAGCTCACTGTACTCCGAAAAAAATACTGGCTTCAGCTTTGCGTGGCACTGTTAGCTTTACTCCTAGTTTTTATTGGTTTGAATAATGTTTATTCTAAGCACACAATATAATTCACGTAACAGCTACTAAAACCAGAGAATTTATTCTTCGCGGACGCGTTTGTTAAGTAAAGTTTAAATTTTCTTGTTATATATACTGGATGACACTTCAAAAACTACCAAAATGCATCAGAAGTGCGTGACTAATAATTGCAATACGTGAATCACAAACGTAGAATGGTGCTACCACAGCGTGATGTCTTCTGCCATATATCGCCTACCCAGGTGTAGTTTGAGATGTACAAATGGAATGTTTATCGTTAAATTAAATGTATGAAAATAAGTAGTGTCCATTAATAACCTAACTCTAACCTAACCTCACGCTACAGTACTAGCTAGGAGTAGATCTCATGCGATAGCGTGGTAGACCTCACGCTACAGCAGGACCCGTAGAATAACCTTCACGATGATCTGGATCCCCAATTTGTACATTCAAGATTTCAGTGGAATGGTAATGAGCTGATTGGTGAAATGATCCTTTCCAATTGCTGTAGATCTTCGATTTAACTTACTTTACAAATCTGCGTCTCCTCTATGAAGTTACGGAGTCATATTTAAAATTAAATGAAACTGGTCATAATTTTTTTAATTTCAACGAGGTTTCAAATGAGATGAATTGATCATTTTTTGGAACAATTAATGAATGTTATATGAAATTGAACGATAATGTGACATATGGTTTTTAAATGCACTGTAAATAGCTTCATGTCATTTTCTAAACTGATTCGATGCTTGACGTTTCTCATTCATTGATTCAAATTGTCTTGGATTAGATTTATTTCGAAGGTATTGTAAATCTTTTAGTGCTGCGAATATTAAAAAGAATACAAGAGAACGACCAAATTTATTTGCGAATAATAAGATTATAAACCAAAAATATATTTCAGTTCCGTTTTATGAGTTACGCGCAAGCAAGTGTTTTTTAACACCTTACCGAGTTTCATTAAGAAAAATTGCAATTCAATCAGTGAAAATAAAATCTATTTATATTAAACAATTACATTAAACAATTCAGTCTATGAGCGTAAATTAGAATTGAAATAACTCAAAGAAGAAAAACTCATCACGTTCCTCATGAGATTAGAAGCAATACAAACTGGAAAAATTATGGTAATATTTCACAAAAAATAACTGTTCTTGAAAACCCTCTTGAACGACAGAAGTAGTTGTAATGTTCAGTTGTTATAGGGGAAAATTCTATAATCGCAGAGTTACCATGAAGAACGACAAACTCAGCATCACATCGTCCTTTGACCAAGGTCCAGTTGGGTTCATTTGCTGAAAGTTCAAGAAACATGGTCACCACACTAAAATGAGCACCACAAAGTAACTCAAGTGGGCTCAGAAAATCAGGTCAGTGTTGGATCAGAAACCAGCATTGCCCATCAAAGATATGTAAAACACCTGAGCCGCCTTGCATAACTTAGGTCATGGATAGATTCTGGAGATGAAGTGCCGATGACAGGCACCGAGCGTGGAATGCCTATTAGTTCGGACCCGAAAGTGACGGGCATTGTGCCGTCTGAGCGCAGTGAACGTGCTTTGGAGGGGACTGTCTCCTGCATTTGAGTTGAACATGACCATCCTGTCTCCAGCAGTTGTGTTGAACATGACCATCCTGTCTCCAGCAGTAGTGTTGAACATGACCATCCTGTCTCCAGCAGTTGTGTTGAACAAGACCATCCTGTCTTCAGCTGTTGTGTTGAACATGACCATACTGTCTTCAGCAGTTGTGTTGAACATGACCATCCTGTCTCCAGCAGTTGTGTTGAACATGACCATCCTGTCTCCAGCAGTTGTGTTGAACATGGTCGTCCTGTCTCAAGTAGTTGTGTTGAACATGACCATACTGTCTTCAGCAGTTGTGTTGAACATGACCATCCTGTCTCCAGCAGTAGTGTTGAACATGACCATCCTGTCTCCATCAGTTGTGTTGAACATGACCATCCTGTCTTCAGCAGTTGTGTTGAACATGGCCATCCTGTCTCCTGCTGTTGTGTTGAACATGACCATCCTGTCACCAGCAGTTGTGTTGAACATAGTCGTCCTGTCTCAAGCAGTTGTGTTGAACATGACCATCCTGTCTCCAGCTGTTGTGTTGAACATGACCATCCTGTCTCCTGCAGTTGTGTTGAACATGACCATCCTGTCTCCAGCTCTTGTGTTGAACATGACCATCCAGTCTCCAGCTGTTGTGTTGAACATGACCATCCTGTCTCCAGCTGTTGTGTTGAACATGACCATCCTGTCTCCAGCTGTTGTGTTGAACATGACCATCCTGTCTCCCGCTGTTGTGTTGAACATGACCATCCTGTCTCCTGCAGTTGTGTTGAACATGACCATCCTGTCTCCAGCTCTTGTGTTGAACACGACCATCCTGTCTCCAGCAGTTGTGTTGCACATAACATGAAAAGAAATCAATATTCACAATGAATACTAGGCTGCCAGTGTACATTAAAGGACCATCAGCATTAACTTAATTAGAAACGTTTTGAATAACGCACTATTTGCATCTCTCTTTCATTCAATACAAAACTGGAAAGTCAAATTGTAACTAGTTTCCGCTCAACGCATGACTGTAAAGTCAAATTGCAATTAGTTTTTGCCCTACACATTACCCAAAAGCTATATTGCGACTAGTTTTCAACCAACACAATACTGAAAAGGTAAATTGCAAGAGTGAGCTTCTACCCAACACATTACTGGAAAGTTAAATCGCAGCACCAAGAAGTTTAATAATTATGACTCGAATCTACCCAGCACGACACCGAGAAGTTGAAATTGAAGCTAATTTCCCCGAAAAACAACACCGAACAATTAAATTGTAACTACTTTCCACCCAACACAACATCGAGAAGTTAAACTGCACCTAACATAATGCAGCTCGACATGGCGATGAAAAAATTTCCGTATGTCACAAAGTCATATATCACAAAGCCAAATATGTCGATTTTCTACAAAATAATTCCTGAGTTAAGTCGGGATTTTTTGAGAATTCTTCCTACATGCAGGAAGAGCTAACAGAAGCGTGCCCGAATTATTATTAAAAGCTTTCCAAGAATATCTTCAGCATTTCTTAACAGATTGATGAAAGAGTAATAATGAAAAGGAATAGCTTCTTAGTCGGCAATGAACGTTTTCTTCATTGTCTCAATGTCGGTGTGTTTTTTATTTCATTTGTTATAGCTTAAAAACCATTGAACGCTAATTTCAAAACTGGTATTACAATGCCAAAAGTTTAATTTTTACTTTTAATCACATAACACATGTGGACTCAAGGCTTAAAGCTATTTTCAGAATCAGGAAGTTCGTTTTTCTATTTTCACAAGCGCCAAATAAAAAGCTGATTTAGACAGAAGTAATGACATTCATTTTTCGTTTCCCCAGATATTACAAATTTTCAATAAGTCTACGGAAACTGCAAGTAACATTTCAAATACTCGAAATGCCATTTAAAATATGTATCTAATTTACCAAGACTTGTGAAGTGCAAGATAATCACAGTATTGTTGGGTAGTCTTTCACAGTCATTGGAAGCAGCCGTATGGAAATGGATCCATTATTTGAAATCGGAAAATTTTCATGCCAGTAACTCAAGTAACTGCTTCCAGGTAAAATTAACTTCTTTCAAGACAGCACTTTCCTATGACAATGTTTATGATGTAAATAGTTGTAAAGTTTGAATTTAGAAGACGTTAGTCTTGGAGTACTTGTAACAGTTATAATATACAAACGGAAGAGTTGTCAATTCAAAATAATTTTTTTCCGTCTTTCTCAAGCATTGATAGTATTTTACGTATTCGAACTGTTAACGAGTAATCAAATCAGATTTCCCTAGAACTGCACTATCGATATTTGTATGGAACAGCAATCCAGAATAGTTTTAACCGAAAGGTTAGCTCTACTGCAAGAAGACTGCTTCCATCAAAATACCATTGCATGTATTACGGTTATGATGTGTTTTTCTTATCTAATTCATTCCAACCTCCAGGTAGCACCAATTCAAAATATAATTTTATTTTCATCAAATGAAAATTACGAATATTCCTAATAAATCGCAGAAAAAATATGGGTATCCGTAAGAAACGATAAGCTAATTGTATAAAATCATTTTATTTCAATATAAGGCTTTAGAACGGGTTCTAGCATTCAAATTTCCTACGCGTTTTGAAAGCAACTTGGCCGAAGGCTTCTATATAATTTCTAAACGCTTGAATGAATCTGAACGTTAGAACTGTTGTGTTGATAATACGTTCTTTCACCATTACACACAGTACTTAACTCTAATTTTGCCCGCTACAAAAAATTGTGCAGAAAACCAACGCTACATTGAGTACCAGTTATTTTAATAAACACGATCCAGGAGCGAATGGTATTGGAACAGCTTCATTGAACATAGAATTCAGGTCTATTTAGGGAGCATTTTGTTCGAGCGCCGTAACCCTTTGATGCCGTAACGCAAATGCTACAGTTCTCTCGCCTTAAACTCGATGCTGCTCTACATGAAAGATGGAACGAGCGTTCCTCAAAGGCTTGTTTCAGTCAAAGGACTCGTGTGACTGTAGACGGCCTTCCTTTGTGAATTCGCTTGTACTTGCTCTCTTGTGGTCAATGCTGAGAATACCCCACACATTGGCATCTGGTGCTGTAAGGAACGCTATTTGGCTTGCCACTGAGGGATCCAAAGTAACAAATTTACAGTGCTGTGCTGTAAATCTGGGCTTCTGAAGTTCGGCGTAATTAATTAGAGGCATTGAGACCGATTCAGAACAGTACATTGGTTGTAGTGCTAAAGATCAATTGCAGTCAACAGATATTTGGTACCCTGAAAACTATGCACGTGCCACAGAAGAAAATAATGCTATAAAACGCAATCGGTCAATAGAGGACACTAATGTAAATCACTGCTGTTCGTTTTCAATCAGTGGAGTCAACTGACGGAATTACTGCAGTGTCATTCACGGGTAAACAGTCTGAAAGCTGCTGTAGAAGTGAACATGACGCATGGGTTTTTGTTTTTTGCATTATTATTAACCGCCCGAACGGCTGTAAATCAGTACCAATTTCAAACAATGATAAAATTGTGTTTTTCTCCTTGACATCGACACATTTTAAATATTTTCGTCGCATCAAATGCCACTCATGCTGAATTCAAATATTATGGTTCCATTTGAATTTTCCCCGTAACTGAAGATGGACTCATTTGAAGTCAGAAACATTTATTGTTTAGCGAAACAGTTGTGATGATACCGGATCTTCTGTTTACCGTATAGATAAATTTCTGAGAAATTAACCTACGTCAAGCTTGTACCTCAAAGGTGTGAACCGTTTCGCTATCTTACTGATAGATGTCATTGTAGCAATAAGAAACTTTTTATATTCCTTTTTTCCTTTGCATTGATGTAATGTCGTTTAGAGGTAGGAAAATAACCAAATAATTTCTTTGACCTTAAACCAGGCTATATTCGTAACTTGGTAAAAATGAAGGAATTAATTATTCATTTTATACTATATTTGTGTGTATGAATATAAAAAGGTAATAGAAACAAGTACTTGCTTTTATATTATTTATGTATGTATATATATATCCTGTTATTTTCATTTGATTAAGGTTTACTGAATTGTAGGTCACATCTGAGCAAATATTTAGAAAACTTTTCATGGAGTTTTTTCATGTACTTAGAAACAGTTATAAATTAAATTATTATTGAAGTCATTTTTCCCGATGCTTAGGTTACTCCAAACATTACTGAGCATGAAAGAGAATTATGAGATTTTTTACTTGGCGTCAAATCAATGGGGGAAGTTTTCTTATGGTGGTACTCCTTTTTCGTCGTTGAAAACGTTTATCTCAACTCGAGCTATTCTCAAGCATAAAGTTGTCAGTTCCACCAGAAGAGATAAAAATGCTACAGAAATTTTGCTACGGTTTTGCACATGTGCCTCTACTCATCTCCATTGTAACCTGAGGCTTATAATAGTGAAAGAGCCGTGAAAAACAGGGCATACAAAATTACTAGGAATCTCTAAACGGGACCATATGAAAATTGTCTTGAATCTAAAACGAATCCAAATCCAAATCCAAACTTTTTTCGTAGTTTTTAAAAATTTATTGTAATCTATAAGCGATATCATATGCAATTCAAGCCTGGATTTTACATCATAAAAAATGATAACATCTTAGAAGCGGTATCATATGCAATTCAAGCCAGTATTTCACATTATAAAAATTGGTAAGAATCTAGGAACGAGATCATATGCAGTCCAAACCGACATTGTAGCTTTAATTTAGGAGCTGGCCTGTCGAGAACAAATGAAGGGAATGGAAGGTGTCATACCACGAAAATAACTGCAATGATTAGTTCTGTAAGATAATATTGGCTTGATGCTGAATATTTTGTATTTGGCTTACCGTGCATCTCTAGACTCAGAAGAGCATTACAGAACTCAGAGCAGAAAATGAACTGAACATTGGTGCATAGATATACATATCATAGAATTAATTGATTTTCTCACACAGTTGAATACGTATTATCAACAAATTTCATAGTGAACATCTAATTTCTGAAAATATTTCAAAACTTCACTGCACTCTAAAATCAAAAAAAAATGTTTCCCGTACTCTTTTTCTTTCGCACATATTCTTAAAACTACATGAATTTGGAAAAACGTTTTTCTGCTCCACAAAAACGCTGTAACTGAAACTACTCTGCCGAAGGTTAACTGCAGGAAATATCAACTTACAGTATTTCAGCGATATTTTTTGTTCGTTTTTATTCTGCAACTTTGCTTCCAAGTTTTTTAAAGCTTTCTTTTGGCGTTCTTTATGTAATAGAATCAACCGAAATTTGGTGTTTTCGGTATTTCTAACTTCACCCTATTTCCAATCAGATAATTCTTAAGTTGTATAGCATGACTGCAAGTGAAGTGATCGCTTTACGCATCAGCAACAGCGAAAAAAAATGTTCTGTAATAATAATAATGGTTTGAATCGTATGATTTTCTAAAAATAATTTATAACCTTATCGTGAGCTGTGTCGTATTATGAATGTAAGCTAAGAAAAATTGTTGTTAGCTGTGAGAGTAGACTCAAAGTTGTTCATCTAGGTACAGAATATTGGGATTGATTTTAATTTGGCTCAATACCAAATCCAACATAGCATTCCGTCTTAGGTTCCGTTTTTGAACTTGTGCCCTCTATTTGATTCTGCACCTGTTATTTTGACATGTTTCATGTGTTGGTGTTGTTTTCACCTTCTGCAGTCTTGTATGTTGGCGTGAAATACTTTAAATTTTATTAACACTTTGGATAATCTAATATTTAATATCGCCACTAACGTGGTGGTGAAATAACTGCTCAAACAGCAGAGGGAGTGTGTTGCGGTGCTATGCGTTTTAGTGGTATTTAAACACATCAGTGACAAATGTATTAATGAAATATAGCGTGCGTAGTAAAAAGTTTTGGATTGAAAAATGTTGTAGTGAATGGGGGCGTTATACTTAATTTTTTGTGATCAAAGGGTAATATAGTTATAAACAGTGTACTCAGTTTGGAAGTATACGGCATCACACTTTGTTTGGCAGGTTAATACAGCTATATAGTTCTGAGCACACCGCGAAGAATGCTTTGACGATTAAATGATTTGAATTACGCTCAATATCGAGTACTTACATCAAACCTACTATAATCCAACGGTATTGAACTTCCAGTAAGTTATTGAAGTATGAAAAGTACATGAATTGCTCGGTTTTAAAGCGAAACAATTTCTACAGATAATGCAGTCACATAGAAAGGAACAACCGATAAAAAATCTTGAAGTAGAAAAAACGCAGTAATTTACTCAATATGAGAACGAAGCCCTATCTGTAGGTAATATAATCACAGTATGGAGTTCGCAACACAGAATTGTAACATGAATAGAGGAGCTTTGTTAATACTTCATTCCTTTCATTGTGTTGGAGGTTCGAACTAGAAGCATCTGTTCGTACTCAGCAGCTGTTGGTTCTCCCGGCCTTGAATCAAACACGTGCGTTCCTGATGCGCTTTTATGAAGCCTATAGTGCGCATGAAACTCGCGTGGATTTCATATTTTCTGTTGAAATTTCTTGACAAAGTTATGTACTTGTGAGAAAAGACTTCACTTCTGGAGATAATAAATTTAGTGCCGTTGAAGCTCTGCAACAGATCGGATCACCTGCGCGTTTAATATAGAAATGTACTTGCTTCTATTTAGTAGTATTCTACAGTATATACGATGTATATACTGTATATATATATATATATATATATATATATATGTATATATATATATATATATATATATTGTATATACATATATATACATTGTATATATATGTATGTATGTACATCGTATATATAGTATATACGATGAAATAATGGTTTGTTGTTGTTATATACGATGTAATAATACCTGGTTGTAAGTTATATCCGAGCAATAATAATAAGTTGTGGTAAGGAATATTCGGTGTAATAATACCTTGTTATAAGTACCGTGTGTTATAACAATTGAGGTAACGTGTTTTACAGCAAATAGAGTAACATGTATTGGAGTATACGGAGTAAGGTTTATTGTAGCAACTGGAGTAATGTATATGGAGTAATTTGAGTTATCGGTATAGAAGTAAATAAGGTGAAATGGGGTACCTGGAGCAACGTGCATTGGAGAACATGGAGTAACTGAAGTAACGTGTATTAAAGTGACTTATTTCGGTGTAACTGATTTTCTCTGTTTCCGAATTACTGTAGTAACGTATACTTGAGTAACTGAAATAATTTTTATTCAAGTAACGAAGTTGCGAGTAAAGGAATAACTAGAATTTCTACTATAACATGAGCACCAGCGTTGTACGCAGTATTTTGTACCTCACAACACCTGGTCCCCGCATGCCTATGCTCAGAACTCGCAGCCTTGCCACTTCGGAATAAAAAGCACACGACACACACACAAGTGCGCGCTGGACTCGTAACAGAGCGTTGCGGGCTGCTCCGAGGAAATATGATTCACTGTGTGAAGTGCTCATTGAAAGAAAATCTACTAAAAACAGTTAAGAAAAAGTGATGCAGGTTTTTGGGTATTGACAAATTGAGGTTGTGCTCTTGAACGAATTAAATAGTCTCGGCTACATGAATGGCAAATCTGGACTGCATGTACGAAGACCATGCATGGACTGTATGGTCTGGTAACATAGTTAACTCTGTTCAGAGTTACCCAGAAGTTTCCTCGTGGAATGTAACTCTCGTTTTGCGTTACTACACCTTTTTCACTTCAAATTAATCTTAGTCAAGTTGAATTTAATCCGAGTCAAGTTCAATTTAATCCGAGTCAAGTTCAATTTAATCCGAGTCAAGTTCAAATTAATCCAAGTCAAGTTCAAATGAATCCAACCCTTAGTTGAGTTATAAAATGACATAATCATTTTTTAATTTGAGTTTTTTGTTTAAAATATGTATCTATTGGATGTTATAAGAAAGACTGGTTTCGATGGTTTATTTACACTCATTGATATTTATAAACGCGAAATTACACTTTATCTCATCTATGAAATCATATACATGCAAGTACAAAAGGTTATCATTGAACGATATGTAGATTTAATGTTTAAAAGAAATGTTCAAATGCTATTCACTGAGTACTAATGTACGATTCCGTTTCATTACAATTCACACTTGTACATTACAACCCAGATACATCTTGCATTAGCAAAAGAAATGTTACCATCCATTCTAATTCCGTGTTAGTCAATGTGAAGAAATGTAGGATCCACTTACAGTACACAATAATAATACAAGAAACAATGTTTCTAACTTAAAACTGAGTTCATTTGCGTGTGTTCACAATTCAATATATAATACTTTCACGACTTAAATATTCTCAAAATGATTATTATAAAAGTTATTGAAGTCTTAAAAATATTAAATGTTGAATTGTAAACACACACAAATAAAATCCGTACTTGTACATTTTTTTTAAAGATTAAATCTACATATCGTTAAATGATAATATTTTGTACTTGCATGTATTCGATTTCATATATGTGGTGAAGTGGAATTTCACGTACATAAATATCTATGAGTGTAAATAAATCCTCGAAACCCGTTTTGCTCGTCACATCCAATAGATACATATTTAACACAAAAAACTCAAATTAACAAATTATTATTTAATTTTTAACTCAACTGAGGGTTGGATTAATTTAAACTTGACTTGGATTAATTTGAACTCGACTCGGATTTATTTGAACTTGACTTTGATTAATTTGAACTTGACTTGGATTAAATTGAACATGACTTGGATTAATTTGAACTTTACTCGGATTAATTTGAACTTGACTAGGATTAATTTGAACTTGACTTGGATTAAATTGAACTTGACTTATATTATTTTAAAGTTAAAAATGTGTAGTTATTTTGATTTTATGGAACTTAAATGCTTAACATACATTTGACTTCACACAAAATGAGTGTATAACTTCCTTGAACTTTCTATTCCCTTTGTTTTTGGTTGATTTGCAGATGCAATTTGAAGGTAATGTGTCACTTATCAAGAATTAGGGTCTTAACTTCGAAGAATAAAGAGGCCTGAACATGGGGCTTTTGTATGGAGACAAAAACATGATATTACTCATTGCCGACGTGTAGTTTCCAATTTGCATGTCTATTCGAGTTTCATACAAATTAAGTACCAAGATATGCGTTTCAAGCAATTTGTAATAGAGTCGACATATAGGAGATTTACCACGTTGTTTCCCATAAGTGCTAGAACAACATAATGATGCTGAAGGGATTGGTGCTGTTTTCATGTTCCCATGTATTCGAGTCTAGCCAAAAATTGCCTGGCAGTGAAAATTTCATCATTTTTCAAAAGAATCGAGTTCAATTTTAAAATTTAAATTTTTAACTTTTTTTCAAAGAAAAAGAGTTCAACATTTTTAAAGAACTTTCTTTTCTCCAAGGTTAAACTTTTTTATTTAACTTAACAGTTTTCAAAATATTCATGTTAAACGTACTCTTTTTACTAGAAAATATTTTTCACAAAATCAGTCGTTTTACCTACGGAAATTCTTGGTCTCAACTGCAGGTCCTATCAATGCTTGTTAAATTTCACAACACAAAAAGCTGATCAACTACCTTTTCATTTTTTTCTGGTCTTAATTTTGATCGAGCCGAAAGTTGGGCCCATATCGTTATTATAAATTTTTCCTTTACAGAATAACGTTTCTGAATTTGTTGCCTTCAAAGTTTGTTTCAAGATGGAGTATCGCTGTCTCTTCGCCATTCTTTTGATCGTGAGTCTGATGAAATAGGTATCATCTCAAAATAAACCAACAAGTTGAGAATGCTGTTGACGCCTACGTTCACAAATTTTTTACAGTCAATTTAAAAACATTTTTTTTGTTTCCGTAAATTTTTGGACGTAGTTTTTTCAGATTTTATTCGTTTTCCTTCCTTTCCTTCAGTCACATATTTCGACAAGTGACATGGGTATTACAATACTCACGTGTGTGTAGCATATAAGAACCCGTACCTTAAGATATTAAAAAACTTATGATGAGCTTTTTGTTTCATCTATATTGGAAATAATGTGTTTATATTTATTTTTTCTCTATTTTCTCCATAAAAGTTTTTGGTGAATGTCAATTCTTGCTTAGGGAAAATGTTGGAATAATTTGACATTTATGAATGATTTTCTCAGTGATTTACATGATGCAGCATTCATTTCTGACATATATAGCAAGATAAGCCGTTTACTTGAATAATTTAGGGGGATTTCGGGAAAGTTTCAAGGTATTTAAATTATGTTCAATGAAATCTTACATGAAATGATATTATGTAAGGGTAAATTTTGGAATTAATAACCAATGTAAGATATCATTTGAAAAATAATATAAAATTTCTAACTCGTTTGTGCAGCATAGTTTTAGCAGCAAAACAATATACATTTTCTCGTGCAAATCATTATTGAATAATTTTTTTTATGCTTAGTACAATTAATAACCTAGCTTCTTGAAAAATGTTTTATAAATTTTTCATTATGTTCTCCAGTTATGCTGATCAGCAGCGTTTTAAAAACTGATGCGGCCGATTAACACTGAGCTCTACAACGTCTAACACTGACTAGCTAACGCTCACGTTCTTCAAATAGACTCAATAAGTTTTATTTCTTTCCTATCTATAGTGTGACCAAACCTACACCTTGTCAATTAAAACTATTTAGATTGTAAAATTTGTGAACTCAGATCAGCATTTTACCCTCGGCAGTTTCATTTAGTTGATTCTATCTGCGTGATTAACCAGAAACGTTCTGATTTTAGCGACCGTTAGAAGGTGGATCAAGATAAATGTACGATATTTTTAGTTTGTGCGCTTATTTTTGTAAGCACCTATTTTTGTATATTTTATCCCATTGATCTTATGCCGCACTCTGAATGTTTTGCATCAAAAACAACATGACAAAGAAGTGATTATTCTTCAGATAAAACAAAAATAAAATCAAAATAAGAAAATAATAAAATAAATTAGCACCAAAATCGTGAAAAAAATTGTGATTCAAAAGTTTTGATGCAAAAGTTATGTTGCTACCGTTCTATGTTTTGTCAATTATAAAATATTTAGTGTTTAACCTACATAATACATGTAAATTGAATATATGGAGTTAATTAGTTGAATTCAGAAAGGAAATGTATTATCTGCATCAAAAGCCAACAGTTCATTTTCCATTTGATTATTCGTAAATCATTTTTTGAAGCTGTAGCAAAAATGTTAACATCGACTCAGTCTTCCTTGAAGTATTTTTTTTTGTTTTCCTAGAAGTTGAGGAGATAACGGAAGTTCGTTTTGGAAAATTCAGGAGAACAATAAAATTGTAAGCAAAATAATTCTCGATGTTAACTTTTGAAAGTGAAAATCCGAGGAGTTTCCAGTGTTTGTTCAGACAGGAACTCGCCTAATTGGTCAAGTAAACTGCAACTTCGGACGCTGCTCCATGGTTCATTTAGAAAGTATCCTTTGGAAATGATATTCAAATTTTGAAATAGTTATTTTTTGGATGAAAATAAAAATATGAAAGTAAAATATTCGGACGTGCGCTTTTGGTTATTTTAATTAAAGTGTACGATGCGGATATGTTTAAATCCTGATTATTGTTGCCGTAAGAGCATCGTACATTGCATTTAACGAAGAATTTTGGCATCGTATATTACTAATAACGAGGTATTAACACATCGTATATTACTGATAACACGGAATTATTACACCGTATATTCCTCATGAAAAGAAACTATTATGTCGTTTATTAATTATAACACAGAATTATTACATCCTTTATTACCAATAATAGCCTATTATTTAACTCACACGTTTTTATTTACAGATCGCGTCACTACCTTTGACAGTGAATGGGCTCCCATTTGATGTTATCATGTCAAGGCGAGTTTAAAAATGAATAATTTTAAACATTTTAGTCGCTTGTACTCGCGTGTTTACCACATTCATTGAGTGAATTTTCATCTCGTTTTTCGTTTTCCAATTTTTGCTTTTCCATTTGTTTTTATATTCATTTGAAACGTGCAATTAATTTGAGTGATTATTGAGAGAGCATTGTATGTTTCAAAAACATTTATAGAATTGCCAGTTCGCTTAAATGATCTGTCATTGACGTTAACTGGAATAATCTTTTCAAGCGGTCACGATTAACATTATTTGGCATGGCGTGAGGTAGATTTACATGTCCAGGTACAACGTTTGAGTTTCACAAACAAGCCCTCAGAAGAACAGCAACTGGGGGCCTTGTGATTTTTCAAAACGAATAAAGGCTTTAGAAAAATATAACGAAAATAGATGATACTCTAAAATATGCGGTATGTGATCCTATAAATTTAGCAATCAGTAGTTTTTCGCTGAAATTTAGTAGAGTAGTAAAATTTAAATAAAATTCCGTGCAAATTTTTACTGCGTTTAAAATTTCTAAAATTATTTCGAACCCTTTTGTCTGAAGGTCATGAATAGTATCGTGCTCAGTTGCAATTGATATTGTTTCCTAAAGTTTGTGTAATTTTTTCCATTCACTGGCAACAAGTGGAGCTCGATGAGCTGTTTCCAAGTGCTGAACTCGAAGACCGTTGAGTGTTTAGATCTGGGGAAGTATAAGGACCTCTTCTTTTCCCCAACGTGGGAGTTGTGTAGTGATTCTACAATGTACCACGCTCATTTTTATTCGAATTTACATGCATTTGAAGTCTCCAAACATCAGTGCTATACGAGTAGAGTTCCACTAGAAGTAGCTCCTTCGTAATGTATTATTTTATCCATAATAAATGTTAAATTTGGCACCTTGAACTGCACAAACAAAAGGATCTATTATCTTCACATTTTCACAGTGGGACAGTTATTGTTTCATACCTCACTAAGCAAACATAATAAGTCTTATGCTGAAGAGTTTTGTGTACGTCATACTTTTTCCTATCTTTGATGAAAATATTCTGCAAAATGTATTACAACTCGACTGTTATGTTGTAATTATTCCATGCTAAAAACTGGGATCCTAAAAAAACTATTAACTTATCCCAACATATCCATCTCGTCGACGAAAGAGGTTGGGTAATGGGACATCTCAATGATCGGATTACAATGAAAACCAACGTACCTGAAGATATTATGATAAATCAAATTGTTTTTGATTTTATGAGAAATACATCTTTAGTGTTTTCCAGATTTTTCATGGAGTCAGATATTGCTTTCTCTACTCGATTACGAAAATCGTTTGAACTCTCACAGCTATTAAAATATTTTAATTTAAAGACGAAGAATACAGCACGACGGATAGGTATCATGTTTAATAGAATTTAACGAAGATAAATTTAAAATATCTGAATTAGTCAATTTTGAACGTTTCAGAAACCAGCTCCATCATCAGTAAGTCTGAAAAAATAAAAAAACAAAATTGGTTAGTTCATGACAAAAGTGACAAAAGTGATCAGTAAGAAAAAAAATGCCGCTTATTTTTTTTTCTTACTGATCACTTTGGTCACTTATGTCATGAACTAACCAATTTTTTTTTTCAGACCTACTGAAGATGAAGCTTGTCTCCGAAACGTTATAAATTGACTAATTCAGATATTTCATATTTAGGTTCGTTAAATTCTATGAAATATGATACCTATCCATGCTGTATTCTTCGTCTTTAAATTCTTAATGATAGTCAGACTAAGAAGTGTTAATTTTTCGGAATTAATATATTTGATATCATATAGTTTTTCGGGTTAGGTGATATTCTTTGTTGGCCTGTATTTGCACCAGAAGCGTTAAATGTGAAGACAACGATACGATTTCAACATGCCTATCTCAGATTAATAATAGATATCCCCCGAAGAATTTTTACATGAGTACGCGTAGTGTGTACATATATTCCTCATCAAGTAGATCCTCTTCAGCTTGATAAATAAATACCAAGTTATACTCATATCATTTCCCAGATTTTTATCACGCCGGACCAGACCCATAGTAGTTTTAAATCTCATGGTTGATGAATAAATGCCCTGCTATATTATTTCAGTGTTTTTATCACGTGGAGTCCCACCAAAAGTAGTTCTAAATCTCACTCACTAACACACTATACTGTATCTTAATAACAGACGATGCCCTGGGATGAAGTGGAACGATGGCTGCACCGCCGGAAGCGGCTTTGATTTCTGCGAGAACGGCTGTCTTCCTCGTCAAATATGCTGTGCTGTGGACAACTGTGGAAACCAAGAGTGCGTTGGGTGATAACACCCAAATATAGTTGGGTGATATCCAGTGGGGATATCAATACCCACGTAGGATTTGATTTGACGCCACGAGGATGAATAGTTTAAAACGTACTAGTCAACGTAAGATCATGTAAGAAATCTTGCATATAAGATTTATATAAGATTTTTTGTACGACAAAATATTTCATGGGATAACAGTCTAAGTTTATACGCATGAAATTTTTTATTATCTTGACCGTGCCTCTTAGATGTTGATTAAAACAGTGAGAGAAAGGTTAGGACGAGAGAAAGATTGCGGAACACCAGTTATTTTTCTTGATTAATTCAAAACATAGCTCACACAAAGTAGAGTACATTTCTATCATTTTGGCTGCTATCAATTTGCTCGACAGATTTTCTAAATTGAGCAAAATTTTGTGTTTTCACTGAGCCCCATGATTTGTAAGTTTAGTAAAAAATTCCAGCGATTGCTTCGTTCTAAATTTGCTGACAAATTAAATTGCATGATTATTAAGAACGTTTTCTTACCCTTCATTCCTTAATCAACTGCCCAAGTTCAGCGAAATATTTAGAACTGAAAAATTATTACAAGCCTGAACGGAGCCAGGGAAGAAATTTAAAGCTGCTGAACAAAATTCAGAGTCGTTTTCCATGTGAACGCTGCGAATTACACGATCGAAATAATGCTTTCCACAAGCAAGCATAGTACATATTTCTGCCAGAAAATTATGCCATTAAAATGGTGAATGTCTGACGAAAAGATACTGCCTTCTTCAACTGAAAAATTAGTCGATTAAAATAGTGAATGTTTGATGAGAAGATAATACATGCTTTAACCGAAAAATAAAAAAAAATGAAGTGGCAACCACCACTCTGAATGGAACTATAATCACAACTCTTTTCGTAGACGTACATTTACAGCGTGATATATCTATATGAATGTGAAATGTGCTACCAAAAATTTATTTTCTCTGAATCGCTCCACTGTAACGCAAATTACAAGATTTTTAGGCTACTTTCTATATCGGGTATTAATAATTTCACACATTAGACACCGTAAGTAAATTGCTTGGTAGTTTAAGAATACATTCAATAATGAGGTTTTTGATTCATCTTAATTATTTGCAATAATACGAAGAATCCTCATGACAGCTGAGAGAAGATTTTGTACCCTAAAAAATACTAGATTGAGAAACTTTTTTCGCGAAACGTAATTTTTTGGATAATGCCACTTGGAACAATGACATCGAAGCATCAGACAAAAACTACAGATTTTTCGACTGATTAGGCTGCTCATTGTATTCTGGAAATATTTCATCGTTATTTTAACTATTCCTCGTTTGAATAACGTTTACCTTTTTCAGTTTTTCAATTTTGCGAAGTTGTCCGAGTTTTTCATAGATTAAAATGCAAAAGAAATCACACGATGTTTTGACTGAAACACCGTCAATAGTTATAATTCTATATCTCTGTGAGTCAATAGAATACATTTCGATGATCAATATTTTCAGGCCGAAAAAAACGATGAAGAATTTATTTGCAGTCACATATATGAAAAAATAAATTAAATTAAGAAGCAATATCGATGTAGAAAAAACACGGAAAATCACATTTTCAGGCCACAATGGTACAACTTCGTACTTCAATAAAAAAACATAAACAGTTTTTCTAAACTACTCTATTTTTCATGATGACATTGAGACCTGCAAATAAGCTTTGACCGGCGGCGCGGACAACGCTCTGAAGCTAACATTAACAAATGTAAATAAATCGAAGAAATACTGTTGAATTGAAGACTAGTATCCGTAACAATAGTTTTTGTCAGATATTAGACAAGAGCACTATTTGAGCTACTTGAGCTAAGTCAAATCCTCAAATTTGAAGGTAATATGAATAAGGATATTATGAAATAGTCAAAAATTACATAAATCAAATGAATTTGACAAATTTCCGCTGCTGAGCTTCAGAGAATATAGTTGGGAAAAGGAAATCCCAATGATTCACCGATTCCTAGGCCCATTTAATTTAGCTGATTTTTGTATATAAACATGATTTCTAAAAACAATTTCTGAAAATTTCCAATTTCTAAAAACGTTGCCTAGCTCATTTTCACCATCAGAGCGTCAGAGTTTTAATTTTAGCACCTCTAGTAAACTGCAGCTCGGCTTATATCAAAGTTGAGAAGTAACTTACCTAAGTCGCAAATCTTATGCAACATAAGTTAGATATAGTGTTCTATTATTAAGATATATTATATGATATAACTACTACTATATTAAAACTATTATTTAAAATCGCATATTATATAGTATAGTAGTTCAAAGTTATATCATTACATAGGCATTAAATTTACCTATCCTGGTACATGAACTCATACTAAAGGTATGCGTTGCGTGCAATGAGAATGGAGGCATAGAACACCCAAGTGGAAGCAACAGGTGGGGCCAGATCATGCTATCGATATTTACGATACACGAGTTATGCTCCAGGTGCAGGGACAACATAGCCTGGGTCTATTCTGTGCTTTTAATTCTGCTTTTCTGGATCTAACTCGGTTCAGGATTTGGTCACAAACTAATGTATAAAAGGAAAATTTCCCAACACTATGTTCATGAATGATGTGCTAGAAATAAAAAGGTGCCCATGTATTTTATTTAATGTTACGACCCATAACTTATCATTTTTTGAAACTTTCGTCATTTAAGGAGAACCTCGATGCCAGTCATCAATTTCGATTTTTCTGATGAAATGCGGGAAGGTAACTATTAGGCTATAACAAAATATGTCCAAGTAAATGCAAAGCTCAATGTTTCTTAGAGCTTTTGGATTATGTGTCGTGCAGAGCTACCTTTCTGATTCAGATAATCAAATTCTTAATCATGTACATTAATCAGGAATAAAATCAAAAACAACAGAAAAAAATTCATTTTTCAGACTAGCGCTTGTTTCGAATATTCATTATCAATGAATGCTCTGAAAATAAGATCAACAATATGTAAAAATTGATATTTCAATAATTGCTAAATATATATACAGCCTATATAATATACAATTGTCAGGCACTTTGATCACAGTTAAGAACGGGTTTCTGCTTAAAAATATACATTGATTCTAAAATCCGGAGATCGCTATTACACGTAGAATCTAAAATTGAAAAATCATCCACCGAGAAAATATGGTTGGTGTTTTCACAGTGAAGTCTAGGCGAACACTGAGAAGGAGTTGCTAGCGGCCTATTAGTTTTAAATGATTTGCCTAGATGTTGGTAAAATCTAATCTTTGACTGTTTCAGAGTGCTCCCTATGTAGGAACTCTGGCAAGTTCCACAAGTTTTGTGCATTAATGTAATCTATGTTCGGCATGTCATTTTAAAAGTGGCATCGTCCTTAGCACAATATCAAAAATCGTTTCAATTATTATCCGTTGCTGCGAAAAAGTGTACTTAGAGCTCACAACAAAATGATTGGCAGCATCCACAAGTTTCTTATGTTCAGCGGGGAATACTTCCGCAATAATTGCTGCAACTCTTCATAGATCTCAAGTGAATAAGTTCGTATAAATGCTGTAGAGTCAGAAGACCCCTGGTATTTGCAGCGGATAAGTTTTTCTTTCATACCTGCAAATAAATAAAAATGGTTGTGTTACAAAATCGGAATAAAATAACTAAATTCTACTACAGAAGACTGGTTTCATGATTAATTTAGAATGGATAGATTATCGTTGCTCAGCTTAAGATGTCTTGATGTAATTTTGAGAAATCTCACAGCACATTTTCTTTTAATTGTTAGAAACGTAAAATTTATCACCGAAGATCTAGTCCTGTTTCCCTGAAAATTGGTTGCCCAGGGAACCAATATCGTCTCGACGCCCGCCGTCATCACTCGTGTCATGATATATTCATTTTTTATAACTACACAAGAGTGACGATAATTATGTGCCCGGTCAAACCTTGGTCCATTCTCTTGTATGAAAAGAATACAGAATAACATATTTAATTCTTTGCAAATTAAAAAACAGAATTTTCACATTTTTAATAGAAAATTCCTTGGAGAATCAATAAAAGATTCTTAACAGATTACGCAGATTACGCGCAGGTATGATTGCTAATTCCTAGCATTTTAGATTGTAAAGCATACTCAGATTTGACAGCAGAGCACTCCCTGAATTGATCACAGATACCTTGCAGATGCTATGCAGGCACGAATAAAATGTTACTAAAGAATAAAGAAGTAAAATAACAAATACAAAATCAAAAATAAAAATAAAACTAAATACAACTTAAATAACATAAAGCACTCCGTGATTTGATGACAAATGCCTTGCAGATGCTATGCAGGCGTGAATAAAATGTCCTTTCGCTTCCGCTCGATGAAGGTTAGAGAGCATGCAGCGCCTGCTCCACGATGAAGCGCTCCGAAGAGCGATAACTCAATAACTGATCATAAAACTAAGGAAGAAATGGAAACAATTGTGAAGAAGCGTCTGATATTTTGCAGGCAAGCGTGAGCTACACAGAGAAGAAATTAAAGCACCACACTACGGACTAAGTGCAGCTTTTGTGTTTGAAATACAGCGAGCAAGCTATGCCGTCTACGAAACACAACTGGGACCTATCCTCTTTGAGGAGGGTATACAACGGAAAGGCTACACATCTGAGTATGGTACAAAATATATCGGGGAAAATGCACGCTGAGTACGAAATATAACGTGGAATTTTAGCTCTCTGATAATAAAATACAATGTGGAATTTTAGCTCTCTGAGTACAAAACACTGTACAATAGGTCAATTTTGGCGTTGAGTACAGAACACGAGGGTGAATATTTCCTTGCCCAATACGGAACAAGAGGAAATCTTTGCGCTCTAAGAACGAGAACGTAGCAACTTGAGCTGCTTTCTGATTATTGTCGGAGTATTCAAGGAAGTATATTCATGTGAATCATATTCGCCTGAACTGGGCGTGGTTACACTTCAAAATCCAGTTTGGTTTTGCTGTGAGCTGCTGCTGAGTCGTGCACGGGCATCACGTTTGATCACACGTGAGGACTCAGATTAGTCACACTCTGGAACTCAATTTTATCATCAGCTGAAATACAATCACCCGCAAAAAAAAAACACTTTGATCACAAGCTTGAACCAAATTTGACCACACGCCTAAACTCTGTTTTCGCCACGCGCTAAAATATAGTCCGATCTTGTGCTGAAACCTATTTTGTATGCTCTTGCTAAAACAAAATTTGCTCATCCATTTACTTTAACCTAGTTTGATTTTATGGCACCCCATTTCAGCAATGAAACTTAATCCCACTTTTAGACGCACGCAGAAACCCGTTTTAGCCATGCAGCGGAACCGTTTGGTCATCCGCTGAAAACCAGTTAACCTGAGCGGACAGATTTACGGTTACACTCTAGCCTAACTCAGAGCTGTGCAGTTTCTGCTCGTTAGCTGTGAATGATGACCTAATTTTGTGCAGGCAGAGTTTTGACCATCCCTCATGGCAGTTAAAAAGCAAGCACCGCGTAAACCTGCGTGCCACATTTGCATTTGAGAATCCGGTCCCTCATTATTATAGGCGAGAGAACTTTCAGGTTTTACTGACGATGCTAATGAAAGGAGTTTTCAAAAATCATGTCATCGTCGTTGATACGAAAAACTACTACACCAAGACCTGATACTTCTAACATATGATTGTATTTATCCATCAGCAACATTTCCGCAACACCACGTTTGAAGTTGCATACCATTTAATTGAAACTGTTCCCTAAATACACTTCATTTAACCACGAACTTACACCGCCTGCACATCATTCATTGATCTCTTTTTCCCATGTAACTGAACATCATTCTATGCACACGCAGCACCACGCTCCTTTGTGTTATGTTCATGTCATCGTAAACCATTCCTCGTACAACATTTTAGAGCTCAGCAGTGTATAGTGTTCCACTTTCACTACTTCCTCAATAAACTTTCTCCATCACACCCCCAATAATCGTAGTCTTTCAGCCTCATCAATCCACCTATATTTTTTGAGTTTCTATTTAAAATATCTCTTTTCTACGCTATTGTAAGTCTTGATTTTTTACTTAGTTTTTTATTATTTCAGACAATTAAATAGAATCTGACACATCAACATCTAGCACTCAAATCTTTACTTTTGTAGTCTCCTCTTTCATTTTCTGACTCAAAACTAATACTGAAAAGGCAGTCTTTACATTTACGCTCAGCTACCCCTATTTTCACTCTGTTTGACCCTCCTTTTTTATTTCAGCACTCTCTCTCTCAGTATTTACTTCTCATGCCTTCACTCTCCCAATTTATCCTCTTTCAGTATATACTCTTCTCGTCTTTTCTTCTTCAGATTCTCTGCTCCCAACTGGTACTCTTAATCCAGTTTCTATTCTTCCAGCCCATACTCTCCCGACGTGCCCTGTCTCAGACTTGTTCTACTCTCTCAATACAAACTCTTACAGCTTTTACTCTCCCAAATTTAAATTTTTCTGTCACTCCTCATCCACCTTAATTTTCTCATGCGCTACATTGCAAACCGTTCACTATTATAGCTCTTACTCTCCCAATCCGATATTTCCCAGCCTTTACTCTCCTAGCTCACTCTCCCAACCCTATTCATTCACAGTCTTCATTCGGCCAACTCGAACTTCACCAGCTTTTACTCCCAAACTTTCACAGTCTTTACTCTCCCAGCCCATGAATTTTCGTACGATGCACTCCTAATCTCTACACTCAGACCCGTACCTCCCAGACCCTACTCTCCCTAGCTAGCACTACTCTCCTAGCCTCGACTCTCCCTACCCCTACTCTCCCAGCCTCTACTCTCCCTGCCCTTACCCTTCCAGCCTCTACTCTCCCTAACCCCACTCTCCCAGCCTCTACTCTTCCAACATCTACTCTACCAGCCCATACTCTCCCAGCCTCTACTCTCCCAGCCCCTATTTTCCCTACCCCTACTCTCCCTACCCCTATTCTCCCAGCCTCTACTCTCCCAGCCCCTACTCTCCCTACCCCTACTCTCCCAGCGTCTACTCTTCCAGCCTCTACTCTACCAGCCCAAACTCTCCCAGTCTCTACTCTCCCTACCCCTACTCTCCCAGTCTCTACTCTCCCAGCCTCTACTCTCACTACCCCTACTCTCCCAGCCTCTATTCTCCCAGCCTCTACTCTCCCTACCCCTACTCTCCCAGCCTCTACTCTCCCTACCCCTACTCTCCCAGCCTCTACTCTCCCGACCCCTACTCTCCCAACAGGAGACGCACCGGTGCACAAGCTCCGATTTTCCAGGCCAAGTCCCTCGCAACACAAGAGCAGACGTTGGAATTTTTTATCTTCTTCATTGAGCGCCCGCCCAGATATTTGCTGAATAAATATTGTTCATATCCGGGAAACCCTATTGTCGGGAGCCTTGAGGCTCTACAACAAGCATGCCGTATCTCAAACCCTGCTTTTGTGTTTTGCATGCGCCCCAAAAACTTTTTTCCAAGGCTCCAATCTTTGGAGAACGTAGTCTCTAATCTCTCGAGAACATGGCTCGAAAATTTCTTGGAGAATTATTCATACAGTACTGTGCGCACATCAAGGATAGGGTAGTTTGGCATAAGGTTTCTTGGGAGGTTTTTCAAAATGGGGATTGTGGTTTAGCAATATTTTTTGGTAATCATTATGACAAAATAAACTGACTAATGTTAATGGAACAGAATAAGTTGAATTTCTTGTATTTCTGGCAGCAATGAGTGTTCAATTTGATATTAATTCTTTATCTCTATAGGAATGATTTATTGGTTTTTTCGCTTAGTTTTTTTTAACGCTTCGTGTGATGGTCGTTTGATGTTCGAGCAGCTCTAATTTGAACAACTTCATTCTCCACATTTGAATTTTGACTTTCATATGAAAATAGCTCTGTTGAAAGCACATTGGAACTTGGAACTGAAAATATCTTATTACTTCTGAATAAATTTATAACAAATCTTACTCGCTTGAGAAGAAATCATTCATGGAAGGAAGATTTGAATGAGAAATGTTTCGGAATATTAGCTTTTATTTTGCAGTGAATGCACTAAAAACTCAAAGTATATATACTTGTTAAAATGACAAAACACGTGTCCCTGAAACTTGTCTCTAAATGATTAATAGAGCAAATGTGACAAAATTGTAATGAAAATTCGTATTTCTACCAGAAACGTTTCAGGGTCCTATTTCATTTTCAGTTTTAAGGCAACAGAAGAAAAAATAAAAGCGTTAAATTATACAACACAGAATTAATATATTTCACAGCAATCTAATACAGTTTGCAGTTGGTACGAGGTAGCAGTTTGATTCAGAACAAGTTTCTTTTTGCAAGATGCTATGGTGTAGAAATTCTAAAATCTGGTCACCGGTGGCTGAGCCGACAATTTAGATTTTTCTTCTCAGATCCACTAGTTTTAGAATATTGAACGTAATTTTACTTCCGTTTATGAGTACATATATAATTTACTATTGCGTTTCCACATAAATTATGATTGCGCAAATGCTCGCGTCATTCGTTTATAAAAAAATGCTTGGAATGAATAATTGTTGGCTAAAAACGATTGTGTTCGGTTTCAACATTTTTGCACGCCCGTTTTAAGATAGATTCGTTTCTAAGTGAACAAACGTTTACTTTGTAACAATTTGAAGGCGTATTAGTCATTTGACTGATGTATTTTTTATTTTTCCGTGCAGAACTACCCAGACTTCCATTTCAATCGAGCGAAACAATTCACCGTAATACGTTAGAACGAATACAAATAATGGTAACGAAAACCCACTGAAATTATGTTCTATGGTTTCTCATTTGCACATTTCAGCTGCGTCATGCTGAAGAAAAAGACATCTTCCATTCATTTGTAAAACATATTTAAAATTATAGTCATTTCCCCGTCAAAATAGGGCATATTTTATATCCTCCGATCAACAGTAAACGATGTAACTGCTTTAATAAGTGATGGGAATAAATCATTTCTTAGCACACGATATGATAGTAGCAAGCTTATAAAAGTTACGAATGCAAAGGAAATAGTTGATATTTGCCGAAGAAATACAACGCCAAGAAATTTTCTTTTTCCAGATCCAATAGCCAGCTCTGAAGCGGAAATACAATTTATCTGCTAGAAAAATGGATCTAAAATATACATATGGTTCACAGAACAATAACCAAATACTCTAAATGCACTTGGAATTTAGAAAATTTGTTTCTGGCTATTCTGCGCATGAGCGGAATGCAATTAGAGAACGTAGCTCTAAATGCTTCAGTTCTTGTCGGAAATAGCATTCTTCTAACCGGTGGCCTGATGCCTGGCGTTATCGTCCACTGGTATTACTCGGTACAGAATTACTTCTGCTGGCGTCACTAGGTACAGAATTACTTCTGCTGGCGTTACTAGATACAGAATTACTTCTGCTGGCGTTACTAGTTACAGAATTACTTCTGCTGGCATTACTAGTTACAGAATTACTTCTGCTGGCATTACTAGGTGCAGAAAAACTTCTGCTGACGTTACTAGGTGCAGAATTACTTCTGCAGGCGTTACTATGTGCAGAATTACTTCTGCTGGCGTTACTAGGTACAGAATTACTTCTGCTGGCGTTACTAGGTACAGAATTACTTCTGCTGGCGTTACTAGGTACAGAATGACATCTGCTGGCGTTACTAGGTACAGAATTACTTCTGCTGGCGTTACTAGGTACAGAATTACTTCTGCTGGCGTTACTAGGTACAGAATTACTTCTGCTGGCGTTACTAGCTACAAAATTACTTCTGCTGGCGTTACTAGGGGCAGAATTACTTCTGCTGGCGTTACTAGGTACAGAATTACTTCTGCTGGCGTTACTAGGTACAGAATTATTTCTGCTGGCGTTACTAGGTACAGAATTACTTCTGCTGGCGTTACTAGGTACAGAATTACTTCTGCTGGCGTTACTAGGTGCAGAATTATTTCTGCCGGCATTTCTAGGTACAGAATAACTTCTGCTGGCGTTACTAGGTGCAAAATTACTTCTACTGGCGTTACTAGATACAGAATTACTACTGCTGGCATTACTAGGTGCAGAATAACGTTATTCTGCTGGCGTTACTCGGTACCGAATAACATATTAAATTTCACGATGATAGGGTAGCAGTTACTGCATTTATTGTGAAGGGTAGGAATTGTTGCTTCGTTTATAATTAAATGAAATTCATGTATTCACCGTTTTGTTGGAACAAAATAGATCTTGGTTGTAAAAATGATTGTTTTGTCAGCGAATTTAGCTTATTATAATCTCTGAAAGAAGTCGCATTCTCAAAAAATGTTTCCTAATACTTTCTCTTGAAGGTAGATTTCATTTGATTTTCTCCTCATGAAAAAAATACAACTTTTGGCTACTTTATAATAGCAACCCTGAAATAGAAACGTCCATATTTTGAAGGCTTTCTTTTCGTGTCCAATTCATGGAGAGGGTATTTTTAAAACTCTAAGGAATTTATTACCTAAGTTATCCACAAACCAGCATTGAGCATATTTTTACACTTGTTCGTATTTCAGGTAGGTCATAGCTAAGGATACAGTAACTCAATGAGGACGTTGAGAACGGTAGGGTTTAAAGCTCAAAAGTTTACGTGTGGAAATGGTCCCTGAAAAATTAGCTACCTCTTGTAATTATTCATGATTGTATTGCATCGTTGTTACTGTACATTAGTGCGAGCATAAGTGTGGAAATTTTTTTTATTTCAGTTGGTATAAGTAGTAGAATTTCAAGACAACTACATATCATCTTGAATAGATTTCGGTGAGAGACATTATTGATATACCTGAGCGTACTTCAAGTTTATAGACTTTGACTGCTTATGCAGCTCAATTTTGTATTTTGAATAATAAGTGTTAAAAAATTTGTAGTGTTTATTAATTTGTAGTGTTTTTGTAGTGTTTTTGTAGTGTTTTTCGATATTTTGGGGGCAATTTGACGTATGAGAGCTTATGCTCTAGAACTTGAGTCCTTTGATCAATGTAATTTTGAATTGCTGCGTACAACTTCCTAACCTAACCTAACCTAACCAAACCTTATCTAACATAACCTAACGTAACCTAAGCTACCTTACACAACCTAACCTAACTAACGTAGGTACTTGTGGGTTATCTGTCACCACTTTTGATAATTATTTATAGTTTCCTTTTGATGTTAAGGTTAGTTTGAGTCAGGTTAGCTCAATTGAATTGTAAATTTTTGTTATTTTTAATTTTTGTTTTGCTTCCGGCCAAAAGGAATCTCTGGAACCTTTCAAGAACTGAAGAGGAAGATCCCAAAGATTCATTGTATACATATTTTTTTTTAAGATTTAGAGGTTTGAAGATTTAGTTCGATGCCGAAAAATTCCTAAATTTTTGATTTGCGCTTTCGCTTAATAATAATACAAACTTGTCATTTTTTGAAAGCTTCCCACACTCAAAAGAAAAATTATGTATCCTTCAATAGTATAAAAACAATTCTTAGAAATTTAACTATCATTCACTTACGAAAGCTGGCTCATTCGATGCGTCAATGCGGGGATCAGATGTGGAGATTTAGGTATTATTGCGAATGTTAATTTATTTAAAGCCGGCCTAAGTCTCGCTTTAAACTTGTGTTAATTCGTAGCTAAGCTAAAATTTTGATGAGACGGATGTTTTTTTTCCTTTCAATTATTAATAGCGAGGGATTTTGAAGCTCTTAATCCGATTAAATGGAAGAAAGTGATTCTCACGAGGAAGATTTTTATCGCTGTGGTCTAATTTTGTAGAGTTTGCCCGCTCGTTTCGAAATTTGAAAAAAAATGAGCTCCATTATCAAAACGCCTTTGGTGCTAAAATTTTCCCTATTTCAATTATATCTAACTAGTTTAATTGTAATAAAAACTGATCAAAGGGCTGAATATTTAAAAGATTTAATAAACACAGGTTCCTGTGCCAGTAGAGAATAAACTCAACACACGTGGACTGCAGGTTAAGCTCTCGCAAATACTCCATTATTCCTATTTTCTCCTGTTATTTTCGAGCGCCCCCTCCCCCAGCAAGCTATACATACACGCAAATATGTCAAAAGAGAGCCTGAAGCCCTCAGGCAGACTTGCTCTAGAGTCCCTAACGAGACTCCGAAGGCTGGCAGGCAGTGAAAAGAGCGGACATTTGTCTCTCCAAAGTTTTGGAACATAATTATTGGAACGGCTTCATGGAAGATCCGTCGAGAGACTCTCGAACGAGCTAAAGGTCATCAAGAGTCTGGATTTAACAACAAAAATGTTTAATCAGATTCTCGGAGCAGACGATTTTGAAAAGTTCCCGTGTGCGTGTGAAACAGCACTGACACTTTTTATTTAATGAGAAACATTCATCGATGGTAAATATTTGAAAAGCTCATCAAGGTACAAAAATGAAGAATGCGAGTAGCATTCATCAATAAACTCTTTGTTTAGTTTGCCGTCGTATATTATTGCTCGATATCATAAGCGACGTGACTTAGATTGTGAACTTCAAGTTAGAAGTTTTGTTTTCTGCATCAATAATGACGCTACGATGAGTGAGGAAACTTTCATGTTAACTGATCTGCTTACATTATTGTTCATCTCCTGACATTATTGTTGCTTGAGTGAGTATTATCAAGCCCAAAGGTGCTTGCAGGAACTTTTTAACAAAGTTTCATCATGAAGCGACTTATTCCCTTTGTGCACGCCGGGGGCTCACACCGCGATCAACGTGTTTAATCGAGGGCGTAGTTGCAGTACCTCTAGAGCATTGGTCTCCAAACAATGGCCCGCGGGCCACATTCGGCCCGTCACATAATTTCATCCGGCCCGCCAAAGAAATCCCTGTGTGGTGGTCTTGAAAAAATAATTATCGTACGACTGGCATCGCTTACGCTGTTTTTTTTCATTTTATATTCCTACGGCCCGCATGTATGTGAGAAATATACAATGTGGCCCTTATATTGGAAAGTTTGAAGACCTCTGCTCTAGAGCAGTGGATCTTAACCTTTTTCTTCAATTCCCTGCTTTTTAGCGAGCCAACTTTCCATTCCCCACCACAGCATCTCCTTCCACTTATCTGTGACATTCCTAACCCAGCAGTGTTGTCACTTTTACCCTAACATGACATTCAATATCTCATTTTGGTTGCTTTTGTTATTAAAACAGTCTGTAAATGGTTGTGATTTGGCAAGAAGTCAACATTTGGCTGTAATGTATTAGATTTTGAAATACTATCGATTTTTTGTGGGTGGAAACAAATGCATGAAATTCCCCACCTGGAAACCTCCGCCATTCCCCACCAGTGGGGAATTGCCCACAGGTTATGAACCGATGCTCTAGAGTCACTGATAAAAGGACTTAGGAGTTATGGACTTGAGAATACGAAATCTCGAGTGTAAAGATTTCAAAGACTTAAATTTGCGTGAACAGTATTTCAAAGAAACTGCTCTAATTTTCGTTTGATGTAGTTGTCTTGATTTTAGCTTTAGTGCTTTTGGTGAGGGAAGAATATCGTAGAAAGTTATATGCAATGAATTAACTTATATCTCACTGCAGTTTCTACATAATATTTAGTTTATGCCTAACTATAATAAAATGAAATATAAACCTTGATTTTTATGTTTCCTTAACGTCGTTTTTTTTATTTTCTGATCTTCAAATTCTTTAGGGCAAATTTGTGAACAGAATAAACAACACGATATTGAGTTATAATATCCCCTCAGGGGGATGCAGCTATTGTATCTATGGGAACTAGCGCTCCCAGGGGGACTATGTGAGGGCCCGAGCTGAAGGTTAGGTAGGCTTTCTTTTTGTTGAAATAGAATAGGTTTTTGTTGTGTTACGGACCACTTTTTTTCGGTTCACTGCTGTCCTGTTTTTCAGCACCTACTACTTTCTTCTTCAACTTCGATCTTGTTTCATGAACTTCTTTCTCATCTTACTGTTTCTATGCCCCTTCTGCATAGATTCCCCATTCTCTTATTTCCATACTAAATGGTGCCTTCCTCCTTCCTCTCTTCGATACGCTCTTATTTTGTAGCGGTTAGGGAGGCTTAAACTAACTTATAATCATAATCATTGAGTTATAATATCATCTTCATTCATAGCTAAGCGATGCTGGTTTCACCATCAAGTTCTAGCATTGTAAAACACAGAGTAATATGTTTTAATAAAATTAATTCGGAAAAAATGCGACCACGAATATACGTAAACTTGTGTTTATTCACTTGAATTCTGAATGCAACCTTTGTTCTTCATTTGTGTACATCAACACTCGAAACATGTAGAATGAGCTTAGACTCTATGGCATGACTCGAAAAAAATAGCGAAAAGTCTGTCAAATTCTGCTGACAAAAAGACTTTTTTATACTAATATAGACGAATGCTCGAGGCAAAAAGTTTCTGTGTTGAAATACTTTTCCCTCGCTGTAAGTCCCTAAGAGGTTCTATAGTGCAGCTAGATCAACGCTACTCAAATCTCTAGCTTTACGACTAGCAGAACATTGAGGAAAGCCAAGTGCTGACACAACTATCCACGAAGAACGAGAGCGTGAAACAGGATGATGCTAACTTGCACAGTCCACCGAGCAGAGCGCTTCAAACTCACCTGACAGGAACAAAAGTTCTCTCAAATGACTATTGCAATGTCCGAGCCAGAGGTGGTCATGCTACAATTTCAGTAGAAAAAATTTGCTGGCCCAGATCTATACCGCAAATTGGGCGTTTAGCTTTTTGGAGCGTCATCGATATTGGTTTCTGGCTCGATCGTTTGGCTAAATGCGCAGCAGCGAGAACTTTAGAGGTTTGCTCTACTTCTCTGGTTTACCCTGAAACCAAAAGATGGATACTTGATCAAACGAAATCGGGGAACGTTTTTTTAGCATCTGTGTCAGTGACTCATTTTTGTCACACGTCCCTTGCTGAGTAGATTTTTTTTTATTCTATGCTTTTTAAAATCACTTAGCACGTCCTCAGCTAAGTAAATTTCTATTTAAATTTCACTTACGCGTACAGAAAATTAGAACATATGCCCCCAATGGAAACTTGAACAATTCTGAACGATGTTACGCTTCAGTCCAATAACTGACACTTCTCGGCAAATGAAGTCTCACACTCGCCACAACAACAACAACCTTGTAGTTCGCTAAAAAATTCACAAGCGAAAAAAATGCGGACAGAATTAGTCACAGGGAACGTCTGTTCAGCCCTGTGGTTTAGTATCGAATTCGTGTCCTCAGTACATCACAGATATGATTTGCATTAAATGACTATTAATTATTGTAGAGGAAAGTGTGGCTACACTGCAGTAAAGCAGACAAAATAATAATAAAATTTGGCTGTTACTTCATGGAAAATTATGCAGTAATTTCTAGCATTCTATTAATTTAGGCTGAAAGATGTACTTATTTCTTATAGGGATCTAGTACCGTGGACTACCCTTTGACTCCCAAATTTTACAAATATCTTTTTTCCAATTTCTATCGCAACTAGGTGAACAAAAATGCATACAGATATGTAAAATTGAATGCCAAACGCATTTGCATCAATAAAATTTTTCGATTTTCGCAAAAATTAATAATTTATTTCGCGATTATTAGAAAAATATAAATCCTTGCGCAAAACCCTACTCACTCTTTTATTTTCAACCTAGAAGCGTGATTCTGGTCTCATTCGACGCGGAAGGACTGTATCAAAACCGTAACGTAGGATTTTTTTGATTTTCGACCTAGAAAAAAGTTTTAGGTACACATATCCAACATTTGAAAAAAAATAGAATTTTTTTTCATTTTTTTCCCAATCAAAATTTTATTTAGCATTCAAACAGAATTATACTTTGCTACGCTGTTTCCACTGTCAAACTGCATCGAATGAGACCAAAATCACGCTTCTACGTTGAAAATTGTAGAAGGGATGTGGTTTTGCGCAGAAAATGTATATATATATTCGCCCAATCACTTCTTTTCTATCGCGAATTTCGAAATTTTTCATGATATCAAATGTGTTTAGAATTTAATTTTAAATATCGGTATTAATTTTTATTTACCAAGTTGCAATAGAATCCTGTTGTCCCGAAATACTCCTCTCATAAAAGATTTTTGGGAATTATTAAGATTTTTGGGAATTATTAAGATTTTTGGGAATTATTAAGATTTTTGGGAAATTTTAAGAAATATTCTCGTAAAATATCTTTTTGGGAAACAGGCTCGTACAATTTTTGGAAAATACTTCACTTTAGGAAATGTCTAAAAACCGTTATCACTGTTATTCTCGAGCGTGAGAACGTGAACCAAAGTTTACCCGTGTGTGAAAGGACAATTCTTCACAGTTCGGTCGGAAAAACAAGCGGCGATTGTTTGGGGTAGAGGTAGGTGTGTTATATTTCACGGCACCCAAGCCGAGGCTTTACAGGGCAAGGAGGCGGACGTGACGTATGAACACAGGCCCGCACAACCGGAGGCAATCACCGCTCGCCAAAGCCCTGTTGCGATTCGGAGAAAGGGGTGGGTTTAGGACCCCCCTCCCCACACGCTGAGGGAATTCCAACCCCCGTACACATTTTATAGTATTGTCCTTCATGCTTGCGCATACCTGCATACCAGACATGGAGAATAAAAGGATTGAAGATTTACATGAATTTATTTGAGGGAAACACGTGGATAAATCACACAAGGCATTGAAACGAAATAATTTGAAAGGGCACAACTGCATTAATGAGAGGCACACACATTCTACCGTTATAAGACTCTAAACGTGACACGATATAAATGTGATGCTTACCGAGAATTCAAGTTACCAATACTCCATCGTAGACAACAAATTACGCATCCACAAAACCGCAGGTTCCACAGCAACATAAAACACAATATTAGCGAGAATAACATATCACGATTCAACCTGGAGCTGCAACAAGGTGTCGAATTATATGAAGCGCCGCACAATTCACAACGTGAATTCGATCCTCGACTAAATAAACACAGGAAACCGATTGCCTACAAATTATATGATTTTGCGCGACACTTTGAAAAGCACTTTTCTGGGGTGCTGATCTACATCTGAAATTGAACTTTTATCACCACCTAACAGAGCTCTCACAACTATAAAACACTCGCTCTTTCGATCACTGATAGATATTCACTGCCGATGCGCTATCACTCATTGCTGATCTTCTTCGTTGTTGCTGAGGATAGCTGCGGTTCTAGGCTGATCTCTTGCTCCCGCGCTGCAGCGGTGCCTCCCCCCCTGCTGCCTCTCCGTTGTGCTGCCGGCATCCCAACTCGCGTTCGCAGCCGCCCTGGTGCCTGGAGTGTCTTAAGAGTTTCGTTGGTAAGCCACTTCACTGTGGATTTGCGCGTTACTCTTCGCATTGTTGGTGGACGAACTTAACTGTTTGCCATTTGCACTGTTGACGACTGCCGCTGAAGTTGACTGTGAGTTCGACCCCGATGCACAGATGTTGAATGCTCTTGGTTGAATCTCCGACGCGTTTATTCATGACGATCACCGATGCGAGGCTGGTTTATAGTTTCTTGTATTTTCAAATTGCAGTTTGGTAGAAGAAGGCCAGCCGGCGAGGCCGACCTGCGGTGTGGTGCACTGCGGTGTGAGATGAGACCGAAGTTCTCAAATATTTTGTACGCCACACGTTCTTCAAAAAAGTTTTACCAACCTAAGTGTGAAAATAATGGCTTAAATTGTTATCAAATCTGATTGTTTTTATTGTTGGTATATTCGATAAAGTATATTTTCAAGTTTCATTTGGCTCTGAACGCAGCGTCTTTAGCGGCTGTCGTGGAAAGCATTTATTACTCCAAAAGAGGTCAAAACCTACGATATACTTTCTAACTGTATGCTCGGTTCAGTGAAAAATAATTAAAACAATTTTTATTACGAACAAAATATTACAGATTCTCTATCCAAACACTCTCCACTTGCTAAAGGGATCATAAGATGCATCTTCCTGGCGACCTAAACTCCCACGTTCAGGTCCAGAAGAAGAAAAATATTGCTCAATAAAATCTTTGCTGACCGTCATCATCATCAGAAAACTCGTGCGACTAAACTATCCCCCCGAGCCGAAACTTTTCACATAACTCACTGGGCTAGCTGAGCTCTCGATAATAAGAAAAGATTATCCACATCAAAACTTTGGAATAACTCGAACTTTTAGACTCCTCAATTCAGCTCAAGTCCTAGCGCACTCCGCCGGGTTTACTTGACACCAGAGACACGAGGGATGGAGCCTTCGGTTCTGGGAGATACTGTACAAGCTGACGTGATAGTTGTGGCAGCATAAAATGGTGACACAAATCAACGCTCATGCGTAAAAGAAATAAGAACAGAAGTAACTGTTGTGGCCGCATGAAATTGTGACACAAATCAAAGTTCATGTATAATGAAATAAGGACAGATATAACATTTAACAGTTTTGGCCGTATGAATGGTGACACAAACAACGTTCATGTATAAAGGAAATAATGACAGATGTATTGGCCGCAAGAGAAGGCGACTCAAATTAGTGTCTAGGTAGAAAGAATTACGAATAGAAGAAATAGTTATGGTGGCATTGGTTAGATATGATTGGCGTCTGGTAATCATAGATGTTTTGCCCTCTAGAGCATCTAGCACCACTGAAAGTTTATCCCTTTTAGTGCATCTAGCGCCACCGGAAGTTTGCCCATCTAGTGTATCTAGCAACACCGGAAGTTTGCTCTTCTAGTGCATCTAGCACCACCGGAAATTTTCCCTTCTAGTGAAGTTAACAAAATTTGAAGTTTACCCTTTTATGAAGCTGGTACAAACAACCCCGAAACCGCATGAACGAAACAAGTGTGTGAAGCTCAGCCCAACCTCGTTCCTGAGCATGAGAAACAATCTCCACGGTCACTGCTACACTCGCCATTGTGTGGAGAAAGGAACTGACATTTTCACGGCGAGACGTGCAGTTTTCTGAACAAAGCCTTGCCATCGAAGTCTCGTGAATAAGAACAACTCGACGCCCTTTCGTTTCGGCGCAGGTAATGCGCCGAGACTTCCTTCAATGGAGCAGTCATGCAGGATATTGGCTCATCGAATGTCCGTGCTCCAATTTCATAATGCAACCATGACCCGCTTTGGAGAGGCACTAGGGTCATTTTATGTGTCCTAACTTCGAGACCTGATGGCAGGTCTAAAAAAAACCTCGTTTTTTTGTGGGAGACTTAGGGTTTTCAAAAAGTTTGCCTACATGGGATAGATAATGCGTTTTTTAATCTTGGACTTTTTAAGTTTAGAAGATTTACTTGACACATTTCCTTTTAAAAGATTTAACAGGATCATGTGAATTTCACACAAAAATTGAGGATTGGTCAATCAAGCAGTTAATCTACATCGAGCGATAAGCCTCCCATTTTGAAGCAAAAGACTTCTGAGTATGAATCAAAAACTGGCGTGACCTTCTAAGTATCCAGAAAGACTCCTCAATTACATGATTTATTGATGAATAATTTGCCCAAAGAGATACGGAGATTATCTCTGCAGTTTTTCTCTGATCATCAGACCAGAGAAAAAAATATTTAGGAATAATTACCTCGCATGGAATAAAAATAATCTTTGAAACTTGCAAGTGCCATGTTTGGTCACAGTAATGACTGCAGGGTGTGAGCTCCTGGGCTAACAAAGAGCACCGCACATTCTAAGCACGTGCTCAGCAAAGTGAAGTCATGGGATGAATAATTCATGAAAACTATGAGCTTTAAAACAGTGGGTTTAAATCTTTTAAATATTTTAAAAAGAGCCTCTGATGACGCCTATAATGTTCGCACTCGCTGCGTGATGTGAAGTCATTTGCACATAAAAATTAGATTAATACTATGAGCGTCTTTGTGTGCAGAATAGCCGTCTGATTGAACTTCATTCTCAACACATAAGCGAATGGACTCTACTTTGGAAAAATTCTTTCTAGAGCAATTCAGTGCGGTGAATATAACTCAGTTCTTCACCACGATCGTTTGCGTTTGAATTAGAGTAAGCTGTTTTTGAAGATTGTTTATTAGGTGCGACATGGAAAGAAGTACTCGCAAACATAGAAATATAACTTGCATCACTGACAATTTCATCATTCTCATTGCATATCGCATGACACAATACCCACAATTTGAAATTTTCAAACATTGGAGCGAATGCAGCTCAGAATTGTGACTTCTGTGAGGACAAAATTTCAGCTGCGCGTCTTTCAGAGATTTTATAAATCATACAAGACTTGAATTTCCCCATGTAATGTGTGACACTTATGTCAAAGTTCTTTTGGCATTGAATTGAATGCCTGACTACTTGAATCTAGGAATAAGGAATTGATGAAATAAAATAATAGGAATGATTAATATTATTTTGACGGAAAATGGAGAACTTCTTTAATAAACGTTCACATAGGGCACCGGGAGAATTCATTCCAAATTATTTGCTGAAAATATCTAAGAAATTCATGGAAAATTTTCTGCTCACGACACCGAAGACTTTAATTGTAAAATATTCACAAGAGATTCTGAAGAATTTCATTAAATAATTCATACACGAGACAGTAACGAAAGACGAATGACCAATACAACATCGTGTGAAATTTCGTAAGGAATATGTTGCAGAGTTACATTAAATCAACGTCTTATAACATTCATGAGCAATGGCGTAAGAAGCTCCTCAAATTTGCGACCTCATTCCTGCACTGCTGCTTCTTGACAGGCCTCTGCTAATCTATCGAGATTGTATGCAAAAAAATGAGCAGACGTCTTCAACAGCTTTATAACTGAGGGAGGACCGTAGTCTGGCGTCATTTTGCTGAGTTAAATCGAATGAAACTCAAGCATGACTGTACTACGGGCCAGATGAGTGTAATAATTATACGTAATGCCAGCGTAGTGATCGAAAGTATTTCTCTGACCCGAAACGGAACTTAAGAATTAGTGGGGGTGAGCGTACGAATTTTTCGTTTTTCTTAGAACCGAAACTTGAGAGTTAGTGTAGGTGAGCGAGCCAATTTCACGAAATTTTTAGAACCAAAAAGAGACTCGAAGGTGAGTAAAATTCACCCGATGCTTATTTCTCATGAAAAATTGACAAAGTCAACATGAATTCAGTATTAGGATAAAAAGGAAAACCAACGTAGCTTAGGGAGTGAGGTTCCTAAAAGTGAGATGTCCTAGAAATTGTACAATTTCATCGAATTCAGTATTTTCTGATCATTTAAACACGCCCTCGCCTAAATTCCGTGGTCAGAGCGCCGTACATCTAACTCGAGTACATTCTGCGTCTCGCAGTCACAGCTCGGAATCTTGACGCTACATGATTTTTCCATCGCATGTTTTATGGGACGAACGTTTCCTGTACAAAAATGAACCCGGCGATTATTTCCGAGAACTGGTCAGAATTTATAGCTTTTTCTCCTATCTGACTCTTTCGGGCAGGAGTGGTATTGGCTGGCGGGGCTCGAGTGACTTTGAGTTATTTACAGTGGGAATGAAGGCATCTATTTTAATGAAGTTTATGCCCATACAAACTTACATATGCATGGATTTTCCTTTAACATGAGTTTTGGAACTTTCATTTGTGACGAAATTGTTCAGAAAATGACAGGTGAGATTCTAACCACTAGATAATCTTTGGCATAGCCGATGCTGGTAAATTTGAAATGAAGAAACGAAACTTGATTACTTTCTTCCCGATGAGGAATTGTTTTGAGCTCATTCAGTTATGTAATTAACTATAATAACGAAAGCGTAATTTGAAATTCTTTTAAAATGTTCTAATTCACCACATTATACAAAATAAATTTTACTCATCCCTTTTATTGTCAACGGTAGCTATTGTAAATTTAGATGATATGAAATCATGTATTATATGTTGATCGACGACACTTCAACTAGCCATGGCTTGCGTTGGCAGAAAAGGGTGGTAGGTAAATGTGATCGTTTGCATCAGAGAAAATATTATTGAGATTTTCATATTATAATTCCTTCGAAAAATTAGAGTGTTTGTATAAAGCCTCCCTCATCTGCGATGTTTCTACCCGAGGCAGAATAAATGTCCCACTCCAAAGAATCAACATCTTACTCCAAAGAATCAACATCTTACTCCAAAGAATCAATTTCCTTCTCCAAAGAATCAAAATCCTACTCGTGATAGAATCAATATCCTACTCTTGATAGAATCAATATCCTACTCGTGATAGAATCAATATCCTACTCGTGATAGAATCAATATCCTACTCGTGATAGAATCAACATCTTACTCCAAAGAAGAGAGGCGAATGCTCCATTGAGTTTGAAAGGCAATAAGACACTTACTAATTAAAGACTGTTGGCTGGTTCTATACAACTTTTTGCCTATCTCCAGCTATAATTCTTTTTATTGGGTAATAGCGCACCGCTTTCATTACTTATGGCCAAACATAAAATTTTTAAGTGTTCATAAGTTTTTTCAAACTTTGTTTTCTTTTCCCAAAAGTGCCTAAGTCTCCATTCTACTCGGGTCATACCTAGTTAAACAATTCGACGTTTTACTTTGGCTACGCAAAATCAACTTGTTTGCATGGACTTTTAACGTTACTCTTTAAAATTACAACTATAACACTAAAGGCAACACAACTCTGTAACCATCGTTAAAATCGGATACCCCAGTTGTGCTGTCTGGAGCATCAGCTGCAGAGAGCAGAGGCACACCTCAGCTTCGTATGTTTGATCAACAGTCGCATCATCCAGTTAATTATTCACAAACAAAGCATTTCGTCCTCGCAGCAGTTCCCAAGTAGGTCAGGACAATGAAGCAAGGTAGGCTTACTGCACATGTCTAGCTCAGGGTTCACCAAGGTTCCTTTTAAGGGCGTTTGCTAAGAGATATTAGTGTCACAATGACGACAGAACATCGTTCATCTCTTCTCAACCCAGACACAACACAAGCACGCAGCTTTAAAGAGAGTCTCGTAACAGTCGATGTGATATTGTCTAGAATGACTAGTTTGCCGTGAATTCCTTTGCCTCTGCTTCAAAGAGAGTCTCGTTAAAATCTATGTGAAATTGTCTAGAATGACTAGTTTGCCGTGAATTCCTTTGCCTCTGCTTCAAGAAGAGTATCGTCACAGTCGATGTGAAATTGTCTAGAATGACCAGTTTGCCGTGAATTCCTTTGCCGCTGCTTCAAGAAGAGTATCGTTACAGTCTATGTGAAATTATCTAGAATGACTGATTTGCCGTGAATTCCTTTGCCTCTTCTTCAAGAAGTGTATCGTCACAGTATGTGAAATTGTCTAGAATGACTAGTTTGCCGTGAATTCCTTTGCCTCTGCTTCAAGAAGAGTATCGTCACAGTCTATGTGAAATTGTCTAAAATGACTAGTTTGCCGTGAATTCCTTTGCCTCTGCTTCAAGAAGAGTATCGTCACAGTCTATGTGAAATTGTCTAGAATGACTAGTTTGCCGTGAATTCCTTTGCCGCTGCTTCAAGAAGAGTATCGTCACAGTCTATGTGAAATTGTCTAAAATGACTAGTTTGCCGTGAATTCCTTTGCCTCTGCTTCAAGAAGAGTATCGTCACAGTCTATGTGAAATTGTCTAGAATGACTAGTTTGCCGTGAATTCCTTTGCCTCTGCTTCAAGAAGAGTATCGTCACAGTCTATGTGAAATTGTCTAAAATGACTAGTTTGCCGTGAATTCCTTTGCCTCTGCTTCAAGAAGAGTATCGTCACAGTCTATGTGAAATTGTCTAGAATGACTAGTTTGCCGTGAATTCCTTTGCCGCTGCTTCAAGAAGAGTATCGTCACAGTCTATGTGAAATTGTCTAAAATGACTAGTTTGCCGTGAATTCCTTTGCCTCTGCTTCAAGAAGAGTATCGTCACAGTCTATGTGAAATTGTCTAGAATGACTAGTTTGCCGTGAATTCCTTTGCCTCTGCTTCAAGAAGAGTATCGTCACAGTCTATGTGAAATTGTCTAAAATGACTAGTTTGCCGTGAATTCCTTTGCCTCTGCTTCAAGAAGAGTATCGTCACAGTCTATGTGAAATTGTCTAGAATGACTAGTTTGCCGTGAATTCCTTTGCCGCTGCTTCAAGAAGAGTATCGTCACAGTCTATGTGAAATTGTCTAGAATGACTAGTTTGCCTGAATTCCTTTGCCGCTGCTTCAAAGAGAGTCTCATAACAGTCAATGTGAAATTGTCTAGAATGACTAGTTTGCCGACAAGCTCATTTCTTCAATTTTTGAATGAAATAGGCTTATTTCAGTTCATTGCGAAGCAAAAAATCCTCGCTGTGCCGAGATTAATCTTGTGTTTTCAGCTACCTTTTATCGGAACCCGTACCGAAGAAATGTAAATTGAAGTATTGTCAACAGTTACGAGGTTTATTCTTCAAATAAATCCGTGTCGGTATTTAAAAAATGATATGAAAATAGGGGCATTCTTTAAACGTTGGATACACCGCATGTGATGCTGCGCACCTCAGTGGTATATCAATATACATGTGACCGCTGCGAGCGATCTTACATTGGTAGCACTGGGCTCCAATTATTTGTGAGGTATGCAGAACACAGGGGAGTCTTCTTTCGCGCTGGTGATAATGTGACTAAGCCATCCAACTCGTCTGTGAGAGAATATTGTTTGAATAAAGACCGTATTTTAAAAACACAAACTCCAAAATTTTGGATTCAGCCCCAAATTCGTCTGATCACCGCATTCGATGTACATTTTAAAATAACCGTTCGTCTGCAAATGAATTTGAAACGGCGGTGAAATTTCCCAATATTAGTTGAACTTTTCGGTTTTTCTGTCTCATTTTTATCTATTTAATGTCAATGTTTTATTTTCGGTTTATTCAGCCGAATTTGTTGAAGTTAAAAAAATTGTGTAACAATTTTGATTGATTGTTTTTCAAAGCACTAAAAATTGATTCTTTATAAACCGAAACGTTTGTTTTCATGAAAATATTTTTATTTCGCCTTTCTTTAAGCGTGAAGTTTTTTATGTTAATATTGCGTTAGTTTGTTAGTGCTTTGAATCATTAAATTCGTACTCAATAAAATTTTTTTTTTGCTGCATTTCCTGCTCTTCTCTGCCCTAAATAGCACAAAGTATAAAACCAATTACAAACCTTTCATTATTTTCAGTATAATATCATTCATCAGATCATTTCACAGGTGTTCGGCGTCGTCAAAAGATGTGATGTCGCTTACTGTCTAAGACGCGCAGAGATTCTACGATCCGACTCTACGATCAAGGTGCTATGCTAATTTTTCTATTGCTCGAAGCTGTCTTTCATATCATTCGATCTGAATACAACAACTCTAAGGAAAACGAAATAATGGCGTGCACAAGCTGTAATGTTTGTCAAGAAGTTTCTATGTTCCATCACAGCAGAGAAACTGAGAGCACTTTGTGGGACGTTGCGTTAGGTTTCGACCAAGTTTACAGGGTCTAATGCGGCTTCGAATATTTATTGCCTTGGGAGCAACTGCAAGGCAACGAAAATCTAATTATTAAGGGAAATTTATAGCTCGATGCGCGTGAGCCGACAGTGCAGCCTTGACTCAAACTTGCAATAGAGCGATAAGCCCAAGAACAGAAGCTGAGGGACCACAGTAATCCTGAAATATTGCCCCTATCGCCAGCGAAAGGTAGGGAGAATTTCAGTATGCGAAGAGAAAAATGCAAACTCTTCAAAAATATATCTCAAAAATCGAAGCATAATAACTGCTGAATAAAAGTTGTCAAAGGAGACAAAGAAACCTCCATTAGCGAGGTGCAAGAATTCACTAAAGCCCTTGCGTTTTTGCTTTTTAGGGTTTACTTCTACGGTTGACACAGCGCGTTCGAAAAGAATTAAGCATCAAATATGCTCCAGTACAGATGTTTGTAGCACATCACACATTCTAAGTAAGTAATTCACAATAGGGGTAGGGAAGAATTCACTTCTTTATCGCCATTGACGCTCCTCAAAGGTTTTCATAGGAAAAAGCTACGTACGAACATACAATAATTCATATTGCATTAGTTCGAAAATTGGGTGAACTTTTGTTTCCTCAGGGTTTGATGAATTCAGCAACTCATTGGTTCACGAGCCGAGATTTAAGGACTCGAACTCTACCTGAACACGCTTTGGTGTAGCTGGAATTTTACGTACCGTATCATGATCAGTTTTGAACCAAAAATTTCAAGACTTAGGCACGATTGTTAAAAAAACCAATCATATTACGCGGTTGCCATACATAAACATCATGCTATTGTTATTTTAATGTACAACCTTACAAGAATTTGACCCAAAATATTATTAAATATTTTAAAGATTTAGTTACCCCGAACTTGTACATTGTTAGCAATATAGCATGAGAATATACTTCATATTTACCAGACTACTATTTTGGCATTTTATGCCATGCAGCCTGCATGACAAACACCAAAAACTCCTGCAGTCTATCATAGTCAATTATTTAGTGCACTTAGTTCTACAACGATATCAACACTCTACTTTCTCTATTGCATATTTCAAATTCAAAACAAAATGTAATTACTTGAGTCTGTTAAAAGAAATGCTGTTTCATTTATTACTTAATTTAATTTATGGAATAAGTTTAGTGTGAATCTAGTTAAATCAAACTCAGCTTTGAGTACAAACAAAAAAAAGCATGATAAAGAAATGCACCGCAAGTGATTCAAAAGGTTATTTTTTCTCGAAAACATTTTTGTGAACGGATTGATTTTACTTACCCGAAGTTATGCTAGGTTATTTTCCGATGCCATTAACAAAACAGGTAATCTGGAAATTAACGTTTGTAATGATATCGTCATATTTAATTTATATTCCACAGCACTTTTTTCATCGCATTTAGTCCCTCTCATGACTTTTGCTCAGCACAAATGCTTCATAGAAACTCTGAAAATATGCAACAGGTTTTTCGCATTCCCCAGCCCATTTCTCAGTTTTTCTGTCTTATTTTGATCTATTCATTGTCAATGTTTTATTTTCGATTCATTTAGAAGAATTTGTTAAAGTTAAAAAAACTTCTTGCTGTAGAGCTGTACGATATACGTAAAATGTTTTTGGTTTTCTGGAGTTAATTTTGTTCCGATAATAAAAGCTCTTTTACTAAATTACCAGGAAACTCTTTATTGGGGTTGACTATAATTTTTTCTTAAATATTGAAACATTAAACGTAGATAATGATTTTGCACTCAAAATTCTTTTCAAACGCGTAAATACAAGTACTTGATAGGGAAGTTTCAAAAGTTTACAATTGACTTCTTTGATGAGGGAGGTCAGAAAATAATTTTCCGCTGTGGCAATCTACTTAGTTTGCTCATGCATAGACCAATTAACGATACTATGCTCCTAAATTCTCTTTGAGCGAGAAGCTCATCTGCATTACTTCAAGTCAGCCAGAATTTCAATAGAGCACACAGCATTTTCCGGCTTCAAATTATTTGTGTCTAATATAGAGACGCTATGGTACTACTAAAGCGTGAGGTCTACCGCCATATATCGCCTACCCAGGATCATTTTGAGATGTACAAATTAATTATTTATTGCTAAATTAAATTTATGGGAATAAGCAATCTCCATTATTAATCTATCCTAACCTCACGCAGTAGCAGCACCGACGCTAGAAATCGAACGCAAGTGCTCTGTTAACAAGCATCGTCTTTTGCGCAGTCACTCATTGAGTAATTCAGAGTGATGTTTATTGCACTGACGTTTCGGTGAAAGCAAGCCACCGGTGCATACAAAAAGGCGGTTGAAACAGCTGTGTGGCTGCGCAAGACTGCACCGCTCCACCCAGAATATTTACTTTGCAAGGAGCTTTTGCGGTAAAGCGAGTGGGCTTTTATGCTCTGCCGCTGCGCAGAGCTGGCGTTGCCAGCCTCATGCATGATGAGCTGATTGAAAGCAGCCTGTACCAATCTCTTGGTGATTTCAAAAACGATGGACAACTCTTTCAATCTGACAACCGGTTTTATGCCTGACACATTTAATGACTGTGTTCTAAATTTACTCCTGGAAATGCAATAATCACGCTTTCGTGAATAGGTTCCAGGAATTTCAAAATTCTAAATTACGTTGAGGTGTTTAATTAATTAATTAGGCTCTCGGTTCTCTTACTCCTATATTATATAAACGGTCGATAGCTGTGAGTAATGATCTTGGTTAATTATCGGTGGAAATTAGCGCTTGAAAATATAAAATATTGGATAAAAATGGAGCGAGAGCTTACTATAATTTGTTGAGAGCTTTTGAGCACATGTACAAAATAAGAGAAGTATTCGATAGTGGACAAAGCACAGGATTTTTTTTTTTTTGCATTGCTAATTGAAGAAACTCTGCACGCTACTAGAAGAGCTATGAGTAACATGTAGTCGACTAGAGTTTTTGAAGAGGGTCCAGGATTAAATCGAGCAACGTTTTCCCAAAAAAAGACTTTAGGAAGATTGAAACTTACAGTTTGACATTTTGAGGTATACAATAGAAGGTGGATGTAACTTATTCTTGCAGCTAGGAGGGAAAAAGCAATTTCTCAGAATATATTGAACGATTTATTTTCCACACGGGAAGCCTCTCTACCATTACACCACTTACACTTGTGTGAGCAAGTAATATCGGGAAAAGAATCGTATGCACTGAAGATAATAAGCAACCTTTTAGAATATCTCAATTTACAATAATCAGTTTACTGGGTTTCTTCGATAACATTGTGTTAAATATATTAAATTTTTTCAAATCACATGCCAATGAATGTTTTCGTTTATTTGCACTCCAGGATAAATCAAGGCTTGTATAATTCAATTTTTAGTAAGAACGATTTCATTTTCGGTCTGAGGTTTCATACTATTTTATTCGTTTAAATAATAGTGGATAATAACAATAGGTCAATATAAAAAGTTAGACGCTATGTCAGCAACCAAAACATTGATCTCTCGTTAATTTTCTAAATGTATGGATTTTATCTATTTTTGAATAACTATTTTGAACACCCATACTCATTTCAAGTGACTCACGATAATAAAAATAAAACAATGAACACCATCCCAACGTTTTTAAGGAAATAATAAGAAGTAAGTAGTATCTAATTATTAGGAGCAGAGTGCCAATTTTTCAGGTTAGACTTCATCGTAAAATGACTTAATTAAAAATTGTAATTTCCTGAGCCATTGAAACTAGAAATTCTAATTAATTGATTATTTTGATGCTTAGACTCGAACCCTAAGTTAATATAAATATTAAAACATAATCCTTCTTTGAACGAGAGCGAACAAAAGATTTCGCTGAGGGGAAAATTGAGATCGCGGATATCACCAGCTCAGAAATAGAATTTTCCAATATTTGAACTTTTCGTCGTAAAATACGACCCAAAGTTTCATGAGAGAACAATAAAAAAAGTTGAGGACTCTAGCTTTAATAATTTTACAGATTCGGAAGGGAAATCGGACGTGCAGCGGCGGTAGATCTGATTTTTAAGCCAAAATTAATTCTCATTTGCGTATCCTGATCGGGAATGAGTCGCAATGAACTTATCGTGATAGGTTATTTTTGCTTTCATGGCACGAATTCAAAGTCTCCATGTATTTTCGTAAGCTTTACAGGGTTTTGCACTAAAATTTGTTTCCCAGATTCCAATCTTAACTTGCAGGTTTTTGGAGATATAGCAGTCCGGAAATTAGAAATTTACACTCTATTTATAACGGGAATTTATTAGACGGTATTTAACTCGCACGAAGGTTTCGAAATGTTCTTCTCTATTCGGATGCTGTTTCAGATAAAAACTGACAAAAAATTTTTTTCGAAATCCTCTTATTTTTCCGAAAAGGATGAGGAAGTTAAAGAATCATTGGTCGTGCGTCGAAGAACAATAAAATTCATCAGCGATTACCCATTTAAAAACAAGAAATCTTCATACATATATGAAAACCACGTTTTGTTTAGCGAACCATTCTTTCTTTGTGGCAGAAATCGAAAAAGGCATGAAAGCAAAAAAAATTCAGACCTAAAAACTCATAAGTCATCCCAATATTAGAACAATACATCATGTAGAGAAAATCTTAGTCCCTAGATCAGATAATTTCTTGACGTGTGCTATACCTCAAGACAGAGTGATCAGTATATTGGGCAAGCATGGTTCTTGCGGTAGAGCTCTTGTATTTTAACGAATAAAATGCTAAAGTTCTTTTATAAATCATTGACGAGGGTATCCCTCCGGAAAAATTCAGAAAGTGGTTGAAATAGTGAAGCTTTTGAGTCACCTCTTCTGATTTTAAGCTCATTCTTTCGGCTGGCCAAACGATCTTAGTAAGTTTTTTTTTATTTTCTTTGATGAATATTGAAGTTAAAAAAATGCCGATGAGATTGCTTAACTCAAGTTAATTTTTGCTTTGCGCTTTTCAATTGATGCACAAAAATTTAAAAGTTTACGTAAATAAATGATGATGATGGCAAAAAACTAGTTACATGTTACTGAACTAATTATTATAACTGTTTCGTGAAATAGAAATCACTTTCTTTCATCAGCTGTCAATGCACGAAGTCTATCTATAGTCCTCTTTGTTGAAAAAGAACGTTTTTTTCAACGACGTGATTCAGAAGTATTTTAATATCAGCAGGAACATGATCCTTCAAAACTAGTCTTTCAAAATAGTCAAAATTAGTAACCACTATTTATAAAGGAAATTAAATTAGAGCTGATATTAAAAAATGAAGTTGACATAAGTAGATAATGTTTCCAGTTATCATGTATAAAAATTAAAAAGGGAAATCTTATTCGACGATGAACAAGTACGTACGTTGTATGTATTTGGTTGCTTCTATGAACACCGAGAAATTGTATGTGTTTTATGTCTGCATATATTTTGGTTCATAAATGCATCAAACTGTTTCATTATTCAGTTGAGCAAAAAGTTTTAGTAAGAAGGGAGAAAAGCATTTGATGAAATTTAAACTTTTTATAAAAACTGGTGATGTGATTCGAACACGAGGCATTTCATGGCAAACACGTGTCAGTCATTCCTTAATGCAGCTGAATTCAAAGTGAACAGAATCTACAGCAACCACGAGTTTGAACTTCAAAATTATGTAGTTTTGTTTTTCCTCATGCTTGCCACTAACTTTGCGTGTTTCGGGAGCCAGTCAAAGCCTCATTTCTCTGAGGAATAAGAGGGATAACTTTTTTACGCGCACAAAGTCTATGCGCTCGCAAGACTACCAATTATGAACAACATGAACGCACAATTATGTGCTTGAGTTATCGCACTTTGGTGCGTGAATTGAGCTCACCTTTTTGTTCTTTTTTGTAAAATTTGGCAAAATTGTGCAGTTTATACTTAGACTCGGAATTACAAACGCTTTCACCTACATTATGAACGATATTCCTTTCCAGCTTGTACGTGACTCGTCTGAGTAAGTTAATATGCTGCTATCCATGTGACCGTTTGCTTAAATGGTAAATTTATTTCATCCCATACCAATTGTGTATATTTGATTAAAATTAATTCGTTAAGACATGTACAAAATGCTGATATAATTATTAAATCAATACTTTAAGTGAACGAAGAAAATTTTATGTACCACCATTATGTTTATCCTCTGTAAAAGGTGTTAATAAATCAACTAGTTGAAAAGGGGTTCGAGTTTAGATTTTCAAACACTGTTTCTAAAAAATAAGGTATTCAATGGCGGTTGAAGTTATTAATTCTCTGTTGCAGTAATGACAGCCTTACTTAATTAATTGACATTTCTTGTGTATTTTCTTTGACTTCTTAAAAATATACTAGGAAGGAAGTCAAGGAAAGGGCGTAGACGGGGAAAACAAAATCCCAAAACCGCGCTAAAAGGAATTCAAATCAAGCGCTGGACGTGATAACAAAAAATTACCTGCGTATTTTTGCTTGAATGAATGAAATGAAACTTTCCTAACAATTACCAAAAAATAATAAACTCAAGACCAAAATACGAAGCAGACCAAAATACAAATTTTCAAAAAATAAAATTAAATCATTTTTCCGACAGATGCGGCTTCCATTTGCGGCCATAAACTAAGTTACATTATTCTGACTAATAAACTCCTCATTTAATTTCATTTTGTCCGATTATGTCTATCATTTGGGGATGTCTACGAAGTACAAATAAGGAACGGGTAATTGATGAATCTCTTGAAAGTATGCTATTTGTATTAGTTGCCACTGAAATTTAATCCAACCTTGAGAAAATATTCAGCATACTTCTATAACAATTCGGCTCCACAGACTATTGTGTGTGAGCTCCATTATATGGTAGCCTTTTAAATACCATGGTGACTTGTTGATTCAAATCAGCAAGTAAAGTCGCTTATTTTTGAGCAAGCTTTTCCAGGCTTGCGTTTATTAAAAGGGAAAAACAATTAAGTGACCTTGATCACCGGGATGAAAATACTAAGTTTTCCATCAAATGTTATTACCTTTATCACCGAGAAGAAATACTAAGTGTTCCATAAAGTGTTATTAGGTAATGAGCAAATAAGTTTTCGGGCAGCTCTACATAGCCTACTCAGCTCACACCTGAATGGTTCTCCTTAGTTGGACTTGAGCTTCATCTTCAATTTCTATAAAATATTGTATTTGAAATCAAAATTTACCGTGAAACTAACGAAATTTTTCGCTCTTATAAGAAGCATGCTGGGGCGATGCAAAGTTTTGAGAGCCATGTTAATGATTATATTTTGTTGGATGCATTAATCGGTGAACGTGGTATGTGAGAAATGTTATTGAGAGTCATTGATAATATAAAGAACTTTTAGGAGCTTCGAAATGAAGAGTCAATATTTAGAAGAATGAACAAATATTTTAACGCCTTAATGTATAGATCCAACGGAAATATCATACACGATTTCCTCGCACTATTGATTTTACCATGTGGTAATTAATTCAACTTATTTCACAGCTATGTCTTGACGCAATTATTCTCCTCAGATACTGTAATTTTATTGGTATTGTTCTTCTAATTTAATATATGATTGAATACACAAAGTCCACTCGTAGGAAAATGTTTGCATTGAGTTTAGTTCATCAGGTTTTTAATTCTTGCAATAGGATGTATTAGTTTCAAAATTTTCATAAAATGCAAAAGAAACTTCAGGCGAACTAACAAAAAAATGATTCCGAATGATACGTTTTCATTTTGCTCATGCATTTTGTTACGTTTCAAGGATGCTTGCAGGACCCTTTGGAAAGTATTCAATATTTCAATTTTTTTTGTCACTTCATGCAAATGACCTCTGTTGAGAAAATGTTGAAGCAAGGAGTATTCTCTTGCTTTGCAAACGAGGAGCTGTTATAAGCTCCATTGAACTAATGTGTTTGACTTCTATTTAGTAATTTTACGTTTTGAGTCTTGATAATGTATTTTTTTGCAGTCTTCTTCTTCGTACTCATAAAAAATAAAGGCTGATAGAGCTGATAACTTCGTATGATTGGCATTAGTTTTTTCCTTGTGTTTTGGAAACATAATCATGAGCGCTCATTTTACGCTTTGATAACTAAAAATTGTTCATATCCCGCATGATGCAATGAATGATGGATACATTGACGGAAATAATTACAGACCATAATCCGTTGGAATGATTCTAATAACTTCCGAGCTAAGCTAGGATATTTTTAAGGAAGAAGTGTTCAGCGACTCAAAATTACAATTTACAATACATTTTTACTAAATTAAATCACTCGTATGACATGAGATTGCTGGGTGCAACTATAGCGTGAGGTCTACCGCCATATATTGCCTACCCAGATGCAGTTAAAACGTAAAAAGTAAGTGTTTATCGGTAAATTAAATGTATGGAAATAAGTAATATCCATCAGTGACCAAACCTAATCTCAAACTACAGTTCTAGCTGCAGGTAGATCTCATGATACAGTATGGTAGACCTCATGCTTTAGTGTGCTAAGCCCCGCGTTATATCAGCACCAAATTGCTGTCACTCAAATTAATTTTGCAGCTGAAAAAAGCGATCACGGGAAAAATGTTCAATGATATCTAGGTGAGCGTTTTCAATTAAAATAATTCAAGAATATCCAGCTGTAAATATTAACTTACAATCTATGATTTCCAACACAGAGACCGCATTTTAGGAACGCGGCGAATCACTCAAACAGTTAGCGGTAGTTACTATATAAGTCAGTCAAAACTTAAACTTTGTGCTGTTAATCGCAGGGCCAGATCGTTCAACCTGTATCATGAAATAAACTATTTATTCATTTTAACGATAGCCAGAAAGTACTATCCACGAGTTCTTTTGTAGGCATCATATTACCGTTGCGTTGTATCAACTCACCACCGAGTCACGAAGCTTGAATTACACATCGACTAAAGCAGAATTTTTTCCCTTTTATTGCTAGAAACGGATCGTGCAAATCGATGTTATCTAGCCCCTCTATTTGTACTGTTAGTAGGGCCGTGCAAACCTCGTGCATGTTTTATAGACTCTTTTCTTTAAGTCCAAGTTCAAGGGTTTTTTCCAATTTTTTTCGTCTTTTCAAGTCTAAAAATCAAAGGAGTCATTTTCCGAAAGAAAACACGATTCTTTCAACGTGGCCACGTCATTTTTACTTGTTATAATGAAAGGTGTACACAAAATATGACAATGGGGTAGATGAGACTAGCAAATTTAGGTACAATTGCTACATAAGTCTTACGCAACTTGAGTATGCAGCGGTGACGAAGTTCTATAATAAGGTCTCGAATTGTACGTTAAATTATTACGTGAAATTAACACAGAGTCAGAGTCAAATACGGAGTGCCTCGCCGTATGCAAATTAAACACATCTAATGAGGTGGCACGAAGAGACCTTCTAGCGACGGAGTTTCGCTCTATAATAATCATGCCCTAACCCTCGTCGAACCCTTTAAGTAGCTGTCGTGCTGCAGGAGTTACCGCAGCTGATCATAGCCGTTGAAGTTGACGCCCGCAGTATCGTCGCGGCTACTCATTGCCACTCGGCCACGCTGCCACTCGCTCGCTGCCACTCGCCCGATGCCACTCGCCCGATGCCACTCGCCCGATGCCGCCGCTGATCGCCATTGTTTGTTGTGGCTATGGCCCAGCCGCCAGCCTGCTGAGACCGGGCTGCTGTTGCCATCCACACGCTGCCACGCTGCCATACCGCTGCCACGCTGATGCCACATCGTTGCCACGTTGCCACGCTGTAGTTGGGAGCGCAGGCGTCGCCTTCTCCTTTTTTTTGTAACGGCCGAGCCCTCGCTGCGTAAGCGTTGCTCTCTCTCACGCCGGGTTTATGCTGAGTTGCACGATTCCTTTTTTTACAGTAGTCCAGATGTCGGACTCATGTTCAACCGTCCTTACTCCTTTTTGTGGTGAAACTTAACGGTTCGTACTAGGGACATAACACATGAATAAAGATTTAACTCTTTTTTAAATCAAATTGACTGGTATTCTGTTTACCTAACCGTCATGAATCCATTGCAGTGGTCACAGCAAGTTCCACCGAAAATGGGAAATATTTTTCAACTTCCCAGAAAATAATTTTGATTAAGCTTGCCATACCACCCGTCGTGGTTGGAGCTCTATAGGGAACTCTCTCATCAACTTCTAAATTTAATTCACATATTATGTCTGATTTCGTGGAGTGGGTTTTGTAACATTGAAAGTTAGTTTACATCGCACAATTGCGGTCATGGTTACAGTTTTTCGACCGTGGGTTTGGGAAGTCTGGTTTAAATAATAAATTAATCAAAATTACGATCTCGATATATGGATTCAAAAGTGCGAAAAAATTGGCACTTGTGATTTTTCCTATTCAATCACATCGTGAGCAGCAGAAAAAGCAATATCATTTCTCATACCATTCCTTCCAAATTCGAGAGTGAACAATACAGTTTTATTTTGCGAGAAGCCGTCCCGGACACCGAAAGTTGCGTGATGCGGACGTTAATTAACTTTCTGGAACCCCTTTTAGCCCTGAGGAAGCGATCAAATTTTCAACACCCTGTCCGCATTCAGCAGTCAACCTGGCAGCGAGATATGAAGGATCCAATTCATTATACATGCGACTTTCAGCGAACTAAGTTAAAGGATCACCTGCGTTCCCACAAAACGTGAAGAATACGTTCCATTCTGGTTTTGGACCTCGTGCATATTGAAAAAGACGGTACCTGCATTGCTTCAGGAAGGAGCGTTAGCGGTCAGTCTCTATCATATTCATAAATTTCCCATTCTGCTTCTATGATTGTGCATATTGAATATGACGGTACTTATATCCCCAGGAAAGAGTGTTAGCAGTCTTTATTTATCGTATGCAAACCATTGCGCTACAACCGTTAGAAGATCAGGGTTTGATGTAAAAGTTGACTGCATTTTTCACATGAGATATAATATTGAACGTCTGCACTCGAGCTGCAGATGAGCATGAACACGCGAGATTTTTGAAGGTTGTGCTACGGAAAATGGGGTTCATTTACTTATCACAGTACGCCAACCGAAAAAGTTCAAAAGGTTTGTTTTAATGAAGACTGTGACATTCCAAAGGCATTCGGGAAATTTATTAATGTTTGGCAATGTTTCATTCTAGGTTCTATGTTTCCTGAAAAAAAAACGAGAAATTTTTGAGGGTGCATGGACCGTAATGCTATAGCGTGAGTTGTACCACACTATAGCATGCGATCTACCTCTAGCTAGTCCTATAGCGTGAGGGGTGCTGCTATAGCGTGAGTTGTGCCACACTAAAGCATGCGATCTACCTCTAGCTAGTCCTATAGCGTGAGGGGTGCTGCTATAGCGTGAGTTGTACCACACTATAGCATGCGATCTACCTCTAGCTAGTCCTATAGCGTGAGGGGTGCTGCTATAGCGTGAGGTCTACCACACTGTAGCATGAGATCTACCTCTAGCAAGTACTATTGCATGAGGGGTGCTGCTATAGCGTGAGGTCTACCACACTGTAGCATGAGATCTACCTCTAGCAAGTACTATAGCATGAGGGGTGCTGCTATTGCGTGAGGTCTACCACACTGTAGCATGAGATCTACCTCTAGCAAGTACTATAGCGTGAGGGGTGCTGCTATAGAGTGAGGTCTACCACACTATAGCATGAGCTCTACCTCAAGCGTGTACTATTGCGAGAGGTTAGGTATGGTTACTAAGGGACATTACTTTTTTCCATGCATATAATTTAGCGATAAACTCTTAATTTGTACATCTCAAAATGCACCTGGGTAGGCGATATATGGCGGTAGACCTCAGGCTATGGTAGCACCACAGACCTGCTGTAATCTATGCCGCACTGCCGATGTGAGGTTTGTTAGCGTCATTGGTTACGAATAAAATATATAATGTAAAATTTATGCGGTTGTAAAACTGTAACTAATTCATTTGAATGTTGTATCGTATGAATGAATATGTAGCGTTCCATAAAATAAAAATTAGAAATGGACAGAAGCTGTCGGAAAAGAAACTTTGACAATTATTGATGGGGAATAAGTTCTCTTCAATTTATCATCTATGAAGTTGAAGGTAAAATCGTTATGCGAAGTCACGAAGGTCATAGAAGTCGAAACTGGAATTAAATCCTGAATGAATTGTTGAATTCTGCTGTGTTTAAACAGAAGTAATACGATAATATGAAATGCATTGTAGAACCTCTCAGTCTGCTTGTGAAACGTAGTGCAAACTCAACTTAATTTTAAAGAATTGTTCGATGGTAAAGCGATAGGAATTTTCTAACAAAATTTTCTTCATTCCAACGCTTGCTTGTGTTATGCAAAATTGTAATTCCAAAAACTTGAAGGGCGAGTTAACTAAATATATAACGTACATACGCTATTCGAAAGATGATAGAAAGTTACACTTCAGAAGATAAAAACAAGAAAAAACAAAGAGATGCAATGAAAATTCTCGTAACACTCATTCATGGAATAAAATAAAAATATTACTACAAAACTAAACTAACGAGTTACACTAAATATCCCCTTGAACCCAAAATATCTATCAGTTCACTGTACGTCGGTAGCTACTTTCCACGAGAAACCGATGTATCGCCGTGGGATTTCCCACTAAAATTGTTTTAAAGTTAGTGATGTGTAGTTTGCTTAGTCTGCATGTAAAACAGCATCTGAAAAATGATGTTACGTGAATGATGTGCTTAATTAGCGGCAGCATGCCTGCACACGACAGAAATATTCAAACAAGATTAGAGTGATGAATTTCTGAGACCGCAGTATCTGCCTAGGGCTGTGGCGTAAAGATAAAAAGATGGTGCTACTGTTACGTGAGGTGTGCCGCCATGTATCGCCTACCCTGGTGTAGTTGAGATGTACAAATTTATTGTTTGTCGTAAAATTAAATGTATGGGAATAATTAATATTTATTAGTAACCTAACCTCATGCTATACTACTAGCTAGCTAGAGGTAGATCTCATGCTATAGTGCGGTATACCTCACGCTATAGCAGCACCAGAAAAATACTTTGAAGTTGACAATGGTGTTCTGACGAACGAGTGCTATATCGAAGGCGACCGATTAGGGTAATTAGACTTATAAGAGCTGCTGGGCGTAGAATAGAGTTGTGAAAAAATCAAGCAGCTGTTATGACTAGCAGCTGTAATGGCTAGCAGCTGCAATCAGCTATCGACAACCGATAAGAATCTTGCATAGTAATAAGGCTAGTTAGGGCGAAAAAGAAGCCACCCAGGATTTTGGTTGGTAAATTTTATGGAATAGGATCTACTGAGGATTTTAAAAGATACATTGCTGGATTCAAGAGATTTCTCAGAAAAATTTATGTGAAATAATATCTTCACTAAAAGACATACTCGGACGACGAATGCGAACAATTGAAATGAAAAAATGCGATTTGCACACGCGGTTTAGTCGGATCTGAAGATTATTTTGAACACAGGTAATTGAAATTAGTAAATTGGATGTATGATTGTTTCTGAGCGTATGTGATAAAGAGGGAATAGAGCCGAAGATATAGTTATAGTTTTCTAGTTCCTGTAATAAAAATGATGTCACGAAGAAGTGTGTTACAGTACAAACGCACCTCATTACACTTCGTAGTTTGGAAGTATCGCGTGAAAGTTTGATGCTGGTTGCAGCAGAGAGTACGACAGATTGTGGAAATAGGGCCACAACTGGTCCAAAGCCTTCAGCAAATGTAGGCAGATAGTTGTTACGGCTGAGTATTCTGTTAAATGTGCCTTACGAGGGAAAATTTTGTCACATCATTATTTGGTTCATCTTCTTCTGGAAGTAAAACGGGATATTTTTCAGCACGTTGCTGAAATTGTATTTGACATTTCAAAGATTTTTAAAATGCATTACAATTAACATTGCCGTATCCCGCGAAATCAAATCATCGTCTGAGGTATTTCAACATCAATTCGAGGCATAATCAGCTATCATCTCTTCGTAAATTTAAGTCAAAAGTCCCATCTAAATTTGAAAAAAGCCATTGTTCGATATTTTCTCTGAGAACAAATCCTCTAGCACCATGACAAAACACAGTTATTGGAATTCTGTGCTGTGCGAAATCGCCTCCTTCGGCCGCAGTTGGGCAGTTGGACGCGTAGTCTGCTTTAATTACAGGTCTATTGAGACAACGACGTTATTTGGTGCATTAACTTGACTTATTGAACGTGCAGAGCTCGGTGTGTTGGTACTGCCCGGTATAATTGCCTGCTCGGTTTGTAGCTGGGTTGCAGTACCCGGCTGAAGTGGCAGCACCTCATATTAATGAGCCTGCGTTAGTGCCGTAGGTATTGGGACTGACACTCGATGGCTTGACTGATGTGACAGCCATTCACGGGCCGGCCTACGATATCTGTCACGAATAACAAGTTGCAGTAGCTGGAACACAACGAATGAGTTGCAGTAACTGGAACACAACGAATAAATTGCAGTGGCTGGAACACAACGAATGAGTTGCAGTAGCTGGAACACAACAAATGAGTTGCAGTAGCTGGAACACAACAAATGAGTTGCAGTAGCTGGAACACAACGAATGAGTTGCAGTAGCTGGAACACAACGAATGAGTTGCAGTAGCTGGAACACAACGAATGAGTTGCAGTAGCTGGAACACAACAAATGAGTTGCAGTAGCTGGAACACAACAAATGAGTTGCAGTAGCTGGAACACAACGAATGAGTTGCAGTAGCTGGAACACAACGAATGAGTTGCAGTAGCTGGAACACAACAAATGAGCTGCAGAAGCTGGAACACAACGAATGAATTGCAGTAGCTGGAACACAACAAATGAGTTGCAGTAGCTGGAACACAACAAATGAGTTGCAGTAGCTGGAACACAACGAATGAGTTGCAGTAGCTGGAACACAACAAATGAGCTGCAGAAGCTGGAACACAACGAATGAATTGCAGTAGCTGGAACACAACAAATGAGTTGCAGTAGCTGGAACACAACAAATGAGTTGCAGTAGCTGGAACACAACGAATGAGTTGCAGTGGCTGGAACACAACGAATGAGCTGCAGAAGCTGGAACACAACGAATGAGTTGCAGTAGCTGGAACACAACAAATGGGTTGCAGTAGCTGGAACACAACAAATGAGTTGCAGTAGCTGGAACACAACGAATGAATTGCAGTAGCTGGAACACAACAAATGAGTTGCAGTAGCTGGAACACAACGAATGAGTTGCAGTAGCTGGAACACAACGAATGAGTTGCAGTAGCTGGAACACAACGAATGAGTTGCAGTAGCTGGAACACAACAAATGAGCTGCAGAAGCTGGAACACAACGAATGAGTTGCAGTAGCTGGAACACAACGAATGAGTTGCAGTGGCTGGAACACAACGAATGAGTTGCAATAGCTGGAACACAACGAATGAGTTGCAGTGGCTGGAACACAACAAATGAGCTGCAGAAGCTGGAACACAACAAATGAGCTGCAGAAGCTGGAACACAACGAATGAGTTGCAGTAGCTGGAACACAACGAATGAGTTGCAGTAGCTGGAACACAACAAATGAGCTGCAGAAGCTGGAACACAACAAATGAGCTGCAGAAGCTGGAACACAACGAATGAGTTGCAGTAGCTGGAACACAACGAATGAGTTGCAGTAGCTGGAACACAACAAATGAGCTGCAGAAGCTGGAACACAACAAATGAGCTGCAGAAGCTGGAACACAACGAATGAGTTGCAGTAGCTGGAACACAACGAATGAGTTGCAATAGCTGGAACACAACGAATGAGTTGCAGTAGCTGGAACACAACAAATGAGCTGCAGAAGCTGGAACACAACGAATGAGTTGCAGTAGCTGGAACACAACGAATGAGTTGCAGTAGCTGGAACACAACGAATGAGTTGCAGTAGCTGGAACACAACGAATGAGTTGCAGTGGCTGGAACACAACGAATGAGTTGCAGTAGCTGGAACACAACGAATGGGTTGCAGTGGCTGGAACACAACGAATGAGTTGCAGTAGCTGGAACACAACGAATGAGTTGCAGTGGCTGGAACACAACGAATGAGTTGCAGTAGCTGGAACACAACGAATGAGTTGCAGTAGCTGGAACACAACGAATGAGTTGCAGTAGCTGGAACACAACGAATGAGTTGCAGTGGCTGGAACACAACGAATGAGTTGCAGTAGCTGGAACACAACGAATGAGTTGCAGTAGCTGGAACACAACGAATGAGTTGCAGTAGCTGGAACACAACAAATGAGTTGCAGTGGCTGGAACACAACAAATGAGTTGCAGTGGCTGGAACACAACGAATGAGTTGCAGTAGCTGGAACACAACGAATGAGTTGCAGTAGCTGGAACACAACGAATGAGCTGCAGTAGCTGGAACACAACGAATGAGTTGCAGTAGCTGGAACACAACGAATGGGTTGCAGTAGCTGGAACACAACGAATGAGTTGCAGTGGCTGGAACACAACGAATGGATTGCAGTAGCTGGAACACAACAAATGAGCTGCAGAAGCTGGAACACAACGAATGAGTTGCAGTAGCTGGAACACAACGAATGAGTTGCAGAAGCTGGAACACAACGAATGGGTTGCAGTGGCTGGAACACAACGAATGAATTGCAGTGGCTGGAACACAACGAATGAGTTGCAGTAGCTGGAACACAACAAATGAGTTGCAGTAGCTGGAACACAACAAATGAGTTGCAGTAGCTGGAACACAACAAATGAGCTGCAGAAGCTGGAACACAACGAATGGGTTGCAGTGGCTGGAACACAACGAATGAATTGCAGTAGCTGGAACACAACGAATGAGTTGCAGTAGCTGGAACACAACGAATGAGTTGCAGTAGCTGGAACACAACAAATGAGTTGCAGTAGCTGGAACACAACAAATGAGCTGCAGAAGCTGGAACACAACGAATGGGTTGCAGTGGCTGGAACACAACGAATGAATTGCAGTGGCTGGAACACAACGAATGAGTTGCAGTAGCTGGAACACAACGAATGAATTGCAGTAGCTGGAACACAACGAATGAGTTGCAGTAGCTGGAACACAACGAATGAATTGCAGTGGCTGGAACACAACGAATGAGTTGCAGTAGCTGGAACACAACGAATGAGCTGCAGAAGCTGGAACACAACGAATGAGTTGCAGTGGCTGGAACACAACGAATGAGTTGCAGTAGCTGGAACACAACGAATGAGTTGCAGTAGCTGGAACACAACGAATGAATTGCAGTGGCTGGAACACAACGAATGAATTGCAGTGGCTGGAACACAACGAATGATTTGCAGTAGCTGGAACACAACGAATGAATTGCAGTAGCTGGAACACAACAAATGAGCTGCAGAAGCTGGAACACAACGAATGGGTTGCAGTGGCTGGAACACAACAAATGAGCTGCAGTAGCTGGAACACAACGAATGAGTTGCAGTAGCTGGAACACAACGAATGAGTTGCAGTAGCTGGAACACAACGAATGAGTTGCAGTAGCTGGAACACAACGAATGAGTTGCAGTAGCTGGAACACAACGAATGAGTTGCAGAAGCTGGAACACAACGAATGAGTTGCAGTAGCTGGAACACAACGAATGAGTTGCAGTAGCTGGAACACAACGAATGAGTTGCAGTAGCTGGAACACAACGAATGAGTTGCAGTAGCTGGAACACAACGAATGAGTTGCAGTAGCTGGAACACAACGAATGAGTTGCAGTAGCTGGAACACAACGAATGAGTTGCAGTAGCTGGAACACAACGAATGAGTTGCAGTAGCTGGAACACAACGAATGAGTTGCAGTAGCTGGAACACAACGAATGAGTTGCAGAAGCTGGAACACAACGAATGAGTTGCAGTAGCTGGAACACAACGAATGAGTTGCAGTAGCTGGAACACAACGAATGAGTTGCAGTAGCTGGAACACAACAAATGAGCTGCAGAAGCTGGAACACAACGAATGGGTTGCAGTGGCTGGAACACAACGAATGAGCTGCAGAAGCTGGAACACAACGAATGGGTTGCAGTAGCTGGAACACAACAAATGAGCTGCAGAAGCTGGAACACAACGAATGGGTTGCAGTGGCTGGAACACAACGAATGAGTTGCAGTAGCTGGAACACAACAAATGAGCTGCAGAAGCTGGAACACAACGAATGAGTTGCAGTAGCTGGAACACAACGAATGAGTTGCAGTGGCTGGAACACAACGAATGAGTTGCAGTAGCTGGAACACAACGAATGGGTTGCAGTAGCTGGAACACAACAAATGAGCTGCAGAAGCTGGAACACAACGAATGGGTTGCAGTGGCTGGAACACAACGAATGAGTTGCAGTAGCTGGAACACAACAAATGAGCTGCAGAAGCTGGAACACAACGAATGAGTTGCAGTAGCTGGAACACAACGAATGAGTTGCAGTGGCTGGAACACAACGAATGAGTTGCAGTAGCTGGAACACAACGAATGGGTTGCAGTGGCTGGAACACAACGAATGAATTGCAGTAGCTGGAACACAACGAATGAGTTGCAGTAGCTGGAACACAACAAATGAGCTGCAGAAGCTGGAACACAACGAATGAGTTGCAGTAGCTGGAACACAACGAATGAGTTGCAGTAGCTGGAACACAACGAATGAATTGCAGTGGCTGGAACACAACGAATGAGCTGCAGAAGCTGGAACACAACGAATGAGTTGCAGTAGCTGGAACACAACGAATGAATTGCAGTAGCTGGAACACAACAAATGAGCTGCAGAAGCTGGAACACAACGAATGGGTTGCAGTGGCTGGAACACAACGAATGGGTTGCAGTAGCTGGAACACAACGAATGAATTGCAGTGGCTGGAACACAACGAATGAGCTGCAGAAGCTGGAACACAACGAATGGGTTGCAGTGGCTGGAACACAACAAATGAGCTGCAGAAGCTGGAACACAACGAATGAATTGCAGTAGCTGGAACACAACGAATGAGCTGCAGAAGCTGGAACACAACGAATGAGTTGCAGTAGCTGGAACACAACGAATGAATTGCAGAAGCTGGAACACAACAAATGAGCTGCAGAAGCTGGAACACAACAAATGAGTTGCAGTAGCTGGAACACAACGAATGAATTGCAGAAGCTGGAACACAACGAATGAGTTGCAGTAGCTGGAACACAACGAATGAATTGCAGTAGCTGGAACACAACAAATGAGCTGCAGAAGCTGGAACACAACGAATGGGTTGCAGTGGCTGGAACACAACAAATGAGCTGCAGAAGCTGGAACACAACGAATGGGTTGCAGTAGCTGGAACACAACGAATGAGTTGCAGTAGCTGGAACACAACGAATGAGTTGCAGTAGCTGGAACACAACGAATGAGTTGCAGTAGCTGGAACACAACGAATGAGTTGCAGTAGCTGGAACACAACGAATGAGTTGCAGTAGCTGGAACACAACAAATGAGCTGCAGAAGCTGGAACACAACGAATGAGTTGCAGTAGCTGGAACACAACGAATGAGTTGCAGTGGCTGGAACACAACGAATGAGTTGCAATAGCTGGAACACAACGAATGAGTTGCAGTAGCTGGAACACAACGAATGAGTTGCAGTAGCTGGAACACAACGAATGAGTTGCAGTAGCTGGAACACAACAAATGAGCTGCAGAAGCTGGAACACAACGAATGAGTTGCAGTAGCTGGAACACAACGAATGAGTTGCAGTAGCTGGAACACAACGAATGAGTTGCAGTAGCTGGAACACAACAAATGAGTTGCAGTGGCTGGAACACAACGAATGAGTTGCAGTAGCTGGAACACAACGAATGACAAGTTGCAGTAGCTGGAACACAACGTATGACAAGCTGCAGTAGCTGGAACAAAATGGCAAATGAATACATGTGGTAACTTTTGAGCAGGAGTTGGCGTGCTGGGATCGCATTCACAGACTAGAGTGACTGGTGTGAGATAGCTGGGTGCGTGTGGCTGTCACTTGCTGTTGTTCTGGAAACTTGTGCAGTAATGTGAACTCCAGAGCAAAGAGAACAGAACTTTCACCCCTCGTAATCTAATGCACCAGGTGCACAACTTTAATCGCAAAGAGTGAATGATTAGATTCTGCCACGCAAATTATAAGTTTCGTAGACAAGTGTTTTGGGTCGAAAATTTTAACGAGCATCTCTAACGTTTTTTAAAGGCAAATCTAAAACTAGTCACGAATAAAAGCTCACCTGAATGAGGCTCATGCTGAACAAGTATATGAACAATTCAACAAGAATCCAGTACCTAATGTTAATGAGCGCAAAATTATTCAGAATGGCTAACTATACAACATTCGACCTGCCTACTATATTTTCCTTGACTTAAATAGAAACTTTTTTTGGAAGGAACCATGAGCAAATTCAGCCGCAACGTTACAAAACGAAAAGAATTTTAGAGAAATTATTAATATACTATAATACCAAGAATAAAGAGTTCGGTGGGATAATGGAAGGCATTACTTACACAACCTATTGGACATAATATAAATTTGAGTTTCACTAGATACAATGGATGTAATGGATCGTTTATTAGCGATTCAAACTACTGCTCAATTTGACACATTTCTTGCGATATGACCCATGGGTCGTTTAAATTTTTTTAACAATCTGTTAAAATTGATGGTATTTGATGAAACCAGGCGATGTTTGGTATTTATAAAACTGCCAACAACTTCTGAGCTTAAACTTCTATTGCCTATTAATCTTTGGTGCGACACATAGCAGTGAACGTGTTGAACATGATAAAAAAAAATTTAAACCCCTCTACTTATTTTGATGCGTCTCGAGGCAGTATGGCTGGAGTTTTATTTCCTGAAGGATTCTATTTCCTGAAAAATTTCGGCTTCATTGCTAGCTCGTATGAATACTTCTGCATTGATAATTGCGTGAAATACTGTAGTTATGATTTGTAATACACATTAGTCACGCATGAAAGTTAGAAGTAAATGATACATCTGGACGTTTAAAACTAAGAATTAACGATGACAAACTAAGATACTTTCAAAACTTCCGGTAAAATTCTTTTCTTTCGTTTTGAACTGATTCAAGATTTTGAAACTCGGTCATGATACGGTCTCCTACCACTTCACTTTATGACGCACATATGGGTTTATTTACCACCATGTGTATGTAACTACATTTCATGAACACGAGTTTGCACGCAAAATGCCCACTGTTCATGGCACAGCGACTCTAGAGTGAGTACAAACATTAATGATGGCATGAGATGTCGCGTTTTATTGACATTTTAGAGAGCTTAGGAAAATCATTTCTCTCTAATCGAATGTTCATTAGGAATTTAAAAATTAGCATATTTTGAATGAATTGACAGAAATTAGAGAGCTGTTCTTGCTTGAAATAAAGAATTGTGTAATATTTGATATCCCTCTGGCTGCTGAAGGATTAACTTTAAATAACATATTCTTCCTCCGCACGAAAATAAATGGGTAGACCAAATTTTGCTCATCATACATTGTGAGAATGTCAAAGTAAAGAAATGATCACGCTCCATTTATTCAACAGTTTTTGAAGTTATAGTCATTTTACAGTGTTTTCGAATATCATGCGTTGAAAACTGGTATTTCCCACCAATTTATCATCTGAACAGCTAAAGTAAAAACGTTCATTGTGAGGTTTTTGCGTCACAAAACAACGTTGTGCAGTGGTGTAACAAAAAATTCCCTTCATTTCACAGACATATCGCGATTTTTTGGAAGGATGCCCGGGCATTTTAACGTGCTCACCTGCAATGGTAAAAACATAATGGGAATAATCATGATTTTGTATAATTCTATGTGGTCAGAATCGTTGATTATTTTTTATCTGATGAGTATCGGTCATCGACTGCGCTCAACGTTTCCTGTAGACCAAATTAACATGTTGGTTATGTTATTGCCATATGTTAGTGGATTTAGTTGGGTTAGGATACGTTCAATTAGGGTAGATTACGAGTAGAAGAATTGAAAAATTAACTGTACTGCAGGAATGAATTTTAATCGGTCCATAAAATTATGGAAAATATAACTGTGAAATTAAATTTTACCTATTGCACTAAAATCAATTATCAGGAAAGGCGTTGAAAAACTTGAAATGCTGTTCATTTAAAGCGGGAACTAAATAAGCAATTAACTTAGTGGTACACATATGTCCCAGTGCGTAGTCACGCGTAAAATTCATGTTTTTCCCACTTATTGACTGTAGACTTAGGCTTTGGATTCCTCCCAAAATAAATTTTTTTTTCAGCGTCCTCACCATGGGGCGAAGCAGTACGATACTTCCAAGCAGAGAAATCGAAGAAGTTGATAATTTCACTTTCTTCTACAGGGAAAGCTCTAGACAGCTCTCAGCTAGCAGCATTTGCAAACACACGTAAAATCCCCCCCCCCTCCATATACACTATAACTAAGAATCACTTTTGCTTCTGAGTAATGACATTCGTTACCATATTTTCGCCGGTTACTGTTCCTAAGATTCATTCAGAATTTGAGTCGCTACATCGAGTATAAAAAATATCATAAGAATTATTTAACCCGTCTCTCCGACTACCCTTAAAGATGTTCCAGACTTCCAGGAAAATTGACAGCAAGGGAAACTGTAAGAATTTTAGATTTCTCCAAACAAAGAAATTGAAGTAAAGTTTAGCCTCCAGAGACAATTTTGTTGAACGTTTGCGATGCAACTCCGAACTCGTTTCACCTGAAAACTTTAAAATGGACTCCAGACGAGCACACTTTTCTTCTCTGTGCAAAAATCTTTCTGAGGAACACCATTCCTTGTCAATCCGAAGTTTTTGTGCGGCTCAAGTTCACAAACGTCGTCATTCCGCACGAAGTAAAGGAACAGCAGCCAGACTCTGGAGCCTGGCAAGCACAGTATTATTGACTTATTTGTCGCGAGAGTTGTCTGCGGCCGGTAGTTCTTGCGACAGCTGCTCAGAGGCTTCATTTCATGAGAAATAATATTATTGTCACTAGCAATACATGAGTAAATAATACATGCTTGATTTCAATAATTCATCCAGCAAGAGATGATTTCATTTTAGATGAGTAAAATCATTACTTAAAACTGTTACTGGCAGGTTGAGGTATTCCAAAAGCAAAATGGAAAAAACATTTCACAGAACCATTAAAATATACACCTTCAGACAAAATTATTCTACAAGGAAACCTAAGTAAAATCATAGCTTAGAACCATTTCAAATAACAGATTGATATATACTTATTCCACAAAAAAGCACTAGTAAAATCATTACTTAGAACTATTACAATGGACAGGTGTAGATATAATTATTCTATAAGCAAACATGAGTTGAATCATAGCTTATAACCAAAACAATGAACAGGTTTTAAGGTATAATTACTAGCAGGCTGGTAGAAGTTCAGTGACTTTTCCGGCAACTTAATGAGAAAATGTTCTTTAAGTAAGCATGAAAATGCAAATATTTCTAGCATCCTTCATTTAGGTTTAATTGTCTTCATTTTTTGAAGTATGAATTTCTGTTGGTGCTTCGAAATCCTGGAGCTGCTTTACAATATAATTTTTATATATAATGGTTACATTTTGATAATATACGATTAGTATACTAAAGCACGGGAGTTGAACGAGATACTACCAGATGAAAATATTTACATACCTTTCTTACCTTGTCAGGGCTATAAATAAATCAGTTTATTGAATGGTATTTTGTTACCTAATTTGGAGAACAACATTATCATTCTTCGGTACGTGTAATTACATTCAGCTCTGAAATAGCAATGAACAACAACAGAATGCAAGAAGACTTAAATTTTTTGGCTGCTCTTGCATATACATCTGAGGGACTTTTAGACTCGGAATGGTGTTCAATGTTGGACAAGCTATTATTAAGCTTTTTATTATTAGGATATTACTATATTATTAGGCTATTGCCCATGATTGATAAAACACATTTATAAATTTAAACTGTCGAATCCACGAGCAAAATTCCTGATCTTAGTTATTTTAAACAACCAAAGTCCAAGTTAGTCATTTACAACAATCAAAGTCAAAGTTAGTTATTTTCAACAACCAAAGTCAAAGTTAGTTATTTTCAACAACCAAAGTCATAGTAAGTTATTTTCAACAACCAAAGTCATAGTAAGTTATTTTCAACAAACAAAGTCAAATTTGGATATCTATAACAACCAAAGTCTAAGTTAGTTATTTTCAACAACTTTCGCAGTCCAGAACCGCTTAATTTTTATTTAATCGACCTGATCAATTACTAAAAAGTTTAATAGCAGGTGAGGTGTGCAGGAAATACTGCATAATCAGCGATGGAACCGAGGATACGACGCGACTTGATACAAAAAGTTCATCTCTCAAGGCTGTTCAGATACGAACAATTAATTCAGCGGTTCGCGGGTTTCGGAAAAAGTTTGTGAGGTCATTGAATTAAACTAGATAAGTTTGTTTAAGCCTTCCTTACCGCAACACAGGCGTTCCAAGTAGATGAAGGTTGAGGGCACCATGTAATATGAACTCAAGGAAACGCGAAATCTACGCAGAAAGTGCACAGAAAGAGTAAGTTGAGGAAGGCGTTTATGAACCAAAGTTAAAAGATGAAGAAGAAAGGTGAAGGCCCTGGAAAACAGGACTGCAGTTAACTGAAAGAATATAGTCCGGAACGAAACAAAAACATTTTCTTTGAATTTAACAGAAATGAGGTTTACCTAACTGTTAACTTGGGACCTCACATATTCCCACTGGGTGCTCTAATTAAGATAGATACATTAGTTGAAACCCCCTGTGAGGCTTTTTCGTGACTTCACTGGAACCCGAAATTAGTTTGCAATGATTTACTTTACGTATTCTCTATTCCAATCTACACTGAAATACTTTGAGCAGCATGTTGAGCATTGTAGGGTATACTAGCTGTACCAGAAGAATGGCAAAATAAGTTGATAAATAAATCAGTAAAGAGCAGTGCGGAAGCTTGTTCTATTTTCTTGTGCACCGCGTTCATAAGAACAACGGTGAAATAAAACCGCCAAATTTTACTAAAATTAATGCATTAGGGTAATGAGTTGAGACGTGGAAAATTCTAAGAATCTTGCATTAGAATTCGAAGAATTCAAAAGGGCGAACAATACGAATATAAATATTACGACATAATAATAAGGAAAATTTGTTTGCTATTATTGCTTTGTTCATATATCATTGCATTGTTTTACTGTGATCGAGAGCTCACTTTGGCTACTTTATAAAATATCTGATTTGTAATCTCAAGCTTAACAAACCATGTGAGCGAAATTATTAACACTATGATTGTATCCTAACCGACACAAATCCAAGTCCTTCATTCTGTACGTTCAACTTAAAAAGTATTCGAAAACTTTACCATGTTTATTGGGACAGTTCACCGTATTAGAAATTCGAAAAAAATTGACATACCATTTGCAAAAAAAATACATAATACACATTTTAGCAAATGCTATCTAAATCGAAATGAATTAGTGATATTTTTTATCAGATTTTCCAATAAACGAAATTGGTACGAAACTGAAAATTGAATCTTCAACTTCATTTGAAAAGAATTTAAATAATAAACAACTAACAATCTTTGTCTCTCATGTTGAGTACATAAGATAAGGCTAATTTTCCCTCCAGAATCGATAATTATAAGACACTCGAAATCCACTGATATTTCAAGCCATGCGTAATGTTCATAGTTCAAAATTTCAACTGAAATACCGATGACGGTTTAGTTGTGAGCGGCTCCAACTCCATAATGGTATAAAATGTTTTGTACCATCATGATGCGTTTTATACCAACTCCATGATGGTTTTATTCTTTATAGATCTGGAAATCGGATCACCGACAGGCAAATCCAAAAATCTACAATTTATCTGGAGCATCATTCTTTTGAGATTTGTTGATCGTAGCGAATGAAAGAAATGTTATCGTCGACCAAACAAATTTTGCATCACGAACGATGGGTCGACCGGCCAAACATTTACCACGCAGGGTGTTATCGTCAGCCTACCAATAATATTATTTTTGTACAACGTAAGGTAATGTAGAAACGGGAACTGGCCCCAAAATGAATAAAGGAACTGACATCAAAATTAAAAACGTCAACAGACGCTAAAATTAATTGGAACTGACATCAAAATTAAAATGAGAACTGATACCAAAATAATTATTGAAAGTTACACCAAAATAAATTAGGGAACTGACACTAAAATTAATGCGGGAATGACACCAAAATTAATCAACAAACTCGCCCTAAAATTAAAGACGGAACTGTCTCCGAAATTAAAACCGTCAACTGACGTCAGAGGCCTTGTAACAAATTGCAGCTGATTCGATCAATTTTTTTAGGTTATCTAATACCATTAATTAACCTAAAATCACACTAATGTTTTATCTCGGAAACTTGTGATAGAAAGGCAGCCGACGAAACAAAAATAACCAAAGAGTTGCAAGTTTTAATAATTTCTCGACTTTACCTAGTTCACTTCAAATGATATTGCTATGAAGAGCAGTCTGAAATGGATGTAAATGCATCATGGATTCAGCCATTGTGCATACGAAAGTTATTCAGAACAAACACTTTCAGATGAACAAGCACTTTCAAATGAGCTCTGATCAATACCTGTTTTAATGAGTTTGTTCTGTATTGTGTCACGGACACTGCAAGTATTGACCAGCTGCGTCAAAAATACCTCATTGGTGCAAAATTCTGGTATCTTACTCGTGAACTTTCAATTAGGAAAACTAATGGCATTCATTTTTTGTGAAAAGCCCGAATAGTTTCATTTATTGAGGCATTGTATTCAGTGGACGCTGGTTGAGAGGGAATGAAAGATCACCTAAATTTGATTTAATTACCTCGTAACAAGCTAAAAATTTTCTTTGAACTCACAGAAAGGTGTAACTTATTGACTGAGCTGGTACATTTATGAAAACTCAAGCTAATGATTCATTCACACCATTCATCTGTCAGGTCACATTTCAACATTTCTCTATTATCTTTAATACTAAAGCATTGTAAATCGAAAATTTATATCAAGGAAACTTCATTTTATGGAAAAGCGGTTCCTATTCAATTCGAAGGGGACTGTATATTTAATTTCAGAGGTCATTTATTACTTTCTCCCCGCAAAAGGGCAAAAGGATTTGTTTCTGCCTTCAGTAACTACTTCTCGTGAAGACCAAAGTACACGTTGAACTTGAAGGGTTTTAATGCATTGTGTCGCTTTTCGATGCTCAACTATTTGTCATCAATGTTCAGCATTTCTGACAACTCGGTGGAGCTCATGAAGAGCAGGCGATTAGTGCGCACTTTGAGCGATGTCGATCTCAGACAAATGTTGATAACAAAGAGGGATGTCAATCGTGCGCTTCAACATCATGTATACCCATTAATGTTAAAAGAACAGCTTCTATAGCGATTGTGTAATATTGAAGGAACAGCTTCTAAAGTTATTAATATTGGAAGCACAGCTTCAATTGATAATAATAATTAAAGAACAGCTTCTATATCTAAAGTTATTAAGAAAGACTATCTAATACAGCTGTCAACATTGAAAAACAGTTTCTTTGGCTATCAATAGTGAAAGAACAGCTTCTATAGCTATTAATATTGGAAGAACAGCTTATACAGCTATTTACAGATATTATTAATGAAAGAAAATATAAATTTCATGATTCGTTAATGGTAAATCCTTTTCTTTACTGGTGTCTGACTCGTGAACTTTAGATGAAATATTTGCATTCCTTTTTTGAATAAAAATCTATTGAATAGTTTCATTTACTGTGGCATTGTATTCAACAGGAGATGATAGGGTGGGAATGAAAGGTCTGTAGAATTTGATTTTTGAAACAAAGCAAATATTTCCTTTTATTTGTGAAAAGGTGTGGCTACATAACTCAGCTTGGGCACTGGTGGAAAGAAAGTGTGTCACAACAATACTATTTTACTGACAGATTTCTTTAAAAACCTTGCAATTTTTTTTAGTAATTCTAGAAAACTTCCGGTTTCTAGTTTCAGCATAGTTATACAGTAATTGCGATAGATGCTTCTAGAAAGAAAGTACTTTTATGACGATTATATGTTAAATCTCTGTGTACTCAGATTGTGTTGTCTTCAAATCGGAATGAATTACCGTATTTTTCTATTTTTTCCCAAAGGATATACGTCCATCGAGATTCGCACTGAGATCGAACACTTTATCACTGATAGTTCAAATGATTTCATACGCTGAGCATTGTGTAGTGTTCTAAAATGCGCTGATAATTCTTGGTGGAAAATATACCTCTACTGTGAGTCGTAATTTTACTGTGCAGTAAGGTTCTTTCATTCCAAAAGTCATGAATGAGTGACGATTCTTTCTAATTGTTTACCATGAAAACGCTTCAAACTGAGTATTTTCCCATTAAAATAAAGGATTTAACTCAAATAATCTCCTTTTAATACAAACTCTCTCTTGGTATTTTCTTAATTTAGCATTGACTTGTATTTAACGCAACATTTACAACCCATGCAGTATTGACAAATAAATTGACTTGTATTTAACCCAACATTGGCTACCTAGTATTGACATTAAAAAAATAGAACCAACCGCTGTAAACTTTACGTTGTTCCACCTCGGAAATTATCAACGAATTTCAGCCGCAAATTGCACGAGCTGATTCAACTCGCGTGCAGCATGGCTTCAAATATTGAGCCTAATTAGCCGTTCATGGGTGTGATTAGGTCTAATTTCTTGACGAATTACCCTCTCATTTTATTACAATTTAACGAGGTGAAAACTTCTTGACATACGAATCGAAAGCAAACGAAATCATAGTATGATAGGAGCGAAAGAAGTCTTACCATGAGAAATCATAGTGTGATATTAGCGAAAGGAGTCTTACCATGAGAAATGGATTTTTACTCCTGGTTTAGTTGTCGAGAATAGTATTTATAATTAGTTCACAGATGATCGATCAAGCAATATTACTTAGGACTTATGTTTAAAATAAATCTTCAAATGATGTAAGAGCTATGCCTACTGCAGTCTTCCTAATACGCAATTGATTTATTTTTATGTACATTGAAAAAATCAATTGATTTCGTTCAATAAACATGACGCTGCTCGTTAGCCGAACAATAACAAAGAGTGATGACAATCACATGTTGGAGCAGATAGCACGGCTATTAATTTATAAAGAAAGAATTACGTTGTGACTCACTATGCGCGAATCATGTCTCCATATCTTCTAATGGTATCTGACTCATGAAATTTGTGGGATTGTACGGAAGAGTTATCAACTTTTTTCCTTTCTCTATCCATTGCGTTCACTAAACTTTTTTTCATTACATTATCTTCATCATTTTCAGTGTTATTCTCTGGTCACCTTGTTTTAATGATATTGGCTGTAATATAAGCGAATAGATTTATTAAATGGTTTACTCTCTACATTTCATCAACGTCAATTTATTTAATGTAATGTGTGTATTAGGATGGATTGAAGTTTGTACACAGTTTGAATATTCTCCTACAAACCATAGTTTCATTGTTAGGAAGACCCCTTCTTTTTGTTACATAATTCTGGAAAAAGGAACTGTGTCATTTTGTTTAATGTCAGTCAACAATTAAGACCACAAAGTTAACACAAATTTCGAGTAGCAATTGGGAAATTTTAAAGTATTTTCTGCAAATTTTTGCCGTACCCAGTCTAACTTTTTCGCCAGAGCATGCATGTTTTTCACCACCTAAGCGATTCAATTACTGGGGCAGCGAAAAACATGCATGCAGGCAGCGAAAAAGTTAGCCTGGGTAACTGCGTGAGGCAAAAGAAAGAACGGCTATAGGATGAGCCTAGAAAAGAAAGAAAGAAAAAAGAAAAACATTTTATTTCCAATAAAGTATAACATGAGATGTTGATTCATTGGTTTTTAAAAGACCTTAACATTTATATCCTTAACTGATAATAACACATTGGTATCGTAGTACCCGTGTAAAATGTTGAAACAAAAAATGATTGACACACTTTAAACCCCTAGCAACTGCTGCAAGAATTCAGCTCCAGTTGACAGCCAGGCATTCACTATAAGAACAAGTGTTGACGTTAATGTAGCGGAGCGGCATAAAAACTAATGTATTTTTTTCAAAAGATGATCAAGCGCCCTCTAGCGACGCAGATCTCGAAGATGTGAAAGCTTCGCAGCAAGAATTTATGATCGACATAAAATTTTATTGCTTTATAGCTGAAGAGGTTTTATGGAGTCCTTTTATTGCTTATTAGGTTTCGCTTTTATTGCAGGTTCGACATGATGAATTGACAGCGTTCATGAGGCAAGGTAAGCTGAATTTTATCCTAAAAGAGATGACATTTACCCTTAAATTTAACATCAGAAGTTTACTGAACCTAGAATACTAATAGAAAACTGAGTGTGAATTCAACTAAACCTATGTGACGCAAATACTCAAACAGATTCAACTTTACACTCCCAATGAATGTAATTTTTTAATTTTCTTCTAGATTTTCTGCAGGCTTCTGTAATCTTTACCGGTCAATTTTAACCAAACTCTATGAATCTTTATAACTATCCCTCGATTTTGATTGAAAAAGATTCCCCGGAGTAGAAAAAAATAACCCAATGGTTTTTATATGTGCTATTCGGATCTTATTTCACCCATCCGAAAGTAGGGCAAGGGGCTCATGCTCTTCATTCCCCTTACGTGAAATTTCTTACTAGGAAAATTTCATGCAACGCACACCATCATTCAATAACTTCGAAGCTAATGAACACATCTGCATTACTATAAAATTTTACAACTTATTAATACTTTCAAATTCTTTCGCAGCTTCAGAATTCATAAGTGCCTTTGCACTGTCGTTCAAATTCAGAAACAATGAACATCTTTGCACTGTTGTAAAAAACTTGAAAACTAATTAACGTCCTTTGTACTTTTGTGAACGTCATAAGTAACTAACTCATTTTCTACTGACGTATAACTTCAGAGGTAATTAACGTTTCTGCCCCAGCACATGCGAGGATTTTGATTAGATAAATCTTCAAACAAGTTCCGCAGGTAAAAGCTCTTTATTCTGAAACATTTGATTCAGAATAGATGGTTCCCATTGTAGCACAAACACACATGTCATCAAAGCCAATTCAGCATCACCGCTACGAATGTGTTTGAACTATTTTTATTTCCAATTACTACAACTGATATTCAAGTTGTTTAAAATGACAATCAGCTTCTTCCAGCTGATAATCATACTCCTCGATCAAAGTTGAAATTAATTACATCTAAAATAAAATCCAAATCATTCAAAAGCATTTCAACTGCCATGTATCAAAAATTATTTTTTTGCATTTGAAAATTAAGTTCCTCAGAGTGAAAATCAAATTCCTAATTCGCAAATAAAGCTCATCAAACTAAATGTTAAGTTCCTCAAGAAATCCAAGCCAAAAAATTGGTTATGTTATGATCTATGTAATATATAGGAATATTGAAAAGTAATACACATTGTACATACGTACACAGCTTTTTCTACACTTTTAGATACGGTGCACAACTGGATTTAAAGGCGGCAAAACTTTTGCACTTTGTAAATTTTGTTCTTCAAGAACACAATAAATGTACATCCCCATGCATCGTAAACTCAAAAAATACAATAACTTCAACGGTAGGAAAATAATTTTCAAGGTGCGGATGATTGATTGGCATTTGAGCGAACTTTACGAGTGAACATTAAAACAGAGTATTGAAGACGTTGAAGAACAGAAAGTTCCTTGTAGAGAAGAAGTAGTAATTCCCGGATGCATGGCGATATAAAAAAGGAAATGGTATCTGTTGTCGAAACGAATCCTCCCATTACGTTTTCGCAACTGAAAGTGCAATTTCCGAATACCTTTCAGTTTAATGTGTGTCGATACAAATAAAAATTGGTTGTATTGAGAGTTGTTTACCGTCAAAGATGCAAGAACTGAATCGGTATGTGAACACCCAAGAAAATATCATAATGAGGTCAGCAAGCATGGCAAATTCTTTTGAAAGAAGTTTCAAGTGTATAATCCTCTCAAAAAAGACGAAACAAACTGCAATCTATCTTACAAGCTTCGAAAAAGAAGGTCCAAGAGAAGAACACGAGCGTCAATTTTACTACCTTCAAGTAGAGAAGAAAATTGCACTGCTGTAGCCCCATGTCAGGTCCCAAAGCTGTGTTTTTTACAACTCATCGAGTTCTTTCAAATCTTAAGACTTGAACGAACAGTTTCAATATTTAGTTCACGCGTGCAATCAGCAAGGTAGTAAAAAATCTACCTTATTATCGAAAATGCACGAGCTGATAGGAAGTCTGAAAATTTTCTTCAACAACATCCCCAAGCTCAGATTCTTGGGCTATGGCTCTTTTCTTTTTTAGTGAAATGAATCTAGTTAACTTGGAACGTTTTCAAAAGTCTCATCAAACTCAGGCTAAAAGAGAAAATAGAAAGTATATTCAACTTGGGAAGAGAGCTAACGGCGTCAAAAGCGAAGCAGCGAATGAGAAACCTAAAATTACTTCCCCAAGACCCTGCGTATGAAATTACTCCATTATTATGTAAACAACTTTTTGAAACGGAATATAAAAATGTAAACACACCGCAGCCAGACCAGATGATTTGAAGGAAATACGTTGTTAGCCGGAATAGTTAATGATTAATTTAAAATGCGTCTGCACAGTTATAAAACTGAGTATTTCTCTACTCACTCGTGATTTGACGCAAGCTTTATTATTCAGCAGTAGTTATATGGAGCAATGGTGGCATGAAGTCATTTTATTACATTAGTCATCAATGTTACGGGATTCCTCATTTTACTTTAAACAAATCCATAAGGAATAGAGTGTTTTATACAGTATAGAACCACTCGGTTAATTGCATTATTCAACCGAATATATTTCTAATAAATATGTTTGTGAGACCAATTTAATAAATGCAAAAAAATTTAAGTATTCAAGAAAATATGTGCGTCAAAACTGTTTAATGTTCAACAATTATAATGTTATTCACATTATTGACCTGACTACAAAATTCTCATTAGGGAAGCACTTTATGCAATAAAAATATGTAGATCATTACATCTCTTTCTATATGTATAAGAACGAAACCAATCTTACTGATATACAGAGTGCGCATCCCTTGTTGTTTGTTGGGCAACAACTGGAGTTTCAGAAAACGCTTTGTTGTTTACTTCTCATTATGAATTTCTATCAATTCCTCGTTTACCTGTGTTCAGCTTATAGAGTATGGCAAGCAGGTTCGCAGTCACCGATATTTAAACATCTCTGGTATGTGTAATGAGTGCAATTACCTAATCAGTTTTTCAACACCTCTATTTATTATCCTAAATTTTCAGCTGATAATGGGTCAAGGCCCGAAACGTTCATTTAAGTATTACTGAAGGACAATTTTAACAATGTAGACTTCTTTGGTTTTGCCCTCTACTTTGATTGATGTTGAGGAAAGCAAAATAGCTAGCAAAATCTACCTTATTTTTTGAGAATAAAAAATCAGTTGTGTAACCCCGAAGAAATATAACTTCGAATACTTAAACTTTGGAGAAATTCCGTATTCCATCTGAGGGAATTGACTTTCAGTTTGAGGTTCGTGATATACATTAGGAGGAAACCTAATTTCAGTTTGGGTGACTTGAATTGAATTTGGAGGACAAAGAATTTCCTTTTGAGGAACTGAAATTTCATTTGGAGGAGATTGTATTAAATTTTTGCTAACTCAAACTTCAGTCATACGAAACTGAACTTAAATTTCAATTTAAGGAACTTTAATTTAATTTGAGGAAAACCGATTTTCGTTTAAGAGGAACTTGAAATTATCTGAAAGGAATTGAATGCCACTATGAGGAACTTGAATTTAATTTAGAAGAAATTGGTTTTCGTTTTGTAAAAGATGAATTTCATTTAGAGGAAATTGATTTTCGATATCAGAAACTGGAATTTTATTAAGAGGAAACAGACCTAGAAATGATACAGGGAATCTTTCACTCCTTTCCCGTGCAAGCATCAGCACAACGTGCGTCATTTCCTTTACGTTCTGTAGTTGGTCATCAATTTATGACGATCGATGTCTTAAACTTGTCTTTCCCCTATGGTAAGTTCTGTTATTTCGACCTTTCTTCATTATCGTACAGAAAGCATTTATATAGAAATAACACTACTAGTAGGAAAACTACTAGTTGCTAAATGTCGGAAGTGTGAAATGAGGTTCACCATTGGACTACACCTTTTTCACTTCATATTAATCTAAGTCAAGTTCAATTTGATCCAAGTCAAGTTCAAATTAATCCAAGTCAAATTCAAATTAATCCGAGTCAAGTTCAAATTAATCCGAGTCAAGTTCAAATTAATCCAAGTCAAGTTCAAATTAATCCAAGTCAAGTTCAAATTAATCCAAGTCAAGTTCAAATTAATCCAAGTCAAGTTCATATTAATCCGAGTCAAGTTCAAATTAATCCGAGTCAAGTTCAAATTAATCCAAGTCAAATTCAATTTAATCCAAGTCAAGTTCAAATTAATCCAAGTCAAATTCAAATTAATCCGAGTCAAGTTCAAATTAATCCGAGTCAAGTTCAAATTAATCCAAGTCAAGTTCAAATTAATCCAAGTCAAGTTCAAATTAATCCAAGTCAAGTTCATATTAATCCGAGTCAAGTTCAAATTAATCCAAGTCAAGTTCAAATTAATCCCACCCTCAGTTGAGTTAAAAAATGACATAATTTGTTAATTTGAGTTCTTTGTGTTAAATATGTATCTATTGGATGTGATAAGCAAAACTGGTGTCTAGGATTCATTTACACTCATAGATATTTATATACGTGAAATTCCACTTTATCACATATATGAAATCATATACTTTACATGCAAATAAAAAAGGTTATCATTGAACGATATGTAGATTTAATCTTTAAAAGAAATATACAAATTCGATTCACTGAGTACTAATGTACGATTCCGTTTGATTACAATTTATACATGTACATTACCACCCAGATACATTCTTTCATTAGCAATAAAAATGTTGCCATCCATTCTAATTCCGTGTTAGTCGTTGTGAAGAAATGTAGGATCCACTTACAATACACAATAATAATACAAGAAACAATGTTTCAAACTTGATACTGATTTTATTTGTGTGTGTTCACAATTCAATGTATAATACTTGCAAGGCTTAAATATTCATAAAATGATTATTATAAAAGTTATTGAAGTCTTAAAAGTATTATTTATTGAATTGTAAATAAATATTGCATTGATTAAATCTACATATTGTCCAATGATAATATTTTGTACTTGCATGTATTTGATTTCATATATGTGGTAAAGTGGAATTTCACGTATATAAATACCTTTGATTGTAAATAAATCCTCGAAACCAGTCTTGCTTATCACATCCAATAGATACATATTTAACACAAAAAAACTCAAATTACCGAATTATTACGTTATTTTTTAACTCAACTGAGGGATGGATTAATTTGAACTTGACTCGGGTTAATTTGAACTTGACTTGGATTAAATTGAACTTGACTTAGATTAATTTGAACTTGACTCGGATTCATTTGAACTTGTCTCGGATTAATTTGAACTTGACTCGGATTAATTTGAACTTGACTCGGATTAATTTGAACTTGACTTGGATTAAATTGAACTTGACTTAGATTAATTTGAAGTGAAAAAGGTGTAGTTATCTAATACTAGTAGCGTTATTTCCATTCAAATGAACTGTTTGAAATCCAACTCAAATTGGAAATAATTCTCATTTACATCTTAATCAAAATGGATCCGAGCTTTTCCAACTGATAGCAAAGGACACCAAAATTTCCTTGATGTTCTAAAGTCAGCTTGCAAACGAAGTTCAAAGAAATTAGTTTTTATAACTTCATCGAGAGGGAAACGTTATTTAAAAAGAGTACACCAAGCAAACACGGGTGCGAAAACACGTTCAGAGTCTTTCATTTAAGGAGAAAATGAATGCAAAGTTTCAGTTGCATTCCGGAGTGAAGCAGCTAGTCTATTTTAAGGAGGTCATCTCAGGCCCCTGCCAGACCCCTGTCGGTCCGGTGAGTTTTTTTTTGTTTTGTTTTGTTGTTGGAAAAGGACCCTTGGGTGGTGGACTATTCAGTCCTAAAATTTTATGGCGCAACGGACACTAGATCCTCCCAGGGGAGGGGGGGGTGGTAAGGGGGACTAAAAATCCTGAATTTTAGACCCCATTTCGACCCCATATAAAAACGAAACAAAACGGGGAATGAAAAATTTAAAACCGTAAATTTATTAATAACGCTTCAACGATTCTAAAACTGTCTTTGGTTTTGTTCTAGCATAAAAACTCAATGAGTTCCATTCATTTGAAATATCAATAAAAATGAAGTAACAAACCAATATGTCCAATTTTGTCAAAAAAATAAAGCCCGAATCGAAAAAATGAATAGATGAAATTGCGTTTTTTTTAAGTTACATGTAATGGTCAAATTTCATAGGAATCATTCTAAAAATATAAAATTTCATAATTTTTATAAAAAATAAATAACTTTATTTTGTAAATTACAATTCACAGTGTGAATACGAAGTTATGCATGGAGATTATCTCAAAAAAATGAAAACAACATTCAATTACATAAATTGTCCATTGTATTACACTACAACAAAAAGTTTTGTTTATTTCTCAAACCCAAAAGCTCAAACTTTCACGAGTAAAAAGAACACTCGTCAGTGAGTTTTGATGCCAGAACAAAACCAAAGACAGTTTTAGAATCCTTGGAACATTTCTAACCAACGCATTGTAGCAAACTTCTATATTTAGGAAAGAAAATTATATAGCTCAAACCCCACAAAATAATGTATTATTGATGTAATGATCAAATATCGCTTATCGCAAAAAAAATCAAATGTTCCAATTTTCTACCATACGTTTGTTAGAAATACTTCAAGGATTCTAAAACTGAGTGTTTAGTTTTGTTCTAGCATCAAAACTCAATGACGACTGCTCTTCTAAAATATCCATAAAATGTACCAAAAAAGTAATTTTTCGTAAAAAAAATAAGGCCGAAATCGAAAAAGTTGCATGAGTAAAAAAAAGTTTAGTTCAACAAATACATATACTGGCCAAATTTCAAACGAATCGGATGAAAATAGTTCAAATCTTGAAATGATTCCCTTAAATAATATTTTTAGTCACAGTTATTCCAAAACTAAAACGCAGCACAACCAAACATTTGACTTTAAAACTAAATTAGCAAAAAACATTTTCCAATTTCTGACAGCCGCGAAAGTGTATTCTCTTCGATAAATTGATTCAATACCTGTCAGGAGTATCGTACTTATGTAGGGTCCCAATTCAGAGGTTGTCTAGTGAGAAACCAGCTCTTCTCTCCCTACACTTCATAAAACAGCATAAATTGTAACAAATTGGACATAATTTGAAATGATTATACTTTCAGTAAGAAAAGAGACAAGAACAATATTTGCAGGTCTATAATAAGACATATTATTAGAATAAATACAAAAATCCCCGCTCTCGTATCGAGTAGTTAAGATTAACGTATTTATTCCGATCAATTCCCAAATCCTGCTCTTGAAATTTCATGACCAGTAAAGAAACAGTAAAGAAGCGGGATCAAACTTTATTGTTTTGATTTGAGAAAAAAAATATTATTACAATGAACTGGGAAGTCCCCACTCTTGTACTGAGTTCTTAAAAGTCCCGCATTTATTACGAGTCATTTCCAAATCTTACGCATGAAATTCCAGTCACTTCGCGAATTTGCCACCCTAAAAAATTCCAGGATGGCGAATAGTAATCCTCTTAACGGATGGTTTCCCTAGCGTCGAGGATTGAGGCACTTCACAGGGTTCACAGATTGATTTTTGTCCCCTTAAAATTTTCATGCAATTTGGGGGAGGAGGGAGGGAATATTGCTATAAAAAACCACTCATTCACCATAGTGTTAGCATAAACAATCCTTCAGATTTGCCAGAATGGAATTGAATGTACCTATGAGCACTTCTCACTTTTTACCAACTCTACAGAGTAGCGTGAGATATTATACTCGTAGTAAGACTGTGGTGAATGAGTGGGTTTTACGACCATATTTTCTTGGCAAACATGAAAATGTTCACCCGAAAGAAAACAACTTAACAACCGTGTCATGGTTCATGAAAAAGCCTGGATGCTGTAGTTTAGAGGGCAGCGTGGTGTGAAGTTAGCTAGATTAATATGGAAAAGTGTTATGAAATTTATTACCATGTACTGACTGCGTTTTCGCGGCTGTTACAGTTAGTTTTATTAGATTGTGAGTAGCAAAATTGGGAAATCCATTTTATTGTTCAAGTACATTTTCATCCTAAGATGTGTGAAAAATGTAATTGCATGATAACATTTTACTTTGAATGATAACATTCATTTATGAAAAAGGTCGCAAACAGATGAATATTATTCTTTTACCCCGGTACGTGAATGACCAATTTACTACCTAGTTGTACACATAAGCAGTCAACATGTTAATGATGAAAATTGATGGGAAGGCTTGATACACAAGCTGAAGTGTGGTTTGTGAGGTTAGCATCGTCAATGGGCGGCATAGAAACTCTGGGTATTATGCAGGTCAAGTAGGACAACATTTTCAAACGTTGTACAAGGTAACCGATGTCTGAACATGCTTTAACATGAGGTTGGGACTGTTGAAATGTGCACGTTTGGCTCAATAACTCTGTAATCAAAAATTCATCGTTAAAACATAAAAATGACTTGAAACTTTTTCATGACCACCGAGATGTCGTGAAACGAAGCCCCAAGATTTCTATTTCAGGAGACATTATATTTTGATGACTTCGGTGTGGGGAACACCGACGCATTCCAAAAAAGGCATCATCGGTTGAAGTATTGAAGCTTCCGTATGGATTCGTGAAACTCCTGGTATCTTCGCTCGCGTCCGGCCATCATTCCACCGGCGTTTGAACACCAGCATCGAAACAGATGGACTTCACGTCGAACACCTTTCTTGAAAAACTAACAAGATATTAACTCCAGGTATATTAGTTTGACCTCACATTCTGGCCGCGCACTTCGCAGTTGGTGGCCTGCGAGCTGCGGCTCATCACAACTCCTTCCTCATTTTACTACAGAGTTCGGGGGCTTTTTCGACAAGTTCTGCTACGCTCAATTAGAGCATTCCATTATTTTTACTGCAACTTTATACTCTCAAGCGAAAAGTCACGGACAATCTCCCCTAGATTTTACTTTGCAGTACTTTCTGAGATAATTTTTTTCGTACAAGTTTCGCTGGACAAACAATATAACAAATTTCGGAAAATTCTCAAACAAAACTGAGGGAACAGCACATTTTAAAAATAAATACAGTTAAGAACGTATGAGAACGCTTTCGTAAAAAATCGTCGTTGTATCAAACTTTTGGGGCAATTTTCGATTTTTTCTTTTACCCTACACATTCAAAAACAGTTAGTGTAAGATCAATTTGTTATGGATTCACTAGTAATGACCTTTGTAATGCTATGCAAATGGTTTCTACTGCAATTAAATGCGATCAAAAAGTTCAAATCAATGTGTTTGTGCTCCAGGAGCTGATGAACAAAATGTAAGGTCGCAGAAAATGGAACAAAATTTGCTCTACGTAGTGAAATATGTTAAACATTCATAGGTTCTACCCAAGCGTTCGGTCAAATAGCGCCTTCGAAAGTTACACCCAACGAGCAGAGCTCGTCAAAGTGCGCGGTGTTAGCGATAGCTTCCAAGACATTTTTTGAAAGCGAAGAAAATATACCTTTTGAAGACGATGACAGCCTTTAATGTTTATCAGATATTTTTGTTTTCTAAATTTTATTTGTTAATGTTCGCCAGATATCTCTGTCTTCTTAATTTTTTGTATTCATGTTTGCGAATATTTTCATGAATTGTTGGCTCAACTTGTCTGTAAAAATACAATTAAAGAGATGTATCAATAAGAGACCCCTTCGACATCACATTGAGATTCTCCACAATGTATACCACTTTCTATAACCTTTCATGTTTCAACGTTTAAATGTTTATTCAAATCAAAGTTCGAAAGTTATTTAGGTCTGGGAGACGATCAAACGCATTGCCAGTTGTACTGAAAGTTTTACTTTTCTTAAGACTAATAACCAAAATATTCAAATTTTTTAGAGGAGCAGATGACAGCGAAACATTCGAAGTTTTCCACTGAAAAATACGCATGAAATGCTTATCTTCGAACCGCTTAGATGCTCTCAAGATAACACCGTTGAAAAACATTAAGATACGCTCTCAGCTGTGGGCAGCTCATTCAGAGAATCCGGACTCCGGGAGTTTGGCTAACGCAATAAAATGGAATTTGCGACTCAGAGAGAAAATAAAGTCCTAAATGAAATCCATATAATGTTTCTTCTTCTGTGTTGTAAAAATTTGAGCCTACTTGTCTCAATGTAGGTTTGTGAGAAGCGAGAATGGTAAAAGTTACCGAAGGAATATCTTTAGAACTCACTGCTATAAATTTGTTATTCAAATAGCAAATAAACAAATGAAGTTACGAGATTGCCGGTATAGTTGATTCATGCGAAAACATAATTTAAAGCGCATTCAATTAATAATGAAAATTAAAGTCATTTGAACGTATTGAAATTCGACACATCACGCACAAGTTATTTTGTGGTCACGTGACGCTAAGTTCAAAAAATCACTATTATTATTTTCTTATTCCATTATTTTTATTTCCATTATTCTCCAGGTATAGCTAAGTTCAAAGTTTGTTTGTTGTGCTCGTTTGATCAAAGCTAGATCTTTCTTCCACCTGTTAACCTTAAATGCTAGTTGTTGTCGCAGTTCTATGAAATCTACCACCGTACCACAAACTTTTTTCGTGACGTTTTCCTAATGAACGTTTTCATTGCCTTCCATTTTCTCTAAAATTTCGTGCTATCCATTTATATTAAAAAGCCATTGCGCAATTTTGTATAAAAATTTTAGAAGCGTTTTCTCAGCTTCAGAAAAAATATGAATACAGGAGCTGTCGCCACGTTTCAAAATTGTGGAATCATAACTCTATTATGTGCGCTGAGACATCTTATATCTACCATGTTTGAAAAAAATCATCAACCTGCTATTTATTTATTTTTGCTCCGACTTTTCGGCCTGGAAGCTCACCGAACTTTTTCTGAAGAAATCACTTAACCTGTGTTAAGCTAAAAAGCAACATTGACCACACCAGACATGAAAGAAGGGATTCAAAAAGTGCAGAAGAGTACTCTTAAGCTAAAAAGCAACATTGACCACACTAGACATGAAAGAAGGGATCCATGAGGTGCAGAAAAGTACCTTGTAATATGTTCACACAGCGTTTTCAAGCTGTTTTTTACTTTCATTCCTCTTAAATTTTGGCTTATTGCTACCTGTTATTGTTTGGCTACCTGCCGAGCTGCCCGAGGGAAACCCACCTTGTGTTGCTTTCCTCCATATTATGGTGGCGCTTCCAAATGTTTGCCAGGCAAAATATCATGAAGAATTCGGCTCTAAATTTCAGTAGGTAAAATTTCAGCATTTTTAGGAGAGAAGAGGCGCATGAAATGTGCTGTGGACTGACTTGGTTTGGTAAGGTACGCATGAACTGACACTTAGAATAATTAAATATTTCGAGGCACGTAAATCAGTTATTACCTAGCATAAAAGTGAATATTTATTTCAATAGACAGTGCCTTGATTTAGTTGAACATTGTTTATTCACAGTATGGAATTATGTTTTGACAGAATGAGTTTTCTACAACAAAAAAGTGCATAAATAACCATATTTATTCTCTTTAAAAACGATCCTTGGGTTTGTTGCTGCACATTGTTACAGGGGTAAAGTAAGGAAGGAGGTGAAATTCCTCATTTCATTTAACATGTTTTCTGCTTGTTGGAGGCGGAAAACTATGAAAACTTAGAGACAGTGTAATGAAATAGCGTTGCTCTATTTTTACTGACATTACTCCTAGTGTATGATTAGCGTACCTATGACACAGAAAGGATAAAACAGTTTATTTCTAATAAAGTTCAAACAATAAATATTGGACATCGGAGGTAAAATAAATTAAAGATACAATATATTTTGGGGTAATGTCTTCATGAACAACATTCAGTTTTTATAGCTGTCTGACTCATCGTCATGAATAACAGCTAACACTTCTACATGTGTGTGAATTAAGAAACAATTTTATTTGTTCTTTGTTTCTTTATCGTGATATTCTTAATCTTTTGTTTTTATCGTGATATTCTTACCCCCGTTGGTTTTCCTTCTTTTTCCAAAAGAAGATTTCCTAACAATCAGCGCATTTCCCCTAAGACACAGCCTTCATTGCCACTTGAGTGTTTAAAAAATATCTCGCAGAAGCGAACGCCAAACCATTTTGTGTGTACAATTAATCCTGGTGATTTGAAAGTCACTATTTTTGGGCCATTGATATAGTGAAACCCACATCACAAGTTGACTTTTCACGCGCTTCATGCTATGCCGCTCCAAAGTTTCCATGGTAACAGGCAAGAAAATTGTACCTGTTTTCACTCGAGGTGTCCATAAATAATGTTTCTAGAAATTTTGAGAGTTGATAATATTGTGTGGGAATGATACCGCGCAAGAATGTAATTCCGATACACTTCTTTAGCTTTCTGCTCTGATAGAATAACATACTATTGTTTCTAAAAGTATTATCAGTATTGAAAATCATTTTTGCGTTTTCCATGTACAAATTCAAACATTTATCGTTAATCAAATATCGAATGCACAAAATCGAGTTGCGTTCATCTATCTGTGGTGGTGGCAGTCACCAGAGTTGTAAAGGATGAAAGCACATTTCTTTATGTGAATATCACAGCGTCCTCTTATTCCTTTTTATTCCCAAGTATTTAAATGAAATGTATTTTAATCACATGCATTACTTGTATTCTAATTACAAGAATAATTTTTTTTTATTTACATGTGTCACATTTATTTTCATTACAGTTATCGCATAGATTTTAATTTTATGTATTTTAAATTCATCCTTTACATGTGTTTTAAGTACATGCATTTCTTGATTTTTAATCAGAATAGGTGTTCAAAATGTGTGCCATCTAAGTCTTTGCGGTTCCATATTCGCTGTCAGTAGATGAGTGCAAAACAATGGGGCTTAAGCTTTTTCTGACCTTCAGTATCATCTTTATTGATGAAAATTGTTTTGATCTCCTTGAGGCTACCTCTGTCAAGTTTCATTTCAGTAAATCAAGACACGCCTAGTCTATTAACACAACAGCGGCTTCGGTCTTTTACACCCGCATCAAAGAAATTCAAATAGCAATAAACTTCTCTTATTTTGCACGAATTTGGTGATGCTTTGGTGATGCTTTTCAATGCCTTTTCTAAGACTTTTCTAAGCCAGCACGTCTTCATTGCGGCATGTTTCATTCGTCAAGTTCATCCGAGCCTGAGCTTCTAGTTTACTTAATTACCTTTGGCTGTCGACTTAAGAGACTCGCACCTAAATTAACTTAGCACGGCTGTCAAGTTTGGAGTCTTTCATATTTTTCTGAATGATTGACAGAAATTGCGACCAGTGTCAATTTTCAAGTGCTATGTGGAATTTTGATCCCGTGGTGAATTTATTCACGATTGCTGGGTAGCTTGACGTGGATTGCAATTTTTTACTTGATGGTTAGTGGATTAACATTTATTTTTTGTCAGAAATATAAAGTAATTTAGATTGGAGGGTTTCTAGAAATGGTCGCATCATATTTTGGAAACATTTAGAAACTCACCCATGTGGCAGAGACCTCACTAAATACTTGGCACACTTTTATAACTCTATCAGTTTTGACTGAAAATCTACGAATGTTTCAAAGCGTCAAATATCGTTTAAGATTTTGAATCCTATTCTTTAGTAAATAATAATATAAGAAATAATTTTTTTATGAACGAAGATGTCATATGCCACCCTTCGCACAGGTTAGATGAATAAGTTATCTCTGAGCCGTTTTGCAATTCAATATGAATATCAACTTCTTTTACGATTCAAGTATCCTGGCGATGGAATTTTGTAGACAATTCTGAGAACACGAGTTTCCACTAAGGAAGTTCCCCAACACATTGGTTCTGTATCATGTTATATGAATATTTAAGCTCATTTATATTCAAAAGGTTTTGTAACAGGAACCCTTCGGTTAGGACATGAAAAATTGAAATATTTCTAAATGAGTTGATACAAACATGGAATATTTAAGAGGGAAAATTGAAACTATCAGATATTTCACGATATCAACCACATAATAAAAAAATTCATCGGGCAAATAAATATTTGAAACACCATATTTATTTACTACACAATGGGTAAGCTCTTGACACATATTTTCCTTAGCCACACTTGATAAGTTAACCACGTTAAATATTTCACCCGTTCCATTCCTGCTCATGAGGAGTTTCATGCCACTAGCCACACGAACTCGATAAAGTCGGGTTCACAAGAAAATATCGTGACGCTAATTGTATCTCGAAATATCGTTTCAAATATCAACTGGTTATTGTTATTAGTTATTTAAACTGAAATACTTTTTCAGGCCAACAAGTTCTGAACTTTCTAAAACCCATTAAGATTGCCATTCAACTTTTATGACCATTTCGAGTAGAATATTTATTGATTGCTACCGTTTGTAACAAGGCTTTCGACTTTCTTGCACTGACTACCAAACGCTGCAAGTTAATTCTCTCAGTATAAAGCTTACAAAGGAGGCTTCCGAAGTAGTCAAAGCTTTATGACCGACTAAAATTTACAGACATTCCTTGTGCAGGCAAAGTATTGAAAGCTTTTACTTTTACCAAAATTCACCGTCATTGCTTTTGCGGCGAGTTATTGATCTCAGTTATTTCAAACTCTTCTATGAGAAGTCTGAACATTTCTAAGCGGATTCGAGCAAAAATGGTCGCGATCATTTTCAAATTCTTTTTCTCTTTACACATAAGAGTCATCATTAGGTATTGCAGACTCTCAAGCTACGCTACCCGAAACCATGAACCTCTACCGTCTAAATGGAAGTTCTTTCTTGGGGTATTTGTACCCAATATGTTCCATGAAGTTCGCTGCCAAATGGCATTTCATCTCATTCTGGCATCGATTTGATCCCAGTCTCATGACTGTAATATCGGTAATCCGAGAAATATCCTGGAGGTATTTGGTGGAAGAAAATGTTCACGAGATAATTGATTTCGAGCATGACATGTATTTGTTGAGGTGTGTTATGAAAAAAGAGGATAAAGTACGCTTACGCAACACAATATCTCACCACCTGAATATCTCACCACCTGATTTAGTTTGATACTGGTTACATTTGTGAGTTGTGATGGGATATTTTTACATTTTATGAATTCTCACCGACAAATTTTCATTTCATACAATTCCGCTATTCCGTGCTCTCGCTTCTCAGACTTATACAGGATGTCCTAGAATGAACGTCTTTTATACGTCACTAATCTTTAGAGGTACAGTGTTCCATCACGTATCTCAGTAGATGCGTTCCTAAAACCCCCCGGGAAAGGAGAATTTCCGTGATGTGTGATCGCCGATTTTCACGTAAATATTCATGTCTATTTAGACTTCTAAAACCCTCACAGGACAGCTATTTAACCCTCCCATTACAATAGTGTTCATTATTGCTGAAATAAAGTCACACACGAAAAAATCACATGACACAGCGGAAAACGGTCTGAAACGCGTAGCACGTTGTTTCAAACAGACGGAGAGGTTTACCAGATATGAAAATTAGAAGCGCCAATCACAAGCCACATATGAAAATTGGTGCCTGTCAGTGACCGTCTTTCATTTCTGCACCAATCATATTCATAGCCCGTCTTGCACATCGCTACGCCATGAGGCTGATCTCGCGTAGCCTTCGCAGACGCACAATGCGTACATCTATAGCCTCTCCAGTTGGTTCTGTTTCCATTTTTACGCTGTTATAAATTCAAATATATGTTTAAATCTCAAAATGTACTTTTTTTGGCTTTAGACTATCAATTATAATTATTTGTAATACTTTAATCGTATTTCAAAGCTGTACTATTTATTTAAAGTTTATTATATATATATATATATGATAAACTTTAAATAAAAAATACAGTTTTGAAATACGCTTAAAGTATTACAAATAATTATAATATATATATATAAATATATATATCATAAACATTAAACATCATGTGGATATCACATGACGGTGACTTCAGAGCGATATCTGGTTATGTTTTACAAATTTTTTCTTCCCTACATGGATTAAAATAAATGGGATATTCGGAATGCTTGGTTTCAACAGGATGTAGCCACTGCACGTACCGCGAGAGTTTCACTGAAGGTCGTCCGTGAAACATTTGCGGGACTCCTGATATCCAGAGGCGGTGACAGCCCCTGCGACTTCTTCTTATGGAGGCACTTGAAGTCCAAAGTGTACCTCGCCCAACCACGCATGATTCCAGAATTGAAAGAAACCATCTGTCTTTAAATTTCAGCGATTCCGATAACAATGTTAGAAGACGTGATGAGAAACTTTAAAAATCGTCTGCTGGAATGCATCGGTTTAGAAGGACACCATTTATCAGAAATAATTTTTCATAGTTAGTTGTAGTCTATATAATAATGAAATTTCCCATGGTTGCTACAAATTGTCTTTGATTTCATTCCAATATCTCCAAAATTCCATGCATGGCGTCCATTCCGAACGTGGTCATTTGGTCTTCGCCACCTACTTCTTGGTGGGTCGAGAACCTTGTGATATTTTTTCGGATGACGTGCAATTTACAAGTGGATCATTCCAAAATACTTAATAAAAGCACTCGTTACCTACCGCTTTGATCAACGCAGTTTTTTCACAACAGCCTCCAAGAACTCCGGTTTCTCGACACAAAAATGTTTTGCCTTTCACAATAGAGGGAAAAGAACACGCTTCGTCACTATATTTTAAATGAGTGATTGACGTGTGAATCGTTGCACTGCATGTGCCATTTACTGCCTCACAAGTAGGATTTCCATTTGGATGAACATATCGCGTCATTATCAAATGCTGGAATATTTATTCAATCGGTTTCCATTCTTCAAGATTAGCGAAACATACGAATGTAACTGCGCTGAAAACTAGCTCTCACTGGTTGATGAATACTTATATAGTGTTGTCGTGAAAACTAAACTAATAAGCAACAGTACTTCCGTCTTAGATTTTAAACAATTTAAACAATTTAAACAATTTATTTACCACAGGAGATACAGAGGTAGGTGATACAGAGGTAGAGTTTTACTTAAGTCTAGTACAATGGTCAAATTTGAGTATAGCTACCTGTGGGCCCGAATAAGTTCAGCGACTTCTAGGGCATCCTACCATCACGCTATTCTAGGGTTTACAAAAGTTTAACCTAGTTCACTTAACCTAGTTTCGCATTAGACTGATCATTGAGATGATTAACTCGATATTTTACAAGTCGGCTATATTTAACAGTATGTTCGATAAAACGATTCAAGAGCAGAGAGAAGATTGGTTATGGTACACAAGGCAAGTTACATTATGACATTATCATTAGTTACATGTAGGAGGCAAGATTTCGACACGGTGATCTTACACTACTAGTATTCTGATAGGAAGTGAGACTCAAGATGTCTTTTGAATACTTTGTACGAATTACATTCACGGATCTCTGCAGGTATAGAGTTCCAAGTTTTGGTTCCAACGAAGAGAATACTGTGTTGCGACCTGGCCTTTGAATAATAAGGAAGCATGAATTTACTTCTATTTCGGGTTAAATGGTCGTGATGACCAGTTTGCGCAGTCAATAATTGTCTTAGGCTATTGTCGCCATCATTTCTTAATGTTTTGTAAATGAAATTACAGATGGAGATTTTGTATAGATCCGAAAGTTTAAGTATTTGTAAATTTTTGAAAGAATCATTTGTGTGAGCATTATATTCTAGGTTCTTTACCGCTCTGACAGCCCTTTTCTGCAGAGTAAAAATTTTGTTGTTTTTATTTTTAACAGTTCCGTGCCATGCTTCTATTCCGTATTGCAAGTATGGAGAAATGAGCGTTCGGTAGAGCATTTGTAAAGCTGTTTCAGGCAGAAAATTTTTAACTTCATTTAGGATTCCGATGGATTTTGATAATTTAGAACTAATATGAGTGATGTGCTCTTTGAAGGTCAGATGTTTATCTATTATGATGCCCAGAAACTTACATGAGTTGGTTTCTTCGATTTCACCTTCGCCAATTTTAATGCATGGGAGAGATACATCTTTCTTGTATGAGAAAGTAATATAATTTGTTTTATCGATATTTAGGCTTATTTTATTAGCTTTGAGCCACGATGAAACCTTGTGAAGTTCAGTATTTATACTCTCCACAATCATAGCAGGATTTTGGTTCGGAAGGACCGCAGAAAGCGTACTGTCATCGGCAAAAAGTATGAATTTGAAGAATGATGTAGATTTTACAATATCATTGATAAAAATCAGAAACAAGAAAGGCCCGAGAACAGATCCTTGTGGAACTCCATGGCTAATTGTCTGTGGGTCTGATTTTGCGTCGTCAATGACAACGTATTGTTTCCGATTTGTTAGGTATGATCTGAACCAATCATGGGCAATCCCTCGAATGCCATAACAGTGTAGTTTCGATAATAGTATTTTATGGTCCACACAATCAAATGCTTTTCGGAAGTCAAGAAATACAGAGAAGACAGGCTTTCCTTCATCTATATTAGAATAGAGGAATTGTAAATGATTTAATATAGCCTGTGTTGTTGATTTTTTAGAGCGAAAACCGTATTGTTTATCGTAAAGAAATGATTTTTGTTCAAAATAAGAGTACACTTTTTTATACACAATCTTTTCGAATACTTTGCTAATAATTGGTAGAATGGAGATAGGTCGATAATTGTTTACACAGGTTTTTTCACCACTTTTAAAGATAGGGGTTACTCTAGCAACTTTGAGGGAGTTCGGGAAAGTGCCTAGTAAGAGAGACTGGTTAATAATATTTGATATCAGTGGGGCTACAATGTCAGCAATAACTTTAAGTACTTTAGTCGGAAACGTTTGTAACCCACTCGATTTATTTTTCATGTTGTTTATGCACGTAATTACATCGGAGGAGTTTGTAGGCGTAAAGAAAAAGGAGTTGGGTTCTCGAATATGATCCATAAATTCCAGGTGATCAGTAGGTTCACTTGGAATACCATCAGCTATTGTTTTCCCTAGGTTTACGAAGAAGTTGTTAAAGAGATTAGCAATTTCTTTCTTCTCATGATATTTTACATTATCTTGAACAACATATTCAATATTCTTTTTATCGGCATTATTCGGTTTACAGCAGGAGTTAAGGAGATGCCAAATCTTTTTAACGTCAGTTTTGAATTGAGTAAACTTGAGCGTAAAGTAGTTCTTTTTTGATGTTCTTATCTGGTTTGTTACATAGTTTCTAAATCGGTTATATGTTTCTCTAGATATTCGTCCTTCGCAAAGGAGGGCTAGGTACGCTTGACGTTTCTTTATATTTATCACGATGTCTCTGGTAATCCAGGGCTTATGTTTATTTTTCGGAGAAACTGTACGAGTTACAATTGGGCAACACTGATTGTATGCGGTCATTATAGTTTCAGTCAACTTTACTACTGCTTCATCAATGCTCGTAGTATTATTGTTTTGTTGAGAGATGTGCAATGTAGGCATTGATTCTTCTAGAACGGTGCGCATTTCTTCAAGATTTGATTCGTTTATTTTACGATATGAGTAAGTTTCAGCCCGTGCCTTGGTGCAAGCAATATAGACATTTTTCTTAATAAGAAAAACTGGGAAGTGATCTGATAAGTCAGAAGTAATTATTCCAGCAAGAAAATCACTAGGGTCTGTCATAAAGATATTGTCAAGCAGCGTAGCACACTCTGAGGTTATTCGTGTAGGCTTTGTAATGATCGGAAGGAAGGATTGAGACTGAAAGGTAGTTAGGAAATTAGAGATTGGTTCATGGCTTTCATGTTTCAGTAGATCATAATTGAAGTCACCGCATATTATTATGTCATTGTATAAGGGCCTGTTGAACTGAGAAATAATACGATTCAATTCATTCAGGAAGGATATAGGACAGGCTGTAGGAGGCCTATACACCGTTCCAAGCACAATGCGTTTACCATCTCTAAAAAGTTCTACGAAGAGTGATTCTATATGATCCTGATTCATGGTTGCACTTGCTATGGTTCTCGAGTCTATGTGGTTAGATATATATGTGCTGATGCCTCCGCCCCGCTGGTTTTTTCTTAGCGAATGGTAACTATGATAATTTTCAAATCGAATCATGTCTTTAGTCGAGTCATCTAGCCAGCTTTCGGTGAAGCTAATCACGTTTAGGTTATATTTAAGTTCAGTAATAGTACATTGTATCTCTTCCAATTTTGGATAGAGTGACCTACAGTTCCAACACAGGAGTGAGAAATCTCGGTCAGTTATTCGTATAGTTTCGTTGAATTCTGATATATTAGTATACCTACACTCTTGAGAGTCGTTTAGGTTTGGATATATTCTGTTCAAATGATTGAAATCTGGATCGATTTCCTCAAATATTACAGGGTGATCAGTCATTTAAAATAAGTAAAAGTAAGAATTAGGTACTATAGAGCTTAAGACGAAATACAGAGTCAAGCTTAAAGGGATATTTCAGTCTAAAAAGTAGCTTATTAAGTAAGAGAGAATAGAGTAAAAAAGAAAAATCTAGCGCGATTTCGTGAGTACACACAAACTCAGTCCATGAGCGAGTGATAATGGAGTTCAATATCACAACATTGGTGCAAACAGATTGCTAAGGGCGTTTTCGCAAGTTCACATACAACAGGTAATAAATTTCTAAAGATTATGACGACAATGATACAATCAGCTAATATGGTTTACGCGTAATAATAACTGTAGTGGTAAATAGAGAAGAATTCACAGTAACATTGGTTGGTGAAAAATTACTAATTGCGATGTTACAAAATGTGACACACAGTTGTCATAGATGTTTACACACACATCTATTATTTATTTGTTATAATATTGGAGTTCGATATCACTACATTGGTGCAAACAGATTGCTGAGGGCGTTTTCATAAGTTCACATACAAGAGGGAATAAGTTTTAAAGATTATGATGACAATGATACAATCAGCTAATATGGTTTACGCGTAATAATAACTGTAGTGGTAAATAAGGAAGAATTCACAGTAATATTGGTAAGTGAAAAATTGCTGATAGATTATAATGACAATGATATAATCAGATTATAAGAAGATTACAACGACAATGATATAATCAGATTATAAGAAGATTACAACGACAATGATATAATCAGCTAATATGGTTGTACGATGGCAGTGGAGGGCAGAAGCGATTATCAGATTATAAGAAGATTACAACGACAATGATATAATCAGCTAATATGGTTTACGCGTAATAATACTTAAGTGGTTAAGAAGAGGAAAAATTCACAGTAACATTGGGAGGTAAAAAATTGCTGATTGCGTTGTTTCAAAAGTTCACACACAGCTGTCATAAATGTTTACAAGCACATCTGTTATACACTTGTATAGATTCAGGTTGAACGAGCATCATGTTGAGGTTTACTGACATGATACCTAATTGAGGTTAAATTAATACGAAGTTGACATATTTAGGGGATGAAAATGAAATTGACTAATTTAGGGGATCACCTAGTCTAGGGAATTTAGGGGATCACCTAATGACAATGATATAATCAGCTAATATGGTTTACGCGTAATAAAAAAAACTTTAGTGGTAAAAAATGAAAAAAAAATCACAGTAACATTGGGAGGTAAAAATTGCTGATTGCGTTGTTGCAAAAGTTCACATACACCTATCATAAATGTTCACAAACACATCTGTTAAACATTTGTATAGATTCAGGTTAAGCTAACATCAAGTTGAGGATAAGCTGATATGATATCTAATTGGGGTTAAACTAGCACGAAAACTGACAATCAAATTGAGGAGATCACCTAGTCTAGTCACCCATGACTTGTTTTGATGTCATATTGAGTTGTTGCATCAGGTATTGCTCGAGGTCATCTGGCGTGTTGATCTCGCGGCGTCTTGAATCTGGGTTTCCGGGGTTAAATATGAAAATGTTTCCATCCTGTGTTTTTGGGGTTCCAACTTTATCCGGGAATTTCCTTTTGGCCATCCTCAGAATGTACATGGCGTTAGCTCGTGAAGGTATGAGGTATTCATTTATGAAGAAGAACTGTGGTTTCTTTTCTCGGCAGGCGTTGTGAATTTCACGTGTTTTAGAATTTGAGATCATGACGTGTTTTAAATTCAGGTGTCTGTGACTAATGAGGTAACTCGATATTAAGTTAGACGTACTTATTTCAAAGAACATCATTCATGTTTACTGACATTCGAGTTTCTTAGAAACTGAGAAGTTATTCAGCTTAACTATTTATCTTTCGATTTATCGATTCGTTCAGTTCGTCCATTAAACAGTGATTCTTTACTCTGTTCAAGATTTAGTTTGACTATTTCATAGTACAATGAACGATCTAGAGGAGAAAATGCTTCGAAGCTTCATGGTCAAAATGAAAGTAAAAGCAGAAACTGGAACATTACATTTGGGCAGAAGAAGATATTGAAGTGATTTTTATTGAATTTGTAGATAGAATAGTTGGTTTTAGCTTCAAGAATTTCAAAGAATTTCGACATAACTTTAACAACCCGCAATAAAACCGGCATAGATTCCTCTAAAAAAAGCCAGAGTATTTTCTTCTCAATAAAATTGAAAGGCGATATCGGTCAAAGCATAAAATGGAAGTTCTCCTAATAAAACCATCGTATAATTTTCGTAAGAAATCCAGCCAGTGGGCAATATCTGTTATGTAGCCAAGTAATAACGTTCGTTATGGTTTTTCTTCTCTTAAAATTTTGAAATACACACTGAATATTACATTTGTAATAAAACAAAGTTTAAACACAAGTAAAACATGAGTATAATTTTGACAACGAAACCCGCCAGAGAGTGATGTATAAATTGCCCTCAGAAAAAACCTTCGTATAAAAACTTTAATGTTGCCTCCAAAACACAGATGGAGTAAATGTCCTTTTACAAAACAACGCGTAACAACCGTAATATAACCAAATCGAAATCTATTCAGAAAAACCGGATATTAGCGCACATGATAAAAGTATTATCTAAAAAAAGGGCATAGGATTACTATCTCCTCAAGGGCACCAGAGTTAATCATTAGTAATCGAGCGAAAGTAAGATATTTGTTACATTACCCTAATTTTAATTACCAATTATAATCGGTAAGCATGCCGGTAAATGAATAGGCTGAATCATTTATGAAAAAGCTGAATGACCGGGATTTCACTAAAAATTATTTCCTTGGTCTCTCAATTACAGAGCTTGAACATGCTTATTTGTATTCCTTAGTTTTTGTCTATGGAAAATATGTGAAACGCTATGTCGGAAAATAATGATTGTTTTTGTACATAAACTATCGAATCGACGTATGCTTCAGTGAGCAAATCAAACTAAATTTTCAAGAAACTATGCACATCCAATTTCGGTTGTCAATATTAAAACGATCTAGCGCTCAACACCAACAAATTTTCTAATGTATTCTGAAGGATTTCTTCGCAACGCTAATGGTACAGAGAGCGAAATTCTTAACCGAAATTAAAATAACCTTGAATTTTTCACTTTCCGTTTTTTGACTTAACAGAGTCGTTAACGTACAGTTATATATTTATATATCAGCCAAGCCCTAGTGAACTCACGTGGATTATTTATGAATTTAATTTAATGCCCGTAGAATTTACCCAAAACCAAATTCATAAAAATCAAATTCCACGTTATTTTAGCATGGGTATATAGAATTTTAAATTAAAACCCAATCAAAGTTGAATAACCTCCACAAAATCACAAAGTGGTTTTTAAACTTTATTCAAGTAACTTGAACTCGCGAATAAACAAACTTTTGGCGTCAATCTGGTTTCTAACATTTCTCGTAGCCAAATAATGAGTTAGTCAAATTTCAGAAGAATACTCTTCAATAACTACCCAAATTTCTAATAGCACATTTTTCATGCTTAACTTTGGTCCAGAACAACGATATTATAATTAATTCCCTCATCAGATGTATATAATTAGTGTTTATTTTAAACATCAGATACCATTAGATACATTTTAATTAATGAATCCGATGCAGTACACACCGTAGAATATATTTGTTGCATCTGTCATAATGAGCTCACTATACCCTCTGGAACAGCAGCTCTGGTTGTGTTGTTTGTCCCGGTAATTGGACACTACGCTTGTTTTGACATCGAGGTGCCCTTATGAATTTTCAATGTACTTTCTTGTCGAAGATGAAGCATTGCTGTTCGTGCTTTTCAGTAGAACATTACTTACTAATTACGTACTAAATTTGGCACAAAGTACAATAGCATATTAAGTACGGTTCTATTCGAATTAGATGCTATGTGCTTGCAAAGGCAAAAACACTTTATTGAAAAAATGCATTTTCACTTCGTCATTGCTCTAGTTCATTCTTCTATTTATGAGTTAATTCCGTTTTATCAATCATTGAGCCCGATTTATTCGACATCAAAATTTGTTTCAAAGTTCGTCACATTGGAATACTTATAATTTATTCCTGGAGTGAAATTGTACCGCTGAATATTTTTTTAATCTAATATACAATTGTTCTCAAAATTCATTGTCGGACTACTGAGATTATTTGGACTGACCTCACTTCTTAATAATCGCACCTCACAGCTATAGTCTATGTATTCATACGTATGATCAATGTCAGAAAATAAATATACCACCGAGAGAAACGTGGGCAAAGAGAATGGAGAGGTGTGGAGGCTTGTAATTCGTTCTCCAGTTGGTCGCACAAATTTTTGAAAGGGCTTAAATCAGGAGACTCTGGAGGTAACTCCATTTGAGTTAACTAGTACACACAGCCCGTAAAAGTACCAGGATTTGATATTTATCTCAAATCATTCTTTGGGAATTGGACGACAACCAAATACACCATCCTGATAGTACTCGCGATTAAAGTATTCTTGCACTTCTGCACTGGTGAAACTCGTAACACAGATGGTCATTTAGCATCCTAATGAGCTCACAGAAAGACGAACTAACCAATCAAGTAAGCAACAACTTTGTATAATTATATACAGGGTGACCGAAAAAAGCAGACTAAACTTTGAATTGACAACGCTTTGGGGTATAAATGAAGCTGAAAAGTTTAAGAATAAACACGTAACATACTCTAATATTCAGTGTCTCATTAGCAAATAATACCATTTAGAGTTTCATTCACACCCCGGAGCGAACGGGGAGCTTTATCGATTCAAAGTTCGGTCGGCTTTTTTTGGAACACCATTTAGTACATGATCCCTCGTGACCAATCTTGCACTACATGACTAGCACAGCCGATTCAAAAATAATACCGGATCATTATTCAAATTTAAACTCATGGCTGGGCAAACTTGATCGCATGCGATGTTCGTACAATTCTGTGATAAAATATTGTAGCCAAACACGGTTGCCGAACGTAATTGTGATCAATTGCAGCCACCCAGATCATGACACATTCTTCAAAAGCCTATGCTGATTGAAGCGAAGATTTAAAGATCCAGAGCTTCCTGAGCCTCCCGTCGCACTCTAAACCTGTCATCTTTCTGGCGCGAGGCCAATCTTTATTCCTCTGACCACGGACCGTGTTTCGATTGCTCTAAGATCCAGTCTCTGAAATCTTTAACAGATTTGAGCTTTTTCCTTCGATTAGCTTCACTAGCTAATGGTTTCCTGGTCATGACGCAATTCTTTTAAATTATTTCATATACTAACCAATAATATTATTGTTTCCTGGTAGTGGTGCAAATATTTCAACCCCTTTCATTCACTAACCAATGGTTACCTAGTCGAGGCGAAACTATTTCAACCCATTTAAACCATTTTTTTGGTTTCCATGTAATGGTGCAAATTTTTCAACTCATTTCTTTCACGATCCAATGGTTTCCTGGTCGGGGCGAAACACCTTAAGCTCGTCTTTTTCAGTTCTAGGTGAGGATTCCCAGCATATATTTTATTACGAATTTCATTTGCTGTACTAATGAACACATTTCCGCCTGTTTGTTCTCACCAATCTCTAAATGGACCGCCTGCCACGAGTGTTCAAATATTTAGTTCTGCCTTTATCACCACAGCTAGAGCGACATGACTTCATCTTCTTTTTTTCGACTGAGCACTTATCGTTCTTTGCCCAACGCAGTATTAAGTCTTGTGACCATCATTTGAGACACTTCTCTAGCGGATTTCCCAGCTCTGTGCAAACTTAAAACTTGTTTTTATCAAAAACTGGAGATCTAGTCGTCCATCATGGGAACGTTGCAACGACCTTGATATTGATCTTCCATGGTTCTGATAACCCGGTAAAAGCATCCACCCTGCTCATCACTGACGTCCCACAAGTTTGCCGGAAATGATTCAGTAAGGCTGTTCAAGAAATAAGTCTTAATGCTCATGTGGGAACCTAACGCATGGAACTTTCCATAAATATTATGCAACTAGTTTTTTACATTCCTTTGACTTTCTGTTTCGAAGAAAGTTCCTTACTACAGAAACTAATGCTCCCAATGCGTTTTCCCAGCATCAGTCATAGATTGAGTGAAAGCTTAATCTTTAGTCAGTTTCCTAATATGAGGGCCATCAAAAATACCCGGTTTGAGTTTTTCTATCCTTACACCGGGGAACGCGTAGCAAAAATCCTTGAAACAGTCACTGTAAGCATTGAGGGCCTTGGCGAATTGTTTCATCAGCCTAGCTTGATATGAGGGGACGGGAAAATATTTTTATCACGTACCACTAGGGGTTCATGAATGATATTCTTTTCCTCAACATTGTAGCCTGCCCTAAATGGCCATTCCTTTTGAATCCAGTGTCTGTCTTTGGTTTTGTTGTCCCAGTGGCATATAAAGCAAGAAAATTTTGTGTAGCCACTTTGTTGTCCTTACAAAAAGTTTAAACTATTTTTAGATCAATACAAATGATCCATTTGTGTTCTTCATATCAGAGTAGCTCCAATTATGTTTTGATGTGTTCATATTTTTCTTTCGGGGGTGCTGAGTGTCCTACGGGTATTGCGCCAAAGATGTTGCTTATATGTAATATAACCTATTTCAGGTCCCGCTAGGAGCTATCTACTGTATAAAGAGGCGCCACTCTTTCAGATCATAGCCTGCAGCCCCCATTGCTGTTACTAATCCAGGAATATCACAACAGTTGATGAATTTGAATTTAAAATTGAAGAACTGTAAGGGTTTGTCTTTTCTGTTGCAATAGAACGCCAACTTTGCGTTCATTAACAAAAAGTGCTTATCTTTTATTCGTGAAGCCAACTACACTACCTGCAGCTTTTTCTAGCTGAAATTCAAAAATATATTTGATGAAAACTGAAGCTTCCAAAGTTTGGGCTGAAAAAAGTAATACGGTCAGGTTGACAGGAGAACTTTTTATGTCGACGTAACTTGCATGAAAGTTTGAGTCCTTTAATTGCAAGACGTGCTAGAAAATTATGCCTGCGAAACAGTAGCGTTTGAAATCATTTCACTTAGATATCATGTTGCATTATGAAAGGAGAAATACTTTTTTTTCCTCTTCTTGGGAACGTGTTGTCCTCAGAAAAACTAGGGAAGAGGCTAATTTAAGTTGACAAAAACCGGAAATTTGTTCGCAGTCATTAAGGACTTTTCTGAGCAGTAGTTTCGATTCCAGTATCCGTGCGTTCGAACATCTGAGCTAGATGCGAAATTCAAACTGCCAGATGTGGGATTCAAGTGCAAAAAAGTATAATGAGAAGTGTGATTGGTAAAAAGTAAATTGAAGTGTAAAATTCCGTTCGCGGGGGATGGGCCAATAAAACTTTATTTTGAATATTCAAGTCTTCACTAAGTCTGATTAATTTCAAAGCGTTATGTAATTATGAAATCTAGCAAATCATACAGTATTTCAGTCTTAATTCTCTAACAGCAGCAAACAAACAAACATCGGCATCTATGGGATGCTTTATTTCCAATCAAGCCTGATACCTATGATTTTAAGCATTGGTTTTTCAAATGTCTTATAACTAACCCTATATATAGGACACCATGACGGTTCCCCCGTAAAACCGGTACCCATTTCCGACACCTGGGTTGAGTGGGGTATTGTGCTTGAGCTTGCCCTTATACCCAACGGGGAAAATCTCCACGCCAGCGCCGGGATACGAACCCTCGTCTCCAACATACAAGGCTGATCCCTTAACCACTGTGCCACGGAGAGCACATGGCAGGAATGAATTATGAATGAATTACATAAATTGTAACGAACAACGTTGATCCGCCAAACCCACGAGTCGAGCTACATTCAGTGAAAGACGAATGAGTGTGTTGATTTATGTCGAATAAAACATGCTGCAATTAAATATTCATAGGCACTATCTCGACAGTGATGCAGCTTTAGTGAATATCAAATGAAGATAGGAATCAAAGCGAAACTCCCAACACAATTAAAAAACACGGCAGCATATTTGCAGACCCCGCACTTACGCAGCGTTTCTGTACAGCCTACTATGTATCTGAAAGCCTCTGATACAGAATTTTTCGTGAAGGATCCTGCCATGAACGTAGGATTACTTCCGTGATGTTTCGAATAAGAAGCATGCTGTTGGAATTGCTCGGCAGTAACTTAACTGGTTTGAATCCAAGCTCCGTTAAGCTTGGAGTTTCTTAAATTTCTGAACGCTCTTTTTGATGTGGGGTTTTTGAATACGAGTTAGAGATGCAGAGCTGGAGAAATTGACTGCTCATGGGTGCATATCAGGGAGATTTGCGTGATTGTAATTCACTGGGTTCTAATAGTTCACTGGGATCTTAGTGTTATAACATATGTTCTGGTTTGGTGTTGTCAAGAAAAAGCCTAGCATACTGCTTGATTCTGATACGATTGGGAAAACTGTAGGTTGGGTTTCACGCTCAGGGTTAAACATGTTCTCTTCCACTTGTACAGATGTATTTGTATTCTTACATTTGTACTCATACATTTGGATTCTTACATTAGGTCTTTAATGTTTGTATCATCACATTTGTACTATTATATCATATTTGAATTCCTACATACGTATTCTAGTATATGTGCTCCTACGTTTGAACCGCAGCATTTTTTCTCTTAAATAAAATTACTCCTCTCGATCCTCAACTTACACGAAATCTCACATTAGCCTTAACTTGCACAATGTCTCATGATAACTTGAACTTTTACGGCATATCATAATAACACCAACTCATTCGACTGACCAGGTATACTTCAACTTACATATACATCACTAGCTACACTCAACTTATACAACACATAAAGTTTCCTTTCACATAAACAATATCTCATATAAACCTCTGCTTATCAGAATAGGAATTAGTCCAGTCCTGTTATTCAATAGGTATGATGCGTCATTGAAGATAATAAAGAATTCGATTATTTTTTATTCCACTAACTAAGGCTCACTCGTGATGAACTCGACAACTATTGAATGTGCTAAGTTCATGCCGTTAGAATTCAAAGCCAAGACTAATAAGGCTAACAGTTTATAGAAAGAGCACAACCGAATTTATATTTAAATTGTTGTACCTGCAAACGTTTGGGATGCTTCACAACATTAGGAACGGAAATGGGCAGCAGCCGAATCTTTAGATCAGAATTGAGTATTGCATGTTGGTCCCAATATGATATCCCTTTTTTATTCGAGCACTGAGTTATTTGGGGTGTCATGCAGACTAATTTGACAGTCTTTAACAGTTTGAAAGGTGGTAAACATTTGAGAGATTTTTGCACTCTGGGAAAACTAAGTCATTTAATTCTAAAACGTTTTCACCAAACCTAATTCGAATGATGTGAAAATAAAATTGGCAAGATCTATTTTCCATCAGCATATACATGGTTACTAATAAGACTAAAGAATATATTTGACGTCTAGCTGTCAGCAATATTGGCGTTTTGAGCCAAATTAGCAGTGAGGTATCTATGGCAACCTATTGGGAGACGAACAAATTTCGAACTAACAGAAATGATGACAGTGTTAGTTAAGAAAAAATGAAAACAAAAAACAATTCATTTCCAATAGAGTACAAACATGAAATGTTGATACATTGATTTTTATAAACACCGTAACAATAACATCCTTAACCGATAATAACACATTGGTATCATAATACCCGTGTAAAATGTTAAAACAAAAAATGATTGACCGAAAAGCACGACAAAAATGAGTTCCCTTCGATGCGTAATTTAATTTTGACTTAAATGCATCAACCTTAGAATTATTCAAGCATATGAGACAGAGTATATTAATCAATAGGTATATTTTCTTCGAAAATATCGAACAGAGAAAACATGAATACTTTTTAAAAACTATGAAGATGCATTGTCTGCACACAGAAGTATAGGTGCACCTAAAAATTCACCTACACATGCACCTATACTTTTAGACGTGACGAATGCGACTGCAAGCCGAAAAAGGCATTGCATTGCAAAGTTCCCATGCCTTTCTTTCCCATATTTTTCTCTGGAATTATTGCTGCGAGGCACTACTCTTCAAAATCATAGACAAGAACTTTGTGACTCAAGTCACACACTTGCTTTGAATGTTCTCGTCTTAGCAAAGGCGCATAATGAGCAAAAGTATGGAAATGAATGTGAGCATCGCGGCATTCACGGCATCGAACGAAAAAAACACACCAGATTTCAAAATGAAGTTCATTAATTTATCCGTGTATGAGCAGTTCAAATGACTAAATAATTCGGTTAAGTGGATTATTTTTTTGGGTAAATTCGCTAAGAGCCGAGGGATGCAGGATAAATATTATATTCCGAGTGACAAGAAATTTTTACGAATCGAGTATCGCACATGCCATCCATCACTTTCATCTTTCAATACCTCCAATATAACAGCCATGCAGCATTTGAATGCATGCATGATTTCTGTATTATAATAATAGTTTTCTTGCTTACAGGAGGCGAGTTTTTGAAATTGAGTACAATTGCGCGTGTACAGTAAACTGAACTTTGATTATCCGGGATGTTTGCAGAGCTTCTGATCAGTGCAACATTATCGACTCACTTTGTCTTTTTTATAGGAACTTTTTTTCCTTTCCTCAATTTATAAGCTAAAATTTCAAATAATTCAAGAGAAATGATTGTCAACTAGTGAAGTGAAAGCAGAAACAGTTCAGGTTTTAAAAATGACGTTACGAAACACAAATTATGCTAATTGTCAGAGTATCACGATACATCAACCAAAATTAAAAAATAAAAATAAAAATAAGGCTCACAGAGAGAGACGTTCGGTAAAGCACTGCTTGGGGTTTGTAACCCGTTGCTTCAAATACGCGTTGCGGTGCGATCGAAAAATCTAATTGGTCACTCTTGTTTGGCGATTGTCAGGCTCAAATTCTCACTAAAATTATTTGGACGCCCTAAGGCATAATATGAGCCACAAAGTTGAAGGTGAGTCCTGTTTTACGAAGTAGACTTAAAACTTCACAGACTCGCATCGAATGCAAAAAAGCGTTGCATGTGACCTATACGAATTTTTAAATTTCGTAAGGACGCATGTATATTTCTTTAAAAATATTGAGGGTTTTTTGCCTTGGAGTGCGTCTTTAGACAAATTACCTTTTCAGGTTAATTATTTTTGGATAATCTAATTCAATTTGTTTTTAATTCCCTAACTTTAGAAATATTTCAAGCAAATACACTTTTCGACTTAAAATAGGTTCATTAAACTCATTTGTAACTAATGAATATAATCAAACACTTGTAATTTTTATCATTCACGTAGGTAAAGGCCACGATGCCCAAATAACGACTTGTTCAAGTGGTCCCTTGGACGCCTCACACAGCATTAATAAGATCAGAACAGCTGCGCTGAGACGCCTTTAATGTTCCGTTTTATGACGACATCCAACAAAATAAACGCCGCTTGCTGGCGAGAAAATAAATACTAGAAAATGAACAAAATAAATGAAGGTTGGTGGAGAGAAAAACCATTAGTCCGCTCATGGTGTTGGTCTATGAGAAAGAGTTAAAGATTCTGTATTGCACAGCAGAGAGAAAGTTATAGGTGACCATTTAGTGATGGAGGATGCAAGAGATTTAAAATGATTGTTTGGTTTAAATTTGAGATCATATAAGAATTTCTGGTAGAAAACTCGAGAAGGAGTGTATAGGAACCAACACTTTTCAGGACTTTTGATTCAAAATCTGACGTGGAATATTTCTCACCGCCGAAAGATCACTCATAAATTAATGTTAATTTCCCAAACTATTTTAGATGCTTTTCTGCTTCTAAAATTGATGTATTGTTTGTTTTGATGATATCGTGTTTCTTTTATATTCTAGAGATGTACGCAGACAGGAAATGTCGGGAAAATTGCCACAAGTTTGTGGATGATATCAAATATTTTCGACATTTCAAATTTTTCCCCTCCGGTGATTGCGTTTTATTTCATTTCCTATCAATGAAAATTTATGCAAATGATTTTCGTAATTTCTTCGATTCACTATTAAACATATCTAGTGAAATCAAATTTAATATGGATAAACTAATTCAAACTGACTCGAGCAAAATTGAATTTAACTACATATGACTTCAATACACACATTTTCCAATTTTGACACCACGTGACGCAGAGTAATTAGGTTTTGTTTTCTAGAGAAGTAACGAATCGTCATGAGTTACCGATGAAGTTTTCACTGAAAAATTGTGCGTATTGTGTGCATTGATGCTGAAAACTGGAATGACGAAGCATCATCGTTATTCCTTGTCTAAACTTTGGGTATTTTAATGGCAGCAAATACTCTGAGGTTACTTTCTGTTCATGAAAGTCATGAAATTTCTTATAAGACATGATGCTATCTTGTGATCTTGATTTTATTGATCTCCTTGATTTCAATCTCCTTCAGCAACCATTTTTTTGGTAACTGGTTTTATAATACTATAGTTTGAATTGAATACGAAAAATCTCAAGATAAAAAATTTCAAGTTCCAGAAGAGACTAGGCAAGTCTTTAAAATTACTCTGAAATCTAAGGATTCTATGATCTATATAATGTGTACCTGACGATACAGAAATCTATTTATCACACACAAAAAACACTTTTACAGCGCATTCTTTCAAACAAAGCTTTGCGATCATAAACTCATAATTTCCTAAAAGATTGACCGACGGATTTTATTTTGTAAAAGTCTTCATTTTAAGGACTAGATAAAAATACTGTCGTGTTTTTCATAGCGATTCAAAATATCATTCTTCAGAGTGTTTCATCCAAAAACATCGCAGTGTTATGAATTGTTTTTTATTTCCTTTAAAACGCAAAGTTATTTAGTTTCTTCTCGGGGTTTGTAAAAATTTTCAAAGAGCTAAAAATGAAAAGTTTGTCAGTAGTATTTCATCTTACGATTGTGCGTGAGTGCAAACTCGCCCCATAAACAAAGACCAAGTAGACACAATGAAAAATTAATGTACTTTATTTACAAAACAAATAATTTTTTACATTTTTAGTCCTTGCGTTGCGCTGACTAAAACTTGTTGAAGGAGACCAAATTCGCTCGTTCACAAATTGATATTGAGAGATTTAGAGACGGAACTTGCGTAACTGCATTCTAACATTTGACTCCTCGACTCACATTCATTGACTTGTTATAGAAAGTAGTAACTCACGAAATCTATATTCCTTCATAGACAAGATAATATTAACGCTTCGATTACCGAAGTGTGAAATTCGACCCTATATGGATTCCCACATCACCCTCAAATAAGTCGGTGTAAAAATATAATGCTCGAATGATCGAAAAATCCAGTCTTTAACTTTGATTCTCAGAGTGCTTTTCAAGGGATGAGTGCTACACAATTAATACTATTCCTCTGTTCCTACTGTCAATGTAAAATCTTCCAACCAGCGACTTTGAATTCACTGAAATGCATTACCTCATTTGTTATAAAGAAGTCTTAGATCTACGTGCGAGTAGGACTTGAAAGATTAAAAGCAATGCTACGTATAATGGTTTACTAGCAGCTGTATCCTAAACAAGCTAGCACTTTAGGATTCTTGTTATATAACATTCTCGTGATATGTAGCAACGGAAATCTCCTTCCAGAAAACCCAGAAACTTGGGCTTTAGAAAGGAAAACAAGGCGTTGATGTCTTTTTTTTGTGCTTCACTAAGCCGTGTTGAAAAATTTGGGCTCCTTCACGAAATCACCACTCCAAGGGGCCTCGATTTGTCTTATTTTCTCTCGACACAAGAGCGGTCGATGGCGCTGTGGAGATCGTGTTTTTCTTGCATTTGAGGCTGATGCAAAACACTTTGACTGGAGGCATCGCTCAACGCAGCGCTCACCGCATCGTTTAACAGCATCGCTCACAGCATCGCTCAGAGTATCGTTCACAGTCTCGTTCAACTCATCGCTCACAGTATCGTTCAACGCATCGCTCACAGCATCGCTTAACGCATCGCTCACAGCATTGCTCACATCATCGCTCACAGTATCGCTCACAGCATCGCTTAACGCATCGCTCACAGCATTGCTCACATCATCGCTCACAGTATCGTTCACAGTCTCGCTCAACGCACCGTTCACAGCATTGCTCAACGCACCGTTCACAGCATTGCTCAACGCATCGCTTACAGCATTGCTCAACGCATCCTCACAGCATCGCTCACAACATCGCCCAGCTCATCGCATAACGTATCGCTCACAGCATCGCTTTAGGCATCGCTCAACGCGTCATTCACAACATCGCTCACAGCATCGCTAAACTCTTCGCTCAACGCACCACTCACAGGATCGCCCAGCGCATCGATTAACGTATCGCTCACAGTATCGCTTTAGGCATCGCTCACAGCATCGCTCACATCCTAGCTCAACGCATCGTTCACCGCTTCTCTCAACACATCTCCCTATCGATCGCCCGTCAGGTTCTGAAAAGAAACACACAAGTCCCTCGCAGTGAAAGTATTTACATTGATTGCTTCTTTGAATGATAAAAAGGGCTTGGAGATGGAGGCAAAACCTTGGATTTGGATTAATGAGGTGGATCAGCACCGAGAATTTTGCGTTATTGTTTCTCGCCTGTAGCTGTATTAAGCTGCATCAGTACCTGAAATTTCATATTAGGGCTTAGAAAAAAGTATCATTCTAGAAAGCTTTAATAAAGTTCACTACTTCATTTCTATGAAGTTTTGAAGCAGTTTTAATTAAAGAAGAATAGTTAATTTATCTTAGAACCCGTAGTGTAATTTCATCAATATGTTTAGGAATCGGTAAGAACCATTAAAAACGTAACTGATGGCAGCAATAGGTTTTGGAGCGAGCGTTATATTGAGGACATAGAGATCATAGCACTAGCATGCAATACTGAAAAATCTGTATGGTGTAACTTTGTCAATATTCGTCAACACAAGGAATGGAGGCGATAAAACGACGACTGAAAAATTTTGAATCGTCAAAACTGAATATTAAAGAGTTGCAGATCTTAGCGGGCATATTAAAAAGGAGAATAGTGAACAATTATGGGTCACTTGAGGAATTCTGGGATGTCAGGCGTACTTTCAATGTTACTATAATAAGAAAATTACGACCATGAAAAAAAATTATGATGATCCCAAATCCTCTATTTAACGATGGTTTGGCAAATTGGAGTGAATTCTGATTTTACTATTTAAATTGCTCAACCCTCTGCTGTGAGTGTTGTTAATTGATGAACTTTTATTGAAGAAAGATTCGTAAAATTAAAGGGTATCAGCTGCGGGAAGACAGTTCACATCAGGAAAAGACAGACAGGATGATAAGAGATTTTCGTTCTTTAGATATTAGAAAACGCTTAATAATACAAATTTTTGAGTTGAATTTGAGTGCACGCTAAAATTTGCTTTCAAATAACAGTGGGTGTTACTATTTAGATCTATATAAGGCGGTCCACACATTTATTCAATGTTAAACGTAGAGTATGCTGGGCGTTATTCAAGTTAACCTAGCCTTAAAGTTTTCGGTAGAGTTCAATAGTTTAAGTTCTTTAACGATTATGATTTGATTTTGAATTTATTTGAAGGAATTGGGCGATTTAATTGATTTTAATGAGTAAGGTTCAGGCTTTGCATATGAATTTTAATTCAAATTTATATCAAAAGTTTACTAAAGTTTATATTTGTTTAACATGAAAGTTAAACATCAATTTCTTGATATACCACGGAGAAAAAGCAAATGCAAAACATCCAAAAAAATGCTGGAAAGGGCTTTCACTCCGATTCACACATACACCTACACGTTCATTCCCACACGAAAACACACACTCTCTCTCCCTCTATCTCTCTCTCTCTCTCTCACGTACAAACTTGCAGTAAAAAATGTATAGAAATAATTTTAGAACTTAGTGTTTTGGATAGAAGCTGTTTTTGTTTGAGCTGATTAGCCGTCCTGGAGAGCTCGCTCGTCGACCTTAAAACAATTATTGTTGTCTTGCGTCGACTTCTAGACTATGAATATGACCTAACAACCACTGGAATACAAGCAACCTGAACAAAATCCAGTTAACAAACTGTAGGATATTTTCCCCAAAAATATGCGATAGTGAGTACGGTGTTTTTTTCGTGTTATTTTGATGGGAGTGTACGTTTTTCTAGCACAGTGTTTTTTCGGGGAATCTAATAGATTTACAACCTAATTCCGTAAACGGGATAACGTTACACACGAGCTGTTCAGTGTTACACAAGCATGGGACTAGAAAAGAAGGAACAGAATATAATTTTTAACCAGTTAATTATTCATTATGATATCTTCATTTATCTCTTCATCATTTCAATTTTTTAAGCCATTTTTGAACGTTCATGGATTTTTAATGCTTAAACAGTAGGCTTATTTTTTTCCCGTATGTGTCGGGACAGATCTGAGCTACCATCATTTCAATTATTGTAATGTCCACATGGCCTTAATATCATATAACCTGGCGACTTCACGATTGCCACGGTTGGTTTGATTGTAAGTAGCAGAATAGGGAAATCGACTTCACCGCTCAAATACATTTTTATCCCTCTTAAAAAATGAGTCATATACGATTACACAATAACCTTTCACCTCGTATGATAACATTTATTTTATAAAAAGGTCGTGAAACAGATTAAATGTCACTCACTTATACCGGTACGTGAATGAACAATTTACCGAGTGGTACACATGCCCCAATACCCAGTCAGCGTGTTAGAGCTTCACTGCCTTAGGAAATAAAAATTTTAACTAGATATGTGGCACATCCATTACTCATGCGCTTGTGTTGCACTCAAACCGGATTAGTGAACAGTATTTAAACGCTAAATTTTGTGACTGATCGGAGTGCGATAGACACAGTATACGCTTATTTCTTAAATTTTCAGAATTTTAGTCGTTAAAGTTGCACAATGTTGGATAATAGTATATAATTGGAGTTTAAAATAACTAGGTTCATACGATTGACCTTTCTGCTCAAATTAACTATTAGAATCATTACTGAAGATTATAGGGAGCAAGTATTGGTGTACCCCAGAATTGAATCAAAAATTATTACTGAACGAATAAAATTCATCTAATCCTGCATTTAGATTTGCATTAGCGCAGCACGAAAGTTGTGTTGTGGGATGTGCAAATCCCGAGACCCAAGGTCTCCAAGCCGAGCTCCCAGAGCTCGGATCGGCCTCCTAACCTCCCCTGCGGCCGACACCAGACACACACCTGAGCTCGTGTGTCAGAGGACACACCCAGTGTGAACATACGCTGCCGTGAAACGAACACACTTCACGGCAGAATGGAAGCACACACTAGCTCCAAGCTAGTGTGGTGCGTCTGAACAACACTCAGATACACAGGCACACAACACGCCTGCAGGTCCTACCTGCTTGTGTCTCAGCACAAACGAAAAACACAACACAAGTATCCCGCAAGGATACTTCAAGACCGAAACCGGAAGCTCAAACACGCTCAACCTCACTCGCCAGCAACAGACGCAATAATCTCTGAGGCCGGCGCTCAGGCCGACACTCCACACGTCAGGAAATAGATCCCACAAAATATCTCCTGCCACTCAAACGGAGCAGCTTACAACGTAAATACGTCGCATGTGTAATTCTAAACAGAATAAACACATTGGAACACCAAAGCGTCCGTGAACACAAAATACGATGTGTACACAAAGCAACCCGCCGACGGGTCCCGCCCTGTGATTGGCCGCGCGTAGGAATACATGCCTGGCGTAGCAATACACCACATCCTCCTCAGTTCCTCGAGGAACTCAGGTGACGTAATCACCCAACCATTGGGAAGGACGCCGCTCCCGAACGGGTCGTCCTGGCATCTCATACCATACTCCGTGACAACCACGTCACCTGCGTGAACGACGGGCTCTCCCGTGTCGTTGGCAGTTTCAAGTTGTGTTTCCGGAGCTTCCTCGACACTAACCTGAAGGGGCTCAACAGGAGTCTCATGGGGCCCATCGTCGTCTGAGTCACATGCATCGTACACGTCCTCAGAGTCAGAGCCGCGAGGTTTCCTTATGTCGCTGACATGCCTAGGCATGCCATCAATGCACACAACGTGCCTTGATCGAACAGCAGTGACTCGCCCAGGAGTCCACTGCTTGGTGCAAGAGGGCACTGCGGGTTTCACCCACACCCTGTCACCGACGGCAAAATGCACATTTTTGCCGTCATCTCCGGCCTTACCTAAGCCGTTGTCGTAAGGCATCCTCCAAGGATAGGCAAATAACTTACGACAAGGCAATGAGTTGCAATCAACTCCGTGCCGTGGCGTTACATTGTACCAAAATGTCGCCACCTCGGGAGTGATCCACCCCCGGGCAGCAATCCTCTTGATTGTGCGATGATTTCTCTCTACGATTCCATTACCGCTCGGGGCATAAGCGGCTCTGAAACGCAGAGAGATACCCCATTCATTGGCAAACTGAGTGACAGCTGCCGACCTAAATGCGGCAGAATTGTCCAACAATAGATCCACAAAAGGTCCTCGCTCAATCACCACCTGCTGGAGATGAGCGACTACACTGGCTGCCGACTCGTTCGACAGCCTTCGCCAAATTGCAAACCTAAATGGTCCGCAATCGACGAGAGAGAGAAACTGTACACCGTTATAGTGCGTCACATCCGCAGCTACACGATGCCAGTCACTCTCGACGGCTAAATTACCGTGCTCGACAAGGTTCTCCACCCGTCTTGCAGGATCAATGCGAAGACACTCCTCAAATCCTGCAATCGTACGTTTCACTTGGTCTCGAGTAAGGCCCGGCCTGCACTGCTTGACCAAATAAAAGGTACGATCAACGCCCAAATGGTGAGGCAAATGAGCCTTCCAAATGGCGCTCTCTGGCGTCCCTTCTTCTGCAGAAGCCGCCACTGACGCAGCCAAGACAGAGTCCGGCTCGTCAGCCGTGTGATAACTAAGCCAGCTCTTAGTCACACGAGTGAGCTGATCAGCTTTGTTCTCGACCGTGGGAGCGAATCGAAACTCAACTGACAGCTGATACTCATTGATGATCTCCTTGATCACCATCAAGCGACGCTTGATGATCATCTGCGCTGCTCCTTTGGTGCGCACACGACTGTGATCACCGACAGTGTTATCCAACCAGGATAATACTGTCTTGGAATCAGTGGCTATAGTGAAGGTCTTGAAGCCCCACATAATAGCCAGATTGATTCCACGTCCCACAGCCTCAAGCTCTGAGACATTAATGTGGAGATGATCTGTCTGCTTCCGCAGCCAGGTAGCATCCTCCACGATGCGATCATCCACCTGGACGACCACACCCATCGCCAGTGAACTGACGTCAGTCCAGACGGTAACATTACCATCAGGATTGATATGCCAACGACCCTTTGCAGGGTCATCAGCCAGTGCTCGCGAAGCCAGCTCCTTAGCTAGCTTCAGCACACTGTGACTGACAGGCTTATCCCATGGCCCGTCTGACCCCAGTCGCTTCAAAAAGCTATAGTGAGGTCGTAACCACCCAGCTACAGGATAATGAGCTACAAGGCGGCCACACAGAGAGAACAGCTCTCTCTTAGTCAGCTCAGACGTCTCTGAAATGAAGGAAGACAACTCACTTCCTCTTGGCATCAATAGATGTCCAGTGGGAGACCTCTTTAAGGCTATCCCGAGTACTCGACCTCCATCGAGACTCACTGGTTCTTTAGATTCGAGCCCATACAACTGCAGGTGCTTTCGCACATGAGAAGCACTCACAATGGACTCTTGGACCATTATATCGTCAATATAATGATCCGTAGCATGATTAATCTTATCGTCCATCGAAAGAACCTTGCCCAAGATCATCGTCATAATCCTGGGCGCACATGACAAGCCAAACCCGAGGCGAGTCAAGGCATAATGCACACTATTATACCTCACGACTTGAAACTGCCACAAGTCACGGGAGACACGAATTTGAAGATAGGCAGACTTAAGGTCAACGACCTTAAGCTCCCCTTCAAACTGCCTCCATTTGCGCACCTTATCGGCACACACAGCGGTTTGCTCATCACCAGTGTGAGACTCAATGAACAAGTTGAGTTCACGGTAATCCATTACCGGTCTCACCTTGTCCTTGGTTGGCTGGACAACCGCCAAAAGTGGTATGACCCCTTTTACCGGGCCGTTCCACTTCACCAGCCAACCTTTAGAGATCCAACTCTGGATCTCCTCAGCATACCTCTCATGTACGCCTGGCGCGCGCGTACACCTGTACTCGCCAACACCAGTTTGAAGCTGCGTCGGCTCGCCGGCCGACCACCGCCAACTAACGGTCCAATGACCGTTAGAAAACGTTGCTTTAAAGTCGTGATCACTAATCGTAAGTGAGTTAACCCCACGAACAACCTCACGACCTCCCTTCATGGGAACACTACCACAGCACCTGGCAGAGGTGGGTTGACCCCACTCAACCTGGTACCGAGAGGTGGGTCCTCTTTTGACAGTGACTCCTCCCATGTGATCGATTACATCGTCACCCAAGAGGTAGTCAACGCCAAGATTCTCCAACCCTTCAACTGCAATTGCTGGCACTCTGAAAGAGTGCCCATGCAACTGCACGACTGCCTGACATTCCTTCCCCTTAGAGGAAGTTCTGCCATCAGCGTTCACAAAATGTCGGGCCTTGCGGCCCGACAGTCCCTTCAACACCCGGGTGGACACCATCGTGCACCCGCTGCCGGTATCAACCAGATATAAGGCAGAATGGCCATTCACAATGGCCTTGACAACTGGCATGCTACTCGAAGTAAGCCTACCAGCTGCCATGGGTAAGCCCTGCCTACCCGTGACAGGCGCATGAGCGCCAGTCATGAGAACGTCCCCAGGACGCTGTTTGCTGTCCCTGATAGCCAAGCCTCTCGTAGAGAGACTAGTGAAAGTACCTAGACTTCCATGGTTTCCACGCCGGAGGAAGCGGTGCTCCTTTCCCCTTCCTCCCCGCGGAAACCCGAACCGCGATCAGCGCCGCCAGCGGCAGCTGTGGGCTCTGGGCAGTCCCGAGCAAAGTGCCCGGGCTTCGAGCAGCGAAAGCATAAGCTTTCTTTATTGCTGTTCGAAGAAGGCACTGCCTTCGCCTTGCAGCGAGTCTGGGTACAGTCCCTCATCCGGTGAGGTCCTGTACACCTTGGGCAAACAAGCCCAGGCTTCTTCCCGGAAGAAGCTGCGGCTGCCTTGGCCTTACTCGCATAAGTAAGGCCATCAGCAGCAAGCTGTGCGGACACCCTGTCACGCACCTTCGACAGCAACTCGTCGAAGCTGGAGGTGAAAACCTCCGGGAGCATCACTGCCCACTTACGGATGGCCTGAGGCAGGCCCTCAAGGAACTTGACCCGGAAGATCAACTCCTCCGGCCCTGCCCTCAGCCGAGCGCCTAGGCGCTGCAGGTCGTCCACATAGACGTCAACGGCCTCGCCAGCCTGAAGCTGACGGTCCGTGAAGCGCCTGTAGGCTTCCTGCCGCGACATGCCGTACTGCGCCAACAGTGTCGCCTTCACTACCTCCCACTGGGAGGCCTCCGACACCCTAAGGGCGCGGAACACCCGAGCAGCATTGCCCTCGAGCAGGAAGTCTACGACCTCCTCAGGTCCAACCTGTTCGACCTTGCACATGCGCTCAAGGTCATCCAGCCACTCCGACACATCCACTGTGCCGTCGCCGCTGAACTTGGGGAGAGCTCTCCCCAATCGGTCAATAATAGGCTCCTTAGCCTGCATCAGGATGCTGGCCAGTTGCCTAAGATCAACCGTGGTGGCTGTCCCAGACGCACCACTAGTCGCCCCGGGCGACCCTGCATCATCTCTCGGTGACGCAGTCCCTGCCTTACGCACCTCCGACATAAGGGAAGGCAAAAAAGCCTAGACAAAAAGCCTAGATAGCTTGTTGTGAAAAGTGCAAATCCCGACACCCAAGGTCACAAAGCCGAGCTCCCAGAGCTCGGATCGGCCTCCTAACCTCCCATGCAGCCGACACCAGACACACACCTGAGCTCGTGTGTCAGAGGACACACCCAGTGTGAACACACGCTGTCGTGAAACGAACACACTTCAGGGCAGAATGGAAGCGCACACTAGCTCCAAGCTAGTGTGGTGCGGCTGAACAACACTCAGATACACACACACACAACACGCCTGCAGGTCCTACCTGCTTGTGTCTCAGCACAAACGAAAAACACAACACAAGTATCTCGCAAGGATACTTCAAGAGCGAAACCGGAAGTTCAAACACGCTCAACCTCACTCGCCAGCAACAGACGCAATAATCTCTGAGGCCGGCGCTCAGGCCGACGCTCCACACGTCAGGAAATAGATCCCACAAAATATCTCCTGCCACTCAAACGGAGCAGCTTACAACGTAAATACGTCGCATGTGTAATTCTAAACAGAATAAACACATTGGAACACCAAAGCGTCCGTGAACACAAAATACGATGCGTACACAAAGCTACCCGCCGATGGGTGCTGCCCTGTGATTGGCCGCGCGTAGGAATATATGCCTGGCGTAGCAATACACCACAAGTTGAATGAACTAACTTAATTCCACAGAAATAAAGATATCAAAAATCAATATTTGAAAACACATCAGTGTCTAACAAGTTCAAAAAATTATTATTTCTTTAATAACATTAGAGTACTCTCTAAGAAGTGTTTCGATGATGAATCCACTAGTTAATGATAGTTAGAGAAAATTTGAACAACCTTTAATTAAGGAATCCTTATTTATAGAAACATTCTAATAACTTTAAGAACTTCTAACTTCACCTCTTTTGTCAAACATTATCTCACGGTGCACTCAGTTGAATGACTTGTATTGATGGAGAATTGACATATTTCTACAACTCTCTCAAGAAGAACGTTTTGGCTAATACCAATGCAGAAGTATATTTTACTTAAGTGGTCATTTTGTACTGCTCCACCTCACAAAAATTTCCCACCCCTACTTCTATATTACGGACCACAAGAACTTTTGATGGAGAAATTTTTGAAAAGGGCAATTTTATGAGAGGGTAGTTTATACAAAACCGCTGTCTACAAGTTTCTTTCGTACGAGCACTTTTGTTCTAGTACGAACTACTGATGCCAAAGTACTAGAAAATGACAAGGCTTCTATTCTTGTATATTGTTGACAAACGTAGCTATTCATAAATTATCATCGTCGTTTTTTTATAGCTAATGCCCTGTGTTATGTATATATGCAGAGGTTATTAACTACAATCGCCCTATTTTGTTTAGCTAAGGTATTTCATTCTGAATCTGGGTAAAGCTTTTAACACTATACATCTAAATCCATTCACTGCTAATAGGTCGATGAATGACTTACATCTAAGGACATCATCAAACTGTTTATTTAAACCAGTTAAATTGGTTTAAATAAACTCATTGCAATGACGTTAGGGCGGTTGTAAATTAAGTTGAAATGGCAACTCAAACTACCTCTGTGTTTCTTGCTCTATTTTAAAATCAGATCCGACCTCGTGTGATGCCAAGCCTGTCATGCTGAGTTCTGACAGATTTCCCAACGACAACGTAGTATGTGTTAAAAGCTTCTATTGTTTTCTGCTAAGTGCGTTTTGAGACCTTTGCCGATATGTAATTTATTATTTAGGGTGTTTTGTCTGGTTTGAGCCTTTCCCTTTTTGTGATTTTAAATTAATTTACCCCTAAAATCGGTCATGTATAGATGAATTTTGGCACGTATTTCTATGTTGAAGAGTGCAAAATATGGATAGACATTCAGTGAAGTTGCCCGCTGTCATCATGCAATCGACTAGCCCAATATATTTGACGAGTTTCCTACACTTTCATTTTTCGTGAAAATCAACTCTACTCTCACAATTATTAAAAATAATCCATACTCCCAGTTTTCGTAAAAATCTACTATATCCTCACAAATTGTTAAAATCAACTATACTCTCACTTTTCAATCAAATCAACGATTCTACTTTTTGTTCAAATCAACTAGACTTTCCCTTTACGATTCGCGTCACTCATCCTGGATATCAACAATTTGGAAAGTCGTTGGCGTTAACAATGATAAAGATGGATTAAACACGGGATATGTGAGTCAAGATATCAATTTAAAATTGAATTTTGCACGAGCTACTATTTTTTACAGCTCTATCTTGTAAAACCACAAAGGCTTACGACACCTTTGACATTTTTCCGGTGAAGGATGTTGTTTTTATACCTTACCTGTGCATCTATGACTTCCTGTAGATTTATATCAGCCCCTGAGCTGAAAAATACACGAGAAAATCCTTTGCTGTAGTATTCAATTTCGCAGAAAGGCTTGCCCTACTTTCCTTTTCGCAGAATAACAATTTTTCCCAGCCGTTTCGGAACAAATCGCATTTCCCGTAACTGACAATAGAATCTATCAATTAAAAGCGTGAAAAACACTCAATATATGTTTTTCTCGCACAGTTGATCTAAATCGGCTCTATCCCTTTTGCAAAAACTAAACTGAGTAAATTATCGTCGGCCCGTGAACAGAAGTGGGCGTATATACTGGCCAAATTTTCTATTATTTGAAATGCCAAAGAATAAAGTAAAAACTTATTCCAGAAACGGCAGACAAAATAATGCTCTCCAGATCTTTCCAAATATTCATCAATACTTCCCAAGCGCTAAAATGCCGCATGTAATGCGTAGAATTAATTTTTCTGCTTGTTAAGAGTAACAAAATTTCAAATCTAAGTTACAAATGCAGTCCCAAAGAGCAATTCCTCACGTGCCGACCTGTGGTCATGTAACGGAACGTAGCTCGGTCAGAGCACGTAACGCAGGGGGAATTGAAATCCCCGACAGCAAGAGAGAGAAAAATAAAGATATGAAATACACAGTCTGAGAGTTGGACAGAAAGGTAGGAAATTAACAGTGTTTAATTGGTGTGTACTCCGCAAATACCGAGTTGACAAGCATGGGGAGAATAACAAACTTTGAAAGATTAAAACACATTTATTTTTGAGATGAACACGTGGGTATAGGCACAAGGCATTTAGACAGAATTGACATGAGAGAGCACAACTGAGTTAATGAAAGGTATACATATTTCTACCGTCATAAGACTTTGAACACGATATGATATAAATGTGATGCTTACCGAGAATTCAAGTTACCAATCCTCCATCGCTGACAACAATTTACGCATCCACAAAATAGCAGGTTCCACAAGCAACACAAAGCATAATATTTGCAAGAATAGCATATCACGATTTAACCTGAACTTGTAACATGGTGTCGAATTATATGAAGCGCCGCACCATTCACAACGTGAATTCGATCCTCGGCTAAAAAAAAAATAAAACCGATTGCCTATAATTTTGATGATTTTGCGCGATACTTTGAAAAGCACTTTTCTGGGTGCTGTTCTACATTTTGAAATTGAACTTCTATCACCACCTTGAAGAGCTCTCACAACCATAAAACACTCGCCATTTTTGATAATAAGTGATTCACTGATAGATATTCACTGCCGATGTGCTATCGTTCACTCGCTGATCTCCTTCGTCGTTGCTGAGAATAGCTGCTGTCCTGTGCTGATGTCTCGCTAACGTGCTGCAGCGGTACCTGCTGCCGCTCCTTCTTCGGCAGCGGTACCTGCTGCCGGCATTACAATTCGTATTCGCAGCTGCCCTGGTGCCGGGAATTTCTTAAGAGTTTCGTTGGTGCGCCAATTCACTGTAGTTTTGTGCGTTGATCTTCGCATTGTTGGTGAACGAACTTAACTGTAGATATTCGCAATGTTAACAATTGCGTGGCTCCAAATCTTGACGCTGAAGTTGCCTGTGAGTTCGACCCCGATGCAAAGATAATTGAATGCTCTCGGTTGAATATCCGACGCGTTTACACATGACGACCACCGATGCGAGGCCGGTTTGCTTCGATCAGGCTTCTTTTGTAAGATGGTGCTTCAACGGTTGCCGACGTTCAACGTTGTTTCTTGTACTTCGAATTGTTAACTTTACTCCAACCTTCCGATTGCAGTTTGGTAGAAGGCAAGCCGGCGCTTGCTGACCTGCTGTGTGGTGCACCCTCAGACGTCGTGCGCCTCCTCTCACGTGCGTCCAAAAATCCTTCACGAGGCTTCATCTTCCCTCCTTATAAGTGTTTCGCTTCCTTCCTTCGAGATTGATCCAGATCATTCTATTGTACAGAGGCAGCATCTGCATCCTGATTGGCTGAATCCTTGTTTGTTCTGACGTCTGGGACTCCCATTGGTGTGTGCTCAGATATACCTTCTACCGTCATAAGACTTTAAACACGATATGATATAAATGTGATGCTTACCGAGAATTCAAGTTACCAATCCTCCATCGCTGACAACAATTTACGCATCCACAAAATAGCAGGTTCCACAAGCAACACAAAGCATAATATTTGCGAGAATAGCATATCACGATTTATCCTGAACTTGTAACATGGTGTCGAATTATATGAAGCGCCGCACCATTCACAACGTGAATTCGATCCTCGGCTAAAAAAAAATAAAACCGATTGTCTATAATTTAGATGATTTTGCGCGATACTTTGAAAAGCACTTTTCTGGGTGCTGTTCTACATTTTGAAATTGAACTTCTAGCACCACCTTAAAGAGCTCTCACAACCATAAAACACTCGCCATTTTTGATAATAAGTGATTCACTGATAGATATTCACTGCCGATGTGCTATCGTTCACTCGCTGATCTCCTTCGTCGTTGCTGAGAATAGCTGCTGTCCTGTGCTGATGTCTCGCTAACGTGCTGCAGCGGTACTTGCTGCCTCTCCTTCTTCGGCAGCGGTACCTGCTGCCGGCATTACAACTCGTATTCGCAGCTGCCCTGGTGCCGGGAATTTCTTAAGAGTTTCGTTGGTGCGCCAATTCACTGTAGTTTTGTGCGTTGATCTTCGCATTGTTGGTGAACGAACTTAACTGTAGATATTCGCAATGTTAGCAATTGCGTGGCTCCAAATCTTGACGCTGAAGTTGCCTGTGAGTTCGACCCCGATGCAAAGATATTTGAATGCTCTCGGTTGAATATCCGACGCGTTTACACATGACGACCACCGATGCGAGGCTGGTTTGCTTCGATCAGGCTTCTTTTGTAAGATGGTGCTTCAACGGTTGCCGACTTTCAACGTTGTTTCTTGTACTTCGAATTGTTAACTTTACTCCAACCTTCCGATTGCACTTTGGTAGAAGGCAAGCCGGCGCTTGCCGACCTGCTGTGTGGTGCACCCTCAGACGTCGTGCGCCTTCCTCTCACGTGCGTCCAAAAATCCTTCACGAGGCTTCATCTTCCCTCCTTATAAGTGTTTCGCTTCCTTCCTTCGAGGTTGATCCAGATCATTCTATTGTACAGAGGCAGCATCTGCATCCTGATTGGCGGAATCCTTGTTTGTTCTGACGTCTGGGACTCCCATTGGTGTGTGCTCAGACACACCTTCTCGCGTCATTCCTTTAACGAGCGGTGATTCGCTCAGGTCGTGTGGGTCTCTGTTCCTACGTCACGTCCGCCTCTTGCTCTCCAAAGCCTCGGCTTGTGTGCGCTTGTGTTGTGCGTGTGTTTGTGTGTGCGTCGATGTGTGTTGTGTATTTTTGTGCTTTTCTTGTGTGTGTGAGTCGTTCACGATGCCTACGCTCGCAGTGCTGGCCTCTTGAGGCCGTGAAATATGACACACCTCTACCCAGCTCAGCTTTTCTCATGTCGAGCCAGCCTCTGCGATATTGCTCAAACAATCGCTGCTTGTTTTTCGACAGAACATTGAAGAATTAATCTTACACACACGGGTAAACTTTGGTCCACATTCTCACGCTCACGAATACCAGTGATGACGGTTTTTGACGTTTCCTAAAGTGAAGTATTTTCCCAAAAACATTCTACGAGCATGTTTTCCCAAAAAAATATATTTTACGAGAGTATTTCTTAAGAATTCCCAAAAACATTTTATGGGAGCAGTATTTCCTCACAGTCATAATTGCCCATATTTTTCAACATAAATCTCAAATGGGTAGAAATTACGAATAATTACCTCCTAACAATTTTTAGTGCTGCTATAGCGTGTGGTCTACCACACTATAGCATGAGATCAAGCTTAAAAGTTATACTGCCATTAACTTTCCAAATCCACTTTTTCGTACACAATTCTTCAATGATGGAACATTTTCCTTTACCGCCTGGTTTTGAGCATGGAAATTTCAAACTGACTTATTTCGTGACCGAAAGATATTTATCCTGATTAACTCATATTGTCGGCCGTAATAATTCAACCAACGTCGTGAGAACACTGAATCTAATTAACAAGTTTCAAAGAAAGTAGCTCACCTATTTTATGCGAGCGCAAGTGAATATACGAGTATGCCCATAAGAAAATAAAAAGAAGAGCATGGCTTCTGTTCACGCTTGCGTCCTTTTATTCAAAATTATTGCCACATTTTCAACGTCATTTTCCCAATTCATTTCCCGTGGTGGTTGCCTCTTGACCACAGAACCTTCCTTCGACGCCAATTCCTTACTTTGATTCTGACGGCGTCGTGAACGGAGTCCTTGCCGGGCCATAGAAATTTCTGCAGTTTAAGTCTTCTATTTTATGCGTCGTTGAATGTCTTCAATAACAAGGGCCGCAGCTTTGTTTACGTGAGAGGGAAGAAACACAAAAATACTCTCAGCATATTCTGAGGTGCCTCTTACTTTTTTTGCATCAGTTCAGAAAAGTGAATGAGAATGGGAAGAGACCATCAAAAATGAATTGCTGTGACACTAGTAATACAGAACCTGGCACTGCCACCTGTTTGAAACTGATGAAGAGTTTCTAAAGTGAAAGAATTTTCTCTGTTCTAAGTGTGATCCTTACGTGTTTTAAACATTGGTATTATATTTCAATCTCAGTTTAAAACAAAGACATGGCTTCACGTTTTGGACAAATGAGGCGTCACTTCATAAATTCAGGTGCCCAAACACACTTCAAACTCAATTTTTATGCTTCTTCAAATTTTCTCAAATACTCAAATGTACTTTCCATAATATATTCAAGTCTTTATTATTTTCTAGCAAATAGTGCAAAGGATTTGGCTAGTAGTAACGGAACAGTCTCTTGGAACTCAAAATGAAGCATCGGTGTTGAAAAAACATACGACACCAGCATGAATACGCCTCAAAGGGTCAGTTTGAATAGAAGGCTACAGTTTCCGCGAACAAGAAAAAAGTGCCTGAATATGAGAGCGCAACCTCGAAATAAGGCAAACATATACAGCTTAGTGGGAAAAATAGTCTAGTTTCGAGGTAAATAAAGCTTCTGGAGTATCGATAAAATGAGCTACAATGTTACGTGGTGAATAAAATGGCAATAATATCGAGAAAATACGCTACAAAACTTCGTTGTGAATAAAATGTCTATAACAACGGGAAGATAAACCCCTGTGCTTCGTCGTGAATAAAATTTTATACCCATCGGTAAAATGACTAACTGTGCTTCTTGGAAAGTATGATCCTAATAAAATCGGTAAAGTAATCAAGCGTGTTTTATGGAGAATAAAATGCTGAGAATCTCGGAAAATGATCTATAGAGGCTCGTATTAAATAAACGAAACGTGCATCAACATTATTCAGAGCCCCGCTCTACTCAGAATCTTCACCCGATCCTAAAAACCAGTCGTGACACTCATGCAAAAAATGACCAAGTCTTAAGGGCCGTGCGAGGGACGGTGCCGGAATCAGAGTTCGCAGGTCCTAAAGCTCAATTAAAACTTCACACGTGGGACTCAAGTGGAGGCGCTTGCCTCCGCCAGATCAAGCTTAAGTGTCAAAGTTATATTGCCACTAACTTCTGAAATTAACTTTTTCGGACACAATTCTTCAGGGATGGAAAATTTTCCTCGACTTCCAGGTGTGAGTATGGAAATTTCAAACTGACTGGTTTGATGGCTCATAAGTTCGTTTAGTTCACCAAAGTGACCTCGATTGAAGAAAGTCGCGGGTTACACTTTCAAATTATCTTGTTTTGAGGTGCTCTTCGCCCCCGACGATGTGTGTGTGTTAGTGTGCAAATACCTCGATGCTTTGTGCGTGATAGCAGGGTATTTCTAAACAATTACTGCTGGAGAATATTACATGATTTTTAGTGATGCCCTTCCATGTAGGCTGCCTAAGTAACGAACGAAATTAAGGTTGTGTTAATAAGGTATTTATTAGTATCTGTGCTCGTTTGTTAATGAAAATATATAAGTTCAATTTTGAAGCTCTAATTCTGTACTGGTTTTCCTCTCTGCCAAGTTTTTTTGAAGTAAATCTTTCGGTTCATTATCTTCCATTCAAATTATGGGGGAAATAAACGGTCGAATTTCACTTTGATGACAATGTAACACATTTAGAATTCTACGGAGCAATAATTCAGTCTCAAACGCAACAAAACTACAAAAACACGTTTATATTTTCCAGCGATCTAAATGCTTGAGGGAAGATGAAGCTTGAGAACCCAAGAACAAATGTCATTGTGCACGAAGGCATTTATGTTTGGTACAGATCAGGTTTTGTTTGCAACACTATAAGGCGGAGAGTGGAGTCGGATTTCCATGCATATTAAACCTTCAGTCTGCCATTCCTTGCAGAGCGCACGATAACGCCTGAGACTTTTACGGCTGCCAGCCACCGCTCTAGCGACAGCGGGATCTGCTCCTCTTCAACACATTTTGCTTGTATTCGCGCTCTTCGCTCCGTAGAATTTCTGGGCCGGTTTGTTGAGTTGCATCCTCAGATATGATCGTCACCTCTGAAACAACTGTGGAACTGTCAACTGCAGACCGACTTCAGTATTGATTTGTGTTTTATTTTCCAGTACACTCCATGTTAACCACACATATTTTCGTTGGCTTATGTGTCGAAAATATGCTTCAAATCATCAATTATCAAATAGTAACACTGCGGAACTGCCATCTGCAGAGTGACCTCATTAACGGTTTTTGTTATATCTCCATGTTCACTCAATTGTATTCATGCATGTTTTCATTGGTTAGTGTGTCGCAAATCAGCTTCAAATTATGAATTACCAAATGGAACCCCTGCGGAACCGTCAACTGAAGAGTGACTTGAGTATTAGTTTCTGTCATGTCTTCTGGTTCACTCCATGTTAGCCATTCATGTTTCCATTAATTAATGTGGCGTAAATATGTCTATCTGAGCTGTGTGATTATTCAAACAGATGATTGTGCCACCCTGCAGTCGTATGTGATTAGGTTCATTTTAAAACTTCTGAAGATACTCTCTAAAAGCACTTACTTTCAGAAATGAAATCAAATACAAAAAAAAGCGTAACTAATTTTAACTTTATTTCGCTTTGATATTAGCTATCTCTCATTGGTCGTTATTTGTCACTCAGATAATACAATATCACTCACTCAGAGATCTCATTATTTTTCGGCTATAATTCCATGCATACATCATAAAATACTGTTTGATTTATGCATAAAAAATAAGTAGAGAATACGAAACAATTCATGAAGCATAATTCCTCATCATTCAACTACAGCACATTTGTAACTTTCTGAACAACTGGGATGCCATCTGAAGATTTCAGATATTCAAGCACCCAGAACGCTTGTTTTATCAGAACGTATATCGATCAAACTCGGATGATATTCGTCAAGACATCTGCGAACAAATCAAAATGTGGCTCCTGGGAAGGCTATTTTTGTTCAAAAACTTGTAATCCTCTGACTTGACGATCTCCATTTCTCAGGGGACGCAAGCATCTTATGTCAGCGCATGAACTTAATGACTTTGTCAGCCTCAGAAGGCCTCCTCATGGCTTGTCAGTAAGACAGCCAAATTGACATCATCATGGTCAAAACATTCCTATTTGGCTGGACGTCAAATAAAATTTGTCAGAAAGACAACCCAACATCTGGTAACACTGCAGGACTTTCCAGACGCTGAGGTGTACTCACTGTCAACGGTGTTTGAAGATGAACAAGTTAGAGGATATTGGTTAGGCAAAAGGCCAATTTGACTACAATGAATGCCTGTCGCCAGGGAGAATTCACCTCGGTCTGTTGGACTTCAAGTTATTCCTCGAGATCTGCTGGGGAATAATATTTTTTCCGTAAATACGAAGCTTCCTGTTGTTTGTTAAGGTATCTTGGTTCGTACGAAATTTTGCAGCGGTGTAGGTATGGAAATTTTGAATCGTGCAAGACCAAATTCATCGCTTGAATTGGTATGAAAGAGTTGAGCTGTGTATTTAGACTTGCTAGTGTTGAAAACCAAAAACATCCACAAAATTAAACTCATTCATGTTCATAACTTGTAATCATAACTAGGCCTATCTTGGCAATGTCCTTATCTGAGTAGTTTCTTTCTTCCATTATTTTCCTTACTCCCTTTTATAATATAATTCTTCACTATTGTAACATATTAGAAGTGCAATACTTTTAGACTATCGAAAAACTTCATAGATCGAAGTACATCGAATCGTAAAATCTATCAATACTCTTTTTTTTGCTATAAGGGATCAAACGATTGCAAAAAGAGATCAAATAACTGCTATAAAAGGTCAGACATCTGCTGTAAGGGATCGGACAACAGCTATGAGGGATCAAACAACTTCTCTAAGAGAACAGACCACTACTATAAGAAATCAGACGACTGCTCATTAGGGGTCAGACCACTGCTATAAGGAATCAGAGAAGCGATGAAAGGGCCATTGATCTCATTTCTGATGCCATATTCCATTTTACTATAATTATGAGTGAGCTCGCTGAACCATGTTCAGAATATGGTATTTTCCCATCAGGGTGAACTCAACACGTCTATACTTATCTATAAATCCAAATGCAAGTATTCCCGTAATTATTTTATGCATATACATCTCAAATGCTTATAAAGTACATAAATTGTGTACAGTTAAGATTTTTATCTATTTTTATTTAGAGACCATCGGCAGCAGAAGTCCTCTTCGTAGCAGTGGAAGGCCGGGATATGTTCAATCCCTTTTTGAAGGCCCTGCAATGATTGATTATAACAAGTAAGCGCATAAACCACGTTATAAATCGTTCCATTATTTGTATTTTGATATGAAATCCGATTTCAAAATATTAGACTCAGCTTCAACCCCGTATGACCTCAGAATTTTAGAGTCCTTGCATATCTTCAAGCGAAACTCGGATTTGAACAATATGGACAGCTCGTACCCTTTCCAAATAGTGAATAGATAGATTCCTCGTCAGTACCAGCCTAATTTCATCTCATACTTATGTGCCACATGTATATTTTTCTTTGTGCTTCTGAACTTTATTCTTTGTTTTTGTCCGTGTCATACTTTTTTTTTTTTTCATGATATATTTTTAGTGCCTTCAATTCATTTTACTTTGATCTTATATTTCAGACGCAATTCTTTCTTTTTGCGTTTGAACTGATGTTTGAGCTGGACTCCAAAACGTTTTCGTAGTACAGATGATAAATTTCATTGGAATTTTCTTTGTTTTTAGGTTTTTGAAATGAAATCCTGAGTGTTTTTTGCACTAACTTTTGGATTATAATTGCACGGTGAGCAAAAGAATACTTGAATTTGATCAATTATTTTGCACATAAACAATTGTGAGATTTGCATCCAGTTAAAGCATGCTTTCTTTAAGAAAGATTGCAACACTTCTCATCAATTTGAAAAACTAAAACTAAAAATACACGGTGGAAAAAATGTTCGGATGACATAACATTCATAAATGAAGCGTCACCAAAGAAATATTACATCACAATACAAGTACTGTAATTATTATTTTTATGGTATTATTAAACGAAAACATACGTAAAATAAATGCATGATGTAAAAAAATTGAGAAACAGGTTTCACCATTTAATGGGCGAGTATTGAAATTTCAATTCAGATATGACAATTAAATCCCGATGTGCGATGGGGATACCAATTTTTGAGCCTATAAAATCACCCTGCTCTACAGATATTCGATTGCAGTACAGATAATGGTGATATTCGATAACAGTATTTGCCTGTTTCCTCATCTTGTTTTTATGGAATGAAAGCAGTCATATTAAAACGACCATTTTAAAATATCTTCCTGTATACTTTTGGTGTTTATTTCTTAATATCTTAGTATCTTAATATCTTTCTATCTTTATATCTTAACATTAGGTGTTTATTTCTGTTTTTATAAGATCGTATATATATTATTAAAATTTTTATTTCGGTAGATAATCGAGATGTGTAAATCAGTTCACATTTAAATTCTATATATCAGTGTAAATTCAAGGTGTGTACTTAAGTGTGTCATGGGAAAAAAATAATTAAGTGTACAGATGAAAAATATTTCAGTTCATTAGTGAAATATTTCAGTTCATTAGTAAAATATTTAAGTTAATTAGTGAAATATTTCAGCTCATTAGTGAAATATCTTGCAGTAATGAAACACATTTCAGTGCATGATGAGACTACTCGTATTGCAAATTTCTGAACTCTAGATTAGGCAAAAATGATAGCAGGAGGTCCAGAATGCATCGGAAACTTGCAGGAATGAATCTAAACTTATGTTAGATTGATAAGAACTTAGTACGGCTAACCCCGAACTTTAGTTAAATTAATTTGAACTCTAGTTCATTTAATTTTGATTTGCGTCTAGTCGTCTTTGAGCTTCGTTTAATAATATGAATTTGTGTTGGAATACTTTGCACTTGAACAGGATTAATCTAAGCTCACGTTAGTTTGATTTGAAGTTTGAAGCTGAGTCGGATAAATGTAAACTCTAGTTTGATAAGCTTCTAATTTGAATGAAAAAAGATGTAGAAATAAATTGGGCAGATCCCCCCAACGATATACAAATAGAGGCAAGCACCGATGTTGTACTTTCCGATCATTCAGCCCTGATGTTTTTAACAACTACCTACGTAAAGACTGAGAAGAAGGGTTTCATAGTAACTATTAGGTTATTCAAGATTTTTCATAAATAAGGCAAGATGAATCTGCTAAATACATAAATAAATGATCGATAATTAGAACCCGTTTTTACTGGGTAATTAAAAACTCATTGTCCAACAATATTCTATCATTTGACATTAATTTAGCCATGACGTGAAATCGTGATTTGTGTTTTCTCACTAGAAAAGGACGTGAAATTAAATTGAGATGAGTTAAAAGGCTGATTTCCCTTATCAATTCGGGTAGCTTTGATTCCAATTCCAGTTGTGTTTGGAATGCGTCGCTACTATTTCCATGATGAAACGAAACTTTCGATGATGGCAGTCGGTGTCGCTGGGAAGTACTCGGTGATGTTTTCTTTAGATGTTTACACTGATGTAAAGGTCGCGTGAAATTCCAGGGTTGGCTTGCTCTTTGTAACATGCTCTACAGTATCATGTCCTACGAAAACACGAACCGAGTACTGTTTTTATTATAACATTTCAGTAATGCCATCAGTAAAATACCATTAGCATTTAAATTCAAGCAAAATTATGATGGTATTACTGATACGAGTTTTCTTACGATGGTAATACTGATACGTTTATAATTTCTCGATTCGGGTTTTTGAGCGATATAATGTATAATTCGCGAAGCCTTCGATCATGGTATGCTTTAACCACGAAACTCGAAGAAAGGTAAGTAATCTGAAGCTATTATAGATTCACATTTCGATTGCACCTGTAGGTCAGATGAAATATTTCCTGAATAAAATTTATTAAAATTAATTTGTAAAATTAATATAACTTCGAAAAGCTGCGCAAAATTTTACAAATTCGAAAAACACTGTTTCCGAGCTATGTAGCCTTAATAATGCAGCCTTAATAAAAACTAAGTCTGAATATGCAGGAATCGGCATACACCATGAAGATATTTTGCAACTATTCTTTGTGCATAGTGTAGAATTTCTTTTATTTTCATTGAAGGTTCTAAAAAACGGTGGTCTTTGACATGCGTAATCAGGAGATTTATTTAAATCGAAACGTTACTATGAACTAATCGTAATCAATTAAGTGGTCACAAGGTCACATAATATTCAGCAAGGATTCATGGTCTGCATTAACATTTTTTGTTCAGAACTTGATGTGAAGAACAGTTATTTGCTATCCATTTTGTTTCCCTGACTCAAGTTTAGGTGAATCAGAAAATTATCTTCGTCTTCTAGATTGTTTTTTCGAATGTTGAAATAATTTAGGACAAGACAACAGAAATATCCTAATCTTTATCTCCTAAACGTAATAACATCCGCCGAAAAAAATTGAATTTGGTCAAGAATTGAGCACTAATAATTGATAGCTATTGTACCACTGGAAAACAATTGGTAATTCAAACGAACTTCTTTGATTACGCTAATAATGTAACATGAAAGGCTATGCAAAAATAAGTACCGTTTCTGGTACCGGTGTTTGCGATAATAATTAGTTCTAGTATAATTTTATAGCACTAGGGGAAGAGCACGTAGACATCAACTCTCTGTACATAGTTTACGTCCGTGTGATCTATGAATTATAAAAGACATATTCGCAATGAATCAAAGAAAATTCTTTTCATTCTTCTTACCACTAAACCCAAATAATTTAAATAGACTCTGATACAAGCTGTAATATATTTTCTAAACTTTTTTCTTTCAATAGCAAATTTTTCATGACAAAGAATTCTGAAGGGCTCACCACGAGGAGAATCTTCCTTTGTGTGCAATTCAAAAGTTTGTCTCGGTGTTTTCTTAAGAACGAAATGAGCTAATTATAAGTTTAGAACATATAAACTTTATTTCTAAATAAAATGCTGTACGGGTTGCGATTCGAGCTTCTCCAAGAAGCCTTGGAGAAACGACCCTGAATGAAAGACACTCGTTTCGTTTTGCCAGGCGTCTACAGGATCTAACTGAAATTTCTTAATTGGACGCAAAGTTTTGCTTTGATCTCATGAGGCGAATTATTTTCTTTCGTTCTCAGTGGAAGAAAACGCCGGAGCAGTGCCCAGATACATCAGTGGTGTGGCAGCGTGTTCTCAAGAAAGGACTTGTTTTTAACATACGTGACGGCATGAGAGCTATAGCTTTAAAGAGTTTAAATTAGAAGCCATTTTTTTACCGATGTCAGAATTCACCCTCGTGGAAAATTGCCTCGCTAGATGATAGGGCGTTGTGGAAGATCCGTGTGCGAGAACAGAATCAATATATTTATATAAGTCGATTTTACACCACGAACTTCATGGATTTTCAATGCAGTCATTCAAGAATTCATCGTTATGTCAAGAAAAAATTGGTACTGATAGAATTAATTTTTTAAATTTACATCGGCTCTCCTTACTTCATAATACAGTCCAGTCAATTAAGCATCATCTGAAAATGAACAATCAAATTCATGAATTTAACCCTTAATATTTGTGGTAACAAATGATTTCTGATTGTATGTGCAGAGGGAGATTCGAAAGTATATATGTATCGTTGAATTACTTTAAATTTCATAAGCAATGAAAGTTCTAGAAGAAAGACACTGAGGTAGCGAATAAATATTCCTGTTTTCATAGTTCTTTAATTATAGTCCCTCCTATAATTAAAGTTATGTTCTATATTCCAGTACACTACATTATTTTACTGCGTAAATTCGTACAACAATAATAGTAGATAAATAGCGTGAACTTTATTGTAAGAGACTAAAGTTACAAGACACTACTTGTTGTCGATTCTTGCTGTGCTCTAATTTTGATTTTATCAAACTGCAATCCCCTTGAAGTTGACTCCATCACGAAATCCTGCGTATAGGTCATCAAAAATTTGGTTCAGAATAATTCACTCAGGCTGCTCGGCTGTCGATAAAGTTCTTTTTTTATACATTATTAACATGAAATTTGACGAAAATGTTGATAGCATTTCGTATGACTTTGTTGTGTTCGCAGAGCTATAATATCAAACGAGAAGTATCTATTTAGATGATGTGGATGTGAAAAGCGAAAATTCTCTTTGTCCACTGAGTTCATGCACGTATTAAGGTAGGACATTACCATGCGATCTGAATACTACACGGGAAGGGAAGCGACCATAAACCTACAAAAAATTTTTTTCGAAGTTGAGATTTAATTTACGCAATGAATTTTATAATGTATTCCCAATACCGTTTTTATCAACTTTGGCCCGAGCTTCCCATGTTAAAAGTACGAATATGATCATTTTGTGTGCTTCATTTATTAATCGTTAAGACCTTCCTTGATTTCTGAGTGGAAATTAGTATAAGAAAAGGTGAGTGATTGCGACAGGAACTAATCGCCACACAGAATAAATCACTGAATAACGATGACAATTATAAAAAAATCAACACTCATCTTTCAACTAATTTACGTGCGTATACGCCGCACCTTACGTAACTATTGCAATGTTAAGTTAGAATACTTGTTCTCCAAGAATTAGTCATTGAAAAATGATAAAAAAACAAATCTTAGAGATTATATTCTAATCTGCATAAGGGGAGAGCAACGTTGTATGCGATTCGTTTCTTCACAACCACCATAGAGAGTTAAGGAATTACGATGAAATATGTAAAGACAGAGTAAATTAATATTAAAGATGGCGTAGTAGTAGCTGACAGAGCTACACCCTCGATCTAGCCCTAGTTGTTAAATGTCTGTTAGTGTAAAGCTGCCCATAGATGATTAATTTAATTGTCAATATCATTGACTCAATATATTGACGATATTTTTTTTTTGCCCACTAAGTCAATTAATTATCGGTCGTCAATCAAGCCCACAGACAATCAATTAAATTGTCAATATTCATTAATGTCAATTATAATGACTATAAAATTGATCGTCTATGAGCCACTTTACATCAGTGGCCGGCACCATTACTGGTAGATGCATGTTAGATATAAAGAGAACAACGCATCGTATGTGCAGCATGACATGCGTTGTAACTGTTACGTATGATGGTTGCTAGATATGTGTTATATTGCATCATATTAGCTATAAGGTCATATTTCTCTGCTCCATCTGATGCTTATGAGGTGCGTCTAAAGTTGCATCACACTCCAAAGTTACACCCGATGCTCACTTGGTAAATGTAACATTCCATCAAATGTGCTACATGACACTCCAAATATAATGACTTTGTAAACTTTGTATATAATTACGTCCTCGCGAGTGACACTCGTGAATTTCCTCTTCAGATACCACTAATGACACTCTAGATATAATGACTTCCTCCCGAATGTTCGTCACTCAAATTCGCGGAAATTCAAAGGCCGCGGCTCAGTTTGTGAGTTGATCGTTTCTGGAAAGAAAGAAATCGGTCCCCGTGTATCATCAAAGAAAATCTTCGTTTTAATTTTGTAACTTTTATGACCACTACCAAACGCTCTAAGTTTTTAAATATTTCATGTCTGTCAGTTCTGTTAAAACCATTTTGAGCTACTGGAACTGAATTTTGCACGATTTTATTTGCGGTGAACTGTTAAAACGGCATATTTGAACATCTAGGCCAATCGCTATTCTCTAAATTATTATTAATATAATACAATTCTTGTTTCCCATGAAACAAAAAAATAAGATCGTTAAACTATAGCGACTAGCAATCTACTCCACCATTAGAAGTGAATAAAAGCAAGTAGAAGAGTTTTTTATTGGATACCGCATATTAATTTTAATTTCATTTAATCAAAGTTGCAAATTTAACGAATCCATCACTACAATTAGTTAAATGGGCTCAAGTTTCTTCTGAAAACTCCATTCCAATCTTGGTTGCAATGACAGCTTAGCATTATGGGTGGCTACGAGTGAGAAGATTATTCAAAATATGAAGTATGAAGATTTACTCGAATATTACGCAAAAGCTAAAGTATGATTTCTTACATAAAATGAAGTAAACTAAATAATCAAATTATTCTTTAAATATGTGTAAGAGCATTGATGAAGGGTAACTACAAGCAAAGCAATATAATTTATTTGCAATTAACTTCTGACAATGCAAATATAATTCGGACAGCTTTTTAATGATTTACCAGATGAGGAAGATTCTTAGCAAGCAACTATTATTGACAAGCAGCCGGTACCAGTGACAGAAAGAAGCAACGATTTACAGAATAACTGTTTCTTACATCAATAATAAAGGTGCACAATACGGATTCGTATTCCAAAAGTTCGAGTCTAGCGATAATCCGAAGCAGAAAATGCTGACGTCGCAATACTGCTGCTGCAGTTCGTGCATTGAGAAATATGACCCAAAAATGGTCAAGGCATGAATTAAATGTGTGACCCCTTATGAAATTGTCCTTTTTTCGCTCTCTTTTGGTCAAATGTTTAAGGAATCGCCAAATTATGCCACGTATTAACATTATTATATATCAAAGTGAACAGCTATTCCTAAGCAACATCTTTTCCTCTGTCTAATTTTAAATAAAATTTACAGCAACCAGAATGATTCCAGTGACAATTTGATGCAATATCAGGGATAAATTCTAGTTTATTTTCGCGTGTAAGACCAAGTTAACTTGAATATTTTTCTTAGCACAAATTGACTCAGCTAACTCTCAGTTTCGAATTAATTCTAACATATACTGCATGTGTATTTGAACTAATTTTAACACCTGCATGTATAAAAGGCAGATCAAATACTATTGAATCTGTAAAATCACATAAAAAAACGATAATAGTTATGATAAATTTTGATAAACCAGTACACAACAACAATTTCTGATTCTCATTCCCTTCTACTCTCAATGTCGTAAAATTTAGGTTACCGATATACTTTACCGATATCATTTTATATCTCCTCAAATTTGATGCAAATTTAGTTTATTATTATATTTTTCGTTTTATTTTGAGCGCCAATTCGAAATGAATTCTTTTACTGTTTATTCACCTATAACTAAACATGCACCTACCCCATTGTAACCTATCTTGCTCAGGTTAATAGTTATTAATAATCAGAATTCGACGTTTTGAGTTTGTGTTATAAACACAATGGCTAGTTTAGATAGGTATGAGCAGAATGATACAATTAGTTAGAAGCCTTGAAAGAAATTTAATACTGGCAAATAATTAAAACTTTGCGTAAAAAGTAACACAGTAACCAAAAAAAAATAATACATATGTGTAGTTTACGTTTCAGCCGAACAGAGCATATATCATTTGACATATTTACACGTTTTATATGAACGCTTAAAAATTCAATCAGTGCAACCTATAACTTAGAAAAAATGTGTTGTACTGGCACTTTTATGATCAAGTTTAGCTTCGTCAACCGCCTGAAATATTACGAGGCAACGAATGATGCAAAAGAAAACTTGGTGACGTAGTTTCTTAGTGATACTTAAATCGAGATTAAGGCAAAGTGCCATGAGGATAGAAATATCCTGCCTGATGTCATCACAACGATTGAGTATACATTTGAACGTCATGTTGAAGTAAGAACATAACACGATGCATTTACGTCTCTCACTCAAAATATTCCACAATAGATTCATATTACCATTCAAATTTAGTAGTGTATACAAATCACTGCACATCAATAAATTTCGTATCGTGTCCAAAAATATCAACGTATAACAAAAAACAAGGAAACAGTATTTTCTCCGTGGGTTGTGTGAGAGGGAATGTGCAGATTTGGCAGCTGACTTGAGAGAGTTCGGCTTTTTTTCCGCTACCTCAACAGATCATTATTGAAAGGTTCCCAGTGTCTGTAGGTCTTGTGCCTCCTACTCAAACATAATTTCTCTAGGGTGAAAAAATGAAATGATTGTTGTTAAATGAATGCCCTCAAAATGGAAAAGAAAAATAAGTATTAAATAAATTTTAGTGCTTTAAATGAAGTTCCACAGAACGTCATCTTAAACATTCGTGCTTCCTGACCTCCATATTTTTTGAATTGATCGGGTATCTACGAAATAACTATCTGCGAAAGCTATTGCATAAATAATGCATGTAATATTTGATTTGATTTTTTGTTTATTTTTTGGAGAAAAAACACTTTACAAGACTTTATCGTAGTTTTCTTTCTTCCCAACTACCGAAAGCCACCGTGTAGGAAGCTTTGCAATTCTATTTACACGTTATACCTAATCGTCCAATTGATGGCCCAGGTAACGGAGACAGAAAATTTTTAGAGTGCTGCTTTCATGTTCTTATAGTTTTATAACAGGCCAATTTGTGACGGACACATTGAGGTGAAGAACGCAATGTGCGAATGATAATAATTCAAAATCTTAGTTTTTATCAACGATATTGTATGTATTATGCGCGATATTAGTAATGTCGTGCAGGTTTCCGCAGCATTTTTTAAATTGTAATCTTAGCCTCAAGTTGTTAGAGTTACCATTTGCTCATTTTCCTTGTGAGTTTTTTTGAATTTACGGTGAACGATTAATGCTTTACTTACTTTGTAATTTAAGGTAAAATTTTCGCTATGACGTGTACAACTCCTTCAATTCTGTCATTATTATTTCATGGCATCCATCAGAAACGGCTAACATTTGTTTGACTAAAGCCTACTCATGCCTCTACAATCATTGATATTGGAAAACTTAAACGATATTTCACCAGCTTACCTGAGATTTTGATTATACCCAGTCGGAAATAATGGTTGTGATTATAGTAGAATATAGTGGTGAATAAGAGATTAAAGACGATTATGGACGATGAAATAATATGGTACATATATCGACCATAACATAACGTTGATCTTAGTATATTTCGGTCGATATTGGTAGAGGTAATATTGGTTGTTTATGGTTTGTTAACATAACGTAGATTTTAGTTTATTTAGGTCGATATTGGTGCAGGCACCAATGGTTGATTAAGGTTTGCAATTACATGGATGTTTTAAGTCTACATATGGCAGAGCATAGATAAATGTAGCTTTAACTTTGCTCCGTAAATTAAGCACATAAAAACAGCTGTTCATAATAAATTATAAATTTATTCGTTTTAAAATGTGCAAAATGTTTTCTTTCATCATTTAACACCTACATAAGCTAAAAATCATTAGAATCCCGCAATATATTTATATTTACTTCAATTATGCATATACGGTATTGTTGATTAAAGTTGTGTCCTCATCTAGTGTATCAATTAAATATTCTATGAGTAATTGTCAAATGACTCTTAGAGAAAACGAACTGTGAAGTTAATCTTTAAATGTTCAAGTTACCTGGAAAGCAATACTTTAATAATAAAATGACATTTAAGACAGTCCAGACTATTTTCGTTCCTTCGTTACGAATCACATTTGAAATTTGCCTTCATACTTTGGGATAAAACACTGTTAGCCCATCCAGAGAATGATTTATGTAGTGAAATGTGCCGTAAAATTGAAAAGTTATGTGACGCGTTCAAAATTTGTTACCCGAACGCAGCGTTTCCAAGGTACACCCATGGTTTAGTACTTGTTCGACTTGTTCGATCATTGTACCTAACTCCAGATGTTGATTCAAATTTGTATGGTAACTTTTTTGCAGCGACATTTGACACTCTTGTACTGCAAAGGTTCTACTTGTACCTTTACACCTACAAGACGTTAAAATGTGAATTAAACCTATATAACAGTTTTATTGCGTTCGTATGCAACGTAGCTTATGTTTGTACGAACTACGCAAAGTATAAAATATGTCTGAAAAACTAATTCTTTTACTATTACTTCTACGCAGCGAATAAAAGAAATTACATGAGAATTACAAGAGTCTATAGCAAAACAATGATTCGGAACACTGACAATTAATTCATAGAAAAATCACTTTTACTTTAATGTGATTAATTTCCTTGTATTTGCATTACAATACTTGGATCTTACCTCTGGCAGCTCATCCAGGCACTAGTTGGTTAGTTATGACTCAACGGCCGGCGTGGCTGCATCTGTGCACTGAACTGTTGTTTCAATTGATCGTTTGATCCAATGTGGGTAGAAAAAAGAACTTCGAGGTTTGTCTCAAAGGCAGACGCGACGCCGTATAAAAATATCTATATTAGAGACTGGTAGAGTAGGACCTACTCTCTGCGAAACTACTAGTAGTAATCTTTTTGCTAGTATGAGTGATTGCAACTTAGAAAGTGACCCTAAGGAGGACTTGCAGCAGATGACAGCTGGGAACTTATCTCAATTAAACTACTGACACATTCAAGTAAGTTGTGTTCAATAAATTTTTTTGCACATTCATAGACCTGTGTGATTTTTAGATTTATGGAATGCCCATTTTAAAATAATACCACTGACGTTATGTATAATGTAACTATCCCATGGGTTATGAGTAAAGTTTGTTTTCTATTTTAATAAAAAAGTGTTTTTTATAAATTTTTTTGTTTTGTTTTTCATCAGTTTTTGTTTTATTACTTGTTTTTTTTATCAGGATTGTGGTTTATCAAATAAATTAATTACTGTGCGTAATTCTGAATGCATAAACTAATAATAAATAATGTAATATTGTTGAAATACCTCAATGATATTATTAATTATCCATGAAAGAAAGAAAATAGGGCAAGAAAAGAGGAAAGAAAAAAAGGCCTATAGATAAACTACAGGACACAGTTCCAAGGACTATGACAAAAACTTTGCAGTTGGCCCTTGAGGTGACTCAAGTCACTCGCATGAAAACCTGTAGGGGCCCCTAGTTTCTAAACTTACCAATCATCTTGCCCATAAGCCTCGCAAAATTTCAACTATTATTCATAATCTTGTCAGAATCTTGTTGTGTCAGTAGGTGAGCGGCAACTGGGACAGGCCGTCAGGTCTATTAGGAGCAGGCTCTTTAAGGGGGCCCTCTCGTCATAATTAAATTTTGATCCGATTGGCCTGAAATTTGGCCACTAAATGTATTTTTGCAAGAGAAACATATTTTATTCAAGAATTTTTTTATTTAGGCCTTAGTTTTTTTTAAACTTGTTTATGGTTCATTTTTGGGATGTTTTCAAAAGAATTGAAGTCAATGATTTTTTATGCTAGAACAAATACAAAGACAGTTTTGAAATCCTCGTAACATTGCAAACAAACTGACATTCCTGAATTTTCTATTTGATTTTTTTTATGTATGCGTTATTTATCAATACCTAAAATATACCGAATTTTTAGGTTTTGAATTAGCAGAAAAAAAGACAACGTACAAATTGGGAAATCAAGAAATGTTAGTTTGTTAGAATTGTTCCAAGGATTCTAAAACTGTTTTTGTTTCTTCCCAGCATAAAAACTCAATGACTTCTATTCTTTTGAATTTTGAAAATAAGTGACTTTACAGTATTGGCCAGAAACAAAATTTTTGGTTGAAGTGTAATATAATGGAAAATTTATGTAATTGAATGCTGTTTTCATTTTTATTTCGATAATCTCCATGCATAACATCATGTTCACACTGTGAATTGTAATTTACAAAAAAATGAAAATTCATTTACTTATTTAATAAAATTATGAAATTTTTTGTTTTCTGTTTGATTCTTATGAAATTTGACTATTATATGTAACCTTTGAAAAGAAACACAATTTCTTCCATACATTTTTTCGATTCAGGCCTTTTTTTGAAAAAATTTGACATATTGGGTTTTAGTCCACTGGTTTTGATATTTCAAAAAAAATAGAACTCATTGATTTTTTATGCAAGAACACAACCAAGGACAGTTTTAGAATCCTTGGAACATATCTAACAAATTGAGAGTAACAAATTTTCCATTTTCCGTTTTGTTTTCTTTTAATATGGGGTCGAAATGGGGTCGAAAATTAAAGATTTTGGTCCTCTTCTCCCCCCCCCCCTCGGGGGGGGATCTATTGTCCGTAGCGCCATAAAATTTCAGGACAGAATTGTCCACCACTTAAAGTTCCTTTTCCATCAAAAACATGAAAAATTACCATCGGAGAGACAAGGGGCCTGGGAGGACCCCCTTAAACGCTTCGAGTATTTAGTGCACACATTTTTGTTTATCAGAAAAAATATAACTGTCGTTTTATTTCACAGAAACGCTTACTGGATATGAGAAGAAGCTGTATGCAGCTTCAGTAACTGGCGAATACACTAGCACAGACTGCGCTTCATCTGCAGAGGATATTCGCAGTAGAATACGCACACCGGCACCGCTTCTTCCTCGCTGCAATGCCATGCCGTCTGAAAAGAGGTAACAGCTAGCTACCTATTTATTTTGCATGGATTATATCAATGTACATCAGTTGCATTACTCACTGCATAATCATTGGCAATCATGCTTGAAATTATTAGGGGTCATCGCTATGAACCATTTAGATTTTTGGCTTGTTTTTCAAGTTCTTCTGTTGGGGTTTGGCTGTTTTTCAGTGTCTGTTTATCCGTCTGTCAAATTTTACGCTCTTTTTTCTTAATTCACTCCACAGTTTTACTCTAGTCTCATTGAAAGTTGTTTTAATCGATGTGTCTCGACATTCCCGACAGGGTGGTTGTAGCGGATTTTTCTGTCCGTAATTTTGATTGAACTTCATCAAAAATTATATCAATTCATTTTGCCTCATCTTGGCTGTCACAAACAATTTTCAAATTTGAGTTAGCCCTATTCCCATCCCCAAAAATGTAAAACTTCCCAGTTTTGCTCTGATTTTGCCTTAAGTGGAATAAATTAATTTGTCCTGTCAATTTCTAAAAATAAATGGTGACAATTTATGAATTTCTAGCTTTGACCATCCCTTACTCTTAAATTTTGAATGGTAACTCATCTCCCTACCCATCCATAATTAAAAAATGGTTTTGCGTTCATCTACTTTGTAATTTTGTTCCTATTTCATCAATAAAAATATTGATGATTTCTCTTGTTATTCCAGACATGGAAACTGTAGTTGCAATTTGAATTTTGGATTTATATTGACATGTCACCATTTCTATGCTCACCATTTGAACTACGAAATATTCCAGTTCCACGTGAAATGAAACCCATCTGCAGTTTCAGTTGACTGCGGGTCTAGTTATCCCTTGTTTCAACAAAAATGGAAATGCTATTCGTGACTTCTAATGTCGATGTGCTTGAGCAGGTGTTAAAAGGCTCCTGATAGCCAGGAATTATCAGCTGAATTATCACAACTGAAACAAGTTCAGGAAGAAAATTCCAAGAAATTGGACAAGATTCTCTTCATGCTTCATCACGAAAAATTGTCACAAGCATCTGCAAAGGAGCACATATCACGTAGCACAGGACTACCTCCACCAGCTGAGACTCTTGATCAACTGGACGTCCTACTTCAGACTCCAACACTCGTAAGTTAATTGATTTGAAAAACAGTTCCCAAGGTATGAGATATGATCATACCACAATTTACTCTAAATCACTTCCATATCTGTATTGTGCACGGTGAACTCGAAACATATTTCTTCTGTGTATTGATTGACAGATTAAATAGATCAGTGTATTTAATTGTTTGTGATAAAGTTTCAAAATGTACCACTTTGCTTCATGTCATTCAAACTGTTTGACACATCACAATAAATTACATTATTTTAATCTTTCTATCACTCTCTGTTACTTGGTATCATTCAGAATAGAAATTTAGTCTTTCACATACAGTCAATGTAGTAATGACATTCATTTATGATAACATGTAGTGCCGCGAATTTTCGTTTGAATTTCCTGTCTTTCTGAATGTTTTTAATTTCCTAATGAACTATCTTCACTATTTACTGCTACCTTCAGTAATATTTTAATAGATAACTCCTCAGATATAAATATTTCAGAAACCAACTCAATCATGTTTTTTATTTTCAGCTTGATGCTCTGAAGGAACTTCAAGGCAGGTCATCCAGTGACACAGTTCGCCGCATTATTCGAAGGCTTATGTTAAAACGACTGGCGCTATCCTTCAGCTGGACAGGACTGGGACCTTCCAGAAAGCCTACAAAAAGCAGCTTCAGAGATCATCAAGCTGGGAAATTATATTATGGTATGACTATAGGTCATATGTGTCATCTTCCAAATGTTTTAATTTGAAAAATTTGCAGTGAAACTGACCTAAATGTCCCTTAATTCCTTCAATATTGTATATAAGACTTTTTACGACACCAATTTTTGAGCATGAAAAGCCAAATAAAATTTCATTACCTCCCCTCATTTCAAAATGAGCTAGAGGAGATTTTATCTGCTAATATTAATTTTTCCATTGCTTCAAAATCATTCCCCAAGGGGACTTGAGCTTTAAATTTTTTTGCGAGACTTCCAGGACTACCAGGTTCCTGGGTTCTCCGACTGGACCCAGTACTGCGAGTCTATCTGCATCTTGCAGTATAGGTGTTAACTTTCAGCTGGATTGTTCTCTTTCAGTTAGGTAGGCTTTTTAGGTTTTCTCCATTGTGTCACGTACATTACATCTTTGAATTGTAGCTTCTTTACAAGCCCCTGGCTTAGGATACGTTTCTATCTTGGTTCCGTTTAGATAATTATGCCTTGCTCCTTCAAGAACGCAACATTATTATTTTTATTATTATTGTTATTATTATTATTATTATTATTATTATTATTATTATTATTATTATTATTATTATTATTATTCTCTCAGTTTAAGCCTCCATAGCCAAATCAAGAGAAGGAATAATGACGACCATCTAGTACGGAAAAGTATAAAGGGGTTCAATGCACGAGATGTGTTTCGCACAGAACATCCTTGAATGTCAACATGTATGTGTTACCAAACAGGTTACCAAGCGCATAGAAACAGCAAGTTGAGAAGGAAGTTCAAACAAGAAAAAAGTTCAAGAAGAAAGTAGTCGGGGCTGATTGAAATATAGCAATGATTTTTATGTTCATTTAGACTGTCCGAAGTCTTACAAAATCTCAATTTTAATTTCAACAGATGCCTGGAAATTCTGCTACCAGAAAGCCAGAGGAGTCTGGCTTTCAAGGACTTCAGCGCTACAGTAGCGACAGTTCTGAAATCGGTTCCCGACTGGGATGGTGGCCGCTCACGCTCCGCTGCATTGGCTTGCATAACGTGAGTTTTGATGTTCTCAACTAGAATAGAAAATATCGTGACTACTAATCGATTTTATAACGTCAAAAGGAAAGTAAAACTAGATTTTACCATTTATCAAAATGAGACGGAACGTATGTAAGTTTTTTCTAGTGATGGTAATGCTCACAAAATTTTAGGATTCTAAATCGCAACCTTTTTTAGTGCAGGATATGCGCGGAACGCAGCAGAAGCATCAGCTGGACCTTCAACTGACACTATGATGAGCTGCGCGCAGAACGCAGCAGAAGCATCAGCTGGACCTTCAACTGACACTATGATGAGCTGCGCCCAGAACGCAGCAGAAGCATCAGCTGGACTTTCAACTGAAACCTTCAACAAGCTGCTCGTCTGATTAGTCGGCTACAGCTCCCCTCTTCTAATAATTATAAGTTCTCTAATTATGCCAACAGGTAAAGAGGAATAAAATGTTTATGTTGCTTAAGTGATCGTTACATGTATTCTACGAGTTCCTATTCAGTATTATGCAAAGAGTTCCTGTTCATTATTATTCATTCATTATTACGAATAACATCTAGGTTTCGGCTAATTTCTCCATTTTTGGTTAGATTGATGTGAAACTCATTTTTTAGACATGGTGATTGTAGTTGCATTTTGAATTTCATATTAAAAATCACGATTTTTATGTTAACCATTTGAGCCACAAGCTATTCCAATTTCACTAAAAATGGGACCCATCTGCAGTCCCACTTGACTGCGCGTCTAGTTTTTTGCTTTGCCTGGAACTTTAATAGTGCATTTCGCTGAGTGCATGCTGAAAAGGATTATCTTGTTATGGTTCCCCTCACGTGAGGGTACCATGTAGTAATCGGAAATGACCCATAAGAAGTGGTCGTAGAGAGCGGGTTAAAATTTCTTGACGTATATTGTGTTATACATAAATTATTTATGTCTGTCAGTCAGTAACCCTATATTTTCTAATTTCTGCCACAGTTTTGAGTTGATATCGTCGAAAGTAGTATCATTCGCTTGGTTTCGCCAATGTCAATAAATGAACTGTTGCCGACCTTAGAAATTCGAATTAGGGACCCCCTATCTCCACTTTTTGATATATTTTAGATTTCTAATTTAGACTTCATTCCTGAGGATTGTCGAATGATATATCAATAGATTCGTCTCGACAATGAAGATAAATGCTAAGGTTTTTCAATTTTTGAATTTGAAGTTACAAAACACCCGCCCATCTTTTTTAATTTTTTTAATTGAATTGTGAGCTCATTCATTGGTCACTCAACCGCGTTGTAATTTTTTCATGATAGACAAACTGTTCACGTTACTTGAGTTTTTCTCTCCAGAAAGTGTTTTTTGCTTCCCTGGGTTTATTTTGATTTAAATACGATAATAACGTTTCTTTTTGCGATATTAACGATTTGTTACGTTATGTACTCATACAGTTCATATCTTATTAATGGTAATCATCGGAATGTGCTTAGTTCATTGTTCCTTACGGTTTTTTGCAATTTCTTTGATTATTTCGTAACCTTACTGAGTTTCGCTAAAAAATATATTTTCACTTCAAATCGTTCAAGCAAATATTTACAATAAATATTGCAATTAAAAAAATCTTTCATTGACATTTGTTTTCAGAAGCTCTGAAGATTAGGATATACCACTAAGAACAACTATAATCATCTAATGAATTATTAGCTGAATATAGTTGTTTTTAGTGGTTGTTTTAGTGGTTATAGTTGTTTTAATTACCATTCACCACTAAAAACAACTATATTCAGCTAATACAACTATGCAACTATATTCTACCATGATCTCAGTCGATTATGGTTGTGAATGGTGTTTCATACGGTTTACTATGGTTGAACATGGTTGTGGAGCCGGACCCTGAAAGGTTGATATTGGTTTTTTATGGTAGGGAATTATAGTTGGTCATGGTCGAGAAAAGCGGACATATCCCTACCATAATGCACCCCATAAATAGTTGAATATCGAGGATGTTTCGATAATAAACAACCGAAGATCTCGACCATAATCATCGTTGCTGCATACCATAATTTCTGACTGGGTATAGGTCGAAATCTGACTGTTCACTAGCAGCTATGGTTCGGTGTAAGAAAAAAACAATTTCAAAGTTATTTGTTTCAGTTTAGTCGCAATCTCCAGACGCCAGAACCCGGTACCCAAGACTTGTTAATGCTCCATTTTTATATCGATATAATGAACACCATCACGCCCTTTCATGGAAAAAACGTATTTTTCTATAAAATTTACCTCTGTGCATTCTTCAGAACGCAGTTTTGTTAACCTGTGTATTATTTGAATAATGACCTTCATATGACAAGGTCAAATGTAACTTGAAAAACGGATACAAGTTTCACGACAACCAAAATCACGGAAAATTATCCACAAAATCGTGCTTCCTAGCGATTATTTACATTCCTAATCGTTCATGTACGTTCAAAGTCAAGTTGCCGATTTTTCTTCCTTGAATACACGCAACTCTATATGCTACAGACCCTGCGTTGTTCATACAAGTCAGCTGTAGCGGCACTCATTCTTGCATAGATTTAGTCCAATTTTTTACGATGAAAGCCTCGTTTGTGCATTTTCTTCGTCTAATGAACGCTCACCCAATCTCACCCACAGGAAAAAATCTATCTAATATGATTTAAGCCATTGAAAAGACTTAATTTTTGAAAATTTTGTTAGCTTGCTTGGTGTTTCAGGGCTCCAACTGCGCTCACTCTTTGATGAAGAGATTAGTTTGAATATTAGAGGTTTAAAGTTGCACTCGTGGCTGCACGATGTTATTACAAGTAATTAATTACTCCGCTTCTGTCTGGAAAACTCCTTTCTAAATTAATTCGTATGATGATCGCATCAAATGCTTTATCATCATCTAATAAATTTTACTCTTAGTTCTGGAACTGCTCAGGTGGTATCCGAAAACATTGTTCACTTCCAATAACAGGAAAATGAATAAATTATGCCTTCATGGAATTTACGGCAAGAAATTGATCGACTTTTCGACTTTCCCCTCCGATTGAAGTTAAAATTCTGCATTCCTCAGTATGCAGCTCGCGGAGAACGAAGACAGCGCTCCAGTAATTAAATTCTAAGACCAGTCTCATTTTTCTCTTCGAATAAACTGGGTACAGCTTCGAGAGCATAACTGAGCAAAAACAGTTCAATGATTCTAGTTGATGGAAAGTTAATGCGACGTGACCTTGGATCAGGTTTTGAGCGTTGGTTAGGCGAGCGCACTTTGAGTTATACCTAAATGCATAATATCGAACAACAATTATTCTCGAGCTCATATTTATTGACAGCGAACATATGCGTTAAGGAACCACTGATTCAAGTCCGACATTCTTGAAATGGACAAGATTTGCAATTTTCTAGTGCTTGATAACTTCGGGAAAATGCTCACAACAGAGATATATTTTTTCTCGAAGAAATAGACTCTTTCTAAAGCAATTCATTCCAACAAAGTAATTTCCGTGGCTAGAGTGAAGCTATTAAGAGTTTTTAACCTTCAAATGCACAATTCATTTTTTGATGTAAGACCAACATCATTCCTGGCAAGTAAAGGCATAATAAACAAGGTCCTTAATATTAACACTATCATAAATGATACGCTGAACAAAGAAGATAAAAATTAAAAGAAAAAGAAAAACAGCGGAGTCCACATGCCAAAAGCTCTTAGTATCTGTAGAGAAAATTTTAAATGACTTCGTCTTTTAAAATAATTGCAGCATTCTCAACGTCACGTCAGTGCCGTGGAAAAAACTGAACATTTTTTCAACTTTTTCAGGAACTTTGCAGCACTTTGCTAATTTGGCGCCGTCATCTCCCAGCCTCGGGCCTGGGTTGCTGGATGTTTTTATTTTTTCATTCGTGAGAAGTGATTTCCAGTTTTGAACTCGGCTGAAAATTATCATTAACATTATGTACTGAAGTTTGTTTTACATTTGTGAATGAGTATTTGTCATCTTTTACGAAGGGGTATTGCGAACTTTGAATTGATGGAATTCCATTCTAAATTTCTAATTGTTGACTGAGCAAAAAATGGACGCCAAGTTATCAGCAGCTTAGGAAAATTCCTGTGATTAGAGTTATTATGTAAATTCGAAAAAACTTTGGTCTATTTCAGAAACTATGCGCTGTGAAGAACAACTTATATTTATTCATTTAAGATGAGTGCGCTCTACCACTTGTTTTCTTCTTCTGATGACTTGTTCTGTGAGCATTTTTTTGTGACACAGAGATATTTTTCTTTTTCCAGAAACCTGTTTAATTTATTTCTGTATAATCATCTTATTGAAAGGGCGATGATGTAGTTTGTCAAAAAATTATTGTTTTCAATACTCGATGTACTCGGCGAGATGGTTTTTCAGAGTTGTCTAAGACGTTTCAACAGATGCTTGGCTATTTCTTAGTTGGTTTATCAAACGTAGAGAAGGAAAAAATAATTATCTTCAACACATGAAAGTGATGTGTTTCTTCTGTGATTTTCTTACGGGAAATTTTAGGTAAAGAATAATTTATAAATTCCCTTGGAAATAGAGTCACACATCAACGGTCCATTACTCGGCACACTTTTTGCTACAGTTTTATGTTAGCCAATTTAGGTTTTGTGGGCACAAAATACTTTCGAATTATTCTGTGATGTCTTGACGAAAATTCAACACCAATTCTCAAAAGAAGAATTCATTTCAACTCAAAACATCCATATAATTAAAAAAATGGAGAAACAAATGAATGGCTAACACCTTGCTAAGATTCAAGCTCAACAATTTTCAAAATTTTGAGCAAATTTTTATGGACGTCGGAAAATTTAAGCTACTGCTGTTTCAAGCTAATTTCCCAATTTTCTGTAGTCGTCAAGTAAACATTAGGAGTTAAGTAGGAAATTGTGTAAATCGGATGTGAATAAATTTGATTTTGAATAACGATACTGATTCTTGTCATTACACATGATATAGGTAAATATTTATTTACTCAAATGTCGAGCTTTTCCTCTGATAGGCAAGAAAACGTTAGAAAATCAAATGAGATGATTTTAAAAAACTTTTTTTCAGGTACCTTCAGTACAATAAGCTGCCAAATATTTTGCCAGTTATCAATACTCAAATACTGATGATAAAAGTTGGTTCTCGAGGCAAAATATGCAAACTGGCAAAACACTGAAATGCACTCGAAACTTTTTTTCAGATTCTAAATTTTAGTGTGGACTTCGGACCTAAAATATCCCTGGAGGGCCAGTGCTGGAATTCCTCTCTCCCCACAGAAGCAAGGACAACTTTCTATGAAAGAGAAAGTTTTTTTTTATTTTTTGGCGGAATTGACATTAGTTCGAACGCTTGAATATGTAGCCGTCAAAGTAGCCTTTGCATTCGATTTATATTTAAAATAATGTTTATAAACCCCTGATAATCTTACCGGTTTGCTTCGTGTTCAGTTTGTGTGTCTGCATCCACGCTCTACATTCAGTACCAGTGCGTGTTAAATTGAACATCCTGCTTTCATCATGAGCATAGGGAACTGTTCAACAAGCTCTTTTCAGTAATAACATAACATTCAACATCTCTCTTTAGATAATGACACAAAACAATAATTCAATACCCTTCTTCCAGTAATGTAGGGTAGAACTCAAAAGCCTTTATTCACTAACAAATTAGGGGAACAACTTTACTTTCTGCCCTCAGTAATAACAAGCGGAAAATTCAACACCCTTCTTTTAATGATAACAAAACGCAAAATTCAACATTCTCCTTTCAGTAATAACGAAGGAAAATTAAACTTTATGCTTTCAATGATGACATAAGGCAAAATTCAACTATCTGCTTTCAATAACAGCATCGGTTAAATGTCAGATCCTCTCTCCTTGTGTCGTTGATGCAATCTGTTATCACTATTATGAAAGGAGCCGCGTCCGTCCGTCCGTGTGTCACTCCCACCAGCCTGCAGTGTGAGATGAGCGTATCTGTGATACAAGCTTCATCAACTCCACAATTTTCGGTGCCTTAACCCAGCAGATTGGGAGTCGGAATGAATATCACGTGTATTGGTAGGTTAGACTAGGTTGTATAGAATATCAGCGATTGAGACTTGGGGAAAGTAATGGAAATCCATAGAATAGCATGGGAAATCATGGGAAAGCCATGCCGAGGCTCAGTTGGTCCTATTTCTAATCCTGCCATTTTTTTATGAGCCGTGTGCTCTGGTTATTATAAATTTTTGACTGGCCATGTGAACTCGGCCTCATGAACTCTCGAGAGATTGAATTTTTTTATTTCTTACGGCCTTTCTTTCATTTTGCCTTCTTTCTTATTTCAAATAAAGGGGCGTGGACTAGTACATATAAATTTTATTGAACTATCCCCAAAAAATCTATACTATAACAAGAGCCGCATCCATCGGTCGGTCGGTCTGCCCGAAGCCAGCCTGCAGTGTGTGATGAGCGTATCTGTGATACAAGCTCCAGCCCTATATATTTTGACGGGCCGTGTTCACGCGGCCTCATCAACTCTCGAGAGATTGTATTTTTTAATTTCTTACGGCCTTTCTCTCATTCCATCCTCTTTTTTATTTCAAATAGTGGGGGATAGAATAGTCTATATAATTAGGAACGCGTCCGTCCGTCTGTCTGTCTGTTCGTCTGTGTGTCACACCCACCAGCCTGTAGTGTGGTATAAGTGTACCCGTGATAAAAGCTTCATCAACTCCACAATTTTCGATGTAATAATCCATCAGATTCGAAGTCGGTTTGAATAGAAGTTTGGGAAGATTCGGGTTGTTAGGAAATACAAGCGTGTGTCATGTGATTTGCCCAACATTATTATATATTTTTGACGGGCCGTGAACCCTCGGCCTCATCAACTCCAGAGTGATTTGATATTTTTATTACCTCCCATCTTCATTTCGTTATACTTTCTCTCTTATCTGAAAGTGGGGGAAAATAAAGTTAAAAGCCGCGACTTGAAGCTTCGATTAGCTCTCATTATGACACCAACGCACGATAGGGAATGAAGCCGTCTATAAATTAAAGTTAAAATAAATTTTCCAGTTTCATGGTGACGTTAAGTTTTCCTTAATTGTAAGCAAATTCTGCTCACCTTATTTTCGATAGTATCTACTTCGATAATAATAAAAAAATCACTACTAATAATTTTAGGTGCGCAATACGGCTATGAATATTAGTAAAACAAAGTTGCTATTTGAATAAATAGAATTCATATAGTATTATCATTATCGAACTTTTTTTTAAAAGCGCAGTAAAAAAATTGCCGCTTCTTGAACATATATCAACGAAGCTAGACAAACTACAAAATGTATCAGGGTAATAACTGAAAAATTCTACGGAGTTGGCTACCAGTATTCAACTTGCAATTTCTTCATCGAATTGAAACTCTACGGAATTTGCATCCAGTATTCAACTTACTATTTTCTTTCCAAATGAAAACTCTACGGAGTTCACAACTAATATTTAACTTACTAATTCCAGTGCAATTAAGGTCTAGCAGGCATGAATCGAATAAAAATGATCTAGTAGTTATAAAAGCAGTCTTACTCAATGATCCATGGATGGCTTAATAGTAAAAAATAGTGAAATTAAACTTTTTCAAGTTCATCCGGATTTTTCAATTTTTTCCGTCCTATTCGTTTGAAAATTGACTAGTATATGTATTTTTTAAAAGTAAATATTTTTTACTCATCTAACTTTTTCAATTTAGGCATAATTTTTTACGAAACATTAGCTTTTTGGTACATTTATATGGATATTTCAAAGCGTAACTCCTCATTGAGTTTTGATGCTGGAACAAAACCAAAGACAGTTTTAGAATCCTTGAAGCATTTATAACAAAAGTAAATTAGAAAATTTTAACATATGAAAAAGAATTTTGTGATAAGCGATATTTTATAATTACATCAAAAAATATATTATTTTTGGTTTATGAGCTACATAATTTTTTTTCCTCAAATTTGGAAAAAATCCAATGTACTTTTGTTAGAAATTTTCTAAAGATTTTAAAACTGTCTATTTTTTTCTAGCATCAAAACCCAATGAGGACTCCTGTTTGCAATGTTGATAGTTAGAGGTGTTGTGTATAAGCCATAAACTAAATTTTTTATTGAAGTGTAATATAATGGAAAATTTATTTAATTGAATGCTGTCGTCATTTTATTCCGATAATCTCCATGCATGACTTCATATCCACACTGTGAATTGTCATTTCCATGAATAAATAAATAAAATTATTTATTTATAATAAATATGAAAATTTTTATTTGTAGTCTGATTCTTAATAAATTTTACCATTATATGTAACTTTCGAAAGAAACACAATTTTTTCAATTTATTTTTTTAATTCAGGCCTTCGTTCATGAAAATTTTGGACATATTAGTTTTTTAGTTTATATGCATTGATATTTCAAAAGAGGACTAATCAATGAGTTCTAATGCTAGAACAAAACAAAAGACAGTTTTAGAATCCTTGAAACATTTCTAACAAAATTAGAGTTTTAAATTATTCTTTCCTTGTTTTTTTCTTTTTATATGGGGTAAGAATGTTTTCGAAAATTCAAGATTTTTGTCCTCTTTGATCCCCCCTGGGGGGATCTATTGTTCGTAGCAGGCCTGGGATGATCCCTTAATTTAGCGCTGGGTTTGCGATTAGGCAATGGGTGACGCATGCTATATTTTTTTCGACTGTATATTAGCGACTGGTCATGTAATTTTCCAAACGGAATGAGTATAAGCGTTGAACCATTATTAATTACTAGTTCACCCCCTTCATTTGAAGTAAAAAACAGGGCGAAATGAGAAAAAGGCCGTACGAAATTAAAAAAACCATCTCTCGAGAGTTGATGAGGCCGCGTGAACACGGCCCGTCAAAATATATAGGGCTGGAGCTTGTATCACAGATACGCTCATCACACACTGCAGGCTGGCTTCGGATAGGCCGACGGACGGACGCGGCTCTTATTATAGGATAGATTAGTAGAGACCGATATCTTATCAATGTTTACGTTATCGGTGCTGTTGACGATAAATTTGCAACACTTAGAACATTTTAAAAATAACATATGGTATACAGAAGCTAAGACTGAAAACTAAAGAGTCACAACCCAGTCACAACCTTGAAATAATCTACGGTAGGATCAGCTTTTCTTCAAATGTTTCGTTCATATGAAGTTAATTCATTTCTCTGAGGCTACGAACCCGTCATGGGTAAAATTTTGAACTCATCTACTGAGAGCTTAATGGTGTTAATTAATTATTAATCAACAACAGGTGATTATTCCAGCTTGCAGTAGTCTCCTAATATTCAACAGTGCAAGGAGGTAAGCCTCCTTGCCTTGACATTTTATTCAATATTGTGCTGTTCATTGCAGGTCAATATTGAACAGATTTTCTATTCCGTAGGGATGACACCTAGAATAACCTTAGACAACCTGAGCGGAAAATGCTGCAAACTACGGACAGAAGAATTAAACTGATGCTTAAGATAAAAATAAGAACCATCTTAAAAATAAATATGTTTTTTTTTACCGGGGTTCTCCTTTTTTACGCATGCCATTCTCTTCAAATCGACGCATTGGAAATATGAATAAACTAACGTACCACCTTAAAGTAGGCTCAGCGGATGTGCGCAATAACTAATATGCTTAGTACGAGTATGTGATCATCAGAATTTTTGCACATTTGAGTAATTTTTCAACCGAATGACCTACAGTGTATAATTTAACTTCATTTCGACTTACTCCGTCTAATGAGCAAATAATATTCTCTGCCACATCAGTTTCCCACTTGCTTGAGAATAAATATCGTGATAATTAACATAGTTGGTTTTTCGGGATTTCTTCTTTTTGAACTTCATGAAAAGTTTCAAAAAAGTTAGAAACAAGCGAAAGATGACTAAAGAAAGTTAGAAATGACGTTCAACCACGAAGAATTGTTTGCTACTAAATCAAGAAATATTAAGAGCGAGTGATGACGTGGAAATTTTCAAAGAAGATTATAACATTTTAATCGTATGAGGTATCAGTTGCAGTTCAGTAAAATCTTATGTAATAATCATTTATGTACTCTACACATACTACCGTTAACAGAACGGTACTGATCTTTTAGTCTACAGATTTGTATCGTATACTTAAATTTGAATTACCATGTGTTATGATATTCGATTAGTTTATTTTTCATTTTCACTGAACTTGCAATCGATTCATTACTTAATTTTCAAAAGTATTTTACATGGTTAACATTTTTGTGATGTGTTTTCCTGTGTCAAGTTTCCTTATCTTATGATCACGACCCAAAATCAGAGCAATATGTTTTTTTCTTTTTCTGTGAATTCGGTAGTCAGGATACGAGTCCCTCAGATCATGCTCTTTCTGAATAGATCTGAAAACAAACTCTAGTGATAAGATCTGCAGATTTTATGAGTGAAATTTATAATCACCAGATGTGTTCGTGGCCCAGTTTTACCACCAGCTGAAACAATCAATCAGTTTTGAAACTTCAGCTTGTAATTAACTCGAAAAAATTCATATAGCACTTTATTAAAGGTCACCTATTTTAAATACTATAGAAATACAACACTAGCTTGACAAAGTAGAAAAACATTTATGATGGTGAGAACGTGTAAATTTTGACTACTTTTTATGCTTTTATTGTGATATGTTCTCATGTAACTTAGTTCTTCGGTTGTCTCGTTGGTTGCTCTACCCTATTCCTCCAAAAACTGGATTTAATGAAAAAGAGATCGTTGCAAAATAGCCTTGTTTTTTGGCATCAATATTTTCAAAAAGAAGTTTTGACTATAAATTCACCTTCTGCCTGCATGGAAGCAAAACGAGAATTTGTGATCTCTGGTGCAGAGGGCGAATTATTTGCATAATTTTATGAGCAACGTTCAGAGTTATGTGACATTCGCATGATTACTGCGACTCAAGAAGAATCTTTCCTGGTGTGCATTTTCTGATGCGGTTCCGCTCTCATCATCGAAGTGAGCGGAACCCCGCATCTGTCGCTGGTTTTGGAAACGTGATCTGCCAGCGGCGACTGCCGCAGAAAATGCTCCAAGATTTAGGATGTATTGCAAAGAAGTGATACAATTTCCGTCGTAATGTGTATACGTTTTGAATATGTATGATGTATTCATGGTTTAATGCGCCTATATTTTTCTTAAGAAATTATGTTCATAAATGACATTTTCAAATGCGTATGCTCTCTAAGTTTTAACATTAATAATTCATTTTTTTAACCTCGTATCTCCTACTTTAAATTTTTTCGTCATTTAAAGACATGTATCCTCGGACTCGGTGTCTTCAGAGCACGTACTTGGGTTAGGCAAAATCTTTTCATGTAAAATTTCCGATGGTATATGCAGTATTTATTGATTTGCAGCTGAGTTGCGAATAACGTTGAGTTATAGGAGTGTTACTTCTCTCGAAGTAGTTTTGCGAGATAGGATTCACTGAGAAAATATTTTAAGTTATTTTTGAACAATTGTGATTTTGTGCTGGCTTGCCGATTTTCTGCATTAGACTTGCTGTTTATGAATTTTTTTCATGGATAATTATTTTTGCTGTTATTAAATGCATAATGTTCTCATAAATGAAAGTTTGCTATCAAAATTACACCTCATGGGGCTGTTGCTGATGAGTTCAATTTATTAGCTTTTCTTGCCCCCGAAACAAATAGAAAAGATGAACTTGATGTGGCGGTATAAGGATTTGAAGTAAAATGCCGCAATGTTTAGTTTCTTCTAACGGTAGACTGATATATGCTGGTATGAAACATATATTCGAGTATATATATAAATATAAATAAATATAATATAAATTGATAAGCCTGAATAAAAGTATATACAAATTCGAGTTCACAATTTTCATTTTCTAAAAAGTAACAGGTTCGGCAAAGTGTGAAATCAAATACTTAATTCTTACAAGATTTCCATACAACACTGGTCATGTTACATCTACGGATTTTAGAACGAACATTTAAGTTACTCTGTTGAATTTTATTCAATGGATGAATATTTTTCTCCTTAAGTGAAGAAAAAAACAAACTTACGAAGTGAATATGAACAAAAGAACCATGCGTTGAAACCACACGGACAGTTTTATTAAAATAAATTGCAGCAAAAAAATGCTCATGACTTTATTAACAAAAAGCGATGACGTTATATATGATAAAATTTCGTAATAATGCAATAAGACCGCAGCTGCAAAAATAGGAAAAGAATCTTTTCACAACATCGAATTTCCATGTAGAATATTTTAACGTTAAGCCTTGGGCGATATAGGGTTTAAATAGGTTTCAAGTGGATGAAAACATTTACATAGATGAATTAATGCATCATGAAGCGAGGATGAATCAAACAAACTCTGGGTAATAGGTGATTTTGGCTTGTACGATCAAGCAGATTGACGGAATTTTATAATTCAACTGGAAAAAAATTCAGTGCAGTACCACACTGATTGAATTAATTCGAACCAATGAAAGAATTTAATAGTGTTGGTGTTGTATGATTAGCAATATCCTAAATAATTTCTTATGACGTAAAACAGGAATTATCATTTCTCCATATTTTATTTCACCTAGATAATCTAACCATCATCCGAAAAACTTTTCATGTTTATGTTTCCAACGCGAGAAAAAGAGAAACTCGAATTAATCGCATCCCTTTTACTGTACTAGCTAAACTAATCAACCCATGAATACATTTTTTAGTTTATTGTTATATATAACTCTCGACATCGTTACTTAAGACCGAATTAATGATCTAAAAAATCAAATTTAACTGAAATATTTCAGATCCTGATTACGGATTACAAATTTCCTCAAAAAGTGTCCGTGTTTCACTAGAGACTAATTTAATTTGGTCGGAATATCCTCACGAAATGAACACGAGATAGTAATGGAATTGGCTTGTTAGGTTCCACTTGACCAAAGTTCTTTTAAAATTAACATAGAAAAAACAGAATTATAATTCCATCATTCTTATTAAAATGGAACAGTCATTCGCGACCAAAACCCATTCAGTGAATGAATCGAAACTCCTCATTACCAATAATATTTCAATTCAATTTGTCATGATATACGTCAAATTACGTCTTTTGAATTGCAAGAATGATGATTTGAATTAGTGTTCGTAAACCATCAGCTCGAAAAGAAAGCCGATTTCATCCAGAAGCTTTATTTTTTATTTTACTCCAACGGAAAACAAGAAAGTTTCATATATGTCATAACAAAGTACCCCCACGCAAGTAAATGGTTTGATATTCCCCACTCCAAAATTCTATCACATTGTCATTGCTTGCGCAATATTTTATCTTAATGACTACTGCAGGATTGCGAGATGCTTCATTGCCTACGTTACAAATATTAATGTCTCTATGACCAAATTGTTTCAGTAATATAATGTTGTAAGCAACAACCCGCGCTCGAAAAATTTGGCTAGTGATAGACCGATGTAGCAACTCTTATCTTATGGGATTCACCGCAATGTTTATTAAAATCCAATGGTCTCTGTTATCTTACATCGTGACATAAAAAATTGGAATTTGTATTAGCCAAGACCAAATGTCACCAGTCAAACTTGAAATGACCTACAGAAATTTGGCTTTTACCCTCAAATCGTATTCAATTAACCAGACGCTCAGATTCTGAGAGATATACTATAGTTTCACTTATTTGCTCATTTTACCCCAACAAAATAAAACAACTTTGAAACACCGAGTGAAAAATTTGTGCAATTTTGGTTTCATTTCTCCCAAAAGGAAAGGACTTGGAATCTTCTTGTAAAATAATGCTCGGGATTTTTCACAAGCGTATGATTTTTCTGCAGTTTTCCCTTTCAATGCACTGTGCCTAGCGATCCAAAACCTCGCGCACTTCCAAGAAGGAGATTTTCGCTTGGTTGCGCAACATTTGCGCTCCGCTTCCTATACTTCTTTAGCCTCACGAGAACAACGACATCGCAGAGCATCTTCGAGCGGCCCAAGGAGATGATCGTCTATCCGAGCTCCAGATCTCTGCTGCTATCAATGAATTGCAGAAAAAATTCTGGTGGGTAATGCACCGTTTTCGTATCTGTACATGTTTTCGTATCTGTACATGGACATGAATAGTTACTATATGGCATGGCTTGAAGAATATTCTTGACTAAATGACAGAATATATATATTTATATATATGGCTATATATATACACACATTTATATAATATATATATATATACAAATATATTTATATATTTCACGTCATTAACGTTTGTACGTTCACTCTACTTTGATCGGAATGGAGAAGTTCACTTTGCAAGAAGGTTGATAGAAATTGCAAAAATAAATAAATTACAAATGAAGGAAGAGCTGACTAAGAAAAAATAAATGAACTATGAAACCTTGTTGAAGCAAGTGCTTTAAAATGAGGCGAAAGCACTAAAACATCGACCTAGTAATCAAATTTGCAATATGTGTACATCAGTCTAAAGCAATTTAAAACCTTTATTAACGTTTTTGAGAAATGGTGAAAATTCTTATGATTTTTACAATATTGTAATATGGATTCCATTTCCATTGTTTGTACTCATTTGTTCCAACAAATTCTCATCATTTTTTTTCGTTCATTTAGGATGTATGACTCGAAATGCACGACGTTTTCCACACCTGAAAAAATACTTTGGGGTTCAGTTAGTTGATGATAATTTCATTACTATTCTTAAAACATTTCCTTGCGAAATAAATATGTGCCTCAGGAGTGAAACCTGAGTTCTTAAAAATTGATCAGGAAAAAACATCAACAAAAATATTGTTCCAATTTTATTGCTAGTACCTATCAGAGCTCAGTCAAATTCATATACAAAAATCTTAAGGATTTGTTTGAGAATTAAAGTTTAAATCTTACTTTCCACCTACGGTTTATAGGCTGAAGGAAACAAATGTTCAAGTTAAAAGGAAAGTTTTCCCTTTCCAAATTCGCAATATTTTCTTTATTGAAAAGTAACAACAGATTCCGCTCTCTTCGTCCGTGCCGGGACCTCACACAGGCACCTGCACACAGGACAAGAGAAGTTAGAATTAATGCTAGAATTAATTGCTAGAATGAGAATGAGCATGAGAATAAATTGCTAGAATGAGAATGAGCATGAGAATAAATTGCTAGAATGAGAATGAGCATGAGAATAAATTGCGAGAATGAGCATGAGAAAAAATTGCTAGAATGAGAACGAGCATGAGAATAAATTGCTAGAATGAGAATGAGAATGAAATACTGGAATTAGAATGAGAATATATTGCTAGAAAATAAACTACGGCACAAAAACCTGGTGGGAAAGTTTAGACAAAACGGTTCGGTCCCATGGGATCATCCACTTATTACTGGAAGTGAGCAAGGGGCGAGTGAAACATCAGGCTGAGCCTCACCTCGTGTCACAACACAGCGCCGCAGCAGCAGAAGCGAAAGCAGCGAAGAGTGACGTCGAGCCCCCAGGTATGGGAACCACTCCTTCCCACCTCTCGAGGCTGGGACTCCAATGGCCGTGGCGGTGGCGGTGAAGTTGAGCGTGAAACGTAGGCCTCCTTGAGGTGCAGGAGAGCTCGGGCAAAGATTAGTGGTGGTGGCGTCAGAGTATGATGGCGAACTGGTCTTCTAAGGCTCAGCCAAGGCTATACTTCATCTTTCGTGCGGCTTACTCGCCAGCCAGAAAAGTGGATGATCGGGACCATTTACTTTCCTCACAAGAATTTTGTACAATTCAACCTTAATATTGATTTCATGGATCAATTTCTGACAATTTGCTCAAAAAATTTTTTGCTCCAAAAAATGTTAATCGTATGTATAGTTCTCTTTGTTTCCCAAATTTTTATTCCTCAGAGTTTTGCTCGTAAAAATTGAAACTAGAAATCCTGCGGCAAAACTTAACTTTGTAGACAAACATCAAAGCTATTTATTGTTCTACGACGTATAATTTTGACTCTAAATCATCCATAATTTAAAATCATTCACGATTTTCTAATGCAAGACAGGGTGACCTAAAGTTTCCAATACTTTGATAATTATATTTGCATATTAGTTTCGACGACGTTGATAGCATACCAAAATTTTCACGTTCAAAACAATCAAGAGTGATAATTAATGAAACTTCGGTGAGAATTTGCTGCAACATTAATTGAACGTCAAAGTAACTCACATATGCCAGGGCCATAAAGTTGTGGCTTTGACAGCGTTTAGAACAAAAGAATACACTGCTCATTTTTTGTCTTTCATTTGAGAGACACAGAGAACTCCTTTGATGAAATGAGAAGGAATTGGTGGGTTTAATTTTTATTCAACGCACCAGCAAGACTGAGTCAAGCACTCAGCCTTCTTATTGCGTGCCACGAAATGCTGCAGGAATTGGACAGAACTCGAGGCACAAACATGGCTGGCAGGCTGCAGCCGATGCTCCAAGTTACTAATTGCAGCACCGACTGTGTTGGTCATGCTTGCTCTGGGCCTCAGTGTGCTGGGCTTCACTGAAATTGATCATGCTTGTTCTGGGCCTTCAATGTGCTGGGCTTCGGTAAATTTGATCATGCTTGCTCTGGGCCTTTAGTGTGCTTGGCTTCGGTAAATTTGATCATGCTTGCTCTGGGCCTTTAGTGTGCTTGGCTTCAGTGAACTTGATCATGCTTGTTCTGGACCTTCAATGTGCTGGGCTTCACTGAACTTGAACATGCTTGTTCTGGACCTTCAATGTGCTGGGCTTCAGTGAACTTGATCATGCTTGTTCTGGACCTTCAATGTGCTGGGCTTCAGTGAACTTGATCATGCTTGTTCTGGACTTTCAATGTGCTTGGCTTCAGTGAACTTGTTCATGCTTGCTCTGGGCATTCAGCGTGCTGGGCTTCAGTAAATTGAGCATGTATACTCTGTGTCCTTAGAAACAATACCTTCGTAATTCCATCTACTAACTACTAAAACATTTGTGTTCTACTTCTCAAATTGTGTATTCAATAAGTTTCATTCTCAAAAAGTATTCATGCACTAGCCCTATTCAAAATATTGGAAGTGACTCACTAATTAACTTCAATTTCATTGGGTAGTTCCAAAGGCAAATTTGCTTGTACGAGCCTGAACAGGATACTAACGATGAGTTCGTTTGGATGTTTTTCGATTAACTGACTAGAAAGAGAAGAAGAAGAAAGATAAACAGTTTATTGCAAACAAAGTTGAAACATGATACGTATAACGTTTTTTGAAAGGTTTTAGCATATAGATTCACAGTTAATAATTTTACACAACCGCCATGTCAATGGTTGAATAAAAATTTGAGAGAGGAAAAGCGTTCCATTGACATATGATCTTAGGCTCTTGGGATATCAGTGAATAATAATTCTAGAAGTAAAATCGGTGATGCAAATAAATCTACATCTAAGACTAAACGGTCGAAGTGGCAAAAATTAGGAACGATCTTTTATACTTACATGTCCTCTAATATACAAGGTATGGGGCTCAGAGAAGTTTTTGTTTTACCGCACAGCATATTTTCTATATTTACAGCATAAATAAAGGAAATGTTTACGGAAGTCAAAATCAATAAAAGGGTCGCTGAAAATTCTAAGCAAAACCTTCCACGATATTAATGAAGCTATTCGTGCAAATAAGTTCCTAAGTAATGATGTCACATTATACTCGTGAGGGTCAAGCGAGAAATTGTCTCACGAGTCTAACAAAAAACACCATTTGGAAGATCATTCGCCCTTATAACAAAGGCAGTTCTTCACAGGAGCAGCCAAATTAACATTATTTATTCCTGTAAATATATTTGCGTGCCTTGCAAAGGCTCCATTTCGAATTGAAGAATTTCATATTTTTTCTCCAAGCTCCGCTTGAAAATAACACACCGTATCGGTGATCACAGATAGACTGCTGGCAGAAGGCGCACCTCAACATTACAAGTATACATGCGAGGTAAGTAAGTTCATTGCAGCAATCACACAAGCGAACAATTGGGTTCCAGCATCTTTTATGCATTGACAATGGCTCGCTCATGAATTATTCTTATTGATTAGAGACTCGAATGTTTCATTTTGGCGTACATATGCATGCTTCAATTTCGAGGCAGCATGCCAAAGGCCGTCGGTTTCAGAGCTCAGGAAGAAATCTCCCGTCTATTCGAGCACATTAACATGTCGTTATCATCTCAAACAGAACGTTCAGTCGATATTTCTTCTTTGGCAAAGAGCCATCGGCTCAGGCGAATGAAAGGGCTTCTGGAAAAAGTTATAAATCATTTTCTTTTACGAGACGCTCGATATTCCTCCTTGAGAAAGTAATCCTATTAGCAGATCTACAGCGCATGAGATAGTTGAATGGGACGATATTATCATATCTTAAGTAAATCCTTTGGATCGAGTCAGTCATTCGCCTTGTGAGTATAGTAGTCACAGATAGTACTGTTTAGAGTAGTGTACCTAAAGAAACCCTTCAATAAAGTCTACACAAACTGTGTTGGTGCAACAGAAACTTGAATGCACTTGAAACAAGCGAATCGAAAAATACTTGATTTTCCTTATCAGTGTATTTTACTGAGCAAATTACACGCAGGGTAAAATTTCATTTTCGGTTTGCTTAGAAAAACTAAGGTCATGTATGCAATAAATTCATCGTAGAACAAGACGTTACTCATTAAAACAACCATATTTACTGGGAAAATTTTTGTTATTCCTGGTTCTTTGAAGAACTTGGGTGAACTAAAGCAATAATGTGCATTGTTGCTAACCTGGTTCTTTGAAGAACTTGGGCTCATGTAGTGAACTACGTAAAAAAATAATGTGCATTGCTACTAATTATGAGAAATTTCGTCCCCCAAATTACTCAAGTTTTCCTCACACCTTTGAAAAACATTAAAGAAACAAGTCTCCTTATTGCGTTTTTCACACAAAACCAATACTAGTGAAATATAATTTAAAATTTTCCACCTCTCAAACGTTCAACCTTTAGAGGAAAAACCATCTTTCTAGATGAGCAATGGAAAATTACAATGATGAAAAGCATTTCCTAGTTATTCTCCTGTATAAGTGTATTTGAAGTTTACGTGATCACTTTTATTACCGAAAAAAGTTACGAAGGCCGAGCCATTTTGCATTCATATTCACGGGCAAACGCCAACGCGCTTCTCAAAATTCCGCGGCCCCAAAATGTGCATAAATTTTAATTTTTATCTAAGTAAACCTTTTTTTGGAAAATTAGTCCTTTCAGAATAGATAGTTGATACATTATCTTTCGATGAATATTTGAAAATTTATTATCATAGTAATACTATGAGAAACAAAGAATAAGAACAGCTACCGTGATTTATGATAACTTTAAAAGAGCACAAAAGTCTCCAGTTTTCAAGGCGTAAATGTTTACTTCCGAACTTACATTAAGAGTTCAGGAAAGTCGTTTTTCTTTAATCGAATTATCTTTAGAAACTTATAAACGAAGAACGCTGTTAATATTGAATTCATATTCATTAGAACTGTACAAAGTCTTTGAAGAAAATATTTACAAAAATCTATTCCTTCTATAAAACGTTTTGGAGACCAGCTCCATCCTCAGTAAGTCATTCTGTAAAAGACAGAAAAAATTGAAAAAAGTTAAATTTAAACCTAGAGAACAAGTTTTTTAATAAAAATCTACATACATATTTGCAAAGGAAATGTTTGATTAGTACTATTAAGGACAGGCTTTTCTTTGGATATGTACAGGGACTCTAAAATGCGTAAGTCTAATTCATTTGGAGCTTTACATAAAATTTTAAAATCATCTTCTGCTATGCGATCACAGCGCGGTTCACTGTGAAGGCGAATAGACGAGTGAGGCGGTTGGGTTAACATTCTTCCACAACGGTAGCTGATTCCACGATGCTGGGCAATCCTAATGTAAAGCGGTAAAGTCGTCTTGCCGACATAACCAGATGTGCACTGTACACAACTAAACTTATAGACAACGGATGCCGCATTCGCTTTGGAATCACGTCCTTGTAGCGTAAAAATGAGCCAACTTTAAAGAATTGACAGCCTTGAGACATGGTTTCACGGCAGGAAAATAATGTTTAAAAAGGGTCTCTAAATCTCTTCACATCACAGAAGTAAAATTTCCAAAATACGGGAAAACACAATATAGGCGTTGCATTGGCTCTGGAAGCGTACTTGCTATTAAATATTTTTTAGCAAGAAATTTTTCAATTTGAACATGAACTATGGATGAAGGAAACCCATTTTGACCAAAGAAATTTTTCAGAAAAATAAATTCACGGTGCAAGTTCACATAGTTTGAAAAAATGTCATAAGCTCGATTCAATAATGTCTTTATAGTATTAATTTTGAACCCATAAGCACAAAAACTGAAAAAACTCAAGCCCAATCCAGTAAAAGTAACCTTTCGAAAAACGGAGGATTTAAAAATGCGGCCTGTTCTAGTTATTTGGAAATCAAATCTAAAAATGATAAACAATTATTGCACTCGGTTTCAACAGTAAATTTTATGTTAGGATACTTAGAATTTAAATAGTCTCTGAACATGGTGGCAGTGTACATCTGGTTATGTCGGCATGACTAGTTGTGTACAGTGTACATCTGGTTATTTCGGCATGATGACTTTACCGCTTTACTTTAGGATTGCCCAGCATCGTGGAATCAGCTACCGTAGTGGAAGAATATTAACCCAACCGCCTCACTCTATTCGCCTTCACAGTGAACAGTGCTGCGATCGCATAGCAGAAGATGATTTTAAAATTTTATGTAAAGCTCCAAATGAATCAGACTAACGCATTTTAAAGTCCCAATACATAGCCAAAGAAAAGCCTGTCCTTATTAGCCCAAGTAGTTAATTTCCCTTGCAAATTTATAAGTAGATTTTTAATATATAAAGTTGTTCTTTAGGTTTAACTGAATTTTTCTTTTTTCATTTTTTTCTGTCTTTTACAGAATGAGTTACTGAGGATGGAGCTGGTCTCCGAAACGTTTTATAGAGTGAATAGATTTTTGTAATTTTTTTTATTCAAAGACCTTATACAGTTCTAATAAATATGATTTCAATATTAACATCGTTCTTCGTTCATTAGTTTCTAAACATTAAGAGTTTGCCATCACTTGGTGTGGTCTTAACCACAACTACAGATGTAGACTTTTATAATAGGTTAAAGTTTGGATGATCTAGTTTTCAACTGAGGTTTAGCATTTCCATGATTAGTTTCTAAATTATTCAGATAGAAAACATCCAGGAATCACGTATGAACTTTACCTATGACAGTTAATGTGCAACTTCTATCGAAGATTTTTAAATCGTGTAGTCAAACTGCAATAATTTAGCTGAAAACAGACTAATGCTTACAAATCACAGTTACAGCAACACGAAATTTGTTATTGATTTAAGAAAATATTAGTTAATTTAGAACCTAGCTTTAAGTATAATAAACTGAACTGTAATAACAACATTGAGATTTGTAAAAAATGATAAAACACGCAAACCTTTTTATGAAATGTTTTGCAATAATCAGAATTTTGCTGAAAGATGATATGAGTTAGATATACAAAAAATTAAATAAATAAACGTTAGGCACAGTATTCTAATGAACATTCAGGATTCAAAAGTGAAAACATAAATTTTGTAACAAAATAACTGCCGAGATAAAATTCTTGAAAGAAATAGCTTTTTTATTGTACACCATCTGTGTACCCGTTAATTCAACGCTAAAACTTTAGTTGTAACTGCGTAGAAAAATACGTAAAAAGGGAAATTCTATCGACTACGGGCTGTAAAAAATTTGACGTGAGTGGATTTCACCTAACTACATTCACCTTTTCATCTAACGCATTTTTTTTACTCGGGACGCAGATTCACGGTCCCAGTTCGGTGTCGGCGAGTCACTTCCATGACGTGTCGCAAGCGCTGAAGTTGACAAAATTTCACCTTCAGCGATTGTTGCAGAGCCTCGTCTCCCTCGGATGCATATTACGCCATTTCGAGGCAGGTTTTGACCGAAAGAGTGCCATTAAAGACATAAAATATGCTAATAAGCCGTCCTTATGGCAACCTGCCGAGGTCCTGCAGGCAAAATATCAGTTTGTTAACGAGCCAAATCTCGAAGCCGTGGCATGAATTCGAAGCAGATTTCTTACAATTTTTCTACGGGAGACGCTGGTTGAGGAATACGTTTTCCCAGGAGTTTATCTTGTGCCCTACAAAATGGCTAAAAAATGATTTTACGTTCATGAGTTTTGTCAAGGTTTTTACTGCTGATTGCAGCTTCAGAAATTGGTTGATGAGCGTTAGAAATTTTACCATAAAATAAAGTTAATCATTGAAGGCAAATGATAAGAGATAATATGCAATGATATCGCGACAATACTTTATAGTTCAGAAGAAAAGTTTTCGGATAATCTATCGGGTAATTCTAGTTCGATTGAACTTTACGTGGAGTTTCTAATGTGAAACGCGCTTTCATTAAGAAATTTCATTCTTTTATTTTTGCGAACCTTTTGGTGCTCATCAAAACTTAGAACATATGCATGAAGTTGTTGCTCAAGCCAAGGCAATTAATGTGCTACGCTTAACATATATTTAAGAATACCTAATAGCTAACATCCATTATCAACTTTAATTTGAGAGTTAAGAAAACTTTCTAATTTGTAGTACTACGGAAAGAGTATTGTTAGATGTACAACAAGCGTTCTCTGTGAACGAAAAAGACTTCAATTTAAAAATCAGACTTTCATTTTGGATAGATACACTAGATAATAAATAACTACCTTTACCTACTTATACGCTGAGCTGATTTAAAATTTTTGTTCCGTCAAAAAGCTAAGACAAGTGAAAGAAAATCAGACACGCATTAGCGCCATTACGATTGCTTTATCTCTCAAATAGTACATGAAAAAAGACTCAACTAAACTGATCTTAACCGCAGCAAGTGTGAACTTAACTGATCTTCAGTTAGAATAATCTTGGACAAAGATTTAAGCACTAACAAAAAATGACACTTTTTATCCCAGTATTGAGAATTGAAGCAGTTAGGGGATAGGAATGTTGGTATATAGTTCTAACAATCAATAACAAAAAACGTTGTATTAATTGCCACATTTTTTGTGGCAAAACTAAACTACTTAACTGGTTTGGCTAACTGCAGTTGAACTGTTGAACAAAACTGCAGTTAAACTGTTGAACTAAACTGCAGTTAAACTGTTGAACTAAACTGTAGTTAAACTGTTGAACTAAATTGCAGTTAAACTGTTGAACTAAGCTGCAGTTAAACTGTTGAACTGAACTGCAGTTAAACTGTTGAACTAAACTTCAGTTAAACTGTTGAACCAAACTGCAGTTGAACTGTTGAACTAAACTGCAGTTAAACTGTTGAACTGAACTGCAGTTAAACTGTTGAACTAAACTGCATTTAAACTGTTGAACTGAACTGCAGTTAAACTGTTGAACTAAACTGCAGTTAAACTGTTAAACTAAACTGGAGTTAACCTGTTATACTAAACTGTTGTTAAATTGTTGAAATAAAGTGTTGAAATGAAGTGTTGAAATAAAGTGTTGAAATAAACTATTCAAATAAAATGTGGAAATAAACCGTTGAAATAAAATTTTGTTACACTGTTGTTAAGCCAAACTGCTGGTGATACTTTACACTTTAATTTCCTCGCGACCAGCTAGCGATGAAATAATTTTCACACCCATTTAACATTTATTCGCACATCACAGAATTTGATGCTCATTTAATTCCAAATTCTTCGTCCATAATCCAACATGTGGATAAGATCGCAAGAAATTCCGTTTTCTGAGTGACTGATTTACCTTCAAAAATAATCAGAAAACTTTTTGATCAATGTCTAGGTAAGGCAATTGGATAGTTTGAACGAAGGGATATGGTTGCAATATTAATGGTCGAAAGGAGCATATATATATCCACACAACTTGAAACCAATTAATTTCATTCGATTGATATCCAAACAAACTCGTGCCCGGACATTATTTTGTCCTACATTGGAATCACAGTTTACAGTAGGTCTTGGGAGTTTACAAGTATTTTTGATTTGATTTTAAACTTAGCGAAGATCTTCTAAAGGCTCGCTTAGAAAAGCAAAGAAGATAAGTAAGAAACGCTTAGCAAGATGAAAATATGATCGTTGATTCAGTTTTTTTTTCTTTTTTACGCTCTCAGTTCGGATAATGCTAATCAGATGAAGCCTGAAGCAAGGCTCAACTTAAGCCTTTGCTGAAATTGGAAAACTTCTCAACAATGCTATCAAGTTACGATTCATAGGCTCTGCTCGCAAAGTTTGAGAACAAATAAAAGTAGATCGTGGCTCAAAGTTGATCGATGCGAGCCCATATAAGTCTTATGGTTAAAAATAATTTGTCTTTGAGCACCAGTACAGCGGAAAAATTGCTGCGTGAAATGAATATGAGAACATGAATGCTTGCTTTAGAAATGCTGAGCTAAAAATACTTATTTAATTCATAGGGAGTTAGTTTCACTGTGTGGAATGACAGGGGAAAGCTAGGCTGAGGAAGAAAAAATCATTTCTAATTCAATGATTCCTATTATTTCATTATTTCAATTTCTGCACAAACTCCATGAATAACAAATAAAAACCAGAAACAGAATTTTATCGTCTATTTATTCAATATTGTGAAACGAAATCAATTTGAAAGAATTACATCATTTTATACATCACTTCAAATAGTTGCCGGGAACTGGAAACGAGGTTTCATATTTTGCGTAAATTATAAAATCAAGGCCAATTTCACAGTGTCTTCAAATTCTAAGGTTTGTTAGAGTCAAATTAAAATTTGTCTTCCACATCCACAATGGAAGTAGATAGTAATGAATGGCATTAGATCTTTTCGTTTCTCTTGAAAGGAAACAGAAAGTTTTTTATTTACTTGTGGAACGAATTCATCAAAAATAACCTGAATATACCATAAAAAATTCACCTAGGAATTATGAGCTTTCGTACTCTTTAATGATCCAGACAGGTCTCAGAAAAGTAGGGTAAGGATGTTTTGAAGGCTTCTTCAGGTTTCAAATTCTTCCATTAGCACTAGCTAATTTTCCTGCCTCCTCTCTTGTAAACTTATGATTTTACTTCACTGTCATCTACTTACTTTATTTGAGACTTTTTAAGTTTGTGTTTTCTTGTCGAAATATTGTAGGACTGACTTCGTTTATTTCGGTAGCAAAACTCGATCACATGAATAATATAAGCGGCTTTACTTTTTATCCATTTCCTTTCTGTTGCATCCATTTATTGGGAATTTTGAAAAAAAACGAAAAACATGTTATTATTTCGAAGATTGAAAATGAGGAGAGATATCTTGGAGCCCTCATGTTAATATCCACCTCATGACCTCAAAATATTTGAGTCTCAATTAGGTTATGAACATTTTGTCACGTTTTTTTTAAAAAGGTGATGCTAACTACGTGATCATTACAGAAATGTTTGGTTATCGAATTCTGGCAATTAAGCTCATTTTGGACACGCCCACAAAGCGAAGTGTTCATCTACAAAAAATAATTATACCTCGTAAATTCAATACATATAAATTAAAATGTAAAACTCATTTTTTTAACTTCTCAATATAATAGAGCGTTTGAATGAGGTCATACAGCGTGTATCGTTTAACGTGCTTCCACCACTTACGTAGTATTACTGTGATTATTGTTCTATCCCTAGTTCAACCACCGAAATATCAAAACGTTTTTACGGTAACGAAAAATGTGCGCTTTACCTACTTCCTCTTGAAATGGTAAATCGTGGTTTTCTGCCGTCGAAAATGATTGTGAGGGCACGAGGATCAGGTTAAATTTCCTGTAGAAAAACGCTGCCGTCACCTTGTGACTCATTTGTAGAAATTTCACTCATTCCATTTCCCAGTTGACCATCAAAAACTTTTAGAAAATATTAAATTCTTCCCGAAAAAATTCATTATTCTAATTCCACGAAAGAAATTCGTTTCACAGCGATGAAAAAAGCGTTGACGGAGAAAACGTAGCCTGGCAATCCATTTCCTAGAGTCTCGGCTCATCAAACTTGAAAGACCGGCGGAGTTTTTCGAAAAAAATTATCAAAGTTAGAAATTTAAAAACCAGGTCAGCTCCTGCGAGAAATTCGTAAGTTTTCCTCTCGCTGAATGACTGCAATTCAAGTCTTCTATCTGCTGTAAAATCCCGAATTGGTCGGCGATTTATTTTCTAAGGTGACATTTGTTGTAGTGAATAAACATACAATCTTCTTTTGTCGACCGTTTGCGAGCTCGTGTAATTGAACTGTAATTTGAAAATTCGTTCGGCAGAGTTTAAACCAAAGAATAAATTGATTGAAATATTCCACGCCGGGATGAACCAGAACGAAAGTTAATGTACGTTTGTACTTGAATTTGGATGATATTTACATGGAATCAAATTTCAAGTTATGTCTCGTTATACTGATTTCACTTTTCCTTAAAGGAAAGAAGCAATCAATCTGCTCTTAAATTTACAAAACGTGAACATTCTGGATAAATGCAAATGCGGCTTGGGAATTTCTATTTAAATTACAGGAATTAGAGGTAGGAGCAGTTAAAAATAACACGGTATGACTTAACAGCGCTTCACAATAGTACGTTTGAGGTTATTTATTTTATCCTTTACCTTTCAATCAAATATTAGAACTCACTTTATTGAAACATTTGATTCATCAAATTCCTTGTCATATTTCCATCCTTAAGTGTACTTTGAAGTTCACTGACGAGTGTTGGTTCTCACTCATTCTTTTGTCAATGATTTCGCATAGTATAATCAATGATAATTATGAATTGCATGGAAGGCTTTGCATAATAGAAATTGAAAACTTTGTGAAGATTATCATTCGATTTAATTTCATAAAATATGTTTACAAATTTTGGCGATGCTATAAGAACAAAAACTTTGCAGTACTCCATTGCTCAGATGATAAATATCATACTAAACTATGAAGATAGCTTCGAAAATGTACCTTAAAAACGAAGACTATGTTATACTACAAAATGAATGACGGTGTTACACTATAGACAAAAATTAGCGACCGAATACAAAATTTAATTCCAACGCATTAGTATTTAATTTAAACAAAGAGTTTTTTTTTATTTTACCTAAATAAATACATTTTCGCTGGGATTGACTTGCCGGATACTTCAATTTCGGACCATAGGAACTTACAAATGAGGGTAATAAACGAAATAAAATATCATTATTTTTTCATCGAAAGTTTAAGAAGTCATTGGTTCTAAATGTTTTTATTACCAAAGTGTTAAAGGGATTAGTCATATTCTAGAATGAAAAAAAAACACTTTCTATCTGAATGTTACTGTCCTAAAATAACAATAGAATATAAAACACAATCTAAAAAAGAAAGTATAAAGTATAAATTGCTTACAAAGACATTGGTTCATTAAGAATAACTAGAATAAAAGGCAGAAATCAACGTTGTAACAAAATTAACTCTTCTTTAAATTCCGTCTTCACCCCATTAGTCTCCCAGGGTCAGAAAAATGTAAACAATAACTAATATATTGAACATCAAGTTTATCAGCGGCTACGGGCGAGACAATATGACACAGTTGTCCTACAAGGATCGTATTTGTACTAAAGAGAGGGAGAAAGAACGTCAGCAACTGTCCCCTCACGTAACCTACAACAAACACAGAGAACACAAGTAAAACAGAGCTAATTCAATTAAATGCAAAAAATGAATATACGAATCGTGAAGACATGACACGTTACCAAAAATGACATACACGCGCACAAGTATATAGCAGCATACACACCTCTGAAGGGAGTTCCAACGTAGCACGGGAGGATAAGATGCATGGAGATGCTACCGTTGGATAGAACTTGGATTCTATGGCTCACTTTATCTACCTTGTCAGGTTCAAGAATACTGCACACTACAAACGTCTGTCAATGATTGTGTTTGTAAACCTGTTGAAGTAGAGCAGAATTCGAGAGAAGTTAGGTAAGAAGAAAAGCAGTATCAATATGTAATAAAAAATATCAATTTGACAGCCATGAACACGCATCGGATAATAGCGAAAAGATTCTGCACACCCATGATGTTAGCGATACGTCGAAAACTTCAAAATTTTTTTGTGAAAAATACCAGTACTTTTTCCAATACCGTTGAGTCAATTATTATGTAAAATTGAAAAATAAGCAAAGGACAACGTTAATAAAACCTTTGTATGATGTATATTGTTTACAACGAAAGATCAAAAATAAAAGAGCAGGTGCTAGTGAAAAATGGTGATCACACTCTTGAATTTTAAAATTTAAATTAATAAAACTTAAAACTTACAATTAAAAAATCTGACATGAATCAGTATTCTACTAGAGTCAACCGATATTCATGCATGTCAATGATGTGACACATTCTTGTTGAGAGCTTAGGAAAGTTGCATGAGGAAACGACTGCATAATTACAAGTAATTACAAGTCCGCACAGCTAAAATGTTCGATGCCACAATTGAGTAGACTACATTTGAAAACTAACGCGCACGAAGTATGCGTTTTGCTGATTGCGAGTTTCGAAAGCGAAGCGAAAATTCAACCTTAGGAGCAAAAATGAAGCCATTATGAGGATCATTTATCAATTTATGAAGTCATCATCGCACTCTTGTTTTGTGCTCACCATAAAATGCGTTTGCGTTCCTCAGTGCAAAGCGTTCCTCTGTTCCTCAGTGCAAAGCGGGATAGTTACTGGCCCTAATGAGATCGTGCATTTGTAATATAGGTCTCAGCACTCAAATTGCTGAGAAAAAGAGAAAAATGTAATAGTTCATCAGGTGAGACTTGCATTAGACATTACGTTAGCTTGCATTAAGAAGCTTTGTTTGGTTTCTGGTCATGACTGCAAATAACGGTCAAGCCGCTAACTTTTATCTTGAAGGTGACACTTAAAATCGATTAAAATGTAGTTAACGTAAGATACGTCACACGTGCATCTAATGGCGGGTGCACTAGATTATATGATTTTAGGACGACTCATATAATAAATGGATTATTATTGGTAGTAGGCATCATTTAGGTAGTAGGTAACGTCGGTGCTCGGTAACGATCACGCAAAACGCGCACTCAACTGTAGTCCTTGTCTGCGCCAAAATGTCCTGCGTTTAGCGGCGCAGTTTTGCGCAGCCGCACGGCAAACTCGGTCGCCATCTGGATGCTGCTGCTACGTCTTTTCTTGAGAACGTTTCTGCACTGAATCTCCTCCATAAGGTCAATGAAGTTTGTTTGAATTTAATATCAAATTCTGGAAGTTACAATAAGCACTTTTAGGCAACAAAATTTCAACCTTCTTCAAATAATTTGTAAATGAGGAGAATTGAGCTCTAATCTGGCTGAATAGTTTAGTTTGTGCTAGTTGAATTGCGGCTCCTAGGCAAAGCATGAAATCCAGTCCTATTTAGAAATACTAATTGACTCTTCCATGCCGTACGAACTGATGAGGAATAACATTATTAATTTAAATGTGTCTGGAAAATAGCATTTAGTGCGCGAGTATAACATGACCATAATACTCAATACAGATGCCGTTAATAACAATCCCATCGTACAGATTCCTCACTTTCAAATTGCACCGTTTCCAAATAGTTCCATCATTTGGCCGTAAGGCTGGAGAGAATTTCTGTAGAGGATCCATGGTAATGAGCGCTGCGCGAGAATGTCGAGAGGCCTTGCATTCCGAAGGTGAAATACCAACAGCACCGGCTGCGACGGTCACCGAACAATGCAATTCAATGTATGAATCACACAAAACGAACGAAGTTTTTGTCCATTTTCGGGAAATAAATTCTTACTGCATTTACTATGCGTGAGTATTCATCTTTCAAAACGTTTTTTGTATCATGGCGCTGTGTTCGTGAAACTAGAGGGTTTGCTGTTTTGATGCTAAGAAACAAAAAAATCTTTCAGGTAGCCTAAGGGACGTCCGATATTCAAATGTTTAACAAATGCTGGACACGAATTTGTAAATTTAACAACTCTATTTGGTTGAATTTTATGACCGTAAGCATTGATGTAGAATTTAATTATTTCATGGAGCATTCAATTAACTTCTAACATTCAATTAATCTTCAATGAATAATATTTCTTATTGTGCCACGCGAAAAATACTGGATTTATAAAATTATCCAATTTAGGTAGCGATCACTAAATAGTACGAAACAGTTGACGTAAATTTCCAAGATAATCACACACGCAACATGCATGGAAGATACAGTATACACTTTTACCATACAGTTATTCATAACTTATTCAGGACTGGGTCCCTGGGTACCTCTGAGTGATATCAGAGAGCTTTTATGTCCCTGTTGCCTTTTCAAAAGATATTTCCTTTACAGAGAATCTAAATAACCTACAGCTCATAATGAATTTTCACAATCAGAAAAGTTGTCTTCATGACGTCAGACGTGTCTGCAGAAACACCAGAACGATTTTTTAAACATACTTCTGTCAAATGTTAATCATCTCGGAAAATATGGCAATCCTCAGACTTAATTAGTTATGTTGATCACATGGAATTGTTATCACGCCCAAACATACGCATTATATCACATAGCTTATGAACTTATAAGTGTTATCAGTCAGAGCGATTGCATGGGTAAAAGGTTCTTTCCAGTAGAACTATTGATACATTCGTGCAAGTGCTAGTCAATTTCAGCCTGAGCTATACAGATGTTGCCGCGGTGCGATACTGATGTTGCCACAGTCACCACTACTGATTTTGGTCATCAGCCACCATAACATCGAGCACTACAATGATCACTGAATGATACAAAGAGTCTTAACCGCTGTTACGATGCAACAACCATTGTAAGAGCCGATGTAACAGCTGGTACAACTCAGCACTTCTGCCGACAGAGCTGTTGAGAAACGTGTGCTCTCTTCAATCCTTCACTAATCAAACAAAGTCTTTATGGACGGAATCCTTCAGTCTTTTTGCTGCAGGGGACTACGGAAAATTAGGTACCTCAACTTTCAGGTGCATGGCAATCTAATCACGGGAAGTTTGCTTTTGTCTTCAGCGCCACTGCCTAGTGCCCTTAAAGATGCGCTTTGTGAGTCCTAAAAGAGAGGACTAAAGAAGTTGTTTTTGAGGAAGCAATTTTAAACTAAGTTACGATTTGACGTAGAGTGACTGAAATTTCTTTCCTCAGTTTGGTGCGGAATAAATAAGCAGTATATACATATTTTTCAACGCTATCCCGCGAGAAAAACATATGGATTTGTTTAAGGGAAATTATTTCTGTGTAATACAGTAGTTGCAGGTCAATGACTTTCATGATTTAGAGAAAAATAAAAATCAGTTGTATTTCGAAGCAATAGAATGTCTAATTTGTGTAACATATTCTGAGTTGAAAAGAATAGAAAGTGATGAGCTGAGAACTTTGAATTTTTGGTTGATGCCCTAACGCCGTATTTATGTCGACGTTTCTGAGTGTTCAAACATTAATTGAATGTAATCCAAAGTGCAAGTAACCAACTACAAAATTTGGAATGAGAGATCAATCTATGAAGGGCGCTGTTTTCTTACATGAGATATTAAAAGTATTACAAAAGGAAATCCTTATTGATCAAGAAATTGAAAACGTCAATATAGACTTCCCAGACCAACTAGCTTTACATGCTATTTTTTTTGATCAACGTTGTTTTTCGATGAGCCCGAAAAACCCTTCAGCTTGAGCATAATAACATGACAGTTCTTTCAAATTAAAAAGGAGGTTATTTATGACAATTCGTTCCTCTGAACTGAAAGTTAAAAGTCGAGTTAAGCAGAGTCGTTCAAGAATAATTAGGGAACGACTTTAACGTGATGGAACCAACGAATTTGAAATAATTTTTGGTTAGTCAAAGGAAACCAACGCGCACCAGCCAGATGAATTTGAAACTTCTAGACCTATGTTTTAAGTTTTGTTTCTTAAGAAACCAAGACAGTTGAACAAAGAAACGCCAACGGCATATGTCAATGATACATAACACTATCTCTAGAGTTCTTCAAAAATTTTCCCCATCTTATTACCTTTCCAAACTTGTGAAGTTGAAACAGAAAACCATTTATCCTCTGCGACAAAATCTTTTCTGAAAGACTCCTATTATGAACGTGCTATTCCGTAGACATAATTTTTATTCCTTCCAATCTCCTCACAAGAAGTCGGATTCTAGCTCGTGATCAAACTTCTTTCTTCAGGTTTTAGAGCTCCGAGTTAGTTCCAAAAGGCAAGCAACGAATGAAAGACTCCACCATGTAGCTCACTCAACACCCGTTCATGTTAAAAAAATATTCCTATTATTTCACTAAATTATGCCCACATTTTCTTTCGGAAGTAGACCCCCAACTTTACTGAGCGACCCTTGAGTCAAGCAATGAGAGATCCTCGAGAAAGATAGAATAAATTATGAGGAGAATTTTTTCCGATTGTCATTCCTGAACTTCACATTTTAAAATCTCTTTCCGATATCGTATTTTACACTACTGTGTTTTGAAATATCGTAAATTGAAGTACCGTATTTTGAAATAACGTGTTTTTGAATATTGTATTGTGGAGTATTGAGTCTCGGAGTACCGTATTTTAAAATTGCGCATAAAATTAATATCGTGTTTTCGAAAATATTTTGGAATATCGTATTTTGGTTTATCGTAATTTTGTTCGAAATATCGTAAATGGTGAATCGTATTTTGAAATATTGTTTTTCAAAATTTCCCATAACTACCCGAGATAGTAAGAATGAACATGAAATTATAGTGCTTGACTTACGACAAAATTAAGCCCATCATTCACGTGCGTATGCTTGAGAAGAGGTTCTAGCATGTGATGCATGAAACCAGCTCGAAAATTCAAATACGCTCCATCACTTATACAGTATGATTGTATCTTTTCAATAATTAATCATTCAATTGATATTACTGCACGAAAACAATGAGTGCCATTGGTAATGGAGTTTAGACTAGATTAAATTCTAAAAAGTGTATATTTTCTTTTCTCGAACCCCTAAAATGTAAAATCAAAATTATAATTTAACCATCAAAACACCCATTGTGAAAAACCTCCGTCGCATCCTGATAACATACGTAAAAGCCCTAAATTTCAATAAGTTTCAACGTAGTTAAATACTTAACAATAAAAAGAAACAAGGAAGTTGTTCTCTAATGGTGAAATATTGGAAATTTGAAGCGTGACTTGGTTCATATCTCCTAGAGAAGAGCTTTGTCTCCTCCACACACTCAGGCTGGACTCATGGCAGCGGTATGGTCGCCCGACAACGTCTCAGATGAAGATTAATGCATATTACCAGCCCCAGAAAAAAATTATGAAGAAATCAAGTTCCTAATTGATGAGGAAATTTCCTGAAAAAATTACATCGATCGACCTTACTCCCTCTGTTAAAAAAGATAAATTAGTCAAATAATCGACGATATCAATGATGAAGGAAAATAAACTCAAATTTCAACGGAATAAAAACCCACAACTTTTTCGTCCAATATTGGTTGACAACTTTACGACAGCAATATATGGTAGCTATAAATGAATACAGTTATGATGTGTATGATCTAGTCATGAATAAACTTTAGTTATTATTATGCATGTGTAAGTATTATTAGTCTTTTTCAGTCAATTTTCAACTCATTTCTTAAGAGAACATGATCCCACATAAAAATAGGCAAAAATGCTGTGTTTCGATAAAAAGAACGAATGAAACTCTTATTATGAATTGCCATTGAGAACGAGCTAAATTTCAATTTCAAGCGACGTTCAACTTATTCATCTTACTGTAAGTAAATTGATTAATTCAAACACAAATAAAATAGGGAATGCGAAAGTGATAAAAAAATATTTTTACGATGATGAAAACAATAAGGAGAATTAATAATTTTATAATAATTTTCATTATAATGATGGTGCTGATTGTTCATTGAGGTGTCGGGCCTGCATTAATAATTTTATAATTTAAAGGAACGAAAGCCCGACCCACTAAATATAGCCTTTCTGTTCACACCTAACCCAACCTAACCTAACCTAAACCAATTATTTGTGTTTAAACGTCAAACAATTAATGATTAGTTAAGGGTTTTGATATCTGGTTATCGAAGTTAGAGTTAAATTTTGGAGTTTGGGTCGTCCTGACCTAAACAGCAAAGTGGGCGGGGCTTGGGCAGGCGGTAGTCCTTACACAAGAAATTTGGGCAAAGTGTTATCTCAAACAGCAAAAGAAGAAAATAAGAAAACTTGTGCTGGAAAAAAGAGCCGGTAGACCGGGTAATGCAATATTTCTTGTAACATTTTTAGTGAGGACATCGAAAGTATACGAGTTCATCTGGACGATACACAAATATTCTACGAGTTATTCGTTAAAGAATTGAAATAGATTATTGAATAGGATCTATTGCCAGCGTTGAGTGAGGTTCACGTTCAGGAACCAAAATGGTTGCAAACAATTAGCTGTGGGCTTGAAATTCTGCTACAATATAAGCTCTGTAAGTTAACATGGAATGTCACGCTATTACAAACTTCCTTTATTCGAAGCTGAGAAAATGGTGTAACTTTTTTGAAGGAGGTAAAGTAATAGCATTAATAATAAAATGACGTACGTGTGGGTTAATATAAAAATAAAAGTGACAAACCTATTCGTACGAATGTGCAAAAGAGGTATATATATATATATATATATATATATATATACAGTATTTACCTAATTGTATCTTAGTCTACGGAGTTTACTGGAAATATTTCATTTACTTTCAAGTTACTCATTATGAAGTACATATACTTCAATTAGAAAATAGCACAGATGCCTGCATAGTGCTCGTCAACTAGTCGATTAAATTAGGAAAGACGAGCTTCCCGCATCAGCGCATCAGGTTTGTCTTCATTTCCCAGGATGTACAACGCACCCAACGCGTCTCATTGAAATGCCACGCCAAATTATTACTGAGGGTCGACGATCTGAAGAGAATGCGCTTAATGAGAGTAGCTAGGGGCTGCCGAGTTGCGTTACATGTAACTCTGACGCCTCTGGAACCGAACAATTAAATGGATTTCCAACCCGTGAAGCGAAACTGGAATTGGCGACTGGAATGCGTTGCTAACATGGACTGAAATGAGCGAGCGCGAGAGAGAAATTTTTTTTTTTGAGGTATGAATTTTTTAGGTACAGCTAATGACGTTTCAAAAAAATTGCTGAAAAATTCATGAAGTTTTAAATGATTTAGTTACAGAGTTAACTAAAGCCTGTCGCTACATATCACGTCCACAGTACTTGGATTTAGATATAGTACATCAAAATCTCAACTGAGCTTCCTAAAATAAAAATGAATCTTGTACTTTTATCTACATACATGTTGCCACCGCTAGAGTTGATGCATCTTGAATTTTGCAATCATTCTTTCTTAAGAAACCGAAAAACGACAATTTCTCAAGTCGGGTGAAATTTAAAAATGCCCATACAAATAGTAATTACATTTTCATTCTTAGATTTTCCCTTTACCGGGATTTTTTACCTGGTTCTTAAGCAAGAATAATCACTACGACAAGACGTAATTATTCCACACAAATGTGTCGACCTCTTCGACCTTAAGTGTCATGTGTACACCACCTGAAGATATATTTGTACATCGTGCACGAGGCATTTGAGTATTTGCATCATTCTAATCTTTTAGAGAATCAAACGTATAACTTTACCGAAAATAAAATCTATATTTATTTTTCCTGGTATATCACATTTAGTCATTGAAAAACTATAGAAATAATTGATTGCTCACTCGTGAAAACTTGATTAGTCTTACTTCGCCCTTGAGAAAATCTCTAGTGCTTAGTCGGAGAATAACTTAAAATTAGTATATATATTGTGTTTCATATTCTGTTTCTGCTTTCGTTTCCTTAAATTGTAGGTATGAAAAAAAATCAAACACGTCTTATTAACTGTTGAAGCTTACATGAAAATCTCTAAAACTTAGAAAGTCTTCGTTGGTAAGCATCTAATGTATTGTAGGATAACTTTAAATAACTTTAAAAAGAAAATTGCAATTCCTGTGTTAGATATGAATAATTTCCATAAATGGAAGAAGTAAGGATCGAAAGTAAATGCCTACGCTGGGTATGAACAAGTTTCGTCATGAGAAAATCATTTCTCGATACTTTGACTCTGGTTTGCGATCAGGGAGATACTTCTCCAGTTATTTTGGCAACAATTATAAATTTGTTCTCTTAAGAAGAACAAAGTTATTTTCATTGCTATGGAAAAACAGTCGAATTTCACTTATATAAAAGAACTATAGCACGGCAGGCAGGTTGGACAACGGAATTTTGTTTGCTAAGTCAATGTTTTGTCGGAAAATTTCATTTCAATAAGTCACTTCAATTCCGAATATTAAGCACAGAAAATCACAGAGCGAGTTGGGTTAATACAGTGGATCGTCAAAAATAAGATTGTGTGCAGCAAGAAAATGCAGTAACATCACAATGTTTCAACAACAATAATGAAACGTATGATTAATAATGCACTTTTTCAAAACAATGTAAGGGGATCAGGGAATAAAATCTGAACTAGAGAGTTAAAAATGTAAGCCACCATGTCAAATTCATTTCATATTTTAAAATTACTCATAATCTTGCAATAACTATTTTCTGCATTAACCTTCCGTGTAGGAGAAACACTCTGCATTCAGGCCGTGTGGTTTCAAATCGTTTTTCATCTTTCATTAGTATTTGTTGGTGAAGATCAGCAAGTGCTGGTGTTCTGTAAATGTGGATCTTTTTTGCCCAAAGTACTGCTTTATATTCGGTACACAAAATAACAATCTGAAACTCGATTTGCTGAAACATGGAAAGTTTGAACGCCACCATGCGTCTTGTTAATTCCGGCCACAGCTCAAACTCGGAAGTCCTTTTCATGCATGCAACTGGAAATTTTTCCGACGAAGACCATAAGATGTGCAGTAAAACTTCTATGATTTTTTCAGTCTTGACCATGAGGAAGCAACGTAAGTAAAGTTGTAAAATCAGGATCTTCCAAAAATAAAAGTTCTTCGATCAAATACATGATGGTTTTGAGTACCGTTAGGCAAGCAACGTAAAACACATGCGTTGGGTAATTTGATTTCACTTTTATATTAACGACACTAAGATTCCGAAGGGAAAATTTTGCGCTATCAAAGCTCACTGATTGATGTTACGAATTATTCAAGGGTTTAAAACTGCTTAATTAAAGAGAGGCTTCTTTCTTCTTCCTACCCAAAAAATAAAGCAAACGTCTTTCGATCAGATTTGTTTTTAGTTGGCTATAATTTCTCTTTGAAACCTGGCCGTACATCACAACAGTGATGCCGATATTCCTCTTTCAAAACACCTATGTACTTCTAGAGTTATCAGAATTCATTCGCTGCGCACAAAAGAACGCCTTAAAGACTGAACTTATTATAACCACTTTAAGAGCCCTTCCAAGCCTCTAAAGGGCTGATGAGGAATTGATGTAATTAATGTTCGCACTTCACACATTTACAGCCAGTGTTAATGTTCCTGCATGTTAAATTTTGAAATATTACATTTTTAGGAAACTAAATGGTGCCTATTTTCTGAATTGGATGAAATGGAAAAAACTGGTACAATTAGTAATAACATTTTCAACGTAGGCTGTCCCCTTGCATAGTAAGTTTATACGTGGTGCTACTGTCAGAAAAATCACAACGATCTAGAAAAAGGAAATTTTGTCGCCAAAGGGTGTGAACCTCTTTGTTTGCCAGCCGCAGTCGGTCTGCTATTGTGTCTGGAAACCAGATTACACGTCTGGAAACCATGATATACTTCTGGAAACCAGAATCCCCGTCTGGAAATCAGAATACACGTCTGGAAACCAAAATACACATCTGGAAACCAGAATCCCCGTCTGGAAATTAGAATACACGTCTGGAAACCAAAATACACATCTGGAAACCAGAATCCCCGTCTGGAAATCAGAATACACGTCTGGAAACCAAAATACACATCTGGAAACCAGAATACACGTCTGGAAAACAGAATGCAGGTCTGGAGACCAGAATACGTTTGAAAGCCAGAATGCACAGATGCTGGCGATCACTACAAGTGCTTTGAACTGAGAATTTCGAGTGATTTAAGTTCGAAATTTTTGTCACAAATGAAAGACAACCAGAAATTTCATAGACATTTGCGGCACTGATGTAGCAATACACTTCTGGAAGCATCTTGTTCGTAATTGTTTAAGACTGAAAAAGAACTGAGGAGTAGTTTAAGCCGACCTTGACTCAATTTCACAGCTTAGAGACGGCATATCGATTTTCCTTACCCCGAAAACAACACTACATGACATTTTTCCCCATTTTCCTAGAAGGTATTTTCGGTTTAACTACATTATTACAGAAAGATTTGTTTTCCAGTTACACCATTGAGCTCTGAATTAGGTTATCTATGGGAATTAAAGCTCCCAGGGGGGAAATGATAGATACCGAGCTGAGGGTGTGCTTGGCCTGTTTTTGTTGAAATAAAACAGGCTTCTTGTTCTGTAACGGGCCATCTTTACTCTGTTCAATACTGTGCTGTTTCTCAGCTCCTATTTCTTCTTCAAGTTTTACTATGTTTCATAAACTTCCCTTTTAACTTCGATGCCCAGGGGATTTTGAGAGGAAACATATCTTATACATGGATTCACTGTTCCCTTCTCTCTGTAATTGTTTCCAATCTTTCCTCTACTGGGAACACCTTTGTTATGCTTAGCAAAGCTTAAACTCACTCATAGCCCGATCTAATTAAACCTAGCTCAACATTATGTACGGTCGATGTGAAATTTTTTTAATTTTACGACCACTACGTTTGATGAACTTTCATCACGGTTGAATTCAATAAAAATTTGCTTGATGTCCATGAATGAAATTTTGGTCAGGTAAGTTAACTAAATTGAACAATAAGTTCATTTGCGGTGATATTCAAGACACTTAACGTACAATGTTCCACACCTCTAACAATGCGCACGCACACCTCTAACCAGTGAAATTACGTAGTACATTTGCGAGATGAGCGACCGATTTTTCAACATCAAGTAGAACGAAAAAACATCTCGATTTAATGCATCGCCATATTATATATGGGTATCATCTGATGTATGTCCATTGTCCAGGTAAGGTTGGATGTTACTGTGAGAAGGAAACCCGTTACGAAAGATTTTGCTTTCAACATCGGCGGTTCTAATGAATAAATGGTTCTAACTGGTGTTATGAGCTCCTATTGGATTCCCTAATTCTAATTGTTCTAACAGGTTCTTATTGATGTAACTGGCTCTAATTATTGTTCTAACTGATCCTAACTGGTCCTATTAGCTCTAACTAGTCTAACTGGTTCTAACTAGTCAATTTAGGTTTTAAAAGTTTCAATTGTTTCGACAAATTTCAAAAGTTTAATTGGGTGCACGAGAAAAAATGAAAGTGTTGGACACTTTAACTCATAAGTTAGTGAGCAAAAACACTTACGGCGTCAGCATTGATTTTCCCAAATGCAAGACGAAAAATGAACTACTGGTATTGAATGGAGAAAATCCTAAGTCCTTTAAACAAATCCTTTTCATACGCAGTTGCACTTCGCAAAGAATAGCAAAAGGGCGCTGCATTTTTCGCTCTCACGCCAGCCACCACCACCGACCAAAATGCACCTCACGTAGGTCAGCAGAATGACCGCTGAGACTCTCCTGACATAATGAAGAAGCGAAACCCAAATCCATCACGTTTCTTGACGCTATCGGCCGCTTCTTCCTGAGCCTTCGCAAACTTTGTGTCGTGTCGAGTCGTTGAAAAATGCAGATTTTGACTGCAATAGGCTTGTGGCCACAACAGTGTCTTATACTGCACTGAAGTATATGTAGAACTGTTCTGTACCGCTGGTCTCCAGTGCAGTGAAACCATCCAGTACACCCACTCTGTCAAATTATGCAAAGCCATTGTCTGACTAAATAATGCGCAGTTGATCCATACACCGACTTGTTCACTGTTTTAAAAAGTGGCGATATTCGAATACATTTTTTGAATCTGAATTGAACGTACAGCAGTACGTATTTTCTAGGGCAAGGGTTCTCAACATATTTTTTTGCCTCACACCCCTAAAGAAATTCAATTCGAACCTTGCTTGGAAACCCCTGATTCTAGGGCGAAGAAAAGGCAGTATCGGAATGACGTTCAGGAAACAGCAAAGAATGAAAAGTCGAGTGAAACTATGTTGGGGTAATAGGCAAACGAGGAGATATCATGAAAAAACGTGCCGACAGTTCTGCTCAAATTACCTAACATTCCAATGCTAAGCAACTGACAAGCGTGAAGTGTTTAAAAAAATTAGTGTCTTTCTCAAACATAAAAATGCAAAATTATTCCTTTTACTGCACCAAAAATGAAATAACTAATCACTTCTCAGCGCTGTTATGCCTGACGTTTCCTTCTCTGAATGGCACACTGAGCACACCACGTTTCTGTTATATTCAAGAGCACTCACGCATGCTCGCAGTTGAAGTCTGGCAACCGCGGCGGTGTTGCCCGAGGCTGCACTCGCAACTGCCCACCGGCCATCAAAGAAGATCGACGGCCGTTACAAAACGGCCCTTCGCGCGATCTGGCAAGTTTCGCTCCATCTCCAGCTCGATGCTATTTGGGCAGTCTAGGAGAGCTCGAAACATTGGCGCCATGCATCTTTGGCTGAAATCCTCACTTGCAATTGTCCCGAAGACGACGTAATATGGTTTACATGCGCAGACCTAAGCGTAGAGCAGTTTGTCCTTGTCTTTGGGAAACAACGTTTGCAGCTCGGCTAGTATTGCGCTACTCTGTTAACACGCTTTTCTTGATCTGCTTCTATTTGGGAAATGTTGCGGTGAGTGGGACCTCAGGATTACGAATACAAATGGTTCCCGGTTAATTTTTGTCTTTACAAAACTGATGCATCGTATTTTGAAAATGACATTCTGCCTGCTGATCAATTTTGAACCCTAATCTCCATATATCGGACTTCGAAACCGTACTTGACCTTTTTTCCACTGAACCCCTTCCATTTTCTCTGAACCTAGTGTCATTTTGACTGATTCTTGCAAAATGATGTTCGGAAAGAAGGCAAACTCGTTTGAAATTTTTCTAATCAAACAAGTGTGAAGCGTGATCTGGATTTGGTAGGCATCAGCATAAAAGTTAGAAGCTTATTAGTTCCAGCCACAACGAAGTTGTGTTATCAAATGAAGACGAGAAGAACGGATTGAAAAATTCATTTTGTGTCATTTCAATACGGTTGCTGTTTCAACTGTTTGTGTTAGTTGTCTTGCTCCACGATGGAAAACATTGGATAACGTTGGTTCTATCGAAAGTATTTGCGAATGTTGAGCTTCGCAGAAGGTTGTGTTAAGAATTTATTTCAGGAACTTCTTGTAACAATTTCACTTGTTTCCGACGCCTTTGATCATATCTAACTACTCTGCACGCCTGTCAACAACGCTGCATACCACCACCAATGCTTCAAATCAACCACCAACGCTGCATATCAACCACCAATGATGCATATCAACCAACAACGCTGTATACCAACCACCAACGCTGCATACCACCACCAACGCTGCATATCTACCACCAACGCAGCATATCAACCACCAACGCTGCATATCAACCACTAACGTTGCATACCACCACCAAAGATGTATGTATATCAGCCACCAACGCTGCAAATCTACCACCAACGCTGCACACCACCACCTACTTTGTATATCAACTGCCAACGATGCATATCAATCACCATCGCTGCATATCAACCACCAACCATGTATATCCACTATAGCAACGATGCATATCAACCACCAGCGCTGCTTATCAACCACCAACCATGTATATCCACTATAACAACGATGCATGTCAACCACCAGCGCTGCTTATCAACCAACAACGCTGCATACCAACCACCAACGCTGCACATCAACCACCAACGATGCATATCAACCACCAACGCTGCGCATCAACCACCAACGCTGCATATCAACCACCAACGCAGCATGGCGCCCCCAAACGCAAAGGCAGTAAATTAAGGCTCCCATAAATCACGAGAAGGACATCGTTGCGGTTCATAAGCCCTGATTTGCCCTCAGAGTTGGACATCTGCTGGTCTGCCCATCATGTTCTGGCTGGCGGCTGATGCACTTCCGATGCTAAACTGCACTGTAATGAAAATTTAAATATCGTTCGAAGACTTTGCTGATAGTTCCAAGTACACAATGACGAAGGGAATATTTAGGTCAAGGAAATAGTGTTAGAAATTCATTTGAGTTTTCATTTCTTCACTGGAATGAGCTGTAATGGAACATTTGTAAAACTTTTGGAACCTTTACTGAAAGTTTCAAGTTGTGCAATGATGAAAGAAATATTTAGGTCAAGTAGTTAATATCAAACTTTTTCCGTGTTTTTTGTTTGTTCGCTAAACTGAACTATGAAGGAAATTTGGACCACGTCAGGCAGCTTTGCTTAAAATTTCAACTTGTGCAATAACGAAGGAAATATTCACATCAGGCAACTTGACTAAAAATTTGTGTCTACGAGATTTTTTTCCGTTCATTTCTTTCAATACGTGTGCCAGTGTGCAAAGCTGTCTAAAATTTGCATACACGAGTTTTGTAATAAAGTTGATTAATAAAACAAAAGAAAATAGGCAGAATCAAACTATTTACAAGGAGTTCTTTCATATGAAGTTGAATTTACATTTTCCGTGCAAATGCAGTAACGTACAGAAGATGTTCAAATTTTGTAAGAGTAATTATTGAGGGACACGAACAGTTGGTAAGGAACGTTCCAAACGAGCTTCGTAGGAATTTTTAGGGCTACTGTATGACACGTCGTTTTCTTACATCGCTGAAGATTAATTGTTTGTAATCTTAATCTTCTCTGTAATCAAAACGTTTTCTCGGGAGTCTTATTTTCTTTCCACTTGAGTTTATTCGTATTTCTCATGGGTAATTGACAATGTGAGCGTCAATTATCACGCGCCCAGACTATTATGTATGTTGACCTCTTGCGAGTAAATAATGTAAGAGGTTTTAATTTAGGCTTTGTTACTTTGTCTATTGTTTTGCTTTTGGAATTTCGTTCATATTTTCTAATGGTAATATGTGTATATATAATTGGTAATCCCCTTATAATTTGCTTGGAATTCCACTTATGAGATTGAAAATATTTGGATTGAGTAAAACGAGTAACTTTCGTGAGAAAATCGGAAGATATTATGCGAAGAGAGAATAGGATTCAATAGTAGGACCTTAATAACTAATTCAATTGCTGTGTTTCATGTTTTTCAAAACTAACCCAAAGCAGTGACCAAGTAGCGCGTAAATTAATTATTTATAACATCCGTCACAATAAAATGTGTATTTACTGCGAAAAATAGACGATTTCACAACGTTATAGAGAACATCCATTCAATCACAGTATAGTCTTAAGAATGATTTCCTTTTTCGATTAGCAATTTTTCGCGTCGAAATTCAGTGTCTTGTCCTAGAAATATGCGATTCATCAGCGAATAAGACAGCATCCAGTCAAGTATGATCTCAAAATCGATTTTAATTAATAATTATTCACCAGGAAGTTCTACATACAATTCGAAAAATAATCAATTCATTAACGATTGTGACAGAAACGGTCAGTTATGGTCTCGAAAAAGATTTTCATGTTTTGGTTAGAAATTCTGCATCCGCCACAGCTCTGAGCTCAGGCAGTCGGCATATTGTTAGTGCGGTTATGAAATGCATATTATTATTGTTATTATTCCTATTATTGGCCTCTGCAGGCCCCCAATTACCATAAGTATCATTTGGTGCAAGCTAAGTGCGCTGTATTTTGTAGGGCAGCCTCATGCGGCGCTTGGTTTTGCTGCATCAGGAGGCCCGAGGGCGCTAAATTATGGACAACTGTGATCTGAAAACCTCTGAAAAATAATAACGCTTTGCTAGTATTTCATTCTCTATTATTTTTACTATCAAACGAGGAGAAAATTAGGAATTTGATAACTGAGAAGTGACTGGATTGAACTTAGAAAAATTATAACACTTTGAGTTGATGTCATTTTTAACTTGGGTCATTTGTACCATCAAACGAGGTGAAATAGGAATTTGATGATTTAGAAGTGATTGGATTTACCATAAAAAACAGCACTTTTATAGCGTTTTATTTTTCATTTGGGCCATTGGTACTGTCAAACGAGGCATATGGTGAAATAGGAATTGGATGACTTTTAAAAAGTACTAGAAATTGAGCGCTATCGCGATGGAAACGTAACAAGATTTTAAAAATCTACGCACTCGCAAAAATTTGCAGTCCATGATGTAGCTTTCGCGCTAATCATGTGGAATGAAATTTTAACGAATTATTTTGTTTTTTAAACCTTTCATTTCATCTAATACGGTTCGAAGCCTCAGCTCTATGTTACTGGCAGCAAAATTATTTCACGGTAAAATTTAAGAGCCACACAATATTTGCTTCTACATGCAAGACTCTATTTCACCTTAAGCTCGGTTGTTGGTTAGTTATCTATCGTCAACAGCTGAAGAGTCAAACGTGTATACCGTGTAATATACGCTCTATCTTTGCGGCATTACAATCGAGAGAAGGAAAGAATAATGACGAAACTGCTAGAACCAAAACCAAATGGAGCCAAACTTACGTAGGCGCTCTTCCTCATACAGTTTTAGATCGCATTTACGGAGTTTCAATGAGCTACTATTGTTTCTGCTAAAATTTGCGATATCAGTGTTGCGGGTATTGTCTAAGTGCTGAAAATTCATTTACTCCGCATGCTTGTGACGTGAATCCTTTTTAAATATTTGTAACACGCTTCGAAATTCTAATACGGAAATTGCACGAATAACAATCTACACCACACTGATGACTGCCAAAGAAAAAAGCTTAAGTTTGAAACTAACTTCATCTGTTAACTAAACCTATGTAGTATCCCTAAAAACCGAACTGATTGCGTTTAATCGATCCTAATTAACGAGTAATGGAAATTTTGCACACGAAAATAGCACTCTCAAGTGTAGCATGAACATGCAAAAAAAGCGGCGCTTAAAATAATATCTATGTAAAATTTCTCGGACTCACTTATTCTCATCACAGCAAAATGTTTATAAAATAACTTTCATACTTCAGATGGTTTGGCTTTTTCGAAAAATGAAATACGTATTTCATATCTATTTAGATCGAGCAAACGTAATCTGCTCGTTTTCCGCGATAGTTTTTGACTGAGAGCGGGAGAGATTGATGCTTACTTGATCTTGTTAACAATTGTTGCGTATTTTAGAATGAACCGTAGTGCATTTAGAGTTCCTTTCCCTTTTCGCGCGATAAACTTCATGATATTTCAATTGAATAGATGAAGAATTATTCTCTATCAAAATATTTCTGTTGTTTTAGGAATATTAACTGGAGCACCCTGGTATATGTATATTCACAAAACTCATACACACATATACACATATGTAAATATGCACATATGTATATATATTTTCATATTCGGTTGACGTCGATCCTGGAGTCACACTTCGACGTTTGATCGAGACGTTCGATCTTGGAGTATGATACGTCATCTTATGCCAACACCAATCTACATAAATGAAAATAAATCTAATTTAATCCAAATAATTCGTAACCATAATGAAACAAAATATTAATTGACTGAATAGTACTAATTTTTTTTTTACATAAGTTTCGTATAAGAAGATCATGTTTAACTCAAGGATCGACTGTGCTTAAATGTGAGGCACAGAGTTCAGGAAAAACTTTTCTGTTAAGCTTTTACCGAATTTCTGACACACAGATACGCTTAAAAATATTCATTTCACGGTATTTATTTCACGATAAAGATATTTACTTTTATTTAGTCGCAAGAAACGAAGAAATAACGGTGGATTGAGCAAGCCATGGTCTGACTTATACTGGAACATATTCTAACTAAGTCGGCAAGCAGTAATTATGACTCTAGCATCAGTATAATATTCTAAGTCTGCAGTCCCACACTTCTGAAAGACCTTTCAGGCCAGAGCACTCATAACTCTACGGGGTTGTAGCTTAGCCGTCGAGTATTGCAGTGTGTAATGGGTGTGTAGAGATGGGGTGATGTGGGAACACAATGATATGCTGCATGTGACGGTATGTAGCGATGGGGTCATGTGCGGAACCCAATGATATGCTGCATGTGGCGGTGTGTAGTGAAGGGTTGTTGTTGGAACACATGTACAAACGCTGGATATGTGAGTGTGTATTGATAGGATGGAAAGCTTCCCCATCCCATTATGATTACACACCAACACGCACCATGATATGCTGGAGGAGACAGTGAGTAATCACGGAGTGATATAAAAAAAACGCTAAAGTGTTGAATACGTGAGTGTGTAATAGGTGAATAGTGGTGGTGTGGGAACATACGCTCAAAATTTGAATGTGTGGGTATGTAATGGGTGCGTAAAGGTATGATAACAAAGTATATACTTCAAGATTCGGTGGCATGTAATGTACGTGCCTAGTATGTTGCGTGCAAACAACAAAACCAGAAATGGTGTTCTGAACGAGAGGTGAATAATATCAAAAAATGTAAAAACTCCATTACAAATATTACACACTTGCGCTTTTAGACTTGTTTCGTTTCTCACTCCATTTCCTGAAATTATTTAAAATATATTCACAAATATTTCAAATGCTTTATCAATTTCTCCATCTATGTTAACGAGTGGCAATATTCATCTTACGGATGCATTTCTCTGAACAGCTCTCAGAAATTGGCACGCCAAAAATTTTATCCTAGAAACATTCTGTGGCTTGAAATAGAATTTATTTGCGTACCTCACTTTGTAACGACTGGTAGAGCATTTGAATGCAAGACACTGAATCGAATTATCGTTTTAAGGCAAAGTAATTTTGTAAGATGACGGGAAGACACGAAAAATGAAAAAAATAATAAATCAACCATATACTTTATTTTCTATTAAAAATTTTGTTCATTAGTTTGTTCCATTTGTGCTTTAAATTGTTTACTACTCAAATTACTAAAAAAGATAAAAATTCACCTTCAAGTGCCCTCATAGTTGGCGTGTGGCGTTGACACATATTCTTGCGCAATTTATTGTGTTTCACTTGTATTTACTAACTTTTCAAGTTATAAGGTTATTCTGATACGCAAGACCACCATTCCACACACGGGAAACATTCGTGTACAAAAAGTAGCACTATAATTCCAAAGTGACAAATACAATTACTTGCTACAGAGCGATGAAGGAATACGAACATGTTCTAGCAGTGTAATTATGTTAACGATACATCTAGCATTAAAAACTTATCTGAAAACTGCAATCATAGTAATAATGTTTCTAGCATATCCAAACATTATTAGCATATCCTAACTAAATCAGCAACCAGAAAAGATGTCTCTAGCATCCATATTATTTCCTAACTAAATCTGAAATTAGCAATGACATCTCTAGCATTAACATTAGAGACAGCAAAAATTTTTGATGTCCCAAGTACTAAAAGAATCACAAACGTGTGCTTCATTAATGTAAGTTATAAAATACATCGAATTAATAAACTGAAGCCCCACTAACAGTAGTGGGATGTTAGACCTGAGAAGCGATTGGCTTAACCTTTTTTATAGTAATTAAAGAACGAACTGAAATAGCAAGCTAAATAAAATTAGAATTATTTTAAAACCAGGTGGAATGATTAAATACAGTACAAGTGTTGAGGATATTTTTTCTTCAACAGCTAGGATTTTTTACTGTTGTTTGCAGCATTGAGACTATAAGAAGCAAATACGTGAATTTCAACTAAAGTGCATTAAATAATGATGATGGTAGTTATTTTTCTCTGCAAATACTGACTAATAAAACTGACTTACTTGAAGCTTATTTATTTTTTCCACATTGAGGTACTACGTGGATACTTCATGAAGGTTATCTCCGCGTATTGATGACGAAAAAAACAAAAATGTTAACTCAATAGAGAAAAGAACGATACACTTTATAGTCTTGATTTTTTGCATTCTACTGAATTATACTCAAAAAAATTACGTCCACATCAAGGCATCCTCGTAGAGAGAAAGCTTTGCTGAATTTGAACTTTTAGCTCATGCCTATTATTCTACAAGCCAAACTTGAAAAAACTTGAGTTACGTTGTTACTGAAAAATTAATTAGGAAAGCAATATTCCCATGCAGGTTATATGTAGTGCTGCACTCGAGTTGAGACTATAATGCCTCAGCTTGCACATGCAATATGTCAATACAGAATTCCAAAATTGTATGCTCGACCATTTCCACGCAAGCCAAGAAATTTCCCAATTACTCTTCGAAATGACCCGTACTTTAAATTTCTTCTCGGTAGTTTTATCGCACAACTCGTCAAAAAAAGATTTTCAAACACGAAGTAAATCTATGGAAACTCTTTTTGTTTTCTATGGGTTGGAAAGAGAAATTCCAGGCCGAGATAGAATAATACTAAATATTTAGGAGTCAACTTCACGAGCAATTCTAGTACGAAACTATAACAAGGCTTTAATGCTTCCGAAACCGTAAATCATTCAAGAAATGCTTCCCAGTGCCCACCAATAATGCTGACCAGCTCACAGCGATGCTGACCAGCTCACAGCAATGCTGACCAGCCCACAGCAATGCTGACCAGCTCACAGCAATGCTGACCAGCTCACAGCAATGCTGACCAGCTCACAGCAATGCTGACCAGCTCACAGTAATGCTGACCAGCTCACAGCAATGCTGACCATCTCACAGCAATGTTGACCAGCTAACAGCAATGCTGACCAGCTCACATCAATGCTGACCAGCTCACAGCAATGCTGACAGCTCACAGCAATGTTGACCAGCTCACATCAATGCTAACCAGCTCACAGCAATGCTGACCATCTCGCAGTGCAGGCGGGTGCAGCACCAAACAAGAAACAAACATCTAAGGACCCGCTGTACCAGATTGCACGGCCACCAACTAAACACAATGTAGTCGCTACCACAACATCTCGCATCCGTAATTTCTTCCGCAGATCGTGCTCGGAATAATAAATGGCAAAGACCGTATTATGGTCTCTGCTCTATTTTCCGTACTGCTATCGCTCCCATGCGTTAGTTTCGACTCATCTGCCAGCAGTGAAAACCCGTGATGCGAAATATGCATGGTATTCTACACCACTTAATTATTTTTTTGTATTCTTGTGCATTTCGTCCCAGAAATATACTTCTTTATTAATTACATGTGTATTTTTTCCGTGTTCATGTATGCGTTTAAAACCGTGTTCAAGTATGCCAAGTGTTGACAAGAAAAGGTAATCGATGGTATGGAAATTGGATCATGTTGCTGCCACATTCCTGATATTCAAAGTTCTGGTCGTAGGCGCAATGTTATTAGACCATGGGCATAATGGCATAAGGTCGCAGGCATAGCAAGCCTCACACTAACAAAATACCTAAGAAAAATTGTAACTGTGGCAGTTCATTCATTTATATACAACCATTTAATTTAAAAGAAATAATTAGAAATAGCGGAAGTTTCAGGACTAAATGACGTTCGCTAGCCAACAGTCACAGTTTCACGGGTCGGACTTAACTAATAAAATTACCAGTCCTTTAATAACCCTAAATAAAGTGTGTAAATTAATCTGCCTGGATTGCCCTCATTTTGAGCAAGCACACATGATTTATAGCAAAACAATCATTCCTGTACGATGAAATTTAACTCAAAAAAATAAAACTATTTCAACGCTTTAGCTGATGCACTACAAAAAAAATCAACAATTACCGTGTTCAAAATATCTGAGAGGATAAGAACTACGAGCAATAAAGAATTTGCCACTATGAGAATGATGAATATTTTTTCAACTTTGATCTCAGAGTTTAAAAACTTGTGCTGTTATTAGGAATAGGGAAAACAATTCATTGGGAAATTGACTTATGAAATAAACTTTGAGGGCTTAAATTAGAACCGTTTTTACTTGAATCACTCGAACGAACCTGAGAGGACCGCATTATATAGAATGCATCTTCACTTCAGTATAAACATTCATGCGCTCGTGAAATTCCGCGCTTCTGCACGTTTGTGGGCAATTATTTAGCAATACTATTACAATTATTTAGCAATATTATTACAATTATTTAGCAATATTGTTCATCAGTAACACACAGGTCAAAGGTGTCAAATAAAAATAAGACTGAGATGATGAGACTCGCCTTCAATTTAAGGAAAACGAGTTGGCATTTAAATTTCCAACGCTAGCAAGATAATAACGAATTTATAATTCATTAATTCAACTTCTATTTCGAATACATTATGAGTAAAACCTCGTTGATTTTTATACACTCTATTTCATAAATATATTGGCATTTTTTGCTAATATTTCGCTAGTCTTCTTTTCGATATTCCTCTAGATGTATTGGGGTCATCGATGAAACTTAACTTATATATTATGGTTATCGGCATGTAATGGAATAGAGTACTGCCTAATGGGTAAGTGACTTAACAACCCTCCTGTGGCTTTGACGGAGTCACCAAAGCTCAAATTTGAACAAAAAACCCTGATAAGATGAATAATCTTTATGATTTTCACCACAAGTTCTCCATAAATTTTATTGTAAAGAAAATAACAATAAAATGCGTCGTCTTTACTTGAATCATCTTTTGCTTTCTTCTCTCTACTTCGTGTGTACAGCTGTACATGAATTTTCTAGGAATTTCTTCTACTATCAATCTATCAACGACGATTTTCTTTTGTTTAACATACGAGCAAATTTTCCCATTGAAACAAAGCGAAGAGCGCATCATTCTAAGTTCAGTGAAAATAAACGACAAATTGACATGGGTTGTTGTGTTGGGTCTCATTTCCCATTTCATCTCAAATCTTCACTATAATTTTTGAGAGCAATTTGAAAAATAAATCCAGATTTTATTTATGGAAACGGTGTTCGGCACAAATAATGGTTTCATATTCGCTGATACATACCGGTATACATGACGATATTTTCTGAAAAAAATGATGCAACATTTCAGTTCCTGTGTGGACACAGCAAGTAATTTCAGAATGCATATTCCTTTTAGAAACGACCTTTCTTTGCGCACTCAAATTTATAAAGAAGAGCTCATCTCGGCTTTCATGGAGGCTCTCTAGTGAGCTAAAAGCGTCGAGTGCAATGCTTTAAACTTTACTTATCTTAAGAGCTCCCCAAGTCAATAGTTTCGGTGCCGGGAGCCTCCTGCGCTGTTACTTGTCAGTTTGAAAGGCACTCAAAGTAGTAAGTATATCAGTCTTCCGGAAGCTGCAGTAACTTCGCCAGCGCAATCCTATCGGCTTTTCGGCATTAAATTAAACTGATCTTCGACCGATAATTATTCCTTAAATCTTAATCTCAGACGTTTTGATAAAGCGTATAACTTTGTATCTAAGCCATTTTACTGCGAGGGCTTGACTTGAAAAGAGTAAGGTATTATACTTGAAATGAGGCTGCGGGATCTATTTAATCGTAAAATCAGTTTTATCGTCGTCATGAAAAATAGCTCAACACTGGAACATGCTAGCCTGAAAATAGCTCAACACTGGAACATGCTAGCCTGAAAATAGCTCAACACTGGAACATGCTAGCCTGAAAATAGCTCAACACTGGAACATGCTAGCCTGAAAATAGCTCAACACTGGAACCTGCTAGGGTAAAAAAATATCTCAATGGTGCAATGGCCGAAACAATCATGCATCCAAAGATCGAAACAGTTTAGTGCTAACTCAAATTTAATACATGGTTGCTAGAATTTCTTGGCATTATAAAAATAATGTGCTCAATAATTTGGATTCTAGTGCTGTCAATAACTCAAAAGCATAAATTCATGTTAAGCTTAAATAAAGTGGACGAGCTCTGATATCGGTATTTTGAAATTCTAGTCTCCTTCTCCTTGACTGATCTTGACTACATTTTGGTAAGTGTCCTACCTCATACAAAAACAGTGTGATTTAATTTGTTTATACGTGCGGGTCCACATTTCAATTAAAACACATTTACTGAGCCTGTAACTTCCTCCGTGCAACTCCCTTAACACTTTGACCGTGACGTGAACCACCGGTGGTACACGGAGGCTATTTTCATAATGCTGCTCGCCGACCAGTAGTCCCAAAACAAATATAAAAAAATACTTAATCAAAGCTAGATGAAAGTAGTTAATGCCCACTATTTTAGAAAAATGCTCATTAAAACTGAGTTTTAATTTGAGTGAATATTGAACTTCATTTAAACGCATTTTGTTCAACGTATTAATTTACATTACACTTCTTACCATTATGACTTATGAAGTGTATTATTCACCTGAGAAATACTGACTTCAGCAAAAACTCAGTACGGTAATGATGGTTTTCTTAACAACCAAATTTCTACACTCTAGAAGTTGTATATATGTGTTATTAAAATAGAACAGACTTAAAAGATAGGCATGTGTGGCTTGAGTGCAGTATAGCAAATACTTTACGTGTATTGTTGTAATAATTCCTACGAATTAGCTACAAAAGAAATAAATTACCGAGGAAAAACGATCATGACCTCAAAATTTCACTTTCAAATATTTCATTCGTAAAAATATCACTTTCAGAATTTTGAAATGTGTAAAAAATAAGGACACAAATGTTTCTCATCGTTCTTCAATTGGATCACCAAAATTGTCATTCCAGAAAAATGTTTTGAATGAATTCAATAATCATAAAAACAGCACTAATATATATTTCCTCAAGATTGACAGCTAAATTTTAGGCACTCAGGGGCTAAATTTTAGGCACTCTGAACTGACAGTAGATGTTAAAAAAGTAAAAAGCATCATTAAAATTTCCCAAAAAATAATCAGAGACTGTAACCGGAGATATTATTTACGTATGTGAAACTAGGTAACAAAAGTCAACGGTGATGAGATTAAAACAGAAAGATTATTTTCTGCCATTAATTATGCTCTTTCCCACGGTTCATTAGAACGCCTCATCAAATGTTCTATGGAGGAAAATATAGAGCACACAGACAGAATTCATTCTATTTTCCTCCGGCGCTCATTAAATGAAACACCAAAATATAACTCAAGGCTTAGTAGGATATTACCACAAGTATATCTATGTTTTGGGGAATTTATTTCCAAAATTGCACTGCAACCATTTGGGTACTGCTTGATTTAAGTTCCAGTTCGTAACCTATGTACTCGACACCAGGAAAAAATTATCTAAAATTCAACATGGCAAGGTTTGCTGATGAGAAGCGCCAGAATTAGCGAGTTTGTGTAGGGCTAAACTTATGGCAACTCCGTCGGAACTCTTCCTTAATTATTAACACTCGGAAAGTACGGTAGGGTCCCGGCTCTAATTTTTGTTGCAGTTGTAAAAGTACATTCTGCTTTGCTGTGTATTACTACCTTGCTGTAGTCTTCGAACTTAACTCTACCATCACATTCATTTTTTTTTTTTTGCTCATATTTCCAGTTCTACAACTACCGTCATTAGACTGGCCCTGACACTAGGAGATAGCGCCAGAAAATGACCACTCAACTGTAAACTTTAAAGAACACATTTGGGGATAAATTGATGTACATAAAAAAATATATGAGAAGGCTTTATAAAATGAACTATGAAATGGACGTGGACAACGAAGGATGAACTCTGGAGATTCTTAACATTTGAAAACAAAAACATTGCTGCTAAAGACCATTTGCATCATTTATGATTGAACCCATCATAGATGAATGAAATAAACAATATGTATTTGCCTAACGTTTGTGAAGAAGCACATCTCATATTTACGGGCATTTAGCTTATTTTCCAAGCACAGTTCAAACCCGACTTTCAATGTAATTCTTAATGAATATGATAATTTCTCTGGTAACTTTATGTTAGCTGCAAATGAAGTTTGCGGGTTTGAAATAGAAAATTAAGTGCATGAATCTTGATGTTTAATACACAACATTGCTTGTAAGTAAGAAATTTTATTTAATTCTATTTGGTTAAGTTACCAAAATTCAAATACATGCAAAAATTTTCGAATAATAAAAGTCTCGAATAATAAAAAATGGAATCTTTGAACGTTATTTTTATGTTGATACAAGGCTGATACGCTTCTCAAGCCGAACAACACTGAGTCTTCACCAGTTAACGCCTGTGTAGAAGATTTCTCTCGCTGTTCGCTTCTTTGATTGAAGTTTTCGCACTTCACAGACGTAGTGATTTTTGCTATGGTGAAAATTTGCTCAAAAGCCAAATGTTTTTTCCTTTTCGCCAGGAGAAGTCGTCGGGAGTTCCTTTAATCTAAATTTTAAATTTTTCATTATGGAGAATTATTTCATCTAAATTAATTAGGTATATACTATTAACCCAATTCTAATTTATCAAACTAGATGTTTTTCTTCAATTTACCACTATCTAAGCTTCAAAAATAATTCGATTTTCTTGTTGCTTTAGCTGTCACAGTCTTACCACAGGGTTTCGCGCAAAAAACAGAAACCGAAAGGAAAAAAAAATAATTCTAAAACTACTGGCTAAATTTTTATTCTGCATCGTTGAATCTTCGTATAACAATCTTCGTTGAATGCTTTACAACAAATGTTATACGTTTTAAAAATACATTATAAAAAATATAGCATGTAATTACTTTATTGATGGCTGTTATAAACAAGTTAGTGCAGTAAAGTCAAACAATGAAATGCACACGCCACAATTTAACTTTAGTTTAAATTTCATGCTGTGGGATTAGGAGATTAGGAGGTATGGGCAAAAGGATGCAATTATCGAAGGAAGAACGAGTGTTCGTGGTCATGAAGTACATTAACACTGGAATTATTGAATAACTAAAAGATTTGTCCCAAACACTGTTCTCAGGACAGCCGTAGCCTAACAGATCTTCAATATGGGGGTACGTTCAAAATTCATTGAGGAAAAAACGATGGGAAACGTATTTGAAACGAATCTTTTGCCTTTTTTCCAGTGCTAATGTGCTTCGTGACCACGAAAACTCGTAGCTCCGTGGCTAATAATTTCATTTTAGTAAGGAGTTGAATTGTGATACGGAGGTTAAAACAGTTTTATGAGATCACTAAGATAGCGGGATTCACATCTTTAGCACGTTCTTAATATAAGTTATTGGCATCACATAAACATGCTGAGGTTCAATGAACATGTTGATAATTCTGTGAAAACTTGAACTTAAGTTAAATTGTAACAGGTGCATTTTATTGTTTGACTTTCACGTGCAAACACATTTTTGACAACCGTCATTTAAGTAATTACAGGTAAGTATTTCTGAAGATATTTTTTCAAAGCTTATAGCATTTGTTGAAAAGCGTTCAACGAAGAATATGGTAGAAACAATGAAAATGCAGATAATAGTTTTCGAATTGTATTATTTTAAATTCAGATTCGGTTTTTCGTGGTACACTCTGTATAGGAAACTTCTCAGGCGTTATAAATATTTCCAAACTTGAAAAATGAGTTTTTCTGAAATAATGTACTGTAAATATTTTGATCTCATTTCAAGTTAAAGTTCACAGTTGAAACAAATGTACGTTCAGTGATAAAAATTCAGAGAGAGAGGACATTTCCGGAAGTTTATATTTTACCTTTATATTTTTAGTGTTTTAAACTTGTTCCGTTGCAAATAAACAAACGACGAATAAGCTTAATTTCATTCTTACAAATTCATTTGTTAAAATCGCATGACTAAGTGCTGCCTCAAAATTAAATGGGTAAAAATGAACACTCGTAAGCATTCAGTGTGTAAATTAATACGTTACAGGAAAGAACAAATGAGACTAAACACTGTGAATATTTACACGTTAGTTAACGCATAAGAAATAAAGTAATGAGGCTGAAGGACATTCGTTTTGCAGCACAACGATGGAAAGTGAGCGGCATTACCATTTGGCAGGACTCCATGTAAAATTTCATCTCTCCAGTCTGGTGAACTCAGTCAAAACCTAGTTTGGAACTCCCTGTGAGCGCTGTGCCGCTTCCTGCCTGCTGGTTTGAGTTGCGTCAGCGTGGAAGTGGCCGACGTCTTTTTATCGATACCAGCGATGTCTTCTTTACTATACAAGCAATGTTTGCTTTACGTTAGTGGAAATGTTTTCTATACATAACTACCAATGCCTTTTTTATGTTATCAGCCATGTTTTTTTACTTTACCAGCAATGTCTTTTTTACTTTACCAGCAATGTTTTCTTTACGTTACCAGGAATGTTTTCTATACTTTACCTTCAATGTTTTCTTTACTTTACTTACAATGTTTTCATTACTTTATCAGGTATGTTTTCTTCACTTCCAGCAGTTCCTTCTTTTCCTTACCCAGCAATGTTTCTTTACATTACTGAAAAAGTCTTCTTTATGTTATCATCAATGGCTGTTTTACATGACTAATAATTTTTTTACGTAGCAAGTAATGCCCTCGCTACTTTACTCTCAATGTCTTATTTACGTTACCAGCATCATTTCCTTTACACTTGAGACGTCCTTACCGACGTCTTTTATGTGTCATTAGCTACGCAATCTGACAAGCGGTACCTTCTTTGCAAGTTGTTTTGCGCCGGAACTAGCTAAGTCATTGTGACGTCACTACGACGTGTACGTACTGAAAGAAAAAATTATGTTGAACACAAGCTCTGAAGTATAAGGTATTAAGTGATAATTCAAATAAATATAAGTACACAATAAAAAATTTGCGCAACACTTAAGAGTACAAATGAATTGTGACCATTTTCAATCGCAAAATGACACGGGAAATCAATTTTTGCTCTCTTTCCGCTGAAATTTTTAGCAATGACCACTCTCCAAAAAACCCTGCCAAATAAATTCAACAAAATGAGGGCCAGAAATAGATTTTAAATCTCATTATGCATATAAAAATAAAAAAAATTGTACTTCTTTGAGTGGTGCACAGTGTAATCAATGGACTTTTGAACCTAAAATAAATTGATATGCTGGCGCCAAGCAGGGCCGTCAATATTTCTTCTTCGGAGCCTCAAAGAGGATCAGTCATACGAGGACTGTGACGTTCACCCCTGTCTGGTACATACGAATGAAAAAATTGCGGTACGCTCTATTGTTTGAACTCAAGTTGATCAGCAGGAGTTATTTCCCCACCAAACTATTATTCGGTAGACAGAGATCGCTGACATACGTCATTTACTCACTGACATAACTGTTGCAATGTTTACAAGAATTTCAGAACTAATTATGGAATTATTGAAAAAATGAACCAGTGTGAAAGCTAATATGATGCATCAACTTTATTTGCGAATAGTTTTCATTTATTTGTTGATTTATTTGTTCATTTTATGTAAAAATACGCAGCGCTTGTATTCGAGCTATGAAGAGGAGATGGGAGACCCTAATTTAGACAGAGGTATGCTGAAGACGATGAGCTTACTCCTTTAGGAACGTTTAGAATTGAACACATCAGCGATAATTCGAGTAATGAGGAGCAAAATGTTTGCCACGACTTGCAATTTATTCGAAAATTTACAACATACATTAAAGTTTGAATGGTGTGATTTTTAAATTTTTCCGAATGCAGGTGTAGAACTTTATTTATGGTGTGTCATGTCAACATTAGAAAATATTTACTATTACTTCAATAAAGGAAATTAAATACACGTATGAAAAGATAAGAGCCTAGTGAGAAATGAAGACCGTTTCATTATTTGGGTTCGAAAACTTATTTCAGTCAATGCACAATCATAAGCCATCCAAACGTACTAGAATTTAGAAAGAAGTCATAAGTAAACTCATTTCTGTGTAAAAATTACTGCCACACCAAGCGTCTAAAGTTAAAAAGGTGCTAATTCATTCCCATGTCGATAAGAACCCTGTTGGTGTGTAGGCAAGAGGAGAGATGACTCTATTTTCAACTGTTTGATGTTTTGATAATGCAATTCCTAATTTTGCTTCCGCTAACTTCATCTTTTGTATTCACACGAAAACTGTGGACGAGCGGAACTTTCGGTATGGTTCTGAGGCCTGCCATGTTAGATCCAGAACCGGATCCAGTGCTGGGTTAGCTGGGTGGGCTGGGTCGAGAGCTGGATACAGTGCTGGGTTAGCTGGGTGGGCTGGATCTAAAACGGGATTCAGTGCTGGGATAGGTGGATGGGGCTGGGTCTAGAGCTGGATCAATCACTGGGTTAGCTAGATGGGCTGGGTCCAGAGCAGGATCCAATGCTGGGTTAGCTGGGTGGGCTGGGTTCAGAGCTGGATCAAAAGCTGGGTTAGCTGGGTGAGCTGGGTCCAGAGCAGGATCCAATGCTGGGTTAGCTGGGTGGGCTGGGTTCATAGCGAGAAACTCACAACCGGACTGCGGAAAGATGTAGTACAGAGAAACAACTTGTATTTTTCTTAGCTTGCAAAACAAAAACATTCCGATTGGTAAACTTAAAAATTTAGGAGCTTCAAGTGCGCAAGTTAATTTTCACATTTCCCGGAAGACATGGCCTTGAAGACAAAAGTGATACATGAATTGTAAAGAATGAGAAGGTGAATCGAGCCTTCAGTATTACAGAAACAAAAATTGAACAAAAGGACAGCTTTTTTTCAAGAATGTTAAAGCTTGAAGAACAATTCCTCCAATACAGGTTGTCGCCACAAAAATGCCTTTTTTCTAAGCTAGAAAATTTTCAGCCCAAAATTACTAAGCTCTACGTTTTCGAATTTGGGCGTCCGAATATTGCGCTTTCATGAATAAAACATGGCAGTGCTGTCAAAATTACCCGTTTCAGTCTTTTTCTTAATAAAATTCTGCTAAGCTAAAAGAATTGGTTTGAAAAAACAATCTAAAATTCATGCCCTGACAATCACAATCTGAAAAACAACGTGAAAGTCATCCCCTGAGAATCACAAGCGGTAAAAATCTATCTGACAACTATGCCCTGACAATCACAATCATAAAAATCAATCTGACAAACATTTCCTGACAATCCCAACCGGTAAAAAAAAGACAACCATTCCCTGACCATCACAATCACTCCACACGGAGGCTCACGACAACTCTCGAGTCGGACACAAAAACTTCCTTAATGCGCGAGGCCAAGCCTCCTCGCTCGTTTACGGAATTAATTGCTGAAGTTTCCTTCTCGGGTGAGCTCCTAAATTGACCGGAACTACTTCGATGACCGAATTTCTGGTTCTCGGTGTCCATGAGAGAGTTCTTTAATGATTTTGAGCCCAACTTTTTGTGTTAAACATATCTCAATTCTCATTCATCGAGTGTTTCTTGAAAGGTTTTTCGCTGAAAATTGATTGGCTTCAAAATTGATCTATTATCTAGTTGAATTTTCGATTGATTATTCAATTAGGTACAGGATCGAAATTACGTTCTAATCTGTCATTCGTCCTATTACATCTACAGGCGAAATATTGTATGAATACGCATTATCTTCTATCACTTTAACACAACGAACTCATTCCTAGTTAAAAAAGTAAGAAATTCTACTCGGAGATTCATGGAAACTAGTTTTTGATCATATATATGGTCACTCGTACACCCGTTTTGTATAATAAACACGTTTATTGTACAGTAGTTTATTTATAATACCTAACTACAGAATACGATTTTGAGCGTTGACCAATGTGTGACAAGCTTCCTCTTGTTTTAGCCTTAGTGTTTCTTCTTTAACCTAATCAAAACTTTCAAAATAAGAAAAAACACATCGTATTAAATACTGTAAATTTTTACTTGAAAACTGTTTTCTTCATACTAATTATTTTAGGTGACTTACTTTTTCATTTATAACATCAATCTTCCGTTCGTTTTATTAAGAGATTCATTTTCTTGTTTAAACTTCTTCGTTTTTTATTTTTCCATGAAATTGATTGATTTTTCGAGAAATTGATTAGTTCTCCACATTCAATCTCACTCATTTTTTTCACCAATTTTTTCTGTTGCTTATTATTGAAAGCTCTTTTCTGCGACTAATGACCATTACGTCCTTATTTTTTCCTTACACTTGTTACTCTAGCGTACAACCATACTGACTCTTGCCTCTGTCACGAGCAACTCGTACAGACGTCATCATTCAAGTCTAATTTAATTTGCATGCTCGTACGATAGCACGCTCATGCTAATTTATAAAGTTCTATCTTAACACTTTGACAGCAATTGGCTTATATGAAGTTCAGTGTTCAATTCAAATTTAAACTCAATTTTAATTAGCAAGTTTGAAGTTAGCACACATAAACTTGGTCATAACTACAATTAAGTTTATTTAATATTGCATACAAATTTAGCTTGTGACTATTGGTCGGTCAGCAGCATTATGAAAATCCCTTCCGTGGCCACCGGTGGCTCACGTTGCGGTCAAAGTTCTAATTTTTGACGAGAAACTCGGAACAAGACTCTTCCCGATTTTCTGTGTTTTATCCGTGGTAAACGGATTGAGCAAATGAACTAATCCAGTAATTTGCGTCATCTGACCAGCATCTGTGATACCAAAATCATCAGAGATCAAATCTTGGTTTTTGTGATCATTTTTAACGTCTTGCATCCGTTGTTTTGATGCGGACAAGAAACTGTAAGGCGAAGTGATCGAATTTGTCTCGAAAATCACGTTTGAAAAGCATGTAAATGTTTCGGTGGCGTAGTTAAATTATAAAAACAGCGTTAGTGCTCCCGGAGTGTTAAAAATGTCAACTAGCGTTGTATCTCTTTAGTTTCGATGAGTTTATGAGCTGTAATGAAGTGGAAAAGTTTATTTATCTACTAAATATCAATAATACACAATAATAAATATCAAATATCAATAATACACGTGGTATTTATATATATGTAAACACCATCAACTATGCTATAATAACATGATAAACTGAGTGTTGGTGATCTGATTTGTTGTACTGGCTGCATTTTATTCTGATTTTGTCACTATTAATTATTCAGATGCGGACAAGAAAAGCGTCTCTTCTTAATTAAATAAAGGGATTATTTGCACATATTCTGCAGATAAATACAGCATGACTTGGAAACGGTAATGTGACTGGCGCCACCCCGTACATCAACAATTCTATTGAAAAGTCACTAATTTTAATGAAATATCGTTGGAATTTTTGTACATTATTTTCCTTGATGATTTCAAGCCCTCAAAAATAATGTCATACATTCGCTTTCCGGACTGATACTCCAAAAGTGGAAAATTAATGCATTTAATGATGAATTTTTTTTAAAGCATTTACAAGTGAATTGTCTGAGAGCATTTTTCAGGCGATTATGGGGGCCAAGAAAAGTCACCAATGAGCATACTACACATGTACCGGAAAAGACCTTTTCTGATTTCCATTAGTAATATGTGTATATGATACAGAACAACAGTTTTGTTCCGATAGTTTCTTCAACTTTTACTGTTTCAGAATGCTGTTTTTTTTTAGTCTTGACGATTTTGATGGCAATGTAATTAAAAACAGGAAAGATAGCAATAGAAAGCTTGGCCGCGTAAGTTTCTAGCCAGTTCTCACAACTAATTTTATCCTTCAGAAGCACAGAAATTTGTGTTGTACTTAGAAATTTGCTCTTTAGTTTCTCGACTGTGTCACGCATGCACAATGAAATCTTTTGGTATCTCCTGGTACGGCATCGTTCATACGATAAGCGCCGCACAAATTAATAGGAGATTAAACTTGTGTTTTAAATTTGTCGTTTCTAAGTTTCATTTCTTATTTCGTAATTTTCAGATAATGTTCAAGTTTTCTGGACATCAAAATTATTCTCAGGTCATTCGCGATTTTTGCTATGACGGAACGCAGTCACATTTAACACTAAGCTGAGTTTCCAAGAACGTACCTCATCTTCAGACTTGGATAATTCTTATGGATTTTTCAAGGCACACATCAAAATTCATACATCTGTAAAACTTTTATAATGTTATAGCATTTTGAAATATGACTTATAAATATTTCTGAATTTTCTGAGCCTAAAGATGACGTTTGTCTATTGCCACGTTGCTCGTGTTTAATTTGACATTTTCAAGCAAAAAAATGATCAACGAGCTGACAAAATTTGAACACCTCGTGAAATAGAATAGCTCAAAGAACTGAACTTTCTCAAAAATCTTTCAGCCGTTTGATGTTAGTTATACATATTGCAGTCATTTGTTGTAGTGAGAAACATAGAACAGACTTTTTAAGTACTTTTTTGGGATTAGTGACTAATGCATTCAGAACTAACCAATCACTTGAAAATAAATGTTCCCTTAGATAATGGAAGTAATGTGGTAATTACAAATGAATTATAAACCTTCTTATTCGAGAAAGATGTTCACAGTCTGTGCCAAAAAAGATAATAGTTCATGGTGCCATTTTTATCAAATTAGCAATAATTTAACTCCTACGAAATGACTCTTCTCGCAAGAAGTTTTTTCAGTTCGTGCACAATTATCACCCATTTTTTGCACTTGCAAAATACAGCTCACCACCAACTCTTCGCAGTCTTTACATGCCACGAAGACACGTCGATCCACAACATGTCTATCACTCACAAATAAAGCGCTTCCTGGCATTCCTGCGTCAGATCTAAGACTTTCCGCTCGGCTTCAACCCTCTCGTCCAATTTCACACTTCATACCCGAGGGGTGAAGTAGAAAGAACACACAGGAGCAAGGCTACACACTTCTTTCTTTGGCTCACCCTGAATAAATATCGGTCGCCATGACAACCGGAAACTAGATTTTATTTTCAAAACACAGAGACGTAAAAATTCAATGCATTTTATTTCAAGCGTACTTTATTTCTCCATATAACAATCGCCATTGCCTTAACTATCACTGAAGATCTTTACTACTATTATTCAATAACTAGTGTACATGAATATTTTAAAAACTACATCAGTTTTCAATTTTATACTTTACCAGCTAACACCTTGTGATACTAAAAGATTTTCAGTTTGGGCGTGTATCAAAGCTAGAACTGTGGCACTCTTATGTGCTTTCGGAAACCTTCGTGCGGGCCTCAAACAATCCATTGTTCGCCTTGCTACCAGCTGGTATTCATTTCAAGTTTATCCAGAAAAGTAACAGCAAAATGAAAACATTGCGGGCTTATTAACATTACTACTGAATTCAGGAGCACAGAAATACAATACCATAAATACAAAATTGAATGAATTCAAAAGAAATATTCTTGATCGCTACATAAACGTAATTTTACAAGTAATTAGTCTGATATCATCATGTCAGAAAAGTCCAAAACGAAATTAGACTGCCCGTTCCGTTATTTATTTCGACAGCAAAGCCCACTGTGTTCAAGCGTAAGCGATCACATTTACTGTAGCGGGGGCCGATTAGATAATTACTAAAAATCGGATTGTGTGTTAGATCAAGTCTCTGTAATCGCTAAAAATGTGCTCCCAAGAGAGGAAAGTGGAATAACTTGGCATGGGAATTCATTTCTATGTTTCTCTATCAATCGCTAATACAAACACTGTCATGAGCTTTTATGGCACCCATATATGTTGATAAACTAAAGACCGTTATATTAAGACATTTTAAAAGGCGGAGTTATTCATCTTATGTATTATACTTTATTAAACAACTGTTTTTTTGAAGCCATGTAATGTTATTGTTAGCCTCGTGTGACAATTTCTCATTTCTGACGCTCGTGAGTATGTTATGACAACACTATTTAGGTGGTCAATTTCAAGATTTGCTCCAATTACGCGGTAAAAATATTTTGCGCGGTATTATCCAAAAATCATTTTAGTATTTGAGACTCCGTTGAACTTTTTTGTGCCAGTATTATTTGCGTTGAAATATCGTAGAAATATCGTAATATTTGCGTAGAAATATCGTAAATTTGTTGTGCGGTAAAATATTTCTCTGAGGTCGTCATTTGGCATACTAGTTGAAACGTAAAAACAAAAACATACTTTTACGCAGAGTTATATAAATCTAGCTATTTTATTTCCAACATTAATCTCTGATATCATAAGCTCCAAGAGCTCGTATTTCAATGTAAGAGAGCATTAACAAGAGCGTTCTCATTTATGCGTCACTGGTATAATATTATTTTTGCTTTGTTTTTATTAACTGAATTTACGTGCATTATCAAACTTAGATTAATGCAACAAAGGGACTATATGTTTTCAGGTTTTGTCTCAATCTTTTGTTTCGATAATGGACTTGGGTATGACGATACCCTTGTGTTTATTTCAATTAAGGATTTTTTTGTTGAGACATTTTAAAAATCAATGATCTTTGTATCATCTTAATTGGAAATAAACTTTTTTCTTTCTTTCTTGTACTCGTGGGACTGTCATTTAAACAGCCCCCTGTGTCTGCAAAACTTTTCGTGCTCTGAAAATTCGTTTGAAATACCTGTGTGTGTCGAAGGGTTGTTCAGAGATACCTATTAATGAATTACCTTTGACGTCATGTTCAAGCGGTTTAGAAAGTTACATCACAAATTCAAGTTTCATGCGGTCAAATGGAAAAAAATTGTATGAATGATTTTAATTTTTGAAGGAAATACTGTATAATTCTCCCCAGAAATCTTGAGATGTTTGATATTTTTCTTCAGACTTTTAAATATCGTCAGTTCCTTAGTGTCGGTACGGGTCAGTCCGAGAAAGTGAAACATTCATAAGAAATAATCAAAACAAACGTTAACTGTGTCATGGTTGACATGCCTACGTGCATCGTACCAGTCCATGACACACATAAGTGTGTCAAAATGCCTTGACTGGCGATGTGACGAAAACCACACCAATTTGTGTGACGGTTTTTCCCTAGTGTGTTCATGAACGGTGGATCAAACTATACTATTTGATCGTTCGATTTCTTTCCTTCGTTTCGTGCAGTCACCACATTTCCTAGATTATGCAATCTACGCCCAGTTTCCGTAGCACGCTTTAACATTTTTTTTCTTGACTCCCGCAAGGTTTTCACAAGGTTCGTCGTAGGTAGAACGATGTTTCAAAACCGAAAAACCGAATCTTAATGCATGACGGAAAACCGAATGCAGTAGGAAAATTCAATCATGCAAAAAGAAGCAAATCACAGTTAATTTCATTGAAATGAATAAAAGGGATAGTAGAAACTTAAATGAATCAATGGAAGTAAAAAAAATAGATACAGCATCACAGTATAGAATCGTCAGAAATTCGCAAGAAAAAACAATTCCCAACTCTTTTAGACAGGCAAGTCACAGCACTATTGAGCCATTTCCATCAAGTGGAATGTAAATTTAAGATAAGGAATTGAAAACATTGGTGTTAGATCGAAAACAGATCAGCTCGTAAATTTTGAGCCTTTTTCTTGGTGTCAGACGCCCTGTGGAACATGGCAGCTACAATTCAGAGCGATTGCATCTCCTGAGAGCGAGATGCGGTGCTGGATAAGGAGTGGTTTTTGTCACGGAGGAAACTCCTTATTATACTAAACATAATCTCATGACGCATATCAAAATCATTACCCAAATTCTGAAATATATAGGGATAAATTTTGTAGGTATTTTGCTTTGCGATTAAAATGTGAATGAAGATCTGTTCATTATGAAACCAGTTAACAAATGATGCATTTACTTTTTTGTGAATGGTCATATCATTAGCGTACGAAAAACTTTTGCAGCCGCGAATATTTGAAGAAAAATTCTAGAGCAGCAATTATTCGAATGAAATACCCAGAGCAGTGAATATTCGAAAGTTAAATTCACAGCAACGATTATTTGAATGAAAGCGCATCGTCCACAAAATTATTTAGTCGATAAACCACTTGAATCACATAACCACAAGTATTGTTCATCTCAATCACAAACAAAGACTTCACAGTTTTACAGAAAGAACTTAACAAGACGTGCTTCTAGGTCACAGCAGCACTGTTCATCCATGCGATCCATTGCAATACCGCGTCTGGGTCTGGAAGCCTAAAAAAAGCTTATCTGACGTTAATCAAGACAAATTGTGACAGAGTCAGAGCTCGAAATAGCTAGGAAGATGGAAGTGTTTTTTAGGAGACCAAGTTCTGTTTAACAGAGATTTGAAACTTGACCTGGTAGAAGAACTGACTCAAATTTTCCTAATTATGACGCAAATTTATCTCTTGATTCTAGCTCTCCACCTCTTAAAAACAGTTAGAATTCAGCGATGGGATCGATTTCTCCATTTTAAAAAGATCAAATCAAGAGTATACCTGAAGAAAAATTGCGCAAAAAATAACAAATTATTTCCTCACTGCAACTATTCGTAATGTCGTTATCGATACACAGCACACCCCCACACATCGTTTTAAAACTTGTGTTGTATTATCATGAGTAGTTGTATAATATTACGCAACTCCCAAGTCTTCCAATATCCTAAACGCTTTATAGATTATGTGGACCCGCAGAGACTGTTTATTATTAATATCATAGCAACTGATACAGCTTATTCGAACACCTTGCATCAATAGTTGACCTTGTAACTGAAAATCAGCAATATTCCGATAAGCCTAATTTTATTCATTCCAAATTTAAACGAAACATCAATTTAAAGTTGTGAATCTGTACTTACATTGTTTAAATCACTAAATTAAAATGAATAATTTTTAATATGTTTGGAAATTTCCCAAACCTCTAATTTTTTACACAAATATGCGTTGAAATAGAGAAACTTCGTTCTATGAAACGTCTGAGTTCTTTGTACACTTGGGTTTGGTGGAGATAATTCAACACTATGCTGAAGAGTTCATATCACTGAATGAAAAAGTCTTCAGTAGAGAAAAAAACACAAACAGGGAGTCTAAAACTTTCACCTATTTTTATACAAATTTCCGAACAGAAATAAACTTTCTCTTAAATTACGGAACCAAAATCAATTTCCTTTTAAATTTCTGAACTAAATTAATTTTGTTCCAAATTTTTATAAACAAAAGTTAATTTTTTGATTTTCTTGCTCGTTTCTGAAACTAAATTAACTTTTTTTGCAATTTTTTTAACCGAAATTAATCTTTTCGCTAAATCTGAATCGAAATAAATTTCTATTGACTCAAAACTTTCCCGGTAAGATCTTTGTTACTAAGAAAAAGACACTCAAGGGAAGAAGTTACAAGCACCTTCAATTATTCTTATATTTCATCCACGTTCGCTATTTCCAGTTGATGATAGTACATGTTTAATTTTAATATGGAAATTTGATGCCGTATTAAGAGTACAAGTAAGCAAAGAAATACGTTTTAACCTTGAAAAAATATGTTCATAAGGTATAATAAATTGTATGACGTTACGCTTTACTTGTGGCTGTTCCATGAACGAATTAATAGAAATTCCATCTTGGATTTGGTGAAATTGAGACGAAAATTATTCGCAACAAAATATGAGAAAAAAGTGAGAAGTTTTAAAGAGAAATTTCCATCGAAATACGGTCCCCACATGATATAGAGTATTTAAGTGCTGCTTATTCGCTTAAATTTTACTACTTTCAACACTATCTTATGATGTTATTCAAATTAATTCAAAGTACTGTTTCTTTCCCAAAGTAGAAACAACCACAGCTCGTAGCAGCTTAAACTGTGAGAGTGTTACAAAATTTAGCGATTTTATTTTCATTTTCTGTGGTAACCTCCAATTCGAACCAACGTGATTTTCATAGAGGAAAAAGATTTAAAAGTTTCAACACAGCAGCCATTTTCCCCGCTAACAGGCTGTCATGTGATCTTCCTGCAGCTATATTCACAGAAATTTCAACTTCATCGTGGCAGACACAATATTGTGGTAATCGGTTGGCTTCCTAATTATTCAATAGAACTTTAAAATAGAGCCAGCTTGAAATATTCCGAACGTTGTTTTGTACATACAATCTGACACTTACCATCTCATTCATCGCATCAAAATTTTTCTCGAAAATTTGTTAGACAAGCAGCCTCATGCAACCGGCAAGAAATAGTCTATTTTTATTCAATATCAACCGAGCGTCCATAGCTCGTCAAAAATGACGGGATTGAATGGTTTCCTTAAATGAATCCTCCAGATGTGCATGATAAACAAATTTATCCATCCTAATTGAGCCCTTGTTTAAAATATTCTCATACTTGTGCACTGGTGAAACTCGCATCACAGATACGGTCATTGAGCATCCTTAAAAGCGGGACAGAGCAAGCAACACCTGTGGATTAAAATACAGAGTGTCAATGAAATGTATCCTCAGCCCGGTGAATGTTTATATGATACCGGAAATAAATCAGAATCAAACTGTCTTACGGTTCCGGTATCGTACATATTGGTCAGTGGACACTTTTTTGTGGACACCCTGTATAGTGGATGGAACTTACACGCGTTCAACGAATCCCATTTACGTCCCGAAGCTCGGTACGTACGACACGCAATTGAAGAGAGAGGGGTATGCATAGCGGAATGGAGACGTGTTTGTTTGCGGAGTCGATGCGAGCAAACGCGTGACGTCAAACCTACCTCCAGCGACGTGGCGATTCCCTTGATCTTCTTCGGTAAATAACAGCAGCACGCAGACCGCCTCCAGGTGCTTCAGGAGAGCCCGCCATGCACTCCCGGCATCTCTGAAGAAGCGACTGTCAAAGGGAGCTTAGTACCGCATGCTGCAGTTTCCTTTTGATCATGAATATTAGAGAATTTGGACCCAAATGCAATGTTTACGTCAATTTTACGTTCCGAAGACAGTTCATCGCAACGCTTTGATGTCGTTTTCAATTCAAAACTTTCAGGGGTAGATATATTTTTGGAACTTTGATGAAATGGCGCACAATTTCACGGTTGGCTCATTTTTGATCAAATCGAATGCATATTGAAAAGCATTTTCTAGTCATGGAACACATTATAATGTCTGTTAGATTGACTAATTGCTCATAAACGTGTGTGTAAATGTTGTAGTTAACTTCTAAGAATTCTTTATGAGTTAAATTATTTTATTCAATTAAAAATGTTGTACAGATTCAGCGTTTCATAAGCGATTCTTCAAGATTTGTACATTTTATTTTGCACAACTTGCAAGAATCTTGTTTAAAATGTGAGAGACAGATACGAAGACTTAAAAAATGTACTTTATATTATGTAAAAAAAGCAGAAAGCAACACAGATGTGTTGCATTTTGCTTTTTTTGCAAACAAATCTCGAGATAAAAAACAATAAACGATTGTTTACATTCATGTCTAAAAAGGAATTGCGAAAATACAGCGCGTCGAACCTAAATCTTGGCTTGGATCTGCATTACTTCCAATGAGGGGTTCTGATGTTAACAAAAAAGATGCACTTTTTCCCATTCAATCATCCAGCTAAAAAATTTCAATTTTGAGTTTTTCTCCCATGGACGAATAAAATATTTTCCGACTAGTTACCTAATAATTTTATATGAAAGGATCAAGAGACAACAGGCACACCTAGTCTACGAAAACCTAAAAGTACAGCATCTTTTCATTCGATCTTGCCATTTGAATAAAAGCTCCAATGGCCAATAGACATACATAGATTACTAAAGCCTTACAGGCTTTGGTGAAGTATTCTTTTATCTTATCTTGGCATTTGAATAAAAACTCCAATGGCAAATTGACTTACACACCTATTTTTCATAAGCCTTTGGTGAAGTATCCTTTTATCTTATCTTGCTATTTGAAAGAACGCTTCAGTGGCCAATGAACATACCTAGTATACTAAAGCCTTAAAGCCTTTTGTGTAGTATCATTTAAATCGCCCCGACCTTCCTTAACACCTACGCTCATATCTAACCTTTGTTCATAAAATAGTTCGTCAGTAACTCATTACAGGAACTTCATGCAGATCTCGAGCGCTTGCTTAAAAGTACGGTAGAAGAAACAAGGAAGGGTCAAACCAGTCTTTTTTTCGTCGACCGTGTGATAATGATGACGTCATGTCTACGGACCAATAGCAGCGCTCATATTGCATCTGGCACACTGCTAGCCCAAAATATGGCACCACTATTGGCCTAACGACATGTTGCAATGATGACATCATTAAGTTTGTTGCAAATAGAGCCGTTCTATTGGCTAGCCAAACAGGTGGAGGTGTTTTTTCACCGTAGAAATGATTACATTGTCTTCTCTACAGGCAGTGCTTGAAAGTTCTCAGTTAATTTATCAGGTTTTGTACTGTTGAACTGCGTCGCCTGTCTCTGAGATTGAGGCTCTCCTAGTGAGCAACGTGACAACAGGTGTCAGCGATTTCGTTTTCAACTTAAAACTTTCCTATGTGAAAAATTTCTTAAAATTTCAAATAGTTGTCACTAAGTTTCTTGATTGGTTCACTCTTTATCAAATCACGGAAGACTGTTTGCGGATACTTTTGCTTCGAAGTCAAATCCTCGCAGTTTACTAAAATAAATTAAAATCTAGAGTCCCTAGGAGCATTCGAGTTTATGAGCCAATTTATAACTGTTCAGTTTTGCATGAGTGGTGTGTTTAAGTTTTTTCAAAATATTGTTCCAGATTATGAGTTTTTCTTCCGGCAATAAAATTTAACACGGTTGGTGAATTATTTTCTTTGCACAGCGTCACTTCTCATATTTCTAAGAATATATTTCCATGCCCTATAGATAAAATTTATGCAGCTTACTATGAGTCTTCACAAACAAATCAGCGTCTGTCTTTATCCACGGTCTGGGTCGAGTGTTTGAAATACAGTTGAATAAACATCTTTAATGACGATTAAAAAATGTCTAACGTTTTGCTTCAAGATAAAAACTATGCTAAAGCAATTCATAGCTTCAATTAGTTTCCTATCATGTGAATTTCTTTGCGCAAGTTATATTTCTTTAACACGAAAACAGACTTTGAATGAGGCTTAGTATCGATGTTCTAAATCCAGTTTTAGTAAATGTGAGCTGTTGCAGTTAGGGGTGGTAGTGCTCGAAGTCAGGCGCAGTAAGAATAAGTTGTGCAGCACGCGTTTGCGCTCTTGCAACATCACCCTATTTCTTGTTGCGTCGCCCTGTTTCTTAGTCACGTGAATGGTATGACACCATAAGACACCAATTTTAACTTCCTATGAGTCTACGCTCACATTCGTCCTCGAACCGTGACAGTGAGAAAATGTTGTCACTCATTTGAATTTTACTCGTAAAAATTTACCCTTGTAAAAATATTTTGCTTAGGAAAGGGATCCGAACTTACGGAAAATAATATACCCAACGTTTCTGCCTCAGTTCAACGCAACCTTCATTGATCGTATTCTTTTAAATGCATTCCAAGCAGGATCTACATTCATTGGAAAATTGTATTAACAGTGTATGTTGACACAATTTCAACACAGTAGGTCACGCTGTTTCTTTGTGTTCCGAGTCATGATAACATTAAACTCCTGTCAACGGGTAAAATTGGAGAAGTACACATTATTTAATTTTTTTATTTTCCGTCCAATTGCACCAGTACAAACTTAGATAACCTATTCAATTGCACAAGCGCACAGCATCGAGATTTCTTTCCTCTGACAACCTTTAAAAGAACTCAGCTATAAGCCTTTCGATATCCCGGCAAATTGAGAAAGAACACTTTGTTGAACTCTTTGATTCCTCATCAGAGCTTGTAGCTTGTGCACAAAAATCTTATAATACTTGTATCAAATCTTGGAAAATCGACAATAATGATACCGTTGTTAGTTGACTGCTCGAATGCGAATTTATTGATTCTTCTTGAGTGGTTAACTTTCGAATTCTCTTTTTTATATATCTTACATTCAGTCAATGATTATATAATAAATGAGATTTTAAAACTACAGAATGAAAATTCAGTGTTCTCCACATGAGACTGCATCAAAGGTCAACTCTATCATAAGACCTTTGTATCATTCCTACTTGTCTGCACACAGAGATGTCACATGTGAAAGCAAGAGTAGATCGGGATCAGTTCGCAAACTCATCACCAACGTCAGAAAACTTTTGGGAAGGAGAGGATGAAAAGTGTAAATATTTCGTTTATGAATTTGAGAATGGGAACGTTTAAAATTTGTGATTTTTCGTTCATTAATTTCAAAAAAAGATGCGATTACAACCACCCATGTTTTGCTATCGAATTTGAGAAGTAGAACGGAGAAAACCACAATTTTCAGCTGATGAATTTGAGAAAAAGAGCAATTAAAGCCACCACTGTTCCATTTACGTACTTGAGAAAAGAAGCGATGGAAACCCCTCATTTTTCGTTTGCAAATTTGAAAAAGGAACAACGAAATTTCCAAGAAATCTTCCATTCATGAATTTATAAAACGAATGCGGACAACTTACAATTTTTCATTCCAGAAATTCAGTAAATGAATAATAAATAACTTCGAAAAAGAAATTAGAAATTGAAATTGAACGAAGAAAACCTTTTATGTTCCGTCCATGAATTCGCGATCAGTAAAACCTCGCTCATTTCAGACCACTCAATCGGTCTCTAGAACTTCAACGGGATATTTGCATGGAGAAAATGACTCTCGTTCCTTAAAAACCCATAACTTTCATCACCAGTTTTAGCCATTGACTTCGGCTGTAAGTTAAGCGAAGAGGTTCTTATCCTCGGTTATCCGCCGACTGCAACTTCCAGAGAAAGTTTTGATTAATTCCAGATCTTGAAAATCCGACTTCGTTATGCAAGCGATCATGCCTAATTCTTCTGTTTTTCTCAGGCCAAATTAAATTCTTCTGCATTGGAGAAGACGCCATTCCTGAGAGTTCTCTTATTTATTTTCATACTTCCAAAGCAGTTAACAGCCCCTGTCTCACAAACAACGCATAACATCGTTGGAGAATATAATGACACCTTCCTGTAGTGCGTCAAAAATACGGCGCAAAATAAATAACACAAATCAATGCAAAATAGTATACTGGTACGCTTGGGCTGGCCGCTATGAGCTGTGTACACTATGTATAGCAGATAAATTCATCTAATTTATCATAACATTTTTTTACGTGAATAAGGCATATTACTTCATATTAGCGTAAGTTTTAGGGGCAAAATTTCTGACTTCACACCTTAAATATGGCATGGAAGAGAACCGTCAATATTCAAAAAAGTTGTTATGAGCACAAGAGGTCACTTTGCAGTCCATTTATCTACGCTCACACCCATGCTACACTTTTACGTTTGTTTTCCTTTAGGAATGTTTTTCAAAAACTAGTCATTGGAATTTTACTTAGTGTAAAGAGAGTGCCTCTTATGCTGCACTACATTGACTTCATTATTTTCCTCCAAGTATTTAAGAAAAGGGCTGTTGCAAATCTCTTTTACCATATCCGACTGTGAAGTTCCCCTTCTACCTGCGTTCAAGACATGATCCCTACAATTATTTGACTGTTCGTTCCAGGATTCTAGGAAAAAGGTAGTGAAAAACATTAAACTAATGCCGAAATGTTTACGTGCGCTGAGTTTGTCATCAAAGACCGCCGGCGAAAATGTTTCGTACGCATTATCGGTCAGAAAATAATTTTTCAGTTCATTCGCGGAGGGCCATTGTCCCTTTGTGGAGATGTGAAATCTTTCGAAACTTTATTCTTGATGTGAATGCTACGATTTCGAGCTAGAATGGTTCAACAGAACGATTATCAAAATACACATGCTGGGTATTTGAGAGCTAGTGAAAGAAATTTCAGCTCATATTCAAAGGTTTTCAAATTGAAATATGCCTAACAAAGACAGGATAGAGAAACAGTTCAAAAATTAAATCTTGCGCCTCTGGCCACTCGTGATTCTTTTATAAAAAAACAAAGTACACCAAAATGCGAACAAAAATCACAATATTGGAGAGATAAATTGTTCGGCCATGAGGGCTCCAAATTTCTGATATATTTTGTAGAATCGTCAACATGATGTTCCTCTTGCACGGATTTTGAAGATGAACTTCCAAAGTAAGCATCTTTCTACAGACGGTTTATTTGTGGGTGGGATCGCGGCGACGCCTGCAAGTTTAACTTTTGAAGAATTGAGTCAAAAGTTGAAATGACGGCGGGATGCAGGAGAATTGTGACGTGATGGAGACTACTATATAGACTGAGATAGAAGTTTGTGTTGCTGCCCTAAGATTGCATTTCATCATGATTATGGGGAACATTTGTCACTGAAGAAATATATATATATACAGTATATATATATATATATATATCACAATGAGTATCAAACGATAATGACTCAAATTGGCGCTAATCTGAGCATTCGAATAGAATCTGTTATTCGTTGCTACTATTGTACCTAATAATACCCTTGGTATGTTTATTTTTTATATATTTGTTTCGTGTCCCCTTCTTCAGTTTTTATGTGACGCTCATAAGGGTGCTTAATGACCATATCTGTGATACGAGCTTCACAAGCGCACAAGTACAAGAATATTTTAATCGCGGGTACTATCAGGATGGATGTATTTGTTTGTCATCCACATCTCAAAAATGTATTTAAGCAAAATATTGAATGCCGTCATTTTTAACGTACCGTGTACACTAGTAATTCTAAAAACACAAACACAACCTATAGGCTAAATTAGCAATAAATAAATATTACGAGGAGAATCCAGGCTACAAAGTTAACAATGCTGATTACACAAGAAAATCTATTCTACGATGACAGTAATGTGAACATTACGAGCGACCGTAGAGACTACAATTTAGCTCACAGTTACCTCATGATTAACAAAAAGCAATTAATTGACACAAGCTTTTTGAAATCCACCTCTATCTAGGAAGATAAGTTCTGAATTCCTTCCTTGTCATAGGGACACACCTGCGGCTCATTATTGGTTTCAAAGGCTGACCTGCTAAACTCCTCGGATCAATTATATTATCCTAGCCATGTGACTCAAGATAACTAAATCGTTTTTATCCGCAGACATTGAAACGTGAGCTTGTTTTGCTGTATTTCATCATCAATTATTATAAACTGTTTTTTGTTAATTCGCATTTTGCTTGGCTCGTTGGTGTATCCTCTTCTACTTCCACACTGTAAACTGGGCACCTAATCATTTAATACTGAGTGAATGTAATTTATTTGAACTAACTGAAGTTCATTCAAAAGTTTCCGTTTTCACGGAAGTTAAGGAATGATTAACGAAAAGATCAGGCATGCATATGATTCATTCAAGAACAGCTTACACGAATGAATTCTAACGCTTATTTAAGAAGCAGAAAAATTTGAAATAAGCTAAAACAATGCATGAGAACGAACAATGAACGACGTCACTTTTTTAATGCGCGGGTATTAAGGTTCTGAGCAAAAAAGTCTCATCCTTAACATGCTTTGATGAATCGTTAAAGTGCGATACAAACAATGAGCAAGCCGTCACTTAGTCGCATCGCTACCGCACAGAAGAGGACATTTATCCTCTGTCCACCCTGACAAAAACTAAACGTTTACTTTGTTTTGACGGACCACGGGATTACAATATGTTGCAATTAGTTGTAACAATTGTTATGGATTGTAGCAAATTGTTGTAACCATTGTAGTTGATTGTTGTAAATTGTTGTAACAATTGTGGTTGATTGTTGCGAATTGGAGCCAAATATGAGCTGCAACATTAGACGAGAGTCTCGGTATATCATCACTCTTCGGAAACATAAAAAATTAGGTCCGGATGGTGAGTACGTAATTAGCATGCTTTGTGCCTTGGTTCTGACAATCGAAAAAAAAAACATCGGCATCTAAGGATGTTTTATTTGCAATCCAGGCCTAATACGTATCATCTTGTATACTGGTCTTTCAAATGCCTTATTACTAACACCAGGACACCATGACGGTTTCCCCCCGTAAAGCCAGTACCCATTTCCGACACCTGGGTTGAGTGGGGTATTGTGCTTGAGTTTTCCCTTATACCCAACGGGAAATCACCGCGCAGCGCCACAATTCGAACCTGGTATGTTTCTTTTTTAGTGGAGATACTTGATAGTCTTCTTTTTTATTGGAGAACTTTTTCATGTAAGAACTGCACTCCTACCGGGAAAATGATGCTGGCTTTTGAACGGTGCAAGAAAATCACCATTACATGAAGCTAACGTTCCGAAACTCATCAGAGGATTTTCAACTCTGTCTAACTTCCAACCCTTTCTTGAAAAATCTTCATGGGTGATTGGATTTCACACAATTTAAATTCTGCTAAATGACTTCATTAGAGACACACGACGCTTCCTGCTCGTTACATTTCAGCTAACCGTGAGTAAATTTTTTTAATATTTTATCGCATTAAACTGCCGTGCGTTAGCAAGTGTGCATGAATTCGGTATTTTTTGTTCGTCACTTCCAAAATTGAATAGCAATGAAGATCATCAGTTCTAACCTTCCACTAACCTCCCAATTTTTTTGTTAATCGCCCTATTTATTATTTTTTTCGAATAATGCACAATTTTGAGAGTTTTCTTGGTCACAGCAAACTCTACCTTAATTCTTACAAGTACTTTATTATTGTTATCACTTCAATATGGCCGCCGATAATAAACGCTCGAAGTAAAATATTTAAATGAACGCAATGTCTAAACAAATGTTCAGATGCGTAGCGGAATCAACGAATAAACAAAAATAGACTGACCTAAAGGTATCCTAAATCTAAGTGTTTTGAGATTGTCAGTGACTACAGATCGAGGAAACCCATTTTATTAAACCAAATATAAACATTTTAACAGAAACTTTTCTATTTAAAAGCTTCCACAAATTATTCCGAATGCCCTCAACGAATGATTCGGGTCTATTTCATTCTTGAGATGGTTAAACTTCTTGCAAGAATTGCTCCTGTTTTCAAGCTAATCATCTGAATAAACCATCTAAATAAAGTCACCGAACTCTGGCATTCGCTGGTCACCGGAGGCCACCCATAACTCTGAATGTCACAGAGAAAACCCAAGTTCATTTATCAGACAAACATTCTAAGGATTTGTTTCAGAAAGAGACTTTCCCGAAAATTCTGCTGGGGTGAGCCGCCGTAAAAATGCTAGTTTCCGACCACAAACTTGTGATCAAATGACGTTCATAACTTAGAGGTACGAGTCTCGTCTTTAGATGAGAAATGAAAAAGGATATATTTATTTTCATCTACGAGATGTCACAGGAGTGTAAAAAGGCCGTGGTGACCGAGTAGGATGTCACAAAGATTTGGAAACGTCGCCGTCTCAATGTAGGTGCGTGCTGAACTCAATTGCATGAAGACCGTTCATTATTATCCTTGAATATTATTTCACTTCAGAACGACAGACTTTGACGCCTTCAACAGCGTCAAAATATTAGTTTCTTAAAACTAGGACAAGGTATGTTTTTTTGTGATGTACATTATCTCGTTTTTGGATCTGGAAATAAAACCACATCGATTCAGGGTTTGATAGTGAATTGTACTTCTAAGTTTTAAATGTTGACATATTGTAAGTTATTTGTTATGATTGTTGATGGTTTTGCTCATCACAGCCAGTTATTTACGAACTGCTGAACGTGCGTCATTGAACGAAACTCTGCAGCTTCAGATCTTCAAACGAAAATTAGAGAATTTCACAAAGACTTTTTCCAAGGCCTGAGATCAATAATTTCAAAGTTGTAGTTCCTTTCTTGTTTTTTGTTAGAAGAATTGAACCGCTCGTTTTTCTGAGAGGCCTTCAAAGCTCGGCGATATTGGAGGGCTCGCTTTGGCACGTCTCTAGCAATGGACACAACAATTGCGGAGATCAAGGCTCCAGCTTTACTGGATTCTGCACTAATTGCTTCCAGCAACTGGGGGTCCCCTGCAATACGTTAATGTGCCTCGTGCTATTGAAGGGAAGATCTTGCGGTGCTACTATAGCGCGAGCTATACCGCCTTGTATCGCCTACCCAATTGTAGTTTGAGATGTACAATTTAAGTTTTTATCACTAAATTAAATCTTTGGAAATTAGTAATATCCATTATGAGTGTAACCTAACCTCACCCTATAGTACTAGATAGAGGTAGATCTCATGCCATAGTGTGGTAGATCTCACGCTATAGCAGCACCGATCTTCCAAATGATGGAGAGGGACGGATTTTCGCTAGCAGCTGAAATATTTTTACCACTCAGATGAGAAGGGAAAGGGTTAAAAGATGTTACTTAACGCGTGTAAAACTCAGAATCGTATACTAGTTTGAATAGAGTGCAAGGGACATTGACGTTTTCAATTGTAAGAGCAATACGCAAATGTTTACGGAACCATTGATAATAAAGTATAAGAGACTACGCAATACTAGTAGAAGACTGTTAAAAAATGAGCCTAAAATATCCAAAACTTTGTATTTCATTTTACAGTTCGAGATATGACTAACAATTTTTGTTCGAATTTTTAATTAGTATTAACCTAAAGTTGTGTGTTCCCCCAAAAGAAGCCCCATTATGCACGGTCCCTCCTTGCTGACTCACCGATGGTCACAAACTGTATTTTCGTTTATACCTGACCAAAACCAGATAATAGTGCAGTTCGATTAATTTTGTCTCCATTTGACTGCTCACTGGTGAAATTGAATTCTATTTTACTTGAATTTTAATCTTCAATCAAGCAAACCTTAATGGACGGGCTTAAAAAAGTAAAGCCTGTTGCGAACTATATTTGTGACCCTATTATGAAAGTCATGCAGTTCGTACGCTGCTGACTTGCTTGGTTAGTCTTTTTGTTTTCAGTCGCACACGATGAAGTCAACTCCTGAACTCATGGGAGTTTCAATTTGAAGCGTTGGTCCCTTGTGCCTCGTGCTATTGAAGGTGAAAACCTGTGGACAAATTTTTTAGACGTGAGTCGCCGGTATACACGGAGGGGTTTTCATAATGCTACTCACAGATCAGTAGTCACACACTCAATGTTCAAGAATATTTATTGAAAGCTATATGAAGGCACGGTCCCGTTAATGTGTGTTATTTTCAAAAATGCTAACAAAAGTTGACTTCAAGTTTGAATTGAATTTTGAATTTCTGTTTAGCCCATCGCAGGAAACGTGTTAAGCAGAATTACAGAAGGAAATATTAACGCCACTCCTGCAGAGATCATGGAGTACATTTATTAGTTTTCGAGGACTAAAAGTGTTTCAGTTCGGAGGCAAGAACTGCGACCGTTGATACTCGGATGCGTTTAATGATACGTAATCTAATTTGTTGAAATTTAGTTGCCAAAAGAGCACACAAATCATATCGTATTAAGCTCAAAAGTTAAATTAAATTCAACGGTGACTGTGAGCTATGCTTAACTCAGCGGGACGGTGTTAATTTATTCTTGATTACCTATTAAGCTTTTAATGTCGGTAGCAAGGCACTCCATCTGTTTTTCTTTTCTAGTCAAGAGAGAGAGAGAGGGAGAGAGAGAGAGAGAGAACTACAGGGATCTGAAAGGATATCATTAGGTAGGTTTGCGATAACTGCGTGAAATCTAAATGGGTAGCACTAAGTAGGTATGTGCTAAATAAGAATATTTTTTAATTGGTGAATAATAAATAGGAATAATTTAAATAGGTGTATTCTAATTGGTCGTGCACTTGATTGGCTTACGTTAAATAAATCACGTTAGGTTAAATTGGACAACTGTACACATGTCTCCAGCACGTCTCCAGCTAAATAATTCACGCATTACGTATGTCTCCAGCATGGGTCCATACCACACAATCGTACACATGTCTCCAGCATGGGTCCATACCACACAACCGTACACATGTCTCCAGCATGGGTCCATACCACACAACCGTACACATGTCTCCAGCATGGGTCCATACCACACAACCGTACACATGTCTCCAGCATGGGTCCATACCACACAATCGTACACATGTCTCCAGCATGGGTCCATACCACACAATCCAACACATGTCTCCAGCATGGGTCCATACCACACAATCGTACACATGTCTCCAGCATGGGTCCATACCACACAACCGTACACATGTCTCCAGCATGGGTCCATACCACACAACCGTACACATGTCTCCAGCATGGGTCCATACAACACAATCCAACACATGTCTCCAGCATGGGTCCATACCACACAATCGTACACATGTCTCCAGCATGGGTCCATACCACACAATCCAACACATGTCTCCAGCATGGGTCCATACCACACAACCGTACACATGTCTCCAGCATGGGTCCATACAACACAATCCAACACATGTCTCCAGCATGGGTCCATACCACACAACCGTACACATGTCTCCAGCATGGGTCCATACAACACAATCCAACACATGTCTCCAGCATGGGTCCATACCACACAATCGTACACATGTCTCCAGCATGGGTCCATACCACACAATCCAACACATGTCTCCAGCATGGGTCCATACCACACAATCGTACACATGTCTCAAGCATGGGTCCATACCACACAACCGTACACATGTCTCCAGCATGGGTCCATACCACACAATCCAACACATGTCTCCAGCATGGGTCCATACCACACAATCGTACACATGTCTCAAGCATGGGTCCATACCACACAACCGTACACATGTCTCCAGCATGGGTCCATACCACACAATCCAACACATGTCTCAAGCATGGGTCCATACCACACAACCGTACACATGTCTCCAGCATGGGTCCATACCACACAATCCAACACATGTCTCAAGCATGGGTCCATACCACACAACCGTACACATGTCTCCAGCATGGGTCCATACAACACAATCCAACACATGTCTCCAGCATGGGTCCATACCACACAATCGTACACATGTCTCCAGCATGGGTCCATACCACACAATCGTACACATGTCTCCAGCATGGGTCCATACCACACAATCGTACACATGTCTCCAGCATGGGTTTATACCAGACAATCGGGCTTTTCAATGTCTGATGGTGAATTATATAAGGTGTTTGAACCTCCTCAAAAGTTCTGTGTGTATTACAGGGTTCTTTATGTGTCTGACATCTTATTACAATAAATTGTCCCACGTTTTTAAAATGTTCTCCAGGTATTCGTCTGTGAATCAAGAACGCAGTAAACATGTGGGTCTGAGTAAACTTATTCAAGGCTTTTAATTCTTTATAACCATATTGATTCTTTTTTTTACGAAAATGAAACCTTGCTATCGTTGTAACGAAATCGAAGAAGAATATTTATCCCTTCATTCGAGTAGTTCATGTGTAGCTGCGCTCTCCAGAAACATCCAGCTTTAAACATGTGTAAAAATAAACTTGAATTCAGCATAAGAATATGTATTTACCTCGTCTCAAAGCCCCTTCACTTCAATCGCAGAAATGATTCCTAATTATCTCGTCGCTAATTATGAAAATGGGATCTTACTGCAGCACGTTTTAATTACATTGGCTCCATACCAGCTACACAAAGATTTATTTTCGAGTTCGTCCGGAATCACTTCCAATTCGTCACTTCCAATCAACATCTCACTTCCAATGGCAGATGGAAAGAGTTTCGAGTTCGTCCGGCATAACTTCCAATTCGTCACTTCCAATATGTCACTTCCAATTGCAGATGGAATGAACGACCGGAATTTGAAGGCACTTTTAATTAATCATGAAAGGTAGAATTTTCAAGACCGTAGCTGCGTCGAGAGAAGCCCTGGAATATACGCAATCAAGCTGTACCAGAGGAAAATGGACGAAGGTTATTTTTGCTAACGTTTTAGTTAGAGTATCGAGCTGAAGCCTCCCCTGGCACCGTTCGATTAAGTCAATTGTAATGAGGTAAATTACTGTCGACATATGTACCCACTCGTTAAAAGATCTTACTGTTGTGTTTCATTTATTGAGGGACAAGTCCATGATTGAACATCATATTTTTAAAATCATCTGCATTTCAAAGAGTTCAGTAATATTTAAGCAGTGAATACCTAAATGGATGCATAGTGTGTTAGCAATCAAACACGCATTTCATTCGAAGTGCAGGCAAAGTTACTTTACTTTTCCAACATGAACTATAGCAGTGATTAAATCCTCCAATATCCATGACAACTTTCGTAAATCCTCCTTTATCCATGACAACTTTCATAAATGCTCCTTTATCCATGACAACTTTCATAAATGCTCCTTTATCCATGACAACTTTCGTAAATGCTCCTTTATTTCATATCAAGACAATAATGAAGGCATCTACGGATGCTTTATTTCCAATCAAGCCTGATACATATCACCTTGTACATTGGATTTTCAAATGCCTTATAACTAACACCAGGACGCCATGACGCTTTCCCTCGGTCAAGACCGGTACCCATTTTAGACACCTGGGTAGAGTGGGGTATTGTGCTTGGAATTTTTCTCCTATACCCAACAGAGAAAATCGCCACTGCCAGCACAAGCTCGGAGTGTATCTGAGATCTTGTGAGACAGACTCCTGCTTGTGATCCGAACTATAGGCCACAATTATTCATGACGCAAGGGGTCGTAATGTTGATAAAAACTAGATGAATATTGAATAAGCACTTTAAGTTTTATTGAAATAAAAAGTTAGTAATTTACAGTTTGCTAGCATCAAATCATCTTTACACTTAGCGCAAGATGCCTTATCAAATATTTTCAAGATTTTTTCAGGCTTTGAGAAAATAGAAATTAAATTAAAAAAAATTGAATCTTCTGTTAGGAAAAAGAGCTGTGTAAAATGCAAGCATTCCTTTGCGTAAATCAATGGCTTACGTATAATCTTCAAAGGAACTGGATATTTTCGGACAGATAAGCCAGCGTGACATATTGTACATTTCAATGGCAATTGATTAGCCATTCGACTATAACAATACTTCAACCTAATTTATTTAGCACAGAAAATGCCAATGGAATTTGCAAGGTGCTCAGACTTACCGTGCATCTCAAATTAGCACTGTGTTTACTACATTGTTCAGAGCTTATATTGATCAGGCTTTGTCTTACTCTTCTCAAACAAGTAGCAAAAAATTTGTTTGAATTAAGTTAAAAGCTAGTGATAAACGATCACGAAAAATGCCAACGCGTTTTAAAGGATTTAAAATTCAATCCTCATTAAAATAGATTATTTCACAGACGTTACATCTAATCACGCTACGCTACTGTAGCTCTATATATTTTCATGTAATCTACTCAAAGCAAAATTATAACAGTCAAAACACCCACTTGTAAGTCGACTTCGGAATCTCAACCAGTTCGATGCTGGATTTTCGAATGTCACGAGAAATGTACCCTTCACCTCCTTGTTAACATTTCATTAACAGGAAGATCCAGCTCTCGGAGTTGAGGAATGGCACACCTCCAAAGGATACGTATACGACACAAAATTAATGAATAATAATCGGTAATTACAGTACATATACTAAAAAGAAAAGGTACTCACCGACGCTAGCTGACCCACTTACTCAGCGCGTTTCAGTGCGCTGTTTTGCCTCGGTGGGATGTGGTGCGGGCGTAATGGGGTTTTTAAACACCATCAAATGCTAAGGAATCTTTATAATGGAGCACCCTGGTACATAACATTAATCGTAATTTACTGGCACTGTAAGTAACGCATATTGACAAATACTACTCTGCCTAATTGACCGGTCAATTCCTTCAAGTAAATTACACACGGAACACATACAATGAAATAATGCCTAACTGATGGGTCGGCGCACTCCAACGTCACAATGGATTGTCATTTAGCCTCGGATCACAAGTTCTGTCACCCCAGAGCAGCTTCAGTTCATTCCCTGTTTCTCACACAGTGCATAAATTGTCTTTGGACGTTCTTATGAAGAAGTCGTACTTGCAATCAATAGGAGAAAGTAAAGCCGCCCTCCTGTGGAGCAACAAAATTTTTAACAATTACTTTGATTCTACAATTTTCTCATACATATATATATATGCACATATTCCACATTTAATTCAAATGCTCCAACTCTCTTTTACGTTACATGAACCTATCGTTTCCAGCGATATCTATCGTAACAAAAAGAACGAGCCTTACCCGCCCTTAAGAAGTTATTAACATTTTTCTTTGAACAACCTCCACGTTACGGAATCTTCTTTCCTCTGCAAAAAGTAAAAAAAAATGTAAACCCTTAATTTGTTGATTCAAGAAAGATTATGTCTTGACAGGTTTTGCACTCATTTTTCAACGTATGACATTTTACGTTAACACCCAGTCATGACGTAGAGTATAACATTTTAAGCTGACACCTAGCCACGACGCACCTTATCGGAACGCTCGCAAAAAACTTACTCATGTTTTCCGCGCTACCCAGAGTGTTCCTTTAGGACTACCCTCTCTCCAATCATGACCAATATTACTGCTCTTGCACTTCCAAACCTTCGCCGGCTTTGTCCTATTGGCTCCTCCCGAGGTTGCACGCTCCCTATTCGCTGTGAGCCGAACACGCCTTTTTCGCCCCTATTTTGTGTGTTAATTCTTGAAGTCTAAGTCCGTTGGCGAAAAAGCTTTCTCACGCCTCTACCCTCTGCTCCCCTACCCTTAGCCAGCCTATGGTCAACAAATCTTTGCCTTTTGTGGTAACCCTACACCGCACTCCTTGTTCGCCTCTCGAGGTTTGCTTACCAAGCACAACACTACCCAGCCCAAGTGCCTGCCACATAAATCTATGTTGAATGTAAACATTCAGGCCTACACTCATGTTAGAGCAAGCCACTCGTATCATTTGGAATGCGCCGACCACGGTTTTATAAACTCACAATTTTAGTTCAAGCAAACAAAAGTTGTTACACATTAAAAACTCGAATTTATTACACATGATTAAAATTTCCCTAAATTCTCATGTTTTTGATTCGCAAAATTGATTATTCTTAACAGATTCTCGACACGAAAATTTTACGTTTCCGTAGCGGTAAAGCCATCTGTAATAGATCATTTATTTATTTGGCTTGCGTACGAACTATTTTTTCGTGTCTCAATTCTCAGGTTTGATTTTTTTCGAGTAAAATGAATACACGCATCAGCTTACAACCTAACAAGGCTGTCAGATGCAGTGCGCACAAAATTTACTTGAGAACAAATTAAGCAAGAGAATCCCGGCTAGAAAGTGCTGTATGAAGTTGACAGGTGAACTCCTACTTCTGTCTGCACCTCACCACAACATAAGGTGTTTGAAAATCCGACAATGCGGTTGTAAGAAAGAAAGGATGTTTTATTGCAATCAGGCAATACATCCTTCTTGAACATGGTTTTTTCAAATGCCTCATAACTATCACCAGGACTCAATGACGGTTGCCCTCGGTCCAGCCGGTACCCATTTCCGACACCTGGGTAGAGTGGGGAATTGTGGCTGAGTTCTCCCTTTTCCCAACGGGAAGAATCACCGTGCGGCACTGGCGGGATTCGAACTGCCGACACCTTCCTGTGAAGGGCGCGCTCTTAACCACTCGGCCACGGTGACCAGTAAGACCATGGCAGTGCACTAACGTTCGCGTGATGGCAGGGGATGACATTATCTTAGATGACAGCTTGTAGCTACGCAAAACTAAGCCGGTTTACGCAAGACATTTGCATCGTATGCAACTACTGCGGTATAGTGGACATTTCTGCGCTGCTGCTGCGCTGCGCCGGCGCAACCATGGCGAGGTGAACGATGCGTTGACCATCGGTCGGCTGTCCCGATCACCCTGCCGATTCTTTATCTTGTACAAGATGACGACGGTAGTAATATTACATGGTTCTCAACTGTTACAGCTCTCCAGTGTGAGGGCTGAAGACTGAATAGATAGTAACAGCTGATCATTTTGAATATTTGTGTAGCTTACATTACTGAGTTTTACAGTTCAGTGTAGACCACGTTTAATCAAAGAAATATTAAAGCTTGCCGTACATAGTTTTTTTACATTTTGGTTGCCGTTGCCTACATTTCGTGATCAATAACTTAGCAGTTTTTTGTCTTTTTTCTTGCATAATCTTCCTAAGATCAAAAACTTCACGCTATAGAAAATGAGAAATAAAGAACAGCGAAAACGAACGCGTGATTTCTCAACCTACATTAAAATCTTCCAGCACTGATGGCGCCTCCTTCAATAGGAGCGGGATCATTTCATATACAACCTGACAGAAAAGGCGCTAATATAAATTTTGAACAAAATAAATGGAGATATATCATCGGATTCTATGTTTGCTTTTAATGTAGAATGAAGGAAACGCTGCCTTTGTGCAAAGATGGACGATCGGTGGTGTGTCGGAGACCTTTGCTTTCTTTTTCCTCAGTTTTCTTTTACTCAGAAAAAGAATTTGACTTTTCCTGGCTTATTTGCTTAATGAGAATCAAGTCCATACTCCATACCTAACACGGCGTATTGAACTTGTGATAGAAGTTCTGCTGATAGCAGATAAGCCATTGATACATAAAGTGGCGCTTGCAGCTCCTTTTTGCCACACTCCTGCATTACACAAACTATGATGCCTATGCGTGATCGATGTTCGACGGTATGAGTCTTAGATACAAACTTAATCGTGGAGCCTTCAACTAGTTCTTGTTGCCCAAACTCCAGTCTTTTATGCTCTTTACGCAAGTGTTTTTACTATTGCAAACTTTCTTCTCCGTTTCCAAAATGATTTATTTGTTTTGCAGAAAGTACCTATTTTGTTAAACATTACATTTCATTACCCAATCCATGCATCGGATTCATAAAAATTTTACGTTAGCTTAGTTTATAAATGCCTTAGCTCTTAGGAAATAAAAATCATTCACTCGATACTTTCTGCCATCATTTTCTCACAAAAAATATAAACTTTACGCACCAGCTTTCCACCCGGTCCAATCAAACCTATCAGAGCAGCACAGCCCCTCCATCAGGAGCTTTTTCAGGTCAGTAAAGTCCAAAAGAAGTTCCTCAATAAAACACCCTTCACGCTCCTCTCATTGAAGTCGATACGCTTTGATGGAAATGAGACTACTGCAAGGTTTACTAACAAACAACACCGGCACAGGCAAACTAATGCTGTAACTAGCATCAGGTAAAGGTGAAATTTCACTTGAGCTTATTAGCCTTTTGGCAAAAAAAATCATCCATCAAAAAATTAAGATGGTGCAAAACCTCAGTCTCGAAAAAATTGTATATGAATGTATCGAGGTTCGTTTTAGAATGCTAGGAAATTCTCATTTAGGGAGTACAAAACTCTCAACGTACTCGAATGCACAACCGATACAACCTATATTATACAAAAGAGGATTTTGAATGAAAATGAGGCTTAAATTTGAGCCCGCAAAAAAAACGCTTTTAGATAAAAAATTACATTTTGAAAGCCAGAGTCTGTGAATCATGAACAAATTGTTCATGTCTGAACCAACAGCCTCGTCATAGTAGAATATTGCAAATCTATCGAGGGCTTCTGGAATCGCTATCAATCCGAGCAAAGTCTTTGAATGGGGAAAGGCTCCATGCCAGTCTGACGGTGTTGCTATTTGCGCTTTATGTACCATCCGATAAAAGCTGAACCGAATCCAGGATACCAAACCGATGAGCCATATAATCTCCGGACCAGAATTAGGGGTTACTCTGACTGACATCATGACTGACATGATGTAATCGGTTTATGTTTGCCCAGCTACCATGAGGTCGGTCTGTCGCTCGTTTTTGTCGCTGTTTGACATGTTTTGCTTTACAACTCATGGTAAATTCCGTAGGAGTAGCTTTATGGAGACTTCCATTATTCTGTCTTCAATATAAAGACAATTACAAATTAGTGAATAGAACAGCTGCAAGTTATAACCCAGACCTCATGTTCATACTCGTAATTAGTTAATACTCGGTGCAAAATTAAAAAAGTTTCATCTCTGATCTTTACATACCACGCGGGTGAGAAGTGCTGCTAGTGAACAAAGAAAGAGGAAACTGAAAGATCATCTCAAGGATAGATTAAAATTCGCTTAGAATACACTTAAACTCGAAAAATCTTGTACAGTACTCTTCAAATATAGATAAAAATATATTCCTGACTCATGCATTTCAACGAGGAGTTTTCAGATCTCACACAATCATGCATGCGTGAAATCTTTGTACCCGGGGTGAAAGCATGTAGGAGTTGAAGTTATCTTCGAATTTCTGTCTCGTTTTATTGAAGTTGGAGAATAGTTTTATACACTCACTCCGTAAATACTCAACAGCCTACGCACGAACGAGAATACTCCAATTTAGATGCCCAGTTTTGGCTATTGACCTGACGATCTTTAATCCTTTGTCTGACGTAATGTGTGCAAAGATAGGAATTTTCCCTATACAATACTTCCCTATAATTTATATTAGTTCTTAATATAAATTATAATTGCTTGTAAAAATGACTGCCGCCAATGTAGTGATATTCCCGAGGAAGTCTTGCACGAAATTGTCATAAGTTTAAAATATCAACCCGTCATCCAGACGAGCACGTGTCATACATGTAGACTTAGCATTTTCACACCGGGGGTATTAGTAAAGTTGTGCCACAAAGCATGTAAAATCGTTCGTAAAGTAGAGGTGAAGATTCCACTTTAAAAAGCAGTAAATTCTCAATCCCTGGTGTCTGCCCAATAAGCGTAAAAAATGCCCTTATTGATCTTTCGATTTTACTATAGCGTTTTGTTCGCAATGGGAATAGTTGTTAAACAGTAAAGTAATTTTTCACACAGGAGTACTTGAAAACTGTCACCCAGGTGTAGCTTCCGTGTCGAAAAATCAGTTACGGAGGAGAAACTAAATGTATTCTATACATGTTGTGCTTTACTGGAATATTTTTCGTCCTCGAACTTTTTCTCTTGTACAGTTATCGTTTCTGACTTCTGCGTTTCAGTTATTCTTCGTTAACTTTCCGCTCATAAAATTTCCTTCACAACGAAATTTTAAACAAAATCCTCCGAAATATCTGACATATCATTTTTAGTACTTCTATACCGCTGCTTCTGTCACCTATCAATACTATTTTTCTGTTCCTTCAAACATCTCCATTTATATCCTAGTATCATAGGCTCATGACTTTAAAAATGAATTACTAAAAAAGTGTAGAAGAATACTATTCTACCCGGGGAACAATAACTGTGAACTTGAGTCACAATCTAGAAATTAAGCAGTTGCTCGAAAAATATTATATCAGAAATCGCAATGTTACTATGAACTTCTTTCGTTATCGATGTTTATTAATAGAAAAACTTCTATTTAATAACTTTCCCGTATCAGCTCTGACGTATACTGAGTTAGAGAAACTGCTCAATTCTTTTGGGAAAACTTTTTAGGTTTTTATCTTACCTGCTGACTGACATCGGCAGAGCGAAGACGTCCATATCGAAGACCTCGAATGCAGAAGCACAGAAACTCCATCTTTTCCTCTGAATTTTTAATAGATCGGCTGCCTTCCTGACCTAAAAATATGATTTCAAGATAAAAAGTTACCAATATTATTAATTCGGTTTCAGTGTTTTTCTTATATTTTCGATTTGAACTTTTTGTTTGTTATAAGCTTAGGAGCGCTAGTAGTCATATAGTGGAAATATTATTCTGTTCTGGTACCATATTAAAAAGGTACGTTATTATTTACTGATGTAGCGATAGCTAATGCTAAATATATGGGATCATATTCTGTTTTATCCCCAATTTGCAAAGTATACTTGGTTTCCCACCTGAACATTGGTTAAGGGGGTTTTTCTAACATATTTCATTTCGAATTATATTTTAAGTAATCTCGTAATCATTACTCCGCAAATTAAATTTGAAATGGTTGTGAGCGCAATATTTCAGTGAAACATTATTGAGCAGGGAACAGCTGAGCTGGATTGGTTAAGTATTTTTTATACTGGTGAAGCAGCCACCTATATTTTTTTATACAGGTGGCATTGCTGGCGGAGCACATGTTTCTTGAATTTATGGGCCTTGTATGAAACATATTACCTGCAAATTTCCCTTGACAAGTTTTAAACTCGAACATTTCCGGGTAAACCTGAAAATGTTTACCCCAATCACGAAAGCTCATCATAAGACAACTTCTTAAGCCATATTGTAAATTTTTAGCTCACTGTTGACGAATGCAAACATTCTATCTCTAAATTTGATCAGCGCAAATTCGGTCTTGCAGTTACGCTCTTCATTTACGCTGCTGCTGCCCCGTTCATCACGCAGCTCCAAAGTCTAACGACTTTTACATTGTTGCGTTGAGCACATAATTCACTTGAGCACGAACCAGGAAAGCACACTTTTACGCAAACCTCCTTGATTTGATTAGCCAGAGTCAGGGTTCGGAAGGAGAGAAGACCACATCAGGTCTATTCGTTTCTGCTTTATGTTCTGTATTCGATTTAGCGATTGTGATCTACTGGCTTAACCGGTGTCGACGTCAATGTGCGACCTGAGAGATAATTTGGGCGGGTGGGCAGTCATTGACTGATTATCGTACAAGCTCCAGCGTGGCGGAATGAACGCGGTCTCTACCTAATGACAATACTCGACTGCGGTGAAATATATCGCGTGAGACACTGAAGCTGACGTTATGGCTCTTGAGTTCATTATTCATCACAATACAGCCTCATAAATTACAGACACGCTCTACAACTCACCAGAATCAATATAAGTGCTGGGAAAAGTTTAATCCTATTACACTGGAAGTGTGTAAAGTTATAACTTACCTCAATCTGCAAGGCTTGCAGCGATTTGATCTGTCACACAAAAATTGACGCAGTTCAAATGACAAAAATTCAACTAGGGCTCGCAAGAGTCCTAGAGATTTGTGCACTAAAATTCGAAAATGCTGTTTTATTAAAACTTTGATGGGAGCATTCCATTTGCTAATTGCAAACGCTTCGTTCTGTGGTTTTCTGAGGATGTTTTTTCTATTTTTGCGACGGAATATTTCTGTTTACAACTTTGTTTCTGCAGGATTATCTTTGGACCCCGAGGCATGAGTTTGTTTCAAAGCTTAAAGAAATATTTTGGAGCATTTCTTGCAAATCAGTCTTAAAATGGTCGGAACTGAACTGAAAAATTGTTCATAACATTAGTTGCTCTATTATCACATGAAAGTTATGATTGTTTTTCAGCGTGTGTAAGAATAAAAAAAATCTTAGTAAATCAGGTGCTTTTTCATGCTTAAATGAATAGAAACATGTTATCACACAGCGTATAGCAAATTTGACTCAATCCTTCGATGTCAATAAGCTGTGAATTAAAATCCTAGTAGGAATTATATTTAAATTGGAGAACACCGGGAACTAATATTAAAAGTGATGGCTGGGAAACGAATGAGCCAGAAAATGTCATTACGTTCACATGTATTTCTTGAAATTTGTGGAAAAAGGAAAATAAATCGTAGATTGGTTCTTTGATCGATAGTCTGGAAACAAAACTTTTGCCGAATTTTTTTCAACTTAAATAGAACAAAAGTCAAGTTATTGACTAGAGCAGAAAAAATCTTTTGATGACCTAGCAGCCAAAAAAATGCTAAGGATCCAATAAAAAATTGTTCCAATTTTTTGCAAACAACAGTCAATCAAACAACTGTAGGCTATTAGTTTATTTACTTCATGCATCTGGCAACAGTTTATCGGTCTGCCAATAGTAAGTTGAAGAACTATTTTTTTGTGAGGCAACTTGTGAAACTGTGAGAGAAATCTTAGTCGAAAATTAAGTGTTGCTATTTGTTATCATTATCGTGTGTATTGTACGATATTTTTCAACGACGTTTAGAAAAATTAGCCCAAGAAAGAATGAACAGAAGATCTTTGCCTCTGAAGTTACCGAAAATGTTACACGCGGCGAATAGAAGGTAGGAATTAATATAAAAATCATAGAATGGATGTAATTACCAAAGAAGAAACATTTTTCACGTTTTTATTGATGAAATGGAATTTAATACTAAATAGATTTCGATACGTTGAAAAAATAATGAAATTAATTTGCGAAAGATATTTTATTTAAATTTGAATTTCCAGGCCGGAAAAATATGTGTGAAACGATTATGTTGATAATGAAAACATCATTTGCTTTCAGCAAGAGATCCTACATGACATCAATTTCTAATTAAAATCAAAGCGAGATCGGTTAGTCCGTAGAACTCTATGAAGTAAGAACAAGTGTTGGAAATATTTCTGATTTACAACTAAACTCAGTGCAACTTATTTCATTATGTTAAAATCCGAACCTACTCAATCACGGAAAACAAAAATATTTTCTAACAGACTAGTTTAAAAACTTTTTAATGTTCTAGTTTCAATGTCGATGAATAACATCCTCCATACATAGCTCTAACATCCCTTTTTCTTTCATCCCATAACTCTTTCACATTCTTCTTTCCTTGCATGCCTAGATGGGATTGCGAGGTTGTCCTTTAAACACTGTCAAAATAAAACTTTTTTCGGTAACAATTCGACAGCATGTTTCTGGATAGTTTTTACGGCCAGATTAGCCATTGGAAAACGTAAAATTTCAGAATTTAGGCCAAAAAATTACCAATTTGACACTTCTGGACCAAGCTCTGCACGACTTCAACATCGAGGGATAAAAGAGCTTCTCGGTATCGGGGCGCGCTCTGACTGATGAGGCCTTTATCTCGGACGGAGAAGGGCTTCAGGCGCTAGGCTTCGATGTTTCAAGCTTTCTGGATTGCGATGCAGGTCTTGAGACCCAAAACTGTTCGCTAGGCTTATTCTAGCTCTCCTATTCTACGAGTTTGAGAGCCTTACTCTCGCTTGAACCAACGCGTTTTTTCACCATGTTGCCATATATGAAATTTCAGAAAAAGATACTTTTCTTAGTTATGGGAAACTGGAATTTAATTATTCACGTGCACTGAGTCACTAGCTGTGGATATTTGAGGATCTCATTCCAAGCCACAATATCGTCATGTTCTGTTTGAGTAAGTGGTCATGTGGCTGAGCATAGTAAATGTGGTTAACATTACCCATGGTGTCCTTTTGCTGCATCAACCTCAAGCTGTTTTTTATGGGGTCCTAATAAATGAATAAGTAAAGTGTCGATTCATCGACGAAACTATTGCCGTATGTTTATGTAAAGGCCCAAAAAATGAAGTGAGGGGAACAATAATTATTTACGAAATATTTAGATGGTAAAAGCATGCAATACGGTCTTATTTGAGTATTTATCAACACAAAAGGTTCTTTTACTCTCCTTTCGGTGAGGGTTCCACGAATGCAGTGCTGAGTGAGTAATGCGCGTATAAAGTTTGTTATTGGTTCGACTTCTTAAATTTTCAATGAGCCTCCATAAATATTTCGCGTACGAGGTAATTTACCGTAAAAAGTGAAATATGTAAACAACACTCGTGAAAGTACATCGCTTTACCATAACATAAATTAAATGATATAATGCTTCAATAATACCACGACGAAGTAACGGGAATTCCATCTTCAACTGAAAAGTGGGATGTCACTCGCATCAAGAAAATTCACACGTAGAAGCGAATTTGATTTCTCTGTCGTTCATTTTAGGGTTTGGGTGTTGCTACCGTGCCAATGATGCTGTAGTACTGTTTCAATTTTGAAAAGTATGATTGCGAATTTAATAATTTACGGTAATTGTGAATACCGCCACCGCAATTTCGTGCTGAATCAATAGTGATTTTCGATCGATTACTGCAGAGACACACTATGTACTGTTATTGTGAGTTCCACCATCGTAATTCACCACGGTATTGAATTCAGTGCTAGTTACCTCGACGAACGTTGGCGGTGGTGAATGTGTATCTTCGAAATACCTCAACGAGATGCTAATTTTAAAATTGTCAAACATGTCCAATTCCCATGCTGTCACAAATGTGCATTTTGATCCGTTATTATTCCAAAGGTTGCAGTTTATATTGTTATCAAACACTCACTCGTTATTAATTTCTAGTAATTATATTATATACTCATTTTTCGAAATTTTCCAGGCCTCAACTCCCGACGATCCTTTTTAAATCTTTAACGGCTTGTTGATGCATTTGAAAATTTCGGCCTATAACTCCATAACCGATGGGAATCGCTAACGAATTTCTCAATTTCAAAATAGCTTCGATGTTTTGTTCATAAGCTATTTCAAGACAAAAACACACGTTAAATTAATTGTTTTTCAGCTTTTGCATCAGATTTCATTCTTCTATAAATGCTGAGTCACTTATTCAATTCATATGGATGATATGGTTGATGTTAGGTATAAAGCTTTAACTTAAGTGATTTGTTCTTTGTATTTATGTACATGTTTCGGCTAAATAAATCGTTCAAGTATTTCAGTCATTCAAATCCTTCATTAACATTTCAGACTGTTAAATATGAATCTCATGCTTATATGTTTCTTGTTCATGTGTATATCCTTCTAATAAATGAGCCTTTCAAACCATTCAACCATTCAAATTATTTACTAATATTGATGAGTGTTAAATATTAATGTTTAGGATTAAGAGCTCCTTATGTTTATGTATATATTTCTAGTAAATGAATCGTTCAAGTCTTTCAGTGATTCAAGTCCTTTGACAACGCTGTAAGGCCTGGGATTGCTCGCCCCACAGCCCAAGCTCGTGCAGGCCTCAATAATTCAGTGCCTCCTCACCTTCTATCTCATTCTAGCCAATCACGTGTCGAAGATAAATTTCGAACCATTCAACGGATTGCAGGAAATTTTTCCGGGAGTTCAGAACCGAATTTACGGTCAAATGGGTCATTTGTAACAGCACTCAATTTTCGCTGCGCAAATGTTATCATTCCTTGAAATGATGGAAGTTTAGATTGCAGCTCGACGTTCATCTTGAACGGCGACTCGAGCTTAATTCATTCAGGAAGCTTTTATTCAGTATTATTGACGAAAGAGGCAATGGCAGTAATTAAGAGCCCTTCATTTCATTCATGAAGCACTGTTTAACTGGGAAGGACACCAACTGATGGTCATATTTTTGTGTTTAACTCAATGCTCACAAGTTGAAAAACCGTTCAAGATAATCACAATATCTCAGGTCTTTTAAATATAACAAAGATTTGTCCTGGCACTCAGAAGCTATTGCAATCGATCAGTTTTAGTGGTGTATTGTTGATAATAGATAAATTTAAATAAATTGTATAATTTGAAATGTATTAAAATCCGACGTTTCTTTTTATAAAAAGTTTTGAGCGACCAAATTCGTTTGCATCTCCTCACGTAGGCCTTCCGTACGACCATGACCCACCAGTGAAAAAATTTTTTTCTGCAGCAATGGTTTTTATTTACCGTACTAATAACAAAGAATTATTTTATACAGAGAACCCGAAAAATGTTTAGTAAAACATGAGAAACTGGTTTCCAAATGTTTACAAAAAATATTAACTGAGGATGCTTGAGGATGAAGACTAATTTCGTAAAACAATAAAAATAATTGAAGAAATTATCGAAGGTACATTCGTAAAACTTTTCCTCAAATCAGACTTTAGCGCCTCATACATTTTCGTTTTCGTTGCATGAGGTAAAATTTGTCTCTCCTTTCATGGAAGCGAATTTTTATATGGTGCAGATTGAAAATTTTAGGATTTTGGTTGGTGAATGGAAAGAAAACTTCGGTTGTCATATTGCAACTTAGTTTAAAAATGCAACTCCATTCCTGCGCACACAATAGTGCCAGAAAGAAACTTTGCCGTGACAATTTTGCAGTAACTTCTAAATTACACTAGATTTAATTTTGGTGACATAAATAAGACACGCACCATTCGATTTAGCGTCATATTCTCATCTAATTAGCATTCTCATTCAATTTTTTTATTCAAATGAAATGATGGTGGTGCATTCGTCAGTTCTTATAAGACGAAATCAAAATGTAGAGGGGAATTTCCGCAAATAGCATGAATGGTATTTTAACCAATTTTTTTGTTTAAAATTAAGTTCGAAATAAAGTAAATATGTCAATATTTAGTAGAAAAACCATTCTGGCATTTCACAGCGTACAGTCGCTTTGTCATTTCCCCGATTAGTTCCCGACAGTCATTTGAAGAGTGGGGTCCTACTTCACTTTTATTTTAGCCCAATGTTCATCAAGATTATTGATGGCGTCTATGCGAAACTGTTGCTTGATATGGTGCCTAACGTTCTCGATTGGATTAAGGTCTGGTGACTGGGCAGGCCAAACCAACCACGAAATGCAACGCCCCAAGAGGAATCTCCTGGCATTGGCCGCTGTGTGCATGGGAGCATTATCTTGCATGAAGATGAGATTCTCTTTTAAATTATCATCATTATAGGGCACAAAATGTTCAGCTAATTTTTTAAAGAGCTTAGTTGAATTAATTCCACCTTGCAGTCTAACGAGAGGCCCAGGACCATGAGCACTGATGACGCCCCATACCATGACAGAAACTTCACCCTCTTGAAGTCAAGGAACTGTGAACCTGAGAAGAAATTCCTCACCTCTCATTCGTCGACCATCGATGCCTACCCTATTGAGATGGTTTTCATCGCTAAAAAGCTCCCTCTACCAGTATTAGGCGTCAAAATCTTCATGATCTCAAATGAATTCCACACGGCGTTTTCTGTTAATCACCGAATTCATTGATTTGTGTCTCGCAATGCAACCTCTTAACTTAACACTTAAACTGCGGCAGGGAAAACTGAATTAAATAATCAACTCAAATTTAAAGTCAATTTTAGGGAGGAATGTTGAAAATAGCAAACATTAACTGGATCGTGCCTTCATTTAGCTTTTATTTAAATATTTATAAAATTGGTTTTATGACTATTGGTAGGTTAGTAGCATTATGAGATTCTTCTCCGTGTACCACCGGTGGCTCACGTCACAGTGAAAGTGTTAAATTCATTCAATCTATTCCTAATTGTTGAAACAGAACACTTTTGAACAAGGCCACACCCTGTTTGAATCTCAGAACCAGTTTCTAATCTGTCTCATCCTAGGGCGGCCAGTTTTTGAACCATTTTGAACGCTACTGGTGTTCTAATGTTTTACCATAGTAAACTGCACAGTTTTGTGCAGACTATTGAATCAATTTGATAAAATTTAGTTGCACTCCTGAACAGCGATCTCCTCTCGCTCTTAGCTATGTATATCATACGTAGTACGTGTGATTTGAAGTCAAAGGAAGTAATTAGCTTGGAGAAGTTGTTCGTCTAGGTCAGTGTTATTCACTAATTTTTTAGAGCGAGCCACTTCGGTTAAACGCATTGATTGAGAGAGCCGCAGCTACCGCAAGTTAGCGTATATAATATAAATTATATATCAATTAGTTAATCTATATGTTTTTCGAAAGCCGTAAATTGAGTCATCGTGAGCCGCCAGAGGCTTGAAAGACACGCAATGAATAGTACTGGTGCAAAGAGTACCACTGATGCAATGAATACCACTGGTCTAGGAGCTTGAGTTGTTCTGGTAGGACTAGGAAGCAGGATTTCGAGAAAGGATTCGATGTTGCATTCAAGGTGACATTTAATGTTGAAGTCCAGGTTATCAGTGGCTATCCCAGCATCGGCTACTGGTAATACAATTGATTTCTGTAAGTTTTTTTATTCATTTCAACTGTTAAACATGAAGTGCTGAAAAATTTATTGGAGAGAAGTACAAAATTTGTCAGTGCTAAATTGTTCTTAATTCATGTTGTAATTAGTAACGTATTAATTAAATGGAAATGAGACAGCTTTTACAGCACTAGAGCTAATTCTCATAGAGAGAAACGTAATTTAAGAAACATGAGTGAATTAAGAGATCTTTGCTGTCAACTGTGAGCAGTAAAGTACTATTGATGTAGTTTCTCTCATTCCTTAAATTACGTTCATATCGCCCGTAACACGCATTGCTTGTAGCTTTTAGAATGAATTGAACGTGTCGTTTTATTTGTGCGCGCTGTACAGTATTTTCAATTTTATTCATGTGTAGAGATTTTAAACTCACTTTCGATTAAAAACAGTTAATTTTGTATCATTTGTACTAGCACTGAGGCAACTAAATCAACTTTTGTCTAGCCTGTCTAATCATCATTCTAGCTGATTTTTAAGCGATCCAGCTGCTCCAAAAGTTTGGACGTTTACTTAATTAAAATGCAGCAACTCAGCCATTGTAACGGAGCGCAGCAAGCCCTTTTCTAATTAAAATGTAACGCAGTTTGTTGTTTGTTTACTTGGATGGTTTGTATGCTCGTGTGCTCCTGCACTCACCATCTAAACTGGATACTTAGATACTACACAATAACGATTAATTCACCTTATTTAATAAAATTATAATACATTTATTCAAACTCATTGTGAGTCATCCCAACACAAAAAAAACGATAAGGAAAAAATGAACGATGTGCATTTGAACAAATTTCACTCGTAAATTTCCGGTTCAACTTTTACATGAACAAGGCCATTATTTTTGACGGATTATCTACAATGGAAAAAAAAGATTACGCAGGTTCCGGGACAGGCTATCGGCAGTTTGCCCATCCTATGGAAACCCAATCGAGCGAGAAAAGAAATTCAATCAGGGTAGCAAATTGTGCTGTGTAATAATTTGAGCCTTTCTTGAACGGAGATTTTTACATGAGGAAAATTGCTCGAGAAAATAAATTTATTATATTGCTGATATTTCACTAGAGCACCTGTTATTCGTTGTGTTGACCTGTTTATATTGCTAAATTTCTTATATATAATGTAGATTCGGAAAAGACAACGAGAATAATTTTTACTCAAATAGATATTTACAACAGGTTGTATCTTTGGATTTTAAATTGTACACTGCTTTGTTACTAAAAACAGGAATATTGAGTTTTATCTATTTTTTTTCGTCATGTTATAACTGTAAGCAGACAGAGAACGCTGGCATTCTCTCATATCTCCAAATAAACCAAGATAATCACAGTTTGATATGCGAAGTGACGTCATTGCCGGAAAATATTTGTGTCACGAGAAAACGTCCCGCCTCCTTGTTAACATTTCATTAACAAGAAGATCAGGTTCTCGGAATTGAGGGAATGGCAAACCTCCATGACATTACACAATACACAAAAATGTGAGGATGTATCAAGAACACAGTCACTAAGGACAGGGAAAAACAATGACTGTATACTAAATTAGAGCTGTACTCACCGATTAGCAGAGACACGACTTACACAGCGCATTTTCTGACCGCCCTCCGTGGTGTTACGATCGATCGCTTCTAATATTGTGGGGCATGATACACAGGGTAAAATAGGCTTAACATTTATGATTTCCAGCTATACGTCGTACAAACATCAATGAGCGTAAACACAATGAATGGTATTAGGAATGATGCAAATTAAGTAATGGAATCAAAACAGCATACGCCAAATGACTTACATCACATAACTATACTGTATGTTTCGGCTGGCCGGCCACCACTACGTATACAAGAGCTACACATAAGACATGATTTATTCGGGCCTATTTCCATCTCAGTTATTCCAACAGCACAGTGGGCAATGGTCACTTCAACCACAAACATTCGTCCGCGACTCGCTTCAGTTCAATGGCCTGTCTTATTCACTGTTCAGAAAATGTCTAGTGATGACGTTATATTGCTCATTCCGCTTCAGTATATTCACACGTCGATTTCCTTTCATTCGAGCTGATCAATCCTCAGATATATGACTTCGTCCCGCCTGTTGAAGACAAAAATTTAACTTATTACTTTTAATCGCGCCACTAACGTCCCCTCAAATATCTCAATTTTTTACTTCACTGAATGACATTGAAAGTTCACAATATTTATCTCAAAACATCTTTTCCAAAGAAAACTATATTTCTCTTACCCTCCCCTCTAGTGTGGCATCTCCGTTCCAACAAATGATTCATACAATTTGGTCGATTTGGTAATTTCGGCGGTCTGTCAAGATTCTGTTAAGAATAATCAATTTTTGCGAATTAAAAATGAGGATTCAGGGAAAAATTTTAATCATGTGTAATAAATCTTTTAATTGTGTGTAATAAATGTTGTGCTTTCTTGAAAAAATTTGTCCGTTGAAATACCGTTGAAATATCTCAGTAAATTCCAGCAGCACGATTGGGTCGCTTCAACATTTGTGTACATTTGGATCACAAAGCTGTAATGGCTCGAACGAGGTGTATATTAGCAAGGAATTTTTGTGGTGTGTAAGCAATCTTCAAGAGGGCTTGGGCGAACCCTTGGGCCTAGAAATTTAATCACTCCCTCCACTTGAGAAGTTCCATAAGTGCCGATGCCTTGAGAAACAACACCACAGGTTTTGACAGTGACAGATCGCTGCACTTAAGCTGCGAGGGTGAATATAGCAACGGTTTTGGATACTTCAAGACTTGTGTAGGGCGGGACTTAATACGTCCTCGGTATAAGAGCTTTGGGGCAATAAGGAACGTGTTGCCGCGCTCCGCCATTCTTATAACTGTTGTCATATACTAAGAATAAGTTTAGGTCAAGCCTTACGTGCCCTCTTGGCATTCGTGTTGAGTCTACCCGAAGGATAGCCACATCTTGTGATCTTGCTTCTTTGTATTGTTCTATAGAATAGATTTTTGCCGAAAATGAACATTGTTTATTGTTTTCATAAGTTATAAATATTTAGCTCTCGTACGTTCATAATGTGTAGTCAATTGTCTATTTCTTATTTCAGATCAGTCATTCAATAATTTGAAACTATTAATATATATACGTATTGTGCTCGTACGCATTAGTATGAGTCGGCGCTGCCGCACACGCTTGTTCATGTACTGTCTATAATAATAATAATAATAATAATGAAGGCATCTACGGATGCTTTATTTCCAATCAAGCCTGATACATATCACCTTGTACATTGGATTTTCAAACGCCTTATAACTAACGCCAGGACGCCATGACGCTTTCCCCCGGTCGAGACCGGTACCCATTTCAGACACCTGGGTAGAGTGGGGTATTGTGCTTGGAATTTTTCTCCTATACCCAACAGAGAAAATCGCCACTGCCAGCGCCGAGTTTCGAACCCGGGTCCCGGCCGCACGGCGGCGGAACCTATAGCACATGGCTATCGCGAGCACATCTACCAGTGTGTGTTGCTCTGGCACTGAAAGCGAATGCACCAAATTCCTTGACGCGTGTTTTTCTAGTTCCTTGCCATGCGCCAAAGCATCAAATTATTGAATAATAATCATGAAGGCGAAATAAGCAAACGGAGCCTTCAGAACGATTATACCAAGAAAGAAAATTTAGAAGAGCTGAAGCCACGTATAAGACAGCAAAAGCGACGCACAGGCGGAGCTTCGAGCATTACGTGTGGACTTAGAAACTGTTGATTGGTGGTACGAAAAGTAGAAAATCACTCGCGCCAGACATTTTGGTAGAAGCTGATGAAATAATTTCAGTCTAGCGCCGAGCCTCGTCGGAGAAAGTACGTGCTATAAATAGGAAGTGGTGAAAATAAAGAAAATACAAATCTAACATTATGTTACAGTGCCTTTCAAATAAAGGAGGTTAAAATTATCAAAATTTCTCTTCTGTTGCAATAGAGTAAAATATTCTACGTTTTTTTTGCAGAGAGAAAATTTTGATAATTTTAACCTCCTTTATTTGAAAGGCACTGTAACATAATGTTAGATTTGTATTTTCTTTATTTTCACCACTTCCTATTTATAGCACGTACTTTCTCCGACGAGGCTCGGCGCTAGACTGAAATTATTTCATCAGCTTCTACCAAAATGTCTGGCGCGAGTGATTTTCTACTTTTCGTACCACCAATCAACAGTTTCTAAGTCCACACGTAATGCTCGAAGCTCCGCCTGTGCGTCGCTTTTGCTGTCTTATACGTGGCTTCAGCCCTTTTAAATTTCCTTTCTTGGTATAATTGTTCCTTATTGGCCCAAAGCTCTTATACCGAGGACGTATTAAGTCCCTCCCTACACAAGTCTTGAAGTATCCAAAACCGTTGCTATATTCACCCTTGCAGCTTAAGTGCAGCGATCTGTCACTGTCAAACCCTGTGGTGTTGTTTCTCAAGGCATCGGCACTTATGGAACTTCTCAAGTGGAGGGAGTGATTAAATTTCTATGCCCAAGGGTTCGCCCAAGCCCTCTTGAAGCTTGCTTACACACCACAAAAATTCCTTGCTAATATACACCTCGTTCGAGCCATTACAGCTTTGTGGTCCAAATGTACACAAATGTTGAAGCGATCCAACCGTGCTGCTGGAATTTACTGAGATATTTCAACGGTATTTCAACGGACAATTTTTTTTAAGTAAGCACAACATTCATTACACACAATTAAAAGATTTATTACACATGATTAAAATTTTTCCCTGAATCCTCATTTTTAATTCGCAAAAATTGATTATTCTCAACAGAATCTTGACATTTGTCCAACATGAGGTATTTAAGTTTTTGAAACCTCAATGCAATAAATACTTCAGTCAAAAAAAGTAATTATATTTCTTTTACTCATTTGAATTACTCCTTTGCAATCTAATAACTGGAAGTTACTAACTAGGTTTTCGTTTAGTTAGCATTTAATCATCCGAGTGTGAAATAAGTACCAACTAAGGAATTATTGGTGATTAATTGTTTGCAAAATGAATAAGTTTTTACACACAAAATAATTTTCATGAAAATGAAGGCAGTGAATAACTTGAAATATGTTATCGACATGTGATTGTTCATGTCTCGCACGCATGACGATCTGCATCCTTCGTTTTGTGCAACCAAATGCCAATGTTCACACTTGCCACCATTATTAGAACCAAGAGACATGTTCAGACATGTTACTCGCATGAGGCACCCCAGATTTCCATGTTCACACGTGTTGCTCTCACGTGGGGCCATGAGACTTCCATGTTCACACGGGTTGCTCTCACGTGGGCCACGGAATTTCTGCAATAAGATCTCGTAGACTTACCAATGGATTTGTAAGCTTCCATGCGCTAGCACAGAAATAAGGATCTATAATTTCATTTACTGACTTTGATGAGCAGAATCACGACTCTACATTGAGCTTTTCGCATTTCCCGAATAGTTCCATAAAAAAATGAAATCTTATAATACATTTGCTGCGGACGAATGAATTGAAGCACAATATTCAACTCAAATTTAAGTCAATTTTGACGTTCAGTTCTTAGAATGTCAAATATTGAATGGATTGTGCCCTCATTTGCAGTTCAATATGTAAGGAAAATAAGTTCATCTCAAGTAACCCACTCGCATTTTGCCATTCAGGTTACTAACATTCTATAAAGAACCAAATGGGGTTAAGACATCTTTTGTTCTCATGCCAGAAATAATTTTTCACAAGAAGGCTCATCGTCGGCTAGATGTACTACCTGTTGTTAAGTTCAAGAGATAATCTGAGTTCACTATTCCAGAAAACAAGTGAACTTTTTAAAAATTTAGGACCATTTTCGTGAATAATTTTCAAAAGTGCTGTTAGTTATGGTAATGAACATCTGGCTGAGACATGACGATATTTGAGTTGATAGAAAATACCACCTTCGATGAGAAAGCGTTCTTCATAAAACGCTATCAATAGAATACACTGTCCAACGTACTGGGCGAGATAGAAAAAAATAAACACTTTAAATTACAAAATCAGATAGAAAATATCAAAAACATACTGAAGCAGTAAATTCGTGCTCTTTGAGTATTAGAGCATGTATCATAAGTATCTTAAAAGGTAATAACAAACACTCTTAATCGAACAGATATTTGCAACATATATTCTGTAATAAGAGTGTAAAGAACTTCATGTTTCTTTGGGTGCGTAAAGAGTAGTTCGAAAACGTGCAGATTTATCCAAACGGTTTTTACAACAATATTACACAAATAATTACAATCTAGCTCTTAAATCAAGTTATGCACTTCAACAAATCGATCAAACGAATGGTATTAAATTAGGATATGAAGGACCAGCAGAAATCATTCAAAATTTTCTAGAATTATCAGTCCTTTTTGCCCGCTCTCTTCCATGGAACGACATCAAATGAAACAACAAAGGCGCTTACCGACTTCAAAATGCCTCGAAAAAAATGAGCTTAGCACAAACGCATAATCTTCGCTACAGATCGTTTTGAATTTCGAATTTTTCTGTTTAATGTCACCATAAAGAGCTTTTTAAATTTTACCCCTGATGTTTAAAGTTAGCATAAGTATCAGCATTATTTGCATTTATGAATCTAATATGTGCTTTCTCTCACACTCATTTGCAAATATTTTGTAGGAACAGCACGCTGTCCTCAGTTATGTTACTAAAAGAGAATAACTGAAGACTCCTTTCACTAGTCCTTTTCGGGAGCTCCTCTCAGATGTTCGTTTGAATAATCACATCGGACTTCTGGTCCTTCACAGCTGGCGGTAAGAGTGAAGACGCCTTTTTCCAGAGCGTTGGGGAGCTGATCCTCCTAAATGGCGATAATAAAAGTTTTATTGGAGCCAAAGTCGCTCTCGGGTTCCCATTTAGGAAGGTTTTATGAGAAGGGGATTAGTCGCTTCGCCCTCCGCGTCTTATTGACAAGTTCAGCCTTGGTGACGCCTGGTGAGGCTCTGGGGCCGGCGTGTGTTGTTGTTCGGGAGTGCACTCCAAGATTGCAAAGAGTGAAGATTGAAAGGTACAAGTAAAGAGTAAAGATTGAAAGTTAAAGGTAAAGGTAAGGATTAAATATTGAAAGGTAAAAGTATAGAGTAAAGATTGAAAGGTATAGGTAGAAGTAAGGAGTAAAGATTGAAAGGTAAAGGTAAAGAGTAAAGATTGAAAGGGTAAAGTAATGAGTAAAGATTGAAAGGTAAAAGTAAAGAGTAAAGATTGAAAGGGTAAAGTAATGAGTAAAGATTGAAAGGTAAAGGTAAAGACTGAAAAATAAAGATTGAAAGGTAATGATTCAATCCTCAAGATTGAAAGGTAAGGATTCAATCATCAAGATTGAAAAGTAATGATTCAAACCTCAAGATTGAAATGTAATTACTCAATCCTCAAGTTTGAAAGGTAATGATTCAATCATCAAGATTGAAAGGTAATGATTCAATCATCAAGATTGAAATGTAATGACTCAATCCTCAAGTTTGAAAGGTAATGAATCAATCATCAAAATTGAAAAGTAATGATTCAATCATCAAGATTGAAATGTAATTACTCAATCCTCAAGTTTGAAAGGTAATAATTCAATCCTCAAGATTGAAAATTAATATTTACAGACTTTTTGCCTAAACGATTTAGTATGCAAAAAGTCTTTGAAAGGACGTACACAGGGTTTCTAAGAGAAGGATATAATTTTAGAAACATTAAACATTGACTCAAAAAACACTGTTATCGTTGAAGAATGATAGCTAAATTATCATATTAATTCATAATCTTCTACACAGACGATTGTTTTACGATGAGATCATGTATGGGTGCATAAGGAGTGTCAGTGGAATAGAAGAATGCCTGGAGCGTCAAAATGCTTTCATGAGGTAAATTTCCCCTAAATAGCGTATTTCGCAAGTTCAATTATCAACGAGTGTGTCACCTCTCACTTTACTAACAAATAAACACCTAAAATAGGTGTTTATAAGAACTTACGTACGCTTATTTGGAGAGTAATGGATAAATGTTCATTACTCCTTAGAAATGCTATGAAGACAATTGTCTTCAAAGCAGTTTTAAGGAATAAATTCAATGCAACTGTTAAAATATTCTGTCATGAACAAAACCTGTCTTTAGTACCCATTCTATGGTTAGTTTTTATTTACAGCTTATTTTCACTTGATAAAAGCACGAATCAGAGCCCCTAAAGTTTTTTGAGCTATTTCTTCCTTTTGTTCAGCACCAGGACTGGGTTTATTTATTTTTTGTTTTTGCTTGAATTTCATGAGAACCTTCTATTCGATCTAACCATTATCTTTTACTTCGTTAAGCTTCGACGCAAACACCTTGTTACTCTCCAGTACCTCCGTGTAATGAACCGTTCTTACGACCAAATTTTTAGGAATATGTATTTTTCCGTGTATTTATTAGAGCCATTGCAGGCTTATAGTCCGCTTTAGCCGGCGTTGAAGCTTCTACGTGATCAGATAGCGAGAGATATCGGCCTGTCCCGCTCGCAGATGGTTCATAACTTACCCAATATTTACCATTGTTGCTAGCAAAGTGCAATGGTCGGAAAAATAGATCCACTTAAAGTCTTTCATGGCCGTTCATTACGCGACTGATAGCTACATGCATACTGTGCTTCTAGAAGTCTTTAATTTTGTGAAAATCTTCTAGAGAGTTTTTACTCATGAAGGACCATCAAAAAATTACATGATACTGTCAAGCTTTTGTATTCTTAGAGCTCATTTATTTTTTCTGGATATGAGACGATAAAGGTTTATAAGCTTGGCAATACATACGGCTCTACGCTCAGTATTGAAAATTTACTTTGAGTAAGAGATATATCAACCTTATCAGGAATCGAAACAGAGGATGTCATCCATTTTTAAAGGCTTTTACGCTGGCCGAATGAATGGATGAGCAAACATGACAGTGGAGCGCTTGACTAAATCGTCTTTACTCTGGTAAAACTCGCTGCCGCATCGCCAAAAGCGGCGGTCGATCAGCGCATATTTTTCGGAAACTGGTGGACGAAAACACTGCGTCAAAATGACTCTTTTTAAAAAGCGATTTGAAATATTTCCCAATGTCCAGATTGCTGTGTAGAAATGCGTTGTCACTAACGCCATTGAAAGAATAGAGGCCACTGCACAAAGCAGCTTTTGCGACGGTCGGTGCGATTCATTTTACTGAAGGATTGTCCAGATATTTTGCTATGGATTTGAACACTTGCGAACTTTCGATGCCAGTCTGAGAGGGTTTTCGTGATATTTTTCCAACCGAACATTTTCGGGAACTGTCATGTCCCAAAAATTAGTTTCGCTGGAATAACCTCGACTACATCCCCTCAAAGTAAAGAAATGGTAAAACAGAAAACCTAAAATGAGGATCGTGTTCAAGATCGAACACAATGTTTATATATTCGGGTTCCTATAGATTGTATTCGTAAAAAGTAGTGTAGTATAAGGCAGAGTGTGAAATATTGGTCAATGTGCTGCGTATATATCTACATTGGTTGTTCATTATCAGTTAAAAAGAAGATTTAACTAAAACCTATTGAGGAAGGAGTAGAATACAGAGTAACTGAATAATACTTGGCGTAAGGTTTCCAGGAGAAAATTGTGGAGTTTTAACATTTTTTATACGAGAGTCTTACAAGTCTTTCTCCTTTCATTATTCAGTGAAAAATTATAAATTATTATTTAAAGACATTTCATTGAGTAGGTATTTGAAAGGATTTGCGTTTTCCCTAATCTTGCGTTCAGCATTACAGTAAAATGATGAATAATGTTTCACACAAATTTTCTCTTATATGGTGTTCTAAACAGAGCTGTATTAATTAGGTAGCAGTTTTATCCATTGAGATCATTCAAGGTAAGAGTATAAAAATTTTCACTTATGAATGACAAAAAAAGAAAGGAAACAATGCTGAAAATATTATTTTCAAAAGAGTTTCCTTATATTTAAATAAGAAATTTAGAATATTCTGTTTCACTATTCTACTGTAAAAGTGCACCAGTCATCAATACTGGGCCAGCTCTAATCTACAAGTTCTTTTAGATAAATCCGTTTAAATTTAAAAATATTGTAATTGAGGTCCTTCTAAAAGTTTACAACTCTATTATGCACCAAAAACCCGCAGTCAACATTAAGTTCCATTGTATAAACATTGCGCTATAGAACAATCAATACGTTCAACTATCAGAGAACTTCTAAGAAAGCCAAAACTCAGCTTCTGTCGGCAAATTCTTCTAATTATCCTCGGAAGACAGTGTGCGTTGTCTGTAAGTACTTTATGAATCTGGTTAAGATTGTAGAGCCACTCACACGCAAAGAAAAGAAATAATTCGCAAACCTCGCTTTCTTGCCGGCCTCAGAAAAAGCATCAAAGCCAATGTAACTGCGTTATTATCACCATTGGCTAAAAAGAGGCTCGTCAGCTTCACGACAATAATCTTAGAACGATCAAAGATGATGCCTAAACTCGTATGAACGAGGTAGGAAGCATCTTATAACCAATAAAATGAAAGAAATTTGCTTGAAGAGGTGCTTGAAAGTTTTGAACGCGTTGAAGACCAACGTGTAGGGCTTGTCATAGACATAACGATCGCCCGATTACTTCTAAGAGCATTAACTTTCAACCCCTGAGAAAAACGAACAACCAGCTAACGTCGTGACCCTCTGAATGATTTCGAGAGAGAGTGACGTCGATGCCCACTTTTTAACCGACCACAAAAAAGTTAATGCTGAATCGTACTGCAAAGTCTTGCAAACGGAAATCATTCCAAGGATCAAGGCCAAGGCTTCAAATGAATTCAGGTTCCAACAGAACTTGGCTCCTACCCACACGGTTCGATCAAGAGGAAGAATCGGTGTGCCATTCGGCCGTCCAACTCGCCTGGCCTACACACGTTGGGTAGCGATTTTTGGTGGCAAATTAAGGCCGAAGCCTATGCAAAGCCCCACAACTGTGTCACTGCCCTTAAAAAGGCATAAAGTCGTTGGATTAGGAAAATTTATTCATGTCATGTCCAGCTTTAGACAGCGAGTAAAGTCCGTCATCAAGGCTGAAGGCTGTCAAATCGAATTCAACTTTTGTCAGGGTATGCTCAACAAACTCTTCAAATTTTAAATTGCTACTTTACTTTTTCCTTGGGTTGTTAAGAATTATCATGAATAGGAAATGAACGGGTTCATCTGAAAACCCCATGACCTGAATTATTTTACTTCCAGAATTCGAGGTGCAATTGTACCTATGTTATTTGGTATAGTTTTGCATAGCAAGTGGAATTAAATTACGAATAACCGTAATATCTGCGAAAATTTTCGGTCCAGAATGAAGTCTAAGCTCCTGGCAATGCGACCGTATGTGCACGTGGACCTATTCAACAAATACGTCTGTTTATCCCACTATACCAAAATTTTCATTTCAATATAGATGTTTTTATTTGTTTCCTGCCATCCCTATCGTAGAGAATTCAATCTCAGCGAAACAGACGTAGCTACAAATGCGCACAAAAAAAAACTCTACAAAAAAATATCATTTAGCGGCACCGGCGTGAAATGAGCAGCTGAAAAGAAGGAGTTCGGACTTTAGACTGTGAAAAAAACGAGAATTTATTTTATCTTTTCTCGTCCTGAATTTTCCCGCATTCTTTCGCGAGACGGGTTCAGGCTTCAGCCTCTGTTGATGTCCAAGGTTTCTTTGGACCGCATAATATTACGTTGACTGGAAACACACAAGAGATGTTCTCACAAAATGAGGAGGCTCAACTTTTATTTTCTTTGTCCTGGGTATCAAAACTCTCCTTTGTTTCCGTTCGTATCGTTGTAGTACATCGCCAAGACTAGCACGGAGAGGGCAGAGTGGGCGATATTTCGAGATGAATGGTTCGTGAAAATTCAAATATAAGACAACAGATGTGATACTCGAACAGGGAGAGTTTATTTCACACTTTGGAGTCTCACTGTATTTGTTGAAAGTGTTGAACTGTGATATGTAGGAAATTTACTTTTGTTTCAAAACTTGTTTTCTGTTCCTTTTCTGTGCTTCCCAGTGGAGGAAGATGCGACATGTTGAATGAGAAACATTCGTCGAATAATGTTGAAATTTAAGTGTTTCTCAAAAAATTCGAATAAGAGTTAATTAATGTGTAGGAAGGAGAAGGTCGAAAAAATTATATAATTATGATCATGAAAGGCTTTTTTTCTCTCGGTGATTTAACCCCTCTGAAAACTGTATACAATTTCTTAGATATACTCTAAAATCGTTCCAGGATGTTTTCCGTAATGCTGATGTTCTCCGGGAACCTACAATTTCAAGCTATGAAATCACCCACCGGCGGATTAAAATAATTTCATTAGAAATTACCAACGTGAATTCCAGGCCGAGTACTCCGGGCATCTGTTAAAAAAAATTAAACTCTCAATCTATGATACAATATTAAGCCTTCACTGTGAAAGTGGATTTCAAATTCCACTTTCATAAGCAACTCTAATATATTTTATTCCTTGTGAAATTTCTGCCCTAATGTGTTCTGCAAATTCCAATGTCGAGTGGCAGTCACTTCCTCGTTGTGATGTCCATGACAACATGATGCCGGTGCCAGTTTAATGATGGTGGTTGTGATCACGGTAATATGAGTACAAATTGCGGATGTTAAAAGGTTAATTAGGAAATTTACAATGGAAGACAATGGCAAGAAAATTCAATATCAAATGTCAGGATCGAAATATCAAATGTCAGGATCGAAATTTCAAATGTCAGGATCGAAATATAAAATGTCAGTATCGAAAAATGAAATGTCAGTATCGAAACATCGAGTGCCAGTATAGAAATATCAAATGTCAGTATAGAAATATCAAATGTCGGGATCGAAATATCAAATGTCGGGATCGAAATATCAAATGTCAGTATAGAAATATCAAATGTCGGGATCGAAATATCAAATGTCGGGATCGAAATATCAAATGCCAGTATAGAAATATCAAATGTCGGGTTCGAAATATCGAGTGCCAGTATAGGAATATCAAATGTCAGTATAGAAATATCAAATGTCAGTATAGAAATATCAAATGTCAGTATACAAATATCGAATGTCGGGATCGAAATATCAAATGTCAGTATAGAAGTATCAAATGTCAGTGTCGAAATATCAAATGTCAGTATCGAAATATCAAATGTCGGGATCGAAATATCAAATGTCGGGATCGGAATATCAAATGTCAGTGTCAAAATATCAAATGTCAGTATCGAAATCCCAAATGTCGGGATCGAAATATCAAAGGTCGGGATCGAAATATCAAATGTCAGTATCGAAATATCAAATGTCAGTATCGAAATATCAAATGTCGGGATCGAAATAGCAAAAATCGGGATCGAAATATCAAATGTCAGTGTCGAAAAATCAAATGTCAGTATCGAAATAACAAATGTCGGGATCGAAATATCAAATGTCGGGATCGAAATATCAAATGTCAGTATAGAAATATCAAATGTCAGTGTCGAAATATCAAATGTCAGTATCGAAATATCAAATGTTGGGATCGAAATATCAAATGTCGGGATCGAAATATCAAATGTCGTGATCGAAATATCAAATGTCAGTATCGAAATATCGAGTGCCAGTATAGAAATATCAAATGTCAGTGTCGAAATATCAAATGTCAGTGTCGAAATATCAAATTTCAATGTCGAAATATCAAATGTCAGTATCGAAATATCAAAAGTCAGTGTCGAAATATCAAATGTCAGTATAGAAATATCAAATGTCGGGATCGAAATATCAAATGGCAGTGTCGAAATATCAGATGTCAGTATAGAAATATCAAATGTCAGTGTCGAAATATCAAATGTCAGGATCGAAATATAAAATGTCAGTATCGAAATATCGAGTGCCAGTATAGAAATATCGAGTGCCAGTATAGAAATATCAAATGTCAGTATAGAAATATCAAATGTCAGTATCGAAAGATACATAAAAACACCATGAGTGTTCCTGTAGGGACAGATGCGATTATGGAACACTTTGCACCAGCCAGTTACTGTAAATAGACAGCGACAGTGAAACTGCAACCTTCCAGGGGCATGTAGCTGGGTACTGTCGGTTACCAGGTTATGAATAAGTAGTTTCTGAAGTGACGTTCCTCTATCAAATATCAAACCCTGTCGTTCTCAATTGCTTCTTCAGGAACGAGATCGATCGAGAAATTCATGAGCTGATGAATGTGTTTGCACCACTGAATTCTCTTGTTGCTGTGTGTTAATATATTGATTTTGTTCGCAAAAAATTACACATAGAGGCAGAAAATGACACATAGAGGCAGAAAATAACCTATTTCAACGTTTAAATATCTTTATTTTATGGACACATGAGCTGGAAATATTTGGCTTGTCACCTACTATACTTATATCCCCTATGTAACAATACACAGTTGCTGCTTACTTGCTTGGGGGTTCGTCTATTGGTGATGCTCTTAAGGATTTATGTAGGGAGAATATTTCAATTGAAGAGATGTGCTTAATGACCGTACATAGGACATGATCTTCATTGTATATTAAATGGAGGGCAAATATGCAGAGTGTCCTAAACCACATAACACATGATTTTAGGACACTCAAGTTGAAGGTGTGGTGTTCATCAAAGGGTTTCCAAACTGGCTTTTCCTAGCCAAGTTACTAACTAGGAACTGAACTAGGAACTAGACCACTCTGCCTGAAAGGTATCTTCGCCGCAATGAGGTGAAATTATCACTTAATCCACTCTGCCAGTGTTGACCTCTGATTCGTGGGTTAGGAAACTCTGCATATTTGCCCTCCATATAATCCCGTCATTCTAAATGTTATTTAAAAATTACGGAGTTTAGTAAGTGCTAGTCGCTTAATTGATCAAAAAGTTCCAATAACTATTGATACATCTTGGCAATGAGTATTTGAGTGTTTTTACGAGCAATCTGGCAGACCTGAGGAAAAGCGTGGATTTATCGACATTATTTCGAATAATTTTCATTCACGCCAGTCACCCCGTAACTAGCTTAATTTTGTCCTTCTATCGCTCTTAACTAAGGTGAGAACCTCGCTAGAAAGAAAGTAAAAATATCTTCCAGGGGCGTTTTTCCTGGCATTTTACGCATTGAAAGCATACATTTTTCACAGTCAAAATAACGATACTTACTTATTTTCAAACTCTTCTCATCATTTGTCGAAACGAGAGAAAATTTAGAGGTTCCTTGGAAGAACGAATGGTAAAAGATCTTCCAGCGGATGCTATTTGCTAAGTACCTTCTTTTTAATTAAAGGAAGACACTCGAACTCAGTCTCGCGGAGATGCGAGGTCTAGTGAACTCATCTGCAGTTGCGGAACTCGTTGGCGGTGACAGCGCGCGTTCCGTGTCGGCCTCGGCGGTCGGAAAGTTTTCCATGAGAAAAGTTGAAACAAATTGAAATGCGACTTGCGCTTGTGGACGAAATTAAAACCAAGAGATACATGAACCAAAATGGCCCAAACTTCTCGGCACCATCGACAGGAAAGCACTTTTTGGTTTTTGTGCAGGAGACAGGCTAAGAATTGGAAAAGAATGCATTGGTCTTCAAGGTCTAGTGTAGACCTTCACATAGAGCAGAAGCTCGGCTCTTCTATAAACTCCAGACCAAACTAGGCTCGCATGAGAGGTGACAGCGTATTTTTTGTTAATTTATCATCAGAAACACAGTGAATTTTTTTTCCTACGTGAAATATATTTCAACCGGTCGACTTTAATCCAATTCTTCATTAACACATAACGATAACTATTTGGATTCAATAATAACATTATTCTCCTTGTTTTATCTGCCGTCGTTGAGCTATTTGTTGATGACACCGCCAGGCAGTCAAAAACGCTGATGTATTTGCAAGAAAGAGCTTGCGTTCCAGTCACAAGAATTACTCGTCTCCCCTCGCAAGAAACAATTATCTCTCATTATTAACCGCAACCTCACTGTGTAAAAGTTCATAGTTGACCCTAAAAATTACGCTTTTAATTATCAGGTGCTCTCCGTGGCACAGCGGTTAAGGGATCGGACTTGTATGCTGGAACTCGCGGGTTCGTATCCCAGCGCTGGCACGGAGATTTTCCCCGTTGGGTATAAGGGAAAGCTCAAGCACAATACCCCACTCAACCCAGGTGTCGGAAATGGGTACCGGCTTTACGGGGGAACCGTCATGGTGTCCTATATATAGGGTTAGTTATAAGACATTTGAAAAACCAATGCTAAGATCATATGTATCAGGCTTGATTGGAAATAAAGCATCCCAAAGATGCCGATGTTAACCTTTAACCTTTAACCTAACCTTTAAAGTTAAAAAAATATCGCCTTTGCTGTGCTTAGCATCTTGAAAAAGGAATCGCTGGCTTTGTGAAGTTCAAATATTCGTGATGTTTTTTCCATTAACTTTGAGACTTGTTAGACACAAATGAAGCCAATGCGATAAAACAGGTTGAGTTCAACAGTTAAATTATCTTCGAAATGTGCCAAGCGGGATCAATTAAATTTTCATTGTTACATTTCAGAGTTTATTCAAGCCTTATGAATGAAATATGAATCCTCAATAATTATTTGTTCACCGCTCAAAAACAATAAGAATGTTTGAGTCTAGTAATTATTGTTTGATGAAATAAAGTGTAAAATTGTAGCTGAATAATCCCAGAAAAATCCCAGAATTAGATTAGCATTAGATTAACTGATTTGTTCCTCACATGTACTAAATTTTGGCAAAACACGTGAGAAGGGACGACAAAGAATACCAAACTGCAGCACAAACTCTACAGTCAACTTTTGTCCATGGTTTCCCCGTGGAAATTAAGTATGAAAACCTGCATTTTCACAACATAATGGTTGTGTTATGATAAAAAGAAAGGACTTTATCGTAAGGTCTTTCAAGCATTTATTAAACTCATTAGAACTTACATAATGATTTAACGGAGCTTCTTCCTTTCACATACAGGCTTCCACCAGAGGGAGGAATGTTTATAGAAATATCTCATAGCTCGGACGCGAAAATATTTTCCCGATCTAAGAGGGAAGAAAACTTTCATTCGCCCCTTAACCAGAAAATGAATTACTTTACAACGGTGTAACATTTCCTCAACATGGTCTCGTATCAAAGGTACACAACACTTTAAAAGTCAACCTATGGCTTTCACGGCTGTATTTTTAAATTGTTTTTTCATTTAGTTTTGATGAGATTTTTGTGTGAGTAAAAGGCGCTCACGTGAACATTGTCGCGGATGATGGGGTGGCACGTACAAATTATTTTTTTTATTTCGTTCATTTTTTGCCAGGTGTATAACAGTATATGATAAAATTAGGAGTTAAAAGTGACAACTTAGATAATCATGTTCCGTTAAGTAGCATTTTAATTTCACCGATGCATCGAATTGAAATTAACAGTTTTACTCATGCGATAACGAAAATAAAACCTACCCGACTAAAAATCAATGTTACTGAGACAAATAGAAAACGGAAAGAAAAACTATCTGACTGAAACCAGAGATACTGAAACAAATATTTTTATTAATTTACATTCTGAAGCTTTGAATAAAAACAGTCTTAAACTTAGAATCACATCAAATCAAGGTCACGTGCGTCACTGCAGTCACAGTGCGACGTGTGCACTCATGAGTATCTGCATTAGTGGACTCACATGTCCTTGGCTCAATAGCCAGACATGATAATGAGCCAGAAGTCTAAGCCGAGCAGCATGGGACTATTTGCTCTGAAAGGCTGTTTTTACAGCTCATATCACGTGATTGAACACAGCTGAGAAGTTCTTTCATCAGCTTACGAGGTGTCCATTGAAGCAATGCTCATGTTCAGAATTAATCCTTCACAACACGTGGGCAACATCGGGTGCAGAGTAAGGTACTTTAGAGATCATAAAACGCATAATTAAGAATAAAATCTTATTGAACTTAGATGTTTCATTTAATTATAACAAAATGGTCTTCATTTTAAAGCAGCCTCATCATCTTTGTACGAAGGTCTGATATTCTTATTTGTTCGGTTAGCAGCAGGCTGGTTGCTTAATTTATTGTCTCGTTCTAGCTCCACTTAACAAAATATAATTGGTCGTATTCCGTTTCCTACCTCATACCACAGTTGATACAAATTTTTCATTGATATTATAAGATATTCAAGTGGTTCTTTTCCATTTATGAAATATCAACATTTAAATTTGATTTAAGTAATTTTAAACGTAAATATTTAAGGTGACTGGATACCTGTTGGTAGCATGAGGTTGTTTACAATTGGGTTGACCATTCTTTGTCTTCTCTTCTTTAATTTATTCACATTAAGAACAAGTTTCGCAACCACTTGGGCTGCTTAAAGCTTCAAAGGATGGACAACAACCATCAGCGACGGACGATGTAGCTTGGCCAGTCGGATTACGTCGAATGTGCGTCGTGTTCCTCGTCTTGGTATACCTCTGGCACGTCGACGCACGCACCTCTGGCACGTCGACGCACACACCTCTGGCACGTCGACGCACGCACCTCTGGCACGTCGACGCACGCACCTCTGGCACGTCGACGCACGCACTTCTGGCACGTCGACGCACGCACCTCTGGCACGTCGACGCACACACCTCTGGCACGTCGACGCACGCACCTCTGGCACGTCGACGCACGCACCTCTGGCACGTCGACGCACACACCTCTGGCACGTCGACGCACACACCTCTGGCACGTCGACGCACGCACCTCTGGCACGTCGACGCACGCACCTCTGGCCCGTCGACGCACACACCTCTGGCACGTCGACGCACGCACCTCTGGAACGTCGACGCACGCACCTCTGGTACGTCGACGCACACACCTCTGGCACGTCGACGCACACACCTCTGGCACGTCGACGCACGAACCTCTGGCACGTCGACGCACGCACCTCTGGCACGTTGACGCACACACCTCTGGCACGTCGACGCACACACCTCTGGCACGTCGACGCACACACCTCTGGCACGTCGATGCTCCTACCTTTCCGTCCATTCGTCACCTTCAACTGATGTCAATGTACCATATTTAGGAATGAGTATCTTTTGTGCTTTGCTATCCTCGTAGTGCCATTCTGGACCGAACACGTCCTTCCAGCTAGCAAGAACGCGAGTTGCAAAGGCATTCACTGTCTCATCATTCTCTTGACGCAGATTAAATAGGATTGTGCATCGACGTGTGCATCGACGTGCCAGAGGTGTGCACGTCGACGCACGCACCTCTGGCACGTCGACGCACACACCTCTGGCACGTCGATGCTCCTACCTTTCCGTCCATTCGTCACCTTCAACTGATGCTGTGCGCTGTTTTCTATCTCGCAGGCTAGTCACTTCAGTAACATTGAAGCACATAGGCGTGATGTTCAGTGACGTCGGTGGCAGCTGCATATAAATTTGTGTCGACCGGCAACTCATTAATTATTACCTAGTAGATATTATTTATTTACCTCTTACTGTTACGCTTACTGCGTAGGAAGTATTTCTCATTACTTTTGCTGTTCATGCCTAAGAACTATATGTTTTATTTCAACTGCGTAAGAGTCAGTTTAGCCTAAATCTAAATCTAATGAAAATCTGCATGATCTACGTTCTTCTTTCACATGCTCAATATTTAATTAGTTTAGAGGATCGACAACTTACGTATTTAATTATGTTGCCTGGTACCGTACAATGTCCTGAAAGAAATAAAGCGCCAAGTCCTTGTGTTAGCTCAATAAATAATTTTCTCCAAACCTTTGTTCAAAAATGATTAAATGTGACCCCTTTTCTTACCCCAAAGCTTAAGTTTTCGGGAGGAAATTAACCCCAGACGCTTCAATTTCAAACATGACCTCTTTTCCATCCACCAAAGCTTGGGTTTTGGGAAACATATTAATCGAAGACGTTCGAATATCCAACATGGCCTCTTTTCCAGACTTTATAGTTTGGGAAGCGATTGTTCCCGCACGTGTGATTAGGACACGACCCTATTACATGGCTCCATCACACAAAAACATTTCCCATTGGGCCGTCTGTTGTGTCCCGAGTACGAACCGTTAAGTTTTCACCACAAAAAAGGAGTAAGGACGGTTGAACGTGAGTCCGACATCTGGACTGCTATAAAAAAGAGTCCTGCAATTCAGCATAAACCCGGCGTGAGAAAGGGCAACGCTTACCCAGCGAGGGCTCGACCGTTACAAAAAAAGAGGCAACACCTTCGCTCCCAGGGGCAGCGTGGCAGCGTGGCAACAGCGTGGCACCAGCGTGGCACCAGCGTGGCACCAGCGTGGCACCAGTGTGGCACCAGTGTGGCAGCGGACGGCAACAGCAGATGGCGACGGCTGGCGCTACCCGAGGGCGCGGCTGGGCCTAAGCGACGACAGGGGTGTTCAGCTGCGGCATTTTGCTGTATGCCCCAGAAGTAACGGTCACGGCGCGAGTCTACTTAAAGGGTACGACGAGGGCTAGGGCATCATCACTATAGAGCGAAACTCCGTCGCTTAAAGATCTCTCGGTGCCGCTTTCTTTAATTTGTAAAACTTGTATACGGTAGGCACACCGTATTAGTCCCTGACTCTGTGTTAATCTTCACGTAAAAGACTTTAACGTACAATTCGAGATCTTGTCATCATACCCCGACATCGCTGCGTACCCAAAAGATGCGTAAGACTTATGTAGCAATTGTTCCTAAATTTGCTAGTCTCATCTACCCCATTGTCATATTTTGTGTACATCTTTCATTATAACAAGTAAAAACGATGTGGCCACGTTGAAAGAACCGTGTTTTCTTTCGGAAAATAACTCCTTTGATTTTTAGACTTGAAAGGAAAGAAAATTTGAAAAATCATAAACTCGGATTCTACAAAAAAAAAGAAGTATATAACAAAATGGTGGGCAGCGAGTGTGGGATCATAACCCATTAAAACTTAACGTCTCCGCAAGAGACCGCTGTTGCCACGCTACCTATTCAAAAAAAAAAATTAGATGTTTAACGTAACATGAATGGCCACATGATTAGGAAGTTTATTTCACTCATCATTGTACCCATTCTATTCACATAATTTATGTCATTGTTTTGATTTACTTGTGTATTTCCCATGTGATTTATTGTCATTATTTGCACCTTGTGTCAGTGTATTGATTTATTTCGTGTGAACTTGTACCATATTTACTATTTTGATGCTTTACCCATTTATTGTCTCATTCCCATTGCGTAATTTAACCCATTTACCTTTCTAATATGATTATTGTGCCTATTCAAAACCCCATTTTATCCCCATTATGACCCTATTTTCTATTACTGTTGTTGATGTTATTGACGATTCATTTATTTCTGTGCATTTGGAAACTTATTGTGCGAAAAAACTCAATTATGTCTGTGTATTTGGAAACATATTGTACGAAATATTGCATTTAAACTTCTAATTTGAAACTCTAAAATTGCTATCAGTGTTCATTGTGAATCTATTTTGCTTCGCCAATTTTGCCCTAATTATCAGTTGAAACCATGGCTGGGGACGATAATGAAAGTAATCAAAGTAACAATGGTGAGAACAATCAAAGTAGCTTTGTCACTTTAAATCACGCAATTGAACTGCCTAAATTTAATGGTGAAGGCTGTGTAACTTCATTTTTAAAACACTTTCAGACCAGAGTTGACATCTACACGAATGACATCGATTTGCAATGTCGTTATTTGAAAAATGCTCTTACTGGGAAGGCTTGGGATTCTTATGTCCTCAAGTCCGACCAATTGGTCACACTGGAAGATGTCAAGACTTGGCTTATTTCTGTGTACAAGGGGGCTGTAAATTATAGAAAAACCGTTCATAAAATCCTATTTAATCTGCGTCAAGAGAATGATGAGACAGTGAATGCCTTTGCAACTCGCGTTCTTGCTAGCTGGAAGGACGTGTTCGGTCCAGAATGGCACTACAAGGATAGCAAAGCACAAAAGATACTCATTCCTACTATCATTAAAAATATGAATCCCAAGATCAGTGAAAAATTATCTCATGATTTTGATCCTGAGAGTGTGACAAAACTCCTAGACAAAGCGAGGTCAATTGAGGAGTCTTTGATCGAAGAAAGAACTATGTTGAGCCGGAAGAGGCGAATTCACGAAAGTGATGTGGTGGTTGAGAAGTACCAATACAATTCACCACAAAAGCGAGCGTACCAGCCTAAAAATCCATTCAAATGGCAAAGTGCTTCACACAAAAATGCTCGCCCATTTAATAATTATCAACGCAAATTCAATGGCCATCCGAGTCAGAATGGTGACATCGCCGCAGTAAAGTCAAAAAACTTCCACAGCAACCGAAAAGCTTTTCCCCCGTGATTTTGCTAAATATTGAACAGAAAAAATGCTCCACTTTCGTTGATTCAGGCTCTTCCGTGACTCTTGTGAAATCTTGTGTAATTAGCAAATTATTCCAAACTCCACCCCGAATTAAACGATGCACTAAAGTTCTCTGTTCTGTAAATGGAGATAATCTCCACACTCGAGGCACGATTGACCTGAAATTTAAACTAGGTGATGTTGAGTATTGCCATTCCGCTATTATTGTGGAAGATTCTTACTTCCCTGGAGCTGTCTCGATAGGCCGAGATTTCCTTAAGAGATTCGGTATTGAAATAAAATACAGTCAGCATGAGAAAGGTCACGTGAGAATTAATGATAAAATTTACCCATTTCAATCAATTGCTGCTTCTAATTCAGTAAATTTTGTGAAACAATCTGAGGATGCATCATTCAGTGTCGCGAGAATGTCACATGATCTGACTATTGAGGGAGGCACGTTGTGCCATTCCTTTTTGAGAGTTCCCAAGCACATGAATGGAAAAACAGTCGTTCTAAAACAGAGCGTTACGTGCAAAGGGATAGCAGTGCCTCGTACGTTAGCCACTGTCCGTGATGGTACCGTGCCTGTAGTTTTTGTAAATTATAATGATAAGAATGTTCTTGTGCCTAGAAATAAAATTTGTGCTACCCTAGATGTTGCTATTGAAGAGCCGGAGTCTGGTTCAGACGAAAGCGAAAGTGATGCTCGAGCGCAGACGCGGCGCAAGGCCTATGAGGCGGTGGCTGTAGTGCACAGTGACCATGGATGTAGACAAACGAGCGAGTCAGCTCACTGCCGCTCTGACCAGCAGGCAGAGATTGGAACAGCAGACTCATACGCGTCGCAGAGAAACGCAATGAACCTGAATTCGATGAAATGATAGACGATGTTGATTTGTCTCACTTGAACTTAGATCAGAGAACGACCCTTGTAAATTTGATTAACAAACACAGGAATGCGTTCGCGGTTGGAGACGAGATTGGTCATGCGCGAAATGCTGTGCATAGATTAGACGTTCAGGGACACTCCCCCATAAATACCCCGCAGTATCGAGTTCCCCACGCTACAAAGCAATTGGTTGAAGAGCATGTCCAGGAGATGCTCAGGCAAAAAGTTATTGAACCAAGTTTTTCGCCTTGGTCTTCCCCAATCTTAGCTGTACGTAAAAGTGATGGTTCACATCGGATCGTAGTTGACTTCCGACTTATCAATAAGATTTGTAGGAAGGACTCTTTCCCAATTCCGAATATGACAGACACCTTGGAATCTCTAAAGGGCTCAAACTTGTTCACCACTTTAGATATGAGAAGCTCCTATCATCAGATCGAACTGTCCCCAGAGAGCAGAGACATTACCGCTTTCAGAACGCCTACAGGTAGTTATAGGTACTGCCGTTCGCCTCAGGGTCTTATCACTTCTGCAGCTGCACTCCAAAGGGCAGTTAATATGGCTTTTTCTCCATTCATTTCAAAATTTCTGTTCTGTTACGTTGACGACATCATCATCTATTCAAAAAATTTCGAGACTCATGTCGAACATTTGAATAAGGCGTTGCTTCAAACAGCTGCTTCAGGCTTCAAACTAAGTCTCAAAAAATGCCAATTTGCTGCGAGTAGCGTGACTTTCCTTGGTATCAAAGTCAGTTCAGAGGGACTAACTCCCAGACCTGACAAAGTGCGAGCTTTAGCGGATGCTTTGAGACCTAGGAGTGGTAAAGAGGTGAAGAGATTCTTAGGCTCTACCGGATTCTTTAGAAAGTTCATTAAAAATTATGCTCATATCGCGGCACCTCTAACCGAGCTTACAAAAAAGACGAACGTATTTAAATGGACTGACGTCCATCAGCGAGCTTTCGATGACTTGAAAGATAAACTTGTGTCTGCGCCTATACTTAAATTTCCTGACTTTCAGAGAGAGTTTGTGTTGCACACTGATGCCTCGGGCATTGCAATTGGAGGAGCATTACTTCAGATGCACGACGGCATTGAGTTACCTGTAGCATACTATAGTCGAAAATTAAAAGGAAATGAACTTAAGTACTCTGCAACAGAACTCGAAGCTCTTGCTATCCATGATTCAATCAAACATCATGATGCGTACCTGTACTTAAATGAGTTCGTCGTGGTGACAGATCATCGCCCCTTAACTTTCATTTTTGCTAATAAAACAGGTAATCACCGTATTTCAAGATGGGCTCTGCTTCTTCAGGAATATAATTTCTCTGTTCGGTACAAGCCGGGAGCACAACACCATTTGCCCGACTATTTGTCTAGATCCGAAAGAATCGTCAATGCTGTCGTTAACACTGCTGAGTCAAACTGTAGTAATAAGAATGATCCTAAAATTAATGCTGATGTTCCTTCTAGAATTAAGCCTTGTTCTAATAATAATGCGACAGATGTTCCCGTCGACGACGTGTGCCCTCCACCCGTGTACAGTGAACGTGATAAGAGTGTTGCCGTCGAGGCAAAGCAATTGAGCCTGGATGATGTTGTTTCAGAGCAAGAAAAGGACTCACTTTGGTCTGGTGTAAGAAACTTGTTAACTGGCAATGACTTGGGTGATACTAAGATTTCAAACATTGACGAATATTTTATTGATGAGAACAATGTCCTGTGTAGATTGTCGAGAAAGAAACGCAGAAACGGTAGAAGTAATGTACAAATAGTCATTCCTAAGTCTTTAGTTAAGGTAGCTTTAAAGCTGAGCCATGACAACGATTTGTCCGCTCATATGGGTTTCCTGAGAACTCTTGAACGTGCCAGAGATAAATTCTTCTGGATTAATCAAATTCGTGACGTCAAAGACCACGTGAAGAAATGTTTGCAGTGCCAACGAAGGAAATGGCAGAGCCAATTTAAAGTCCCCTTAGGTAAATTCCCCGAAACCTCTTTTCCCCTTGAAAGAGTTGCTGTTGACCTTGTTGAACTTCCTGTTAGTTACGCAGGCAACAAATACCTTCTAACAATAGTTGATCATTTCACAAGATATGTTGATGCTTACCCCCTTACAGATAAGTCTGATGATACTGTCACCAGAGCTTTTGTCCAATACGTCGGAAAGTTCTTAGCCCCAAATACGATCGTCAGTGACAGAGGCAGCGAATTTACCAATAAGCTATTTCAGGATGTCTGCAAAAATCTCAAGGCGAGGTCACAGACTACGACTGCTTATCACGCTATGGCGAATGGTTGCTGCGAGAGAATGAACGGTACCCTGAAAACAGCGATCTCCCACTTGGCTGCTGAAGATAGGTTCTCTTGGGATGAGAGCGTGGCATTCGTTACCCTAGCTGTAAATACTTCCTACCAGACTGCGATTAAAGACACGCCGTTCTTTTTGTTTTACGGCAGAGATGCTAACCTTCCTTACCACGACATTTTCAAGGAACAGCCCATCAACTACGCATGTGACCAAGAGTATTCAACTGAAGTTTCTCTCCGTCTTTCTAAAGCATTTGCTGCAGTTCGGAAGAATTCGGAAGCTGCGAGGCAAGCTGCCGCAAACATCTACAATCGAACGGCCAAAGAATGTGATATTCAACCTGGAGCACTAGTCTTGCTTAGGAATGAGACAGGTCGCACCGACGTAGATCGTGCTTGGCCCACGAGGTTCAGAGGCCCCTTCCGTGTGATTTCTCGACGGGAAAATAACATCACCATCAAGGGTGTGTACTCGGATCGAAAAGAGCAGACCGTGCACCTGAACCGTGTGAAACGTGCTTATCTTGACGACGCCATGGCCTTCCCTTTCAATAACAGTGACGAAGAAGACGAACTGCAAGGGGCAGAGACGAACGACATTCCTGCAGTGCAAAGCACGAGCCAGAGGAATGAAGGAATGATTCCTAGGTACTCTCTGAGAAATCGGACGAGACGCCCAAACTATGTATGATTATTCGTGTCTCGCAAGGACGTCCCAAAACTTCGATGATGATTGCTCCATTTCATTCTAAAGATGTACTATGTTTAATATTAAGAATGTTTTCTAACCATTTCCCTTGTGTTTAACATTTCCTTCGTATTACAAATTTAGGATACGTGCTTTGACTTAGAATTAACTGATTTTCCACGTCCCAAAACTTCAATAATGATTATCTCATTTCACTCCCAAATGTTCTATGTTTAATATTAAGAATGTTTTCTAATCATTTCCCTTGTGTTTAACATTTCCTTCATATTTCAATTTTAGGATAAGTGCTTCGACTTAAATTTAAATGATTTCTCCAGCGAAATGCAGATAGGATGTATTACATGATTAATGTCGATTTATAAATCAATTTATGTATTTACCTTGATGATGCTCATTAATCAGATAAAAATTTTACTCGATGTCAAATTTGTAACCCGTTCGTATGTCTTTTCATAGCTCTTCCCCAGGAATGCGTGCTAATACGTAGGAACTTTCCTTTACAGCCCACTAATTATCCGAGATATTGAATGTCATATTATGTATTTCTCATTAACTTCATTTACCGTGCATTTTGTGTTCTCTAACGGATTTCTTTGAGCTTATTGCGTTAGATTACTTTGATCTCTCATTAATTTCATTTACCTTGCATTTATTTTATTTTGCGTTAGTTATAATATTCTCTAAATGGATTTCTTAGAACTTATTGCGTTAGATTACTTTGATTCTAGTTAAAATGCTATCGAAGGATGGTACACCGGGATGTGAATGGCATGGGGGAGATGTGATGAGTAGATGGACACAATTGATTACGATAAGTCAAAGAAATCCGAGAGAAAAAATTTGTCAAAGCCTGAGATTAACGTGGAACGATTGATTACAGCGATGCTGCGCCAACTGGGGCCCGAGCAGCGGCAGCACACACCCTCCTCTCTCCACCGCAGCTGCGCCGCGGCTGGGGAGCCGTGTACAGGCGCACAGCACTCACGCACCGCTCGCCCGCGCAGCAGTGCAGCGACCCAGGGGCAGTGTGCAGGCGCACAGTACACTGCCAACGCTATGGCAACACCGCTCTCCATACCAGCTGTTTCTGCTACGCGCCGTCAGCGACGACCTTGCTATTAAAGGGCCCGCCTCAGCTGTCCTGGCGTGCCGCGGCCCCAGCTGTACAGACGCAATAGGCGGACCCAGTTTCCCATCTGCAGCAACAGTACACTCACTCGTACAAAGGACTGGACTTTCCCCTGAACATCTATATTTTCGCCAGACACGGATTCAACAACGGCGAAAAAAAAAAAATAAGAAGATACCGTTGGACAGCAATATGTCCGTAGTAACTACACGCAGGAGGTTGAGTATAGACTGGTCGAATGCATATTCGATATTTTATTAAGGTGGTTTTCACCCCTTGAACGTCTTCAGAAGGCCTCTGATAGAACGTCATTAGCCAAGAGAGAAGATCTTCGATAGTGAACTGGAATAGGACGTCCCGACGACTACAGTAAGCTATCGCTTGTTCAGGATCTTCGATTCAGAAGTGCGTCAGAAGCACAAATCTCAAGGCTTGTCTAATTTCGCCCCTGCAATGAAGTACGAATCTCAGATGCGTGACTTCAGTAGACGGAAACTTCCATTTTACATCCAGGAGGATGCTGATTAATATAGGTGGGGGAGATTCTGTTGTGTCCCGAGTACGAACCGTTAAGTTTTCACCACAAAAAAGGAGTAAGGACGGTTGAACGTGAGTCCGACATCTGGACTGCTATAAAAAAGAGTCCTGCAATTCAGCATAAACCCGGCGTGAGAAAGGGCAACGCTTACCCAGCGAGGGCTCGACCGTTACAAAAAAAGAGGCAACACCTGCGCTCCCAGGGGCAGCGTGGCAGCGTGGCAACAGCGTGGCACCAGCGTGGCACCAGCGTGGCACCAGTGTGGCACCAGTGTGGCAGCGGACGGCAACAGCAGATGGCGACGGCTGGCGCTACCCGAGGGCGCGGCTGGGCCTAAGCGACGACAGGGGTGTTCAGCTGCGGCATTTTGCTGCATGCCCCAGAAGTAACGGTCACGGCGCGAGTCTACTTAAAGGGTACGACGAGGGCTAGGGCATCATCACTATAGAGCGAAACTCCGTCGCTTAAAGATCTCTCGGTGCCGCTTTCTTTAATTTGTAAAACTTGTATACGGTATATAGCACACCGTATTTGTCCCTGACTCTGTGTTAATCTTCACGTAAAAGACTTTAACGTACAATTCGAGATCTTGTCATCATACCCCGACATCGCTGCGTACCCAAAAGATGCGTAAGACTTATGTAGCAATTGTTCCTAAATTTGCTAGTCTCATCTACCCCATTGTCATATTTTGTGTACATCTTTCATTATAACAAGTAAAAACGATGTGGCCACGTTGAAAGAACCGTGTTTTCTTTCGGAAAATAACTCCTTTGATTTTTAGACTTGAAAGGAAAGAAAATTTGAAAAATCATAAACTCGGATTCTACAAAAAAAAAGAAGTATATAACACGTCAAAGAATTTTTTGTGTAGAGTTTTCATCAATATCGAACAACTTGACCGAAGTGAGAAGTTTGTTTATTGACTACGTTCTAGGCGTAAAGTTAAATCAACTGACTCAACGAGTTTCCGTTAATGAAGTACATTATATTTCTAGTTTAATTTGTGCCCAAATGTATTCTTTGAAGCTTTGATGTTCACTGTCGAGTGGCAGGCAGTCCCTTCTCATTTTAATTTCGGTGAACACCTGATGCCGTTGATTGTGATAATCTAATTAAGGTGGCTGTGATTATGGTTCAATGATTGAGGAAGTTCACGTGGTACAAAATAAGAAATATGATAACTTTTGAATAGCATGCGCCTTCCAACACCGCATGAGTTTGTGTACTTTATTTGTTTTATCTATTTATTTTCCAAAAAGCAGTAGCGATCCCAGACTGATGCGTACATCGTTTTAACGCTCCAGTTTTCGAGCAGAAGAAAAGATCCAAAATCAAAGATTTTTTCAAATCTACCCTTAATTAATTTCCTACACCTTGTGTAATCTATGTTAAACCTTGACTAACCGTAAAAATACCTAAAGAGAGTTCGAGTAGCCTGAGACATTTAGATTTCGATATAAAATTTCAAGTAGTTTCTCGCTTCTTTTAAATCTAGCATCAATTTTTGTTAAGACAAATTATTTTAATGATGCACGTCATATATAATTTATTTTACCTTTGACGAGCCGTAAAAAAATTCTTTATTAAGGCAGGATACATTAGAAATTCAAACTTTAGCATTGAAATTTAACATAGCAGGTTTAGAAACGGTTTAGTATGCGTTTTTTGGACAACATTTATATAATAAAATAAATAGTGATATCCAGTATTAATGATACACGTTGTGGTATCCTGCTCATGTACGAGGGCGTTGCAAATGAAAGTGTGGTTTGATCTAATGAAAAGAGGATTCACAGTTCTCTCTCCTCAGATTCTCACATTCTAATCAGATTCCCTTCACGTTCTTGGTTCTCTCTCCTTAAATTCTTCTCAGATTCTCTTCACATTATTAATTCTCTTTCCTCAGATTCTTGGATTCTTCTCAGCTTCTCTCTCCTCAGGTTCAAATTTTCCTCACACTCTCAGTTCCCTGTATTCAGGTTCTGCATTTTTTTACAAATTCTTCTTATATTATCAATTCTCTTCCCTCAGATCTCCAGATTGTTTGCAAATTCTCCTTAGATTCTACTCACAATCTCAATTGCCCCCCTCAGGTTCTCAAATTCTTCTCAGATTCTCAAATTCTTCGCAGATTCTCCGGCGCTTTGCATACTCTCCTCACATTCTCAGTTCTCTATCCTCAGATTCTGAATTTTTTCTCACATATTCCTTATATTCTCAGCTCTCTTTTTTCAGACTCTCGGATTTTTCTCCGATTCCTCTCACGTTCTCAATTCTTTCACTCAGAGGCCTGCGTGCAAGCCTAGTCAACCCTGCCAATAAAAATTAGAAGGATTAGCGTTAGGGTGATACGAATTACTGTTTCGAGATTTTGAGCCTAAATTACTTGAACTTTTACCGCACTCTACTCTGCATGCGTAAATTACCTAAGGAAATTTTGGGTAGCAAATACAGGCCTTATCGTAATAAAGATCGAATATCAACTCAATAAAAAAGACCAAACCATCTAACTGACAATGAGCGTGAAATTAATTTGGCGACAGCTGGAGATTGATCAATTTGAGGTGAACGAGCGCAGGGGTATCGAACCATCGACCTAACTATTGTTGTATCACGCATTACCGGTTTAACACTAACAAGCAGATCGTCAGTTTCTAATTGCCCAGTTTTCACTGATTGTTTGACTATATTCACTGACTTATATGTCTTTGTATCATAGTTAACTAATAATTCAATCATTCACTACTAATTTATTAATTTGATTATTATGAAAATTCGTTCATTAACTAATGCACACATTCATTTTATTTAATTCCAGTTAAGTAACAATATCTATTTCGACCACTTCAATACCCTCTCGTAAAAGTTTGAACTATTTTATTACTTGAGCTAATCAAACCATATGAAATAGAGAAGTTATAACTTGAACACGGGCGTTTTTATTTATTTTTTTAATCATTGGCAGTAACAAATTCTAACTATTTGATCGCTTGACTTATAAAATAATTATGAAACAGAAATATTCTCATCACAAACACACGTTTGTGATATTCAATCGTTTACAATCATAAATGCATATTTTCATAGAATAGTGAACTTTATATTCAGGAAATAATCAAGCTCACACTCGTTCGCTTATCAGATTGCAAAAATCAATTCTTGTCGGTCGGAAGGCAACATTCCCCGCTCGCTCTGGCGGACTTGTGAAGAGGAGCGAATAATGCAGGACGAGGCTCGGGGTTGTAAGTCTGTTCTGCTCAAACTTTGGGGCTAATTTACATTTAGAACTCACCGAACCCAAGAAACATGGCTGAACAAGAATCTATTTACTTGAAGTCGGTAAAAAAATAAAGGCGATTTCGTATTTGCATGCCGAAAATTCGACTGAATTCATTCCATTGATTATAATTATCTAAACAATCTACTAAAACACTACCGCTACAGTGATACTAGACTTCCTTTTATTTTAGTAGATGTTTACACCAAATACTTTAGAACAAAATTTTAAAATGACATGACTTTCCATTCCTTTGAATGCGCCTGATTGTAATTACGTGAATTGCTGAGAATATTATAAAAACATAAGTAAGGTAAGTGTTATAACTTTCCTTGTCTTAAGTTCGTTGGGAGGATTCATGTCTGAGTAAGGAAAATATAAATGAAAAAAACAAATCATATATTAGCGCAAACGGGATTAGAATGCGATTCTGGTTCATGTACGTAAGAATACACTGGTCATTGAGACTCCTCGAAGCCTTTAGTAAAGACGCAAGAAATAAATTCAAAGTCAACAACTGCATGTAACACTGAGCTAGGTCGTTAGGTTATGTAGTAAGGAAGAATCGTGTGAGATGTAAGGAAACCTTGAACAAATATGGAATTTATAACCAATAGGACGCTTACTTCAAATACTCGACGTTATATCGACACATAAGTCAGAGTTTTGACACCAAAATAATGAAGGAAGGCACAGGCACAAAGGAACAAACAGAAAGAACGAACGTCACACGCCGCTCAACCACGAACTAAATGTGAAATGTGCAAGGGGCATACCTTCAGATGTTCGAGGTGTTTTGACACTATACCATTACAGCTAACAAATCCTTGCGGTAAGTATAATTTTGATTGGAATTTTAGGTCACTACAAAGCATAAATCTGCAAGTTGAAACGCAACTTTTGCTACAGGCTAGATATATTTTGTTTTTGTAAGTCTGAACTGAATCTCATAGCGATAATACCGTTCTCTGAGGTATTACCGAACCGAAGGTATAATGAAATATCGAAATGTTAATTCGGCAGTCATCTGACCTTGCGAATCACCAAATTCATCTTCGTTGAATAAATTAGTTAACCGGCGGAAATGAGTACGTATTTGTGCGTGTGTTAGAATGCATTGAGGAATCGTTGCTAAAATTAACCATTATAAGCCGAGTTAGCTTTGAAACTTTCACGAGCACAGAAGTTATCTTTCTTTATTCCAGTTTTTTGCCTCGTCTTTCAGGTATGGAAACGACGTTATGCCTTAATGGAAGCTTCCTCATATTCCTCACCCATAAATTTCACTGCGTGATCTGCTCCCCCAACAAAAACCTCTTTTTCCATCCGTACGTCAGCAGTTCTTGTGTTCGTACAGCCTTTCTCTGATGGCTAACAACATATGCTGAATTTTCGCCAAAGGGTTTCACGGTGTTATACCTAACGCTGCATTGTCTGCAATTTCATTTCGTTCAACAGTACCTAACGCTACATTTCCTACCAATTCACTGCGTTCTACAGCACCTAACGCTACATTGCCTACCATTTCACTGCGTTCTAACCAGCGTTGCATTGTCTGTCATTTCCCTTCGCTCTAGCCAGCGCTGCATTGTCTGCCATTTCGAGTCTGAACTTCAGTCTTTATGGGATGCCACGGCCTACCTCGAAGTGCGCTACTGCGTCCAGAACTGGCGGCCAAATCAGTGTTTACGTTCAGCAGCGCGCTGCTTCCTATTGAATTATGAGAGCTTAAATCCCCTCGATGTCGCCAGCTGGCGTGCAAGTCTGCGCTTGTAAATCTTGGAGGCACAGAGTGAGTTTACTTCGCCTTTTAAGAACCGCGGAGCTGAATGTCTTTGCACACTAGGGCACAACTCATTCTTATGACTCTGAAGAAATAACAGGCTTGTGGCGTGTGGGTAATTTTGGTGAACTTATCTTCCTACCCCAATGGAAGAAAATTCCGTTTATGATCAAATTCACAAGGGACGAACTAACTGAAGCGCTTTTTTGACCAGGTTCAATCGGATCTAATCTAACTGGTGGTCAACTCAATATGGGTCTTAGCCTAAGGCGAACACGCTTTGTACCGAAATGTGCCTGTGAGTGTCCTTTTCTACGTGAATCAAAGGTGATGAAAGGGGAAACACTTGTCGCTCCAAAGCAGCCTCAGTGGTTCATTACTAATACAATTCAGCTAAACTGTAATTTTTATTATACGTGTAAATATGAATTCTTAGAATTATCATAAAAAGAAAACCCAGAAATGTAATTGTTCAGAGCGGTGTACACTCACAAGAATGGTAGAACAACTGCTATATGACCAAATTGGTAGCTGTGTCATCATAATTTAGATAACTGGTTCATGTGTATTTGTGCAACAATAGCGTCGTTTAGCAAAGGTTAACAATTGGCTTATGAAAGTTCATGTCTGAGCTCATGAAATATTTTTGTTATGACATCTACACGAATGTTCTTATAACATAAAATACGCTTGTGATGATTCCGTACGATATCGAGAAAATATCGTCATTGAATCCTTGTTACATAAAAATTTGTTAATTTTCAATCAGCTCAGCCTGACCTCACTAACGTTGAATCAGATGCACGCATAGTTTATACGGATTACTTGCACTTCCTTTTGCTGTATAGTATGTAGATTTTTTATTTGATGAAAATCAGGTAAGATAAGAAGATTTTAATATCATTTAATCATTTTTAAATCTTAATAATTTCCTTTCGTTGTTTTAAATTATTATTCAACGGAGAAGAGTTGAGTAATTCGTACAAGATTGGAGGCTATGCTTAATGGAACTTTTGTACAAGAGCGGAGTGTAATCTGTACAAAAACAGAGTATAATTCGTAGAAGAACGGAGTGTAATTCGTGCAAGACAGAGTACAATTCGTGTGTCATGTAAGACAAAAGCGAGTCTAAATTAAAATGCGTATAGCAGTGGAGACCGATCTCATCTTAGACCAGCATGCTTTTATTTAGGCATGAACATACCATGAAATGCTACTCAAGTACAGTAAAGAGAGAAAATACTTAAGCTTGTTCCTCATGCTACACAAGATTACAAGCATGAGAAAGAAATATTCAAACTTATTTATAATTTCCAAGTAGTTTGTGCTTGATAGCTACGTTTGTACAGTATTGGGCACACTTGTACTGTAATGTGATGGCTAAACATATTTTAGTATAAAGGTGGTCGTTGATAGTTTTCAATAAATTTATCAGTGATGTTCTCGTGCACTGCGTTGTTGATTTCGCTGTTAATTTAAATCAATTTGATTTCAATCAACGTCGTTAATTATGGAAGTGCTTTGGAGTTTAATCTCGAAACCCTAAAATGAATCGAATCTTTTAATTCATTATAAGTTATTAAGATCTGCGGTAATTGAGGCCATAGCAAGGGAGCAAAATGACGCTCACAAGAAGCGTACACTCATTTTATTTTGCTGAACTAAAGTTTAACAACTTTAAAAATAAAGTGTTAGAGAATAACTATTGGGTGGGTTATCGTGAGTTTCTCACATATTTTCACTAGGGAAGCATATAAGGACATTGCATGCATTTTGTTCAACCTACTCATGAAGATTCTGCAATAATAACCATGTTCAGCAATAGCTATCGAGTAATCGTGTGTTTCTCTTATAACACCGTTTAGGGCCAAGGTTCTTCTCAACGATCACTTGGGCTTCTACAAATAAAGTTCTCCTATAGCTGCAGTGAGAAAGTCATGGCTGTTTTCATTTATACAGAACCACCTACTCTGTACTCTGCTGAGATCGCCTGTGTTGTTGCCACAGAGTCTAGCATATATAACTAGCATATTGACACGAATATGTTAGCAAATGATTAATATGCATAACACTAATTCTCGTATTTACTATTATATGTATCAGTGTTATGCATATGATTAATATGCATAACACTGATACATAGAATAGTAAATACGAGAATTAGTGTTTTTGCCAAAGTGGGCTAGGAAAATGCCTGGTAAGCTCACCCTTTACCGCTCACATTTTTGTACTCATATTACCCTTATTACAACCACCATCACACAACTGGCTCTAGCATTATGCAGTCACTGATATAACGAGGGGGAAGGAACTACGACTCGGCAGTGAAATTTACTGGACACATTAGTGAACAAATTTATTAATAAATGCAATGGATCGTGGCAGTTTTCGAAAGGGACTGAATTGTTCTTTAGGGCGTTAAAGTTTAATATTCAACTCAAATTTAAAGCCAATTGTACTGAGCAATGTTGAAAATAGCAAACATTAGCAGGATCGCGCCTTCATTTAGCTTTGTTCAAGTGTTTATGAAAATTGAGTTTGTGACTACTGGTCGGTCAGCAGCATTATAAAAATTCCATCCTTTTAACAAGAGTTGCTCACGTTGCAGTCAAAGCTTTATTATTTGAATCGTTTACAGTAGCACACATCAAGTTTGTCTACGTAAACAAACCACGGCCTTAATGGCGCTGGCGTGTTTTGATACAACGAAGCAAACTGATACATCACCTCACAGCTCGGTGTCTCTGCCCTGTCTCAATGATGGTAGTGCCTGCGTGCAGGAATAACATTCAAGGGCTGAACACGGGGCAAAATCACGGGCTACGGGTGGAAAATTCCGTTCCAGAGCGGAGTATAATTTGTATACGAGTTGAGTAATTCGTCCAAGAGCTGAGGCTACGCCTAATGGAACTTTTATACAAGAGCGGAGTGTAATCTATTCAAAAGCAGAGTATAATTCGTAGAAGAACGGAGTGTAATTCGTGCAAGAGAGGAATGTAATTTGTGTAAGAGCGGAGTGCAATTTGTCCAAGATTGGAATATAATTTTCACAAGAACGGAGTGTAATTTCTACAAAAGCGGAGTGTAATTCGTAGAAGAGTGAAGTATAATTTGCATTAGAGTTGAGTAATTATTCCAAGAGCGAAAGCTACGTTTGTAGGAAACTTTCGCCCAAGATTGGAGTATGTATAACACGGGCAGGGTGTAATTTGCATCAGAGCGAGTATTATTCGTACAAGAGAGGAAGCTACGCTTGGTGAGAACTTTCGTACAAGAACTTATGTGACTGTTGAGTAAAATTAATCTTTTGAGGGACCTTTAAGTGGCATGGTGAATATAGTCAGCGCCTTATTACTGTAGCCCCACTCCTTGCAGTTTGAAAGAAATGGTATCAGCAAAATACTGATTGAATTCGTTAGTATTAAAATCATTGAGGAACACAAAAGGTTAATTCCGAGGCGAACAATTGCCATTTTTTTCAAAATTCATTATAAATTACGACAATTCTCCTTCGAATTTTTTTCCTCATTTGTTAAACTTTTCTAATGAATGTCAACAATTCAGTTGCTCAACGCGTTAAAGTCTGGATGTGAAAAATATACTGAATTAAAGTAAAAATAATTCATTTCCTTCCTCCATCTAAATTGTTTTCTAGGACGTAAGGCATTTCACAGAGCCTCGACTGCCGCCTGTTCGGTAGAACCAGGTGTTAAGGCAACGATGGCAGAATTTATATCACTGAAATGTACGCGAAAACATTGCTGTGCAGAAAATACATTGAGATGCACAAGAAGAAAGAGATACCATTTTACGTCATTTTTTCCCGTCGATTGAATAAAAAGAGGTCACAGTATGCAGAATATGTTACGTATTCTGGAACATGTTTTTCATGCAGAATACAGAACGTGTTTTTTTGCTCAGATAACACTCTTTAAATTGGAATACCTAAGTAGTTGCAGTTTGAACGCACGCAGAAACTACTTTCTTCAGTTTCAACCAAAGTCTCCTGCAACGGTCCCATCATATTCTAAAATCGTCTTTGCAGCGAACATGATACGTTCTTCTGGACTACAATACTGTAATGAAAATTTAGCCCTGGCTTGAGGAATTTATTTCTAACTTCATTATTGGCCTAAATGCACAGCATAAGGTTACAATTGCAGCATTTTCTCCTTCACGTTGTTTATTTAGTTTTTTTATTTTTTTTAGTTACTAAGCCTGTGTCAGATTGGTATTATTCTCACTATCTTTGGGTTTGGCTATAGAAGGGAGCTAGAGAACAGCCCTTGTACATGCAACCTTGGGCTTCACGAATTAATTTCTGCTGAATTTTAATTTTCTGGAACAAACGAATCAGTTTCAGGCATGAGTTGCTTGAATGTCATCCGAAACAAATGAGGAGTACAAAATAAAACCCAGTAATTTTATTGGAGATATAAATATTTTAGATTGAACAGCGATGCTGCTCGATGCGTTTGTAAGTAAATTTTGATCATTAAAACGCTGATTCCAAAATTACAACTCAAAAACACCTATCATTTCAACTTCCTGCTTTTTCAACTTTTTAACTTCCGTATTGAAAAATCGGATTTATTGCACTAATAAGAAATTTATTGCATTAACTCTCGGAGAAGTATAAAGAAAGAATACAATTGCACGATGATATTCTACGATATGCGCTAAAATTTATTTCTTAAACGGCAGCAAAATTGCTGAAATGCTGTTTGTCTATGCCGTTTTTTCTGTATTTTGTATACTCGCAATTTACTGAATGGTACACACATGTACCAATACGCTGTCAACGTGTCAACTATTAGCACACCCTTCCATGCACTAGGTCTGGTAGATGTGGAGGTCGGTGGGAAATGTTTTGTCGCTCGGTTGTCCATGCAGCCATACAATCTGGCGCTGTAGTTGCTTTGCTATCTATTGGCCGATCGTGGACACGCAACCGAGCTGTGCGTCAGACGCAGTACGAGACGAAAGTACACGCATGGTAAATCCTCTCAAATTTTCCCCGAAATTAATCTTTACTGATAGACTCAAGAATCTGATATTGTTTTTTTTTTCTGCATTGGGGGATATTTAGACTGATTGTCTAAAAAAAATCGCGTAAATTTGCGTGGTTAGGCAATTAATGAATGCATGGGGTGGGTGCGTATAAATAAGTTTGTGTTATTGTCATTTGTGGTCATTATAGTACAGCGAATAAATGTTTTCGAAAATTGTTTTACTTTAAAAAACGCAGCCTAAGTTAAAAAGTGGTGACACGCAATAGAGAACTCGCTTTATTCCTCGTCCGAGCTTCATTCCAAATCGATCTTGGGAGCATTATTCCATGTTACCGAATGTATCATTCAGCCTCAATTGTGCGTTGCGATGTTCTTATACATGAAACATGGGAGCAATCTGCGAGACTAGATGTAATTTATATAAGTTTTTGCATCCCAGATCACCCAAGTTTGCAGACACTTGCGGTGTGGCGTAAACGCTGGACTCATCAGGTGGAGCTTCAGAATTCACTTCATAAGCATCTTTAATATGCTTAATTGTCCGGTAAATTAATACCTTAATGTGTCCCTTGAAAATCACCGCTTCTCAGATGTGAACTTTGTCGTCAGTAAAGTTCGTTGCCTCTCAGCAGTGAATTTACTCTTCAGTAAACATCGTTGCCTCACTGCAGTGAATTTACTCTTCAGTAAAGTTCGTTGCCTCTCAGCAGTGAATTTACTCTTCAGTAAAGTTCGTTGCCTCTCTGCAGTGAATTTACTCTTCAGTAAACTTCGTTGCCTCTCTGCAGTGAATTTACTCTTCAGTAAAGTTCGTTGCCTCGCTGCAGTGAATTTACTCTTCAGTAAAGTTCGTTGCCTCTCTGCAGTGAATTTACTCTTCAGTAAAGTTCGTTGCCTCTCTGCAGTGAATTTACTCTTCAGTAAAGTTCGTTGCCTCTCTGCAGTGAATTTACTCTTCAGTAAAGTTCGTTGCCTCGCTGCAGTGAATTAACTCTTCAGTAAAGTTCGTTGCCTCGCTGCAGTGAATTTACTCTTCAGTAAAGTTCGTTGCCTCTCTGCAGTGAATTTACTCTTCAGTAAAGTTCGTTGCCTCTCTGCAGTGAATTTACTCTTCAGTAAAGTTCGTTGCCTCTCAGCAGTGAATTTACTCTTCAGTAAAGTTCGTTGCCTCGCTGCAGTGAATTTACTCTTCAGTAAAGTTCGTTGCCTCTCAGCAGTGAATTTACTCTTCAGTAAAGTTCGTTGCCTCTCTGCAGTGAATTTACTCTTCAGTAAACTTCGTTGCCTCGCTGCAGTGAATTTACTCTTCAGTAAAGTTCGTTGCCTCTCTGCAGTGAATTTACTCTTCAGTAAAGTTCGTTGCCTCTCTGCAGTGAATTTACTCTTCAGTAAAGTTCGTTGCCTCGCTGCAGTGAATTAACTCTTCAGTAAAGTTCGTTGCCTCGCTGCAGTGAATTTACTCTTCAGTAAAGTTCGTTGCCTCTCTGCAGTGAATTTACTCTTCAGTAAAGTTCGTTGCCTCTCTGCAGTGAATTTACTCTTCAGTAAAGTTCGTTGCCGCTTTGCAGTGAATTTACTCTTCAGTAAAGTTCGTTGCCTCCATGCAGTGAATTTACTCTTCAGTAAAGTTCGTTGCCTCTCAGCTGTGAACTTCCTTACTATGACAGTGACAATCTGATGCAAGTGCTTGTTCAGTTACGGTGGATGTGATCACGATTATGAAACATGGGTAGGTTATGGGTTGAACCACTGTATTATGTATCAAAGTATCATGAAACATAGCGTAATGAGGAGAATTCTTGATTTAAAGTATTTCTGCTATCGAATGAGTGTAAAAAGTATGATATAAATTATAAATATGCGTAAAATTAAAATATATAACAGTTCCCTAGTTTTCACACATGAAGCCATTCTAAGGTCTCTGGAACCTTGTTGTTGAGGCATGATGTCACCTGAAAGAAGTAAGTGAATAAAACATTTAAATTAAACTCACCTGAATTTGCCATTATATTCGCGAGTGAGTAATTAATAATATTTTTGCCGTTACCTATCACCCGAAAAGTCAAAAAGTCAGTGGGAAAAAGCAACCAAGCATGCGATTTATACAGTGTGTAGCAATCAACCCTGCTTTTTAGGCTTCCACGGCCTTCTAAAAAATGCAGGATTAACATCCGCATCTTTGATATTACTGTCGTGATTGTAAATGCTTGAATGTGAAAATGATTCTTCAAGGATTGAGACATCGATCCTTTACAGCATGTGATTCAGGAACACCACGACAGCCATGGCAGTCATTCCTATGCTATATTGAAAATGCTATACGTTATGTTCTGAAATTTGAAACATATAGGCAAGGTCTGCTAAAAGTTGGAGGGTGTATTATAGAAAGCAGCCACGAAAATTTACCTTCCAGCTTATGAAAGTTTTCTGTATTGTTCTTTTCTTCCGAAATATTCGTGAAGTATTGAAAATATTGCGTGCTGAACATTGAGTTTTACGTATGATTATGTGCACGTGTTCAAACTATCTTGAATAGAGGAAACTATAACATGGCGTATTGCTCTCGCCATCACTGACACTAATACTTAACATTTTGTGCTCCAATTCTGCCTCACCACAACCACAATTTCTCCCGTGTTTAGGACCAAGTCTCAGATGCGGCGTTGTCAATTTTTGCGTCGAGAACGTGTGCTCAGCGGTTGCGTTTTTACTTTAAAGTTTCCGCATTTGCGCCTGCAACTGTTCTCTCAAGCTCCAATTAGCCGTGCTCCTGAACAATGGTAGCTCACCAATGACGCGCTGTAGTCATTTGTATAATAAAAAGTCCTAATATTTGGCCTTTGCGAGCGAGCGAGTTTTGATCATCGCGCTCGGCAATGAGCAAAGTTAGGAACTGCCGGCGTGAGATAGCCGCGGACATGCGAAATCAGTTATATTCCTGGAGAAAAGTGCGACAAAAAAGATCCTAATGACGGGACTCAACGCTTTATGGCTGGTATGTGTTTAGTCAAAGTTATGATAGTTCGAAGGTCAAGTGTCGTCAAAGGAATATATGAAGGTCAAATGAGTATTTGAAGGTCAAATGAGTATTTGAAGGTCAAATGAATATTTGAAGGTAAAATGAGTATTTGAAGGACAAATGAGTATTTGAAGGTCAAATGAATATTTGAAGGTAAAATGAGTATTTGAAGGTAAAATGAGTATTTGAAGGTCAAATGAGTATTTGAAGGTCAAATAAATATTTGAAGGTAAAATGAGTATTTGAAGGTCAAATGAGTATTTGAAGGTCAAATGAATATTTGAAGGTAAAATGAGTATTTGAAGGACAAATGAATATTTGAAGTTCAAATGAATATTTGAAGTTCAAATGAATATTTGAAGTTCAAATGAATATTTGAAGGTAAAATGAGTATTTGAAGGACAAATGAATATTTGAAGGTCAAATGAATATTTGAAGTTAAAATGAGTATTTGAAGGACAAATGAATATTTGAAGGTCATATGAATATTTGAAGGTCATATGAATATTTGAAGGTCAAATGAATATTTGAAAGTCATATGAATATTTGAAGTTCAAATGAATATTTGAAGGTCAAATGAATATTTGAAGGTCATATGAATATTAGGAGGTCAAATGAATAATTGAAGGTCAAATGAATATTTGAAGGTCAAATGAATATTTGAAGGTCAAATGAATATTTGAAGGTCAAATGAATATTTGAAGGTCAAATGAATATATGAAGGTCAAATGATTTTATATGAAGGTCAAATGAATATGAAGGTAAAATGAATATTTGAAGGTCAAATGAATATTTGAAGGTAAAATGAATATTTGAAGGACAAATGAATATTTGAAGGTCAAATGAATATTTGAAGGTAAAATGAGTATTTGAAGGACAAATGAATATTTGAAGGTCAAATGAATATTTGAAGGTCAAATGAATATTTGAAGGACAAATGAATATTTGGAGGTCAAATGAATATATGAAGGTAAAATGAGTATTTGAAGGACAAATGAATATTTGAAGGTCAAATGAATATTTGAAGGTAAAATGAATATTTGAAGGACAAATGAATATTTGAAGGTCAAATGAATATTTGAAGGTCAAATGAATATTTGAAGGTAAAATGAGTATTTGAAGGACAAATGAATATTTGAAGGTCAAATGAATATTTGAAGGTCAAATGAATATTTGAAGGTCAAATGAATAATATTGAAGGTCAAATGAATATTTGCAGGTCAAATGAATATTTGAAGCTCAAATGAATATATGAAGGTCAAATGAATATTTGAAGATCAAATGAATATTTGAAGACAAAATGAATATTTGCAGGTCAAATTAATATTTGAAGCTCAAATGAATATTTGAAGGTCAAATGAATATTTGAAGGTCATATGAATATTAGAAGGTCAAATAAATATTTGAATGTCAAATGAATATTTAAAGCTCAAATGAATATATGTTGAACGTTATCAGGATGAATATCCTCGTAAGGAAGCTTAATGTCGATCTTATCGATGTCACATAGCTGAGCTAATTTCTCGGTTGCTCATCACTGGTAGCATAGAATGAATTTTCAAAACAAAGAAACTTAATTTAAAAAAAAAATTCAAACAATGCCACAATATACAAATGAATATCATTACATGGGGTAAGCTTCGAAGATCGTCAAGGTTTTCAAGAGTCTCGACTCGTTATTTTTCAAAGTCTGAGATGCGACTAGTGACTCGCCCCGCGTTACTTTCGCTCGAAAGCCCAAAGAAGACAACTGTTCGCCTTCGTCATATCTAACGTGTAGTGGAATGCAAAGCGCCAAAAATACGAGTAAGCTCCACGTGCGCGTGACACATTACACTTCCAATGACAACGGCTGATCACCTTCGCCTTCCACAAAATCATTCTGCGCTACTAAAACCCAAACACGAAGTCAAAGTTCGACAACGACACCAAAATGTTCTTGGACGCAGGTCAGGACGAACGGTCAGTGCTCGGGCTCTAATGGTTTGTTGTTTACCCAGCTAGTGTTCATTCCGTTGCTCAACGGATCGTGAGCAAGCACTGCCGGCATGTTGTTCCACGCTTTACAGTCATCGTTGCTTCGGTAATCGGACTACAAATCTGCTTTCGCAATGGTCATCGAGTGCGATCATGGACAGCTTATTGGGCTTCATTCGAAGCGCCGTGAATACGTGGTTTGTATGTTACGGGATGTAATTGGAAGCCTGCTATTTGTCTAACTGTAAAATGATCTTGTGTAGGAGTGATTTTTGAGCTTTACTGGCGGACACTTATTAGGGAGATTCAGTGGATTTCGACGGACATGACCCAGTGTGGACGCAATATGCATGTGTGCATCTGTTTGGCAGTTGAGAGCTACTCAATTATGGGGGTTGGGAAGACAATAGGATGAATAATGAGAAAATTGAATTACCTAAAAAGTTTTGTTTTCATCCACATTGAAGCAAAAAATTTGCAGGGAATTTACTGTTTATTTCATTTTTGTTCTTCTATGCCGGCAATTATTTTGAGAGCAGTCAACTTTCTCAGACCAAAACAAAAGTTTAAGGACGTTAAAAAACGGGAGGACATTATGGTTTTCGTCATTGTTTCTAAGATAAATGGGAATTATAAAAATTAGGAATTGTTTGCCATGAACGACATATATATGGATGATGGATAATGTAAATAGTTACGAATCCAGATCAATTTTGCATTCGTTTTTCCTAATTGCGTTCAATTATATCCGTTGACAAGATCGAAAATTTCTCCCGAGTCGTTTCTTTTCTCATCATGAGCAAACTCTTTCTTGCATTTTCTTGAATTTTCTCTTCATGAGCAAATTCACAATTCAGGTTACATTTTCATCACTGCAATCAAGTGCTGTAAAACAGTAACAGCCTCAAGTGCTGCTATTTTTTATTCAAATGAAAACCAAAACACTCTTCAAAACACACGCACATTGCAACAATTAAAGTATGGGTTCATTTTCAACCTGTACAGTAAAGCAAGCCATCTAACTCTCTCTGAGGCAACTATTGTATTCAAGGGAATTCTCCCTGGGGGAAATGTGAAGTTCCAAACTCAAAGGTAGGTACGCCTTCCTTGTGTCAAAATACCATTTTCTGCACCATCACGGGCATATTTTTCTCGGTGCACAGCTGTCCTGTACTTCAGCCCCTACTACTTAATTACTTCAAATTGAATATTACTGTTTAAACTTATCTGCCAACTTGCTGTTTCTATGCGCAGCAGATCCTGTGTGAAAAGATACCTTGCGCATTCTTCTGCGTTTCCTAAAACACTCTGACCGCAACGTGAGCCACCGGTGGCCACGGAGGAGATTTTCATGATGCTGCTTACCGATCACTAGTGGCAAACATAATTTTCATAATACTTGATATTTTCTCAAGCGAGGTATTTTGAAATCTCTTGGGAATAATTAATTTCTAAAATGTAAACAACGTATACCAATTGGCTCATGATTTCCTAACACTCTCGGTCATTTACTTCCTATAAGAATTTTTTAAAGTTTCCCGGTTTTGAATAAAAAAAGGAATAAATAGGTTTGATGAATAAATTATTGAAAAATGTACCAATACGAAGTTGAATCCAAGTGTTTGACTGTAATTATTGTGCTTCTAAGTGCATAGAATTTAGAGCTTATTTTACCGTAAGCTATCTTCGAAATAGAACGGCTTCAAATGAATTTTTATTCGTTGATTATGTGTTCCTCAGCAAAAACAGACCGAACTACGGAATGATATAGCTCTGAAGTTATTGTTAATATTCAAATCAACATTCATTGTTAATGAGACTTCGATTTTTCAAGTGTTAGAATTTTTATTCCAAGACTTTTGAGTTTCATTCATTATCCGGAGCAAACGGGAGAGCTTTATCAAGTTAAAGTTCGGTCTGGTTGCTTTTGGGACACCCTATAGAATCTTGGGGGATATCGGGAGCTATGCTAGCTACTGACATGCACCTAGGTATATTTCAGCTCTTTGTGTTCAGAGTAAAGTAAAGTCCCGCGTAGCAGCAAAGCAATCAGCAATAAAATTCCTCTCAACTCGTCAGTGCTTCCTTCTACTCCAGAGCTTCAATAAGCGTTTAATTTTTTCGATTTAAGGCACGTAAAAATAAAAATAATTGGCCAATGGTTAAATAACAACAGTGCGAAGGTTTCTCTAAGTCGCTTGCTAAGTCGAATCAGTTTTTTCATGAATCGGGATTCAATTTTTCAAGTATTGGCAGGACTCCATCTTTCGGAAGACTTGATGATGAAAGGTAAATGTGAGATGCTCAATTCTCCTCTTCACTGGAAATTCCGAAAAATCTACATGGAGCCAATCTGTATTTTTGCTGGAAATCGGAGACCTGAATAGAAGTCATTTCACAATTGGGAAAACTTCAATCGTTTTTACCGCTCTCAGAAAATACTGAGCCGACTTCATAGACCTCCAGCGTCAAAGTTTTACTCAAAGAAGTGATCCTTTGGTCCGATGGTATTTTAAATTTGGTCTTTCTCGATCATGGGAGAACATTATTCGTCAAATAATTCACTGCAAAAATATCATTTTTTCCGCAGTGAAACACAGTCCTTTGAATCTATTCTACGAGACTTGTCACACACTCAGTAAAAAATATGCAGGCCCTGAGAGAGAAAATAATTGTTCAGAACTCGTTGAACCTAAACCAATGAATACAGTACACAGATAGAGCTGAAACATTCAGGGAAGGTTGTTGCTTTACAGACACAAAACTGAAAATTCCTCTGGCGTCTCCTGCTTTAAAATTTGTGATTTCTTAATCAATGAAACTTTTTCTATTAACTTATTAGTTCACCCTCACCGTTAAAAATGAAAGTTCTTTTCAGTTAAATTTATTGTCACACTGTTGGGAAATGTTTAAAATTAACAGTTTATGTGAACTTGCTTCTTTAAAAGACTTTTCTTATTTTGCGTTCGGAAAACATCGGAATGAATTTCAATGTATTCATTTTCAAATAAAAACAAGGAATTACGTATATTTTTGACTTATTGCCATCCAATATACATACACGCTCGTATATAGAGATGAAAAACTTAGCAAGCATGCAAAAATCTATCTCTGCTCTATTATACAGGGTTTTTTTAAACACACGGGATCCGAAATAAATCTTTACAAATTTTTGATACAATTTACGAATTTTTGAATTCGAAACGTCAGTAGAATCCTGAGATTTATAAAGTCAATTTAGACTAATTTTTTAAGAAGGAATTCTTCATGTGGCGTCCACTCGACAGCAAGCAATATTGGGCTGGTGAGGGTGGGACTGATCAATATTGTTTCTGAGATGATGGCATCCTTGAGTTGAGTTAGACCCGTCAGTTTGTCACCATAAAGAGGCCCATAGAAGATCAATTTTATTGTCAATATAATTAATAATTATGAATATTGACAATTAAATTTAAAATAATGAATATTGACAATTAAATTGATCGTCTGTGGGCTTGATCGACGACCGTCAATGAATTGACTTAGTGGGGAAAAAAATGTCATCAATATATTGAATCAATGATATTCACAATTAAATAGATCGTCTATGGGCCGCAAAAGCCCTTTCCTTTGGATATTCCTACAAGAAAAAAAAATCCTAAAGGGATAGATCAAGAGACCTTGCAGGCCACTGAACGACGCCAAATCTTGAAATCCGCTTCAGATGGAAGTTCAAAAGCAGTATGAATATTATTGTGTCCTCTAATTATTATTTTGAGTGTTGTATCGTGAATGCGTAGGTGCCAAATAAAAGATTTAAATCTCAGGATTTCACTGCATTTCTGTTTCCAAAAATCCGTTCATTTTCATGAATTATTTGCCAATAAAAATCCTGTTTCCCGTTTAGGGAAATACATGATTTCATTACCGAAATTGGGTGACACCAAAATGCGTACATAAATTATTATTAAACAGAAGTACTTTATATCATTTTTAAATCAGTAAGTATTCGCCATGAATTTTTTACTTCTAAGATCCTCTTTCCCATTCAGTGAATTTTAGGACTGCGTAACAGAAATAAGATAATAAATGAATTGAAATGCACTCAAATGATATTATTAATTGGATGTACAGCGTCAGTACATGCGATAACTTGAAATGAAACCGAGAATTGCTGGCGGACGTATATCCCTCACGAATTAATTTCCAGTTGTCGGGCAAGTCAGTTCTCCGTTAAGGCAGTGGATGGTTTACATGATAGTGCCATGCAAATGTGGTGTTCAGGAGTCATGTTGCTGCTTTATTGCCTAATTTATGGACGACGGGCGTGTTATTGGTGTTCCTATGCAGCACTAAATATAGTAGAACCTCTGTACCTCTGCTTCAGGGAGATAGATTTACTGCCAAGCGAGTTGCGAGTCTTATCCAAAATAGGAAAAAATTTAGAGCACACCTCGAATAATCTTGGTGGAGATTCAGTTTTTGAGAGGGCGATTCCAAAAGATGCTCCGAGATTTGGGTTACTGAGAAACCACGACCTTTTTATAGTACAAAATTTAGAAGAATTCCAAATCAACCACTATATAGAAGAGATTTTCACTTTGGTCAATTCATAGGTAGGTACAGAAGAGGAAGCTGCGCAGATGAAATTCTGGTTTTGCGAGCGTATGCAATCACATTTTTTTCACACAACTCTGTTCTTCATCAAATTCATAACTGATGAGTTCTTGAATGATAAACGGAGCATTCTACAAGACGTAAAATTGAGTTGATTTCATTATCATTTGTAGAACGCTAAAATCGGCATGAGAATCGGTCATAAAAACGTTCCTCTAGATGCGTTCTTCAATTTTTACGGCCGGTTCGTAAGCTTCTTCACTAAAAAAAAACGTGTCACTTAACGCTAACAGAGTTTTCAGTATACAACACACACAAAAATAATGAAGAAACATTCACATTATCTAAAAAATAAAACAAGAATTCCAACAAACTTAAAATACCATTCAATTTCTGAACAGTGATGATCAGACATGAGTAAAACTAACATAAACTCAACAAGGTAAATAATAAGTTCTCAGCGAGAACACGACAAAGACGCTTTTGCCGCAAAATAGTTCACTGCTCCATCTACAGCGACCTTATGTTATTTAAAACATACACGACCATTGAAAGCCTCGGTAACGATTGAACGAGCTTTTGCATGATTGAGCGGCCAAGGCTCAAAGGCGTAGCCCATTCGCAAGATTGCTCTGACTCGAGGAGAAACTTCCTCTTCTGCATTCATACAGCGCTTCTTTGACCTCCGTCACTACTAGAGTGAGGGGACAAAATGACAATTGCAGGGGCTACAGAATGTGGCTTGTATCAGCGCCTGCGGTGGCAATACCATTATGGATAACGGGCTAGGCCGATAGACGGAGATCTTATTGCTGAACAGGGACGTATTCCATTTCATAGTCGCGTGCATCTTGCTCTATTTCATGCGGCATTCGGACTGACCGGACTGTGTTGCGATTTCCGGTTTTTCCAATTTTGAAACGATGCACTCCCAAAATGGTGTTAAAAAAGAGCTTTTAAACCGGGTATTTTCCTCGCATTTGAAACATCACACTATACCTAGAACCTTATCGTAAGTTATTTCTTTAACTCGTACAAATTTAACAGATAAATTTATTATGACTCCCTTAGCACCAAAGAAAGGGAATGAATAGCTAAATACCAGCAACATGAATAGTAATTTTGGAGGTAAATTTAAATTCTAAGCAATAGAGAACCTAAAACTAGTTCTAAGCATATTTTCAATTCAGAATTCTAGGCACGTATTCAATGTATAGTTTTGGGCACGATTTCGAGATACATTTCCAGGCATGTTATCAATTCTCAGTTTTGGGCATGAATTTAACATACAATTTTGGGAACGCATGCAACACACCGGTAAAAAGCTCACAGATGATATTCGTAGCAGAATTTCCCGTTACGCGTTCTCGATTTCGGGCAAAGCATAATGAAGCCTTTGGTCGCATTCGTCCTGAGACTTTTGGCCATGTGTCGAGTTTCGCTGACGTCATGATGTGATGATCAATTAACACTTCGTCTCTTGAAGACCCGAGATGCTTAATGATGCTCGGATTGTTTTTTATTACTTCTTTACGTCGGGGGAGGTATGTTATAACAAAATTAGATTAATTTTTACTCTAACCATATTGTTGCCAGCCTTCACTGCAATCTTTAGTGTAACAACATCGCTTAAGAAATAAATTAAATTATCGATATAGCCTTACATATATGATAATTGCCGCACAGAATGTTCTTGATTGAGCTGAGCTGTCTGCAATAGCTGTTTAGTTATTTTTCTACAGGTCGGGTTGAATTTTTGTAACATCTGTCCAGTGTAGGAGTATGAGACCAGTAGCTAGTAAGCATGTTCAGTATTGTATAATGAAAATTGGAAATAAGATAGAAGTACGATCTGATACGCTTTTGGGAGTGAGGAGTGACCTGATCTCCAGAGTTAGTTTCTCTTTTGGCTAACGATAAAAAATCTTGTTCGTGGCAAAAGAATTAGATTGAGTATAGTTTGAAAGCTCCATGAAAATCAAGAACTCGATCGTCGCCAACAGAAACAAAAGTTCCCTCGCACATAATTTAGACAAACGCTGATGAAAAATTCTTTATTATCCAGTTGAAAATAGATCAATACTTATGATGAAGATTTACGAGTCTCACTATTTTTCTTACGAATTTTTCTACAGCTTTAAGATGTGAAAGTTTTCCTGATATTTAGGAAAATCAAATTGAAAGCATACATTCTTAAATTACCTAAACGAAAAGAAATTCACGCTAACAAGACAAAGTTACCAAACCTGTCGAAAAAGTGCTTGTTGAAAACGATTTAATTGTAATTACTATTAGTAGAACTAAAATTTGTGACATAAGAAACTTATTATTTCAATTTCTATAACGCAAGAGAGTTTAAAGCGTTTATCTAAAATTGAAGTTTCAAAACTATTTATTAACTTCAAGTGGCTCTTTAGGATGTTCTAAAGCAAATTCAACGCTCTATTTTACCTAAAGACAGCAAATCTATTAGTCGTTGAGTTACTTTCCGATCCAAAAAAACTATTGTACCAAATTCTTATTTATGCACGTCGGCATATCTCCTCAGACCCAAATCAAGACATCTGAGCCCATTTCAACATTCATTCACGCCCAAAATTTTCTTAGTAAGTACATTCTTGAAACAGAACTACATTTACAAATGTTTTGTGAAAATGAACTGTATTAGCACATTGTTCATCGAAAAAGAACTACTCTGCTTGCGCTATGTTGAAAAAAGAACTATATTTAGGGAACTCTATACAGTTCCCTCGAAACGAAACTATATTTACATATCATCTGTCGAATCGGAACTTAATCCCCAGTCGAAACGGGACTATTTTTACAAATCTTCTGCCGAAACAAATCGATATTTACTGATCTTTTCCTTATCTTAAGCGATACTGATCTACGGAGATGAGTGTACTCCTTCAGAATAAGAGGTTTCAACGGACTCGACTGTGATGAAAACATGTTAAAACAAAGCTGAATACTGTAGTGCTTTACTGAATACAAGATAGTAGTTAAAAAAAATGTTTGGAAGGGCTATGCGCTTTCATCAACTTCGAGAAGTGCGTGGACAACTGTCGGACTTATGTAAAATTCGTGGCCGAGATTAAATCCACATTAATTTCTGCCGTGTTCGTACATTTTTTTTCTGCAACGAATTTCAGGGACTATGTCAGCCATAAGTGCCCAAATGTAGTAGTTTATTAGTCGTGTACTTCACAAACGATCACCTCATGCACGATCATAATAATATTTCTCACTCCTAGATTACAGTCTTGAGAATCTGTTTTCCGATGTCATATATTCCGAGAAGTTCCTAAGAAATTTCCTGATCTTCAGCAGGAAGGAGAGAGCAACTGTTTAAGACATTCATTCCTCAAAAAAGTGTTGGAAATCTTCTATACTATAATTAGAGCTGCGTTCGTCTGTCTGCCTGTCTGTCTGTCCGAAGCCAGCCGAAAGTGGGAGATGAGCGTATCTGTGATACAAGCTCAGCCTCATCAACTCTCGAGAGACTGAATTTTTTTATTTCTTACAGCCTTTCTATCATTTCGCCTTTTTTCTTATTCCAAATATAGGGGGTGGACTACATAGTTTAACATAAAAATTGGAAGCTTCGTGCATTTGCACTTCGTCAACAATGAACAGCAAAGTCGCCTGGAAAAAAATATAGACCCGCAATTTAGTAACATCGAGATGATATGAACGCTAAATTCAAAACTGAAACATGAAGAGATAGTAAAAAGAATAGACAGTGAAACTTGAACACGTTAAGAAAAGATAGTTTGATAAGAACTAAGATGATAATCTTGGTTCTTATCCACTGACTGTAAATAATTTATTCATCTACGTAAATTGGTAAAGAATGCGAAAAAAAGAATGTTTCCTCCGTGCACTGCACGCAGATATCAGCGAAACGAAAGAAAAGAGTCCATTTTTTCTGTATAAAGTGCGTGCCCAATCGTAATAACTCACTTCTAGCAAATTTGTGTTTCATGGGTTTTTGGCATGAGTAATAAACTGCAAATTGATGTAGCGAATAATAGTCGTTATTTTTTCTTTCCTGAAGCACCAATTTGATTTTTTTCAATACTTGCGTGTTGGTGCTTTTAGTACCCGTCAATACACGAGTAAAACTCCTGCTGAGCACGCAAGGCGTTCTCTTTAAATAACAAAACAAATATTGAAACGCTGATTCAGTGCCTGCGCTCTATGTTCCGAAGGGTTATTTGACTAAATTTAATCAAAAAAATTAAGCTTTTCAAGGTAGCTCAGAACTAGAAAAAAATATGCGAAGTCTTCAAGAATCTCATTTAAGCCGCGAAAGAAAACATTCATTGGAATCATTTATTCAATATTAATTTTTTTGGAATCATCGACCGTGCCTCCATGGATGTTTTCTTATGGTAATTTGTATCACCACCTTTCAAGAGTACAAATTGAGCAAGACGTAATAAGACGAACAGAACAAACTTCATCATCACTTATCGATTGCTCCACTCTCACTTGAAATATTTCATTCAACAGAAATGATTTCTCTCATAGTGCAGCTTCTTTTTTACGTTTGAACTAAATTTCTAGCTGCTGGAATCGAAAACAGATGGACGAAACTTGTACAAAGTTGATTTTGTAGTTCTCAATTTTTCTCCCTCTTTCACGCCGGCAAAATCTTGCACTGGTCTTCCTTTGTCTGTACAACATTCACGGATTTGGCTCTACAACAACGTATTTCACCGTATCAGGAATAATTAGTTTTTGTTCAGACTGGACACTGTAAAAGGATATATGTTCCATGGCCGCTTCTTGCTCGAATTTTGTCTGAGACTGTCTTACGATGTGTTAATGAGGGCCTTAACAGTAACATTTTACATTAAGCCAACTAAATCAGAATTTGAACCCGCGAAAGAACTCCTGGCATGAATCATTTCGAAATTCATCAAAGAGGCGCCCATGTTCCAAGAAATTTAAGAAATCGTACCATAGAAACAGCATGACCGCAGCGTTATAATTTGCGAGGGTATGACTACACAAATACATGAAAGCAATCACTTACTAAACAATAATCCGCTAATTCTCTAGAACAGTGTTTCTCAAGCTTTCTAGCCAGATTGCCCCCTTTTTCAATTGAAAAAATGAATCACCCCTTCCCCCTTAATTGGAAAATAATAATAAAAATTATTGCAAAATTATATAAAAGGAATTTAAAATGTTTCACTCAAGTTGTGTTTTAATGTGGTCTTGAGACTGATGCTTTGCTACTAGTTATTTTATATTAGTCTTTACATTTGTCATTGTCAGTATGACGTCTCCTCGAACGCATATATCCATTGTGTTTTTTATTCAGTCAAAATTTTATTGACGGCATTGAATCTACATTCAACCCGATAAAAGGTTGGAAAGTATTTTAGATTTTTAACCATTTCAAACTACATTTTTGGAGATTGCTGTTTTGATATATTTGATAGTCATCACTCATTTATTCCATTTTTTGGAATATATATTTGCATTCATCACTAAATTTCAATTCGTTGAGTTCTTGAAAATTTTCATAGGCACTTTCCACATCACAACCTAAAGGATCTATCATCATCCACGGTTGAACTTGAAACGAAAACACGTCCGAGTGATCGGCTGTTCAAGTTTTCTCTCAATTTACTATTTATTCTTCGTATTTTATTAAGCTTGTTCTGTGAGTTGTTCCCTTACTTTTGTTAGCCCAGACAGGTCTTTTAAATTCTTCTTGTGATTATTCATTCGGACCCATAGCAACTTTTCAGCAAAGGCTTTCAGAATACGTTTACAATCCAGTAGTGTTGCCTTGAAGGTGTAGTGACATTGCATTGACCTCACGAAAAATCCACTCTAGAAAGAAAATATCACACTTGCGGTGTCTGCCTTATTCTGCAAAATCGCTTTCTCCTAAATTTATTTAGAAAATAACAATTGTGCGGAACAGACCTACAAATCGTGCTAGGCAGTTTCCTTTTGAAAGCCAACGAACATCCGTATGGAGAATGAGCTTTACGTGTTCTTGTTCAGTATCAATGGAAAACTTCCGAATAGTCGATCGTGTTTGCTGTGTGACACTATTTCATTGACAGTCTTAATAACTACTCCTAATAATTCATGAAGATCAGAACTAAGTGTTTTGGCAACTACATGATGACGATGTTCCACACAATGAACTGCAAGGGTTGAAGGACAAAGTTCCTTCATGCGAGCAATAAAACCTTTTTGCTTACCAGCCATAGATGGAGCACCATCCGTTGCGGAGGAGGACCAAGTTCTCTAATGGGATTTCATTATCGTCGATCGAACCAAGATTTTGTAGTTTAAAAATTGGGTAATTCAGTAGTATCTGTTTCTAATAGTTTTAGTTTTGCAAACAACGTCTCTTCACAAAGTTTAGAGCTATCATCTATAAATCGAACAAACGCCATAAGAATATCTCTGCTGTCACTTACCGTTGATTCATAAAGCTGAATAGAGAATTTGCTAGTTTTTAACTTTTCAACTAGTTAACTTTGAACATCCAATGGCATTTCATCGATTCTTCTGCGGATTGAGTCATTACTGAACGGAATTGTTTTTATTGAGTTCGCTGAATTTTGCTGCAACACAGTTTTCATTAGAATATCAAATGCAGGCTCAATGACATTTTCAGCAACTCTATGTGCGCTCCCAGTGTTTGCAACTAATTGTGCTATTTCATACAATGCAACCAAAGCACGTTCAAAGCACGTCTGTATGCATTTCTTCATACAAGATGACCAAGTATTTTATTGGTTGAAATTTTTCTTCAAGTTTTCAAAATAATTTATGGGTTTACTGGCTCTCTCTATACGTTTTCTCATCAAATGTTCTTCAGGCCTTGATGTCTTCGTTGGTACATTAGGAAATGTGTTGTCGCACAAAGACCGCGATGGTAATTTTGTTCATGAGGTCTGTCTGCAAGGCCATAAGCCAAATTGTGCTCCATTTATGGTCTACATATATTTTTTGTTGCCATAATGAGGGGAAAATTATTTCAATATGTTCCAATGACACTTGGCATCCTTGAATGGGCCGACATTTAGGTATGGAAATTTTTAATCCACATCAATCATTTAGTAGTGAATTTAATATCGACAGTGGGTAATTTAATATCGAATTTTCTGGCCGTTGAGGTGGGATTAAATTTGTATTTTGAATTGCTTAAATTGCTTTAATTCAAAGAATAATATAAACTCTTGGCGTTGATAAAACTCTAAATTATGAAAACAATTTAGAATTCTTCAATTATATTTTTTAAGATTTTTGTACCATATCTTATCACCTTCATTAGACGTTTTTCACTTTCAACCCTCAGGAAGTATAAGATTAGCAATAGTGTTAAGTTTGTTAGGTTTGTCTGCCCTGTATCATGGGGACATTCGACTCCAAGGCGATACCTTTAGATTATCTCACCCATGATTCATCGGAACTTCTATCTTATCCACCTGCTGAGCTTATTTCAGTTTCCCTATCTTCTTCGCTATCTCTTCATTGTCTTTTCGACTTCTTCTTGCAGCCTAACTTGGTGCACCTGTGCTATACCTTGGGTATTTTGCGTCAGAACACACCTTGTGCATAGATTTCTTGTTTTTCCAGTCAACATTATACGGTTCGTTTTTTCCTCCGTGAAATAATCATTGAGGTGGAAATTAAGCCTTAAACTAATTTTCATACGAATACAATTTACTTCTTAACTTCAACTTATTTTTGATCTTATAATTAACTTACGTTAGAAAGTACCCAGCTAAAACTTATTTTCACTGAACTGTGCCATGCTATGAACCTATAATTTTTGTTTGAATTTTCTTCCAATGCGAGATGCAATCTCCTCTTTTTTAATCCAATTTGATTGTTAAAGGTTAATTTATTTTTTCAATCAAGCAACCACTATTACACACTTATTGCATCTAAAGCATAAAAGAAATAAATGTTTTTGATTTGCATATAAAGCACAAAACAAAAAAATGTTTTCGATCGTGTACGACCTTTTTCAACAAGACGTATTATTACCCAGCACCTTGCTCACGAGTCTTTTACATGAATACCTTTCTCTAACTGTCTTTTACATGAACATTAATGTCACCTGCATAACTCTACCTTTTTTGTGGGTACTATCATCACCCCCTAGCTCACCTTGCGAGTCAGGCCATAACAGAAATCATCCCCCTCTCCCATTTTTTCTCCTTTCAAAACGAAATATTAGGATCAGATTCTACTAAAAACTTTCCAGCATCCTTATTGAACTGGACAGCTGGCTACTCCACATTTTACCGAGAGGATCTCATTTCGGTTTTCATGGCCTCCTTTTGACCGCTACAAGCGACGAGGGCAGAGCTGTAAAGCTAAGTTCTTTTAAGAGCTCCTAAAGCCTCCTTGTCTGCCGCCAGTTCAGCCACTCAACACCAGAACTTACGACTGACTTGGCCGAGTCAGTGTTTCTTTACAACAAATATGAGCTGAAATTTTCGGTGGACAAATGAGAAAGCTAGTAAGAGTTAAATGTTGTTGAGCAGCCTGCGTCCACTCCTGCGAAGATGATTTTGAATTGCCTGTAGAAGCTTGCATCGCCCTATCGGCCTTTCAGTGCGTTGAATATTATTGAAACGTTTTCAAAGCATATTTTATGGATGTTAGTTGAGCATAATCTCTGTCCAAAGAAGAAGTGAAACAATTTAATGAGTCCGTAACGAAGTGGAAACTAAATTTATGAAAAAATATTTGGCATTAAAAACTGTGATCATGGATATTTCGTTTGGAGTTTTTCATTATATTTCCTTTCATTTTACGTGCAATTTAAGTTACAGAGGAGTTTATCTAAATATCAGGTTATGTTGATCATTCTTTTACGAGAAAAGCCGTTCGCCGCTTTAAGCCCGATCTAAACGATATGCAGTCGTCATACCCATTAAAAATAGCGTGTGTTTAGCAGTTCATCTTTTTGTGTTGGTTTTTCTTAAATTTATGAATATATTTTTACAAGTGTTTTCCAGATAACAGCTGATGATGACCTTAGGGGTCGGAACGCTCGTTCATAACCAAAATATCTTTTAAATAGAATCTTTGCTATAGCCTTCATTTTAAAGCTATGTCGGTTTTTACAACCCAATCAAATACAAGAAAAAGTATTGTTAGTTAACTTTCAAAACCACCGTCAGATTTAAAGTTAAACTCTTGAAATGTTTACACCCTTTGGGATCTCTTTCTTCCACATGGAGGTTAAAGATACCAAGCTGCCTATAAAGATTTATGTACTCTTTAAATAAATATAAATAGCAATCATATGCTTGCAGCGACTGGTTTCTCGCCATGGCAACCAAGTATCCAGTTGTTCATACAAATATCGAATTTTGATTCTCCATCCCGCGCGGGCCAATGAGATTGAAATTAAACCCCAGTCAGGTTATTTCTGTATCACTCTGAACGGAAACTACTCGTGCCAATTTTGTATGCTGAAATTTTACCCTCAAACCAGCCAACGGCAAGAGAGGACGCCTAGCTGCTAATTCTGAAGCGAGGCCTATGTACAAAGAACGTCTTGTCGAACAGCATCAGCCTTCACTCGACAGCCTCCACTCGACACCATGTACTCACTCTTCACTCTGCAATCATCGTAGCAACTCCTTGAAAAAAAAACTCTCATTCCATTCTCATTCTGCTACTCTGCAAAATAATCACAACCTCGGAATTAAAGCAAAATAGAGCAAAAGCGATGCATTCTGACGACGCCAACTTTTATCGCTGCTCTTTAGAGTTGGGCGAAATTATGTCTTCACCAGACATAGCCAGGTCTACTTTACGCCAACGGCTCGTTCTATTCAAAGGAGTAAAGCGAGTTACGTTGTCGGAACAAGAAACAATCTCTGCACCGCTCTCTTTCTCGCAGCCCTTTTTCAATAGGACAAGGACTGGCCTAGCGAGGGCATACAACATCATTGCCACCTGATGACGACAATTGCTTGCCCTTGCTTTATGAACAATGCAAATACTCTCTCATCAAGTATTTCTTCATCAAACATTTTTTTTCCAAACGTTCTTGCATCATTGCTGCTTCAAAAGGGCTCCTTACTAGCACGACGGCATTATCAGTACTTTCTTCCCAAGGGCCTACCTCGTTCCACATCATATGTATGGCTAGAAGCAATAGCTTTGGTGTGCAATCTCCACACTCTGGATCCGCAGTATGTACATACAACACTCATTAAACCTGATGTATGTCGTAGCACATTCGTGCTACCCACACCATAGCCATCACTCACGTGATCCTGAGCGGCAACGAAATCGGAGTAGTCACCTCTTCCAGTTTACCCGACACAACAACCAGGCATCAACCGATATTTTGCAACCAATCACGCCAGCGCGTTCATACTAACGAACGTCACTCCATGGCCGCCGTTGTTCAGTCAAAAGTTCTTAGCAATGATACAAATACCAAATATTAACTGGGTTCATTAAATTCCTATAATTTTAAACGCATGTTAAAATTTTCCAAATGACCCATCGGTGGGTAGTATCGCAAGCAACGTGTTAAGCTCCTAAAAATTCAAAATTGAATCGTCCCTTTCATTGCCATTATTTTCTAGTCGGGTGCTACTCGAATGACCTCAAACGTTAGATCGTATGCTCCCGCGTTTGAGAATTCGTGAAATTTTGCCTTCAAAACGATGTTTAATTAGAAAGGAATTTATTCTAGAAAGGAATTGCGAGTTGTAGAATAATCAGGTAATATCTTTAAAAACAACTGATGATCAATCAGCGAAGCGAAACGCACCTTGTCGCTTTTTATGGAGCAACACAAAAGATGCAAGGCCCTGCCCTGCCAAAATGAAGGAAAGGTCAATTGATGAAACTACTCTTTTCATTCGATACCTGTTGAAGAATAAAGTATTTTTATACGACTTTTGATCCAGAGAAGCCAATTTAGTGATTAATTTACTGATATATGACACTCGTGGTAAATATTTACAGAGTTAGAGATTTTTGAAAAGTGTCATTTGTTGATCAAAACAGTCATTACAAGAATTTTATTTATACCTTGGGATCATTGTTATAACATGAAATAAGCGTTGCTTGAACATCTAGCGGATTAGTTTCTTTCCCGTCATTTTCATTGAAAGAAATTTCGTTCTTTGGCTCGGAACACATTGCTGCAGCATCTGAAATAGAAACCATGAACACCATTTGATGCGGCCAAAATAAATTTCAGAATTTTGGCAGTTGAAACAAAGATAAAAATGGTAGAATTACATTTTCTCCTTAGACATGATCACCACACAAATGTTAGACCCTCATCCGTTATTTGAGCATTGAGCGAATCAAACTTATTCAGAAAAAAAAGAAGTAAAAAAATTAATTTCATTTCACGGTAAATTGCCTTTTCAATACCCTAAATTTTTTATGCTTCATGACCTTACTTCTAACGAAATTATCGAATTGTAAAGCTTTCCTTCCGAACAACTACCCAATCGTGATAAAATGCCACTTGCACTGTAGGCCAAGATGAACTTCGTGTTTCATCACTGAAAAATAGAACAGCAAATGTTAACTTTTCTATTCGAAAAGCATTGCAATTAGTGTATGCACGGGACATGGAAATTTCTTGAGCTAAAATTTTTCGTAGCGTTTTTTGCTCCACCAAGGAATTCCTTGACTTGTAGCATACGTTGTAAAATGTGCATGAACAAATTAACTACCAATGTAAGCGCCAGCCAATTTTTTTGTCGAAAGTCATACATACATGGCTGTAGAGGATGAGAACTGAACTCGGCATAAATAATATTTGAGGACAACGTCTCTACATTACAGGTTTTCCAATCTATAGCTATTTCCTATATTGGTTTGAAAATACCCCCGAGGAATGAAGCGTCATTAACACCATGCCACTCTCAAGATCTCCGAATATGATTTAAACCTCAGCTTGTAATCAACCTAATGATTTTCAAGCATCAACTCCGACTCGAGGAGTAATTTTTTAAATGTGCTAGTTTCAATTTTGCAACTACTGTTTGATATACATTCGTTATTTGTCGACTTGGGAGTGTTGCATATTCACTGTTAATCGAATTCTTTGTTCTTAAATGATAGACACCGACCCAAACCGGCGTATTTAAGTCCAAAAAAATAATGATTCTCGGCGCATTTCTCGCCCTGAAAAGTCGAAATTCCTTTTTAATTCAGTTTTACTGTCATTTTTTTGTCTTCGAAACGCTCGCTTCTATGACAATGGAATCAAAAGAACCAATAGAGCTTGGAACTTTATTCAGAAAATGTTTTGTGCATTGGTGCGATGGCTGGAGTCAACGAGGCATGCTTGTATTCGAGATGGACGGTCAGTTCACAACACTGGACAAGAAAGGAGTTCGCTTTTATGCTGAACAAACCGACAGAAAAGCGAGTTGAAATGGTAATACTGACTTGCTTTAGGATTCAGTGCCATGATTTGAAGATTCGATTTACGTAACTTCCCAGCAGTTTTGCTTACTGAGTGGCGATTTTGGAAAGTTTTTCATTTAGAATATTTTTTCTTCCATGTTTTTATTAGTTTCCTCTATTTTTAGGCCATTAGGTTGCCTCTTTTTCACATTTCTTCATTTATTATTTTAAGAATATCGTTTCTAATACGTAAATGTTTGCCGAGACAATTAACAGTATATCCATATAATTCTATAGTATACTTGATTTTAATTGCACGCCTAAATTTATTTGCTCGCTACTGACGAAATGTTCAATGCTTTCCTTTCTATTTTCTAACAGGGTCGTGCACCTTATGATTGAGCCTAAATGAACTAAATTGCTGTAATCTTATACATATAGTCTGCACTAGTGAACGCAAAAAGAAGACATCTGAAACAGACTTGCCTCCTACACATGTCGCTGCTCGTTGAGAATTTCCTCACAGATGTTTGACTTCGGGCGCACTTTGAAAACTTTAACAGAAGTAACTTTTAGAAATTTGTGAACATAATTTTAATTTTAAATTGGCGGCCTACCAAGATGAAGCTCAATCTTCCTAATTCCAATTTGAATGGTAATTAATTTTACGGACATTTATTCTGCGTTGCCTTAATGAATATGTTTTTATCATCCAGGTTTTCTTCCTAATATCCCATGCCGATCCCTTTACTGACTCTATGGTGCTCGGATGACATTGACTACATCGTTTTTGACTTTAAATATTACATTTTTCAATTCTTCGATAAAACCCACTTCTAAATCACAAACCGCCGTCTGATGCATTGTTTATCGGGCCTTACAAAACGTGCACTAAATCTCACGGCCAACCATACACATATTTACTCTCATGCTTGTACTTATGTCCGAAATTAACTATACGCACGCAATTGAACAAGCTGCTTACATATTTTAAACAGGCATGCTAGCAACCGTAATTGTATAAATATTACACGCTAAGATTCATGAATGTTTAAATAGAATGGCAGTGGATCATGTACACCGAAGATGACCAAAGTCTAAGCCTCGTGAACTCTCAAAAATATTCCCGTATAAAATCCCAAAGTTCAGTGAAACTCAGTAGGTCATTTAAATACATCTGCTCTGTACATGATGCTCACAAATCTCACTTCCTGATGCAGTTTTAGTACGCTGTTGGCTATAAATACAAGGAGAATGTCCGATAAAGTTTCTACGGTAGATGATTTCAATAAAAACTTTGAGCATCACTTCTATGTAAGATTTTTCCATCATTTTCGTCTAATGAAGAAATATTATGAATGTGCGTGCATATTGTATAACCTATTCAGTTTGGCGCGATATGAAGACTTGTACACAGTTCAACGTAACAGATTTAAAATCGAAAAATTTGTCTAAAATTTTATTTTTAATGGTTTATATTACAACTCAATAAACCATTAAGACATTATTGTCCACCCTTGTCAGTTCTTTCCCTCGTCCTCAAGTTTGTAAATGGTATGAAAATTTTCTCCAGAAGTTGAGCTATTTATAGAAGACCCGATCATTTGAAGCAATGGCTTCACTTTTTCTTAATTTTCAAATCATCTTAATTTTCTGAACTTTGAGCTCTTGATTTCACTCAAAAAATCAGCAAATGGGAGAAGTTTGAAAGGAATTGCTCCAGCTTAACCGGTTAACTCGATGGAAAGTTTTCACTTTAAATTCTGGTCCGACTGTTCTGAGTGCCCTGCGCTCTGAGCACGATTGCATGCGAAGAGTTCTAACTCGTGACGAAGATGCGCGACTTTTGTTCCTGTCTTGAGGATGTTAAGCACAACTGACCAATAGATTTTAATAGGGAAATGGTGAGCGATAATTATTGACGGAAGTGATTCCCATGGTATTATTGAAGTTAGATTAAATTCGTTCAGTGATGGAATCACCTTTTCTTTGCTTGAGCGTCAGCTATTTTAAAGTTTCTTTGAGTGCTTGCAAGACACTGGACTAGACCAGGACTTAAATAAACTGGGAAATGTTGTGTTGGTTATTTTGGAACAGAGCAACTTAAACTTCTCCTCTAGAGTCATGATTTAGTTCAGCTGACGTATTTTATAGAACCCACCGCCAGCAGTCATTTCTGTAGTTATTTTCAACGCTGCTCAGATATTAAAGATACTTCCATTAGCGTGTGGCTTCAAATATCATGCAGTATTTGCTTTAGAGTATTACTTGCAAAATATCGTTGGCCCTGTTTTACTTTTAGGCAGCACTTCTCTTGACGCTTACCTACGATGAAAAATTGACTTCTACGGATCCGTTTTGGAAGTCAACTTCTCGGTGCTTTACTCGCTGCAAATCAGTCTTTTTTTAACACCCTTGTCACGCAGTGCTAGCATTGCGTAAAAAAATTTTTTAGCAATAAAATTTAGCAATAAAATTTTTTTTTATTGCTCATTTTGTGTTCATCTACATCGTACTCAGTACTACCTTTCTGATATGTTTCGAGAATACAATGCCCATGAAATTAAAAGACTGGTAAACACCTAAGCACAGAATATTATGAATATTGCCATTAATAATTTAGCAGAGTCATTGTAGGCTAGGGAGTAATCGCAGAAACTGTGTTTTAACGATTTGAGACTGCTGTTGAAACACAGGCGTGTAAATTATTATTTTGCGTTTGAGCCAGCATGCATCGCGTTCAAATTACTCTCTCGCTAAAATTAGGTCAGAGATCCTATAATTCGTCCGCAGTAACACGAAGGCTAAGCCTCCCATAGAATGATACAGTGCACGAAAAAAATGCAAAGTCAGGGATCATGAGTTGGACAGAATAATGACAATGAAACTTACAGTGTTTGCTTCTAAACAATTCTACATCACTGACAGTGTTCCTTATTTTGAGAGAATTAATATCAGCGTAGGCTACGTCGCATTTTCTTCAAAAAATGAGTACAAAATTATTTCATTTCCGAGCTTATCACATTCCAACTGGCTTTGCTAAGATATTTCAACAAGTATACGTTTTCAGACAATGAGGTTAGAATCTCAGATAACGAACATGCACCGAAAAGCCCCGGAAATGCTAATGTATCTAAAATACAAAAGTCACGGTATTTCCTGCCACGAAAATCGTATCCAAATGAATTCGAATGCTGGCCTCTCTTTAGATAATGAACCAGCCATCTGATGAAACACATGATATTCACTGCTGATGTAGACCATACATATCTTCAGTGATGAATAATAGGAAGGTATGTTTGAAAACAACTGATGATCAATCAGCGAAGCGAAACGCACCTTTTCGCTTTATTTGGAGCAACACAAAATATGCAAAGCCCTGCTCTGCTTAAATGAAGGAAAGGTCAATTGATGATACGGCTCTTTTCATTTGATGTCGGTTGAAGAAGATCTCTTTATAGCCACTGCTTCGAAACGCTATGGAACCGTGATGAACATTGGTAAAAAATGTAACAGCCATTGCGAACTCGGTCACAGAGAAGTTATTTCAACAAGGCCATTTGTGTTTTCGCTTTCTGTTAAAAACTTTGCAAAGCAAAAATTTTTCGCTATACATAGAGGACATGAGCCGTGACCACGAATTCGTTTTAGTAATGACGAGGTCGTTCTGAGGAATTCATACGAAAAATCATTTCATGGAAATTAAAGCAGAACACTTGGACGATAGAAAAGAAAACAGAAAGTAAGTGAAAGCCGTACGCAAAAAAATGCACCGAGGCTTTTGTATTGTATTTTGATATTAATAAGGGATTTTCATCTTGATAGATTGTTCATATTTTGATAGAATTCGTCACAATTTTAAGAATTCTATGGCCCATATTTTGAGCATACATTTACAGCTGGTGTATGGGTATTCTTACACGTAGCCCCTCAAAAGTTTTGTTAATATGTTATGAAAATTTGAGTCCGCTAATGTCAAAGAATAACATTTTTCGTTAACGTGAAAAATTTTACTACGTGGGTCATTTTCTCAACAAAATGAATAAATCACTGAACTATTACCAGAATCAGTTGCTGTAGGTGCGAAATACATGAAAACCATGAGAGATGGAGGACGAGCTTCTTTATACAAATATACAAGTATCGCATATGTCATATCAAATATCAAATATGTATGTAAAATTGAAGTCAACTGAAAATGTTTGGAAAATTTTAGCCGAGTCCTCAAACCAACCTAGACGTACCCGTTACCACCCTCAAACTACCTACAAAAAAACCCTCCAACACTAGCATCATATGCGCAAAGCGCATCTCTATCAATTTCCTATCTATTCTTTTCCGTTTCACCTCTTCTCTCCCCGACACACTCTGCGTTAAGCTCTCCTTCCGTCTTTTCTATGAGCATCGACGACGACGTACCCGAACTTTCAATTCATGAATTTGGTGTGGAATTTCATTTACCCTGTTCAAGGGCTGCATTATTATTATTACTATTATTTTTTGAATTTGCCAAGCGCGACTCAAGGAAATATGTACGGGAGTATTGAAGAAGAGCTTTAGAGGTACCAATATATTCTTAACATTTTATTCAATGTGTTCACCAAACTGATGTTCATGTACAGTGGATGAAAAATGTTTGGGTCGGTAAATAAACATACTTTTTCAAGGGAAATGAAAAGAATACCTTTAAAATTTATAACTTGCTGAATGCATTCAAACATTCAAAGAAATTAATTGCCTTGGAATTGCACATAATTCAGCAGGAATTTCTTCCATAGATTTCCTCCAGAGAACTCACTGGAAAACAATATTAATAATGAAATCCAACAGCATTCGGATCCAAGAATATTCGGTGCAAATTAAACAACAGTAACTAACATCAGTGCCACAATTTGTGAAGCTCAATGAAACAAAACAAAAGACAACCCTTCTCTGCGGCATTCATTAGATTTTTTTCCGAAAGTCACGTCTACAGCAAAGATGCAGAAATGAACATTTTCCTCAGGGGCGGAAAAGATTAGGAGATTTCCGACCTGAAGATCTCCTCGCTGGAAGATCGCCCGAACGCTTTCGTGGCTTTTGGTGGGGATTAGCTCTCTCGGGGCATTTATGATCGACCACAAGTGTTGTTTCCACTGGGGAGCAGCTGGAGGGATCGAAGATTCGCTTCCTAGCAGAAAGTTCTTTCAGGTGTTGATGAGAATGGGCTTCTGTGCCGCACTGTAGTTTGCGATAGCAATATCGATGAGTGTGGTTTGCGATATCAATATCGATGAGTGGGGTTTGCTATATCAATATTGAAGAGTGTGGTTTACGATATCAATATCGGTTTGTTGGGGTTTGTAATATCAATATCGAGGAGTGTGGTTTGTGATATCAATATCGAGAAGTGTAGTTTAAGATATAAATATTGAGGAGTGGGGTCAACGATATGAATATCGATGAGCGTGGTTTGTGATATCAATATCGAGGAGTGTGGTTTGTGATATCAATATCGAGGAGTGTGGTTTGTGATATCAATATCGAGGAGTGTAGTTTGTGATATCAATATCGATGAGCGTGGTTTGCGATATCAATATCGATGAGCGTGGTTTGTGATATCAATATCGATGAGTGTAGTTTGTGATATCATTGCTACGTTAGTGTTAGTATGATATGTACAAGAGATATTCCGTTTGTGTGAGCTTAAACAGAGATAGGAATAAACGGTTACCGAAAGTATGAATGATATCAAGGATATATCGTTACTGAATACGTGAATAATGATGATAAATCCACGCTACGTATGTGAAAAGGATTTTTGAAATTAACTATTTCTGTACGTGTTGTTGGTAAGTGAAATATACTGCCGGGGTAAATCTGATGACAGAAAGGTTTTGCAAATTAATAGCGACAAGTACCCCAATTTAATAAGAAATTTTTTTGAAAAATACTCGTGAAATTTGACGTTTGTTCAAATATGTTAGGAACAGATTACTACCGTCAATTTTGTTGACTAGTATGTGTGCAAAATGCGATTTTTTCTTTTATATTCCATGGTTATGCATACATGATTGTTCTTTAGTCATTGAGCTAAAATATAATAATTATTCAATGCGGGACCATATATGACAATCATAAGGTTTCCTTATTTATACAAAGAAAATGAATGTTCGGGTTTAGAGGACCATCACTTTCCAGGCCGTTACATCTAGTTATTTTTATTTATTATTAGTTCAGAATAATGGAATATTTTTCATAAGATTCTATTCGTAATGGCTTCCGCGTCAAGAGATACCAACCTCATTCAAGACAGCTTTCATTCATTTAACGAACTTTTTGAACTCTAACTAAAATGCATATTTGCAACGACTATATAGAGTTGTTTATCACATATGAGCGAAGTATTTTAGCATTGACCTCAGAAGTGATGTTTACCATTGTACTCCAGCTAAAATACATATTTGCAACGACTGGAGTTATTTATCACCAATGAGCGAAGTGTTTTGGCATTAACCACAGAAGTGATGTGTACCATTGTACTCCAGATAAAATACATATGTGTAACGACTAGAGTTATTCATCACAAATGAGCGAAGCGTTTTGGCATTGACCACAAAAGTGATATGTACCACAAGGTTAAATTATTGGCAATTTGAATTTGAAACGGGGAATTTGACGAACTTGAGACGGGGAGGGTCTCGAGAGGAAAAATACAGAGGTGAATTCAAACCCAAACCATCAAGGAAGTTAGGGCACCATCAGAAGGCTGAGTGTCTGGCGGTTAGGAAAGGTAAACGTTCAGCTCATAATATTTGCAAATAGAAAAATAACAGGATCGCTGAAGGAGCTACTACACTTTAAAGAACAAGACAGGTCGAAGATAAGCTACGGCAAAAAAAATCGTAATCTCCAGCAAATAAAAAGAAAATTTAGTGAAAGCTCATGGATCAGTTAAACCGGTCACATCTTATTTCAGTGAGTTCATGATTTTGTGGTAAAATTTTAGTGTTGGACTGCTTTGGTTTATAACTAAGAAACTAGTTTCTATAAAATTAGGTTTCCCGGTTCCCCAATCTCATTTTCTATTTTTTAAGCCGACATTCCTTTTTTTCGAGCTATATGAAGGCTACATTTAAATTCTTGAAAATGAAATCCCATGAGAATCACCGTTCCCTCCTTAGAAATTAGTCCATCATTTCTTGAGTCTTCCCTATTGAAAATCGAGGACGGTGCACCGGTGGAATATGAGTGGAAACATGGACGATTTGAGGTTGGTTTACCGTCTATTTGAGGGTCAAATGTCCAGTCTCCGCGACCATACTGCGCCCTCAATACGTCCATACTGCGACCAACTTTGGTCGGTGAACAGCTTTAAATCAACCTCAAATCACCTCTAAAACCAACTTAGGCCGGTGAATGGTTTCAAATCAACCTCAACCCAACTCTACATCCAATGAATCGCTCGCTTCGCAACCTTAATCAACTCCAAATCACGGGTGGCCACCTCTACGCAATCGCTTAAAAAATGCTCCCAGCTGCCAGTGTATGACGTCACGAGCACATATACATATGGTTGTGACATCATACACTGGCAGCTGGGAGCGTTTCTTATCCATCGTACAGAGATCACCTGTGGTTCTGATTTTGCTAGGGTGAAGAAACAACAATATTAACATACCATGCTAACCGCACACCAATATTAAATATCATATACCCTTATTTAGGATATATGAATCAATTGCGCAATCTTAACCAATACATTCACGTGGATATTTGGTAGGTACGAACAGAAAGCCTCAAGCCTGATATCAAAAAATATTCAATCGCCCCTATGATAGGTCAGGTGCTTTACTCAAAAACCAACCTCTACGTCCGTCAAAAATCGAGTACTAGAATGAAAATAATTGGAAGGATATGAAACAAAATTCGTGAAATATATATTTTTTCCTAAACTACAAGCGAATAATATCGATGTATGTATGTATAGCCGAGAGCTTTCTCCCTCCACAAGGGAAGGGTAGCTACAAGTGCAGAGAACCAAAAAATTGAAAAAAACATAGATAAGAAAAAAAAAATTTCAACGTTCATACATCTCCATCTAATCACAATCGCACATACTTTGCATTCCAGGCATATGAATTCAGCAGCCAGGCCCGACAGCTACCGCTGGTTTACCCCGGCCGCATCATGAGTGGCGCGGGGGCCCCCGAACTTTTCGACGTGACTATCATTCACACTAATTTTATTAATAATTATTTATATCTAATACAAAAGTTTCTTTGAATTGCAGCACATACATTAAAATAATTGTTTTTGAAATATCAAACAAAAATTTCACTGCAAATTGATAGAATTCAAAAGCTTTAAATAAACAGATGTGGGTCAGAATATTTTATGCATAATGAAAAAATTTCATTTGAATGGTGCAGTAAATAACAAAAGATAATAAAATATATTCTCTAAGGTGTTGAAAATTAGTGATATTGCACATCTTGGAATAAGTTGTTCATATATAATTCTATATCACTCTGTAAATACTGCATTCAAATTGATGTTTCTTTCTCGTGGAAGTTAGGCATAAATATATTCAAAAGAAAGATAATCGTTTCTTCATACCTAGGTATAGCTCAAGAAATTTTTGGAGGATTTTTTTCAAAATAAGTCCTGATATGTAAAATATTAAAAACTATGAACTGTTGGCAATTAGGGATCAAAAGCAGGTTTGTGCCACAATCATCCAAACTGACTGAACAATTAAGACACTTTTGTATGTACCTGAGCTAAATAAATTATTTTCAAAATAAAAAAATATTTCAATCAAATATTTAAAATTAGACAAAAAATTAGTTACAATAACAAAAGTAACTTAGAATGTTTTGTGTTTGAAAAAAAGTTTCATGTAAATATCAAAGCAAATAAAATATGGTCAATATTTACTTTAATGTTGTCAACGATTTTCATAATTTCATTGCTTTAGATAGGTAATATAGTCGATTTTAAGACGTTTTACACGAATGACAATGTGCCCGGAAATGCTTAGTTTTCGAGTTATTTAATTTTGAAGTTATACGAACGGCGCTCCTGAATGGCCTTTTTTGCGCAAAAACAATCATTGTTTTTGCAATGGCAACGGAAGCTAACCCCCTATTACAAACGTAAAGAGGTTGGGTCGTGAGGGGTAGCCACAGTTCTTTTAGTGGAAATTATAAATAAAGGTTATAAATACAATTAGCCTACAATGTAGACTCGACAATCACTGAATCGAGTACCGCGCAACATTGAAAAGCCAAAATAACCGATTGCAATTTACCAATTGCATTTTTCTGCTTAAACGTTCATACGAAAACATAAGCGGATAAGTGCGAGATACCATACTGTAAATTTTTTAGAGCTCTTTGAGGTCCTTACACGAAGTGTATAATAGCAAAGTGAATTTTAGAAGTACGAACAATCATTTGCTCACCGAAGGTGAAAAAATATTTTTGTGCACAAAACTGGGAGCGTGATATATTTTTGAGTTAAGATATTTTTTAAGCCTTTGATGATATAATATTATATCGAAATAAGAAAATACTACACAATACTTGAGCATGATTGCCGTAGATGTATTACATACCAATAAACTACCTATTCTGCAGCTTAGAGTTGCCAAACATTTATGACATTTAGATGAGACTAATCTCAATTCAAAATATGCATAATTTATCGAGAGCAGCTTCAAAACGAACGAAGTATTTATTTTTTCGTTCACTTCATCATACAAATTGGGAGATGTATTTGGCATGGACGTTTTTGTCTTAGGCTAAATATCTAAGAAAGATGAATTAGTAACTCTGATTAGAGAATGACAGAAAAATGTCCGATACTTCATTTGTTCACTGCATCCTTAACTTCACGATTGACAAACTTTGCCACTAGGCGTTTTATTATGTTATTTCTTGTTCTAGTGAGTAACTTGAATTATAATTCTGTTACGAGGTTCCAAGTTCAAATACCAAATATTATTCACAAGTAGAAATATTTAATATGCTTTTTCGATAGGATCATAGAATTAGTTCTCTATTGCATTATGTTTATCATTTTAAATGAAACGACAAACAGTTGAAGTGTTTAGAATTAATATTTCTCCATGTATTGTTGAACCCCATCATGTGTAATCACAGCATGAAATACAGTATTCACCTCCGTTACATAAATAATAATTTTATGATATTGTTGAATTGTATTTGGCTACGCCTGTTCATTTATATCCCAACAAGTTAAATATAATTGAAACGTTCCACAATACACCTCGGCAATTTGATGCAGTTTCACTCGACCATAGAGTTGATCATATTTTAAAACGGGAAGTAAACTATTAGCATGAGTCATATTTACCGTATTTGGTTTGGGTGCACATTTAGAACCAGTTGCTGCAGCTACTGACGATCTGCGATAAGGATTAATTTATGCAATGGAAAATTAACCACAAATACAGAGCAGTAATTATTGAATGGAAGAGTGCATGAGAAACAAGTGTCAGAAAAACACGGTATCAGCGATTCTGAGCCAGATGGCCGTCCTTGGCCAAGTCAACCTCGAATCGCTACTAGATGCCGCGAATTAAAGACGGTGTATGGACGGGAGGCCGCGGATGGCAGTGCCAATCATAACATGCTCGGAAATTCGGCGGTGTACCGTTGTTTTATCGGTCGGATGGCCGAATGACCAATAAATCGCGGATAATAAGCCCTGTCAACCATATTCCACCGGTGCACCGTCCTCGATTTTCAATAGGGTTCTGTAGACTCGTTCTCCCAAATTCGGACTTACGATTGTCAGCCTGTCTCCTGAGATAGGATCACATATTGAATATAAGTTAGGATGGCATTTTTAAATATACCTAGGCATGCTTTCATTTAGGCCTGCCTATGCATGAATTTATTTTCATGCCTAAAAATGGATTCATTTAATCATTTACTTGATCTAGCGTATGCATGCATTTATGTAAGTAAGAAGGCATGAATTCACTTAAGCATACTTAGGCTCGAATTTCTCCATATAGATGTATGCACTAGTATGTCGACTAACATACGTATGTACACACCAGGGTTCAAAATATCTGATAATTAAGGGTAAAATTGTAAAGTGTAGGTAAATGCATGTGTTTATGATAAAAAAGTATCTCATACGACGTTTTCAATTGTTCATTGATGGCAAATAAGATTGAATTTGTGCATAATCTAATTTGCTCTGTAACAATCTACATTTCGTTTGAGAGAAAGGAAATTTAATCCCTCACAAATTAAACTCTGCGCGTGGCAATTCGTACTTCATTTAAAACAAATCACATCTCATCAGTAGCGAACCAAATTTATTTGACACCGACTAGATTTCAGTTGCTACCAATCGACTTGTGCGTGATATCCTACTTTGAAAAATGAGAAGAGTTATACCTGAACTTACGATCAATTGTGAAAATGAATTTTAGGGATTTGTCTGAAATCGTACTTAATTGTCTTCTTTTTACGGCTGCTCCATTTATTGTAGAAAGATAACAGCAAGATCACCTACGATCAATGGTAATCCCCTACAATTTAGGCAAAATAATTATACAAAATACAGGCGTCCATGCAATTCATTGAGCAGGATTATGTGCAAACAGACCAACCAAGCATGCAATCAAGCAAGCAACAATCTGTGTTTTCTTATTATATATGAGGGGCATTTCCTTGGATGCGGCAAACCACAGAAAGTTAGACTAAATTGTTGGAATGAGCAATGCAAGTAAAACTAACCTTATGGTCATTAAAGTCAATTATTTAGCAAACTTGAATATCAGTAAAATATGATTACTAAATGACACACAGCTAAAGTTGAAGAATATAAGCATGAATACTGATATTTCATTCCATCGACGCCAGGTTCAACACTGTAGAATATGTGTCTGCAGAGAACATGGGAAAGCATGTGGGCGGGAAGCGAATTAGAATCATCGTTTGATTAAATTAAATATTCTACAAACTTGTTCAAAGCAGGGTCAAGCCGATTAAAATTATTCTCATCATTTGTGTGTCTAGTGACGGTTCACGAGTATATTTTTCCAATATACCTAACCCAAAGTAATTCTTACGTTCATATCTTTTAATTTCTCTAAAACAACAACTCCCTCTTGTTATTCAGCGTGAACGTAACAATTTCTGAAACGGCCTAATTTATAACATCATTAGTTTCACTCCCCTTAGTTCACAAACCCATATGCTGACTTTATAGTCGCATGGAAACGTCTGCGCAAAAACCGCTTTGTTTTCGCTAAGTAAAACAAAGAAAGCTCGGGAAATTAAGGTCCTGTTGAGCAAATGAGCTTCATTTGTTGTGATGCTGAGCTCTCATTAGCGTCAGCGGCGGTCTCCACTAATGCTGCGAATTAGTAGTTAGAGCAACTGAACCAGGCACGATGTTGAGACTATGGCCCCCCTGTGGCAACGGGATGAAAGGAACACCGCGAAAACCTAAGGAGAATTTCGTTACTCGGGTCCGAAATAGAAATACAATCAACATCGTCCATGCGAGGCAAAAACGGTTGATATTTCCTCAAAATTGAGAACGGAAATTATGCTGGAGTGAATTTAAGTTTCTTAGATTAGGTAAGTTAGCTTGAGCTTTCCTAACCAAACAAATGAGTTTCATAGAGAGGAAAGAGTCACTTTTTACAACTTAATGGGCTCTATACATAAGGTATACAAAAACAGAAAGTTGAGAAAAAGTTTATAAAACAAGATAAAAGCTGAAGAAGAAGGTAGCAGGCGCTGAAAAACAGGACAGCAGTGAACAGAAAAAAAGATGGTTTGAAACAAACCAAAATGTATTTCATTTCAACAAAAAGAAAGCCTACCTATGCTTCAGCTCGGGACCTCACATTCTCCCTGGGAGCTTCAATTCCCATAGAAACCATATTCGTTACCCCTGAGGGGGCTTAGGCTGCTAAAACGAATAATTCACGTATGTATGTATCTGGTCGTAACTCAATTCAAACAGGGTTGAAAATGCATTTGAAAATATTTGAGTAGCTCCCCATAAACTTGTTTTTGCAAGAGATTTCTGAACAAGAAGACTACCAGCCTTGTTCATGCCTTATCGAGAATTGCATCATTTTTATAACTCAACTACTGTAAGTTAAATTAAAAACATTCTAATGGTTTCACTTTTGTCGAAGTATTAATGATGTGAATTTTGTTTGCGTCTCAAAGTTTCACACGTTCTCAGAAGGAAGTTACTCTTGCGTGTACGCATGAAAAATAGGTATTACATTGAACTGAAAAAAAAAAACGGACTCCCGCCCTCTGGCTCAAACGGAGGTGGCTGGGCATCCGAAGGAGGCTTGACGCATCCAGTAAATTTCCAGAAAAAGTTTGAAAAGTTTATGACAATTGCATTTTTTATAGTTCAAGAATTATTACCAAAGCGAGGAATATAAATTTGCTTGAAAACATATCATTCAAAATTGGAGAACATGTTTTTAAAGTTGGCGTTTTGACTTCTAAGAATCATTCTCAACCATATCTGATATGAAACAAGGAAGGGTACTTAACATATTTTTAATTAGTGACATGTGGATCAAAAATAGTGATATAATAAAATGTTTTTTTTTAAGAGACAAGCTGACTGGGTGCCGCTTAACAGGTTATTGAATTTTAAAAAAGTCTTCACAATTCGAAGTTCATCGGAAATTTCAATGCTACACAATTATGTTCCAAAAATGTTTTTAAGCAAGGCTGTATCCCTCGCTCTGTCATTGATCATCAAAGTTGAATAGCTTTGAAAACAGTTCTTTTTTTCGCTGTAGAAAGTTCATCGACGACTTTATTCGTTTCAAAATTTCTATATTTTTTAGTTTATTTAAGACAACAAATTATTTCATAGTTCGTTAAGTCCCTTCCACAATCATTGTCAGCTTTAAGACAGAAATAAAAATTTTAATCTCCTAAACACATATAAGCAATGGAAAAGTTACAAAGCTCGCTTCCGTAAAGAAAATGTTCGATTAAAAAGCAAATCGCTTGTAAATTAGAGGAATTAACAGCTCAATCTCCCGAAATGTTTCATCTAAAGAGAAATGTATAAAATGTTGAACGGTACCATCACTTGGAACATCGTTTTTGGTACTGAAATTAAGGGATATTTTTTTTACTGCAACAAGTTATCTCGTGAATTTTTTCGATTTAGGTTAGCACTCACAAACAAGACTTCAATCCATCACTAATTTGAATAACGTGAAAAAGTGACTCCTATTCCTATGGTTGAAGTTAGTATATTGGTTTTATTAGTTAATCGTAATGGAGCAAGCATTACCGTTAAGTGCATATTTTGTTAATGACGGTTAGACACTTGCCTTGATGTGAAAACACAGAAGAAAGTGAAAATAATATAACTAAAAAATAAATTTCAGTCACAATGCCATAAATTCTTGCAAAAATTAAGTATTTAAGCAAGGGAAAAAATTATTGAACAAAAAATTGTTACAACACAAACACGTTACAACGTACAAATTATAAGTAAACTCAATTGCCGCAGAAAAATCCTAAGCTCGTCCCGCTCCTGAAAAAGACCAGAAAAATATATAAAAAGGTAATATCTATCTACTGAGGCAATCTTTAACTCGAACGATAGAAAGCCGTACGTCAGTCATTAAATTTGATCAGAGAGAACCAATTCAATTGTTCGAGAGATATAAATTGATAAAGTTTATTGGCTGAAGGATGTTTTTTTACGGACTGACGAGCTGAGAACCACGAGCTGCCGCGGAAATCCTTGTTCACGAGTTACGAAATTCCATTTCCTGACAACGAAAATGAAACAGGAAACACAAACTGAGGTGAGACTTGGTTTTATCACGATTAAAAAATAAGAGGTGTTTTTAAAGTGAATAGGAATTTCACTCGGAATTATAATTCAGGAACAGGATATATATAGTAAATGATACGAAATATCTTTTACGGCTAAGTCAAACATTATTGTTGCTCATAATAGTTACACGAGAACATTTACAATATATATTTATGTAACATGTTAGAACAATGGTCTACCGTTATGCTTAGAATATTACTAAGAACATTACCGTTAGAACATTACTAAGTAGCGGCTCTGCAAAGTAATTCTAAACAATCTTTCTTTAAATCGTATGTATAAAAACACGGTTAGCTAACGTTCTTAAGCCTCAGTACTACAATATCACCTAAACTTCAACAATTCACAATACCCAATGTGCATCAGCAATGACGAGTTCAGAACTAGTTCATACGATATCACACAAACAACAGCATTTCACTAAACTCATTATATAACAACATTGAACTTCAATAATTCAATATCTTGTAAGCAATAACCTTTCTATAAACTCAATGTATAAGAGCATCGTCCTCAAGCCTCAGTAAGATAATATCACTTAAACAATTAACTTCCACTAAACTCAACAGATAAAAGCGCTGACGCCCTCAATTATCAGTAAAACAATATCACGTAAAGAATACCCTTCCACCAAACTCAAAATAAAAGAACGCTAACGTCCCCGAACCTCAACAATACAAGATCACGTATCCAATAACCTTCTCTAAGGCACCCAAACCTCAAGAATAGAATATCACGTAAACAATAACCTACGCTAAAGTTCTCTAACATCTCTATCTTTAGCAATACAGGATCACGTAAACAATAACCTATAAGGAAACTCACTGTACCACGTAACTGACGAGATACATCGTAACTGACAACAGACTACCACGCAACTGACGTCTTCATCTCCCACTCGAGAGTTGCAGGATCTCGGCCAAGTGAACTACCGGTCTCCGGAGTCTCTACAAATCAGACTCGCGGTGAGACCCATAAATCGGCGTTGCGTTCCGAAAATCATCGCGCCAAGGTCATTTTTCCTTGGAAAAGAACTCCCTAGCTGTGATGTGTGTTAGAAAGACAAGTTTTTCAAGTGTTTTATATGAATGTTCATATAGCAGCTGGAAACGACTTCCACATCAATATTTTCTGGTCAATTTTACATGATCACAAAAAAAAAAGTATAAAATTGTTGTGAGTGTGCAGAGGAATACTTACCAAGCAAATTATGGATGTAACAGAAACGAAGGCAGGAATCATACAAACTTGCAGAGGGAGAATGTTGATGCAAGATGCGCGGTAATGACATGATTGAATTAAACTTTGCTTTAAAAAACATCGAATTCAAATACCGTAAATTTTTAATGTAATTACGCTCGCAAAGAAGGAGCTCGAAGAAAAATCAAGAAAAGGTACCATGCCACCCTCGTTGAATTCGCAGCAAAATAATATGAAAAATAAAACGGAAGAATTCATTTTGGAAATTATGTAAGTACATTATTCTTGAGGTTGTCTAATTCAACAAGTGAATTCGATAAGAGAACCCTAACTAATGTGCATAACTTTTTTGCATTGCATTTGTTGGAAAATATGATATAAATAAAAATACCGGACATCCTTCAGGACTGGCTCCACGTGCTGATTTGTTTCAGTACGCGCCAAAAAGCACTTCAAAACAGCTTTAATTGCCTATGGAAGTAATGTGATGCAACCATTTCATAATAGCACCGCTGAGATGTCGAATATGAAAGGCATAAGGATAATTTTCCACTACCGGTAACTCCGTTCTTGAACGGCATTTAAAAAAAATACCGTCAGTGGGCAACAAGCGTTACCTTTTATTCTACATATCTATCTTTTCATGGGTAGTAACCTATATCATTTTTTCTACTCAATCTGCTTTTGTACAGTATATGTCTTCTGGCTTGTTCCTTCCATATTCAAAAGTTCAACCACATTTATTGGAGAACTTACATTTCTGCAAGCGGCTGCGGCTGCAGAAAGGTGTTGGTTGAAATAAAACAGATCAGTTCAATTAAAAAGTGATTTAAATATTAAAATTTCTGCATCAAAAAATATCATGTATTTTAGAGGTTGAGCATATATTAATGCACCGATCATAACTTTAAAGTGAACAATTCATCATCAGTTTCATATTTTGTACATTAAATGTGTTATAGCAATAAGGCTCCGATTTATAGAAACTCGATATATGAAGACCGAGAAGTAGCAATGTACTTTGCGCCATAATCTTGCATTAACATTAAAATTCAACATTCATTTGAAATTCACAAAACTAAGACAAGACTAACAAAGGCAAAGTCAAAGTCGATCTATGAAGATCGACTTGGGCAGGTAGGGATGCGTTCTAGAAGAAATTTATTTTCATAAAAAATGTCCAACATTTTCCAAGCCCAAGTAGGGCTTGAAACGTGGCTCTCTCTTTCCCTACAATACAATGAAAAGTTGCCATGTCGCACCCCACCATCTTGAGCACCCTGAAGCAGGAGTGAAAGAATTCACTCTAATGTAAAAACCAAAAGCCAATAAATAAATTACGCCCAAATCATTTCAAACTAGAAAAAACTCCAAGCGTTCTTGTAATTTCGAATCACAAATGCATCAGAAGCTAAATGTAAAAAATTGCATACCTTGTAATTAAGAACCTCCTCTGTAGCTTCCAATTCTGTTTTCTGTTTCTTAATGTTCTAATACAAAAAGTTCTGATGCATTTATTGGTTTTGACTACTTTTCTTACTTCTATCAGTATTTGAGGAGAGCGTGAGTACTGGTAGAATTTTAGACCCAGAACTTGCGTACTAGCGAGTACTACAGGTAGAAAAATATCACCATAACATATTCAAGTATTATAATCCTTCGTATTTGTACTGCATGAGACAGTGCGTGATTGTGCGTTATTGCTCGAAAACGCTCTTTTTTAAGCATTTTTAATTCATCAATTCTACTCTAATTTGGCTTGACAAACGGAAAAATTTCTTTCAAAACAAAGCAAACATAAAAAATTTGCGTTGAACTTCTTACGAACATGAGATAGTCGTGTCAATACACAGCAGTAGTCTGCTGAGCAGTCATTTCGGCACTCATACTTAAGCAAAACGCCTCAGTAACATCAGTGTTTATTGTGGTGCAGCATATGAATTAGTATTACCACGTACCTTATTTTTTCACACACGTTTTCCTCGAACCTCGGCGACGGAGATTGCGTTTTTTTTTCACTTCAAACAAAATAAAATAATTTTGACCATGGCCAGAAATGAACGTGAATGCCTTTTTGAGGGGAAAAATTAAACACAAAATACTTTCATGGCGGTTCTTTCATGTGGCATCGTCCTAAGAGTTTCTCATTCTCTTTGATGTTTAAATAAAGATATTAAAGGTTCCGAGCACTTTAGGCGAGACTAGAAGTAGACGGAAGAAGTTTAAAACGCTGGTTTGAGTTGGTTGCCTTTAAAATAGAAGTACTTTTAGCTGATTTAATGTATTTGTTCAATTCTCGCTCTCGAATGGTAACAGTCTCCTTTCTAGTTCATTTGGAGGATAATTCGACTCTTCCATGATGTTATCCGAGAAAAAAACTTGCGTTTTTTCCATATGGAATGTCCAATGATAAATGACTATCCAGCCGTTGAAAGATCAGCTCCGATTCAAGCCTGGAATTTTCCACATCGAAATCATCCCTTGATGATAAACACGTCATTCTCCTGATAAAAAAACTACCAATTGTGAAATTTTTCATCAATTACTTAATTGAATAAATAAAATAAAAACAAACAAAAATTATAAAAAATGAAAAGGAAGTAAAAATTGGAGCATGTAGGTTTAGAATAGTTCATTTGAGCCAAAAATAAAGAAGTTTATCGCTTAATACATGCAACTCTGAAGATTTGATACCCTTAAAATAATTACATTGCCACGACCTGAGAAAACAGTTAATCATTAAAACTTCTACAATGCACGGAAGCTTCGAAAATTTTGCCTGGCTTTGAATCACGAGTTCTGCAGACGCTGGCAACGCTTTGGTTTTCATGGTTCCCTCACCCCGTGCGCTAGGAGACATACTCTTCATGTTCACTTTTAAATCTCTAAGTAGCTTAGATGTCCAATACTGTAAGAGAAATCTCCTCGAAAGTGGGTGAGTAAATTTAAAATCTGAAAGAATGGTTTTATATTTCCTAGCTTCTCCAACTACACTAGCCACTCCCTGCTAAAACTGATACTCACACATCATTCATTTTTGTCAGTTTATCGAATTCCATTCTAAATGTCAACACTTTGTACTATCCTACTCCATCAGGTCTCCTAGTTGTGTAGTTTCTGTTTTTTAAAAATCATCGAAGAGTCGAATAATATTATAGCCCAAAAAACTAGGAAGTAGACTGTAACAATTCGAGCCTTAGAATTGAACAAAGAAATTAAAGTTACTATATAAGAGTACTTCTATTTTAAAAGTAACACTTATTTTTCCGAAATCACGCTTTACAACCAATTGTTTCAGCGGAAATAAAATCTAACTAAATGTCGTTGTGGAAATAACACCAAATGTAATTCGTATTCTGTGAAATTTCCTTCAACTAACGTGATTATTTAGTTATATTTAGTTCCCCAAGCGCCGTACTTCAGCTCGATTAGTATGCTCATGCGAAGTGTTACGTGCGATATAATAACAGGAAAACCGCGCCACGCATTTATATTTAGGCCTATTTTTAAAACGTAGCCCAACTCTTAAATAGATCTTGTCTTGATGTGAAGAGAAGTTTTGCTGCGAGAATAATGCAGAGCACAAATGTGTCTCACGGACGCAAGTTTGGAGCTCGCTCGTTAGCTCGGCTCTAAGGAAGTTTTGCATCCCGGTGCAGTTTTTCCAAGTCTCACTTCCATGCAGCGTCCCTAATGAGGCTAACTCGGACACAGTAACTTTGCAGAACTCGAATACTTACTTGACTTACGAGACCCGAGTTCTTAACAGCAAGTGATTCATCGTAATGTCTTATTTTAGAAGAAAATGAATTTTTGGGTTCAGAGTTCGTTCTGTCAGTAATTAAATCGTACGGAACATGAGAAGTTGAATGAATTAGATATTTGCTAATTTTTAAATCTATTTTAGAGCTAGCATGTGATTCTACATTAATGTGGGCTTCGAAATTGTCGCTTTAGGTTGTGGTCATCCGTCGTAGTCAAAAGAAAGATAGAGGAAAGATTATCAAACGTTTATGGAAAGACTCGAAGGCTCTGTCGTAGATTTTGTACCAGTCTCTAAGGTAAATTATTGTGTGAAAGACTTAAAGGCTCCGTCGTAGATTTTATACCAGTCTCTAAGGTAAATTATTTGTGAAGGCCTTAAAGGCTCCGTCGTAGATTTTATACCAGTCTCTAAGGTAAATTATTTTGTGAAAGACTTAAAGGCTCCGTCGTAGATTTTATACCAGTCTCTAAGGTAAATTATTTGTGAAGGCCTTAAAGGCTCCGTCGTAGATTTTATACCAGTCTCTAAGGTAAATTATTTTGTGAAAGACTTAAAGGCTCCGTCGTAGATTTTATACCCGTCTCTAAGGTAAATTTTCTTGTGAAAGACTTAAAGGCTCCGTCGTAGATTTTATACCCGTCTCTAAGGTAAATTATTTTGTGAAAGACTTAAAGGCTCCGTCGTAGATTTTATACCAGTCTCTAAGGTAAATTATTTGTGAAGGCCTTAAAGGCTCCGTCGTAGATTTTATACCAGTCTCTAAGGTAAATTATTTTGTGAAAGACTTAAAGGCTCCGTCGTAGATTTTATACCCGGTAAAGGTAAATTATTAGAGAGAATGTTCTTATGCTGTATTTGCTTGAAATTAAATAATTGTACTAAAAAAGGAAAATTCCTGCAATTTTTATGGGTAGTTTTTCTCAATAAAATAGAAATAATTCGTGTAGAACTCTCCGCGATGATTTCTAACGTTGTTTATCATTTTGATACATTCTATTCCGTAGAGGTTTGGGTCTTCATTCGTTAAAGTTTTTTGGTCGTTATGTTTGCTAATCAGATGTAATAGTTTGCTAATCTGTAGTTTGCTAATTAGTAGTTTGTAGTAGTAGTTTGCTAATTTGCTAATCAGATGTAGTAGTAACATGGGGTTTGCTAGCGCTTAGTGCAGTAACGAACATTTTTAGTCATCAATATTTATGTCTCTGTCATGAGCAAAATGCATTTAAAAAACTTCGTTCACTATTGTAATGTTGCCATCAATGTTAGAATTTTTAAGAGATTGTAATGAAAGAGCGTTGATTAGCTTAGAATGAAAATCATATGAAGTCGAATGAAAGTTTTTGAATACTCATTTCTCGGAAATATACGACTTATGAGCATTTGATTATTTTCTTTATCGCAAAACCTAAATTAAATTTACATATGGAAATTTCGTAATGAGTGAATCATTTTATTTAATTTCGACAAAATCTGTTAATTATGAAAAGAACAATTCTTGTTGCGACAAAACTGAATTGTTTTTTTCTAAGAAATTAATTTTATTTGTATTTGACATGAAATATTTATTCCGTTTTAAGGTTTGAATTATTTTCCGAACCCTAAAACTATAGATCGGAATCATTTATTTCATCGGTTCATGAGATTTTTTATTTCAAAAAAGTCAATACATGTCATCTCGTAGATTGCGTTCCTTTTTAAATGCCTTCTAACTAACCTCAAAACGCGGTGATGGTTATTCCCTGTTGACCCGGTATCTACTGCAAGCACCTGGGTCGGGTAAGAAATTACGTCTAACTTTTTCTTCGCCAAACGGGTAAAAGCGTCTCACTGGCTTCACCGAGTATCGAACCGACGACCCTACACCAGATAAGAAAACGCTCTTAACCACTAGGCCACGGGGCCCTCCGTGACTCGCGATTTGATATTGCTGTGTAAACAAGAGATCAGATTCATAATGGAGGATATTCTCAGATAATTTCGTTCCTAAACTTCTGGCCTCCACTTGAAATGCTACGACATTCATTAGCTGCTGATCTCCAGCCTGTACCTAATTTATTATTTTAGAGAACGATATTTCCAGCAAGGAATAAGTTGTACATGATTATTTACTCTCATTTTTCACTTAAATTTGCATCGAAAAAATGGATTGAAATTTACAACCATATCTCAAGTAAAGAATATTTTGGGCGCAACGCTTGTATTTGAGGTAAAAATTCAGATTCACAGAATTAATTAAGCACAGGTTTGAACTTGAAAATATACAAAAATTACTTAACAACAAACGCTGACAAATGGCTGGCTAGTGTTCGAGCTAATTATAATTCGATGAACCAATGTTGGAACACATTTGTTTCAAAACTTCGACACCGGCACTGGGCAAGGATTTAAAAGCAAGTTCCTGAGCAGACTAGCTGCGACTAGCTAGTGGAACACTCAAGTGAATGCTAACGAGTTTAAGCCTCCAATTAAGAAAGTTTCTTTTTTCATTTGCACGCTTGCACAAAAGAAACGAGGCAAGTCTCTGGAAGCGACGGTAATTCTGCTGAGGGCACAGGAACTCTGGCCGTGCAAAATTAGGTCATCATTCTCAACTAACGCGCGAAAAATTTTGCCTCTTCTGGGCAAGTTTAAACTAGAAAATGCATGTGCCCTCTACGATGGAGCGTTTGATTTTTGTGTGCAGAGTGAGTCACCGTACTGAGCTTAGAATGTTCTGGAATCTCCTTAAGAGGGCTTTATCCCCATTTAGTCAGATAATTCTATGTTCTACATATGAATCATACACAAATGTTCAAAATATCATGAAATATTCGGAGTCAGTCGTAAAAAAATTAAGGAAAAATGGCCAACTATAACAAGCCTCCTTATAGTGAATCTTCAATTTATACATTTAAATTTGAATAAACTTTGACAAATTTGCAAGGAAAGGCGCAAGTGTTGGCCCTCCGAACTGCATGGGAAAAAATGAAAGATGATTATGACTCATATCAAACCCGAATAAATCTGAACCTCTAAAAATTAACATCGATGTTCGAACAGCATTTCCAGTTCCAAACACACTTTGGAAGCTGGAGTAAAGAATTGCATGCAGCGATAGAATGAGGTTCGCTTTGTATATTATCGTTTGAGCCGATGAATTCAAATATGAATTTGAAAGCTAATAACTCCGTTTAGCAAAATTATGCCATCATTTCATTTTACTTTTATTCCAAACAAAGAACCTCAACTTTTTTTACCATGGGCCCAGACACAATTATTATTAAGAGAGTTATGTTTGCAGAAAGGGCAAATTTGAAGTAAAATTCGAAGACTGGAGGATATAAAATTAATTGAGCACGTGGATCACAGGATAGGGATTCATTTATAAAGAATGCAAGGACATATAGATGAAAACCGAATGCACCTCTACCTCAAAACAAGATTTTTTTTTAAGAGAAGAATATTGAGCAAACAAAGCCTACAACAGAGCCTATCACAGAAGCCCAGTCTAACTTTTTGCCGCCTGAATGCATATTTTTCGCCCCCCAAGTAATTAAATCTCTTAGGCGGCGAAAAACATGTATGTTCCGGCGAAAAAGTTAGATTGGGAACAAACAGAATCTAAGGGATCTCAATAAGAGCAGAGATATTAGAGCATTGCACGAGGTAGAATTAAACATGAAGTCACGTCTGCGTAGAAAATTTCAACGGAGTCCTGATAAGCCTGGACCCAGCATTTGGGTTTTTGGTAAATAATCTGAGAACGGAAAGAAGAATGTCATTAGTTTATATTATTGTAGCTTGAGAAGTAGTTACACAGTAGTTTTTGTAGAATTGTCTTAGTAAGGAAAGAAGAATGTCATTAGTTTATATTAATATAGTTTGAGTTGTGGTTGTAGTTTCTTGTAGAATAGTCTTAGCAATGAAAAAATAACGCCCTCAGTTAATCTTATTGTAGTATCATGTAGTTTCAAGAAGCTTTCAGAAATTTGTGTTCAAGTAGTCTACTTTTTCTCAAAATTTGATTCGCAGAACTAGCTGAATGAATTACCCGAAACCCATCAGTGAGATCAAATTACCTAGCCCTCCAACGCTGCTGCATTAAGGTTCAGTGGAGAGAAGGATTGACGCTTTACGTTCTCTCTTTACACGGCTTCTGCTTTCTTGCAAGAAAATGTGCAAGATTTTGAATTTATCTTTAACCATCTTTTACTATATCGATATAACAGACGTGACATTAGCCCACACGTTTTTCTAATATAGTTTTTGATAAAAACTTAGGAAAAAATGAGGGAAAAATCAAGTTTGGATATGGTATCCAAGTTTCTCTTCATCCAAAATTACTTATTTTCGCTTCTGTCGGAGGAGATAACAAAGTATGTGTGCAGTGTTGGTGAATTTATCGGTATTTATAACATGTACTATGTAATTTTGGCGTTTTCCCGATTATAGTCTGTTGTTGACATTGTCGGTTGTTAAAAATACAATGTTTAATGAAATTTTGCACTTCCTAACACATTCGCAGATGCAAATGATTGATGAGGATTATCAGATTTATTTTGCTGTATTCAGTGTCTTTCAAATATTTTTATTTCACTTATCCTGTAATGTTAATAAGTTATAAGGCCGGATATCGCTTCCAGGTGCTGAGCCATACATTTCATTTTTTTATGAGTGGTCATTTTTTAGGGCTCTTTGAAAAAGCTACGCAGAGATTAGCAACTCACTAAAACTAGCTTGTTCAATTCATCTTGTAGATGGAAATTAATAAAATTTTTCAGTTGTGATGACACTCTGTGCAACCGACGAATTTTGCTTGCAACCTCGACAGATAAGTGATCAGCTTCTAGGTTCGGTTACTTAAACAGCAGCACTTGTATTTAAGAATACGTCTCTTTTCAAACTTAAGCAGCGTTCTGAGCTTTTGCATGAAAAGCTTATAAAAATGAGACTCATCATTTTAATTAAATGCAATTTGTTGATTTCAGGTCAAAATTTTACGTCCAAGTTTATGCATATACCACGATGGAAATGATGAAAAGACAGAAGCTGTTGAGATGACGTCACAAGTATTTTATTCTTCTAAATGTGTTGTTTTTAAAAAAATGTTCACTTCCAAAATTTATCAAAATGGAATTGATTGATGAGGATTTTCAGATTTGTTTTGATTGTACTCAGTGCGTTAGGACTTTGATTGTCTCTTCTGCCGGATGACGCCAGGCAGAGTCTTTTCTCGGAAAGAATTATTTATAAAATCCCGTGAACCCTCTTGTTAGGTTGTGATTTGCATGCACCTTCACTGAACAGTGCAATACAGCACAAAGCCAAAATGTCATGGTGTCCGATTACTTTAATGAAATTTGATTTTTTGTTCGAAATTGGCAAACTAGAGATCACGAAATGGCGAAAGAAATAAAACGCACGTTTACCAAGAGAGATTTGTCACTTCGCTAGCAGCTATAAGTAGCTTAAACTAATTCATGTATTAAACTAATGAAACGGTGAGGAGAAACCCGAATTTTGATCGATGACGGCGGTGAAATTTTCCGCATCACCTTCCACATAACTAATACCATAAAACTTTAGACTTTATGCCATGAAATAGGATTCGACTTTCATCTTTTTTTGATTTACGGGTCACAGTAAATACAAACACTCTTCTTTCGCCAAAAATTTAAAGCCGTTTCATTGCAACAAGCAAATACGGCGTAAAGGTCTCATTTGAACAGAAGCTGGCCTTAACTCCGGTAAATTTTGGCAGAAAATGATCCCAGTTGCTTCATCAGTTAATCAAATGAAGAAGTCCTGTATGATTATGCGCAATTTCTCCGCGAGGTCGAGAGCCAGCCTCTCAACAGAGGGCATGCCTTAGCTTGGTTATGGAGCTGGTCCATTTGCTGCTGAGGGAAAAAGGTAGTCTCGGAATTGGACTTGAAGGGATGGTAAACAGGAAGACGCCCCTGATCATGAGAGACTTGCGCTCATTACTTTTTAATTTCCGTAAAACACGGATAGCAAATTACTTATCGACATGGGAGACATGCACGAGGTTACCAGATATATTCATTAATCAATTGAAACGACAGTGAAATGGTGAATTTCTTCAGCTGTTGATGGCACTTTAGCGCAATGATATTTCAGGCTTACTTTGCAATCATGGAATTTTTTCAGCTTAAACCGAAAATTGAATAATTATCGCACATCTTTGTTGCAGCGTTCAAAACTTATTTCCCAGATAAATACACGTGGAATTGTGAGAAAAAATTCAGTTATAGTAGGGATTTTTTTCGTGCGATGTAAGGTCATTATCACGGTTATATTATTATTATTATTATTATTATTATTGTTCTCTTTTTTTATTTTAGCATCGATGATTGAAAATTACTCATTTTGCCATTTCTGTTTTCTGATGAATAGATTATATCATTAAAGTTTTCACCTCTAAATCATCGATGAATTATATGTTTCAGGGTACAAGATTACACAGAGAATAAAATATTATTCGACGAATTTAGAACGAGATAAATGTTTGCAAGAGAGTAGCTGGAATACTTACAGCTACAGTATTATAGATGACGCATGAAGCATTCTAAAGGTAGCATATTCGTTTTATTTTTCAGAAGGATCGTTGCTATTAATCTTCGTTAAAATGCTATTGTCTGCGAGAATCAAAAGTAAATGGAAAAATAAAGCTTTCAAATATCGTTTTTCGTTATTGATGACTCTGGGAGATCAATAAAAAGTCACATTACAGGTTGGAAGTTTTCTTTTTGAATTTGGCGAACTAGTGCTATCTGCTACAGCGTTGTCGATGTCGTGAGTCTTAATGAGACGTTGCTACTGAATACGACAAAACCTGCACAATGAACGATGAAATGGTCCATTTAAACAACCTTTTAGATATTAAGTTTCAAAATTTTGAAAAATTATGGCCGTTTTTGTTACTGTTCTGAATTTTATCAAGGGAACTAAGGAACAAAAAAAAATGCAATACTTGGAGAAGAATATTACACGTACCAAAGGTACTTGGATATGGAATGAGTCCTGAAAAGCTAAGTTAACCTCTTTTGTGTTTAAAAATCCCCCCTGCATATATTGAGTTGGTATAGCGACTCCTTTTAGAATCATTTTGTTAAAATCGCCTCTATTATGAAATTTCAGAGAAGTATTTCTCTGAAGTATTTCAAGCAAAATATACATATGCATGAATACGAAATGAATTTTTCTGGTATGCTTTCCTAATAATTTGCTGTAGATCAGAAAAATTTAAGATTACTTCTAAAAAAATCGATGAAACTTTTGTAACCGTAATTAGATTTAACAATCTGTAACCGTAATTAGAGTAATTAGATTAAACAATGGTAAACACGAAAAAGTTATCGATGCGATTCGTTCTGTTTTTTTCTGCTTTACTAACAGTATCAAAGTAAAACTATTCGACATTGCTTATTGAGTCAAATTCTCACTCCAAAATATTGAGGTACGGAAGAACTGTGAAGGTGTTCCTTTGGTAAATCATGCAGTCAATAAGCAACAGACGCAGAAACCAACTTTCTATTTCTGTGTCATAATTTTTCTTTCTTTTAACTTTTAATCACAATAAAATGACCGTGGGCATATTAATTACATTGCTTTATTTGACTAGGGATGAGGGTTAGCTAGGGAAAAAATCTTACTCTCAATTAGGGACTTGAAAAAGGTTTAGTGCACGTTTTCATACATATTTATGATTTAATACGTATTTATATTTTCCAACGCTTAACATACGGAGGGAATTAGAAACGTGTAATGATGGAAAGTTTGTCTCATTAATTTTTGTCCTATTTGGGTAGCTGGTTGGGAACGATGTTCCTTGCGTCGCCCCAACCCCTCCAAAGAAATACATCACTTCACCTGTACCCAAGATATACCTCATACCAGCTCGGTAAGAAACCAAGCAAATGATATTGAAGTAATTAAAACCTATCGAGTTAAAATCGGTATTACTCTGTACGCTGGTTTACTGTTCCAAAAAATGCTGGAGGTGAGAAACTCTCAATGACCATGCATGATCGAATTCCAAATGATGATCAAAATCCTGCGTTTATTGTTAAGAACTTGCTTTTCTGTAATATTAAAGTGCGTAAAGCTCGTTTCATTATCGTATTTTGACCTAAATTGCGGCACTAAAACCGCAGGAAGAGTCCGTACAATGGGCAGAAGTCTGTGTGCAAGCAATTCCATCTGAGCCCGTGATTGCACTTTAAAATAGATTTCGCTCTTTTCTAACTCCATTTGCTGGTTCATTCTCCATGGCCTTTGAGCCGCATGGACGGGTCCAGATTGCGGTCGTTTGAATAAAATTCGAAAATGCTACAAGAGAATCTCAGGGTTATTCAATTTAATGTTTGTGCAATCCAATGGGACCACCTGGCCCTGAAGTGTAGCGTTTCTGTCGCTCTGAGCGAGCCAAGGTTCCTGTCGTGCTGTTCCACGAGTTTGAATCTTCTCCCACTTTGCAATAATATTCGAGTTATTCACGTGTTAAGCGACGAAAATGTTCACTTATCATTTTTATTAAGAAACACTCAACTGCTGAAATTCTAAAACTGTCAGTCTATAGAGAGCAAATTTGAGGCAGTGGTTAAAGATACTTTAACGGAACGTCGGAAGGCAGGGCTCTTTTTAAAAGTTACGGTGGAAGACTCTGAATTAGGTGTGGATTATCCATTTTCAGCTCATTTTTTTGTGCAGGATTTTTAATTATGGCCAAATTTTTTAAATTACTGTGTATTGAAGTAAAGAAATTATACTTTTTAGGTAGGTGCATCATTTCAATCATGCGCATTGCTAGAATGAGACTGGATTTATTGCTCGAAACGTTTTAAACCATATTAAAAAAATGAATTCACAACACCCCTTGGTTATGTTATTAGAAGATTTACATTCCAAAATGTTTCCTGTGAACATTTTCTACAATTGAAATCAATTCCAATTATTCATTGTTCCTTTCATCTGTAAAAAATGTATATGAAAAAATTTACGTTGGACACTTTTGTAACATTTACTGCACGATTCTATTCTTAATTCGGGGAACCTGACGTTTTAATTTAGTGAATTTTGCTCAACAGTTCAACGGGTAAAATCGTTCAGGCCCAAACCTTCAAGTGAGTAAAATTTAACAAATTTTAAGAATCCATTTCAATAGCCCTTTAATCTTGGTTATGGCCCAATTCCTCTCTCCCATGCACAGAAGTTAGCTTGAAACTGCATTCGAACGCGATTCCTATGACACATTGCCCCTGTAAATTTTTACCTGGCGTCGAGCTTTATATCAGTATCAACTTCTCCCTTATTCGAACTGCGGCGTTACAGCAATTTGGAGCAACAATACCAAAGCAGGGATACATAAGTCATGCTCAATTTTTTCCGCACTCCTCTTGCATGTGTGTTGCCAGTGTCACTGCATGCAGCGACGAGTATGGAAAGAAAAGATTGGATCAGATTTCATCACTGTAGAGCACGTGATATCAGTAGTTGATGACTTTCATTACCAGCATGCAGACTTCTTCAGGTTTTAAAACGAATGAGTTCATTTTGATACTTTATTTTAATTAATAATTGCGGCGAAAAAAAATCGATGCAAGCAAACAACTCGTAATACTGAAAGTTTTCCGAGCTTTCGCATTCAGCGCTAACGAGTGAGCACAAGTTGAAGCGTTGTCATCCAGCTGGAAGTGATTCACTTTAGGCCTGGCAATTCACTTCAGAACTTCTGCCATTGGGTAATTTTTGGGCGGTTTTGGCAGAGTCAAGCACTTGCGTTCCTCTTGGAGTCCAGCCAACGGGATATGGAGTTTAGAAAAGGCTCTTTACCATCCATATTTTGTCGACTAATTTATACTCATCCATTATGACATAATACTTAGGAATTCATTTTGAATGTAGACATGCTCGAAACTAACAGCATGATTCCTGTCGTGTTGCTCCACAAGTTTGAGGCTGTTCCTAAGCCTTTTATAACTGGAGATGGGGTCCTTATTAGAAGTTACTTTAAGAAGCTCTCAATACAGCTGGGATGATTTATTTCCAGTTTATTTTCCTTTTATACATGAGTTCACATCATCGCCAATATTTCTTAGCATGATCGAAAATATCAGCGTAAAAACCCACATCATTTTCAACCTACTAATATTGAGGTCCAGTGTGCTGGCCTAATATTTTGGTCGCACACAACGAGCACACCTCTAGTCGTGTGAACACATCGAGCACACCTCTAGGATTGTGATTAATGAAAAATATCATATCTACATGCTTTGCAAATATTTTAAAAAATAGTTTGTTTTTATATCGATTCAATTCACGGAAATTCCCTGAATGTTTCCTAAATGACTAATTAAGTTTGAAATCAGAGAAAATGCTAATAAAATCAGTCATTTTACTGTCGGAAACAGCACCCGAAAACGTGATGGGCACCAGCTCCATTGTGAGTTCTTTAAAATCAAATGTATGATCACCACTGTGTGCGAATAAAGCCCCGACCAATACTAAGCGTAACAAAAAAATTGTATTTTATGTTTCTATTGGTAAAACGACTAATTAAATTACCATTTTCTTCGCACTTAAATTTGTAATGAAAATGCGATGTAAGTATAGAGAACATCTGTTCGAGCATTTGACTTGGTGCTGATTCATAGCTGTTGCAAGAGAAGATGAACTGCGTTACTTCGTTCGAGAAAATTCCTACGCAAGTTTAGTTAACAGCAAATCAATTTCTGCCCTCATTTCTCATTTTGAAATCATCATTGATCTAATTTTTATACTCCTTTTCAAATTTAGACTGAGGTGGGCGATGTTCGGAAATAATATCTCTGACACATTAGGAACAATTTTACTCTGGGTAAAATCTTTGCCTGGTTGACGTGTGACTTTATCAGTCGTTCTGCAAACAAAAGTTTTATTACTAGTTTTCTGGAATTTTTCTAATGCTAAAAGTCATGCAGGCTGGATGAAAAAAATTAAAAATAAAGAAAGCGTAAGTAAAAAAAATTAAAAAGGGCAAATAAATAAATAAATAAATAAAGAAAACAAAAAGAAAAAAGCAACAACAAACTGGAAAAAATACCTCGTTTTCACCTATCATGCTCAAATAAAGGAGCATTTTGTTTAAAAACTGCGTGCGTTTCACGAAAAAATTCTCTAAAGTCACGCGGGGAAGCATGAATAAAGGATTGGTGTCAGTACGATCTATAGTAGTACGCGTTAGGATCTATAACAATACACCACACGTCTGTTATTCGTTTTTTTTTTATATTATTAAAAGTGTGGGGCAAATTGACAGGCGTCTATTTGTTATTTGGTAAAACATTCAGATTGAATTCCAGTGAATCACACTAATTCATTCAATGTTTTGAACGACGCCAAGCTTTGAGTGCGCTAATTTCCTCCCCTTTGCAGTATGAGCAGGACATAAAATCACGAAAAATAATCTCAGCGCTATAATATATTTGGTGCCTGTTTGCAAGCTTGGGATGGTAATTTCCGTGTGACACTCTGCTTTTTCTGTTAATTTCTGAGCTACATTCTCTTTCATCTGGTAAATTGTGGGTGACAATTTGTTCCATCTTGCAATATGACGATTGCTTTATTCTGTAATCTGAACAAAAATGTACTTTATCTTATAATTTTCTTGCGGCAATCTTTTCCGTCTGAAAATTTGGGTCCGAAAACTGCTTCATCCCATAATCTGTCCACAGTAATCAACTTTACATAACAATCTGATAACATTATTAAACTTTCTGCCGTAATATATTTCTTTCAATCTGCTGATTATAGTAAACTATTTTAACAATCTGTTAACTGTGGTAATATGCCTAAAGAATTCAGTTTTCATTTTGCAATCTGCGTGCGTTGATATATTTTACCTTACAATCTGGATGTGATTATCTTTTCTTTGACGGATAATCTGCGCGTGACAGTCTGCTGTCTCTCATAACACGCATGCAGAAAATTTTCACTGCGCCGCGTTCGACGTCGACTAATTACTTTACCATACAATGTGTGTGTGACAATCTCCTTTGCTTGATAATTTTCTAGCAACCTTTTCCTCGCCAATCTGCGCTTGACAATGTTTTTTGCAAGATAATCTGCATGCAACAATCTGCGTGCGACAATCTGCGGGCGACAATCTGCGTGCGACAATCTGCGGGCGACAATCTGCGTGCGACAATCTGCGGGCGACAATCTGCGGGCGACAATCTGCGGGCGACAATCTGTGTGCCACAATCTGCGTGCGAAAATCTGCGTGCGACAATCTGCGGGCGACAATCTGCGGGCGACAATCTGCGTGCGACAATCTGCGGGCGACAATCTGCGGGCGACAATCTGTGTGCGACAATCTGCGTTCGAAAATCTGCGTGCGACAATCTGCGGGCGACAATCTGCGGGCGACAATCTGCGTGCGACAATCTGCGTGCGACAATCTGCGTGCGACAATCTGCGTGCGACAATCTGCGTGCGGCAATCTGCGTGCGACAATCTGCGGGCGACAATCTGCGGGCGACAACCTGCGTGCGACAATCTGCGTGCGACAATCTGCGGGCGACAATCTGCGTGCGACAATCTGCGTGCGACAATCTGCGTGCGACAATCTGCATGCGACAAACTGTGTGCGACAATCTGCGTGCGACAATCTGCGTGCGACAATCTGCGTGCGACAATCTGCATGCGACAATCTGCGTGCGACAATCTGCATGCGACAATCTGCGTGCGACAATCTGCTCCACTACGTAACCTGCGTACGGATATTATTAGTGCGCTGCAATCTGCGGGTAAAAATCTCTCTCGCGTGATAATTTGCGTGCGACAATCTGCCTTGCTCGCTCACCTCGCCTCGCCAGCAGGACAATAAAAAGGTTAATTTATGAGGCAATTTAACACGCACCATACTTCTGAAGACTTTTTCTTTACAAGAACGATATTCCACGCTATTCTCTTTCGCACTATTTTTAATTGAATATTTTAATCTCTGAACTCATCAGCGTCGCTCCAGCGCTGTAGAATTTATATAGTTTAATATTTTGAGATCATTATCATCAATTTTATGCGGACGGGTTTGCGGAAAACATGTTCCATTTTATGATGATTTCCTTTCTTCTATTTCTCGGTATTATTTTGGGTAGCGATTTAAAAGTGCTCCTTTCTGCTGTTATCCTAATCCTAATAACTAGTTTTTACATCAAATCTAGTCAAATTTGTGAGCCAAATGAAAAATATGCCTGATGGGCACGGAAAAAGGATGCCAGAAATATCTGATAGTGCAATGAATTTCATTCCGTCACGAAAAACTCTTCGCTTGAATAGCTGTGATTTATGTCTGCCATGAGAGAATTCTCAATGCCGCAGCAAATTCTATTTTAAATTGATTCGAATTATCTTGCAGAAAATCATGTTATCAAGTACTGATCTGCATGATTTGGAATCTCAAATACATTTTAATTATTCTCAATAGTACCCTCACATTACCTTGAAAACGTACCTCGAACTTCTCCTCTCAACTTCCCGCAAAATATCAATCAGACTTATTGATCCAATTTTAGTTAAAAAAATGTTACTATTCGATGTTCTGGTGGTTAAAACAGAACTACAATCAATCAAAACTCTTAGCTCTCTGTACGTGATTGCATGGATTGTGATGAAATGATTATTTTCAATTCCTAGTTCTCACTTCAGGGGAAACACTCGATGTATTAGAAACCAAGATTTTGTCATTTCCCATTGAACTTCGCTACTATCAAGAACTATTTTAAGTTTCAATATAAAGTACAATTCAATTTCTTGAGATCTTCCATTCAATTACGCAAGACTCACAAACTTTGTTTTGGTGCTACTACAAATTTTGTGCAAGCATTCCTTTTCCTTTAGAAACTCGAACTGAAATTCATAGACAATTTAATACGATTGCTATGCTCTTACGTGATTGGTAGGTAAGCGATATTCCAAATCTTAAATCAGGATAGATAGCTGCTTAAAAACACTCATCTATTATTCATTCTTTTCGTTCTTCGTTCTTCGTTCGGTCGTTCGTTCTTCGTTCTTCATTCTTTCTTCACAGGGAGTACCAGCTCGTCATGAGTTGTTTTAGAATATGACACGGCTTCGCGAGTGAAATAATGAATATGCCTCAGTAACACGTACCACTTAGTGACTTCTGAAATGTACTGTGAATCTGGCGTTTAAATAACGACAAAGACTAAACAAACATCTGAAATGGGTTGCTCCTAACTGAAAGACAATAATACTGTTAGAAAAAAATAACAAATAAAAATCGTTCTGTTAAAAATAAAGTGAAAATTGCTAAAATTATTTCGTGGTCTTAACATTTGAAAAAAGTTCGAAAAATAGCAAACCACATTCAATATAGCAAACCTTCCATGTGAGGAGTTTTTCATTACTGTTATTATTTAATTAAAACTTGGTCTATTTCTAGCATTTGCTAAAAGCCATGCTGATTCTAGAATTACCTGAAAAGCCCCACAATTGAACAGATTTTCCTCTGATCTTGATTTTGTATGATTCACGTGTCGGATGTTTGTGAGCACTACACAATTACAGACACTAAATGAAATTCATGGATCACGAAACGAGGAGTTTCCAAAAACATGTGCAAACATTCATTTACAGTTGTTTAATGAATATCAAGTGAAATCTCAAGTGCCCAACAGGAATTGTAAATGAGTGTTTTGACTGTAAAGTTCTGAAAGCGATAAACTTTATTTCATAGTCATGTTCCCTCACTCTTCAAATCATCCCGAAGCTAGTGTATTTACAAATCAATTTTATAGAAACGTGTTTCATAGTAGATGCAACAAAAAAGCAGCTGTTTTTGAATCTATAAGGAAAAAATATTATCCTTGAGGAACCTTTCAATCTATTCTTCAGCTGTCAAAATCAGTCGCTGCACTTCACGTCTCATGATTGTTTATTCTCCATAATTTCTACTTTTCATTCCCCATTACATGAGATTGAAATGACAATGCATCTAGGATTCAACCATAGTTTCTCTAAATCTATGCAACTGAATTGCAGATATTACATCTGGACGTTATCCAGTTCTTTAAAGGTCATTCAAATTCGATTCAATTGGATCATAGTACTCAAAAAATTTGCGGACAACCGTACACTAATAGAAATTCATTACTTTCTGGGCATATTACATTCACTAGGTACATATTCTACTATGTAAAATTCCTTGAAAACCAAAATATTGCAGAATAACCTACTGTTTCTCATCATCATCATCAAAAATTATAACCGTAAATTGGTTATCAGTATTGCGATTTCTAGGCAAAATCACCAGCATAATCACAGGTTGAAAGAAAATGAAGAAAATTTGGGTTGTAATATGTTAAATAATCTTTTTATTTTGTGGTAGAGTTAATAATTTATCAATTCCTCTCTTCGAATCACAAAAAACTCTTTTTGTGGGAGATAGTTAAATATTAGTTGCAATGCCCATAGACTTTCATAGATGGTCATTCGCTCCTCTAATAATTTTTTTGCAGAGAATGACGTTTTAGATAGTTAATCGAGAATGTATTACTCAGGTTTAGAATTTATGATATGACTCAGATCGCCAAGCATTTAACTTAGAAAAAATTACCAAGGGAAAAGCGCTTTATTACAGACTTAAAAGTTCTATTCATAAGCTGGATGCACTGGAGCTCAGCGCTTCGGCGACTTTATAGTTTGAAAAAAGTCCTTTCAACAATATTGCTTAAACAAACTTCATTTCTCGATTTAACAAAGCAAAGACTTAAAATTAAAATTTTGAACCTCCTTGCGTTGGTTTCCTTTTTTCAAATCACGTTCAGCAAACGCAAGGCTTCCCTCTTTTTCCCTGCGAAATAATTTTGAAATCATAGCACTTTATTGATAAAGGTTTATTTTTACGTTTGATCTACATTATTTTCACATAATAAGATTAATTTCTATATTAGTATTATCAGAAAAATGCATCCTCCATTTTAGAAACGTCGATACTACAAATTAAAATCCTCAATTGTTCCATTTCAGAGTTTATGTAATAAGGACTGAGAGAATTTTCAGTCCTATGAGTATCAGTGCTGAAAGAAACAATGATTATCTTGACTCAACCGCGGCTATAGGATCTTCGCTTGTGAGACATAGTAACGGGCGGGGACGGACAAAAAAAGGGTGATGTACTCTTTCTTTATTTCGGAATCCGTGAAGCCGTAAAACTGCACAACAAGGACAGTTTTTAGACTGTGTGGCAAATGAGGAATAACCACATGATAAGAGAGCTCCCAGTTAAAATATAGATGATGAACAACTGGTCAAAATGTAGGGAACAACTAATGATGCTGGAACCAGTATCTCAATGACAAGTAGTGTTGGTAGCAGTGATAACATAGGTTGGCTAGCGCTTCAGTTACTCAAACTATGTCACGCCGAAGATCACATATTTTAATTCACATCAGACTCATTCCATCTAACTACACAGGGTGAACGCCACTGCTATTTGAAACATCAAATTCTATGAGCATCATGATCATGAATACAACTTAAAATTACCAGTGTCTCCTCATTAAAATTTGTATACAACATTGAACATTCTCAATGAGGACAATCTACTACACCAAACTCGATAGTCTGGTGGCGCGTGTGTCGATTCATGTGAGCAGGAACTCTGGTTCCGGGCATGTCAATAAGGGCAGCATTCCACACTCAGAACACACATAACACAGTGAGACAGCTGTTGGAATATCTGGACATAAAGGTAAATTTTCCAGCCAAAGAACACGTTGGCAAATACACATTTGTAGTGCACACACAGGATCAAAGGAGGACAGTCTATTCACGCACATATCAACGACAATTATCAAAGCCAATCACATAACATAGTGAGAGGGCTCTTGGAACATCTGGGAAGAGAAAGTAGTTTCTTAAATATCAAGCATGTGTGCTGTGGTCAAGAGTTTACACCCATAGTGGAACAACTGACGCTTTACACATATACTCACAAACAATGGGGGACGGTATCCTCACTCTGCATATAATCTTTCTACTTCAGTCTACATAAGTAAACTGAACTATTGGTCTCCTTTGCTATACCTGTTGGAGGGCAGAATTTTGAGAGGTTAGGTCTCTGATGCAGAAGCAACACTAAGAGGAGAACAACAAATTATCATTCATGCCAAAATCTCACGGGCAAACACGACGGCTTATTCAGCCGTGGAATAACCAGAGCTTGAAGTTAATGAATAAGAACACAGCCGATTAGCCATGATAACCTAGACATTATAGAAGCCATCGTTTAGGTCGGCAATTCGGATTGCTCAATTTAAATTGTAGGTGAATTATTCCCCAGGCAAAAATGAAAATCTGAGCTGTGCACTGGCGATATGAATTTCTTAACACAAGCAATCTGTTCGTGTTTCTATTTGCTTACGTATTACAAGTTCCACAGTTTAAATTTACTTGAGGCAAGATGTTGGCTGCAGCCATTTTTTAGTTACAAAAAAGAAAAAACTGCGGCCTCTCTCAGAGTGCTGGCTGCCTTAACTTGCACCACTTGAAATACGAAGTTCCTAGCGTCACAATGCGGCAAACTGGCTAGAGAAAGCACTAGAAATTCACAATATCACAACGGCTAGTCTGACTCAATGTAGGTGGTTCGCCGGCTGCTAGAAGCATCATGAATGCTCTAGGAACCGGCTGTTCACCGCTATCTAGCACAGGGACAACACATAGAAATAAAGTAGACTAAAATTGGAGTTATAAATTCTACAGGCAATATTTCTAACACACACAATTTACACTAATGACACAGAACGAGAAGAAATTGGTGAGGGAGCCATCCACTCCACGGCTACAGCCAGACAAAGATGCTGCGTTGGGCTTCCGGACCAGCGCGGCTGTCCGCGGCGATGTTGCCATAGATCGTGTCGGAAATTCGCGTCTTGTAAGACGCGACAACGATATTCGTTTTTAGGGTTGCACCTTTTTACATTTGGTCTAGTTTTAATTTAGCATATTGCATATCACTAGTTACTTCTAAAGTTCAGCAAGCATTTATACTTGAATAATATATCGATCGATTGATTGTCTACATCTTTCTGATGGCTGATAGCCAGAAGCTTGATTTCAGGAGTCCAATTTTGAAACGAGTTACCTCGTAGTAGCTGCACAGCTAGTTGTGTAAGTTCTTCAAAGCTGACTTGGCTACTTCATGTGCCATTTGTACAACACACAATGTAACTTCAAGTTACGTAGCTCTAACTTCTGACAGCAAAACTCCAACGCCATGAAATGTTTGAAAATTCTACGTCATGCAACTAGATGATTTTGTGTGGTATCAGGCAATCCAATCACCAGGTCAATGCTTTGGAGGTAAGTCGTCAACAAAGTACCGTAGCAAATGATATAACTAAAATTCCTGAACTCCAGGGAAATTTCTGAGTTTGTTCGATAATTTATTACCTGGTAAAGATAATTTATTTTTTTATTCTCCAGTTTAAGGAATACTTTATGAATAGTGTTATTACGCGATGCACGATTCCCATAATTCCTTTAAATAAATGTACAGCCCAAAACTTACATTATGAAAGACAAAGAAGTTCGATTTCCTTGCATACTGTAAATGAAATCCTGCTTTTAAAATTACGAATTCGAGTGAATTCTACAATGAAATGATCGTAGGGCCCATTCGAGCAGTTACTTAACGTTGCAACGAAACAGCGTTTGCAAATGAATAAAAACCGAGAGGAAATAGTTTTCGAATTTTTTTTACATTCTACTTCAAAACGGCGATGTATGTATGTATGTATGTATGTATGTACCCTATACTACAAAAAAATTATAGCTTCAAAGAAAACTCGGTAACGCTATTTTTTTTTCAAACGTACAAGATAGTTAGAGAGTCAGAAAAGGGTTGCGTTTATTTTAAATAAAATTGGGATTTGGATGTGAAGATGTAGAAAGACCTGTAAAATTCATATGCAAATTCAGTCCTTAAAAATTTCTCTTTCGATAAAGCTGATATAGTTGTCTCTGATAATGAATTTAAATGCAGGATGATAATCCCAGGATTCAGTCATTTTTTTCGTTTCTTCTTTAACTAACGACTTGTCACCAAAATAAAACGTCCCATCTTAAATATATTTTATAAACTTTAATTCTGAGAGTGTAAAATAAGGATATGAATACCAGGAAGCAATTTAATCTCGCAATGCTAACGACTCACATCTAACAAAAATAAATGAGCTTCTCAAAAGCAGCAAACGAAGTTCTTATTTCTTACGGCAAAAAAAAATCATTTTGTTTATACATGTGGTTTTACGGAAAAAATTGCTTAAATATTCTTTGCATGCACGTATTCGTGGCGCTTATTTTAAGGGTGCTAGGGAGTTAAAAAACTTTCAATAGATTGTAAAATATTGTTGGAGTTATTGCCAGTGTTTATAATTTCTTATGAATTTCGCGTTTACCCTTTTCCAGAGGCCTCAGTGAGTAATTATTAACTATAGTCCGTGTACGGCTGCTGAGTGTGCTTTGACAAGCTGAAAAAATGTCTACAGCTGAAACAACAAAAAAATTAAATTTATGCATTATTGAATACAAATTCTGAACAGAGATGAAAGTTTCTTAGCAATTCATGGGAAATGAATACTTTTAAAAATTTACTGAGAATTAAAGCTTTTGAAACACAAATTATTAAGAAAACCTCCTCAGAATTTAACTTATTTAAAATATGAATTGAATTCTGACACAGATTATCGAAAAAACTTAACATACACGAGATTTTGCGTCAGAACAAGCGTCGATTGACGTCACAAACACTCAAGTGGCAAATGAAGCTCAAAGCAGCTGCGTCAAATTTCAAATAAGTTTGAAGAGGCTCTGAAATGTTTGACTAAATCACTTGAATGTTTTTTAATTAAGGCCAGTTGTTAAAGGTAAATGAATATTTTGCGCTTGTGAAGAGAAAAAGTTAGTTCTCTGAGCTCCGAAATACCGCGGTATCTTATTTCGTATGTTAGATCTCGATTTCTTTTTCTGTTAGAAATGAGTTCTGATGCAAGACAAATTACAACTATTTGCTGTAGAAAAGCATGAGGTCAGTGTAACAGCAGTAGTAATAAAAAATGCGTAAACCCTTTTTTAGAGCCAGCAGCGAAATTGTAATCCTATAAAACTCAAAATTCAAATTTTAAATTTTGATCCTTTAATAACTTATCGATATCACTTTGGTTTTTTCTATGTAACTTAAAATTCAATTGAGAAATTTCAAGAAAAAATTAGTCGTGTAATATGCATTTGTTGAAGGAATAACTCCATAAACATATGTACCTAAAATAATTACGTTGTTTTCCTAATTATCCGCAGTAATAGTTCGCCATTGTTACCGCTATTTACTTCAATTAAAGTACAACGCCATAAAATGATCAGTTTTAGTATAGCAATTTTCTAGTATCGAGTGATGTTTTTACCCCTGGCATGTAATTACTCGCTACAAACTATCTAAACTCTAATGCGATGCATTGATATGCCAGATATACTACAAATGAGATAAAAAATTCTTTATTTTAATTTTGGGGAAGGAGTATTTTACTCAACGATGTACCATTAAGATCCCAGTTCCAGGAAATTATGAGTCAGTAGACCAGGAAAAGAAGCACAATGGGAGAGCATATTGCTCGCGGTATAGTGTCATGTTCTTCTGAGTGACCACTCTCGGTCGCTGCCTCGGCCACATGAAGTGTTGCAGCGCTGTCCAATCACGATTGGCTCACATGGGATCAGTTGTAAGTCCGGCCAGCGGACGTTCTGTCTCGATTGCCTGATCATAGAAATTGGAAGGGACTTGGTACTTTTTCAGTATATTAGTAGGTGTATTATACTGAATAAGATGATCTCTGGTATTGTAACTTTCGAGAAAACGTTAGTTGCAAGGCTACCTGTATTATAAAACTTTTGAACGTCCAATTCTCCATTACTTTTAATGAAGCTAATACTCTGGCTCGTTGTGTTGCTTCTTCTACCCTACGCACTTAGAAACAGTATAGTAGGGAGGCATTCGCCTGAAAATATGGTAAATCATTCCTCATTACAGTACAACTCATAAGTTTATAAAGCACGTCCAATATATTCCAGAGTGAACCATAAAATGCTAGGATTTTATGAAGACAAACGAATATTAAATTAAAATACATGAATCGCCCTGAAGAGAATTTGTTGCTTCAACAAAACACCACCGAAAGATAAAATGCAAAAATTTCAATTTCACTAACATCTTCTTCACTAGGTTGGAAAGATACAGATTCTACTTAAGTCGTATGAAAACAATCTAAATGCTGAGCTCAAAGCAGTATAAGAAATATCGATCCACTCAAGCACTATATCATCAGAGCTTCTAATGAGGTACCCATCAGTCGTTAAACGATATTTATGTATTTCACATTTATGTATTTCACAAAATATTAGGATGTAAAGAAAGACTGAATCAATTAATTTGTGAGGCTGAAGATGTCGTAAAGTATCGGCTTAAGAAATGAAATCTTTCGTGAGCCATTGCAGTAAGTTAAGAATGCAGTTCTCTGTAGAAATTTATGAATGACAATTCTGGCTTCGCTACTGGCGCCAGTTCAGACGGCCATCTGAACAGCACGAAATTTAGTTGCAAATTTATCGGGCATAGTCGTAACTTAATAAAAACAGTTGCATTGTCACATTGTCAAGTAGATTTCATACGAAGTACTTCATGGTAAACTTCAGATCATAATTCATAACTGATGGAGGAAAAATATCATGAACTTGCCCTAATTCTCGAGCAAAATGTTCAATTTAATAATACACGCCGTAATAATAATAAATTAATATATGCGTAATAGTACTCGTTCCATATATGGCGTAAGATTTTACTTTCTCGCAACTCCGGCCACTCAGGCCATGTCACAACGTCGAAATGAAGTCCGTGTAAAATTTCGGTTTATTCAAAATGACCCAATCTCTTGATGACAAATTTGAAACGCTGTCTTTGAGGTTCAACAATTTACTGTTCTTGCATCGCAGTATTTGATCGAAATCACTTTGTGTGCTCTCTTTTCCATATCAGATAAAACTTTAATTGGGAATATGAAGCCAAAATTTACTGTTTTCCTGAGACTTTATACATCAAAAAAACTCTTATGTTAATTTTCATCAAAAAATTTCACGAACGTTTTCCGTTTTTCTACAAGAAGATTTGTCCAAAACCTTTCGTAGATGCAATTACAATCTTTCAAAGATTAGTTGTTCTTTTGAAAAAACATGGAATGGTCCTCAAGGGCACACGTTCTATGGAAAGAAGGCTACTATAAGAAGACATAAGAATGGGAATGGTTACTTTTACCTGGAAAACAGTAATGCAGAATGTTTTCCAAGGCCGTATTCTGTTAACCCTTCACTGCATGGTGTGTCGAATATGACACATACCTGATTTTTTTGTGTATAGAAATAATTAGCAGAGAAATGAGCATTTCTACGGCTTGTATCGCAAACGAGACACTCTGTCCACGAAATGAACCCGTATGATGCGTGCTAGATGCAACCGGCCTCTAGCAGTAATGCTCAGTTTGGATGCCAACACAGCCGAGTGTGGATGTCGCTGCAGCAGTACCATTATGTTCATAATAGAACCATATCATGCAATTTATTGGCGAGTAAAAATTTGGGTTTGTGTATAAGTTATATTACTTTGATTCTATGATTAGAAACATTAAGAATATATAAAATAATTATATTTTATGCAAAGTTTTTAGTTTGTTTCATATATAGTACAACACGATTTTGCTGTATATTCCAACTCGGGCCAAATTTGTGTCGTAAATGAAACAAACCCATGTATTCTTTCATTACCACGAATAATTTTAGCTTTATTATATTGTTTTAATGTTGTTAAATATTAAAATACATATTCAAAATACATTGAAACTATAATCTGAAAAATATATTATTATTTTTATAATAAAGAATGCACGATAGATGCACAACATTAGCGCATTCGTCTATCCTAAAAATTTTGTCAAAAACTGTCTCGCGGTTGCATAAAATGTATCACACAGTAATATTGTATAGAAGCTTAACAAAAAGAAATTTTTATTCAGTTTTATTTTCAGAATATTCGAGTTTGAAGTGAATTTTCACGAGAAACGATCGGGGCCCTCATCTTGGAGGTGGGGGAAGGAACTAACGGACTAGATTTGGATGAAGATTTGAAATTGGAATTGGAATCTATGAGGAAGAAGTTGAAGATCGTTTGGGAGTTGAGCAATCACAGGAACAGATTGAAAAATCAATAATAGCAACGCAACACAACGATTCCACTCTGATCTCAAATGAAACTCGCATTACCATCTATGAAGTAAATCCAACTGCTCTGAAAATTGTAAGCAGTGATTCTAAAAGAAAGAGCTCTCCTGGAAATGTTATTTGGAAGTAAAAATCTCATGATACCTGAAGAGCACGTAAAATTCAAGGGACGTAATGAGCTAACCATAAAAATGAAAAAATTAGGGACTCCTAATGATTGCCGCAATATTTTTTTCAGTGATATATGATTTCAATAATACTTAAAGAAATACATTCTTTCACTGGTCTGAAGGATCTCATTCATGTGCTGGATAGTGATAAGCTTGATGTTCAAGAATGTATAGAGATCTGTATCATCATATCCTACGTCATATCTGTGCGCCTGGGATTATTTGAGCAGCATCATGTGCAACTTATCCAAGAAATAATGTCCCTTAACAGCTTCAAACTGTTTAGGAGCTTTTTATACTTTGCTTATAACACTATAACTATTCCAAGAGATGATACTTGCACCGAGCAATTAATAGAGGCGGACAAAAAACGAGGACCCTTTGTTCATGTCCCTGTGAAAAAAGTTCACCCAGAAGGATTTCCTCAATAGCCTTAGCCAAAAAATGAATGCCGCCGCTATAAAATACCTGATTCCAAGTTCCAGTCATACATCAGGGTTCCAAATGTCTTGTATATCTTTGTCAAATTAAGAAAATTATGTCTCGAAAAATATCTCTAACATGAAAAACTTGTGTTAGACCTAAAAAGACTTATTGACATGTCACATGGAGAATTATTGAATTGTTTTCTTCTAAATTTTGGCCTAATTGTGTACTCTAATAGATCTATAAGCGATTAAAAATTTTAAATCAGTCAAGTAACTGATAAATGGAGCTCGTTGTATTTGTTTCATAAACGACTCATACATCATGCTTGAAGACTTGATCTTCGTGTTGTGTCGTTTATGACACACAATGAAAAATATATAATAGAATGAAAAAATAATTGGCTTATGATTTGAAATGCTAAAAAGATGTATATTAAATAGTTTATGAGAATGCAACAATTTTTTCTATTTCCAAAAATAATTCATGCAGTGAAGGGTTAAATGGCATTTCTGCATTAATCCAACACTAACGGGAAATATTTGACTTTCTAACGTAATTAAAATAAAGTTCTTGGTCACCAATAATTTTGAAATAGTATTAGCGTGTTCTATTTAATAATAGCAAATTTAGCTTAATAATCAACGTCACTTTTTATTTTAGCGCCAAAATATTAGGATGCAGTTTTCCCCATAGAAAATGTGCGATAATAAGACGGCTTAAACCCTAGTAAGATCTCTCTTCATTATACTACATTCCTCGAGAATTCTACCGCGCAAGAATCAATTCTTCCGTCAGTGACAAAGTAACTTCAGCACTTAGCCTCCCGAGGCCAAGAAGGCTTTGCTGGCGTCGCTTAAAAGTTATAATTGAGCTGAAGGACAGAAGTGTTTGGAAGTTTGAATGATTTGAAGAAAACTCCGAATTTCAATTCTGTAGAATCATGAGTGACCAAAAAATCGTTACCTAATGTGATCAATTTTTGTCTCTTACGTCATGTTTTGGATCGGAATATCCGTGCACTTGAGGCAAGTTTGGCCTAGATTTGATGATTGTTCAACATTCAGGTCCGCTGTAGGGGCGTAGCCTCCTTGAAATTATATTTACCGCTGAAGTGAGAGAAACAGGTTTTATTTGGTCTCAAATCAAATTTATATCGAAAATGACATCTTTATACATGCTCTATAATATAGTTGCAACGCTGAGACGGGCCAAAATTATGAATCCAAATAGTTAAATGTTTTTATTATTTATTCCCATACACCCCTCAATAGGACGCCGAAAGGAAGTCAGCAATCAATGAAGTTACAGGCGACGGTTTTGAAAATTTTATCGTCATGAACATAAAGAAAAAATAACATAGGGAAGAAAATTATGTATGGAAAAGAAGCGACATATCAGTTCCATACAAAATGCTAGTCTCTGTTGTACAAAATCTCTGTCACGCACTGCAATCATCACCAAAATGCTAGGAGTTGATGGACAAACGCTGATCATCGAATATCACCACCTATTAAGATTTATTTCAGATTCCGAATCATCGGAAAGCATCAGCGAATACAAGAGCATCTGAAACCAGGACTTTGGTCTGAATTGTCGAGAGTGGGCATCTGTGAGGCAACCAACGAAACAAGACAGGGCTTCTAAATAGTTTAATTAACAAATGGTTTGTATGAAAAATAGTTAATTTAGCAAATTGTTTATAAACAAAGTTTATTTAAAAAATTGCTTATTTAGCTTGTAGTTTATCTAACGAAGAGTTAAAATATTTGGCAAACGGTTTATTCAGCAAGTAGTTTATTTAGCAAATAGTTCATTTACCTAGCGAGAAGACACTCGTCCTATTGACCAGCAGATCTTAGTTTGCTCATATTTAACATCTAGTCCATTTTCCTACGGTTATTATCACCCCCATTGTTCTAATTATTTTGGCATATTGATAGAACTAAATCAATAGCTAAGAAAAGCAATATCTTTCCAAATATTGAGTCAAACATGAACCACCTTTAACTCTTTTCCACATAATTTTGATACGTAACGATTCACGTACGTAACGATTCAAAACTTCAATAAAGTTCAAACTTTAGTTTCAAAAACATTATTTGATTTATTTGATAAAACATTACTTATTAAACTTGATTCGATTTTAAAAACTTTATTAATAATTTTAAATTTTAAGGAAGACTTGTATGGCCTCTACAGGAACTCCCGTTAGCTACAATAGAAGCTGTACTCGGCCAGGTGGTTTCTATACGTGATTCAGAACAAGGTTCTCGTAATGATTTCAATTATTACATTAATATTATCGGTAAATCTAAAATTTTTTATTAGCAGTATTGTCAGTAGAAGCACCGTAATCAGGAGAAAAAACCCTTTGGAAGATAGTTATTTATAAGAAAAGGAATTAGAAGCAATGTTGCAAATGAGTATGTGGGTTCTACCACTAGAGCCTTACATATTCGCGTTGCAGAGCATGCCGGCCGAAGTTATCGCACTAACCGTCCTCTTGCTGCTCCTTCTCACTCAGCCATACGAATCCATGCTGAAAGTTGTAACCTTCCTGTAAAATTAGAGGACTTTAACATTTTAGCTGCTGCTTCAAACCCCGTTGATTTGCGCATTATTGAATCTCTTTATATTTTACAACGCAAGCCTTTTATAAATGACTCCCAATCCGCTTTTCCTTTGCAAATAGTTTAGGAATTTGATTTTTTTAAGTATTTTTTCCTTTTAGGTTTTCTTGTTTTCTCGATATTGTCAATATGTAAATATTTTATTTTTTTCAGAGAATTTTGTTGAGAATGACTCTGCGAGTCGAAACGTTCAATTTTACCAGTAAAGCTTTTAATAAAAAATGCAAAGTTTCAAAGCCTTATTCCTCGCTATTATTTTCATAGTTAAATTTTGTAAAAATACAAACCGACATGTGCTTCCAGCAATGTTGCAGCAAAGATTATTATTTTGGATTCGATTTTGCGTTATAAAATTTACTGCTATCTTAAACTGAGAAAAGAAATCTTCACGATATTCGTGGAAAAAGATTCAGAGACCGAGATTTTTACGAAGGTTATTATTACTGTATTAATATCATCATCATGATAAACAGAAGAAATAAAACTCTTATAGAAAATGATATCTGTGGAAAAGGATACAAAGGCCATGGTTACCGTAACAATTATCAATATATAATTGCAATATTATTATGATTATGATTTAGGTAATAAACAGAATAAAGAAGACTCTTTGGAGGAAATTTATCTATGGAATGGGAACAATCAATGGACAATAAGCAGTTTGCAACGATATTTCATTGCAGAGTACTGGCAGAAAAATATGTAGAGCAATGTTGGTAATAAAGGAATATCATTTAAAATTATTTCATTTTTTCCTGGAGACTTGGGGAAGATATAATGAGATTAGCAAACGTGCAATGGATGGTATGTGCAACGGAGAGTATCACTGAACAATGAAATTAAGAACAAAGAATAAAAGTCGATGTCACTTATGTTGGAGGATCGTAGCAAGTTGCTTCGGCTTAACGACAAATCCAACCTCACAAGAGACTCCTGCAAACTGTAGTAGTACTTATAAGGTAATTCTTAGGGGCTTCATGACTGTAAAGAAGTTTTATTTTTTCAAGCACTGAAGATGGAATAATTATATCCGAAACGTTTGCGTCAATAAATGTCCTGCAAACGGTGTTGCTTACTCGGCGGCGGTAGCTTTAATATGTCATTGTTTTGTGAGCAGCGTTGGTGATTTTCTGCGCTCGCATATTTTTCCCTGAGGCTCGCAGTCGTTATGTAAAATTAAAGCAGTGTGATGCACGAACAACATCGTTGGTTGTGATCATCTTAATGATTGAAAGTTGTGCGTCTTGTTGTATCGCTAGCAATTAATCGTCTTTGAATAGTGCAATTCAACGCATTTTGCTCGAAAAACAGAATTACATCAATCTTAAATTTACGAATAAATGCACGGCGAGTTATTTAAGTGATCCTAAAACCACGGAGAAACTGAACTCACAAATACAAATCCCTTCAGTCTTCACTCCCTTCCACTGCCGAGAGAAACAATCCTCCAAAGCCGCTCAAATCAGGGGATCACGACGGGAAGTTACGACCGTGAACTGCTCCAATTAGTTGATGGATTATGGTAATGGAGCCGATATCGGAGCCGTGGCAGCTCTGGCGGCTCCCTGGCAACTGCGGTAATTTCAATGTTTCCTGTTTTCTAAATGCGTTGTGCAGATTTTCTCAATTCCAAGAACAGGGAGAACGAATGCTTTGAACAGATTTTCATCTTTTTCAAAATAAGGAAGAACACATTCATTTACCGACGCGCTTACGATCTGTTTGCTCCATTTGCAATAGCGGTAATTTCAGGGTTTCGAGTTTGTCAATAGCGAGGTGCAGCTTTTCTCTCTTTTGAACATTTGGCGAGCGCCCTGGAATTCCGAAACGTTTAAGATCGTATCGAAAAACGATGAACTTAATTTACGAAACATTTATTATTTAGTAAATCGCTACCGACATGGAAGCTAGGCATACACTCTTGCAAGGTAACTTAGAAAACAAACGCATGGCTGAGAAGAACAAGAATTTCGTTGGCACAAATGAACCCTTCTACATGAAAACCATAATCAATTTTGGCGCAGAAGTACGACAGCTATCGTGATGCAGCGTTACATATCAGGTCCGCTTTTACAGCTGTATTCTTGCACCGATGTTGCGCGCGTCACTGTAATAAACCCGTCGGTTAATTCCACCGATTGGATACGATGCACAGTGGGCGTATACAGCTATGCCTACCATTAAACTATTGTGTGTTTTTTTATCAGTATGCTCTTCTATAGTGCTCGTATAGTCTTCTGAGTGCGGAATATCTAGCGGCCGTAATCGTCCTTCGCTGCAACCAGAACTATTGGCGCAATGTACTGCCTCAAATCGACTTGAAGCGCCTTACTGCTCCAAAATGCAGAAAACCGTTGGAGACGCTGGTCCGATTTTAACTCCGAGAACAGCTACTCTGACATATATGAGTGCAAGATGATTATATTCAAATTATATTCCTTTTATATAATCCTCTTATATTTATCATATTTAGAAACTCTATCGTAACTTTCAGTAATAAAGGGCTATCGATCACCTCACTCCAAATTATACCAACACACATTTCTACGGATTTGGATAGCAATTCTTCCTTCCCCTACACCAGCTTCGGCCTGGCTGAGATAATGAGCTTCAGGCAGCTTTGGATCAGAGGCATAAATGGACCCATCGTCTTCCTTTAGTTGTGCGAAGCCATTGCGCAGCCCATTCTTTCATCTTGTTCCCAAACTGTTTACTTTGCACTCGTTTCGACCCCCTTACTTCCAACGTGATCCAAAGTCTGTATTTTCAACTATTGAGTTCAAGTACTCCTCACTCTCAGCGTGTTCTTAGCTCCTTTCTTCCTACGTGATCTAATGTCTATATTATCAACGGGTACGTTCTCTACTCCTCACTCTCAGCGTGTTCTTAACTCCATTCTTCCTACGTGATCTGAAGTCTATATTATCAACTCGTACGTTCTATACTCGTCACTCTCAGCGTGTTCTTAGCTCCTTTCTTCCTACGTGATCTGAAGTCTATATTATCAACTCGTACGTTATATACTCCTCACTCTCAGCGTGTTCTTAGCTCCTTTCTTCCTACGTGATCTGAAGTCTATATTATCAACTCGTAAGTTCTGTACTCCTCATTCCCAGCGTGTTCTTAACTCCTTTCTTCCCATTCTTACTCCTATTTTTTTTCATTTGAACGCCTGTCCTTCAATTTCCAGCATCGAGCTTGTTGCGTTTCTGCCGATGATAGCCTCGTAAATCAGTCATGTGTTTTAAGCTCAGTGCTTCATTAGTTCACTGGAGTGTTGGAGCTTGGCCGATGTTTGCCGTCCGACCTCCGGCCCCGAGGTGCAGTGTTGACTCAAACAAACCTTGTGTTACTTCCTGCCTGGAGGCCGCGTCCGTGGACTTGTTTTGAAAAACAGAGCGTTCGCAGAAGCATCCATGCGATGCAAGAACAGGTCCATGGCCGGGGTGTTTCTTGGATGTGCTTGATGTTCATCGTAGCGAGCACTGAATAAGATTAGTGGAATTGAGAGAAACATTGAAAAGGAATAGTGGAACTGAGCAATGCCCCATATTTGTTAGTAAAGCTATTAAGTAGGTTTGATAGCCAAAATATTCTTGTTTTCTATATCTATAATAATAGAACTTTTTTTGAATAGGAATAGAGGAACTGAGCAATGCCCCTTATTTGTTAGTAAAGCTATTAAGTAGGTTTGAAAGCCAAAACATTCTTGTTTTCTATATCTATAATAATGGAACTTTGACTAGGAATAGTGGAACTGAGAAGTGTCCCATATTTTTTAGAAAAGCTATTCAGTAGATTTGAAAGCCCAAAAATTCTTGTTTACTAGATCTGTTCCGTAATTTACAAGCAAATAATCAATAATGTGAACAACCTGGAGACTTCGATAAGTACTATTGTTATTTTGAATATCACAGACGGACAGGATGAAAAGAAAAGTATTCTAAAATCGTGAAAAATTCACCACTACGATAAACAAAGATATAAAAAAATGCACTATCTTGTGGTCCCATTATATCAAGTTGAGCCTTGCTATTAGTGGGTGAAGTTGTGCTAAATGTTCCCGCATTTCGAAAGTTTCCATGGAAACGCAATATATCAAAAGAAAAACTACTCCTAGCTCTTACCTCAAACTTTTTGTTCAATTAAATTAAGCAGGTATTGGTTATTAGCAAAATATTTGTATCATGAAATACGTAGTAAACCGGAACATGGAGAAAAATTTTTACAAAAATATTTAGAAAGTCATGCACAGACTACGGAATGTAGCAGTACAGGTAGTTTGTACAAATCTTTCCCTCAATTCTAGTTGGTTTTAAAGCGTTACTAGCTGCAAGCATTGTGTGAATACTAAAAAACAATTTTCTGAATTTATTTTTCCTAGTTTATTAGCCTATGGGTTAAATGCTAGTTTTAAAGTTGAATATCTAAGTAGTCTGGACCAATTACAAAAATCCAATGACACCAATTACAAAATCAATTACATCTGCAAAACGATGCTCGCGATATATTTTTAACTAACTTAACGGGAAACAAAAAATTTGTCTTGATTTTAACCCCGTTCTGAACGCAAGTTTCCCGTGCAAACAACAAGTATCAGTCAGAAGAGATCTTTCTTGGAAAATGGTAAGGTCAATTCAATTTATTGAATTTATATTTCAAACAAAAAGTCCATAGGATTTATCTCACAGATGTAAGAGCAAATAATGAGATTCAAATATTCGATAAGAAGACTCAAAATATTAAAGGCTTGTTGCAGGGAAACGCGATCACAACGACCTCAAATCACGACGATAAATTGCGATGTTCTTTACTTTGGTCGGCAGCAGATCTTTGCCCTGAAAACAGAAGTAAATAGTTACCCACACATCCTTACAGATTCTTTTGCGGTTTGCTTCAACTGTATAAATGACTTGACTGAGCGAATTGAAATGAGTCTTCAGGGCTTAATGCTTCTCATCATTCCTACACTTCAGAGTGTCACAATTAAGTTAGCACTAGGTGTGAACTCGGTATAATCCCACAAAATGTACTTAAAAATGTTCTGAACTTGTTTTTACTCCGTTAGTTTCATAATCCAATTTGATTTTTGCACGATCTATATACTTTAGAGCAAATAAACAGCCTGATTCAGTCTCGAAGCATTGAAGAATTATTTCTCTGAGAATTATTTTTCACCGATTTCCTATTAACGCATGATAGGTTTTCTACGCAAAATATTTTGGGAGCTGTTCGAAGTGAATTTTTTGGTCATGTTTCATATTAAAAATATCTTCAAGCTCACCAAGCAACTGAATGAAATCGAATTCCCCGCAAAAATTTCACAAATTGCATTAAAAAATCTAGAGGAGCGTTTCATATGTTTGAGCATTTCAGGAGCAAACGCTGTTAGTTCTTTACGATATGCCTCGAAAATTCACTATGTCTCTCCTTTTTGTGATAGAAAATTAGAATTCACATGGATAAAATTGATTTCCCATTCATAAGTTTTACCGACGCGTCATGTTGGTCCGTGTACAATAGTTGCCGCAAAGGCAGTGCGTTAGACAGACAAATATAGCATCAATTTTTATTTTACATATAATAGAATCGTGTATTATGAACATACGTACAGTGGGGAGGATAAAAATAATAAAAAAAATCGATAGTGTCTTGAAGTCATCAGTAAACTCAAAATATTGATAAGTTACCGAGTAGAACCAGTACCACCAACAGCATCCTTTAACCCTTCAACGCCTCAGAGAACCGTACGGTCTTCTTTCTAAAATAACCTCAACATATTATATTTATTGTTAAATTTCTCTCTTAATTTATTTTTTGAAGTTAACTGTCGAGCGGCAGTTCCTTCCATATTTTGATGTCGGTGAAAACCTGATGCCAGTGCCAGTCAATTGACTTTGTTCGTAAAAACGACAATATACATAAGTTCGAAAATGATGTATAATTACGCATAATATAACAATCTACTTCTGCATCACTTGTGGTAAATAATTTGTTTAAATTGTATCGGGTAAAAATCTTAAAACAGTCGAGTGAACGACTTGTCTGCGAATCTTACAGAATCAAATCTGCCAAAGAATTTAGAGAATCCATGCACCGAAGGAGTAGAACTTGAACAAAATTTAGAAAACCACTTGATGTCTGCACTCCTGTCATTGTGAAAATATATTTTTGAGTTTTTTCAATCATCCAGGGGCAATATTCATTACAGTATCTTTATAATTTAACAAGTTTTATCATAGGTTGTTTAGTTTCTGGTTGGGTTTCTCATTTTGATAGGCATCAATATCATTATACATTGCTTCGAGTAATCCATTTTGAATTACATATAGAAGTAATTTCATCACTCACACCTGTCTTCACGGACATGTTGAATGCAATTCCTACAAATTCCATGGCGTGTTAGTAGAATTGAATATGTAATCACTGTCGATAACCGGTTATCACATGTATGCCACAGTTGTAAGTTCCATGGCGTGTTAGTCCAATTGAATATGTAATCACTGTCGATAATCGGTTATCACACAAAATTCTAACTTCATCAGAAAGATAGAGTTTGTTCTTTTCGTTATGCTGGAAAATTCTCTAAATCCAACAGTTAAAAAATACTAGAGCAAAAAATTCAATCATTGCGATGGAATATATAAAATTCCTCGAAATAATGTCTGCGCAAAACACAAATAACACTTATTTACGCATTAAAAGGACTCTTTTACTTCCTCACACCCATAATGCAAATAATTAACGCACGTTATGTGAGAATTTCTGTAAGCCCGAGTAAGCTTCATGAATTACAGAAACACTATCAAACCGCTCTAATTCCAGTTGGCTCATAGACTCCGCACCAACCGCATCGCAGAGTCGAAAGCAATCTCTCCATCACGAGATAATCTCTAATGAAAGTCGGCAGTCTAACGACTCACGCCGCTTGCGTAATTTTTAATTTGACTCGCAGTTTCAAATTGAGACGGATAAAGTACGTATCTGATGGAGTCTCTCTTTGAAAATGTTGATGTCTCTCGACGTTGATTACTTCAAGCGAAGCACCCTTGTATCTCTATCATCCTGAAAAATGCATAACATTACATTTTTATTCACTTTGAGGCCAACTTTCATTCAACAGAGATTTTGAACGATTAAATTTTTGTTGGATTTTGTACTTGGAGTTCTGAGAATGCTTGAAATGATAATATGGATAATAAAAGAATGTAATGATATGAACAAGTGGTTTCAGAGATTTTTGCAATCAACAAGCACACTTTATCTTTACAGGTTGAGATATAGGACGAAACATGCTTTCCCGTACATCGTTTTAGTATGTGAGTATGCGTATTCAAAAACAGATTTATCAAATATTTCGGCGATTTAAACAGATCGTGTCCAATTATATTCAGTTGTTTTGCTCCACCGTATATTTGATGTAGAGGAATTGAAAACGTGCCTTTGTTCTGAGTACAGATAAATAACTTAACCCAGCAAAAAAACACTCGAGGCCCTGAAGGTTGTTCGAAAGGACGATCATAGCAACGTTAGAGACATGAATGAACGGAAATTCTTCGTTTGAAAAGGATCAGTCTGAAAATCTTCGTAGTGTCAAATCATATCATCGAAATTTCAACGTAATAATTTGTGGATTACAAAGTAGTTTCACTTAGAAGAAGTGATTGGCCAGCTGTACAATGTCGTATTTTTTTTAAATGTTCCATACATCAAAGCGCATAGACAAAATAATTTCTTTTTTGTCTACATAAATGAACAATTTTAGTCAAATGTTTACGTTCTTTTCCTATTTTCCAGCCTGAGAAAATTAGAAATTACTGCGAAAAAATTCCAAAGTTGACGCATCACACGCTCTTTAAGCTCTCTGCATTCCGAAGACAAGCCCGCGGCTTCATTGGCTCATAACTCTGATAACAGGCCGTAACTTCAGGGAACCTGACCAGAGGAGCAGGGGTGACGTGTCTGCAAAAGCTGGGCCATAAGAGAGGTTCGAACACGGGCGTAAAACAACATCCAAATCTCACCTCGTAATCATAGCTGGCAGTCAAATATTGTGGTCCAGTAAACGCCGATCCATCACGATGTCATCACGTTACATGAACTGGATTTATTCTCGTGTAAAAGTAAGAACGCTTAGTTATTTTACGATAGTCATGTGACTTTTAGACATTATTTTTATTCAAATCGAGAAGAAAAATTCTTTTAATTCATCAACAGAATGGAACAACAGCTACTTTCATGCGAGAATGTCTTAGTGCGTTATAAAGTTTAGTTGACATCGACGAGCGAGCCACTCATATAAGTGTAAGATAACTCAGATTACCATCGTTAAAATAATTTCTCTTCATTTGCAAGAGATTACAAAAGACTGTATTGACCGGGAGACTTCAGCTGCTCAAGGGCTTTTTTCGTCAAAAGGATCTTCTTAATTTAGGTAGCAAAAGAACAGAAACAATAAAGTATTTTCCTGAAGTTCCGAAGCGTAATTAATTATACTATTTTCTAGAGGAAATTTGCTCTTTGTGCGCGGATTCATACTTCCCTTGTAGCTCAAACTTAAAGAATTGTTTTGATGGATAAGAACTTTCACAGGAAGGAGAAAACAACAAGAAGTTAAAAGCCAGTCCTTTCATAACATTATATTGCTTCGTTCTCAGTGGAGATTAAATTAGCATAGCTTAGCCAAGAGAGCAATTCCATCTTCCCCCAACTACCAATCAGCTCTGATGTTACAGGCGCATAAACCGACGCCAGCGCCGCTCTCGAACGGATGCGCATCACGAAACTGACGTGCAAGAGCCTCGCAATATCAATTTTCACAACACTCGCGAAAACATTTCGCATCAAGAGCCATGAAATCCAAAGTAGCCAATTATGCGCAAGAATGAGTGTGATCTCCACGTAATCCTCCTTTTTCTCCTTTTTCCTATTCCTCAGTTTATGCTCAGTATTCTATGATTTTTTTAAACATAGTCGACCGCATCTGTGCAGATTAGCAAAAAGTAGCCCGCACAGCGCAGTTCAGGGCAGTTCAGCGCAGGAACGTTCGCGTGAGGGCAAGTCACCTCGCGGCGACCAAGGCAGTGGATACCGTTCAAGTGGATTTCAAAATCCATTTTTCACAAACAGCTCATTATATTTTATTCCTTTCGAAAATTGTGCCCTAATGTGTTCTTCGAAGTTCATTGTCGAGTGGCGGTCACCTCTTTGTTGTGATTTCGGTGACTACACGATTCCAGTGCCAGTTTAATAATGGTGGTTGTGATAACGGTATTGTGAGTACAAAATGCGCAAGTTAAAGGGGAAATTCAAACGTTAAATGGTAAATAATGGGGGTTGTGAAAACGGTAATATGAGTACAAATGCGGACGTTAATGGTTAATGATGGGGGTTGTGAAAAGGGTAATATGAGTACAAATGCGGACGTTAATGGTTAATGATGGGGTTGTGAAAACAGTAATATGAGTACAAATGCGGACGTTAATGTTTAATGATAGGGGTTGTGAAAACAGTAATATGAGAACAAATGCGGACGTTAATGGTTAATGATGGGGGTTGTGAAAACGGTAATATGAGTCCAAATGCGGACGTTAATGGCTAATGATAGGATGTGAAAACAGTAATATGAGTACAAATGCGGACGTTAAAGGGCTAAAACTACGCCACATCAGATTGATCGATATAAAATGTTCAACACTGACATGTACTGAATACCTGTTAAAGCCATTTCAGAATAAACATGCTATGTGCTAATACAAATCTTAATAACACACAACTAATACAAATCATGGTTGTCATGCGGATTTGAAGAAGTCACATTGATAGTTGGTCAGACCGTTGAAAGTGATATTTCTAGGTCTCTCTCCAAACACTATCAAATAGAAATACTCGTTCAACTCCGCCTGGATCGCGCCCAATTGGGTAACTATAAAATTTGTAAATGTATCACAGTATTTAATACTATTCTGAGCACCTTTTAAGAATTTTTTTTAGCTTCAAGTATTGAATGCCATTTATTCTTATAAACTGAGACATTGAATTTTGTGTACTTTACTGACTGTCTTCCTGTTTCTTGTAAGCATTTCTGTCTCAGTTCGCAGTTTGCCTCAAGTTTTATCGTGTAACTCCGACGCCAGATTGAAAAGCTGATGTATCAAAGATCCAAAACTGTGAGAAATGTAATTGAATATCATTTTATTCACTCCTGTATACTTGGGGAAGATGTCCGAAAATTCATCAAAATTAGTACACGTATAACGAGTGTGATTACTAACCCTTTGCATTATGCTTGGCACCGGAATCGAGCTGCCTGAATGATCTAACATCCCAGAAAAGCAAAAAAAGGCTTTCCAAATTCTGTTTCTCGTGCAGTGAATTTGATGCGAGACGGATGTGCGCATGCCTCAAAATATTGCCTCTGAGAGCTGCAGAAACAATTCTCTGTATCCTCCACGGCCGCTGCACCCGATACAAAACAGCGTGAGTTTGGATCTCTAACGAATGTGCTCGTGATCTCGCCTCAGGCAGATTCAACTATCGTATCTGTGAGAATTCAGTGACAAAACGGAAGATCCTGAGCTGAAGGTTAGTTTGTCTTCATATTTGTTGAGAAAGAAAAAGTTCTTCGATTTGCAACGAACCTTCTATTGTTCGTTTCACTGAAATTCCTTTTCAGCACAATCTACTTTCTGTTTCAATTTTTATCTTGTTTTATGAACTTTTTTGATCTTGCTGCTTGTATGCCCTAAATGAAGGAACATCTAGTGCACAGATTGTCCGTCCCCGTTAATACATTCCAAAATAATGCTTTCTGTTTTTTCCTCTTTGGAGCGTCTTTGTTGTGACTAGGGAGGCTTATCGTGTCTTATCTATCTAAATGTTCTGGCAAATCTATGTATTCCCTTTGACGAACGAAAATGAACGAATACCTACCCTTTCTGAATTTAATTTGATTTATGTTCCAGGTAGAAAACTTTTCGTTGATCACCGTGCGTTCATCTGGAAATTGCAGTACATTTTCTGAAATTTTACTGTAATATTTAAGGGAATAGACTACATTTTAAAACATTGAAAACGCCAAGCATTTGCAGTGTTTGATGGAGGCGGGTAAAGTCAGTTAACAAGACAAAATTACGGTGATTACAGCTGGAAAGTCCAATATATAATAGAAGAAAACGAGTTATTTTGTGGACGTATCTGCGGTAATTAATTATTATATCTGTGTCGCTTTCATTTCGAGCAATTGAAAAGTAATAGATATTTTTTGTTGCCGGTCATCTCATCTGAACTGCAAAAACTTCATGTACAAACCAATCTTGTCATTAAATGCTGCTCATGCACAACTTTCGAGTAATATTAATTATCGTCTGTAAGATGCAAAATGCAGTCTAATGGCAATGAAACTTTGGCACATTACGTACTTAGTCCAAATTGGTCCTACACTCATCTAAGTACTGTCGTAGCACGCGTAAAGTTATAACTAAACTTTAAGCCCCGATCACCTCTTAGTCAATGTCACAGTGGAACATTTAGTAGCCCAGCAATAACTGGAGTTGTTTTCTATGATAGAAGTGACTTATCAACAACTGAAAAACGGCGAAAATTCGCATGAAATTGCTCTTATTTACTAAGAAAACATTTTGGAGTCCAATTCTATCATCAACTCAAAAATAAAACCATTATTCCTCTTAAATAAAAGATCACACTACAGTTAAAAGCTGCATTGAGAAATATTACGAAAAAATACGTCAAAGAAAAACGAAGACTCACTGCTGTCAAAAAAATGACACTGCTGTAATAAGGAGGTCTGCATCTTCTCCGCTCTCTGGATTTTCCAGAAAATTACTTCTTGGAATTAAGCATCGCGATCCGACATCTGTCAAAGCAATGAAACTCGAGAGTTTGACGTGTCATTCAGAGTATTCTAACGTCTTGAGAATGAAAATGAAAATTTATAGATTGAGTAGGGAATTTTTCTTTGATAACATTTACTGTCTCGTAATTTTTTACGATTATTACCTTTTTGATTAGGGACGTAGTTCATTAAAAAATAATTTAACTTTATAGTTTTAGCAAATCCCAGGCAAGTTTTTACTATTCGCCATTTCTTGTGTGCTTGTTTTTTATAGAAGCACTAAAATACTGAGATCCGTTGAATCTAATTTTTAAAACCATCGGGATGCATACAACTCCGTAAAAACCACAGTCATTATTGCAATCTTTAAATTCATCAATCAGTTCATTAGTCCATTCAGCTTTGGAGAAAGACAGCTGCAAAAGGTTTGTGTACAATTTTCAGTGAAATTAGCTATAGAAAGGGGTAAAAATCAAGTTCAATCGACATTCAAGGTTTACTCAGGAAAGAGATTTGGAACGGACACGTAAACCGCTGTAACGGACACAGGGTACAGGAACAGGACGAGCTTTTGGAACCATGAGCAGTTCAATACAACGTCCGAGATCCTGTCCGGGCATCGTCCATCCTGCAAAGGCATAAAACGCGAACCGTCAATGGAGCTTCCAGAGAACATCCATAGTACAATTGAAATAGCGTCTTCACCAAAGTTTAAAGTTTATAGTTTACAAGGCTTCAAAATGTTTACCACCAAAGTTTAAAGTTTATAGACGTCGAACGACAAGGTAAGTTTATAGACGTCGAACGACAAGGTAAGTTTATAGACGTCGAACGACAAGGTAAGTTTATAGACGTCGAACGACAAGGTAAGTTTATAGACGTCGAACGACAAGGTAAGTTTATAGACGTCGAACGACAAGGTAAGTTTTAATGCGGATTTATCATTAAACATGGGAAGCAGTCACCCTAAAGTTCACACCGTCCCCGAACAGCCCACTTGCAACTATGCACCAGACCAACCTCCGAGTGACGTCCGGGTGTTGCCGTCCGCTCCGAGATGCCGGCTGCCGGTCCGTCCGTCCTTCTAGCTCAGGGTTTACTCGTTCATTTCAATATTGGATGAAATTACGGAGTTAAAGTTGGTAGCAGAATTAACTTCTTGGTCGAGTGGACTCCATGAGGCACGCGTGGACTCCGTTGAGGTCCAGTTGAACTGCCAGATGACGGAGTAACCTTGCCGATCAAATGCGCCCGGCACATTCGGCTACAACCGAGGTCCAGCGCCCCAGCGAAGTGCTGACCATTTAACCGGAAGTAGAGTGGATTCCGGAATGCGCAGATAAGCGTTAACTCTGCGGGACCTGATGACGAACTGCGGGAATAGGAAGAGCTTCCACGCAAGTTAGTAGCGGAAAAGGAAAGTCGGTTCTAGTGCGTTACAATTGTGCTAATCAGAGGAGCGGTGTGAAATGAGTGACTTTAAATATTACTTTAATATTTTCTCCCAAATTGTTTTATTTTAATTCCTTTCAATTACCATTAAATTAATTATTTCAAGGAATTAAATTTTGCATATTGATGTAGCTTCGCCTGGGTCATGTTTAAAGTTACCTCAATTTTAGTCCTTATAGCTATAATGCAGGTAATCTGCACAGTTTGACTATAAGATACGTCTTGGGTACATTTGCGTTTCTTGTGGAAGATGGCTAATTTTGTACTGAACACAGAGCGATGGCAAGATTTATCTTTTAAAAAAAGTAGAAGCGCATGTGCGGGATCGTTTGTTCTTCATCGACTGCTTGGGAAAATTGCAAGATGGTAGGGCATGTACCATGATTTTTGTGAATAAAGTTCTCAGATTTGCATCAAGTGAAAGTTTTCTCTGTCAAAACATGGTGATACGTCGTGGATTTAAAAAATTTTTTGACCAATATTCTCTGGAACTCAGTTAGGTAACCTGAAAGTTTGTGAAGAATTTAACACAAATACAAAGAGTAGTAAACATAAATAAATGCTTGTGCGAAAAATAGCAGAATCATTCCACAATAGTATGTCTAAAATCAAAGAACAAGAACTAATGTTAAACGTATTTTCGCTCTGGCTACAACACTGATTTTAATTCTACTCTAGCTATGCAATCTAGGACCATTCTTGTGAATGAATGAACAGTAGAAAAACGACCTGACTGAGTTTTTACTGCATCGATTGAGAAAATATTTTTACGGAGACATTAGAATTTTTTTCTTGGCAAATTCAACTATGATTGTACCCCGCATGACGTATGCTTTAGAGGGAAGATAAAAAGAGTTTTACCGCTATCAAGCTGGCTTAGTTTTTAAAATATATCCATACTTAATTTCTTTAGAAAATTAATCTGTATTATAGCTACCAATTCAAAAATTATCACTTATTTCGTTCGTATATTATGCAATTTTCCTACAAGTAATTAAAAATCCCCTACCATAAAAAAAATAAATCATTCAAATCGTCCCAGTATTTGAAACGTGATTTGGAACAAATTCTGAGGTGTTGAAGTGAGGAGATGAAGTTCATTCAGTCTCCAGACACAACACCTCTGTACGCTCGTTGTTCACGCAACTCGGCGTCGGTACGAAGGTTTTTTTCCGTCCACTGGATCTCTCAGTCTAATGAGGTACCCTTGTGATGATAACTCCGCACTTTCTAAAAACTACACAGGGATTTTTGTGATGATGACTACCCACTTTCGAAGAGAAATTACATTCATCATTCAACGAGATAAAGGTGATGTTTTGGTACAGAAAAAAAGGCTAAAAAAAATTTACGAAAGATCTCAGTTTTGTAAGATGCACTCATGCGCACCTCAGATTATTTAAGGCCGTCATTTAATGAGTGAGAGTGAGGCCGTCATGTGACGATTGAGAGTGAGGCCGTCATGTGATGAGTAAGAGTGAGGCTGTCATGTGATGAGTGAGAGTGAGGCCGTCATGTAATGAGTGAGAGCGAGGCCGTCATGTGATGAGTGAGAGTGAGGCCGTCATGTGATGAGTGAGAGTGAAGCCGCCATGTGATGAGTAAAAGTGAAGCCGTCATGTGATGAGTGAGACCAACACTCATTAGCCTGCGGCGGGCAACAGCCTCCTGCAGCAGGTGGCGCAACTGCGAGCGGAGGAAATGTAGCGGCGAGTCGTCGTTGTATAAAATAGATATAGAATAAAAGTTTTAAAATCGTTAATAAGGTAATTAAAATAACAATACTATTAATTGTCCTCCTTTGCCAATCACCAATATGAATTTACCTCAGTGCGTGCTTCTTGTTGAGGGGTCGACATTGTTTTCCGCGCTGCTTAAATCTCTCTCCTTTTCAAAAGAAAAAGTTGATGAGTCGCAGAGCCTTGTGGGCGCGAGAGGAACTCGGATCGACGATCATCGGAAACGGTCGCTTGTAGTGGGCTGCCCTAATTCTACGCCGTAACGAACCAGTTGTCGCTCGCAACGGACTCTGGTTCTTATTTAATGCACCTAACCCTGGACGCTGCTACTCCGTCAGATGAGCTCTATCTGCAGAACGTAACTGCTTCAGCGAGCACAGCCGTGCTTGGATTATCTTGTCGCCTACGCATGGGGAGCTGGCCTGCCTAAGCCGGTTGGATGGTGACTTTGACACCGGCTACTCTGTACCCTTCTCTCTCATCGCTGTGACTGGGACTCGGCACCACGTCTTCGGGGGTTCTGATCAGCGTCGGCAAGTTACCAACGTATCGGCCGGAGACTGCGCACGCCAGCTTCATAAGCTGAAGGTATGTCACCCCTGTAACTTGGTGCACGTTACTGAGGTGTTCAGTGAGGTTGGTGGCAGCAGGGCACTATTGCTATTTATCCTGGCAAATTACTAACTAGCTACGACTTTTTTAATTACTATTACCGTTATCACTTGTCATAACTCTTATAACTGGCATTTCCTGCCCATAACTCTTATAACTGGCATTTCCTGCCCATAACTCTTATAACTGGCATTTCCTGCCCATAACTCTTATAACTGGCATTTCCTGCCCATAACTCTTATAACTGGCATTTCCTGCCCATAACTCTTATAACTGGCATTTCCTGCCCATAACTCTTATAACGGGCTGAAATTGCACTTTGGAACGGGAAAATTAATCTTCTGTTATTTTCTTCCCTTGCCAGGCTCGAAGAATTTCCTGGACTGAGGCTGGAGCGCCAATGCACATCCTCGTGCATTTCCAGTTTTTTGCGACAACAATTAATGTCACTAATAAAGCTCTAATCTAGTAAACTATTTTGATATATTCGTATTTACCATCCCCAAATAGTTCAGGATTTTCGAGAGTCGTTGAGGGGCGGTGCATCAGCATGGCCCGGGCCTGTCGGGCCTGAACTACATCCCAGGAATCCCAGGAATCCTATGAGAGTGAGGTCGTCATGTGATGAGTGAGAGTAAGGCAATGATGTGATGATAGTGAGGCCATGGTGTGATGAGTGAGAGCGAGGCCGCCATGCGATGATTATAGATATTATGTACAACACAATATTAAATAAGTTATGTGCGCCGGTGAGAAACAATAAAGGGCAGAACAATAATCCTTTTATTATTCATGTCTAACCTTCAAATTAAATGGGGTCAATGAAAAACTAAATGCATCATGTTGTTTGAAGCACTGCAGAACAATGTTGAATCGCAATAGGACAAACTTGCACAATAGGCTTGTTTGTATTTATCCACTTTACAACATTACTGTGTAAATGTTACCCCAACTTTCGTTTGAATACAAATTGTTGAGGCTGGATGTCAACTTGGAAAGCTTTATTGAGGTACAAAATGAGTAATTTGGATTTGAGTTTGATGTCACCAGGATGAGGCACTCAAAAGCTACATTATCAGATAAACAATCCTTAAACGAGTGTTGTGGAACAACACAATTTTTTAAATATATACCTCTAAATTATTTAGCAGCAAACACAGTCGTAAGCTGCATGCTTAGAATGCTTTTAAATTTTCCCATGCATTGTAAAAATATATACAGCCGACTAGGGCACTATACCAGGTTATGAGCAGCATGTGATTTTCATTCAATTGAAGCTCACAAATTTTGATATGTGAGTGTCATGACGTTTTAAATAAGGACAGCTTGAAGCTGATAAGCTTACCGGTATATCGAGGAATTATGTTTCAACGGCGCCTTCGATTACCTTCCCGGTTTTTTGAGGTATGACGTTTAACCAAAACCTTTAATTAACTTGATGGTTTACTAGGTGTGAGGTTTTAACAGAGCATTTAATTTATTAAATCAAGAAATTAGGTTTTAATGGAGTTGCCTTCAATTAAGTTGCCGGGACATTGAGCCTCTGGCTTGAACCTTCTGTTCGAGCTTACATCAATTCTATTTGAGACTTTACTCTGATATTGTGCTCTGTTTTGAAGGTCGGGCTTATAACCGCACTATTTTTATGGGGCTTTTCCCTGCTCCTTATTTCTTCAGAATGAACTTGCTGCAAATAATCGTTTAGAATTATGCAATACATACTGATCGAACAGCTGAATCTGAGCTGGCTATTGCAATGCTTCTTGACTTAGGAAACTCTTTTCGAGTTATTCTGATTTGTGAGCAGCAGATTTTACAATATACTGTATGAAGGCTTACTGATTTTTTTTCACGTATAAACCTCTAAAAACTAAATAACGTACCCTAAATTTTCTCCAGTTCTGTCAAAGTTTCACGTTAAGTTATAGCTTTACGCAGTAAACGTAATTGAAACCTGGAATGTGTTAGACACCAGATCAATTTCTAACTAATTCCGTCATCGAATCTTATCTCTAAAAAAGCACAGCAAGTAATACAATTGCACCATGACATATCTGTTGTGATCTTGTGAGTGCTACCAGGCTTTGCAATTTGTGTTCATTAAGTTAAGTTACTTTAAAAACCGAGTGAAAAAATCTTGAACAGGTATCACAGTTACAGCGATAGAGCTCGTTTTCAGACGGGTACAGTTGTCGAAATAATCTCATTGATGACTGTTGCAGTAATAGTGTTTTAGCTCGTTTATGATTTAATTCATAAGCCCTCAGGCGGTAAATACAATTTTGGCTTGGAGCATGTAAACGAAACAATCTACTCTGATTTCTGATCCATCGAGGAGGATATAATAAATGCAGTCCAGATGTAAACGAAAATCTATTGACTTTTTCAATCTGACCCGTCAAGGAGGGTATAAAAAATGTAGTCCACGTTTGCAAGCACTAAATCTTCTCCTACCGAGCCGTAAAGCTTTATTTTCCTACCTATTAGGGCTGGCGCAGAAACGAGTAATTCAGAGTATGAAAAATATTGACGCCCTAAAATAGCAACAAGGCACTTAAAAGACACACGTAATGACAATAAAGAAGCGGAAACGCTTCTACCTCCAAATCACAAAGGCTTTCCAGATTTTATGCACTTTCTAGCCGATATCGATGGCTCGCTATCCAATATCGATGACGCCAGAGCTGACTCTTCAGAACTGCTGGCTAGGCCGGCCTAGAGAAGCTTGCTGCCAATACCCAGTATGGAACACCACTTCAGGCTGGAAACTCTTACCTAGCAGCCATAAAAATTTAGTTGTGAGCTCATTATGATTCATTGGTAGCCGTCAATAGCGTTACATTGTAGACTCGTCAGCGTTGATTGTTTGTGCTGAAGTGTGTGTTAATTTAAATCATTTTTTAGCGATGCGTTATGCTTGAACGGTTTTTGTTGCTCTTGAATAAAGTTGCAATTTAACTTGAAAGCACTGAGGATCGTGTTAGTAATGATGTCAACAATATTTGTGCATTGACTCTGTGCTTCATTTTTTTCGATACCGTGTTTCTGTTGTCTTAATTTATATTTTCAAACTTCAAACTAAGACATTGAGGTGTTTATAGTCAGAGACCAACATTTCTTGCACTTGAGAAAGCAAATTTCTATATTATCAAACGTTTACTTTCATGGTGCTGTTCAATACAATTTACTTGAAATGAACGTTTTCACAAAAAGTTTATTAAACATGCTATGTTTCGTATATTGGGGTAATTCGTTTTTTTGCAAAATATAGGGTACTGAGCGAGTTGAAAAAATTTTTAAAACTCTTCAGTACTCTAAGTTTGTACATTTTCCAAATGATGTTTTAAACTGAAGCATAAAGTACTAACTGGGTAATATAATAATAAAGCTGCATTTGCCTAAAATCATTCAGGCATCCATTGCTATGGTGAGCCGTGTTATTTTGGAAATAAAAGTGATCCTTAACACAACAATTCAAAAGATCTTTTCCTCATCTGACAGTGTTATCCACCTTTAATAACTTCAAATTTCCAGGAGAACGCAACTCTCAATTTTTTACCAAGGCCAACCTTCTCGTTTTGAGTCGTTCGATTTCACTCTCGGTAATGGTGTAGCTTTGGAAAAAAATTGGGATGCAATTTCGGTATTTTGTACAACATTCTTCAAGCCTATGCGAATATTTCGTAGAAAAACGTTATGAAAAGCTGCTCAGTGAATAAAGAAGCTTAGGTGCACTCTGAGAGCCATGGGTATAAATAATTCTTCATGTTTTCTTCCAATGATGACGGTGAGCCGGCCTGTGGGGATGTTGGCTGCTGCTCAAACAGCGAGCAGCTCAAAAAATCCTAACTCAACATAATAGGTTGGTTTTTTTGCCTCTTCAGATTTTATATTCTGGTTTTATATGAAGTTCTTAAGGCTCAAAATAGTAATAACTCCGGCGAAAAATCCAAACTCAATTTATTAGGTTTGTTTTTCTGAACATGCCTTTATTTATATACAAGTATATATATATATACATATATATATGTATAATTCTATATATATATATGGTATTGAAACATATATACTATTTATATTTATATATATTGTTCACCTATAGTTGTAAATAAATATGTATATATATAAATATTCATTCAATTATAACTTTATATAAACCATTTCCTTGGCTTTAATTCTGATTGATTCGACCTGAATTATTTTTACAGTAATGATAATCCAACACAAGCCTAGTGTGTGTGGGAACAAAAGGCGTATCTGTAAAATGACGCACTTCATGTAACCGCCACAGGACATAACTCCATTATTCAGCTTCGAACCTTCCTCAAAATCAGAGTCGAATATAAGCAATGATGCACGCCGGGAAGCAATTTATCAACAGAACTTGAATAAGAAGTTTATGCATAGCGCAGAAAAACACAGCGGCACGAAAATGAAACCGCACTTACAGTTTATGTTAGACATGAAGATCGGACTCCTGTCAGCATGGCTATTGGACTGAAGTTATGTGATTCAATTTATTTGACAAAAGTTATTGGAATGATGTTGTTGGACTGAAGTTATTCGAATAAAATTGTTGAACCAAAGTTGATGAATTCAAGTTATTGGGCTTCCGTTATTGGATTCAGCTTATTGAACTGAAGTCATTGGACTACCGATATTGGTCTGAAGTTATTGGATTGAAGTTTGTGGTCTGAACTTAGAAAAACTTAAGTGTAATGTTTGAGGGGATCGAAACTGACTACTGCAGAAACTTCTGTCAAAAAATAAACAATAATTAAATTTCCTAGTTCTGATGCTGAAATACAAGCACAATGGTTTGAAGTAACTTGTGAGTAGCTTGGTATTATCTACCAATGGATAAATGTTTTTTCTCTGAAATTTATTCAAAAATAGCAAAAACTCTACCGTAGAAATGTACTGTGTTAGAATTTAAAATCCTGAAACGTTCGATATCAATCTTATGGTTTAATACTTCAGTAATTTTGCTCTATCATACATATTTGCTGTAATCATACTCCTAACAAAGGTTTCAAGTATTGATCGCATCGAAGTCGAATTGGTAACAAGTTTCAAATTTATTCCTGAAAATTAATTTCCTCTCTCTCAACATTACACATGACGGGCAATAGGGATTTCTGTAGAGGATGAGCGGTAGTTTCGGAAGTAGTTAATTTTCTAAACCTCTCCTCTAAAATGTTTTCTTGGAACCGAATACCTCGCAACAAGTATATGAATTACCAATCGTAGTTTGCGGCGAGATTTAGCTACGTAGTGCTTTTTTACAATTATTTTGCACAGCCAATTATGTTGGTGTAAGTTCCCATCTTGAATGTACCTTGTGAATCTTTGTTTAGGTGAAAATAGAACAGACAGAAAGAGTATTTGTTTGGGTAACACTTTGCAATTACGTTAATTATACAATTACTCTTCCTTTCTTTTTTGAGTCAGTACTAAAATATAAATTCCAATTCTTATACCTGAGCCTCAAACATTACTTTAACACAGCTGTGAAAAAGTTACTTTGAAAGGCAGAAACAATATTTCGTCTGTGCCTATGGTAATTGATGTATACCTAATCGGATAATTAATTCAGTGATGAACTGGTAATTTAGTGATGTGAGCAGTGATTTTCTATTTTAACAAAAAGTATAAAAAATGAGGTTCACTGTTCTCATATCAGATAGAAATATATTTTAAAAAACTCTCATGGGTACGAGTACATTCACATCTGCTCACTGCCAACATTACGAGCTATTAAGTCGGGCAACGTTCAATACAATTTAAACAATTTAAACAATTTATTTGCCACAGGTGATACAGAGGTAGAATGTTTCTTAAGTCTAGTACAATGGTTAAATTTGAGTATAGCTACCTGTGGGCCCGAAAAAGTTCAGCGACTTCTAGGGCATCCTATCATCACGTCATTCTAAGGTGTACAATAATGTTTAACCTAGTTTACTTAACCTAGTTTCGCATTAGACTGATCATTGAGATAATTTACTCGATATTTTATGCTGTATTTTACAATATAGGTCAAATCGGCTATATTTAACAGTATGTTCGATAAAACGATTCAAGAGCAGACCGAAGTTCGGTTATGTTACCCAAAGCAAGTTACATTATTACATTATCATTAGTTACATGTAGGAGGCAAGATTTGACATGGTGATCTTACACGACTAGTATTCTGATAGGAAGTGAGACTCAAGATGTCTTTTGAATACTTTGTACGAATTACATTTACGGATCTCCGCAGGTATAGAGTTCCAAGTTTTGGTTCCAACGAAGAGGATACTGTGTTGCGACCGGGCCTTCGAATAATAAGGAAGCATGAATTTACTTCTATTTCGGGTTAAATGGCGTGATGACCAGTTTGCGCAGTCAATAATTGCCTTAAGCTATTCTCGCCATCATTTCTTAATGTTTTGTAAATGAAAATACAGATGAAGATTTTGTAGAGATCCGAAAGCTTAAGTATTTTTAAATTTTTGAAAGAATCATTTGTGTGAGCATTATATTCTAGGTTCTTTACCGCTCTGACAGCTCTTTTCTGCAGAGTAAAAATTTTGTTGGTTTTATTTTTATCAGTTCCGTGCCATGCTTCTATTCCGTATTGCAAGTATGGAGAAATAAGCGTTCGGTAGAGCATTTGTAAAGCTGTTTCAGGCAGAAAATTTTTAACTTTATTTAGGATTCCGATGGATTTTGATAATTTAGAACTAATATGAGTGAATTTTGTCAGTTTTGAATTGAGTAAACTTGAGCGTAAAGTAGTTCTTTTTTGATGTTCTTATCTGGTTTGTTACATTGTTTCTGAATCAGTTATATGTTTCTCTAGATATTCGCCCTTCGCAAAGGAGGGCTAGGTACGCTTGACGTTTCTTTATATTTATTACGATGTCTCTAGTAATCCAGGGCTTTTGTTTATTTTTCGGGGTAACTGTACGAGTTACAATTGGGCAACACAGATTGTATGCGGTCATTATAGTTTCAGTCAACTTTACTACTGCTTCATCAATGCTCGTAGCATTATTATTTTGTTGAGAGATGTGCAATGTAGGCATTGATTCTTCTAGAACGGTGCGCATTTCTTCAAGATTTGATTCGTTTATTTTACGATATGAGTAAGTTTCAGCCCGTGCCTTGGTGCAAGCAATATAGGCATTTTTCTTAATAAGAAAAACTGGGAAGTGATCTGATAAGTCAGAAGTAATTATTCCAGCAAGAAAATCACTTGGGTCTGTCATAAAGATATTGTCAAGCAGCGTAGCACACTCTGAGGTTATTCGTGTAGGCTTTGTAATGATCGGAAGGAAGGATTGAGACTGAAAGGTTGTTAGGAAATTAGAGATTGGTTCATAGTTTTCATGTTTCAGTAGATCATAATTGAAGTCACCGCATATTATTATGCCATTGTATAAGGGCCTGTTGAACTGAGAAATAATACGATTCAGCTCATTCAGGAAGGATATAGGACAGGCTGTAGGAGGCCTATACACCGTTCCAAGCACAATGCGTTTACCATCTCTAGACAGTTCCACGAAGAGTGATTCTATATGATCCTGATTCATTGTTGCACTTGCTATGGTTCTCGAGTCTATGTGGTTACATATATATGTGCTGATGCCTCCACCCCGCTGGTTTTTTCTTGGCGAATGGTAACTATGATAATTTTCAAATCGAATCATGTTTTTAGTCGAGTCATCTAGCCAGCTTTCGGTGAAGCTAATCACGTCTAGGTTATATTTAAGTTCAGTAATAGTACATTGTATCTCTTCCAATTTTGGATAGAGTGACCTACAGTTCCAACACAGGAGTGAGAAATTTCGGTCAGTTATTCGTATAGTTTCGTTGAATTTTGATATATTAGTATACCTACACTCTTGATGGTCGTTTAGGTTTGGATATATTCTGTTCAAATGATTGAGATCTGGGTCGATTTCCTCAAATATCTCAGGATGATCAGTCATTTAAAATTAGTAAACAGTAAGAAGTAGGTACTATAGAGCTTAAAAACGAAATACAGAGTCAAGCTTTAAGGGATATTCCTGTCTAAAAACTAGCTTATGAAGTACGAGAGAATAGAGTATAAAAAAAATCTAGTGCGATTACGTGAGTACACATAAACTCAGTCCATGAGCGAATAATATTGGAGTTCAATATCACAACATTGGTGTAAACAGATTGCCGCATGAAGGCGTTTTTACAAGTTCACATACAACAGGTAATAAGTTTTAAAGATTATAACGACAATGATATAATCAGCTAATATGGTTTACGCGTAATAATAACTTTAGTGGTAAAAAAAGAAAAATTCACAGTAACATTGGGAGGTGAAAAATTGCTGATTGCGTTGTTTCAAAAGTTCACACATAGCTGTCATAAATGTTTACAAACACATCTGTTATACATTTGTATAGATTCAGGTTAGACTAACATCAAGTTGAGTTTAAACTGACATGATATCTAATTGAGGTTAAATTAACACGAAACTGACATATCTAATTTAGGGGATCACCTAGTCTGGTCACCCATGACCTGCTTCGATGTCATATTGAGTTGTTGCATCTGGTATTGCTCGAGGTCATCTGGCGTGTTGATCTCGCGGCGTCTTGAATCTTGGTTTCCGGGGTTAAATATGGAAATGTTTCCATCCTGTGTTCTTGGGATTCCAATTTTATCCGGGAATTTCCTTTTGGCCATCCTCAGAATGTACATGACGTTAGCTCGTGAAGGTATGAGGTATTCATTTATGAAGAAGAACTGTGGTTTCTTTTCTCGGCAGGCGTTGAGAATTTCACGTTTTTTGTTATAATGTTTTAGTTCAAATGCAATGTTTCTTTGATCTACGTTCCCAGTTACTGTTTTTTCCCCATTCTTGTAGCTGACGTGATGTCAGTGTCGCAGAGGTCAATGTTGATCTTGTCCTTCAGGAGCTGGCAGACTGTATCCTTACAGATTTCGCCTGCGTGAGATTGCGGTATTTCCCTTCCAGAAATGACGAGAGTACATTTTTTGTCTTCAATGTCTCGGCGCTGATCATTTTTTTCCAACTGTTCGAGGCGGGAGGTTAAGCTATCTATTTTCTCATTCTGTTCTTCGAGAATTTTTTTGTGTTCCGCTTCTTTTGTTTCAAATAGCGTTTTAAGGTGACTTATTTCATTTTTCATTTGAACAATATCACTATTAAATTTTGTCATCACTGAATCGAAGTATTTTATAAGGACAGAAACCACTTCTTTACCGTCTTTCGTTAGGCTAGATACATCAGGGTATTGACCAAACTTCGGTTGAAACTCGATGCTGTTGTTGCTGCTGTTGTTGGTACTGCGTCGTTTGTTAGCCATCTTGAAGATTGAGGGAGTTCGGTCGTTGTGTAAACGAGGGTTGAATACTCTCACACTTTTGAAGGAATATTATACTCTTAGTTTGATTTTTTTTATATATGGGGTATTTAAATCACATTTGAATACTCAGGACGAGAGTGGGTACCCATTTAGGTTAGAGGTACATTCTTTCTAACAATAGGCACTTTGTTTCGGAGCGAGCGCCACACCCGTCCTCACACCACGGATTCACTGAAGACACTATGAAGACAATGAATATTTACTTCCAAATGCTCCTCAAAATATCATTTCGTCAAATGACGGGTGAAAATGAGCTTGAGCACCGTCACTACGGTCTCTTGGATCACCACGGCTGGATCTCCATTGTCTGGAAGTGTGAGCTGCAAATGGAAGTCAGGCTCTTCTTGTCATGCCGAAGCCATGCATTTCGACGAATGTCTTCGACCGACGGCTGGATTGGAGAGGCAGTGACAATAAGACGATTCCCCTCGGGAGCGTTAACTGCTTAATGCAGACTTCAGTTCGCCAGAAAGTGCAGAAAGAGGAAAAGAAAATGTTGCAAACAAGAATATAGAGAGAACACAACAAAAAAATGAAAATTAGTATTTTAAATCATTATCAAGAGATGAAGAAATGCTTTCGATCGATCTGATTGCAAATGATGTTGAGGCAGTATGTAGTGGCTGTGCAGGAAAAAGTAGGCAATTCGAAAAGAAGTAACAATGGCTGCTAAGTTATCTTACATTTTGATCATAGGCGTAATAAAGGATAATGTTGAATGGAAATGCTTTTGATGAAAAGTAAGTCTTCCAGCGGAAATACTGATTCCAGTACTTTCGCAACAAAAGAACCAGAAATAGAAGAGAGTGTCTGGAATTTGACCACAATCTTATTTTACGAGCGGCATTTTTCCTCACTAATTTTTTTCATGCACAGTAATTTTTATAAGCTGCTATACTCAAAAGTGTTTTAACTGGCATACAGTGGCTTTGACACAAAACTCATAACTTTAAAATCTTCTGAAGATAAGTCATCGTTGGCTGAGTAAACAGGTTAGAGATGATGAACCTTTACATCCGTTTGTTGCAGAGGTAGAATAACGTGTGTTCGCTTCATGCTAAGTGATTGATATACGTATTTTCAGCTAACCTTGTTCTTAACCACAGCTAATCACTGAAATCCTGACCACGAGAAATGTGTTCCAAGAGAAAACAATCTGAAGAAATGCGAGTTGTAATGTACATGAACTTCCTTCCATGAATAGGCATCATGGAATATCTACTCGCTTTGAATATCTATTCGTTTTTATTTTCATTTTATGTTAGAGCTTTTGGGAAACCGCTTATATAACTCAACAAAATGAGAATAAAGACACTGAATTAAATGAAACACGAGAAACGAGAGCAATTGATGTTGTACGTATGTAGCTCACCAGCGAAGAACATTTAATTTTATATATACTGGAATGATTTGAGATATTACCAAAATGTTTTACATTTGAAACTATTTGATTATTTTATTTTTTCCTTTTGTCAGGAAACAATTCGCCGAAATAATATCCTGAAGCCATGATATTAACTGAACATTTTTGAGCTTCTCGAGAAGCCTGCACTTTGCAGGTGATCAAATTTGTCGACCTTCCCGTGATGCGTTCAGCTCGAGGGTGAATAGATTGATGAAGATATTCTGAAGAGCATTATCCAGAAGGCCAGAGGAGAAAATTGTGACATGTCACATTTATGATGTAAACGTTTTAAAAGCGCCTCAAGCAATGGAAAACAATGAAAGTTGTAGTAAAAGATAAATTTGCTAATATTTTAGAATAAAAATTTCAACTAAAAGCTTGAACCAGCTCAAAATGTGTTCTAAATATCACCTCCTAATCCATCTTACAGAGAAAATCTGGGATCCCTCCTGCTTCACTGAAATAGCGAACAAATTTGCTCAGCGGAACACATATTAAATTTTTACGTTTCTTCATCCTTGTTAGGCAAAGTAAAGGTACTCTATTTACTTTGAATTAAATTTTCTTCGCTTCGAATGAATATTAAGATCTACCTGTTGCAATGGCCCATCCATGCTTGTAAAAAGAAACTTTTGTTCAACACTTTTTCATGGATGAGGAATACAAATATTTCAAACATCTGTTAACTCTGAAAAAAACTTAATGGAAAAGTTTTCCTCTGAAAATCTATCTCGATAATGCCTAGTAAAACTGAGCTATCTTCTTCAACTGGCTCAAGAAATGCTGTTTTTTACGTTTAAAATAACCCGGACGGCAATGAACTAACTTTTCAGTCCTATTCAAAACTTATGCTCCTTTCAACGACGGTTGCATCTTGTAGCGGTAATTGTTTTTGTATTATTGACAAGGATTTGAAATAGAAAGTTGCGAGTCTGAACGACTACTAAAAAAAGAAATAAAACCTACTGTCATGCCAGAGGATGTAAGCCAACTATAAAGAAACAAATAAATTTTTCAACATGATCTACAGTGCCAGTTTTTTTTTAAATTACAGCCTAAAACCAGCGTTCAGATCAACGCAGCAATGCGGCCTTTTAGTCAAAATAGGTTCAACATTCTTGAAGAAAATTAGAAACTCATTTCTTCATTCTTTCTTCACCTTAGCTCTTTTGAAATAACAGTGAGCCAAAGCGTTGTTCCCCGGTTGGATTTGCAAAGGCTTCAATAATCCGCCTCATCGCTCACTAATTGGTGAGGTTAGAGGCCTATTTCTGCGTACCTGATGTCGAATGAACCAAGAAAATCTAACTTAAAGATATTCATTTTTGGCTACTTGGAAATGCGGCAAAAATAGCGCAAGTTGGATGGAACGTAATCTCAGTGAGAACGGCGACGCTACTAAAGAAAAATTATTTCTACTTTATGTACTGCTTACTTTCATTAACTTTAAACGAACAAGGTAACGAGAAGAAGTGAAACTGAGGTGCACAATGCACTTATACTGGTATTACGCACATTTTGTCGTAAAATAAGTTAGATTATGGCCAGAAAGCTCATGCCTACGCAGAGTTTTGAGTCATTTAAACAGTATGAATCTTCCCAACGAAAAAATCAGGACTATTTTTCAGAGTCATTTCGAATTCAGCAAAAATTTTGATTTGACGTAATTACGCGAAGATAGCCCATGTAATACTTCTTTATCTCGAAAGGTAAAAATTATCGACTTCGGACCCGATATAAATTTGCAGCCCAATATTTCTGGTCGAGCTAATAATCCTAACCCACTGAGGAGTTTAAGTTTGTGACTCAAGAGGTGAAGAATTTTGAGAAGCGTAACTCACTTTTGTTTGCGCAGCACTCAAAGAGTCTCTCTGGCGGCCAACTAAAACTTTTCTACAACTTTGGTTTCTACTCCCCAAGCATCCCTTCGCTAAAATGCTCCCGTTTTCAATGTAAACTTCATTCAAAGCGGATGAATAACCTATCAAATTTAAACGTGACGCTCAGTAAAATTTTTAATACTTCAATATGGAATATTGTCACCTCTTATCCAGTAAAGAAGCAAGGTGCCACATTCAATTTGAAGCACATTAGTATTGAAAATACTTTAGTATGGTTCGCACGTGAAATTATTTTAAATACAGTATAGTATTAGCTGTGTGGCCCACTCATTATGGTATTTCTGAACTTTCAATCAAAAACTTTATTTTCTTGTACGATCTAGAGTTTAACGGGTCCTGTCCTTTGAGTGCTCCACGAACGTCATATTGTTCTCAGTATTACTGTATGAATAGTGTAGAAATTAATTGAAATGAAGTAAAATTGAAAACTCAGAAAATGTTACAATGATGTAACATTTTCTGTGACATTTATGATGTGTTCATAAACTTTTGGTGTACATTAAATTGCTGCCCAAGCAGTCACTCGTAAGTTATTTATGCAGCAAATAATAGAAAGTAGGGAATTTTGAATGCGAGGAATTCATTGCATAGATTTGTAATACATGGAGTACTCACAGGTCATGAGGGTCACCAGTAGATCAAATAAGCTACTGCACTAACGTGGAAGGTTTAGCATTCGTTGTCTCTTCAGACTTCAGTGCATTGAGTTGCAAAAAATATTCAACGTGAAACCTAATTTCCAGCTTTTTATGCAGGGCCTAAATTTGTCAGAAAGCACGAAGCTGGGAGCACAGAACACGATCTGATAATCATTGTTTCGACGAATTCTTTTTACATGCTACACAAGCGGTTTTTTCAGTGAGTACGACAAATCACTGTACATTTGCATCTCCGTTGACGATTTGGGGAAAACAATATAAGGTAAATACTAGTTCAGTCATTGTCAAAATTGATAGTAACTATCGTTGTTAAATACTCGTTTTTATTTTTTTCTTTCTAGACTGCGTTTGTGGTTTCACGCATGAAATACTCTGATTTACAAATAAGAGCGCAGGGGCTCTCCCAATTACTTGTACTGAAAATCATATTCAGTGAGGAAGTTTCCTCAACTTAAAATGTAAAATTGCATCATGTTTCTCAGTTTTTTTCATCATCGCGTAATTAATAAATAAATTTCTTCTTGAAAAGCAAAGTTTGGAAAAACTGCAACATTCTATTGAAGGGTAAATATTTTATTGGTAAAAAGGGAAAGCATACAAATCCGAAACAGGCAGAACTGGAATAATACTAGCTATTAATGAAAACGGATAACTTTGAATGGTTAACATTGAGCATTCAGCCCGCTCAATCTAAATTTAAATAGAAAGCGAACTACAGCATTGAAATTTCTTTCCACCCGAGATTGATTCATCATTGCTTGAATTGTTGGTTTGGCGAATATTCAAGATGCGTTTTAAACAATTTCAGAGGTAGATATAAAACAAAGCTTACAACATACATTCGTAATAAGAGTGTATTTCAACAACATTTACGAATACAAAAGGCATAATAACTGGGTTGTCCGATTTTAAAACCATATTTTCAAGAAATATTTTAGTTTTTCCTCAACCAATAACACGCAAATGTTAATCTTTCAGCTAAATATTCGACAAAATGCACTGATTGCGGGATAATGACCATTTTTTCCTTGTATTTTTCGGAAAAAATAATGAAGAAACACTTTCAAGTAGTGAAGCAGCTTCATGTTTCATCATCCTGTTTTCGAATCAACCTACTTTGATATATCAGCATATACTATTTTTAAAACTAAGTTTGATAAAGTAACGAATATTTCCTGTCAGAAACACTTTGTCACTTTTATAACTGCTTAGAACCAAGGAAGATGCACAAAATTTCGTTGTTATTCAGACATCAACATTACTTTAAATAATTTCTTCTCCAACTTTTAAACTTTGCGATGTTGTTCGAGTTCTTTGCGTGTTTAAATACGAAGATAATCCATTATCATTTATACTATAACTCACTCAACTGCTAAAATTTTTTATATACGTTTAATTTACACGAAACATAGTGTTACATTTTCTTCCCTGAATCGAATGCCATTACGGCACAGAATCAAAGGATGTTCCGCCCACTTGTATTCTAGACATTTCTTGAAGCCAGAAGGATTACAAGGATAAATGTGCTGAAATATATGTTTTTCAAAGAGCTTGACATAAAAAGAAAAGGACTAAGGACCTTGGCCCCGCGTTCCCTCAGGTATCGAAATAACTAAACAGAAACTCAGTTGCTGGAAACTCGGCCCCAGCGGCGCTTGAGCTCAAGAAAATCGTCAGAAAGAAGACTTGGCGTCTCAAAGTTTCCAGGAGGAGAAACATTTTGTTTTTTCTGGTGAGTTGGCCGGCCAACTGCAAGTTGCTACAAAACATTTTCAGGAAATTGAGAGGAAGTGAGAGGCGTAACGGTGTGAAGCACAAGCCAATTTTCTTCAAGGAATTTGGCGCAGGGTTACCATGTAGATATGCTTCAACCTTAAGTGATTGTATGTACTCTATAATAAAAATAAAATTGAATGTCGTTGAACGATATTTAGATATTTATGGTACGTTATGATGGTTCGAATCTCAATATGACAATATTCGTAGCTTAGGAATCCAAAAGTCAATAACTAAAACACAATTGACTAAAGCTAAAGAACTTTGGAATTTTTTCATTTTTAATGACGCACTTTTTCCGGCAAGTTTGGAATCGTCACTCCCTTTCATTTTAAAGTGCAAAGAGAACCTAAACTTCTTGATAATTAATATAATACAAAAATTATAATGTACACGGCAACAGAAAACACATGGTTGTTTGGAGAACGAGAAGCTCTAGAACCTGATTGCAGCTGCCTATTGGTATTCACAAGGCAAATAGAATGGCTTCAGTACAGATGGGCTGTGTCTGTAAACATAGCTTAGGAGTAACGCGGGTCGACGGCTTAGACTTAAGGTCGAGTTGCATTGTAATCATCACTGACATACGTTGCCTGGCTTAGCGACGATGCTTTATAAAGTTGCATATTATACTAAACAGAATTTACCTGGCGTAGCGAAGACGGGCTGTAAAGTTGGAAACTATAACAAAGCAACGTTTCAAGTAAAAAATTAATATTTTGACAGGAATAACAAAGTAGTTATGAGTAAAGGATTTTAAAAATTTCAGTTGAATTTTTCTCATTTTTTACGGCCTTGCATCCGTATCATCCAATGGAGTTTTCGGTATCTAAAAATAATGTGCACATTTTTCAGTCCTGTTCAAAACTTATCCTACAAATCAAGTCAGTTTGGATTTCTAAAATTTCTCGAGTAAAAATGGAACTTGAACATCCTCTGTTCAACTCCCTCTTCTAAGTAAATTGTTTTGTTCCAGAAACTTCACCTCCGCCAAAACATTTGACCTTTACGTAAATAAGCGTAGAAAAGTGTTCATGTCGGAAATATGTACTGTATTTTTGTCTAATTATGATGACTATAAAGTATTGTAGGGATCTTCAAGCAGTTAAGGCTTTCTATTTTCAAAACATTCCTTGGTTAAGTAGAGCTTCACTTGAAACTTTTCACCCAGCCATTTAAAATGGCGGAATTTTTTTGTACTCCAGAGCATTTATTATTCGTGAACGATTTGAGCACCATTTGCTCGATTCACCTGCTGTTATATCACGATGAAATTCTAATACAATTGAACAAATATGTTAGAATCCTGCGCTTTTTATTATTGGGTGAATAAATATTGCAAATGAAAAATTTATGCTTAACCATTCAAGAGCCATCGCAATTGGTTGCTTTCTATGAATAACTAATTTTGTGATATATTTCTTCGAGAAATGAGCGTTTGTTACATATAGTACTCACAAAATTTCGCTGTGATACACATTATCCCTAAATTTAATACACAAAATTTGACCTAGTATGACTATAAATTTCCTTCAGATACTCTACCCTTCGATTTTCTGAGCTGTTATACTTGGAAATTTAATGTGAATAATTTGTGAGCGCTCCTGGTAATTTTCTCGAGTGGTCGCGCTTACGAGCTCTCGGTGGAGCAAAGTTGCTGGGAATTTGTTCCTTAGGCAGGGCTTTAGTTACGTGGATAGTGTATAGCTTGCTCCATTAACACGAGGCTTGCAGGATAAATTAACTCCAGCAATATTGAGTACTCATTTCTGAAGGATAGAGTATAGTTTTCTCCATTAACACGAGGCTTGCAGGATAAATTAACTCTAGCAATATTGAGTACTCATTTCTGAAGGATAGTGTATAGCTTGCTTATTAACACGAGGCTTGCAGGATAAATTAACTCTAGCAATATTGAGTACTCATTTCTGAAGGATAGTGCATAGCTTGCTTCATTAACATGAGGCTTGCAGGATAAATTAACTCCAGCAATATTGAGTACTCATTTCTGAAGGATAGAGTATAGTTTTCTCCATTAACACGAGGCTTGCAGGATAAATTAACTCTAGCAATATTGAGTACTCATTTCTGAAGGATAGTGTATAGCTTGCTCCATTAACACGAGGCTTGCAGGATAAATTAACCCTAGCAATATTGAGTACTCATATCTGAAGGATAGTGTATAGCTTGCTCCGTTAACACGAGGCTTGCAGGATAAATTAACTCTAGCAATATTGAGTACTCATATCTGAAGGATAGTGTATAGCTTGCTCCATTAACACGAGGCTTGCAGGATAAATTAACTCCAGCAATATTGAGTACTCATTTCTGAAGGATAGAGTATAGTTTTCTCCATTAACACGAGGCTTGCAGGATAAATTAACTCTAGCAATATTAAGTACTCATTTCTGAAGGATAGTGTATAGCTCGCTCCATTAACACGAGGCTTGCAGGATAAATTAACTCTAGCAATATTGAGTACTCATATCTGAAGGGTAGTGCATAGCTTTCTCCATTAACACGAGGCTTGCGAGATAAATTAACTTTAGGAAATGGGAGTACACATTTGTGAAAAAAATTATTAACTCACTCACAATATCACATATTTCAGGTCTGACAAGGAATACATGAAATGAAAGCCGTAAAAATAAAATCAATAATAAAAATGGTTGCTTTCATTTATATTTTTGATTTTATTTTTTCTGCTTTCATTTCATTCCTCATTTTTTAAGTACATCATTCGACCCCGTAGAAAGAATAACTCAGTTAATTAAAATCTTTAGAATGATTAGGCACTATTTTTGATGTAATATTTGATATTTATAAATATCTCGAAGCAGTTTTCAGTAATACAGAGCCGTTTTAACTTCAACATTCCGGTAGAAAATCGTTTTCAGAAATCTACCATACTCATATGGTAGATTTCTGCTACCATACTCATATGTTACAGGCTCTACCTAGGATATAAAAAGCCTTTCCCTGGTTTACCCAATAGATTCGTACAGAGAAAATGCAATCTGACAGGTGGTACAGGTTTTTAATATCCTAGAGCTATTTTTGACTCTTACTCTCAAAGTTTCTCGTTGCAATGGGATAATTTTTTGACAAAATAAACACTAAGAAACGGAGCCTAGATGATACTCCGGTATACATATTTTTAAATAAGTGAGATAGTCTAAGTTATGCCAAATTTTATTCTTTGTGGAAAATTACAGCAAAAACTAGACGTAAATTATGTGTACACCTTCATGAAATCGATTTTTAACGTCGGTGTATTTCAAAAATGCTATTTGTTTAGCTTAATCCCCGATGAAAATCGCTTCAAAATGTCTCTCGGTGGGTTTCTTAACTCAAAAATTTCCACTATTTACTCTACCTTAACATTGCTCAAAATTCTTCAGAATGTTGTCCAGGCAAATACCGGCCGAATACAGAAGAAAATCTCTATTCGAGGGATGGTTTTGGAGCGGACTCCTTGCAAAAAAGGTTGCTTGGGATCTTCTCATCTGTCACAAAAAATAGAAGAAGAATTTCTTGGAAATGTCAGGATTTTTATTCAAGACATTTACTTATTTTCTTCTACCTGCAATGTGCGTAGATGAGAGAGGCGAGATGTGTTCAGGATGTCCCTGTCTTCTAATTCCTGGCTTTGTTTCACCACGATAAAGCGGTGAAGTAAATATTTCAAATTGTTTCAGTTTCCCTGCTTATTTATTTTTATTGTATTTCCTACGAAGCAAATTTGCAGCGCGATAATTAACTTTTTCAGCATATTTTGGGGTTTGTTGAAACCAAGATATAGTTTTATGGCCATGAAGATGTCTTTCAAGTTCAGAAAAAGATGGATGAGCCTGCAACCCGGAGAACGAACCAACTGAAACACACGACGGCAGCGAATTATGACGCAAGGTTGATTTGCATTTAATGCTACTGGACGATTGGAAATAGCCGAAGAGCACATGGATAAACTTTCTTACAAATGACTCTGCAAAATAGTTTGTAAAAGTATAATGAGGGACTGGACTTTTGATCCGTATGAGTGCACTGAATTCATGAAATGATGTTCTGTCGAGAGAGAGCTGAAGACCCAACACTGCACATTTCTTCCTAAGACCGCCACGCGGCCACCGACAACTAATTTGTGACCTATTCTCTCTCAAAGGAAATGGTTATTCATTTTCACGACCTGGCATCCGATGAAATGTAGGTAGGAAGACTTGGCACCGAATTCCATTGCATCATTCATGTGGTTTTCTAGGCGCCGGGAGTGGCACCAGATCAAACCTCCAAGTGATTCCTGTAAAAGGATAGGCTCTGAAAATTCATTTTGTTTTCTGTGGCTTTTCATGCCTAATTTAGCCTTGCTTGTCTCAGACAATTTCTAAATTTAATTTAGTTTTAGTTAGGAAATGAGTCGAAATTCAAAATTGCTCCACAAAAATGACTAAGCGCACGAACAAAAACAAAAATAGTGATCAAAAGTCCTAACTCTGACCACAAATTAGAACAAATAAGAAAGACATCAAGTTTTGATTAGCGTTTAAATTTTTTATTTATGTAAGAAATGGCCCATATTTTGCCTTTGGAATCATGAATAGAAGTGTTAAATATTATGGGTTTTGTGTTGGCTTTCATAATATCAGTGATAACTAATCCAATCAGTGCTAACTAATTATTAATTTGAAAAGCCCTTGCAACTGAATTGGATGGTAACGCAGTTACATACTGGGGCCAAAAAGCGATGATGTGGCATCACTCAGATTTTTTATTGAACTGAAAGATATTTTAAGCTCTGAGTGTTTCGGGCTCGCCAGAAATTATGAGTCGTCCAGAGGCAGTCAATTATTTCTGTCGCAGGATGCAGTGTCATTTGGACCTCAATTTATTGCGTCTTTTTTCTCCAATCCCGGAAAATTTTAGGAAATTCGTTTTTTATGCATTAAACAAATGACGACCTGTTCAAAAGGGTTCGAAATCGATTGAATTACTAGATTTGGTAGTCAATTCGCTGCGAAAATTGCAACGTAAAATTCTGGGGGGAAATACCACCGACTTAGGCATGTGGTGTGAAGAAATGTTATCACCATTCTGAATAATGTTTTCTGACTTGACATTTTCAAACAATTTCATGATGCCAGTTAGTTGTGTGCCTTTATGGAGGACGATAAGAAAACATTTTAAATGTTTCACCTGACGTAAGTTGCACCTGAAGAATGCAAGAAGATTGTTCTGGGACTCTGTAAGTCACTGTCGTGAAATTACATTTCATAAGAATAAGTTAGCGGTGCTGCGAATCATACAGGTTGAAACAACCGGCTCCAACAAATAAAAAAAAATCAAATAGAAAACCTTGTAAATAAATACATTGAAAAATACGAATATATACGAAAATAATTTAATAAATACGAATATCATCTTCAGACTAAAAAAACAGAGTAAATTTTACACTCACAATAATAAAAAGGAAATCAAATGCAAAAACAGAATCAAACTATGTAAAATAAACATATCACAGATCACATTGCAAGATAACTAGAGGCGAATTATTTTGTACAATAGGAATATTGATCGTTAGACGATTAGTTGATATTGAACAACCGTTACATGTTCACCGCACCAGAGGCAAGGGCAAAATAAACGATCAAGCGGACGCTTCGAACTTCTAAGCTACAGCCCTATTGAATAGTTTCAGAGCAAAAAAATCGGTTTTCATGTTCTTTTTTAACTACATGACAGAAAATTTTGCTTTTTGAATAAAGATCTTCATTCGAGGGCTTTGAGCTATGATCAACAAAGAAGTGATTAAGATTAGAACCTTGGTACATGCACGCAGTTAATCTTTAAAAATTGTTTCAGGGTCTTCCTAGTCATGCCTATGTAACTTTTACTGAGAGACTTACATTCTCTTCTGTTAGATTCGAACCGATAAACTAAAGAATCAAAAAAGAGAAAAGAAAAGAAATAAAAGCAGTTTTTTCATATAAAGGTGGTACAAAAAAGATAGTAATTTTTTTTATTTTAAAATATCTTAAAGTAAATACACTTAAATGATACTAACACATGGGTATTGTAATACTCATGTCACTAGTCGAAAAGAAATTATTAAGGGCAATGTACTCCTAATGCTGCTTTTCTAACCATGTAATTTTCTTATAAATTCGATTTGACATAAATTATTTATCTTCTTAATTCCTTATCTTCACGAATCAGCAAATGTTATTCAAAGGCTTTCGTGGTTTAAACTCACAAATAATTATGTTCGGTGCTTTTCCTGGTCCGATACGCTGTAAATGGAACACAGTAAATACGACTGAGAGATCTGTTCTTAACCAATACCACGGTCAAAAACCTTGGTTTAAATCTGTCTTATATAAGTCTTCAAGTTACTTACTTATCGCCAACGCCTTTAGCTTGAGTTACTGCTTTCATTCTACATGGCATTAGTTTTACATGATTCTTGTGCTACTATCAGCTCTATCTTTGACCATTATTGAATAAACCTGTCTCATGAAGCAGTCAATGTTGAAAGGAGAGGCGATTAGTCACAAAGGTTCTTCTCAAGTTCTTCCTGTGAATTTTAGGAAGGGTTCGAATCATAAATTTCTAGGGTCGGTCCATGTGTTCAAATGTTCTTTGTTTGTGTTAATCCAGTCTTGAAAATATCTATCACTGTTCATGAGGCCTTTATCGCACCGAAAGATACAGTTGGCAGCGGGAAAATAAAAGCCCATGGAATGATAGACGTGGTCAGCAAGTGCGTTCAAATGCCGTTACTTCGTGAATTATTAGGAAATACTATCTTAATTCAGCCTAGCTGATTTAATCTCACTAAGATGAGGTCATATCTATTTATGAGGAAGACGTTCACTCAATTTCTAACAAAATATAAAACACCGAGGAGAAAATTGATCAAAGTTTGTGACAAGTGACAATAGCTTTTGTCCGTTCTGCTACCGATATCTTTCCTTTCGGGATTCATCTCACGGGCGGTTGCTGTAACTAAATCAAGGAAGTTGAATTCTGCCTTCAAAATGTAATACGATCTTCTAATCATTTGAGCTCCTTCTGGAAATCATAATAACATTTTTTACGTCGGGAAAACAAACATGTGGGACCGGAACTTTTTGTCACGGATACGGTAAACTGTTTCAATTTACAAAGATTAGTATTATAAGGAAAGTTTCTTTGCTAGCTGTACTGAAGAGTATCGTTTCGTTTAACACAGGACGTACCATCAAACTGCGTAATAAAACATATATTGAACACAGACATGAGAAAAATTCATATATTTCATACATGGGCCAAAATTCAGTTTATTTACTTTCTTACACCCCTTACACTAATATTTTCTAACAGTGATGCTTCTTCATTCTTATAACTCGATGTTATACACCAACAACCCTGTGAATGCGACTTAGAAAGCTGTTCTCAACATCTGACGAGGTCAAAAAGTTAGTTTAAAACAGTCGCACATTTACGTCTGAAGTTTATTGACTATTTACGGTTTGCCAGTGACAAGTTCGGCCAGTAACAGAGTTACGGTCGGGCTCGAGGCTCTTCCTATGGGTCCATAAATCTCCTTAACGCCATTTGCACCAAAGACAACAACAACATTGCGAAGTATGGCTTCGGACCGTATTTTCAAACAACTTACGTCGTCTTAAAGACACAGCTGACAGCGTAGATTCTTTTAATACGCCATAGATATGTTACTTGTCAGATCATATGTATGTGAGCTTTGTTAAAACCAAATTTGAGCTTGAATAAGAACTCCCTCCGTCTCGCAATTTTGCAAAAATATCGGATGATGTGAACTCGGACTATTTCTTTGAGTTTTACCGAACTCGTACTAGAGGGAGCTTATAATTACATGCTTGAAAATGTTTCTAAAATTATTTTACCCCAGAATTTTACGTTCATGAAGCCCATGAAGTTTATTTTTTAAAAATAGTAACATCGCGAAACGTATTACTTATTGAAGTAAATACAAATTTTATGCAGATTAGTTTCCATTGCTGACGATTTTCAAAACCAGCGTTCATGATAACTCTCGGGATCTATACTGTACCAGTCCTACTTTACTCTCCCGTCACTTGATAATATTTCCTGTCCCTTGATAATACTTCCTGAGTGATCCGCTTAGGTCCGATGCGGTTCAATGCTTCAGTGAGCTGGCATGGAATAGGCTGGAGAAAATTATCTGAACATTCTGAGGGCAAGTGGAGATTTGGAATTGGAAAATAATTTGGAGCAAATAATAATTTGGAAAGAAATAAAAAGTACTTTGTAACACGAACGCGAAATTTCATTCAGCCGCTTGTTATCAAAAAAGTACGTTTTTCACCCATCCTGTAAAAACGACACTGAACTACCGATCTTACACGCACGTTATCATAGTGTGAATATCTATAGCAGTTACTCGAATCAATTGTTATGATTTTGATCATAACATATGAGAAGCGATCATACAATCGAAGACGCTCTACTTGTTTGAATCGATCGCACAAGCTTCAATGCAAGTCGAACTCCACATACGAACGATCGCTCACATACCACTTCGTCGCATCGACTTCACGGCGACTCTAGGCGATGAGCGAACGGTAACATCCAGCCAAAGGGATGCCAAGCGCCGACGTCGAGTATGGTTCTGGGTTAATTATTACTTGAGTCATTATTCAACTGTTTATCACCAAATAGATTGTAAACTCACTCCAATTACATAGGATCGATGTTTCTATTGCAAATTGAATTTTGTGCCTTAATCCCAAAGGAAACCGCTTGCTCGTGGAATTAAACCGTCATGAAACTGTCACGTAACCGTTTCGAAAAATCAAGCGCAGTGTTATTCACTAATTTGTGCGAGCGAGACACTTCGGTTAAACGCATTGATTGAGAGAGCCGTAGCTACTGCATGTTAGCGTATATTATAAAAATTATCTATTAATTGATTAATTTATGTATTTTTCAAGAGCCGTTTCACGCATAGGTTTGATTGACGATCGTTTTTATCATGTATAGCGTTATCTTTGTGAAGTTACCTCAAATGCATTTCTTGTGTTAGACAATTTCTCTGTTGCGCTAAAATTATTCTGCGACTATCTTTTAAACAATAAACAAATAACGTGGTTCAGGTCTCGTAATTTCCCGGAAAGATGAGATGAGTTATGTTTTTGTATGGTTGAACACTACCAAATAAAATCATTTCGTATGAAATATTACAATCAGTATTATTTCGTATTATTTCAGTATTATTTCGTATTATTTCGTATTATTTCAGTATGATTTCGTATTATTTCAGTATTATTTCGTATTATTTCAGTATTATCAGTATGATTTCGTATTATTTCGTACGATACTTCGTACGAAAGAAATATCGTTTCGACTTGCATTAAATAATCTTGCATGCAATCTCTTCCTTGAGAGTGGTAGCAGCTTATTCCAATCATCATGTTCGTAATTATTATCATAATGAGGACATTGAAAAGTCCCGTCCGACTTTGATTAACAAAATAAAAGAATGTTGCCACAGACGTACGACAACGATAATAAGTGAACGTAGAACTTGAGCACGTCTCAGTAATTTTAAATCTTTAATCTCGCCGTAATGAATAAAATAAATAAATAAATTCCGTAAAATATCGCTGTAACATCTGGTGTAGCATCGGTGAAATCGAAAATATCGGGCAACAACACAACTTGGCAGGAGTTGTATTATAATTTACGAGGGATGGGGTTTACTTTCCGTTCAGTTGATGATCACACGCAATCAGAATTTTCAATTCTGAATTTTTCAGTTGAAGATCATACACAATCAGAATTTCCAATTCAGAATTTTCCAGTTGACGATCATACACAATCAGAATTTCCAATTCAGAATTTTTCAGTTGATGATCATACAAATCAGAATTTCCAATTCAGAATTTTTCAATTGACGATCATACACAACACACAATTTCCAATTCAGAATTTTTCAGTTGACGATCATACACAATCACAATTTCCAATTCAGAATTTTTCAGTTGACGATCATTCAGCTGATGATCGTACGCAATCAGAATTTTCAATTCAAAATTTTTCAGCCGTTTATTGTACGTAGGCAGAATCTTCAATTGCAGTAATTCTGTGTTAAGGGAAATGAAGTTCTCGACTAGGAACATTACTGGTTGGTATTTTACAGCAATATAGGGATAACAGTACAGATATTCATCACTCTTATTCTGCATACAACTGTTTGCATTGCAATAAGAAATTGGTGTAAAAACTTTTCGACACAATACCAAAATTTTTTGGTGATGTTCAAGAATTGATGTTGTAAGTGGGCTTTAAAAAGGAACTTCAATAGCACACTTTTCATCGGAGATCAGTGAGCACTTAAGACATTTTTTTGGGACTGGTAACAGATCAGCAAACTTATAAGGCAATACGTCTTCGAAAGACATCAAGAAGTTGAAATCACTTCCGCCTACCTTGTTTCAAGAAATTTATAAGTTTGCCACTCTTCAAGTGAGCGAAGAAAAATTCATCGACAATCTAGCAACTTGTACAGCACCTCTTACATTGTGACTAGCTACTGAAAACATATTCAGAATATTGAGCTTGCAAACACATTTTCGAACGAACAAAGCCTATGTTGATGTTAGTATGAATTTTTGCAAACTCTATTGCTATCAGATGGAAAAAACGATAAGGAGAAAAAAGCGTTAAACGATAAAACGCTTACAATTTAAATTCGATGATGCATATCTTAACACTTTGACTGTGACGTGAGCCATGTTTTTCTGGTCACTGACCAGTAGCCACACACTTTGTTTAAAAATTTTCTAATCAAAACCAAATGAAAACTCAATATGTTTTATATTTTCAACATTGCGTACTACTGTTGACTTCAAATTTGAATTGAATATTAAACTTCAGTTTAACCTGCGGCAGTCAAAGTTTTTTTGTAGTCGAGTACATTTATTTATTTCTAAGCAACAAAGAAGTAGTGGATTATATTGAACAAAATTCCATTTCAGCCAGTTGTTTTAAAATATATTTATACCCATTAGGTAATAACATAACTGAAAAAACAACCATGTGTCGTTACTATTCATACTATTATGGATAAGTTCCCAGCTTAAGAAGTTCTGACCGCCAATGTTTCTAGACGGCTTAATAAGCTTTTAACGAATTGAAGATTGTTAATAAATTGTTGCATTCTAATTCAGCTTTCCGTTAGTTTCCTTGGAATCAAAACTATAGCAGAACGGGAGCAACACATCATTTTTAAATTAAATTGAAAAAAAACATTTCTTTTCAAGTATTTCACATAAATTTAAAATGAGTGCGGGATACCCAAGGCAGGCGTTTCAAATTAGCAAGCATCGCTGTGAGCCATAATAGGTTCGTTGGTTGCGTTCAGTGGATTAATGTACAGGTGCTTCCTTGACTAATCCTTCTCTGTACTCAAAAGCTACTAATTAATTTGAATGGGGAAAAAAGTAAACAAACCCTCACAAGAGGTCAGTGAAACACAATATTGAAACATACTGTGTGAAGTGAACTTTTCTAGTTCCTAATTTTGAAAAAAAAATCACAAAATGAACCACTAATATTTTCCTCGAAAATTTTGAAATTTTAAGGACTCTTCATAATAAAAATGAAAAATTGATCGCAGTGGTCAGGATATATTCATGAATTTATGACTGAATTAACCCTAAAACAGAAATTCAAAGCCATCATATGTACTCAATAACTAATAATAGAGGGAAAATTTCAATTGGTGTTTCGGTAAATATATGCCCCTGCATGTACTGCATAACAACGTAGTTAGAGTTTTTAAGAAGCATAGAAACCAAGCCACATCATTAAAACTTAAACAATAATTGACCTGTATCCAACACGGCATTGGTTTTTGGTTGTGCTAATGCGAGGCGATTCGATGACAACTAGTGGCCATAAGCAATGTAGAATGAGAAATAATTGCATATATTTTCCGAGCAGAAGAAAGCCGCACATTTTATAGTTAGGACCCTTTAGTAGCGCAGTTTCAGAATAGCATGGAATTCAACAAGACTGCGTTCAATAATCGGGAGAAGTTGTTAAGTAGTTGTGTCCCTGTGTCCTTGTATCCCTGAGGTAGAATGTCCCTCCCTTAGTCCCTACTGTCCCTATTGTCCGTCCCTATGTCCCTGTGTCCCAAAGGTAGGGACACTCTGTATCCCTCCCTATTTGAACCATTGTACTAGACTTAGGACACTATCTACTGCTGTACCACGTGTGGTGAATTAATGGTTTATATTGTTTATAACTTAGAGACAAACACATTTGTTGGAATGGAAGTTATTTCAGCTTCGTTTTGTCACAATGAATATGAACCTTTAATAATTCACAAACCTTCAAATAACGTCAATTACAATAAAACCGTAATAATAAGAAACAATTCTTGTTTGTATAACATTTTGGCGAACTCGCCATCTAATTGACTTCCGGCTGTGACAAATGAAAGAGTATTTAAATCTACGGATTTCGAAATGAATATTTAACTACCTTTTGCCGCTCACCTTTTTTTTAATTTGTATTGATAGATTTGAATACGTTGTTTCAAAACAAAAGCAAACTAGGTTATAAAACAGGTAGAATAATCATTCAGATTAATTTTCTCTTAACAGTTTCTACTAGTAATTGATGGCATAAATGCATGAAACAAACCCTCACTTACGACCATGTTCCGAGAAGCGTGAAATTTTTAGGGACAATTATTCAGCAAAAAAATAGAAAGTATTAACACATATTTGAACATACATTCCAAGGTGGTGAGAAAATGCTATGAATCAACAAATTTAGATACCAGATAGAATATTTAAGCTTTTTTCGCCTCATGTAAATTCAGCAATTTTATGCCGAGAAAATGAATGTGAGGTGTATGAAATTAAGTGAAAAATACGAAAATACTTACTTGTAAATGCAATAAAGTTCCAGTTCATGGGCATTTTTGAAAAACAGGAACGGAAATTTTAAGTAATAAATGAGAGCTTAGGCAAAATTTTAAAAAAGGAATTATGCGGAAAAAAGCTTCCATTCTATTCGAATAAACGTTATTCTCAAATTGATTTTAATGTTAGCTAATAATAAAGTAGATGATTTTCAAACCAGGTATGCAAGGTTTTCTAACATGTCGTACGGTAACCTTTGAAGCAGAGGTATGAGAAACAATTGCATACTGCCATAAAAAGATAGCTAAGCCTGAAATTTAGTGCAAAGGTGGAAAGAATTGAGGAATATATATTTACATGCATATAAGATGCGGGGAAGTAAAATAAAACACTCTCGCTCATTCCTAAAAAAATCATTAGAAAAAATAGGAACGGTCACAATACACTGAGCTCAAATGTTCAACCTTTTTGACGCTCCAATTTGCACTGCTATTCATATTGATCAATGTAAAGTTAATGAGTTAAAAAGAACTAAACTTGTAAAATATGCGCGTGTGATGACGATCAAACTGGTCAGTTATTTTGAAACAATTAAGAAAAACATTCTCCAGTTTACATCAACTGTTTATGCAAATTTTATACTTAATCAAGGTCATCATTTATGGGAGTAAAATAAGGCTATTCTAAGTTAATTTCCATATTTTGAGGCTATTTTTATTCGTATCAAACAATTTAGGCGCTAAAAATGTGCATAATAAATTTAATTCGAGTAGATGAAAGTACTTAGAGATTGTTAAAAGACAAAGAAAACCATTCTCATAGAATTTATGCAAGAAAAAATATATATTATTTCTGCAGACATATTGCTTCATTACCTTGATCTGACTCTAACTTCTAAGAGTCAACAAACAAGTAAAACCTAACACAACGCAAAACTCCACTAAAGAACAAACTGCTCTGGATGGCAGAAGGGCAGTGCGCAACCAATGTGGTCAGGTCAGAAGAGGGTCTGGAAGAACTACGTTGGGTGCGAGAGGCAAGTACCAAAATCGAATTTCAGGAAAAGAAACATCTCATTATTACATCAGATCGATTCTCTGACAGTCGAAGTGTACCTTACATCGAGAAAAGAACTGAAGTTGATAAGCATTTCCTTCAACATGGGTTGTCAAAAATATAGTTAATCAACATGTTTTGGATCATACTCAAGATTTAACTTCTGTTTCTTTTCAGAAACGTAATTATTGAATGTATGAGAGATAACAGCATCCAGCTGAGATACATTACACGACTGATCAGGTGCAATTTAAGTATTGACTAAACGGCAACTTTTCTGATCAATTAACTATTGCAACAATTCAAAATTTTATTATAATATCGAGAGCTCAAAGTCTAGTCACCCCCAGAAACAATTGAAGAATCTGGTACGGGAAGACACTGCTTCCACAAGGTTTTTTTCAAATGAAATAAATGTACGAGGAGTTCGTGGACTCGAACTCAGGACTAGAGATCACCGCGCCAACACGCTATCCACTGCGCTATCGATCACCCTAAAGGTGGAGCTATCGGTCACCTTTTTAGGGTGATCGATAGCGCAGTCGATAGCGTGTTGGCGCGGTGATCTCTAGTCCTGAGTTCGAGTCCACGAACTCCTCGTACATTTATTTTTTTATAATATAAACAGGAAAATATAAGCTGTATACGGAATTGAAAAATTTGTGAAAACTGAATAGAACGGAATGCAAACCTCATTACCGTCATTCAAGGATTTAAAAAAAATATTTAGTTGATCCTCTAAAATATTTTTTGCTACGACTCGGCAAATTTTAAATGCTATTTCACTCCCTAAACTACGAGAAACGTTTCATTACTAGGTTATTAATTTGCACATAAATATATATATGACTGTTCATCGCCAGGATTCTCGTGAACTGCGCCTTTACCAAATAGATGTTCATTAATAGATAAATAGAGACGCAAGCTGCAGCAAAAGACACTTGAAAACTTTGCTCTTGAATTTATTCTAACATTTCAGTACAAAACTGTTTAAGCTATAAGGGATGTAAATAAAATGTATTTCACAAAAGGACTTTGCACTCATTCATATTATTGCAAAGGTGGAGCTATGCGTAGAGCCGTACCTGAAGAACTTAAGCATTTCTAGATTCAGCTGAGAATTGTTCTGATTTCCTTCCACCCGAATGTTACGAACGAATGAAAAGAAACTGGGTGGAAATTTGCCTTTCAATTCAAACAGACGTTATATTTACAATAAATTAGTCCATGTGCGAACCTTTCGTACCCGAAGTTTTTCGGGATAGCGGTTCTTACGGTTTTCTAATTCTTGCGTATCATGATATCGGTTTTTGAAGAATATACCATTCGTTTTCCCATTTTGGCCCATGTTTTTCAGAAGTAAGCACGGAAGGTAAACGCTAGCCTGTTCTAATACCTACTAGTCATCATATTTTTAAGTGTTTGTAAAACATGTGAGGAAACCTTTAAATGAAAATTGAAATGTTTGATTCTCAAGTCCAACACCGTAAACAACTTGGAGACTTTTATTACAAGAACTTGCTTTATAACAGTATTACAACTACATCAATGTTTTACTACCAAATATGCCCTATATTTACATGAGAGCGCAGCACAAAGCTTCTAATAAAAATGCACAATTAGGATACACAAAATGTCTTACATGGCTTAAGTGAATTTCGTAGGAATTAAAGTGGTCATTTATAGTTTTCATTCACTGCAAATTTTTAGGCAAGAAGAGAAATGATAAATATCGCAGAATTATTTCGCAGAATTTCGAATATTACAGTCTATTTTTCAGTAATAACTCGTTCGAAGTTTTCTTCGGTTCAATTGTGAATTAAATACGAAAGATTATACTGTGATGAAATGCTCACAGTGCTGGGAAAGCCTCTCCAAAACCGATGAAATCATTTCGGTCAGAAATTACGTTAATATAAATACTACATTCTTCCAAAAAGAAGATTGAGCTTTTGAAGGACTTTCAAGGTCAATAAGCATAATAACACTCCCTTTTATAGACTGTTGTTAATTTAAAACACTGTATCCAAATTTAAATAGGAGACATTCCGAAATGCCTCATAACTTGATGCATTATCACGAACAGGGCAATAACTTGTATGCTTGGCAACAACTTGTATGCTAAACAGTAATTTTATTAGGACACAAATGATTTTTTTCAAGCACTTTAGCTAAATTCTTCTTAGGTAAGCTTCAGAACATTCTTTTACAGATAACACTGTTGCATGCACTGAAGAGAGCATCGAACTAATCACAGGCATCGCAGTACCGCAATTTGCTTTGATTTTCTCGAGTCGGCTTCAGTATACCATTATTTAAGGCTACAATTCTCTTTGGCTGACGTTCTTACCTACTCATCTTGTAACGTGACAAGACATGCGTTAGACAGCCTCGCTTGGTATGCTCCATGACTGAAATTATTTATCTTTTATTCATTCTTGGATCAGTTGTTACGGATGATTGAGCCCCAATGAAGTGTTCTTATTCAAAGATTCTTGGAACAGCTGTAAGGGCTAATTGAGCCCGAGTGATATTTTTTCCAATTCTTGGGACAGTAATACGGCTAATAGAGTGTGTACGATATTCCCATCAATTTTTTCGAAAAAAATGTTGCTGTTAACTGAGCACAAGCAATTTCATGTTCTTAGATGAGTTGCAGCTGCTAATTCAGCGTAGATGTTGTGAAGTTTGACTGTGCACGAAACTGCTAAATGAGTGGCCACGATGCACTGTTCAATTGCCCCGGAACTGTCATTACAGATAATTGAGCACCAATAATATATTGCTTTTGAATATATGTATGAAATCCCACACGATATTCACGACCTAAAAGTATTCTACGTAAACAAAATCTTGATGTAGTCATTTATCACTTTAAAAGAGTTTGTTAATTAAATGGTGAGCTTGTACACGTTGCATCTATCATACCTGTGAAAGAAAACGTGAATGCAGGAATACAAAAATATGCTTACGAACACTTCGCATTATTTCCTTCATCGCCAGTGTGCGAATTGTAATTTCCTTCATTTAATTTCATTCATACGAATTATAATTTCAATTTCCTTCATCGCCAGTATGCGAATCATAATTTCCTTCACATAATTTCATACATACGAATTATAATTTCAACTTCTTTCATTATTATTTCCTTCATCGCCAGTGTGCGAACTATAATTTCCTTCATATAATTTCATACATACGAATTATAATTTCAATTTCCTTCATGTAATTTAGTACAAACGAATTATAGTTTCAATTTCCTTCATTATTATTTCCTTCATCGCCAGTATGCGAATTATAATCAGCTGACAGTTCATTCTTCGATCAAATTTGCATTAACTGAAAAAATTGAGCATGAAATGAAAAAATCGGTAATTATTCTCGCTTGAGTAAGCCCTTTTCTAAAATTTTACAAATGAACAAATGTAAGCTCCGAGCCAAAAAAATATTTGCACCGACATATTACAGCTGACACTAATAACAAAGAACAGTCTTTTATGACCAGCGGAACCTGCTTTAACTTAGGACGATGTCAATGTTCACATGTTCGAAGAAAAGTGCTACATAACATAAATTTTATGATTTAGTTTCAACGCGGAAGTAGCGTTCCGAAACAAATCTCGTAAGCAGCTCACGACTATGAACACGATCATAGATGCCTCTTCAATGAATGAAATAGCTTTTGAAAAACGGTAGGCATGGCGTTCGCATAACACAGACGTACGAGCGACATCATAACTTGTAGCTGCCTTGTAAAGGAACAAGTTTTCATTCGCAAGCTGTAAAAGCTTAGCTTGCTTAGTAAATTACCTTAGCAACATCATAACTTGTACCCGCAGTGTAAACAAAAACTTTTCATTCATTTATTATAAAAATACAACGCTCTAAATGAAATAAAATCGGCAGGTATTTGAGAACATAGTTTGATCAGCTGTTCTATATTATAACGTCTGTTTCTCGAAAGTAGTTACCAACACTTCTCACTTAAGACTTACTGCAAAGTTCAAAGTATATTTAGATTTTTTGCCCGGTCTATGACGAGTAATTTCATCCAGTGACATAAGGAAAACTTAATCAATACTGATTTCGAAGGCTTTCATAAATAGATTAATAGGTGAATAATAGATTATTTGGTTACGTTGTAAGAAGCATGACATCAAACTGTAAGAAGCATGATAAATGTACGTATACGTAATTGGTTAAAAACAGTCTTTCCTTTAATTAAACAGGAATAAAAATTCATTCCCCAAGCAATACCTGAAATCATCATTATTCACCATAATGTCATTGCACTGAAAAAAATCGGAAAAACTTCTGAGAGTAAAGTTGGCGCCACAATTTTTAAAGAGCTTAAATGACCATAATGGCCAATTTCGCTTTATAAGGAAGTTGCTTTTGCAAATTACTAGCCAATATTCTTCCTGATTACTTCTTTGAATATTTTCCGCCGAGTTTCCATAAGCATTAAATCGAAGATAATTTGCTTTAATTTTCGTTAAAGTGTTTGCTTGCTAATGCAGATGATGCTCTAATTCCAAATTGATATCATATGTCGCAGCCGTTCTTTCATGCCCGAGCCGTTCGAGCTCATTGGAGCGAGCTAAACAGCCCGGAACTTGCGTCGTTATTGCTCCCAATCGCCATCCGCAGGATAGGAAATTTCTGTAGAATGACTCTCTGCTCATGATCCGTATTTTTTAATCAGCATTTTACCCATTGAGAAAAACAATAAAAATGAACAGCGATGTCACCCCGAGCATCAACAATAGTGCAATATTTTCTAATCAACATTTTACCCATTGAGAAAAACAATGAAAATGAACAGCGATGTCACAGAGCATCAACGACAGCGCAATATTTTATAATCTACTTTTCACCCATGGAGAAAAATACAATAAAAATAAACTGCAACTTCACTTGCTTAGCCTTTAAATTACTTGAAATTTGTCAAATGAATTTATATTTTTATTTTACAACATTCTCATTTTGTTGCAGCATAGAATTTTTTGGGGTTGTTGAAATTTGTTTACGTAGCTGTCAGAAATCCCCGAATACTCCTGATATTTCCTCCTAAAAATTTAAAGAGTTTGTTTTAAAGTAAAATAAATTTCAATTCATTATGTGTTCAAGCATCTGAATTAATTCGCCTTAAAAGACGGGGCAATAAACCCAAAAAAGTTAGCAAGCAATTATACAAGCGCATTCATTGAAGATCGTCTCTGCTCATTTTTCGTGGGATTATTCTCTTTGAGTATTGATGTGTACTGTAACCAACATCACATTGGAGATTTAATTCACCTACCACCAGTCCCGGACTGCTGCTTTTCGGATGAATGTTCATCAGGCAATTGCCCTAGCAAGACAATTACTCTCGATGGACTAGGATAATTGAAACAATAAAATATAAATGTGTGTATTGCAGGTGTTTAGTTCGAATGTCCTCTTAATGTCTTCATGATAATCAAGAGCATGTTTATCGAAAATAAACAACTGCAAGAATCATACAAAAAATATTTCAAACTGTTTGAAGAGATTAAGATAGGCTAGGATAGTTTATGGGAAAAAAATAGTTTGTATTATTTTAGGTTATATTAAACTAGGCTAGGTTATGTAAGGTTAATTAAGATAAGATAAGGTTAGGTTATATTACGTAAGGGTAGGTTAGGGTTAGTTGAATTAGGTTACGTTAAATTCGGTTAAGTTTAACTCAGTTTACGGTAGGCAAAATTAATTGTCTTAAATTAGGTTAAATGAGATTTTGTTAGGTTAGGATATTCTAGGTTGAGTTACGTCAGGGTTGGTGAGGTGAGGTAAGTCTAGATTTGGTTAGGCTGATTAAGATTCTGTGGAAATCTTGGTCAATATCGAATATATTATCTGATAACAATCTTGATGCTTGTTAGTCGACGACCTAAAAATATCCTATGTGATTAATGCAATGCGTCAATTGAACTGAAGTTAGGCTCGTTAGAAAAAAAAACTCATCTTTTGAACCTCTAACAATTACTAAACAAATACGTCGTTCAACATTCACCATTTCAGATTTTTTCCTTTTATAAAACAGAGAATATCTTTCGAAGTTTTACAAACGGAACAACTGACGACATAAAATAAATGAACTATAACGAGCGCTGTCAAAAAATGCAACATGCCATTTATGGAAAATTCCTCACACTCAATGAAATGTTCAAAAAATCAGTCGTAACTACTATTACAGTGCTCTCTATTGGAGTGTCATAATACAAACAATTTTATCACTTGTTACTTCGAACCGTTACTATGGTAGCGATAAATTTATAGGCGTTATCATCTTTAGAAAGTACATCTTTACAAAAAGGCTGAATTCAAAACTACTCTATTCATGCTCTGATGATCTTATCTTCTTACTCCATTAGCGTGATCAAAACATTCAAAAGTTACTGCCAGTGTCTAAGAAAATGGAAAGATGAAGAGTTACATTTTCTGAGTGGTTACATTTTCTAAACAAAAACATGAAGTTAACTGGCTAGTTGTACATTTTTCTCTAACTGTTTGTTTTTCGTTTATTTTACACGAATTCAAATTTCCACTTGACTTCAACCTTTACACCCTTAGCCACGACTTCCAAAACATTTTTCTCAGCTTCGGTAAGAGCGTCGGATTCCAGCCAGACGCACGGGATGACGCCGAGCTTGCCGACGATCTCCAACAAATTCTGCACTTCCAGCGCAGAGAACCCGCTCTCAGGGAAGTAGAGAGACGCACTTCTGTGCAAAGTCAAACATTTCTACTCGATCATCGGAAATATGATAATGTTATATGTCATAAAGCTGTATCGTAGTTGGCAAAGTTGTATTATATTTTGTCCTATTTACTAAGATAGTTGATAAAATAAGCAAATAACGTTCATTTTCCCGCGTTTGCATACATGATGAACCTGAAGAAGCTGTTTCTTGAAGTCAGTGACGTTCACTAATGTTAAATTTAAATTAGCCTAACTTGAATACTTCGTAGGCTGTAATCGATTGAAATATTGAATAATTTTAGAGCAAAAAATTGTTAGTATTTTCGTTGAAGGCCGGCTTAAGGTTACTGATATGGAGTGCTTCTATTATTTGAACGTGTTTTTTAAAAATACAATGTAATATACAATTTGGTTTTTGGAAGAGGTTGAGTATGCATGAGAATGATATTTGAAGCATCTAAACGTCGTTTTCCGAATTCTGTGATTCAAAAATTTATATAATTGACAGTCTTTTAACACTTTATGAACATGAACCGTGTATGCTGAAAAATGAAGTAATTGATTTATCACCACCTTCAGTGAATCTTCACTTCAATTCGCTTGTAAATATTTGGGGGGAAATGTTTTTTCAACTATTGTCGCTGTCCAAAAACCGTTATGAATTGGAACCTGTAGTTTTTGAAAATTGAATTAATATTCCTGCATAAACATGTTCAAATTTGATCTAAAAACATATATTCATATAATTGAAGTTAACAACATGGAAGATAATGTTTGCTATTTAGCATAAGAATGGTTTTAACGAGTTCCCCCCGTGCATTCAATGAAAGAATACTTCCGTCCTTTAAAAATGTTAACTTTGAATCATATTCTCATTTAATTTTTGGTTGTTCTTCTTTCATGCAAGCGTTATATGCCCAGAAAAAAAAGGATAGAACTTGTGCATCCGAAAACCATTTCACCGCTTATTGTGATTGTCCATCGGCTCTTCCAAACACGCTAAATGAAACGATGTTAGGCGCCAGCGTACACGGCGTGAATTTTCACGATGCTGCTGATCGATGAGTTGTCAGAACCTCAATTTCTATTAATACTCAATCAAAGCTAACTGAAGGCACTATTTTTCAAAAGTGCTTGCCTATATTGACTTCAAATTTAAGTTGAATGGTGAACTTCAGTTAAACCTATTGTGGTTAACGTGTTAAAGGTGAGCTGAATGCAGAACACCCTTTCCCGCAAATGTATTATTATGATTGTCACAATGCTCCTTTACTAATGATATACGTATAAAATGTGCTGGCCACCTAAGTACTATTACTAGGTAATAAACAAGATGATAGATATACAACATATGAAACATTAGAACAATGTTGAGTGCTGTAATTTGCACAGCTGGTGGGTACTGCATATTGGGTCACAACAGGTAAATAATAATTATCGTATGATGAATACACATCATTTCATAGCAGTTTTTTGTCAGTACTTGAAGTTGAACATAACAGAACATATGCAAGCATAAACCAAAGAATAAACAAATTTTCTTTGCTACAAACCTTTTCGGAGGAACCAATTTGCGCAATATTTCTTTGAGCCAGAAGAAGTTATGAGACTCCAGTCCAACAAAATGAAGACAAAATAACAGGGATCCTTCAGGGATGCTCTTCGTTATATCTTCGGGCACAACTTTCGTCGATACGCAAAAATCTGCTCATAGTTGTAAAATCATTGCCATGCCGTACCAAAACGAGTCTGCATGGCCTAAAAATCGTTTCAGTTAGATTATACCCGATGAAGTTAGAAAAAAGTTATTTTGAGCGGCCGGAGTCTAAGGTGAAGAGACCAAACTGTAACAGAACAAAAATATTACATTTTTAAACGAATATATACTTAAGCTAATGTTTCACAATGTGAAAGTTACAAGTTCGAAAAAATAACATCGAAAAATAACCTTTTTTGTCACTGAAACTTAGCTGAAGATATCATTACTGATTCTTACTTCTATGTCAAACATATACGTGACTATGTAAAAGCTTTATTTAGGAACTACGAAATTCTTTGATTTAGGTTCTGATAAAAGTAACTACCAGACGGTGTGAGATATACCTATCTAAATTAACAAATCCAAACAAGGCTTGAGAGCATCTCAAGTTTAATCAATGAAAATGAAAATTCAAAGATTTTTTTACAGATGAATGTTCTATGACAGTTAAAAGCCCCACTTTTAACGAAGAAAAGTTTCGTAAATAAAAGTTTGAAATTTAACTTTTAAAACTCAAAGATAATAGACATTTTCTCATATATAACTGGTAAGAAAAGTGTAAAATTATTATTTAGAATACAAGCACAGAATTGTAATTTTTATTGCAAAGTACAGTTGGATGTGTTTAAAAGGTATCCCCTGCAATACAGTGTGTCGAAACAAAAATACTCGTCATTTCACTGACGATTATGAACGTATTTTTTTTGTTTATGGTACAGGTGCAACTAAAGTTTCTTCTAAGACATTTTACTACCTCAAATTTAATGTTCTTTTCTCTGATTTATCTCATTAGACTTAAGCCTATGTTAATCAACACCTCCCTCAAAATCAAATTCAAGATTCCTGGACAGTCAAAGAATGAGTACATTGTTTATGGCCACCCAGTGTATGGGACATATTTTGCCTCACTTCTGTAACACTTGAGGTTCATTAGGCTTATATTTATGTTAGCCAACACCTACATCAAAACCAAATTCATGATTCCTGGACAGTCAAAGACTGAGTACATTGTTTGGGGACACCCTGTGTATGGGACATGTTTTGCCTCACTTCTGTAACACTTGAGGTTCATTAGGCTTATATTTATGTTGGCCAACACCTACATCAAAACCAAATTCATGATTCCTGGACAGTCAAAGACTGAGTACATTGTTTGGGGACACCCTGTGTATGGGACATGTTTTGCCTCACGTCTGTAACACTTGAGGTCCTGGCGCGAGTGAAGCAGTGAAGCGTCGGCCGCGGTGTCAATACGGAGCCCGATCTTGCGGACATACCTCGCGTCGAGACCGTCAAACTCCGCAGGAGTCAGGTGCCCCATCAGAGACAGTAGATACGACCTGTCGGTTTAAGATGTTTTAGTTATCAATACGAAAGATTGGTCTTTGATCTATTCAAGTTATAGAGCATGGCATATTGTGCAAGCATGAATATTTGGGATTAACTTCCGTGTTCAATGACGTCAAACTCTGCTGAGATCGTGCCTCATGAGAGATAGTAGAGACGACCTGGGAACGATCGGGTTAAAATGTCTCAATTTTCCAAATAGAGTGGTAATTTTTTCTGCATACGACTTAAAGTGTACGGAATAATGCAAGCATAAATGTGTGGGAATAACTTTTGGGTTCAATGACGTCCCTTCTATGCGTGTTGAAATTTTACACCCATCTCTATATATTTTCAATTTTTCTGCAACTCATGATATTCAAGTAACTTTGCAGAGCTCATACGTGACTAAATCAGTACACTCGGAAACTTATCTCACTACTTATCCTTATGTTAAACCCTTTTCCATTCTCAATGAGCAGCATCGACAATATACCTCCAATGATTCTTAGCTTCTGTCGGCTTTCCGTACTCGTCTGGAACGTTACCTAACAATTCAGTACTCGAAACAGTCTTTCCGTTCTATTCATCCTACTCATAATATTTTCATAGGATAATTTCTGAAGACGATCAACGTCATTTCTGCTGTGCAAGAAAATTTTCAAGCAGAATAACTCGTTAACATAGACCCGAGATACGTACTTTACTATTCCAAGGGAAAAACACGAAAATAGAAGGCCCGTCTCGAAATAACGCCTCCTCACCCGTGTCCGGCCTTCAGGAAAGGCTCCAATCTGTTATAGTCAGTCGGGGGCGCAGTTCTTGCCCAGAAGGAATCCAAGAGTTTCACCTTGAGTGTATGTCCGCCCGTAGCGAGACTTTTTAGCAGCTCCGACAAACTCAGGATGGGTTTTGCAGGTGAAGAAGTGACAGACACTGGCCCATAGGGTTTGTGTCCTGAGTTCCTCAACGTGGCAAACGCTTTCTTTGTTTGGTACTCGCCGTGTATCTCCCAGTTGGCAGCATTCGGTAGCAATTCACTTGGAAATATTGCGGCTGAGTTTTCTTGCAGGGTCTTGTGTGTTGCCTGGAAATCCGTGACGACAAAATATGCTGAAATATAGAAATAACACACCAGAAGAAAGAGCTTGTGCTATTAATGAAAGTTGCCTCACTGACAGCTTTCAACATGAAAAAATGACAGTTTTACTAATAACTTGTTGCTTTTTTGAAGTGTAATTTTCTTTATGCAGTTAAAATGACTAACGGCTTCTTGTAACCGGTCTCGGACGTTTGAGTGGCTGCTTGTATTCTCTACTAAAACTATGTTATTCACTTATAAAATACAATCAAGGGAAATTAGGTTTAAAAGTAGTTACTGGTGTCAGGTTCTGACATTAACTCTGTATAGTTCGAAACATTAAAATGATGTGATGAGAGCGCAAATTCCTGATGATTTATAACGTATTTACTTATTTTTTACAAGGCGAACTGTGCCGCCCACAGCAGAACTGTGCGAGTTTATTCGCTCAGTTTTATATCGATGAAAATGCGCTACGAATAAAAACCACGCTTTGCCTCAATTTTAACACCAACCAGTAGCAAGCGGTAGCAGCTTGTGCTTCATTGCTCGATTACTCGTGCGAACGCCTTCAAATGCTAAATTTCTATCCTAGCTACTCTTCTTTACAATCGATTGCGATAATTACTGTAAGAGTAATTAATAAAGGTCTTAGTATTGTTGACAATAATACTTGTGTAAACTGTTGATCTTTCTAAATGATTTTTATACTTTTTTTATAAATGAGCGTAATTGAATGCTCGCTTGAATTGCAATCAAAAATTTGAAACGTATTTTGACAACTTACCCGAACCACCTGAGATTTCAATCACCACAGGGATAATTTTTATACAAATATATAAAACGAGAGTAAATACTGGCAATAATAGGATACATTACACAAATGTATGTAAAGATATTCTAATCTTGTTTATTTATTCTTATTTTCAAATTAATTTTTTGGGTATTTATTCATTTACCAATTTATTTACGGAATATCTTTACGTGTGTAAAGATATTCCATTCCATAGAAAGAAACTCACCTCTAGATTTTTTCCGAGTTTAGTTAGATCAGCGCACATGTCCCTAGACTTGGTTTCTAAATGCTTGAAGTCTTCGTTTGCTCTTGACATGATCTTCAGTAATTTCCAGTGCTTTGCTTGAACAGAATCCACTTTTTCTTTTGTTTTCAAAACCTCCGAGAGCTCTTTCAGAAGCTGTTGCTGTTTCACGAAGTGATTTTTGCGACTCTGCAACTGCTTTCGGACTCCTAAAGCCTCATTTATTAATCTCAGTCCTTCTTCGCATTCATCAATACTATCACTAATGCTTTGTGATAACTTTTTTCCTATGTCTGCTTCAAAATCAACTTTCTCAAGTTTCTCGTATACCTCTTGCTGGAACATGTCTTGAGCCAGAACGATTCCATGGCTATAGTGTTTCTCAGGGCAAGATTTACAGGTGGCCTCTTGGCACTTGCAGCACCAGTTGTCGAGTTCGTCCCCATGAGTTGAACAGAAATCATATTGAAATACATTGTGAACCATATTTGTTACTGGAGTAGCTCCAGCTTTTTCATTTTTGCGCTTACTGTTTTTGGTGCTGGTGTTTACATTTGCGGTAGTCGGGCCCTCGGGGTCACATGTAAAACATCGGTGGCCACATTGCAAAGTGGGAGCTTTTGTGTCGCTGAGAGAATCAAATCGTCGACGAATCTCGTCCAGTAACACGTTGAGTGGCACTTCTTCCATTATTTTGACTTCAATCTTCGATATCAATTCATACAGACATCAAAAACCACAGTCTAATACGAAGGGTAATTTCTAAGTTGTTTGCTTCCCCTATTGCAAGTGTAGTAAACAATGAAAACTGAAGGTTTATCTCATGTAAATAGCCTCAATAACGAGTTAAATTTGGGAGCACAAATAATATGAAGTGTGCAGCTTTCTGCTTTATTTGATGAAAAACGAAGTTTCAACAGGTAACAGAATATTCATTTATAATGAGGTATAGTTGATAAAATTATCGCAGAAACTGAAACACGTTCAGGTTTTCTTATAAAATACACGTTATGCCTTTGTGACCGAGGATGAGACTTTTGTGACCTGTTAATGACTTCAATCAATCGAGTCGAAGGTATTAATATTCCCTTTTACATGACGTTGAGGATATGATATTTCTAACTTGTTTGAGGCCGATGGAAATAAGATATCAGCAACCTCTCACTAACCGATGCAAGCAAGATATTAGCGGCCTATCTTTGATCGATGAAGAAAAACATTGCTGTCGGCAATCGATGAAGATATGATAGCGATTAAGTGACCTGAGGGACACTGGTACCGATGAAGATAAGACATGAGTGACCAGTTAGGGACAGTTCATGCTATTAGTGGTCATTTTCCGACAGTAAATTATATAATCAATGATTTATGAAGTTCATTTTTGCGCTCTTCGCTTCTGTTCAGTAGAGAGTTTATGCAAAAAAATTAAAATTTGAAAAATACAAATCATTTTCTACGAATAAAGCTAAGCATTATGAAACCCGTCTTTAATAAGATCATTATTATATTAAAGAACGTCAATGAATAAAAATGCTTTGAACGTTTCCACCTCCTGGGTCATTATCAATCTGTATTTGATTGAGAAAAAAATAGTCAAATGTAATTCAAATAACCAATCATAGGACAAGAAAAGCAAAGACACCTAAAAGAAACAAATCACCGATAAAAAAAAAAGTTTTGTATCATTGTTACATTAGTTGTAAAGGCCAGAGGACCTGAGGGAGGGCTGAGGGCTGATTGCAATTTATTTAAAACTGTTTTTTCTTTTAAATGTAAAAAGATTGTAAAATACGGAAGCTTATTCCATTGGATGCAGAAGATATATCTTTAAAATTGTCATAATCGAACAGGGATATCGCACTTCTCTGCATTTAAGCGGACTGAAGAATGAGAAGGGGTGGAAAGTAACTGGTCGGTTCTAAAACTCCTGCCAGCATGCTCTGCAACGTGAATACCTAGGGCTCGAACAGTCGGGCCCACGTACTCACACGCACACTGTGTGCAATTATTTTTTTAAATCGCAGAGAGCATGTATTTGGGAGTTTTATCTCTATTATTAAAAAATGAACTTGTTTCATAGTCAATTATCAACGCTATTTTAAAATCAATCTACAGAAAATGTTTCAAAAGAAGAACGACAAGTTAGTTTTTCCGTTTCTCGGATTGCTGACCGAAGAATGGAAACGAGAGAAAAATTACTTTTAGGAGCGGTAGGTAGTGTTAGATCAGGAAAAAAATTTCTGTACAAAATGTTTTTGACACAAGAGTCTCCAGCCTGTGATGGAAAATCATTGTTGCTAAAAAATTATAAGCACACGCGTTAAGCTCTTGAGAACAATGTGTTGATGCTATTTAGTGTTAATGAGAATGTACCATAACTGAAAATGAGAATATACCATAACATCCCCAATCCGGTAAATGTTTGCTTACGGAAAACTAAGCTTTGAAACCTAACATCTTTACGAGCTAGAGTTGCGTCTAAAAATAAGAGACAATTGCTCATTTTGGTCTCCGTATTTTTAAATCTCTTAAAAATTTGAAAGGAAAAACTTGTAAATAATATGCATTAAGCTTTCCCTTTGCAGCTAGTGTAATATGATACGAAACGTTATTTTTATCAGTGGCTTCTGTCTTTTATGTTTCTTTGCTTTTCTTGTCCCTTGATTGATTATTTTTATTTACATTTGACTAGTTTGTTCTCGAATATTTTCAGGTTGATAATGACACAGAACGTAGGAATGTTCAAAATATTTTTATTCTTTGACTTTCTTTAATATGATAATGATCTCATTAAAGACGTGTTTCTTTACACTTTTATTTATAATTCAGACTTGTAAAAACGAAGACATTTATATTTATCTACAGCTAAGCAAAATATCTGCATTCAAAGTATTTTTTAGATATTTAGTGCTAAAATAATGTAAAAGAAGAAAACATATACATTAAGGATCACGATTTCGTTACCGAAACATACTTGTACAAGAAAGTTCCGACGAATACCACTCTAATGATTCAAACTATTGTTAACAATTTTGATTTTAATAATGATGAGTCGAGAATATTAATGGCATTATTTGCAATTTCACCTTCATGTAAGAAACATTTGATAATTGCAAACTGTATTTATTGTGTTTTGTTCTGATAAGAAAATACAATCTTGAAAGGAAAATTTATAGTTGAACGAATATAGTACAAACTGGGTTTTACAATGAAAAATCATTTTCCTAAATTAAAATTAGTTTTTTAAGAGAGCTTATACGCAGATGGCTCGATCACGACATTTTAGTCGATATATATGATCGATTACAAAGAATTGCAGCGGAAATTTTTCAGCTATATGACCAATTCACTTCATCTTTGCGTTGCATTCCTGTATTCTCGATGGCAGACTTTCTTTTCACTCGTACCTCACCAAAGCCAACGCAGGAGATTTTCATTCGTAGCAACAAAGGTGTATGCTAGCTACCGGTTTTTTTTAGGTGGAGTGTCAAAAATACATTGTCTCATACATTCGTATTTTGCGTAACAATATATGTATTTCGCTAACTAGTGTGTCTATTCAACATATTTTGGACATTTTTCCCTTTAGGTGCCATATAAATACCATTACAGAGGCATCACACAACATATTTCAGGCATTTTTTCCACTAGGGGCTATATAAATACCATTCATTACAAACGCATCACAGATGATGTTAAAGTCTATTAGTCACCATATCTAAAAGACTCAACAACCTGCTGTAGAAAATGTAATTTTGTACATTGCGCCCTGTACCACCCTCAAACCAAAACTCTTCGCATCAGATCTCAAGCTACCACATGAACTTCCCACCAATACACTTTAGACCACACCCCAAGCTACCACACAAAATACTCTTACCAAAACACTTTGCACCGCATCACAATCCACCCCAAAAAATTCATACAAATAACTACACCAATACCAAACCAATTCATTTTAGGGCAAATAACGAGCCACATCAAAAATCCTCTTACAACAAACACACTTTGCACCGCAATGTAAGCTGCCAAAACTACGCATAAAACGAGGTATGTGTTTCTGAGTCGGTGTGTCGATTCACAATCTCCAGAGTGCTCTATCGCGTAGTTCATCGCTATCTTATCTCAGGAGATTCAAAGCTAGTCTTTATTGCAGCGTAAAATGAATGCTAATCTTTATCTTTATCTTTATTGCAGCATAGTTCGTCGCTATTTTATCTCAATAAGTGTAAGGCTAATTTCTATAGCGGCCTGAAATAATGACCTAGATCGCGGTCGAAAATGTGTCAATGTGATTGTTAATTAATAAACGAATAGCAATATTAAACTACTAATATATTTTATAAAAATAATAACATTCTTTCACATATGTTGGTTTAATCCAGCTGTATAGAGTATTTCGAGCAGTGCTACACAACTATTTGCTCACTGATCATGTATGTATATTTATTCAGCCTAGTTGCACAAAGCTTTATTAATCGAGCGTACACACTGCAGTAGATTTTTCATGAATAGCTTTCTCAAAAAGTTTGACAGAACTTAAATAATGAGCTCAAAGCTTAGCTGTCAATAATGTTGTCTTCTTGCAGCTTTTGCTCTCTTTATTCAGCTGAAGAGAATTAAATGAAGTTAATCAATGTAGGTTGTTCGCTTATAATTCTGTGCATCATAGAGCAGTCTCAGACATAGAACAGTGACCGTGCAGTTTTTAAGGTGCCCGTCTACCCTAAATATCCCAAAATTATCAATTTTCCGCTCTTTGACTAATCTTATAAAGAACTTTCTAACAAATCTAAGAGTATGCTTCACTTCCCTGTAAGTGTGTTCGTTCGTCTGCAACAGTTTACGTAAGGCCAGCTAAGTAAGGGAGGAACTGTTTCACCCCAAAATCAAAAAATTATAAATATGTTGTTTTTCAGCTTATCGTATAGAGAATTTTTTCGGAACCCAACGATATGCTTCACTGCTTTATAAGGCAGCCCGCCCTCTGATGCGATTCGATGCGATTCGCCTCAGTCGTCGGTGAGCTAGCCAACACAATGCCATTCCTGCGGTGCTACAAATGAACCTTGCGATTTCGCAAGGCGTCGCACCAGTCGCATCGCATCAGTGGGCGGGCTGCCTAAATGTGTTTGTTCGTGTACTACAGCTGGCGAAAGGACCATAACTTACGTCATTATAAAGCCAGGTGACGCGTTAGTCAGGCTCTCTCGAAAATTTGAAATTAAATAATACTTCTCCCACAATTTTATAGAGACAGGAATCACAAATATATCAATCTATAGGGGATGAAAATTTCTAAAAAGTGATGTATGAGTTTTTTTTTAAATCTTTAATTATTACAAAAATAATCGGTCAAATTAAAAAGAAATGCATTTTTTGAAATAAAATAGTTCAACGAATTAAAATGATGAAATTCAACTACAATTTTTCTTTAGATGATGCATTGATCTATATGGAAACATGTTGCCGGTTCTGTAACTTGAAAAAAAAAAGTTGTTGAAAAATTACGAACTTGAGTTTACACCTAGACGGTCCCCCAAGGTCGTCAAGCTCCCCCCTCCGACCCCCCTAACGACGAAGCAGGTTTGAGCGTACACCAGGCGAGAATTAGCCATACAGCTCACGGTTGAAATCCTTTGGAACGAAAACAAAGCAGTCTGACACACACACAGTGAACAAATTCTGAGTTAGGTTGAGCACCAGACCACTCAGTGCACCGAGTTAGCTAGACTCTCCTGAAAACCTGAGATGCTGACGTTTGAAATCGATCTTTTTGCTCAGTTTAGAGGTGCAGGATTGGCAAATATATCAGCCGATAGTAGTTGGAAAAAGCTAGAAAAATTCCTTAAACGATTTTTGAAATTTGATTTAGGTTAAAAATTATTAGACATAAGAAAGAAAGAAAGATAAAAAGTCGAGTTTTGGGGACAAAATTCCTTAAGTACAGCAAATAATTTTATCGAAAATACATTCCGGTATTTCTCTGTAAAATACATTTATCTATCAAGAAAACTTTATGGTGGTTCTGTAACTTCGAAATTGTAGGAGGAGACCCCTTTTCTGTAATACCCATTTTACTCAGTTTATTTGAAAAATTAATTTTCTAATAAAGCTATGGACAAAACACACGATTTAAAAAAAACATTGTATCATCTTACACCTAGGATGAAAATTTCAGACAAATCTGTCGGAAAATGACGGACATTTTTTGGGCAGACGGTCTTCTCAATATGAAATTTAGTAAGTGAAGATTTATTTCGAAAAAGCTTGTGTGAAAATACAAGTACATGACTGACCTCATTGGCGACACTCGTATTCTTCACGCTTTCCTAAGAAGGAAGTGTTTTTGAATAAATGAAATATGATCCGTAATCTTTCATTACTGATAATACAATCATTTGATGAACTCATCCACAAAGCATGTTACTTACTAGTTTGTCTTTGTATTGAGTTGCTCTGTTCGTACACAAAATCCAGCCTTTTTCTTGATTATCACATTCACATTTAGAATCCGATCAACGCCGGCAATCGTTCACTCAACGTAAATTTGATTTCGTGTTTAAAAATGCTCTTTGAAAGTGCCGATAGCGCCTAGAGTGCACAAAATCGTGTCTTTTCTAAAAGCTTAGCACCCTGCTTGGCATTGCAATCACGGCTCTCTCAATCACCCTGCTCGAGCGATTGCATGCAGGCAATCGATTACTCCAGTAATGAACTCTCTGAACTCGTTAAGCTTCTCCTGGTGCAAATTAACTCTCTCTCGCCTGCCTCCGGGACAACACTGTGATCGTGACGGAACTGGTGCAGTCATTCCAGTCTACCTTACTGCAATTTCGTAACAAATCAAGAATCTATTTATTCAAATACTAATGATATTATAGGGAATTTTGGGCTATGCTTTTTTATTTGCGGAAGCTTGAAGTTTTTATAAAGTTCATCCTTAGCGTGATGATAGATTATGTAGAGGTTAGACTCTGTTTAAACGAATCTATAGACTACCTAGAATCCAATGTGATCACTTGCATCTAAATTTGACGCTCGCGTGCATAATAACTAGCTAGCTAGATTTGGAGAGAGAACGAGGAGAGTTTACATTATATAAAGAAAATATTTTAATTTCGTGTAAATTCTAGCCGACAAATATGAGGGGGAAGTACCTTTTCAGCAATAAATATCTCACTGCAAAAAGAATATGACTCAATTCACAAAGTTCAATGTTTTAATTAATGAGCAAAAAAATGCAAAATATATACTATTGAAAAATTCATGGTATCAAATAATGTGAAAAACTACTCTTTGAGAAACAGAAAGAATGAGACATGTTTAATTGACTTTTAATTATAATTTAAAACTTCAAACACGATTCAATCATATCTATTTCGATCATCCTAGAATTTTGGGTAGTTTGTGAGTTACAAGGTTGAACCTTTTGAAACTTCAAGTTGTTGAATCTTTTAACTCATTTAACTTCTCTTTTGGTACAAATGGGAGACTCCATGAGCATATATTGTTTTTGGTCATCTATTTGATAGCGATATTTTTGCCTTGTTCTATTGTTGTAAATTCTAAAGAAAGACGTACATCGATTGATTGATTTTCAAATTCCAACGATATTTTCTTCGAATTCTTATACAGGTGGGTAGAAAGTCGTCGAGAGTATTGACTAGTCACTTTTATTTAAGATCTATTACTTTCGTGCTGCTTCAGTGTTCCATGAATTATTCACAAAGCTTTTCGCGATGTCATACTTGAACAGATAGGAATAGTGAGTGAATTGTCATCTTAGCGACGAAGAATAAATCAACGCGCTAGTTTCCAAAATGTTCAGTAATTAGGTATAAAAGTGTTCACCTTCTTGGGAAAATACTACGAGCTACAATAGGCATCATAACACAAGTGAAAGGGGAGGTTTAAAATATATCAATAAATAAATACAGTAATGCATCTGGCGTGTTGTGTAGGGGATTTTATTTCCTAGATGTAAGTATTACCGTTTCTTTCGCTTCTGGAAAGCACGAAAAATGCAGGATTTTTTGTTCCCTTGCACCGCCAGCTCCAAGCATTTTGTGGATGTTGCCTAAAAGGCCTACAGGCTTTTGTTATTTATGAGAAGCCTGAGGGCGACGTTTGCTCTCAAGTGAGGTTCCAAGTCCGCATCGGTTGGAGGCCTGAAACGCTTCTCGACTCGAAGTTTGTCTAAGCAAGAGCTCACCGTTTGGTATTCAACCCCCGAGCTTTGACTCTGCAGTTGCTGCTCCACAAATCTCAACGCGTTTTCACTTCTAGGAAAAAGGGATTTGAAATTGTGGAAACATCGTCATAGGTACAAGTGAAGCGGGCAACAAAAATGATATTGACGCTGGTCTGAAAAAAATCGGCAAGTTTCGTACTTAGTTTGAGAAAACTTTTAAATGGGTGTAAGAATGTGTTTTTTTTTTCATCGATGGGAATGACGATTGTTGAGTTATTACCAATTTTATTTCCTAGTTTATCTGTGTGGAAAACCTGTCGTGATGAAGGATATTTCAATAAATAGATATTGCTTCTGGTGAAGTTTTGTTCCAAGGTGGATCTTTGAAATAAAGTGTTATGTTTTATATCATTCTTCTGTATGTTATCTACTGCAAGTCAGTGTAAACTACAAATATAGCACATTAGTAGGTTTTGAATATTTTGATAGTGTGAACACTACTGCGAAGAAAAAACCATGGAGGTACGTACGCTTTTACTTGGTCAGACAGAAATTTGATTTAACCGAATTTAGGTTATGGATTACTCAGAAATTGCAAAATTGATTAAGACAACTATTCAAACTAGTGCTATCATACTCAGTGATAATTTTTTCAGGACTTTCCAAAAAATGAATAATCCAGAAGAATGTGAGGAATGAATAAGGATTCTCTATCCACAGCCTTTTATACTCAACACCATCGCCCAGAACTGCATGAGAGCAAAATTCTCACATCCACAGCCTCTTATCTTCAACATCGTCTCCCAGAATTACATGAGAAGAAAACAATCCCAAAATTTAATGACAGCACCTCATGTGAAGTCGAGCGTTCGAGAACTTCGATTTTGCTGAGGCGAAATGATCTTTTGTTATTATTATTCTTGCTTGACAAATGCGTGAAATTTTTACAGCACAGTCTATTATATGAGTCCCTCTATCGAAATATAACATGCAAGAAAAGGCAATGAAATTGACTTGTTTCGAAGTAATATTGCCCATTTTAACGAACTGATGCTATGTGTGATGTTGTAGCGCTTGCAAAATATTTTTTGCGATGGTTGAATTGGAAATGTTAAAGATTAAATAAAATAACGCTAGCTCAGGCATAACAAAGAGCCGAAATTATACTATGAGACAACTCAGATGCAGAGCCAAGTTGATTGCTAAAAGTACTTATTATTTTGAAAGAGTTGAAATTTTTCATTTTAAATGCTTTTATAAATCTACAATAAACCAAAAGTAGAAATTCTGCAGTTTCATTGTGTGTTGAAGATTTGCGCTGCGTAACAGTTTATGATGAATCAGTCACTTCTCAACAATTAAAATTATTTCAAAAGTATGTTACAACACTGACATAAAACACGCGTGCTAAAAAAGTCATTTATCATTATTAAATAAATTTCTATGGCCAACAATATCATCGCGTGCCGGAAATTCACTGTTTTAAACTTTCTCTTCAAATTAAATCGCCTCAAAACTTTATTCTTACCTCTTCAGAACTTGCAAACACATTCAACATTCATAACTATTTAACTTCTCTATAACTTATAAACAAATTAATGGATTTCTGCATTCATAGGGATGTAAATGTGAGAATTTTGAGTATATCCGATCTCACTTTCATATCGAGTGCAATAATTAAATTTAAACTTGCGATAAATTCCGTCATTTTGAAGACGGTATGTCATTAAAAAAATTGTTATTTAAATTTAAATAAGTATTCATGTACATTTTAAATTCAACCTTAATATCACTCAGTTTTGTCATACCACTCTATCTAATGTAATGTCTTTCCTTTCATTTATTTCTATTCTATGATCTATTTTTATTTGATTTTTAGTGATTTTTTTTTTGTTGGAAAGGAAGGCAGCGTGTGCGGTGGAAAAAGGTTAAGCCTCCATAAATTTTAAAAGCTCCATAAAGCTCCGTTTTTGAACGCTCGTTATCCATTCGAGTCAAAAGATATGCAAATAATTGGCTATTAACGTGTTCTCTAGTTGCATGAACACTCGTGTAGTTTTCCACACGAATAAAAAATCGGAAGTAAAATCATTAGATAAGAAGAGTGAGTGAATTGTGATCTTGACAATGAAAAGTGAATAAATATTCTTTAGTTTCCAAAATGTCCACAAGAGAAAATACAAAGTAAGTAAAAAAGTGTTCACCTTCTTGGGAAAATACTACGAGCTACGATGGGCATCATAACAAAAGTGAAAGGGGAGGCTTAAAATATATCAATAAACAAATACTGTAATGCATCTGTCGTGTCGTGTAGGGGATTTTATTTCCTAGATGTAAGTATGCATAGCAATCATACTTGCAAAACTACGGCTGTGAGGCGCAGACTAAAAAAACTTGAGGGAAATAGCGGCCAAAATTCTCGTTTTTGCGAGGCCGGTGATCGCTGAGAAATCGAAACCTTCCGTGTCAGGTTCAAACTCTATTTCTGCCTCTTATCTGTCCCCTAAATTCTGGGGAGAAAATTTGGTGTTGAACGAGATTTTCTGGCCCTAAAATGCACCAGAATTGCCTGTTCTTTGGAAGCTTACTCGAGTTTGCTGAGCAAATGGAAACTTCATCACCAGCCTCGATTCTTCCTAACCTACTTCGTGTCTTCACAAAACCAGATGCGCATGAGATCACTACGGGGAGAGAGATTTTAATTTTAGGGCAACAAAATTGCATCGGGAAATTGTAGGGACAGCAAAATTGTATCAGAAGGTCATTTATTTCAATTTCAGTCAAGGTTGTGGTGTAAAGTGAGCTTAAAGTTGATAAAGAAAATTTTAAATTTCAAGGATAGTGTCATCAAACAAAGTGTATATCGTCGCCTTTTTCAATAATAAAGGCTCTTTACTTGTACCAGAAGTATGTAAGATTATTATCTGGGGTGTTATTATTTTAACTTCTCCAGTGTAGTTTAAGAATATATCTTGACTTTTCAGCCCACTGAAGAATGGCTGAGTGGGTCACACTAACTCAATATTACAAACATAAATTCTTTGAAACTTTTTCTACTCTCTTCGTGCGTAGAATTTTAGTTTAAAAGAAAATAACTCAGGAAAGAATGGACATTTTTTTCTTCCCTCGAAATACAGAACATGATGAGTGAACAATTTGCCTGAGATGATACAAAAGATAACGTGAACCAGTCGAAAGTTTGTTAATCAATGTGTTTTTCAAACGTTAAATATCCTTTTAATGATATAAAATGTTGGTAAAATTATTGTACCTTATTATATACTACACATGAAATACTTTTTTCTTGTTGTCGTGCCCCTCAGGGGGATACAACTATTGTATCTATGGGAACTAGCGCTCCCAGAGGGACAAATGTCAGGGCCCGAGCTGAGACATAGGTAGACCTTCTTTTCTGTTGAAATAAAATGTTTTTTGTTGTGTTAATGACCACCGTATTTTTCGGTTCACTGCTGTCCTGTTCTTCATCACCTACTACTTTCCTCTTCAACTTTGGTCTTGTTTCATGATCTTCTTTCACAGCTTACTGTTTCTATGCCTTTCTGCGTAGATTCCACGTTCCCTTAACTGCATACTAAATGGTGCCTTCCTCCTTCCTCTCTTTGGATAATATTTGTTGCTGGGTAGGGACGCTAAAACTAACGACTAATCTAATCTAATCTGTTGTTGTTGTGATCACACATACCGATGTGTATTTAAATGTTCCATTTCATCTGAAAATCCTAAGTACGGAAAATGTCTATGATATCGGAAATTAATAATAGAATATTTAACAAAAACTTCAGGAACACTCTTGAGTGTGACTTGAAGTAATGAATTCCTTGTCATTAGTTGCCGGCCACGTAATATTATGGACCGAAAGTCTTCACTGCCTTTCCTCATCAGGTGAAGTGAGCAAAAAAGAGAAATATCCGTTTTTCCACTACTTTTTCGGATATTTCTCAAACGAGGCAAGTATCTTGCGCAACTTTAGGCATGCGCAAAGAGCTGATGGATCATACTTGTATATGCGAAAACCTTTCAGGATACATTAGTTTTCTGTGTTGTCTCGCATTAATTAAGACAAAGCATTTAGTTTAACATAAAACAGGCATCAAATAAAATCATTACTTACGTGATAGCTCTAGAAGTTTTCAAAAATTTGATTTGAAATAGTAAATACTTGAATGCCTGATAATCTGAAGAAAATGAAAATTCTACTCTTTACGATAAAAATAATGAACTCATTGGTTAAGTACATTCTCATTTAGGAATATTAAATTGGCATGTTCATTTTACGGAAAACAAAATGGCTTAATGAAAAAACGATTGACTATATTCGATATATTTAATATCAGAGTTTTGAGCGAAGCAGCGAATTCTGCATTTCCAGGAGTCATTGCACTGTGAGCGGCAAAATTTGTAGATATTGTGCTATTAAAGAGATGAGTTGATTGCATTGTTTTACTGAAGCAAAAGTTGTCGTCGGCTTCAGCGCAGTAATGTCCGTTTCAGAGCAGGCAGCCGAAGAATTTTGGATGGCGACAAGAGCTACCAAAAACTGCACCATTTCACGCAGGGTACATACATTTCGAACTCCTGGGTTAAAATGGATATATTTGCGTAGAACCCAACTTCGTCAGCAACGACAATAAAACGATGATTGCTGCGCTATTGTGGGCAGTGATTATAGTCAAGATAACAGCGTTCAAATCTCAGATTTCCGAATACCTTTCTCTTGATAATCTCATCACAAAACCAAGAGAGAGGGCTTAAAACTTTAAGATAATGTAGATGTAAGTGTGAACTCAGTGGGATGAAGAAGCCGCAAGAAAGTTTCAATAAATTATATTGAAAAATAGAGTGTCATGTCATGGAAAAGTCATTCCTATCACTCATTCCTCGCTTAAGCCTGGAGTAAAGTGTACTCAAGAGGTCGGTAAGCTCATAAAGAAGTGAGTTAGTATGAGTAAACTGTTACTATGGAAAAACTCGAAATATGGCTTTTCAATCGGGTTGTGACACAAACAAAGCACGGAGAGCTCTTAACGATATGGTGACGCTGCAATCAGTACTGATGATGATGATTATCGTTGCTTGTAGGAAATTCAGAAGGAGAGTTTGACGTCGAGTGTGTCGGGAGAAAAAGGCGAAACGGAAAAGGATAGATAATGAAATGAAAGATGCGCTATGCGCATATAATGCTTGTGTTGAAGTGTGTTGACGAGTGGCTAGTTGGTGGTGTCACGTCATTGGTTCGACTGTGTTTGTGCTCTTGGCCTATCACAACGCCGCTCTCGGCGGTTCCTCAGCGACAGCACGGTACAGGAAACAAGGTAGGGTCATTTATATGGGAGAAAGTACACCTCCTCTTGTTCGGCTAGCCAATAGAAAGGCTTTATTCCAAACACACAATATGACTTCACCAAAACGCCATGTCGTTAGCCCAATAGAGGAGCCAGATTTGAAGGTAGCAGTGCTACCAGATGCAATATGAACGCTACTATTGGTCCGTTGCCGTGACGTCAGCAAAACCACACCGTCAACGAAAAAAAAACCGGTTTGAACCTACCTTGTTTCCTCTTCCGTGAGTGACAGTCGGTGCAGGTTTGGTGCATGATCATGCAAGGTATCACTTGACAATATAATAGTTTTATTTAGTAGCTTACATTGATACAAAAGTTATTAGCTTGGAAAATGCTCCAGCGGAGAGTAAATAGCCGATATCATTTTTATCGAACGTAACCTACTGACATTGTATTAAACCATGAATAATTAGCTAACATATGCTACTAGCCAGAGTGACCCGCCAAACATGTATTTCGGGAATTTTGACTTGAAACTCAAATTTTTTGGCGATGATTGTTTTCACGAAAACAAAAAATAGCTCATTTTAAAGGCCATTAATTGTGTTTTTAAATGATATTAAGCTTGGTAGAGTATAATAAATTATGAATGAGCTATATCCACTCAAAACGAGATTTTCGAGTTGTGCGATTTCTTTGCGCCAAGTTTATGTTGTGCCATTAACGAGAGCATTAGGCATGTATTGTGTTGGAGAGTAATGCTTAACATTATGCCCGTTAACAAGATCAATAAGATTACATTGATAATCATCTACCATTTGCTTTCTCTCGTTCAGACCCCTTCAAACCAGTTGAATTTTGATGATTCTAGTAAGCTTGCTCAGGATATTGGATCATCATTGAGTTGGCTCTTTTTCGAGTTATGCTGTAATTAATCAAAGTTGATGACCTCTATGGTCATTTTGATGAATGTTCTTCCCGAAATATTTTATCGTGGGCTCATGTTTACAATAATTTAAGTTTATTATGGAATTAAGTCTCGCACTTAATGACCAAATGTATGTAATGTCCAAAGGTGTTCTAACTGGATTCTTTAGAATTCGTGAAAAAAATTAATGTCGTAGAAGGAGTTACACTACTTATTGTAATTTTTCAGAGCGATAAAATCGGCAAATTTCTCAATCTGACCTTAATTTTTCAACCTTGTAACTCCTGAATAATTAGCTCACTTCATGTATGCACAATGACGTCGGGAAATTCATAATAATACGTCAGGAGTGAAGGACGTATTTTACAAAATTTCAACGTGACATAACTGCATTATACCGTTGTACATTCCTTGCACTGATAAATAGCGGCCTACAGCTCGGGTTAGGACTTTAAATTGGAAGTTCGTGTGAAAAGCCTTTCCGTCAAAGTATCCCAGCAATTGGTAATCGCTTAAATTATTACCAGAAACAGACGCCACGGCTAAACGAACTTCTATGCTCCTGAAGTAACAAAACCAGTAGTTGTCCTCCTGACCCACTAAGGTAACCCCTTTGATTAACATAGTTGAACCAAGATCGATCAGGACAAAATTGATGTCTTGACCTTTTCCGTAGAAACAGTCATCTAATGATGGTGGCTGGTAAATACCATCCATCAAGTTCTGGGGTGCCCGGTGCTTCATTTGGTCAAGTGATTAAGATGCAGCGACGATTGTGACACTGGACTCTGCAGTCACTATGTTTCTAGGTCGGTTAGAGAAGCAATCTTTGAGAGGGTCTCCGAGTGGATCGATGTTGCCTGGAACTGCCCATGTACTCAGCAGAACGTGTTTTGACGGTCATGGCAGAAAATTGAGCACCACTGTTTCCATTCGCACATGAATGCCGCCAACGGAACACTTTCTGAGTATACAATTTCGGTCCCGACGTCTGAAGAGGTCAGTCTGACTGGCGAGAGTTTCGGTTGAGGTCCGAATTTGGCTACTCGGTCGAAGATGTTGCAAGAGCAGCGAAAATAAAACTAATTTTCGGGACTGCATTGCATCATAATCTGGAATAGAACAAGCATCGGCATGTAAACAGACAGAATGTTTTAAATTTTGGTGGATATTTGGTGTTAGATAAGCGTTTTAACGACATAGGTCACAATTTGAATAATGTATCTCCCTGAATATTAGTACCGTTTACATTTTATTTGTTTGCAGATGATACAGCGCTTGTGGCTGATTCAGAGGAAAAACTGAGGAGACTGGTTGCAGAGTTTGGTAGAGTGTGCGAAAGGCGGAAATTGAGGGTAAATGTAAATAAAAGTAAGGTGACGAGATGTTCAAGTGGTGGAGTGTTTGGAACTTTGGATGTGAGGTTGAATGGGGAAGTTTTAGAGGAGGTAGAGCATTTTAGGTACCTCGGGTCGGATGTGACTGTTAAGGATGGTATTGAAGTAGAAGTGAAGCATCGAGTGAGTGAAGGTTGTGAGACATTGGGTGCAATGAGGAAATTTTTTGAATGCAGGAGTTTGAGTATGAATGCTAAGAGGGGACTGTATGAAAGTTTGATTGTGCCAGTTTTGTTGTATGGAGCAGAGTCCTGGGGGTTGAGAGCAGCTGAGAGGAGGAAGTTGGGTGTGTTTGAGATGAAGTGTTTGAGGAGCATGTATGGAGTAACTAGAAGAGATAGGATCAGGAATGAGTTGGTTAGGGGGCAGACGGGTGTTATCAAAAAGTTGAGCAGGCGAGTGGATGAAAGAGTGCTTGGATGGTTTGGGCATGTAGAAAGAATGAATGCTGAGCGGCTGGTGAAAAGGATATATATGTCGGAAGTGAGTGGTCTTCGAGCGCGAGGTAGACCACGGATGAGTTGGATGGATGGGGTGAAACGTGCTTTGTATGAGAGGGGTCTGACTGTGGACGTGGCGAGAGGGATGGCTGCGGACAGAAGTGAGTGAGGGCAGTGTATAAGGAGGTAATTTTATTTTTGACGCGTTACTGGAAGCTGCCCGCGTGTGATGGGGTTGACCTGTCATGTGCAGGGGGAGGGGCTGCACTCAATGAAGCGGTCGGGGTAAACCAGCTGTGGCTGTCGGGCCTGACTGTGGAAGGTGGTTGTGCTGGGCTGCTGCTGATCCTGGCAGTTCAGGTGCGGCCAGTGCTGCCTCTCTCGCCTCCTAGTGACTAAGTGTGGTGATTGTGGCCTGCTGTCGGCTACCCTCCCATAGGGAGGATAAGCCGGGTATATGTATGTATGTATGTATGTATGTACATTTTATTTGCCCATTTTGTCACGCCGTCTTTACTCTAACTCTACAAATTGGCTTCATACGAACTACATGGTTACTGTTTTTTTTAGATTTGTCAATTTATTTGGTACGCACTTTTGAACCCAAATAAATTTGTTTGCTTTCTTGGTCGTCACTGGCAGCGCTTTGTTTTCAGTAATAGCTGGCTAAAATTCAATGTTTAGTTATTTGATTTGATAAAATTCAAAATTCCTACTAGATGAATAGCATATGCGATTTACTACGGATACTAATTTCGATAAAATATTTCCTACGGTCAGTTATTCATGGAACTTGACTCGGAGGATCAATTGAGGGTAGCTTAGTGGCAATAGTCATCGAACAATGAAGGTCAATGAAGGTCGAACAATGAAGGTTGTCGTGTATTTACCGTAAGAACACGCACTTATAATTATTCATAAAAAGCCTCTGCAAAGTTAAGGACCAGAAAAAGAATGGAGATTAATTAGTGGTCATTTGCGAAATTCCTCGGTGAGCACAGGGGGTATACATAGCACAAACTTGTGGCAGCTTTATCCTTAGAATATCTGGGCATACATCAAACGAATAAAATATGCGCCCTAAAAGAGTATTCGACGACTTTTATATCAATGAAAATATTTTAAAAATTGCCTGTGAGGAGTTCCGAAGGTACCAGGGTGCTGAAGTCCAGCCCCCTAGCCTTGCAACGGCACCCACCCCCCCCCCCCCCCCCCCCACGTAAGAATTCGGGAACTGCACTCACCCGGCGACTCGGGTAGCGAGACCCCGGAAGGGTACCGATCGGTTCGAGTACCTCCGAAGATACAAGGAAAGGATACCCGGATGGAAAAGGAAAGGTCGGTCGAACACGAGACTTAAAGTATATTAGTACACTAAAACGGCTACTCGGGGACGAACAAGTGGCCGAGGCAGCCGAACACCTAACCTATCCTATCCTTAGATCCTAAAGTAATCCTTAACCCTAGGTTACACAACAGACACGGTAACGCTCCCGCATAGGGCACAGTGTCCAGGCCCTGGACGGTTAGGCCCCCCGTACTCGTCGGGGCCTGAAGCCACCTCTGCGATCTCGGCGCAGCTCGAGATGAGGCTGGCGCTGGTCGTACTAGGCTCTAGACTACCGCGTAGCCCAACTCCAAGCGTGAAGCCGGAGGGCTGGGAAGAGTCAACAAGAGGTCGAGGGGCCAGGTCACACGCGAAGACCTCTCCCCACGTAGATCCTTTCCATTGCCTTAGAATGGTTTAGAGAGGCGAGAGAATTCCCATAGGGTACGTCCTCCTCCACCATAGCCTGAAGGGCACAAACAATACATACAACTACTACATGGAATAGCGGATACGTTCAAACAAAGATATATACAAAACCAATATGGACAAATAGGATGATAGTCATAGACGCCATAATAATCCTAATCCAGCTCTTACATACCTGTCACACACGAGGGCGTGACCTGTTAACGACAACACAACTAGATCTAGCGGCCTCGACAATAGGTCCGTCCGATCGGCAGATGCGCTTCTTCTGCAACGTCGTCCGTCCAGGAGGCAGGTCTGTCACGGTGGCCATGCCCCGACATTGCCATTTATGAAATTGTAAAAATACTAGTATGGCGTTCCGTCAAAAGTGAATTGATTATTTGCATCTTCTAAAATCATTTGAATTTTTGTTATGTTCTCGTATGTATGAAACATTCCCTGTCATACATTAGTTTTTCAAATGGAAGCCTATCATTTTGTACATGAGAAGCAAGTGGACTCGACCGCACAGATCAATAAAGAAACTAAATCCTACACAATATATTGACTAGTCAATTTTATCATTGCTATATGATTACGCCTCCTCTCTCGCCTATCCTTTCGCTTATCAGTATTAGTACAAGGTATTTGTAGTAATAGAAGCGTTTTTGATTTATTATGAACCAAATAGTTTATTCCAACGATCATTTAATTTTTAATCTGTTGTGGAAGTTCATTCGTGGTTGAAACGCGAAGAAGTGAAGCATCATATCGTCTCACATAAATCTAAACACTTACTAGCTTGTAATTCAAAATGCAACACTTTATTCAATCCATTTTCTTCAATTCTTCGATATCCTTCCTTTTCACGACCAAGAATTCAGATCGAATGACAAAAATTCAAGTTTGTTCAGGCTCGTTTGGCATCTACTTTTCGGCTCGTGTTCATGATATGGGAACGTTATGGAAACAAATAAATAGATGTCCCAAACTGTGAATACATTCTCCAATTACTTTCATTGAAAAAATAAAACATATTCGACCGTTGATGGTCTATTTTCTGATCAGTTTTATCTATGCTGATAGCCGTCGTAAATGTCGAATTTCATTGCAAGCCTTTTGCAAAGATGCTTGCAGTATTCTTACTTGATATTCAAAATGTCCTTCAGCTGACTTACATATAAACATCCATACAATCAAATTATTTGTACACATTTTGGCGTAGAATTGTTAGCCAATACAATTGAATCTGATAAATAACAAATGTTGTAGTGAAATTCTGAAATGAAACTTTTCTCATTTGTAATTTTTTTTTAATCTTTTCTACCGATGTCTTGAAAAATAATTAAGATCTGAAGCCTACTTCGTTCCTTAGCCCTAACTCACCTCTGATTCTTGCAACGACTGTTGCTTTAATGTTAGGGCAACTGCCAAACGGCTTCAGTGACTTACATCGAATATGAAGGAATGTGTCACGGAACATTTCATCGAAGCTATGAAGGCAGAGCAGACTTCATGGAATATTTCTAATAAGTATATAGAAGCGACTGCCGACTGCGTCCAAAAACACCATGAGCATAGCAAGCAACGCAGTAAATCTGTCACTCATTTTACCAGGAGTATAATGAGTTCACCATTTTTTTTGCATCAGTCATTCATATAATTAATATGTGTAAATTCTGCCTTGATCTTCATTTTATTCATACGCTAAATTTACGACGGTAATGTGGTTTTTAATTGAAGGCTAATTCTCATGCTAGGAGCAATAACTAGATTTACGAAGCCAAAAGTATGACTACAACAGAATTGAATTTTTGTTCACAATACTACATCCCTCAGAGTGCATGCCAGCTTTGTATAAATGACAAAAGAAATAAAATATAACATATTAATAAAAATTCTATAAGATATAACACTCTTGCTGTGAATATGCTGAATTTTGTTCATTCATGCAGAACGAAGCAGGATAATTTTGTTGGGGGAAGATTCAGATTAGTCTCGAAAAGTTCCTTGTATCTGGACAACAGCGGAATTCGAGATAGATATATATAAATGACAATCTCTGAGAACGGTTGAGAGAGCGTATAATTTGTGATTACTTATAAGTAATCCATGATTACTTATAAGTAATAACAAATGATTGGACAATTTGGAGAATTTTTCTGGTTTGCTTCATTTACATAACTTTACTGCTACTTCAATTATGCACCTGCTACACGTGTGTTAGAATGCGCATGAAGAAAGACAAAAGGAATAAATGTCGGGGTAACTTTTGAATAATTTATTACGTGAAGCTTCCAAAACAATTCTCTACTCAACAACCGGCTGTGCTTGTACAGTGACAGACCGAACCTGAATTAAACATTGCATAACTGAGAAGTGATTTATTATTTAGTGGCCAGCAGTTTTTATTTAGCTGAAACGTACTGGCTTGTGGACCAAACAGAATATTAACTATCGAGCAGACTCAGGCTGATTGTCTAACGTCAAATTGGAGGCTTGTGATGAAGGAGTCTAGCATCGATCCCAATCCCATGGTTAGACGCATTATTATCGTGTTATGTACAAATCCGATGTTGTACACGCATAATCGAATCATAAAATAATAGAAGGAAATGTTATTCTGGAGCCTTACGCTGCTGGAATAATCTGAGAACTAGATGCCTCATCAATGTCGTGTTATGTATAAATCCGATGTTGTACACGCATAATCGAATCATAAAATAATAGGAAGAAAGTTTTTTCTCGCAGCTTAAGCAACTGGAACAATCTGAGAGCCAAACTCCCCCTAGACTCGATTTATTGCTGTAGACTTGATGGGTCCCCAATAAAACTATGAGGCTGCAGTGGGTTCCCTTCAACGCATGATTTGCAGTCCTGCACTCGTTCTATCAAGTGCATCTCTTACATGGGCCATTGAAAATGCTCATTAAAAGCGATCTACAAATTATGTCGTTGAGAATGACAGAGTAACTCTAGCAGTAGCATGAGAATGTGCAATTACGAACGATTGTGTCTACATGAATATATGTGCAGGTTTGTATAAGAAAATTTATGCATGCACTAAAATATTTGTAAATGTGTGTATAATGGCACAAAACTCTTTAAAAAGCATTTAAAAGTTATAAAGCTGTTGTTATACAATGTAATATAACAGAAATACTCTGAAATGCAAGAATTTATTGGTTAAAATGCTTGCTCAACATCATAGTTTATTATTTTCTTCGAGACTTCTTTAAAAAAATGATCAATTCTTCAAAATTTCTACTACAATATTTCAGAAAGAGCCCCCAGACTTGAAAAATTCTGTTCGAAATGTCTTTATTACCTATACTGTCAAATTTATTGCTTTTTTCTCTGATCTCTCTCCGTTTGGTGTTTTAAATTCGCTTGGATTAAAAAACTTTACTGTGGTATAAAACTCAACTAAGATTTGAAAATTTGTACAATTTTTAGAAATGGAGTCATGCTTACAAATTTCCAAAACATATTTTTCAACATAACTCAGGTAAGAACAATATGTCAAAATATTGAATCAGAGTTAAGTTTTACCTGGATAGACGATTTGGTGAGAAGTTTTGATGATGAAGTATAACCAAATTAAGCGTTGAAAATGTACATTGATGCCAAAATTATCAAATTTTCCTTTATTCAATTAAGGCTTGTGGAAGGTAGTTGGAACTGAACTATTCTATCGCGTTCTGCGTGAAAAGATTTTAAAAATATATTTTCAGCCATTCATGAAGAAAATTCTTCGCTGCAAGTCAAAATGTTATGACTAAAGAAAATATTGAATGCGGGAACACGAAAGCAGTTTAAGAGTTTTGAAAGTGAAGCTGTATTTGTAAGATGAACGTCAAATGGGTTTAAATTTTCATGCACCTCCCATCCTTCAGATGAAATCGTATTCGCAGAAGAAATTTGATTGGTTTTAATGACCCATATATCTGCGACGGCCATGCTTAAGTTAAAACCATATTTCAGGATAAAATCTGATTGGTTTAAGTACCCATACATCCACAATTGTCAAGCTGAAACTGAAATCCCTTTTAAAGATAAAATCTGGTTCATTAAATCATCATAGCACCTAAAACCGTCCATCTGAAAATAAAATCCCATTTAAAAATAAAATTTCGTCGGATGAAATCTTCCTTGTTCCTGTAGCTCGCATTATGAAAGGGAACTCAAATATCTAAACTATAGTCTAATAAATAAATAGTCCGCACACCTGCAGCCGCCATATTGTGAGCCGGATTTCAAATTCTCGTTAGGGAATTCGAAGGCTCGTGAGAGCATGCGAGGCACCTCAGAAGCAAGGTTCCCGGAAGGACTTTTTCCGAGGCTAAAATTGAGAATTTGGGCAGGAAAAGACTGATGTGGAAACCATGCTCGCTGCTCAGGTGTTGAAATAATCAAATCTTCAGCAGAACAGTGAACAGATACCAGCAATTCCTGATCTCACAAAGTGAGGAGCAGAAATGTTTCTTTTTTATTCCAAATGCAATTCAGAATCTAAATTTTTATTAGAATTTCCATGGGATTTGAGTACACAGAGAGAGAAAGAGAGATAGATGTGCTATGAAATATCTGTTACGGTCACCGTATTAAATAGATACTCTATTTCAACTACAATAGATATCGTAGTACATCTGGATATCTCAATAATTGATAGGCAGTACACTGGGGCCTATGGGTTAAGAGTAAACACCTTCCAAAGGAAGTGTCGATGGCTCAAGTCTCAACGATGCTAGTCCGGTGATTTTTTTGCCTCTGGAGAAAATGAGCATTCAGCCACAATTCCCCACTCCACCCAGGTGTCGGAAATGGGTACTGGTTCGACCAGAGGTAACCGTCATTGTGTCCTGGTGCTAGTAATATGACATTCGAGATAACAATTTACAAGGTGATAGGTATCACGCTTGACCTGAATAGAACATCATTCAAGTGCCTCTTGGTTGAGGCTGCTTGCGCGCGAGTTCGAAGCTGAAAGCCACACTTTTCTCAACTAATACATGTTACTCTAAGACCTGCCTCCGTGCGGGCAAACGAGGGTTCGAGTCCCGGCACTGGATGGCAATTTTCTCTGTTGGGTACAGGGGAAAAACTCTAAGCACAATACCCCACTCCACCCAGGTGTCTGAAATGGGTACCGGTCTTGACCGGGGGAAAGCGTCATGGCGTCCTGTTGTTAGTTATAAGGCATTTGAAAATCCAATGTACAAGGTGATATGTATCAGGCTTGAATTGTAAATAAAGCCTCCGTAAATGCCTTCATTATTATTAATTCATTATTATTACTCTGATCCTACATCAGACCTGAAGACAAACTAGTGAACGTGTCACCATGTGTTCCCGCAATATGATCATTTAACAGTTATGTAAGTTGTTACATTTTTTCTAACGGAAAATTCTTCAATTCAGCGTATTAAAACCGGAATCTAATAGGCTTTAGCTCGTTTTTAGGCTACAAGTTTCATTTTTGTTTAATATAAGTAGGAAAAATTTGTTAAAAGTTTTTAGGCATAATGTTTGAATAAAAATCATGCAATACAACCCAGGACAAAAAAAGTTTTCCAAAATCCCGTGAAACAAAAATTGAGCTGTGGTATTTCTAAGAAATGGGTTCTAATTTTTGCGAAAATATGCGGATAAAAGTGAACGCATGCTGAGAAAAAACGTATAACGTAGTTCGAATTTGCAGTAGTAACAATTATCATGCGCTACTTGAACTTGAACTTGAAATTGAGGGCCGACAGCGTCGGGGCCTTTGTAACGGCCTACAATTCCCTCCACAGTTATCATACAAAGAGTTCAGCGCCTGGTACCAGACTTGTCCACTAAACTACTCAGGATTTACCAATCCTTGTCACAAGCTGCCATTGGATGGCGCCACTGGGATAGCCAGTGCGTCAAAACACCATCCCCAGGCATATTGGGTCATTACTGACCATTCTACCTGACTGGCTCATTCCAGTCACTGTCTCTTACTCCAGGCACGCACAAGAAACAATTTCATAGCTTCAATGATACTCAAATTGCACTCCTGATCCAATCCAGCAAGACAGCTCATACCGCAATCATCTTCAGCACATCTGGCATACCACTCATTCTCTCCATACTGCTCATGCACCACATTCATAAAACTTTCTCTCTCTTGCTCATACTTACTACATTCCAGCACAAAATGCTCAATTGTTTCCTCCACTCCACTAATACACTGCCGACATAATCTGTTATTATTCTCATTCCACCTCCATGTACGTCTGTTCACACTCAATGACTTACATCTCACAGCAAACAAGAGTTGACTTCCAAAACTACCATCATAGAACATCTCAAACTTGGGTGCTTCTTTTTTCATATACCAGTCAAGTGTAGGCTTCCGCACCATGCTAAGCCTCCACTTATTCAATCCATACTCTTTTGTTTTCCTCTCAATCTCTTTCTTCCACCTCTTGCAGTCCCACTCAGGCCCTACACCTCCAGGATTTATTAAACTCCAGTCATCCACAGGTCTCCCAATTCTAACATGAATAATCTTTTGCATACTAAGCTTCCTTGCATGCCCCCAACACACTTTCTCCCAATAGCTTACACTCAGATTCCATTCAAAAATTCGCTTTACCCATCTGCTATTCTGCATTCTTTCAATTCTCACCTTATAATTCAGCACTGCCTTCATCATTCTTTCCGAAAATAGGCTCCACCCAAGGTCACCTCTAATGGCTTCTGTAGCTGTCCATTTTGGAGCACCCAATGCTAACCGTCCTACCTTATTTTGTATTACATCCAGCTTTTCAAGATCACTTCCATTCCAGGCAAGAGCACTCATACCATACATGACACTAGGTACAGCAACATACTTCCACATTCCTCTCACACATTCATACTTGTTTGCTCTGTATCTGGCCACGCTACTTAATCGTCCACTCCACTGCATAGCTTTTGCCACTTTCTCACCCTTAGTTCTAGTGCATCCATCTTCACTTATCATACAACCTAGATATTTGTATTCTTTTGTTCTACCTATTCTGATTTCTCCAATATTCCACAGTCTGTCTCTATCAGTCTCATCACTATTTATAACCATAACCTTGCTTTTGTCGGCACCGAAGTTCATCTTGAAATCTGTACTATATCCGTTCACAATGTCAAGCATCCTTTGCAGTTCATGTCCACATCCACTAACCACAACCACATCATCAGCATACAACAAACAGCTCAGTCTCTCATTACCAACTTTCAGTCCTAAGCCACTCCTTCTCAGTCGAACTGCTAATTCTTCTGTGTACAATCCAAACAACAGGGGAGACAGAGTACAGCCCTGTCTCACTCCTCTAACACTCCTCACTTGCCCCGTTTCCAAATTTCCTAACCTGTATATAGCGCTTGTGTTCTCATACAGACTTTGTACAATTTTTACTATTTTCCTGCTAAACCCAACTTTTCTCAGAACTTCAAAGAGCCTAACCCGATCCACTCTGTCATACGCTTTTTCAATATCCAGGAATGCTAAATACACCTTCTTATCATCCTTCCTCATTCGCTCAATTATTTCACTCACTACAAACAGATTATCTTCCCCACGTCTATCCTGCCTAAAACCATTCTGTTCTTCACCTAGGACTCCTAATTCCTCAACTAAATTTTTCATTCTCTCATTCAAAATACCACAAAATATCTTACATACAGTGTCACCCAGTGCAATTGGTCTGTAATTTTTAAGTTCTTTCATACTCTTATGTCCACCCTTATGCAACAGAACTACATTACACTTGTTCCAGTCATCCGGTACTCTTTCACTCTTCCATATCTCATCAAATAAACATTTCAACATACTGACCACATTCTCTCCTCCAAATTTATAGAACTCATATGGGATCTTATCAGGGCCACATGCCTTTCCATTTTTCACTTTCTTCAAAAAACTTACAATCTCTTCACAAGTGATTTCGTCTTCCATTTGCAGTTCACGTTCATCAATCAGAAAATTTATGGGTGCATTATCTGTAACCTGCTCATTCATTCCACCAATGTCCTCCCAGTATTCTTCAACTGCTTTCACCAGTTGCATCCTATCTTGCACACTGCAACCATTAACTACTAATTCATCAACTTGAACTTCACTACTTCTATCATTACCTTGTATAAACTTATACCAATCTTTTATTCCATCCGGACCTTTCTTTCTTAGATTTTCAACTTGGTGTCTCTCCTCTTTAACTCTAGCCTCATTAATCATTCTCCTTACTTTCTTCTGCTGGTCCTTGTACTCATTCCATGCACTCTGCCATTCATCCTCAGTAATTCTGTTTCTTTCATACATTTTCCTCATACTGCGTTGTTTCTTATTTAAAGTCTTTCTTCTCATTCGTTCTTTCTTTATCTCACTTGTAAACCACCTGGCATTCCCTGTCCCTTTCTTACATTTTATTCTACCAATCTTTTGCTCTGCCACATCATACAAGGTTCTTGCAATCTCACCATTTAGGTCATTTACATTTCCACACCTGTTCCAGTTATACCTACTCAATTCATTCTTAAATTCTTCCCAGTTTGCCTTTTTTATCTGCCAACTTTCTTTCACACTACTGACCTTTTGCATTGAGTCCTTTCTACCCCAGTTATATTCAAGCACAAGCATTTTATGGTCACTATCAATATCAAAATCATCTTCATCTACAAACATTTCATTGACACACTCTCTTACTCTACTATTCACAATCATATAGTCAATTGCAGTTTTCCATTCCCTGCTTTGCCATGTATGCAAGCCATTTCCTATTGTGACATTCAGGTTTTCAAGTTCATTCTCATCACAAAAATCTATCAATTTTTGTCCATTTGCATTCACTGGCTCACCAAGTATACCAACATGGCCATTCATGTCACCCATCACAATCAGAGGGCACCTACAGTGTTCTCGTACAATCCTTGTTAATATTTCATTCCGTACCTTTGATGCCACGGTATGATAGAAACAAATTAAAAACTAAACCAGTGCCTGTAAAGTGTAAACAATGTCCCGATCAGTCGTTAGACACGTAAAAATATCTTACAGTTTGGAGCTCATGTAAGAAAAATGAATAAAAACAATCTGTGTGAAAGAACTAGCAACAAGAACTCGAGCGGAGTCATTAAAAAGATCCATTAGCGTTCGCTGTTCCAGAAAATTAGGGCTTTGATTTCAGCAGCCTCCTCCCGGCTGCGAGCAGAATTTATATGTTAATTAGGGGTCTAAAAAACGTGCGAAAATTGATGAAGTATGAAGCTAACGAAACTCGGACGAAAAATGGTGATCAATTTTCATGAATTTTACGAGTATTTAAGTAAGGTGATTTTTCTCAAGTTGTGCAACGTAAATGTAACATCTTGTTTAATACATGATGGTTTTGAAATCCTCTCAAATGATTATTATGCTAAACATTTTATGTTTTTCGAATAGAAAAATAATGTAATAAATTTTAGTTTTAGAGCGAACGAATAAAAATTAAGATTATTGGATTTTGTTTGTTATGATGCTTAAAATAGATAGATAGATAGTTATTGAATTATTATACATTACTATCATACAGGAAATATTTTGAACACCTTGGCAAATTCAAAGTTGCTTCACCGATGATAAAAAATTTATGAAGTCATTCTTTCACTATTGGGGAAGAAAGTAATTATCTGTATCGAATCAACATATGAACACCTGAGCGGAACACTGAAGACAGAAATTATTAACTTCTGAACCCTAGCGAAATATTCTTTAAGTAAACTTCATTTAGGTTGCAGATGTTAAAACAATGCGTGTTGTTTATCAGTAAACTTTTTGACTTTCATGTTCATGAATTTCAAGCAATGGTCTTCTGTGAAAAAGAAACCAGTTAAAAATTACGATTTGTAATAAAATTTTCCTCGACCAACATTCAAATATTTGACCGATTGTTGCACCTGACATTATCGTAGGTGTTCCACCGGAGGCACTACGTAGAATGAAGGTGCTACCAACCCCCGAATTATATGACATCATTTTGTGTGAACTTCAACTTTTACAGATAGTGATTGGTGCATTCACCTCACCAGTACAATGCTTGATTCAAGTTCTTTACAACTCGAACTGACATTTGTCCTTTTAATTTGAAATTCGCAAAAGAAAACTCAACTGTACTCATCGATCCTGCAATTTGAAAACTTCCCATACTCTGAAAGAAATAGAGAAGAAGTATTTTAAAAACATTTACTCTGAACGTTTCGAGCCTAAGCCCATTCTCAACAAAAAGTCTGCAAATAAAGTTATAGACAAGTCAGTACACGGAGAATTACAGAAGCGCATGATATAAGCACGAAAAACAAACAAACAAGCAAACAAGCAAAAAATAACAATTTATCGGTTGACTATTTTCAGAGGGTATGCACTCTGCATTTCGTTGAGAGAAGGTTTGAGTTTATGAATGAATAAGGACTCTAAAATACGTAGGTCTAAGTTGGCGGTACAAGTATCTAATATTTTACATTTGCTAATATCAATAATCTGCTCACAGGAACCATTACTACAATGTTGTCTGATGCTAAAATGAGTTGGAGAAGTAAGTAAGTGACCTGTACGATGACTTCGACCTGCATGTTCAGCAACCCTGACGTAAAGTGCTCGGTGGGTGGAACCCACATACTGCGGTGCGAAATGCGCACAACTGAATTATAGACGAGGGAAGATTGCATGCCGGTCAGGAGCACATCTTTAAATCTAAAAAATGATCCAATGATACGTTTGTTAACTAAAATAATACGGAAGGAAATTTCTAGGAAAAATTTAGTCGAAAGCATTAAAAGGTCTTTTCTCAACTTTTCCGATTGAAATCCGAAATATGGCAAAACACAGTAACTATAGTTTAGAGCTTGAACACGAGATTTCGGAATAAATTTACTATTCGTGAACTTATTAATGGCACGAAAAATAATTGAATGTGGATAACCATTGGTTGTAAAATAAGATTGCAAAAACGTAAATTCTTTATGAAGGTCAGTGTAGTTCCAACAAATACTGTAGGCGCAAGTTACAAGGGTTGAGATGCTGTTAAGTTTAAATCTCTTGCAACAGAAACTAAACTAACTCTAGAGACCATGATTTCATTACATTTGAAACCGATGTGACTGTTGTTTTGTTTCATACTTTATAACAGCAAATTAAATGGTCTTTAAAATGGTCAAGAATATAGCTAAAATTGTAAAACTGCTCAAAATGATGAAAACTGAGTGAGCCTACACATTCATAATTCAATATGTTGATGACTAAGTTTGGGTTATTTCCTAGTAGCTTTTTTAAACTATTTACGTTTGTCTGCTTATTTATATACAGATGACGATGAACACCGTTAACATCTTTGCTGTTCGAAGATGTTCTTACAAACTTTTTTAAATAATTCCTATTCAACCAGAGCTCCATGACATTTCCCCACTCAGGAGTCAAGAAGTCTTGCAAAATTTCACCACTTCACGAGCCGCGCATTTTTCCGTTTCCTGGCGCAGAAATACCTGAAGCAAATGAGAGCGCGTCGAGAGTCTCGATCTGAAGTTTTAAGCTCCGTTGAGGGGGTCTTCTATTATGAACCTCTTGAAATGACACCTAAAAACTGAGTATCTTTTTTGCCAATTAGAGCTTTCGAGCGCTCGGTCTTACCTGAATAAAAAAAATATAAATTAAATCTAAAAACAGCTCGGGCATTTTGAGGAAAGATCTTGGATGCGATTCCTTGAAATATGGTTTGCTGATGTTATGTAGGGTCCTTCAATATTTTTTTCTAATGAAGTGCTTTATTTGATATCATAGAGAAATTTCTAATGATGGAATAATTGAGGAAACCATCAAAGCTTCTGATCGACAGTTGAAAATTTGTTTGAAACTTAGAAGTGGAGAAAGTGCTACTCAATTTAGTTTTCTGTTGAAAAAATTAATACTTTTCAGATACCAGCTCCATTATTCATTTTGTAAAATACAGAGTATGATCCACACTACGCAACCATAAAGACAAGATCAGAAATAAATTCTAGACGAAACATCAAAGTGAAAAAGTGATTTAAAATAAAAAAGAAAGAAAGATAGACAACTATGCATTATCTACATACAAGCTAAGCATGGTATTTAAAACTATTTTTTCCCTTAAAATGACAACGATTCTAAAATGCAAAGGTCGAGGTAGGTTAATTTTTTATAGCACATTTTTGTTATTATCGATTGTGATTTTATGCATGCATATCACTGATCATACTTTAAATTTGGTTGCAGAAATGATGATGGAACTGGTCTCCCAAATATTTTTGATTTTTAAATTTGGTAAAATGATTAATTTTATCAGTATCTTGTTCGCTTTTGAATTTTTAGTGAATCTGTGATATGAGCAAAGTGAACATCTATTTAACCACTTTTTCTAAGTTGTATTTTGATACATTTCCATTATGATGTTCTGTACTTTCACCAAGAAACCTCATGTTGCTCTCCATATTGCCAGTTAGTTTTCCCTCGGATTAAAAATGTAAGACGTATGGTGATGATCTGCGAGAAAACTTGATCAAAGTCTTTTATAAAACATGAATCATTCAATTTAACAGTTGCTATTTACAGCTTGTTGGGAAGTAAGTAGGAATTCAAACGCTAAAATTAGGAGCTAGGCACAAACTAAAACGTATCATAGCTGTCTGTAGCTGACAAGTCATACATCGTTCCATTAAATGGTGAATGAGTCATCGGTGAATGAGCTCAGATAGGATCGACGAGACTCATATATATCAAGAAAACTGGAGAAATTCAGGCAATCTAATCCCCCGTAAAAATGTCCTCACAGAATATTAGTTTCCGTGCACTTCACAGAACCACATCGTTTCAATGTTCCTAAGCAGATATTTGAATATTTGCTCCGTGGGAATTGGAAGGAAGCAATGTCTCAGGACGGTTTTGTTTGATACGGTGACGCTGTGTTAGTTCAGTTGACGACGTGCAGCTTTTTTATGGTCCACCGACCAGTTTACGACGGTTTGAGCTCAGGCAAAGGGTAGATGGTATTAGTTATGTGATGTAAAGAGCATGCCGTGGAATCTTCAGGCGAAGTAATTCTTCAATAAATTCTGCAGCGTTGTAACGATGTGACATCTATTTCAGCACTAAAATGTGTTGTTTATGTACAATTAAAAAGATACATTCGTTTTGGGGCTTCATTCTTCGTACGCGGATTAGTGTGACAAACATTTGATGATGCGAGTTAATACAGAAAACATTTCTAAAAGAGATATTCTAAACTCATTGAGCAAATTTTCAATTGAAGTTAACGGATCACTTGCAATAAAACTTTCATCTTTCAACAACATTTGTTAATTTTTTCCGTGAAACGAATTGGAATTTCAAGATTGGCGTTATGATGAATAGTGTGCATTTTGTTATCGAATATTGAACTGAAAATTATCCGAAAAGTAATGTTCATCAAATATAATCACTTCTGATAAAAATACCGAACGATACAATACAAAAGAGGGCGAACAATAATATTCAGTAAAGTTTTTTTGAGTGAAATATTTTCTGCTTGATATTTTCAGTAATTTTTATACATGAAATATTCAATAATTTTCCAGCTTGACATGTTCAAAAATATTCTAACTTGAAATGTTCTAGAATTATTTCACTTGTAATATTTCGTAATTTCCGTACAGATTATTTGGCTTACGGTAGAATGCAACTTCCCTTGCTCTATTGAAGAACTTGCCCTTCATTCTTCAGATCTCAGTATCCAATTCTTATACTTCAACATTCCAAAATAAATATAACACTTGATTCACATTCAGAGTAACGCAAATCTTTGCAAGCCAAACATAAAAATGAAAATTCTCTATAGGAGTGTCCTTCAAAGGCCGAAACTGAAATACACATTAGTTAAAACTGAAACACTGGGTATCATAATTCCCTCATAATACCCTAAGAATAATTAAGATACCTTAATTTTAATCCATTCAATAAATAAAAAGATAATCCATCAGTGTTTGTCATATTTTTCCCCTTACCTATTGAACGCTTCTCCATTGGCAATTAATTTGAATTGAAAGAATGAAGTTTGTTCTTCTATATATCACTCGGAATCCTTATGTACAAGAGAGAGTACTTTTGTACTCTCGGGTGTCGGAAAAATTGACACTCAGAAGACGGTCGAAGTAATCTAGCAGAAAGTGTGGGTCAAGTCACAGTCGTTGGTTTCCATGAGTCTTAAGAAAAGTGAAACTTAAAATGTATAAATGAATCGTAATAAGCATGACTTGAATATGCTAAATTCGCCTTGGCTTTGATTTCATCACTTCCATCTAAGTTCATTTATATCCACATGTATTCTCGAATAATGTCCTTCATACATCCATTTCACACTTAATATCATTTCTATTGCAATAAATCTTCAACACAAGAGTCTTGAAATCCGCCACCGGATCTAAACGAAGAAAATCGGACAGCAAGGAAGTGTCTCTCGCAAATTGTTCGTACCATAAATCACAATGATGTTGAGAAATGGCGAAACGAGAGAACTTCACGATCTCAGAGACCCACGCTACAGGCGTGTCCGAGATGAGGGCATTAGTTATGCAAGGCTTCGTAGTCGTTAGCGCGGCAATGCTTGCCTCCATTCAGTCTCGATTAGCTTCATCTGCTGCAGGCATAATCAAGATTGTGATGCGTACGCTGAGGGCGGATGCAAATGATATCTTCTGTTCGCAACCGGGAGATGGGGTAGGTAATTAGGTGGCACACCCCTTGAGAAGGAATCTCTCGCGTTTGATTGAAATACAAGAATATTTGAATACTCATCGCATTTGCGCACATCTAAATACGCTGGGTGAGAGCCAGCATGAATTATGCGAAACACGAAGCAATTGATCGTTATCACGATAGTAGTTCGAGAATGGAGATTCCAGCTAATTTTTTTTTGACTAGGCAAAAACATGGCTATGACCGAGAAGATGATAGTTGAATTTTTTGTATATAATGCTCTACAATCTATTTGTCTGAAAAAACTTACCATGGCTAACATGTGAGAGACGTACTCGTCAAAATTTGCAATTCTATTCTGGAATTTAGGGAAAAGAATCATTGTTAGATGATTCAGAACATAACGAACTCTCAGTACCAGTAAAGCTTCAAGGTAGCCTCCTTTGACTTGGACCATCTCCTTGGAACTTCAAACGCTTGAGACTGTGTTACAGATAACTCACGGAATCTCCGCGTAATTTTATTCAAAATTTGAATATAGCCTTCTGTATGGTGAGTATACATCTTGATCAGAAAGTCCAGAGACATTCTACTGTCATTTCTTATTAAAAAAATGCAAACACTTTCGATTGAATTGGTTCTCTATTTTGTGTTAACTCTATAAGTCTTTTGCTGCCAACAAGTGATAGCGCTATACTTTTTTAAAGCTTCTTAACGTACGTCTTTCTGCTAATTTTTTCATACTTTAGCTAGCTGTCGAAAAAAGATGTTCGACGTCCTGCTTTCTGATTTTCATGACTTATGCCGACAGAAGATGAAATCGTGAATGATTTCCACTAAATTGGTCACTTAGATATCATCCCCCCATCAAGCAGTCTCTCTTAGGATTCGGAGAAAAAAGACGGACTCTTTTCAAAGTTCTATGGAAATTTATTCTGTCAGTTAAGAGCCTTGAGTTGGTTGATCAAAAGAAAAGTTCGCCGGCAGCGCACCTGTCTCGAGCTGAGGACAAATGCCATATCATGAGAGGACGGAACTCTTCAGAGAAAAGCTCCTTACACACTGCGAAGGAGAAGAACTTTCAACTACCTGGTGACAAATTTCAAGACCTTTAAGCAGATCAGAAATAAAAATTGTACTGAATACCTGACAAGAAAATTTTATAATTTTTTGGGCCCTTCAACTGCAACAGGCAGAAAAAGCTCATGAGAAGAAAGGATACCTGTTAAAATTTTCAACGACATTATTAAAAATGATACCTACTGATATTTCCAACGGTGTTCTTGATATCAGCAGCTTGCTCGCATGAATTTGTTATAATGATACCTTGAACAGTTCCAGTAGTGAACAAAGGTTTTACTTCTCAGCTAAGGAAGGAGGATTTATACGAAACCCGGTATGCGAATCCTTAACCGTAAATCAACTGTACTACCACGTCAGGTTCCTGAGCGACAAGCATACTCTTCAGTTTCAAATCGTAAGTTGCTATTCTGGGGTACGAACAAGTCCAAAGGTCTATATCCATATAGTCAGCCATATCTCCAGACCTCCGTAGTATGGAGATACCAATCCTAGTTTCTCCATCATAGTATGGAGATGCCAATCGTAGTTTCTCCATCATTGTATGGAGATACCAATCGTAGTTTCTCCATCATAGTATGGAGATGCCAATCGTAGTTTCTCCATCATAGTATAGAGATACCAATCGTAGTTTCTCCATCATAGTATGGAGATGCCAATCGTAGTTTCTCCATCATAGTATAGAAATACCAATCGTAGTTTCTCCATCATAGTATGGAGATACCAATCGTAGTTTCTCCATCATAGTATGGAGATACCAATCGTAGTTTCTCCATCATAGTATGGAGATGCCAATCGTAGTTTCTCCATCATAGTATGGAGATACCAATCGTAGTTTCTCCATCATAGTATGGAGATACCAATCGTAGTTTCTCCATCATAGTATGGAGATACCAATCGTAGTTTCTCCATCATAGTATGGAGATACCAATCGTAGTTTCTCCATCATAGTATGGAGATACCAATCGTAGTTTCTCCATCATAGTATAGAGATACCAATCGTAGTTTCTCCATCATAGTATGGATATGCCAATCGTAGTTTCTCCATCATAGTATGGAGATACCAATCGTAGTTTCTCTATCATAGTATGGAGATGCCAATCGTAGTTTCTCCATCATAGTATAGAGATACCAATCGTAGTTTCTCCATCATAGTATGGAGATGCCAACCGTAGTTTCTCCATCATAGTATAGAGATACCAATCCTAGTTTCTCCATCATAGTATGGAGATGCCAATCGTAGTTTCTCCATCATAGTATAGAGATACCAATCGTAGTTTCTCCATCATAGTATGGAGATACCAATCGTAGTTTCTCCATCATAGTATGGAGATGCCAATCGTAGTTTCTCCATCATAGTATAGAGATACCAATCGTAGTTTCTCCATCATAGTATGGAGATGCCAATCGTAGTTTCTCCACCATAGTATAGAGATACCAATCGTAGTTTCTCCATCATAGTATGGAGATACCAATCGTAGTTTCTCCATCATAGTATGGAGATACCAATCGTAGTTTCTCCATCATAGTATGGAGATGCCAATCGTAGTTTCTCCATCATAGTATGGAGATACCAATCGTAGCTTCTCCATCATAGTATAGAGATACCAGTCTTAGTTTCTCCATCATAGTATGGAGATACCAATCGTAGTTTCTCCATCATAGTATGGAGATACCAATCGTAGTTTCTCCATCATAGTATGGAGATACCAATCGTAGTTTCTCCATCATAGTATGGAGATACCAATCGTAGTTTCTCCATCATAGTATGGAGATACCAATCGTAGTTTCTCCATCATAGTATGGAGATACCAATCGTAGTTTCTCCATCATAGTATGGAGATACCAATCGTAGTTTCTCCATCATAGTATGGAGATACCAATCGTAGTTTCTCCATCATAGTATGGAGATACCAATCCTAGTTTCTCCATCATAGTATGGAGATACCAATCGTAGTTTCTCCATCATAGTATGGAGATACCAATCGTAGTTTCTCCATCATAGTATGGAGATGCCAATCGTAGTTTCTCCATCATAGTATGGAGATACCAATCGTAGTTTCTCCATCATAGTATAGAGATACCAATCGTAGTTTCTCCATTATAGTATGGAGATACCAATCGTAGTTTCTCCATCATAGTATGGAGATACCAATCGTAGTTTCTCCATCATAGTATAGAGATACCAATCGTAGTTTCTCCATCATAGTATGGAGATACCAATCGTAGTTTCTCCATCATAGTATGGAGATACCAATCGTAGTTTCTCCATCATAGTATGGAGATACCAATCGTAGTTTCTCCATCATAGTATGGAGATACCAATCCTAGTTTCTCCATCATAGTACAGAGATACCAATCGTAGTTTCTCCATCAGCTACAGAAGATTATTCATCGACTGAAGAGAAAGACAAGAATGATATTATTATGAAATATACATGGATGAGTCTAATGAAAATGATTCAATTGATAAATCAAAAGAGACGGAATGATGTGGTGAAATATTTTCCTGTGTCGAAAAAGAATGTAGAACTGTTGGGATCCAGACGACAAAAATGAAATCATCGAGTGGACGGCTCAAGTATCTTATTTTCCCGGAAGCATCATAGGCCTTAGTTGCCTTCGACAGTTTGGTTTTTGAACATAGCACCTAAAAGAATATTTAATTTCTCCCATATTATTGACTGAAATTGAAAAGTATTTTATACATCTTAAAAAATGCTGCTCATCTTAACGCAGTTTGTCTCCCGTGGTTTCTATTGTCGAAACTATTCCAGAATTTTGCTTGGCGGTGATGCTGAACTAGGTGATTTTCCTTCATTTGATCTTAATTTGCCATTTGCCTACACACTATACACTATTTCTTATCCGATATAATGTACTTCTCCATTGCTCCAAATCATGTTCATTGATTTCTGCTTAGTCTTACAAGCGCCTCATGAAAATCGTGCCTTTGATGAATTCCAACACACCTGCCAGGAGTTTCATTTTCACCAAGAAGCATAACGAATAAGTCAAACGGGGAGGATATGAAAACAATGAAAGAGAAGAAAGTGTGCTCTTATGGCTCAAAAATCCACGGTAACAAATGTCTTCAGCAAAATGAATGAGCAACTGCCTCGGAAAATGTTATGATGAATCGGAACCGATGTCGCACTGTCTCCAGGCGCCTTCCATTAAAGCACCTAGGTAGCTATAAGTAGGAGTCAGAAATATCTCTAAAGCAGGTCATGCAATATTATGAGGAAGAAAAATTTCTAATGATGGTGAACATATTCAAAAAACGTTATTGGCGTTTTTTTAAGCTCTTTGTATCATGATATCAAACATAGCTTGATGATTAATACTGGTTCATCTATGTACACTCAGTTCTGTTGATGCATATATTTTCTACCCCCTTAAAATCTTGTGAACCATTTCGTGCTCTAAATATCATCAAATAAAATTTAAAACTTCACCTAATGGGTGCCATTTTCAAAACATAACTTTTGTGAAGTTTAGGCAACTTAAATCAATAATTTTTCAATAGTAGGAGAACTTAACAAAACCCGGCTAAAATTCAAACCACGCTTTACATGAGCAATGAATCTTACGGCCATCACATATACTCTCTATACATGAAACAAGCTCAGTCATCAATGTTTTTGTATCCCAAAGTTTTCCTCCCCGAGCAGCGGGCGACCTGCAGCCAATATCTGACCGTTATGAGCTTTTTATGGACGAAGTGACCACTTTGTCACTCGTGCGGTCGTGATCTACTCTGTGCTCACAAAATTGCTAGCCAACAGCCCGCTTACGTTTCTTTGGTTCAAAACTCTTCCATCAATGGTAAACAGAAATGAAGAAGCGTACCTACGCAGTCGAAAATGACGACATTTTGTAAATTTAGAGACATGTTTTTATTCGAGGAAACTGTTTTGAAAGAACAGTCTGGATGCGCGTCTTTTCCTCATCCGCTGACTTTATTTTCTTGCGTAAAGATAACCTCGAAAATATTTTTAATCAATATACATGAATTACAATTAAGAAACAAAAGCTTGTGGTTGTTATGTTGTTTTTAAGCTTCCAGTTTACTGAGTGAGAGGAGGAACGGACAGCCAAAGCAAGTTTTAACACGATCTCCATAATTACACAGAACATTGAAGCTCTACTTCTAAACAGAGAATAATTAAATTTATCACTGCACCTTGAAGCCCTCCTTACAGACGTAAGAGGTGTCAGATGTCGAAGGGGAGATTTAAATAGCGAGAAACGCAATAGGGAAAGATGAAATTTAAAAATAAGAGAGAGAGAGAGAGGTAGACAGAAAGACAGAAATAAAAGATAAAGAGAGCTTCATACACTGCATTTGCTTGATCAAGATGGTGATAATAATGACTAACTGAAGGATTAAATTATTTTTGTTTAAAGTAAACACGCGAGTTAAATAGTTAGTGTTATTGTGAATAAGCCCTTAACACAATACAAGCATATAACTAATACGAGACCTCAGAAACATTCTATTGGCACGAACATAGGCACAGCACATGATGGAAATTGGTATTTATATGTAGTATCTTGGTTTTTCATCACGACACGAGGTTTAGCCTAAGGTAGCTTTAACTACCGTATCAAGCCTTAACTTCGTGGAGTAGGAAAAGGAAACTCTCAGTAAGGTTCCTATTCTTGTACTGAGTCATCCATACACCGACTCTGCTTATAAGCTATAGCGCTCGGAAGTTAAACAATGCTCTTCCGGTGCATACCAATGCGATGCGCCCCCAAGGCACAGCTTCCGGCGGAGGTCCCATAAAGATATCTGTCCTGAACGCGATATGGCATCCGGCAAAACGCGCAAACCTCATCTCCGGAAATCCCATAACCACAACGATGCCTACTTCACGATATAACAACTTCCCTCCCTTTAGATGAATATATATGACAAAAAGAAGGAAGAGCTCAACAACGTATTCGCATTACAGGTTTAGTTACTCTACTTGATCTACGAGGTTAATTTTGCACAGGGGAACTGCTAACAGGCTAAGCAGGAGTCTCTGTTTCCCCACTGCGGATAGATCCCAAACTACTGTGCAACAACTGATTTGAATGTCTCTTCAAGATTACATTTAATGCTAATATTTGAACATGAAAGACATTAACAGCCACTTTACTAACAATAATTCCCTTCAGCCACTTGGGACCATTTCTAAAATTCAGAGCAAGAACATGATCACCGACATCAAATTGAGTTACATACATAGGCTTAGACCTGGACACAGAATATTTAGGATGAACTCTATCTCTAGAAGTAACATATTTACGATTGTTTAGCGCAAAAGAGGGAGCAATTTTTGTGACACTTTGAGGAATACAATGTGATTGAAATAACGCGTAATTAGTTTGTACATCAGAGAAATTATGAACAGAGTTACCGTCACAAGTATCGTTCCTAGGGTTTTGTAGAATAACTTCGTTCTACTGCTGTGGAGGCTTACTTGAACTCTTCATTGACACATCTTCTCTTCCGACGTAGCCCTGACAACCGCTCCTTTCCGGCTGCCCTATGTAAGTGCGAGCTGCGTCAAATTCTTCTCGTGTAGGTCCCCTTCGTGTAACAGGAGAAGGTCGTGCTGCAGTCGTAGATTTGCAAACTTTAGAAATGTGGCCTATTTTTCCACATTTTTTGCATTTTAATAATTTAATTTTAGGGCATAGCAATTCCTTGTAAGGTGCTTCTGCTTAGTTCCGCAGCGAATGCATATTTAATTCGGCTGTAGTTTTTCTGTAGTGAAAAACGATGAAGATGAATCCTCACGAATAATATCTGGAGCGTCGAAGCTTTACTGTTGAAGGACTCGCTGTCATACTTCTGTAGAACCGCGCTGAGAATTTGCGCTGAATGTAGACCGGCCACAAAAGTATCTCTCAAGAGACGATCGCGACCGCACTTTTCGTAGTTGCACGAAGATGCTAAGTCATTTAACGTTTTAGCATAACTTTGTATGGATTCATTAACACATTGCTCTCTGTTTAGAAATGTAACAGATGCGCCAACAGTGAATTTCTTGATTTTAAATTGTTGTATTAACTTTCCTTCAAGTTCCTCATATGTAGCATCAGTGAGTAACGGAGGTTAAATTCTTCGTTGTAGATCAGTCATGATGTTTACAGGCGAAGCTTCAACGATAATACTAGCTTTGTTACCACCATTGTTTCCCGCCTTCTGAAGAACGTCTGCACACTGTACTTGAATCGTTGTAGATATTACTCACTGTTTCCACTTTAACGTCGAATGGAGGACAGCAAACTGTAGAATGCGCCATCTTAATTTCAGAGCACTTGTAAAGTTCAAATTCACTTAGGAGGTTCGAAATCCTCGTCGCCATTTGTAGTATCTTGGTTTTTCATCACGACACGAGGTTTAGCCTAAGGTAGCTTTAACTACCGTATCAAGCCTTAACTTCGTGGAGTAGGAAAAGGAAACTCTCAGTAAGGTTCCTATTCTTGTACTGAGTCATCCATACACCGACTCTGCTTATAAGCTATAGCGCTCGGAAGTTAAACAATGCTCTTCCGGTGCATACCAATGCGATGCGCCCCCAAGGCACAGCTTCCGGCGGAGGTCCCATAAAGACATCTGTCCTGAACGCGATATGGCATCCGGCAAAACGCGCAAACCTCATCTCCGGAAATCCCATAACCACAACGATGCCTACTTCACGATATAACATTATATTACTCAGTTCATCACATTATTATTTTACCACCAGGCACACCAAATGAGTCAAGGACCTCCATCAGCAATGAATAAAAGCTTCATTTCTCAAATACAATAATTTATAGCACTTAAAGGCATGCATTTTTCTAACGCGACCTCGAGAATGACACCTATTTTTGTATTAGTTACCTGACACGAATGGTTTATTACGCTCGAGGCGTCACTTTTAAACTCATCTTGGCAACAAGACCATGAAGTTGATACTGACGTATTCCCTGCGAATCTCTTCGATTGTAGTCTAGCTCTCCCTGTCCTTGTCTCGACCCTACTCTACACGATGTCCTAAATCATGCATTTCGAAATGTGGCGCATAGCTTAATTAATCGTTACGGGAAAAGACGATGATCACAACCTTCTATGATATTACTGTGTATTGCCGAGATATATAGCAACATTTTTAACCGAGTGGCGGCATTTTTTTGTTCCCACGCCCGAGGTTTTGCGTGGCCCTGCGTCCATTTTCCGTTCATATCGGACCATCTGCTGCACACTTGCGCCGAAGGACAACCAAGCATTTCCTTACGTAGGGATATTTGATGTAGACCTTCTTTATTGGTGTCGGATCCACTTTCCTTCTCTTTCTTCCTTCTATCCTTTCTTTCTTCCCCCTTCTGAGAACAAACACTAAATTTATTTATAATATCAAACTTATTTATTTCCCAATTGATTGATTCTTCAAAAAAAGTAAGTTAGTCAGGATGAAAAAATGAGAACAATTACTACCTGCCCTCCCCATCCATATAACACGGCATGGAACTTGTTGTCCAGCATCAGTTTAAAATCTACATTTTACTCAACGATTAGAGCCAGATTATTCGATTTAACATGTTTTCTTGCTAATTAATCAATTCAAAAAGTATGAATGAATAATTACACATCGTCTTGCTGGAAGTGGATGGATTAAAATAGTAGTTCATCGTTTATTTTCATTGTAACTCATAAGTTCATTTTTTCCACATTTTATACCGATTGATCAGCGTTGAACGACGAAGAATGAATCAATGAATGAACCAACTTGAGAAGACAATCAAAGTTTACAATTTAAGATTGACGTCTCACAGCAAAGATGTTCATTGCGCTATGGCGTCTCTTTCTAAAAATGGCGTACTGAATGCCGATAACACGCATAGCCGAACCCTTTTATTTGTTCATGTTCAAATGAAAGTTAAAGCATTCTGAAATACTGTTCAAATTATCTTCCTCACACATGCTATTAGAAAGCTCTTAAAACACACTACATTCGATCACTGTAGCCAAAGTTGCGCCAAACGCGTAGTACGTGTTCTAACTTTCGAACCCCTCTTTGTTGTTGAGCAGAACCTGATGAGCAAAACCAGCCCCTTGTTCTATTATAGAATCTAGATCCTTCTCGAAAGACCGACCCCCATTCCAGCGTTTTGACAAATCCTTTATAAGCCCTCATCCTTCACGTGAACATCCAAATTTTATAAGCATATATATTATCCTTATCCCGTAGTGTCGAATATCCATTAATTTAGAATTGAATTTAAATCACTCATATTTCAAAGTCCAATTTTGCCAACAAAGTCTGTTTAAAACGCTGCTTGCGACACGACCCATCCGTGGGTCGAGCTCAAGTTTTTCCAGCTGTGAATTGACCCAGCGATAAGTCGGCTGAAAATTTGTTACAATCTTTTAAAAATCAATGGTATTTAATATACCCAGTTAATGTTTGGCATTATAACACTTTTAACCACGCTTTACATTAAATTTGACTTGCATATTGAACTTCAATCCAGCCCATGGCAGTCAACGTGTAAAGGAGGTATCACCACGGTTCTATCCCAACATGCACCTCCCTACGTCACGATACAACTCTCATCCTTAGCCTCTTTCCGACGTAGGAAAACCCTAATTCTTTCTAGGTTACGCCGTTTTTTCCCGAATTTTAAAATATTAACCTCTCATATGAGTGCAAACACTTTAAATAGTGTGAGGTGGAAGTGAAAAATGCTGCAATGGTTCATAACTTTCAGCCAGATTATAAACCTGTTTTATTTATTGGGCAGCGGTTTTCTCGAATTTTATTTCAAAATTTCAAATTGAAGTATTCCAAATCAATTTTTTTCCACGTTATTTCCTCGTTTCAACTTCAGAACTGACTTTCAAGACATTTATGGTCAATCTTCACCCTTGAATTCTTCCTCTTCACCTCTGAATTCTTCGCCAAAGATTGGCTTCTTGGAGTATTGCATCCAATCTTCGAGTCCTGTTCCTCAGAAATTTGAATCAAGAAAAAATAAAAAAATCAAATTACTTTTGCAATTGAAGGATTTTCCGAGAGCGGCTTTGTCTCGTTAATTAGAATTCTCAGGGAATATGCGTAGGGAGGAATTTTTCAGCCCCTAAGGGGTTAGGGAATTGTTGTCCCTGGAGGGAGGATTCTATCCATAAAATGACTGCAATAAGATGAGAGAACAAGGCTCAAGAGAGGTATAATTGGTTAAAGTGAAACGCAGTTCAGTTTCTGCTGCATCAGGCAATTGATCACTCCTAGGTCTATTCGCATATTTCCAAGCGTTTTCAGTGAAAGCAAGTTTCTCTGCATATAATTAACTATAGTATCACATTAAATTGTGGACGATGATAATAGGAAAGGTAAATGAAATTTTAAATTTTCTAATCATAGGACGCATCAAATTTTATTCCAGTCCTTTGATACGAATAGACAAGATTCATTTGCTTCACTTTATATAAACATGCAAAAAATACGTTAATTTCATTGCAGAGAACATAAAAACCATGAAACTTCCATTGAGATTGATAATGCTTCAAAAATTTCTAAGTGATATTCTTCGCTATACCTAAATATTAAGTCAGACTCATAACCACGACGAGATTCTGAAAACAACACAGTTATGTTACAGCCAACTTTCAGCGCCATCAGGTTAAATGAACCATGTAAGCGAACCGTGAATAAGTCTTTCAAAGAGCAATAGGAACTAGAGCTTTCAAAGTGAAAAGCCAGAACTCTAATTGGGATGGAACGTAATACTGCACGCAGTGAGTCTATCTCTGAACGTCCGTGTATGTTACTCGCACAAATAAGACTACGGCCGATAATAAAACCTGATATTAATAGCGCTTGCCTCTGCGATTCTTTCGTTCTCATGTAAACAGTTTTATGCAAAACTCTAGGAAGAACAATGGGACTTACTCAAAGCCTGATGTTATGAAAGCCTAATCACGTGTATTGTATCTTCAAACAATTTCCAGAGGGACTTATTCAGCGAATTAAATTTTGAGAGCATAACCGCATTTATCATATTTTTTAACGTTTTGAACAACAGTCAAAAAAATTCACCACGTATCGGGCATTACCAATGTCTTTTCCACAGGCTATACGATACGCTAACATCTGATGCTTATACTACACATCCATGTGGCCAAATAACGGGCATCTACGAAATAAGCCTTTCCGTAATAAAGTGTTTGGGTAATAAAGCTGTACTTGTTAGTTTTCTCATTTCAATGTGCTGTGATGTGTATAATAATAATACATGTGCATTTTTGACAACTATTGAGGGGGTGGACAACTGAGGTCAAATTCAAATGTTATAAAGCAAGGGAAAATAAATCTAAGGTAAACTAAATGTAAACAAATTCAAATGTAGAAAAACTATTGCAAAAGCGCGTGTAAAAATGGCGTTACCTAGAAGGCGATGGTATTGTTACTCCGCGCGAGGCGAGAAATGATGTGCGTCGCCTCACTCTCCTCATGTGCTGAAGTAGCTGTAGTGGGGAAACCTTCCTTAAACAGACTTTGTGGGTATAATGGAACTTGAAACATAAGTTATGTCTAATATGAGTGAATACAACACAATGCGATAAAGGTACTAGAGATGTTAATAGCATCTGGATGGTGACGCAAAGGAATGTCGAGAAATGCTCGAGGATTGGCCGAAGGCGCGGAACGAAAGGCGGTCTTTCAAGAAGGATCTATCCTAGAACAAAGGGCTTGTTTTGTATATAATGTCGACGCCGAACAGCTGAGGGATTCTTTTGTTAAGTGAGGCATGGGAGTGGCATGCACCGCTGTGTTATATTAATTGACGGCGATGTAGAATAAAAACTGGCTGAACGGGAGGTACGCAATTAGTTAAAATACATTGGGCGTTTTCGTTTATTGAATGAATAGAACGATGAAATATTTTGTGCATTATCTGGTGGAAGTCAATCGTTACATTGCAACCAACCGTTGGGGTACCATTTGAAACGTCCAGAACTAAGCTCAAGCTTTGAATCATTTCAGCTCTATTTATTAATTTGTATCAACGCGGGAATAACTTCATAATCAGTCGCAGTTTAGTTTATTTTTTATGCAGCAAACAGGGATTTGAAAAAAAGTTAGACTGAATGCTATCATATTTTGTAGTGTAATTTCGATTTTAATTTAAACAGGTATATCAGTAAAAACGTTACATATTATATGCATTTTGCAAACGGAGATAAACTATTATCAATTTTTTTTTACATGGGAATAATTTATAAAGGAAAACACAATACCGATAAAAATTTGTCCTCTGGTGGGAAGGCGCGAAAACGTCTCGAAAACCTTAGGCGTGCGAACAAGAAGAGCCAAAAGCAATCCCGCTGAAAACAAAGAGCGCACAGACAACATAATGCTGCTATTCCGCAAAAATTTGGAGGGGTTCTTCATGTCAGCAATACACAACCCGTCAATGATGATCATTGCTGTATCCTGTGTGCTCCGTGAAGAGGGTGAAGACTACAGGTAAGTTCGGAATGCGTGATTTAAGACGTCGTGAGGAGTCTGTCACGGGGACCGCTAACTGTGAATATAGAAATGCTTTGAAGGATGAAGTGCAGAGTTAAATTTAGGAACAAATATTCAAGATGAGTAAAAGCACGTCTCGAGGGTAATGCTCAATCAGTTTCAAGTTACTACATTTAAGGAAAGGGTGTCGTTTTCAAGGTAACGCTAGAAAAATGCGGCCGTCAAGTACAAATTTTTTTATTCTATAAAGTGCAGCAAGCATACATTACAGATGGTAATTGTTTCTGTATAGAGTGGACTTGGTGTTTAAATAATAATATATTATTATATGATATATTATATTATTATATTGGTGTTATTATACTCTCATATTGGGCTGAGTGGATAGAATATTTCTGGTGTCTCGTATTGACTATTTATTATTATTCTCATGTATTTAACTAACTTGTTTACTTCAAATAAAATAACGCAAAGAAATACCTTAACGTGAACAACGAATAACGTGAACAGCTAAATATCATGCGAGTGATTTTCGATCCTGAAACTATTTGCGTTTGGGGGCCAGTTTGCGAATGAAGCCCTAAAAACATACACTGATTATGTTTGCTAAGCTCCTCAGAGCCAAGGAAGATTAAATGTTCTGAGAAAATAAACGTGAAAGTAAAGCCCGCTGCTGCTGAGGCCTGCCTGTAATAAGTATCTATTCCATTCAGCAGCATGCTATTTAGACGTAGGAATTTCTTGCTAATTAGAGGCAGCGCTGTCGTGCCTATGTGATCCTTAAAATGAACACGTGAACTTTTAAATATTACTGAGAGTTGGTTCAATGCAGCTTAGTAAGCTTTAACATTTGTATTTATCGTTTTTTCCCTCAGTAACAGCATGGAGCTGCTCTCACTGCCGCCACTTGAGTCGATGGTGAAGGCATTTAAAAATTTCCGTAGCACCGTTCCAAACAAAAGGTTATGAGGCATATCAAATAAAGATCACTTAATATTCAGATGATATATAAATAATGTATTAAACCCATTGCCCTCAATTAAAACAGTAGAAAATACTAGTTTGAAAGCTTTCTTGGGTAACCCTAATTATTCAACACTGATATCCAATGCTAACTCAAAGATAAACCTTCGAAAAACTAGACTGGGTAACTTTAAAACAGCTCTGAAATATATCAAAGCAACTCAACTCATTTCTCCCCAAAAGGTCCTTGAGTGGGAAAATGTAATAATCTCTGAAAAGGCTTACGGTCATTTTTCTAGATTTTCTCCGGTATGAACGATTTAACCCTTGAATTTATTGGGAAAAAGTATATAACTTTGTAAATTAGCTCCTCAACAACACTGGCGAAGTATATGCTATGATTCCTTTTGAAATTTACAAAATCCACAGCGTTTTTCAACAATTTGTTTTCATTCCACAGAGTGATACTTTGATAACCTAGTATTCAAGATGATATCAATAATTATTATTTGGAATGAATTATTTTTATTTCATTAAATACAGCTGCTGATGAATTGCAATTCTAAAGTGAAAAACCCCGGTATCATTTTCCCAACTCCTTTGAAGTCTCAATTATCTGACGTAAAGTTTGCTCTTTTAAATCTTTTGGGGTATAATGTTGTTTTCTGAAGATGCTTCAATTTTTTTCGTGCCTTATCGTTTTCAGTAGTTGCAATTTGAATTAAAAGAGATTCGTGAAGTGTCCAAAATATGGTGGGACGTATCTTTCTTTTCTTTGTGGAATGCGCTGAGTCCGGATGAAATTTTCTATTTGCGTTCGCTTTGTGTTCTCGTCCCTGCGTAGATGAATGCTCTGATGAATGAGAAGAATAAGCAATCGTTACTCATCCTATTTCTTTTTTTGGTTGGCATCAGTGAGAAATAACAGATATCAGCTCATTGCATTTTCTGCCTTATTCAGTAAAGTATTCATGCCTTTGTCCTGGGTCTAGAATGAGAAACAGAAGGCATTATTTTATTTACATGTTTATGTTTTATTTATCCGATGATGACGTCTTTTCTGTGCGTCACATGTTTTCCTGCCGGTCGAATAACTAGCATCTGCTGCTCTTGCACCTTCAAGTTACCATAATTACAATTTTTTACTAAATGACAACCACCACAAATGCCCCACGCTTCATGACATTGAAAACATGCCGTCTCTTCGATACAAAAATAGGAAAAGATAATTCATGTGTGTTGGCATGCAGGGGGGTTCCCAACTGGTTCACTTGCAAAAACCAGCTTTAAGTTGACTTAACCTTTTAATGGTAGTATTTTAACATTTGAATTATGATATGATTTTAGTATTTGAAGGACGTGACCGTCAATTGACTATCAATTGATCGTTCTCAATTCCATCTAAAATTACTGGCTTTCCCATGAATAAAAATGCCAGAACAAAGATCTTTAAAGTGCTTGACTAGATTTCGGAAGCACTGCTATACTTTTCTTATCCGTTGCGTTTCCAACAACTACTAAATTCTCAGGATAATTTGGACTTTACTTCGAAATCAATGCCAAATTTCCGGAGATGAATCAAATGTTGCCTTTGCCACATCTGCAAGGTTCCTTTAAAAGAGAAATTGCCTGTTACTATGTTTAAAATATAACAGCAACTAACATTCCAGCAATATATTGTGTCATGAACTTTTACAAATGTAAATATTTTTGACTGAAAAAATTTGAAAATATATTAACTATCAAAAAAAATCTCAAAGAACCAAAGTGTTCGGCATCAAGAAACGTGTGAATTGAGATACAATTTTCTAAATAAAATCATTTTAATTTGTATACATTTATGAAAAGGTCTTTGAATTATTTGAAACTAAAAACTAGTCTACGTGTCGCTTAATTATAAAGTTTTATGGAAGTTTTCACGCGTGTGGACCAGCATCTTTTAAAATTAGAAATATAATTTTCACTCATAAGGTAAATATCATGAAACTAACAGCCTCCGCGAAAACCGTTATCCTTTTAGTCGCAGCCCACGTAAAAACCATTGAAATCAAATGTGGAAAAACAGCAGAAAACGCTAACACGATTGAATTCAAGTTTTATTTTATACGATCAAACCGACAATTTATGAACGATCTACTCCTAGTTTCAATTTAAGATTTTTCGGAAGAAAAATATGGTCATCAGTTGAATTACATCATATTTTCAGCTCCATTTTGATCCCAGTTATTTATATCAACTATAGCAAGAGGTTGCAATTACGTGTTTGGCTAAATTGTTCCATCATTTGCTACCCTATTGCTCTGCTCATCGATGTTCCTTTAACCATTATTTTTGCACGTAAATTTGAGTTTATTCGCTTATGAACTAATTGTTTGTATTTCGGACAATTAGCAGATTGAGTTAGATTATAAGTTAGTTTAAGCCTCCTTATTCAAAAAATCGTGTTTCAAAAAGAAGAACGATGAAAGTGTCATTTGGTATGGAGTGAAGGGAACGCAGAATCTATGCAAGAGATGTGATCCCACTCAAGATCCTCTGCGCATAGAACCAGTAAGGAATAGGGTTTATGAAACAATATAGAGGTTGAAGAAGAAAGTAACTGGCATTGAAAAACAGGACAGCCATGAACTGATAAAGATGGTCCTTAGCAAAAGAAAAAACATTTTCTAGTTCAACAAAAAGAAGGCCTACTCAACTTTCAGCTCGCAACCTAACATTTTGCCCCTGGGAACGCTAATTCCGAAAGGTACAATAACTTTATCTCCCTGAGGGGGACGATGAAAAAGAGTAGCGAGCATATTATTATGTATAGTTTTACTTGTGTTTTGCAGATGAGGGGATGTACTGAGGAGATGTACTGTAAGTCACATAAAATATGCCTAATGTTATACCAGGGTATAATAAACATCAACATATTTTTTTGCTGAAACACACGCTACATTAAATGTGAATACTCTAATTCACATCACCTTGTTAACTAATTTAACTCAGAGCTGGTGTAAGCCGATATGCAATTGTGGTATTAAGGAATTCTAATTTACACTCGTCCTTTTGCACTCACTTCAGAATATCCCCAGCACAAAACGGAGGTAGAAAATTGCGCATCTCAATTTTGTTGTATCAAATTATAGGAAATAGAAAAATGAATTAATGTGTAAAAAAATCATTTTTTTGTTACTTGATATTTCCATCAGAGTACATTTAGCTATGAATTTTTATCCTATTTTTAATAATTATTACTAAATTACTTAGCATATTTCACGATGTCAGTTTCACAAAATACCTCCTAGCATGTTGCATATTAGTTATGATTAATATCTTCACTACGGTAGTTGTGAACATGAGGTATCAAACATATACCTGAAACGGAGTATCTAGATTTGTCATTTTTTACAACTACCAGAAGGATTGAAAAATGGTTCGGAGTTTTGACACTCTTCAGAAATTGCGAGTTTATATTTTTCATAGGCAAAAAAACATTTAGAATGACATTACGAAAAAAACGCACTTGCAATGGTGCGCTAGCAATTTAAAAAAAAAAGTCATTTCAGACCAAAATCGATTTTTCGAAAGATAAATAAACTTAATTTTTAAACCTAAAAACTTTTGTGGCAACCAAATAATGTATTCTATATCACTTTTGAAAACACAAGCAGACACTCATTTATCCCTACAACCTCGAAGCGCCATCTATTGCCATAGTAACCAGGATCGAGACGGGAGACTGATCCCAGTACCAGTACATTATCTTCAATGTCATAGTAACTAGTATCGAGACGGACGACTCATCTCAGTACTAGTACACTGTCTAAAAATGTTCGGAAAATGTCTGAGCAGCGTACATGCGACAGGGTAGGGAATTAATGCTGCCTGCACCGCTGGGAGCGATGCCTGTGTTGGGTTTAGCTGCGCTGGTCTCTGAGGCGGAGCTTCCAAAGGATATTTGAAGAATAGCCCCAGGTTCAAAATAAATTGAGTGCCTTCGAAAAATTGCTGGGAGATCAGAACTTCTGAAATTATTTTCATATCAGCAAGTGACTCGAAACAACAGTTATGAACTGAGAGGAACGTGGTTTAATCAGGTAAAGGGAATTTTATCTATCTAGTAGGACTAACTTATATTTGTTTTCAATGTTGTCTTGATGTAGAATATTTTACGAAGCTAATCACTTTCATTGGGTGCAGAAATATAGACGTGAGAGTCATATGCAGAAAGAGGATGGATTAAAAATGAACCTCATTGATAGCATAACATAACAGTCCCCGTTCCTTTATTTGTCTTGGTATTAGAAAAATCATTCAAAATTTTGACACCCTTAGGTTCTATGGCACACCTGACATTTCACGTGCGCAAAAGCTCTACAAAAATTGTGCGGCGACGTGGAATCAATTGACTTTTAAACGTTTATAAGTACCATTAAATGGAATAGCTAAGGAAGCATGCACGAGGAACTATAAATTAATCAAAACTCGAAATTGAATTCAAGTTGATGCTTATGGCGGACAGCCACTCCGAGCTGATTGATGTCCCTTCAAGTTAACCAAATCATGAATGGAATTCGGGAGCCAAGTTTGGCTGCATTTCTGCAAGACGTACGTCGGCCAGCACGTGTTTCATTTGTATGGGACGCTAAATTACTGCTAAACGTCCACGATTCTCAGAGAATGCGTTTAATAAGCGCCGCTCGGCGCTCCCTAGTTTATTACGAGCAGCTCGGTCAGCATGCCCAAATTGGCCTCTTAAATGAAACCGAATTCTCCGCTTCGGAATTGAAGGCATTCAGTAAACTCCAAGGAAGCAACAACGGGAAAGATAGGGAGAATGTACTTTGTTAACGATGCCTGAAATTGATCAAGTGCTGTAGGTGAAGTGTCGCATTTTCCTGGTCAACTTTTCTTTCGTTTCAGGGGTGAAGGCATTCACTAAACTCCAAGGAAGCAACAACGAGGAAGAAAGAGAAATTGTATTCTGTTAACGATGCCTGAAATAATATTTATCAAATGCTGTGGGTGAAGTGTCGCATTTTCCTGGTCAACTTTTCTTTCGTTTCAGGGGTGAAGGCTATCACTAAACTTGAAGGAATCAACCACTTGGAAGAAAGAGAAATTGTATTCTGTTAACGATGCCTGAAATTTATCGAGTGCTGTGGGTGGAGTGTCACATTTTCCTGATCAACTTTTCTTTCGTTTCAGGGGTGAAGGCTATCACTAACCTCTAATGAATCAACAACAGGAAATATAGATAAATTGTATTCCGTTAACGATGCATGGAATTGGTCGGCTTTTGTGAGTAAAGTAACACATCGAACTGTTCAATTGGTCAATTGGTTGTTGCGTGATATCGACTACATCACAGAACTTTTCAACGATGTTAGATAATTTTGCATCAGGTTGTGTAAAAGTTATAGAAAAAGCAATAGAATACTTGCAAAAACGAAAGGTAAGCGAACGCTCCTAATTATCACGAATCAGTGACCCTCATCAGTGATTACTCTATTCACCAAAATCCCGAGCTTCATGTTATAAATGGAATACCTCTACCGTAGTTTTTTCCATAAAAATCAGAAATAAAGTAACTCTCAACATTAAATAATGAATGTCCTCGTTTTGAAATTTGCAAAACTATTTAGTAAGGCAATCTTCTGCTGATCATCACTACTTTATGCTGATGCAATGTGCTGGTATTAAAGTTCATTTTAAAGAACACTTTCAGTTCTAACTAGCATTTACTTTTTAGGAAATCTGTAAGAACGGAACATTATGGAATAAAAATTACAGTTAAATCATTATTGATGACATTTTGTCATGTGAAGAGTAATATTCTAGTTGAAGAAACTTTACTTCGGCAAAATCACATTCAATTACAAGTTTTCCTGATACATTCATGAGAAATTTTACTTGTGTGTGTGCCCGTCACCTGCGAGGGCAGGACTAACTGCGTTGCAATAAATTTTCAAAAAAAGCTTTGAATTTATTTTTACGGATAAAGAAATTCATGTGCAGGTTACCGGCTTGAGTTAAATCAATGGGCTTACTATTGGCCATTGATTTTTTCTGGTTGCCCTTACAAAGGACTTACAAGATCTCTTTTGCAGAAACAATTAATAGTGAAGAGAATGCATAAAAAATTCAAAACATTTATAGCAGACGTGTCGTAACTCAGCTTATCATCAACTAAAATTAAAAAAAATTACGTTTGTTTGGAAAAGGGAGAGCAGCACAAGTAAAAAATAACAATATCTTGATAAAGTGATTGGGTTTCAACTTCTATGATTCGCGGCCTATAGTCTAGCAAAAATTGCTGTGAAAGTTGACCTTTCAGCCATTAATGAAATATATCAGGTTATGTTGACTGGTTAAATGATAAAATAAAACATGAAGCTAAAACAAAACTATAAAGATATCAAAATTTCAATTCCCGTTAGTCATGATGTTGTTCACTTCTAAACCAGAAATGCATGGCTGCTTCCTGACTAAGTTCAGGAGTTGCTGCACTTTTCACGTTCTCAATTTATAAACGTTCATAAGCAATGCATATTTGGGGATTTATTTCTTTTTCTTTAATACAGGCATGAATCTCAAGTCTTATTGTTTTTCAGGCATTCTAGAATGTTCATGTTACAGTATCAGGAAGTATCCTAAGAATATTTTCTGATTTAAAAACCAAGGATCAAGGATGGGAAATACAGCTTTTTGGCACACAACTTTCGTTTGCCATCAGGGTCTTTGACTCCTTCCCAATGAATGTTATTTCACTTCGCATCTTCACTATGTAAGATTGAATTCTACTCACGTGATATCCATTGCTTGTTTTTTCCTCATTTCAATAATCAAATTTCATTAATTATTCATTACAAATTCCAATTACATCCATTAATTATTGTACTCCTCGCTTCAATTTCGAATTCTCCTCAGGTGACACGTGGATGGATTAAAAATGTAAATTATTATACTATTATGATTATCTGTTTAAACGAAGCTTGACCGCTGTGAAGATTGTTGGTAGTTTGAATGTTTTTTTTTCAGATAATATTTGTGTCACTAGCCTTACAAAAGAACGGGTAAATTCCGAAGGACCAAAACTACTATCAGAACGTATGAGTGTTTTGTGCATGACCTAATAAGCGTGAAGTTTCGGCACTCTGGGTTTCCTGTAGAGGTTTCTCCTTTCCGGGAATTATGTTGAAGTTTCTTCCCTCAGTGAATTCGGTTGGTGTTTTGTCTGTACGGGAAGCCAGTAAAAGTTTCTTCTCTCCGGAAATTTCGTCTCTCTGTGAATCCTGTGGAAGTTTCGTGCCTTTGAGAATCCAGTGAAAATTTGCCTCTCCGATAACCCACACGAAGTTTCATCCATCTGAGAATCCCGTGGAAGTTTGTCTTCTTTGAGTATTCCGTGGAACGTTTCAGCTTTCAGAATCCTGTCCTAGGTCGAGTCAGTGTGCCCGATTCAAACCAATTTTTTTCGTGCAATCTTGAAGACGGCTTTCTGTGACGCCACCAAATCCCAAATCCGCCTTCCTGTTCGCATCTTCCTCCGCCATTGCCCCCCCTGAGAGCGTGAAAACGTGGCGTCTAAACTTTTTTAATGGAAAAAATAACTTTCTGAGTCGGAAGCTTCGCCAAAGGCTCAGGTTTTCCTCCGGAAACATGACTTAGTACATCGTTGTTTTAAAGAGAACAAAGTGCTATTAAATTGGATAAGCCGCTTCAACAATTAACGTCATGAAATAAATGAAGTGATTATATTTGTGGAAAGTGGTGGTTGGTGTTACAATGAATAACCTAAATACCCAGTAAACGGAAATTTCAATTATGAAGAACTGAAATACCCTTGAAATTTATTTTACGCTCATGTTTTAAGAGGTAATATAATAAAAATATGTTTCACTGAGTTCATGGATTAAAAAGCAGAAAAAAATGTTTCACTACGTTATGGCTTAAACCAAAAAAATAAGTTTCTCTCTATTATAGCTTGAAAAGACGAAAAAGTATATATGAAAGATTATAACGGGATTGGCAAAAAATAATTTATTTTACTGAACCATCTTGTCTGAAAAGACTGAAAAAACTTTTAATGAATTAGCGAATACTATAACTTTATATTCCATCTCCCAGATTCGAACTGAAACAAATGCACAACCAAAACATTTACGAGCATAGAAACTCATATCCTTTGCCAGCGACAATGGAGATTCTGTGGTCAATTACACAAAGTTCTCACGAATAACAGTAGTCCACATAAATGACGAGAAGTTCAAATAAATTATACAAAGTTCACCTAAATGACAAAAATTTAAATAAAAAGCATAACTTTCACATAAATAACAGAAAGTTCATCGCAATTGTCACAAAGTTCACACAAATAACACCAAGTTCCCACTAATAACAAAGCTACCTCAAATTAAACAAAGTACCCACAAATAGCGCAAAGTTCACATTAAAAACACCAAGTTCATCGCAAATGTAATCAGCCGCCACTCTCCTTCCATTACACAGCGCAAACACACAAAGATAGCAAGGGCTGAGACGCGACCCTGAGGGCAAGTTTCAGTCCCTCCAGAGCTTCATGTCGTTCCCAGAGTCGCGAAGAGGCTGGAGTATCATGGAGCGATGCATCTTCGGGCGAAATCTTGCCGTGCAATTGTCGTCAGGATGGAGTGATATTGTTGCTGTACTCATGGGAACGATGGTACTATTGCTGAGTGTGCAGTCCCCTCGAGCGCTGTGTTGTTGGTGTTGTTGCTCGTCTTTGTTTTGAATGCACTCAAGTTGAATTATTTGATCATTATACGGGCTATTACTGAGAGCACCTCGCACTAATTAATGCTGATTGCTCTGCTTGCAGTGCTCACTGTGCGTGTAATTGCAATGTGCACGCGCTTCTTTAATTCTGTCCGCCAAATCAAATTGCGTCACCACGGTGAATTCAATATTTAAAGGATTAAGTTTACTCTGAGCGTATGTCAGTATTTTGTATTCTATGATAAATAATCATACTCGGGCATACATAGAAGGTGTTCAAAATTAAGGAATTCTTTTTTAAATGCTATCTCCCCAACTCATGACGAAAGGATCACATTGGAGACTTGGCAGTTCAATCAACTCGTACATCATCGCGTTCGCAAATTTTATCCATGAACTTCATGAATTATTCACGCAATTCAAAATATTTTTTTCATGGATATCTCTGGGAAAGTGTAATAGTATCATAGAATCAGCTGCATGTTATACAATACAGCTGTATTCAATACAACAGACCCAGTATATGCAGTACACAGGTGATGATTGGCATTATTGGGTATATATATTAGTCTGAACAATCATTTTGATTAAAATATCATTATGGCTTGTTTCGAACTATCATACATCCTCGTTATAAAGGTTCAAGGAGTGTATGGTATGGATATGAAGCATATGTAAACGCTCATACACCACGTAAGTTGTGTGTTAACATAGTTTTTGTTCTTAAAAAAACTTGTTACTTTACTCTAGTTAATCCAAAATTTGTTGCGACCCATGGGAGCATCAAAAACTGCATAAAAATTATTACTCTCAATTTTCGTTAGGTTTCCGTTGAACTTAACGGACAAAGCTTCGACTTTAGTCCTTTTGTTCAAAAATTGATATCTCCGAATTCAATGCGAAGAGCTCATCAATGAAGAATATGTTACCTGACTCTTACCGATGCGTTTACTATAGCAAATGTGTGTTAATAATCATGCAGGATATTATAACTGATATGCTTTGCCCTTTAATTTTAGGTATGTGTACGCTCCAACCACCTGTCCTCATTTTTTTTCTGCGTTGCGATATTTGAACGTTACTCGGACAGTAAAATTGATGTTTTAAACGTGTTTGATTTTTTCTTCACTTTATGATTCTTAGAGGCGGATGTGGGCTTTGCGATTATAAAAAAAAATGAATTACAATAATTTATGATGAATTCACAACTTTGGATTTTCTTCCCCACAAAAAACAAGAAATGCAAATGTAAATACAGTAAATATTGATGAATTTGTCATTTAAAATTTTTCCTTAAAAAAAACAAATGCAGATATGAATACAGTAAATAATGATGAATTTACAATTATAGACCTTGTTCTTGGAAAAAACTAATGCCAATATAAATAAACTATTTGACATTGAATTTACAATGTTCGACTTTGTTCCCTACAAAAAACGACGATCAGATGTAAATAATGTTCATAATATGAATTTACAATTTTAGACTTCATTTCTGCAAATTCAGATGATAATATTAAAGTGCTGCATTTTCAAAATGAGAGACGAACGATAGACGAAAAATACCTTTTTATTTATAAAGTGAAAAAAACGATTCAAAACTTACGGTGTGGATGTTCAATCATTTTAAATATAAACTATTCAAAGTAGAAAATTAGCTGCCAATGCTTGGAAACATCACGATCATCTTATTCTATATTGTACCACGAGTATTTAACTCGGTAATTCTTAGCAAATAAGGGATTGAAACTGAGGGAAAATAACTTCGTATTGTTTATTTTAAAATTTTCTCACCAGCCCCCAAAAAATTATTTTGATTGAGACAAAAAATGTTTTCATAATTTATCAGCCTCGAAATTTTCATTTATCTATAGGAAATTTGAATTATATATTGAAATGATCAACGACCATGTAAGAATTTTATCTCCTGGCGAACCTGAACTCCAAACTGTGTTTTCAATGTTGTATGTCTATTTTTTACATGGATGCAATTAGTGAAAAATTTCCTGAAAGTGCATCTTGTGTTAACACCTTAACTGCCGTGTTAGCCACCGGTGGTACACAGAGGGAATTTTCATAATATTGTTGTCCGACCACCAGCCACGATCTCAATTTTCAGAAGCCCAGAATGTACGATCCAGTTAATGTTAGCTATTTTCAAAATTGCTTACCGCAATTGAACTGAAATTTGAGATGGAAATTGAACTTTAGTTCAAGTCATGACGGTTAATGTATTCATGTTTATCAGCATCCTAAACTGCAATGTGTAGTCATGCGATTTTGAGCTCTTTTGATAACAATTGTTTCAGTACATGAGCAATTATATCCTTGGAAATGCTGCTTTTGCAGCCCGGAACTTCATTCAGCAGAGCTGAACTATGAGACCGAAGTTCGCATTCTCGATTCCACTCTGCCCCCACAACCCAAATGGAATTCAGAGCAGCAATGTTTCTTGATGAGTCACAGCAGCTCTGCATGGAAATTCGACACAAGTTTGAGTGGGAGACTTTGAGCCAGTCTCAAATATTTCGTGCTTCAAATTTAGTCGGAATTTTGAATGTGGGAGATTGTTTGCAGTTTCAGTTTTTTCTTCTCTTTCAGATTTTTAAATTTTACGCAGAGAAGCAGTTTCAATTTGTTGTTGATGATATTTTTTTTGGTGTGTGCAAAATTAATTATTTTCAATACTTGAACTTTCCTTATCAACTCACTTGTCACTTATAAATTCCTAATACATGTGATGCAAATAAGCCGCAGTCGTGACAAATTAATCAGTGTTAATATATTAAATCTTATTCACTAATTTATAGAAATATGAAGCACAGTAATTGAATTAATGAGAAAAAACTTGTTATTTTCATATTAATTCAATTTTTCATCCTTTTAAGTTTGAAAATGAAGCAAAGTAGAAATTTTCACATATTAATGGGTGGTTTTATTGATATGATATGGCCAGTAAAACTGGTTTTACTCATCGGAGAGTACAATTTTGTTTTTCATATTCGGTGATGGAGCTTCCAAACGACTTCAAAATAAAGGATAGGGTGCTGAATACTGGTTGATAGTGAGTGGGGAGGTGGAAACGGTAGTTGCTAATGGTAGTACTGATGTGTGATTTTGTCTATTGGTGGTGGGTGGAGAGGTGTTGTGGTGATGGTAGTGCTGGTGGGTGATTGTGTATAAGTGGGGGTGGGTGGAGCAGTGGTTGTGATGTTGGTAGTGCTTGTGGGGTGATATGGTATCAGTGGTGGTGATGGAGTGGTAGCAGTGGTGATTGTGGTACTGATGATTTCTTGAGAATGAAATCTGGAGAAGGGTCACCAAAGGAGTAAAACTATATGCGGCAGCCATGATTTTACTGAGCATAGGTACGAACAGTAAAAATGAATCGAACATTAAATGTACGGCTTGGCCGGCACGGTTCGCCCCGATGACGTAGCGGTGGGTGCCCGGAGTTTAAGCAACGGGCCAGCGCGGTTACCCTCCGCACTCCTCCAGCTCGCTTCAAGAAGTCTGAGCCATTACTCGTACCTTTAAGAGAAAATATAATTTTAATACTTAATTTTTATACCTTGCAGGGAAACTAAGAGGTCATGCTGACGCGGCTCACAAAACTTTAGGAAAGATTTAAGATTACTTTATTTTACGAGCCTGCAGCAGCTGAACAATATTAGCCCAAACAATGGCATTTAGCTAACCAGCTAGACTGGTTGCTAGGTTAAAAAAGGGTTTAAGTTTATTTGAGCCTAAAGTTTAAAGTTATGTACGGCTCAGACAAAATTTAATATATAATATCCGTTCGCACTGGCAATTATTAAAATAATCGACGCACTGAGATGGAAAGAGAACACCGCACTGGAATTGCTTCCCAACTCACCATAAAGGACGTGCTTAGAAGGCCGTTCCTCCGTGCAGTAGGGCTCAAGAGACGTGCGCCGGCCGAGGAGTGCCGCTGAGCCGCTGCGACGCCTCCACTGCGTCAGGCGAAGACAGAATGGCGCGAAGTCGCAGCCGGAACTTCCCCATGCCGCGCCGGGCCACGAGAGCGCAGAGCTGCCTCGGCTCCAATCTTCGGTTTGGAGCTTCACGAGGAGCTTAAATGTTTATGAAGAAGTTCGTATTTTCACAATAGTTGACATCCAATTTTCTTCATAGAATAATAAACAAAAATAGAATCTTGAATGAAAATGTCTTACATCTAGGTCCCAGGTAAACGACGATGATGTCCCGAAACCAAGGAGAGCTATTGGAGCCTCCTTTCCTGGTGACCGAGTGCTGAAGCCTGGTGAGTCTGGTATTTTGTGGTAGAGCTCATTTGCGTTCTAAATCTGCAGGTGACTCGAGAAGAAGAGCGGTAATCAAGAACAGCATATGTGTCAGGGTCAGGCTTGTTGGTAGACAAGCCCAGCACAAGCGTTAACTCTTTCCATAGTGCGTTTGAATTTTGCTATTGAAATTAGATTTTTTTATATTGGTGTCACAAAAATTAAACTTACATTTTGCCCATGGCTCGTGTTATTCTACATGATTCAGAACAAATTGAATTACTGAATTAAATATTTTCCTTGTTATAGATTAAATCGTTTTCTTTAAATTAAATGTTTTCTTTTTTATAGATTAAATGTTTTCCTTTTCATACATTAAATATTTTACATTAAATTGAATATTGTCCTTTTTGAATTTTCACAAATTTTAAGGGATTAACTTTAGTTTGAAAGATCGATTCAAGAATGAACTCAAACTGTCAGTAAACTCAAAAATTAGGGTTTTGACAAAACGGATTTCAAACAACTGGTGCGTGTGGCGGACACAGATTGTTACCACAGGCAAAGATTTTGCCGAACACTAAAGTTAAACTTATCTAGCATTCAAATTAAACTATTTATTGAATGAAAAATGAAAAATTGTGTTAAAATCATATTAGTTCTCGCTGAAAATTTTTGAGTGATGCGCTTGCAAACTTTAGTTTCAGTTTTTTACGAGTGCAAGAAAACTTCTAACATTGACACAATCCACGCGTGTAAACATGTATATCATGAAAATGATGGGTGAAAAAGGCACTCTCAATTGATAACATTTAGGAAAACAATTTCATAGAACAGTGTACATAGCACCCTGAAATTTTATGTGTTCTCATATTATAGTTAATCATCCCACCCACGATTCAAGGCATACTGGCTGAAAAAGAACATCCCTCTCGCGTACCTCCGTCTATCCTAATGGATGAATCCGTCCACCGAGAGCAATTTACTAAAGCAGAACATAATTTGCTGTAAAAATAGAAGCGGCCCAGAGCAAATGCTGCCTAAAAAGTAAGGAGAGGGGGAAGGTCGACCTGAACATACCTCATACACTAAAAGCCCTCGGGTTAAAATCTCCGGGAATTGGCCTGCCATATTAGGGCAGCAAATTCAACAATCCGTTGAAATGAGGACTGCTAATTCCACGCTTGAGCACTCGGTCCTGCATCGCTTGTCCAACGAGACCAGTCAATTTCAGGGCTGGCGCCGCTGGCTGCCGCCGTTGGAACCCTACCTCGATCGCGTGGGCTTGGGACGCAGTATATTCAATGAGATTTGCATAAAAGTCGTTCGTCCTAATGCTGAGCCTATTCGTTTCCGTGCTAATTAGCTTCTAATTTAATTAGTTCAGCTTAGAATGGGAACCATGCCCGATTTTTTTCAAGTTCCATTGTTGGAGACTTTTGCTTTATGAAAAAGTGAGTTCATTGTGGGTGTGATATTTATGTAGACCAAGGAAGGGACTGATGTATGATAATTTTAAATACTATTAATTCAGGTCTAGTTGGTTTAATACAGTTGGGGAGAATTTAATTAAAATTTCAAGCGAGATCAAGAGAGACTAGACAGTTTGGCTTCATGTATTTTTGTACAGCAGCATAGGAAAAATTGCACGCAATTCTATGAATTATTGCATTCTTTGTTTGATGAAAATAATAGTCAGTAATACATTTATGCACAAAAATTGGATTTGCATTGCCTGCAGCAATAATCTATGCGAATACTTATGGAAATAGATTTCAACTATATTCTTGAAATGATCGCAATTAACCATTTAAAATGTTATTACACAGATATTCCTGCACAAAAGAGAACATAATGTTTTTTGCATCGATATTTTAGCGATACTATACAAATATATTCTTTAAACAATTAAGCACTTCTAGAGACTGATATATTTGAGACAATGATTGCGTATTTCTGAGTACTTGACTAATTGACAGATAATTCAGTGACTGAATACTGAAAAAATCATCATTTTGTTGTATTGACATTGCAACAGTGATATATCTAACTGTACAATAGACGAATCACAAAAAAAGGGAAATATTTATTTTGATAAAAAATGGGCAGAAAACTTTAAATTAGAGGCACACATCCTTCCGGATACGAAAGCCTTTTCTCTCTACCAATGAGAATCAGATTTATTATTCCCCCTTGCTCCTCCCCAATCCCTCGCTGTTACACACCCACATTCTCAGGGCGTCTTTTCCACACCGAGGCCAAACCACACGAAGCTGGTTTACCCCTGCCACTTCATGAGTGCTGGAAAATATCAGTAACACAAACTGACTCACACATCCTTATTAACATTCCAGCTGCGGCAAATAAAACTGAGGTTTAATATTCAATTCATAAATAAAGTCAATATCGTCGTAAGTAATATTGAAAATACCGAACAATATCTGGATTGTTTTCATTTTATTTCGATTAAGTATTTTTTTACTTGAGTTTTTGACGACTGGCTGGTCAGCAGCATAATAAACACTCCCTCAGTGACCAAATATGACTCATGTCACAGCCAAAGCGTTAACGAATCTAAATCACTACAAGGGTCGTGATTCACCGGTCGCACCCATCTAGTCTGCGCAATATTAAGGTTCTCACAATCGCTTTTCATTCATTTCTTTCTGTAGTACATCCTTCAGTTTCTCTCACGTAATATTTCGATCGAATAACACCTTATCAACTCTATACATCCGTCTAGGCTTCAGTCTAGCACTAACATACTCCACAGGTATTTCTGACCTCATTATTTCTCTCCCATCTATTCCTCTTTCAATCCCTCCTTATGATCAAACCACTTCAACAAACAGCTCTCCAATCTAGCCAGATCTCCCCTAAATCCAGTTATACTCCTCACCTCCTCATTCTTTCGTCTATCCCATAACGTCACTCCAGCCATAGTCCTTAGACACTTCATCTTGAGTAAATTTAGGCTACTCAGATTAGCAGTTTTTAAGCCCCTCGTCTCAGATCCACATAATATCGGCAAGATAACAATTTAATGTAACTTTTTTCGAGCATTCGTACTAAGGTACCTATTCCTCACAACCGCCTTCAAACCTCCCCACGCTTGGTACTCTCTTTTTACGTTTGTTCTCTCCTGTTCATTTCATCCCCCATTGACGGCAACGCACGCTCTCAAATACCCTAACCAACTCATATCCTTAAAAGCCTTTTCATTCAAGCTTACATTCATTTTATCCAAAACTACTTCCCTTGGAAACCTCATACCTTTACGGTTGTTTGCATTCACCTGGTGTTTCCTTCTGTCGCTCACCGTACCATATTCATTCATCAGTGTACACATTTTCTCCCCGACCCAAGCACAAACGCTGTTTGATCAGTAAGGAGTAACTGAGTTGCCCTGTGCATGCCTCAACTCCAGCCCTCTCTCTACCTGACACTCTCATCCTAACTTCATGCTCAGTTCCATCCACGTACACATGAAACAACCACGAAGACATAACACACTTCTAACGCAAGCCCGCCCGTACTTTAAACCATTCAGGACATTTTCCTTTTTAACATACGCTCTGCTACAGACGTGAGAATCTTAAAATTTTGAAGCAGCTTAACCCCTAACGCCGTACACTCTCAACACTTCCCTCACTTTACGACTAACTCTGCCAGACGCTTTCTGAAGATCTATAAACGTCCAAAACACAACTTTTGCTTTCACTAGGTCTCTTTTACAGTTACCTCACTGTTAAAATCTGGTTTACACTTCCTCTACTATACCGGAAACTGCAATGCTCATATTTTATAGCTCCGTCCGTATGTTTTCTTATACGATTCATTAGTACTCTGGTTTCACTTCACCACCTTACTTTGCCGCTTAAACTACAGCAATCACAACTTTCTCCTTAGAACTTAAATAGCGGAATCACACGAGTACTGCTCCCGCCCACCGGCCTCGTAACTACTACAAAACACAATTTCAACAACCACACCAACAAAATCATTCACTGTCATACCGCCTTTCTACAAACATTCAGCTGCAACTAGATCCAAGCCAGGTGCTTTACCCGATAGTATTCTTCCTTGGACAAGCTCCCCTTATACTCTCGTCATCAATTAATCAATGCGTCCACCAATAACCTTCATTCTTCTTCCAGTCGTCACTACCTGACTGTCATTCACCAAGTTCAAGTTTAAGTTCAACAATAATAGCTCAAAATGTTCTGCCTAAAGCCTCATTACTGTCACACTTTCACACGTCACTACGCTCGCATCTTGTACACTTTAACTTTAGTATCCACCAAATAATGGTCAGACCTACGGTACCTCCTGGTTCACTTCTAAGTACATATATATTCAACAACTGTTCTTCACTCTTTTTCTGACTCATAACATGATCCGACATCGCTTACTCAACCGCTCTTCTTTTAACCACACGGACCAGCGTTTACTTACATAGATCATCTTTTTTAACAGTCTTTTCAGCGCTCATTTAATTTGCTACTAACATATCAAACAGCTTCTCACACCATTCTCGTTCAACCCAGAAATTCATCTCCCCCCTCCACACACACACACACACACACACACACTTTCGAACATGGCATCCCCTGTATCGAATTTAGATCGACCAAGACTACAAAAACCAATACTCTTTATTTCACATTTTTTTGCACCATGGATCTTTTGTGGTCTCAAACACCCACTCTTCCCGGCCTTACTCAACTTATCATAATATAACGGAAACCAAGATTTACCTAGCGAGGTCGACCACTTTATTGAAGATAGTAAACATCTTTTTGGATTTTGAATTTTCAAAAACTGTATCGAAAGAGACTTGTGAATTTATAAGCCGAATTACTAACATACTTTTCTTGGGAATCCATGTTACTGTAAATCAAAACTTCATACCTGGAAACTGAGGACGATAATATACTAATATGTTATTGATATACGCACATTTACGAAGTGGTTTAATCATAAGTGATCTTACTGGGCGTAAAAAAATCTAGCACTGTTCAGCTAAACTGATGAACACTTCTAGCAATGAAAATCAATCATTTTATCATGAAGTACTATTTACCTCCTAGCCTAAATTCTTCTAGAATTTCGGGATGAAATTCGCTTATGTTTCATGCAGCTATTTTGCATTTCAATCCCAAGAATTTTAACCATCCGTATGCCACGTGCCTTGTTTGCCGGCCGGCAGAGAACCAAATCAAATGAAAGAAACATCAAATAAGGAAGAAGTTCACTTCTTCTGAATTCCCTGAAAATTTTATTCAACGTAGGGGCCGCACATGCCATCACTTTCATCAGGAGAGCCCACAACTTATAGCTCGTGAAGGCTGCGAGGCTTTTCGTGGGATTGATTCTCGTCGCGAACGAAAAACCGAGGGTAAAATTCCATGAGATGTTGAGGGGAATATTGGAAGAGCGGGGGTCCTACCATAGCATCTTGCGTCCTGTGTCTTTACCTGAAATTAAATGGCATTCATAAACAGCGAAGTTTTGTTCAGTGGAAGGAGCAATCAATCATGCGTCAGGTCAATGAATGTCGAAAAGGAAAATTTTACGCTGATGAGATAAAAAGCAAAAAATGTATTCATGAATGCAGAAAATTGCATTTGCTACCTTATATTCCAGTTGATATTTTAAATTTAGATTATTGATACGAAATTTTTGTTAGAACGTACAACTTCCTGTAGAATTTCAATGAAAAAGGGCGGGGTCAATTGCGCAATATTTCATAAATTTTTCATCTCACACACACTTTTTTGTACCTCCAGTTAGTTTTTTTAAATAGTCTCTATGACTAAAATGAGTGGACAATTTTTACATTTTTGTTAGATTGAATTCTTTAAAATAAAAATCGACAAAACGGATCAAAACACAATTAAAAAATTTAAGTGGAGGTAATTAGTACTGAATTAAGAATAAATACAGCCCTGAAAATTATTAAACCATGAAAGTTAGAATACATGTCAATTGTTATGTAAGTGTGAAATAGAACCCTAGATTTATAAGCCAATTTCTGCCATTGCGAAGTGATAAGAAAGATGTACGACCACACTCCTAAAAGGCTGATATAAAGTTAATTGAACAGCGAACAATATAAATCATAACAATGCAGGGCGTTGCAAATAAAACTAATGTGTTGGTTTTTCCAAAAAATCTGACAGTTGGAACTCTGACAGAGACAGAAATGGAAATCATTGCATCACATCTCCTGCCTGCAATAATTATTTTTCTCCATAGCTTGTTTCCGGCAACAAACGGAAAAAACAGCGAACGAACTATTATCTTTTACTTCATTGTTATTCATCTTCTCAATTAGTTCTCATTAATACTTATAACATCAGACCCATCTCTTACTGCAAATATTAATTTTCTACTTGCATCTACGTGTGCACGTCGGTTCCACACACCGCACATTACGCGTCAAAAGAGCAGAACACGAGGGAGTTATTCATAGAACTGAAGGTCGATAGCTACCCCTTCTCATTCCGGAATTAGATCCTACTTTAGTTTTCAATGTGACACCAACATTTTTTATCACGATTTTCCTAACTTATGTTCCAACAATCCTGCGACTAAAATGAGATTAATAGAACCTTTCGTTTATACTAGCTCAAGACAAATCTCAGCGACCAACAGAGTGCTCATTAATTAAACTGATTTAATAAAATGTATGTAATTAATTCATTTTTTTCATGTTAAACTCAGCCTGAGTGATGGCTATTACTTTTTCAGAAAATTCTAACACCTTGGTTTTTCTGACTTGTAATTTAATTTTTTCTTTTCTTAGTAGCTTCTTTGTTTTTAGATGAGTCTTTTGGAAGCTTCTTCATAAAACTTTTCTTTCATTTCGCTTAAGTAAAAATGAATTTATGAATTTAGTTCTGAGTCACTGAACATTGACGCTTTTCAGCTACCGTGTTTTCTAGAATTCTTGGTCGATTTATCTTCAGAGCTACATTACTCCTAAATTAGTCCTTACTCATTTTCATTTTTAGTTGAAGAGTTACGTTTTCTCACACTTTGTTAATTTTTAAGTTATTTTTCATTTTCACAATCTAATTTTGCAAAGTATCTATGAATTATACGCACATCAAATCATTCTAAGTTATTTCAAAAATTTTATTAAAGAAAAGGCGAGGGCGAACCATTTTATTCTTGATTTACAATTTAAAAATATTGCCTTAACTTTTGAAATCGATTTTTGAGCTGGAATGAAGGCACCTGTCATCGATTCAATCGTAAATTTCAAACAGCATTCTCCTAACTAAGCTTACGACAAGTTAACAATAAACTTTACAATTAATTAACACTGCCATCTGGCAGCATGGAACGACAACTTCATCACAATATAAGATTCGCTTGCATCCACTGCTTGGGGACTTTGACATACTTGTTGCATTGTCTGGAAGTTGCTGCGGACAGCACAGCAACTTAGGTGGTCAGAAGCAATTACAACTCCTGTGTTGAGCTGCATAGGTGAACTGAAGACCTACTGACCGCTCAGGTAGCGCATAAGAACTGTAGAACGGTACACTGAACTCATACAACAACACATGAGATCATCATGTATCCATTGCATACATGATGCATGAACTACAAACGTCTCTCGTAGTATGATGCCTTACCCTGAAAGTTTTAAACTTTTTGCGTAGAGTAACTTATGTTGTATGATCTGAAGGTTGATTAACTGCAAACAGAGAAAGACTTTTGAAAAAATTAATCTTTACACGTGGAGAGAAGCACACTGTGCATGAGATGGAGACATGAAGACGTACAAAGTATTGAGTGCTTTTTTTAAGCCCGTTTACACTCTCCGCGCATAAAAAAGTAACTGCCGAAAATGTAAATAAAACTAACCAAGATGATTTAAAATCTTTTCCCATTGAAATTAACATTAGAATTTAGCCGGCTCTACTCGTTGAAGCATCTTCCTTTCTCCATCATAGAGGATAATTTAGATAACTACGTCTGGTCACAGTGTCCGTTTGAATACGCTGGGCGACTTTCCTTGAAATCGTTTGAACTGTGTTAGATAACTATTTTACTCGATTTCATGAATTTGAATCTTCATTGTAATCTCACCAGAGCTAAAAATATTCATAAAATGCAATTGTAAGAAGCCTCTTCATTGGGATTACGCGATTTCACAATATGAGTTTCTGCATGGAACTAATCGATTCTATGTTATTTTTTCGAGCATTGTATGAGAAAATTGAATATAGGGTGGAACGATGTTGCAGCCTATATCGAGAACTAGACTCGTGTAGAATTTTAAGCTCAGCCATGCGATACTTTGCATTTTTAGAAATTCATCCAATCAGTTACTTGATTTTCCACTCGGACACGGTTCTGTCAAGCTTGCTAAGCGTGAGCGATACAGCACGTTTATAATCGTGAATGTTTTTACCGAAAAAAAAATCAATTTCAATTTTTTCCGATAGAATTCCGCATTCTTCGTTTATTGCAGACGCATTGTTACTGTACTTCTCTTTTTCATGAGCTTTTAGGAAAAACTTACACCCATGTAATTTTGGTCGAAGTTACCCAACAAATCAAAACGTGTAAATTACTGCACAATTCACAATGGATAAGTTCTAATGCTCTTTGGTTAACAAACGATGAAAGTTTGACTGATAGAAGTCACCAATATGAGAATATATTGTAAATGGATATGACAATAAGAAAATTAAAAAAGGATGAATTTCTCAACGGGCAATTGTGCCGTGAGTCAATTAAGGTAACGATGAAAAATAGCATTCAAATCGAAGAGATTTGTCATAAAAAAATTTCGGGCATTTTCGATGGTTTTTCAGTCACTTCACAGTAGCTAAATTATCACTATCATAGCATAAATCGATTATATTCGTATCAATTAGCACTCCCGTTAATGAGAAAAAAGTTTTCAAACCTGTATTATTCTCTTATAAATTAAAATATTTCGGAATATGAATAATTTTTAGTAGGATTTTAGTGAAAACAACTTGAAAATTTAATCAATCCTGTAGCTATATTTATTTAGACGCGTAATATTGCATGTAGAAAGGCAGTGACATAATGTAGTCCACACCATTGAGGAGAATTACAATTGTTTAAATAATAAAAACCTAAGAACATCTTTCTTTCATAAGGTTTTAAAAAAGATACCTATTAATTACCTCGTTGAAGTATTTTCTGAATGTTCGAATCTGAGTTTCGTTCTTTTAAATACAAGATGACAAAGGGGATTCATGGATGTCAATTTTTATTTGACATGTTTTCGTCCGAAACTGGTAAAATGCATATGCAAAATGTATCTTCACGTTCGATTGAAGCCTGGTTTTGAAATAAAAACTTGTATTAGAAATCTGTTTCACACGTCGTAATCATAATGAGCTCACCATTCAATCTAAGAATGAATTTCAGATGAGCACTCCAGCGGGTATTCGGGTGCGTACTCCATTCAGGTGAGTACTCCATTCAGGTGAGCACACCATTCAGGTGAGCTCTCCATTCAGGTTAGTACTCCATTCAGGTGAGCACTCCAAACAGGTGAGTACTCCATTCAGCTGAGCACTTCATTCAGGGGAGCACTCCATTCAGGCGAGCACTCCATTCAGGTGAGCACACCATTCAGGTGAGCATACCATTCAGGTGAGCACTCCATTCAGGTGAGCTCACCATTCAGGTGAGCACTCCATTACGGTGAGCACACCATTCAGGTGAGCATCCCATTCAGGTGAGCATTCCATCAACCTACTGCAAATTATTTGCACTTTTAGACAATGACTACTCACACACACACACACACACACACAGGGTGTCCCCATAAATGTTTTGACTTCTCAGCTGCTCAGTACTCATGCATTTTGCGTTGATGTGTTTATTTACGTAAATACTTGTTCAATGAGTTGAATAGAAGAAAATAACAATAAATTTAAGAAAACTATACGACATATAAAAATTCGTTGCTCCGTAAACATTTACCAAAATACATGAATAATTATCATCAGTCAGAGGATGAGAACATTTTCTTGAATTTTCTAGCCTGCGCCGCATACAAAATGCATTAACTAAACATGTTTCGCCATTGAGAGAGGCTCGTAACTTATCAATGTGCACAGCGGCGCGGCCCCTCCACAACTTATAATAAAATTTTCTAAGGAGTGAGGCCAATAACTATCCCATGTGCATGGCGAGCAAGAAAATAAAAGGGAATTTTGGTCAAAATATAGAAACCTTTGTGAACTCTGCTCTAAATGTTGTGCCTTGCATACAAGAATTCAAATTCACTATTTATTCGTACTCTGTGCATGCAAGAATTCAATTTCAGTTTTTATTCGTACTCTTTGCATAGAGGAACTAGAATTTACAGCTTATTCGTGCCCTCTGCATCTCTCCGTTGGGTTTTCCCGCAGCAGATTTACAAAAATATTTGTCACATTCCTCGCCCTGAGCAAAGGCGCTTGATTTTCTGCAGTACACCTGCAACGTACTCTAAATTGTGCGTAGAGCACTTTCACCTCTCCACAAAATCTAAAATTTCTGTAATGCAGCTTCTGCTCATTAAAAATGCTTGAATTTGTGCCAATTTCTATTCCATTCTCCAAGTTCGTGTCGCAACAATTTAGACGGCAGGTAAAAAACCTATCTTGAGTGAACTGCCTCCCATGAAAAAGTTCAGTATAAAAAACACGCTCATTTTGAAGGGAATTTTCAGCGAAGTATGCAAATTGACTCTAAAAATGAAAGACTGAAATGATTGACCCGTAGCCATGCATTGCAATTTGGAATTTGTTTTTTAGTCTACCATTGTCCGTGAAGCAAGTCTTCAGTATAATGGATGGTGTGCAGAACTCCTGCATTATTGCTCCAGTTACTAAAATTAAGGTAGCTTTAAGTATAAATCGCTAAAGCGATAGCTATATTAATTTACGAAATTAAATTTAATCAATTAATTATATGAACATTAATTTAAAGGAATTCCATTTAAACAATTTTGAAGAAAAATTGTATTAAAACCTCATAAATGCAGTCGCTCAGCACATTTGTGGCGTACTAGAACTAACTTTCCCTTTCCAACACTAACTTGTGTGGAAGCTCCTTTTATTCCCGCATGCAGTTCTTCATCAAATCCTGCAGAGAAACCACACTATCAGCTTGTCCCGGACTCAACATTACTTTCGTATGAATGATCGCTATTTCGCTGGGCCGTTGGATGAGTTTGTTAAGGGATGCGTGATATCCATTGTAGCCGCATGTGTCTGGTATATTTTGATCGGCGAAATCACCCCTTCATCTGGGACTTCAGCTAAGTCTCAACTGTATCTGCACGTGCATGGTGGAGTTTAATCGACAAAGGTATTAATTCCTCTGTAAACTTCAGCACCTTGAATGATTCATCCTTCATGAAGATGTTCAAATAAAAATTTGTGCTGGAAGGACAGACGTACCGGCAGCCGGGATTGCGGAGCGGACGGCAACGCCAGAATGTCGCCCGGAGGTTGGTCTTGCGCATCGTTGCAAATGGGCTCTTCGGGGACGGGGACGGTGTGAACTTTTTGGCAACAGCTTCCCATGATAAACTTTACATCCGCTTGATAAACTATAACTCTTAAAACTTTGGTGTTAAAACTATAAATTTAAAACTTTGTTGATAAACCTGTTGCTTGCCATCTAGGTCCCAATTTCTGCTGTATTTTGAGTAAACTCTGGAAATTACGTTGACAGTTCGCTTTTTCACGCCTTTACGGGATACACGATATCCCGGCAGGAGGTCGGGCATGGTATGAACGGGTGAAGGTTCCTACAACTCGTCCTATTTCTTGGTCCTGTGTCCGTTACAGCTGTTTACGATTTGTGATCATTTCTTATCTGGAGTAAAACTTAAATGTCGCTTGAACTTATTTTCAAACCTTTAAAATTGTATAATTTCACTGAAAATTGTACAGATAGTACGTTGTTTAATAACTCGCTGGCTTTGTTTTACATTTTTCGCATTCTCCACCTTATTGAAATTAATTGACTTTGGGCAATGAAGATAAATTTGATGTTTTTTGAATGACATGGGCACGGCATGCCTTATCGATGAAAGTTTACTGAGCAGCATAAGCCTTCTACGGAAAGTGGAAAAATTTAGCGTTTTATTATCGTTTTTGCTTGGTGTTTTCTCACGAACTTCCACGCCTCACATCCATACATCTCATTGATGCCTGAATTTTTTCCTATCACTGTTTTATTTCAAATGTGCGTTATTGTTGTTTTTTTGGGGGGTGAATAGAGAATTCACTATAGGAGAAATCTAATCTAAATTCCTAAGTGATGAGCAAAAATTCAAATGATTCAGAATTCGAAGTCAGAAATTCCTTTCACTTTCTTTCCAGTAACAATGCTGTGTAAAGCAGCGTCTCAGCAATTGCGCACTTTCTACGTATGGTTTCGCTCCTCAACAATTCACGGCCTGATGAACATCGTTCATGCTACCCTCTAGTAACATTTTTGCAATTACGTGAGCAGAAACAATCTTTCACACTGATATGTTCTTCTGCTCAGCAGCATTTTTGCAATTACGTGAGCAAAAACAATCTTTCACACTGATATGCTCTTCTGCTCAGCAGCATTTTTGCAATTACGTGAGCAGAACAATCTTTCACACGGATATGTTTTTCTGCTCAGCAGTATTTTTGCAATCACGTGGTCAGAATCGATCTTTCACACTAAATGGCAATACGCAAGATTTCTCCTGTGTCCTAAGCGCACCAGACAAGTTAATAGTGGTATGAAATATTCGTAGCAGAATGAAATTCTTCTCGTCACGGGCTAGTGCCTTAGTTGCGTATTGATTGATCATAAGTTAGTTTTAGCTTTCATCAAGAAAGATATTTAAAGAGAGGAAGGATGAAGATATTTAGTATAGAGTTATGGGAACTCGGAATCTATGAACCAAGTATGCTTCTGCACCGGATCTCCGCTGCGCATAGAAACAGCAAGTTGAGAAAGATGGTCAGGGAACAAAATAAAAGTTGAATAAAAAAGTAACACGGACTGAAAAAGGGGACAATAATGAACCCAAAAAAGACGGTTGTTAACAAAACAAAACACATATTTTATTTTAACAAAAAAAGACCTACATAACTGTCAGCTCGGGACCTAACATATCCCTTTGGAAGATATAATTCTTATAAATACAACATCTTCATCCCCTTGAGTGGCCTTAGTTTCATCATAAACACTAATGTTTGACTTGAAAATTTATTTGCATCAGTTTACTATAAGTTCGGCAACAAACGTCAGTCTGAATGTTCCAGATTTATCAGAAGGATAAGTCGAGCAATAAGTTCAGTAATATACGTCGGCGTGTGATTTGGATATCAGTGATTGCTGGCTGGGCCACATCAGCTAATGTTTGCTTGCCTAACAACTTAATATGCTTCAACAGACGTAGTTTTAACATGAAGTTTTTATGTGTTGCCAATTCTGTGCAACGAAGCTCAATTCGCTCAAACTAACTCGAATGCAAAATTCTGTTGCTTCGTCTCTGTTCAAATATTGAAAATCTGGAAAATGTTTGCTGATATTCCTTGCGTTCCCAATTTGTAGAGACTCTACCCATCTGAGTGATGAGAGATATAGTTAATATTGAGATGAGCAAAATTAATTTCACACAAGGTATGAAAAAATTAACCATATCGTTTTACCCGTTTGTCTTGGAAAACAATTCTAGCAGCCTAAGTATTAACTGCCTAAGTATTGGGATGGATCATATGCAACTGAAACAATTGCAAGTTTACGAGGGAACTTCACAGACGAATTTCTATAGGTGCCCCAATCACTTTAAAGAAGTTAATTTAATAATTATTGCTCCTACATGAATTTTGTTCCAACCCCTTCTGCCTGAAAGCAATTACTTTAATGTAATATTTAAATCATTTCAGCAAACTTATCCATGCACTTTCAGTCATTCTCCGCCGGGGTGGAAAAATTCAGTATAAAAACCCCTAACTGAATGACTAGCAGTAAACAGAATTACACAAATTAAGTGCCTTAAAATATCTTTCATGACCTATTTTCAGCATTCCTTTAAGTTTCTGTCAAGCCAACGGATGTCCTACTTTAAGAATTGCTTAAATTCAAAGCTCACTGCTTAACAATTTTTCTGGTATAGTTCCACTACGAGCTATTTTTTTAAAGATCACCAACTACTGACATCTAATTGTGTGATAATTTGAGGTACAATGTGTATAAATCACTTTCAAAAATTGGCATTTTCTTTCGTAGATAAGAAGCTCCCGACTCAACTCTATGTACAGGTTCCACCATCACGATATAAAGTATCCCCAAAACTTCCCTTTGGTGAATTAAAGCGGTCGAGATAAATATCGAAAACCTATTTCAATAGCAAGTCTGTATGAGTTGATCCAACTTTTGTGACGGTCCATCGATGCTGGGAGCATTGACGTACGAGCACTGGACTGTGGTGCCCAAAATCGAGATTTTATTGCAAGACTCGACGGTTTGAAGGCGAGTTGTCCACGAAACCAATATCGGCGCAGCGGCTGCCGCGGAGAAGGCTTTAGATGTATTGTCATCAGATGAGCGCCAGAGGCGCAGACTGTTGTTCTTTATCAAAACTGCTCGCCTCTTAACCCGGTTGTAGCGGAGTTTTTCCTGCTTAAGCAAGAAACTTTCTAACATATTTTAGAGGAGTTGTATGTGAAACTATTAGATGCTATTAAAAGGTTAACTGAGGTTTTATTTAAATTTTGTGGTCAACTTTTTCCTCTCTTCGCGTCTGTCACTCGTACATTATACGAGTACGGTGGCAGTCAAGTCTTGAATTTATCGCTCCCACGAGTTGGATCTTTCTTCAGTTGAAAACAGGGGACCGACTCTAACTGGGGGCCAAAGGGTAGCCTATGAAAATACTTCTCCCTCATCGAAGTCGATATCATCAAACTCAACATTAATATTACTTATAATAATAACAAAAGACCATTCGAAAGTAAATTAGTCTACAAGATACAAGTCTGAATAGAAATCGGTTATAATTCATTGTTTAATTAAGATTTAGAGCGATTTGGAGTACGGTTATTTCATTACAAAGCGTAGGACACCAGGCACTTTCCTTAAAATTATTAACAACATTTTTTGAACGGTATTTCGGAACTCGTCACTGCACCTGTGAATTTGCCGAGCAAGCTTTATACTACAAAGTATCGAAAAAAACGTAAAAACTGCCACTGAAAATAATTATGGTAATGAGTCCCGTTTCTAATCTGTATATTGAAGATTATTATATTAATATAGATTTTTTCCATGAAAATCTAAGTTAAGAACAGTTCAGGAAAAAATAATTGCATTTAAAGAACAAAATTATCATTCCAGAACCATTTTTTTTTGTTTTTACTACACATTTTATCAAAGCTAACAGGAAGGAAATGAATATAAGAAATTCTGTTTCAACATTTTTATAAAATTGATGTTTTTCAACCAATCATCGTTGAGTCAACTTTATCGTAGCGTAAAAATTATCGAATATTCCTCACTGTTTGTGGAAACGATGTTTAGATTTTTGCCGATAACTTTCAATGCATAGTTTTCAAGATTCCAAATTATGAATGAGGATCAAAGAAATTCGTTCTCAGCTTCATCATATTCGCCAATAAAACATCTCAGGTGTAAAAAGAATTCTACATGTTGTCTTCTCCGACGAGAACACGTTATTTTTGCTTGATTTTTCGGAATTGAAAACTATGAAAACTGCCGCGGTTGGCAAAACACTTTTCATGAGATGTATTGATACTAATTTTGACCACAAATTTTTATCGAAACCATCATAGATTTGAAACTAATTTTTTTGTATATGTAATTGCATTTTCCATTGCTATTGGAAATTATTCTAACACTTCTCAGTGCGAGAAGAATTAATTTTTGGTGGATAAAATACATTCGAAACGTTACCACTTATAAAAATAACTCGTTCGTGCCATAAAGCCTAAGATACAGGGTTTTAGATTGTGCGTTGGCTTGAAACATATTTCCAGGATTTTTGAAAACATATGGTAAGTAATAAATTCTGAAAACCTTTCGGAGGCAAAGTAAAAAAAAATTCCAAGAGAGCTCATAAGTGCACAGCCGTTCTAGTAGTGAATAAGAACCCTGTTTATTAATATGAATGCGTCAAGACAATTTCACAAGTCATCTATTGAATGGAAAATATTTTTGTCAGGTTACTGATAGAAGATCCAAACCGAACCAACCACTATACAAAAGAGATAGCGAAAAATACCCGCTCCTTAGAAATGAAATGCTCCAAATTTGGCAGCATGAGAGGAGGGTCAGTTAACAGCTTAAATGCTGCCGCGATCTGCGGCGCTGCGAGCGTCGCTGCGCTGTACTGCCCTGATCTGCGGACACAGAAGCGATCGATGTTCTCTTATCGAGAATGATATTAAATTCTCTAGTAAAACATGAAAACGAAAAAAAAATCGTTAGCCCATTTCATATTCTAGTAGGAAAAGAACTGGCGAAAAACGAACGGTTTGAATGCATATATTAGCGATTCATACTCCGTTCATATTTTTCTGCAGATATCTCCTTTTCAAGCAGCTCAGCCGTTATTTGCGAGATTGCATTTTTTGCTCGAACGAAAGTATGATAGAAGGATGCACCTGGAAGAGGTTCCATTGAACTGTGTAAATAAATATTGAATGCAATAGCGACTTCGATCTCTTCAAAGCGATTTCCATTTCAGTTAAGCGATGACATTTTTACTCTGCCTCTTCGACTCGCAAGTAGCAAAAATCAAGATAGCAAGAATAAAAAGAACTTAACTTTCGGTGAATTTTTCTTTTGCATGAAGAAAATGTTAGATTGGAAATAAACTTACAAAAAACCTAATCATTTTTTTCTTGAGTATGAATAGTGCCCACTTTTGATTAGGTGCATTTCCCTGAATCATAATTTCTAAAAATAATTTTAGAGACAACTCATGATTTCTACCCTCAGCTCGGAGTCTTGTAAGCAAATTTTTTTATAGCAACTAGTGCACACGTGCTAGTCGGCATTAAGCTGGCCACACACTAGCATATCTGATCGGTCATGACCAACAGATATGGAATGCTACAGATGAAAACTGTCGCTCTACTCGCCACTAACTGTAGCGACTATAACTGCATCTCCAGTGCGTGTTCAGCAGTGGTAGCAGGCGGGTGTGAGATAGATAAAATTAGATTATTAGTTTAAGCCTCCCTATCCTCAACAAATGAGATCAACAGAGAGGAAGGAAGCAAGCATCATTTAGTATGGAGTTAAGGGAACGCAGAATCTATGCAGGAGGGGCATAGAAACAGAAAGCTAAGAAAGAAGATCATGAAATAAGAAAAGGTTGAAGAAGAAAGCAGGACGTGCTGAAAAACAGGACATCAGTGAACGGAAAAAAGATGTTCCGTGACAAAGCAAAAACCTATGTTATTTCAACTGAAAGAAAGCCTACCTAACCTTAAGCTCAGGCCCTCACATTCTACCCCTGGGAGCGCTAATTCCCATAGATACAATTGTTGTATCCCCCTGAGGGGGCGGATGTGAGATAACCACTCATGGACGATAAGAAAAAATAATTTTTAGCAAGCTTTTCGCTATTAAGTGTTATGAAGAAGCCCAGAAAGCGGAAACGATCGCGTTGGTCAAAGGACTGGCTTAAAAAAAAATAATTTTCTCATATGACACTTCTAAAAGAATTAAAAGAAAATAACCAATATGATTTTAGAAATTATTTGCGAATGTCCAATGAGGTATTCCAAGAAATACATGCCACTATTGCCCCATTCATACAAAAGTAAAATACGTTGCTCAGAAAGGCAATAAGTTCTGTGGTGGAGGGAAAGAACCGTCACATTTGCCCATACACTGGGCGATAAAATCTGCAGGCGGGTAAGGAATTCCAACATGATGGAAGATCAAAATGAGCGATTTGATATGCCAGACTTTATCTGTATCACCCCACACACTGGCAGATATTTGAGCGATTTGGTCTGTACAGATCAAATCGGCAGAAACTGACCGATCAGATATGCTAGTGTGTGGCCAGCTTTAGTCTGAAGAATTTCACCCCTTCTTTCTTGAGTTGAATTCTCTCGTGCCACTCGATGTTTTCCAGCGCTATGCCGAAGAATTTCCTCGCTTCTTCCATGTGTTAAGCTTCCTCTAGCTATTCGGTGTTGCTCTGCATAATTCCGTAGAATTTCCGAACACCGAACAAGGGTCAATTTAGCTCTAGCCTCTCGTTGGCGAGCAGCATTGCTTCGTCTTGCCATTTCGCGTCGTTCATCCGATCATCTTCGGCGTTTTTCTTGCTGTAGAAGTCTTGCTATAATACTTCTTTCTTGCGGTTGGACACATTTCTATTCATGGTGGCCTCTTTTGCCGGAATTTTATTCTGAAATGTCGTCTATTATCTCTTCAAAGCTTTTCAAGAAAATCTCAATTTCGAAAACAATAACTCAAGTTCCAAAATCTTGGGCCTTATACAAAGTGGTAGCCAGGTTACTGGTCAAACGAATTTAAAATATTTCTTTTCGAATTATCAATTAAAAATATTAAAGCGACATGATAAATATCAACAGAGAAAGCTCCATAGAAAATTTTTATTTATAAAAATAAGCCGATTGCATATTGTGGATACCATAATCAAGAGGGGGTCACAGAGACGGACGGAGGGACGGACGGACGGACACGGCTTCTTTTACAACAGTGATGATGATGATGATGATTGTACTCGTAAACACGAGCTGCCTCATTTTTCCTCCTACGTGTGGCATGTTTGACTCTATAAGCTAATTAAATTGATTTTCTTCCCGGTATATCTGTGAATTTTTATATTACTAGTATACACACACGTCAAAAATGACGGATTTTATATTTTCCTTATAACTCCGTACAGGATGTGAATGACTAACAAATATATATGTCCTAATAGTACTCGCGATAAAAATATTTCTGTACTTGTGCACTGGTGAAACTCGTTCCAAGATACGGTTATTCAGTATCCCTATGAGCGTCGCAGAAAGACGGTGAAGCGGGCACCACGTGAATAAACTTGCCAAGGGTATTATTACAGTAATACATTGTAATGCAGTATATTATAATATGCAACACCCCGCTAAACACGGTATCCACGATACTGGGTATCCACGATCGGCAAAAAGGAAACATTTAGGCTGTCGCTGCAAGCGTTCGAAAATTCCGTTCAAATACTCGAATCGTAACAGCCACGCGATTTTCAATTGTGTCTCTTTACAAATTCTCAACCTTAAGAGCAGTTAATATACTATTTACGAAATAAATTTCTCAAATTCAAGTTACGCAAATGCGAACCTTGAAATGTTGTATAGAGATAGACTCGCCCTCAATTTCTGGCCACGTCTTTCTCTTTCTTCCAGAATAATTGCAAGTGCGACAAATGAAATGCGAGCATAAGAATGAGCTTCTAAATGAAAACATCAATATTCATGGGACTCGAATTGGAACATCAGATCATCGAGGGTTGTCCAATAGACAATTTCTGCCCCGTAGAAGCCCGATCAAATACCTGTGCGGGCATGCGAGCAGTTCGGTGGCGAACATAGCGATTAGAAATGGATATATTTCCATCTCGCACGGCTTTCAGAATGAAAGCTAATCACTTTTTATTGTAATTGAATTCTTTCAAATACGTCCTGAATTATCAGGAGAGAAAATAAACTATTAGAAAGTTGGGAGTTATCACAACCTTCCGTCTTTTAATCAACTAGAGAATAAATTTGTGTGAAAGATTGCGATTGAAGTGATCGGTTTGTAATGGGTTGATTTGAAAGAGAAGTATCAAACATTTCAATTTAGACAATATCAACTACTTTCTCTTCATTCTCTACTCAAACGATTAATACTGTGAATTATGGGCTACGTTATTAACATTTTTGAAGTCTAATAAGTCTACGAAGCCATGACAGATGCTAGGGTTCCACAACACCACGAAGTTGGGGTGTGATTGCCACCATATAATCACCATATAATCACCAAAAGCACCATATATTTACTTTAGTACAAAAGTTTTATTGAAAAAGGATCGCTTCCAACTGTTTTAGTTTGTAGAAAGTTTATTTTTTCAACGGAATATGTAATAATCTCTATTTTAATAATCACAATGGAACGAGTAAAACTTTGTTTTAATACTTAAATTAATAAATTGCAACATTGAAATGAATGTGTTTCTTTCGTTGGCATGCGTATTTCACTTCAAATTTCCGTCCAGAGCTCTAAACAGTTCGAATGTTTTTTAAAACTCACCTTTCTCGTCACTTCAAAATATTACTGAATTTATCACCTCAAAACTACCATAGAGAGAGTCAGAAGTGCTTTGAAAGATCAGACTAACATGATTTCTAACATACATATATACTGAATTTCTAATTGCTATTTTGTGTATGAAAATATAATTTAAAGAACCCGAGGGGTATTGTATTTACCATTTACCGGTCGTTCTCAAACTGAGTGAGCTTAGAAAAAACATGTCACCTAAACTGCTCTGAAAAATAAATCGAAATTGAAACCGGATACAAATGAAAAATTAAGCAATTCAACGAAGGTTCGAAAAATGTAAACATTGACATTAGATTGCGCAAATTCGGAAAGCCTCGTACCGGAAGACGACCCGTTGTGATATAGCTATGAGCATCAGCTCGGCGTCAGAGGAATAGGGACTTAGCGCACTAATTTAACGCAGGATGTTCAAACGCTCCAAAAACGTTTCTGACAGGGCCAGAAATGACCATGCTTGATAACAACTCAAGTTTTTATCATTGTTCAAAAACAGAAAAAAACGTTCCAGGATCTACCACACCTTATAAGTTACATAACCATTAACATCAAACTACATCTGAATCTTACTATTTAATGCTTCCAACTTCTTAAATGGAAATAAGGTGAAACACAAACTAAAACTATCAAGGGTAAGCACAGTTTTCATTCATATTTAAGAACCATACCATTATATTCTAACTCTTGTCTCTCCTGGACTGCCTGACAATTCGGATTCTCATTTGAGAAGATCAAACATCTCATGACACGTCCCGCATCGTTGCAGAGCTTCTGGATTTTTCTGCCTCGAAATACACGCTCGTAATGCAATTTTAGGGCACAGAAACTGCTTTCTCTCCCAGCCATGACGCTCTAAAAGCTCAAGGAATACCTTCGTTCGCAAGGAAGGCTTAAGCCTAATATCAGATATTCAAGTTTTGATCTTGGCCTGTTCCTTCAGAGGAAATATTCACCGTCTGAGTTGGCTCACCAAATGACACTGTGCAATTTTTGGCGGAAATTGGAGCAAAACTTTCCTCCGGATTCTCACTGACGGATACAATCTTAATTCTGAGGCCGGGCGCAGGAGTGTTGTCTAACCGCGCGGAAACGTTGTGAAGTTATAATTAGGTGAAAATTGTTGATTATGTGTGCATGATAACATAAACTTGGCTTGCATTACATGTGTCTTTTTTAATATTTGATGCTGTTGTTGGTGGATGAAAGGAATTTCAATTCGTGTTTTTATTCATTAGTTACTGCTATATGTATTGTTTCTAATAACAATGCGTTCTAAAATATGCCTAATTTTTAGCTTACTTTCAGTTTCAAATGAAACTTGTTCACGAGCCCACTTATTTTTTTAAGGAATGGAAAGAAATATAAAATGATGAACGTCAATACCTTGATTCTTCTGATGATAAAAAAAGTAATTTTGAACTATGAACTATAGTTTTGTAAAGATTCGGTTCAGCTTGGAGAAGTTCTGACCAGTGATGTTTTGATCTAAATAAAAACGTTTTTCGTTGTTGAAATAAAGAATTTTCAGGTGATAATCTAAATTTTTTATACCTATCAACTACTGAATAACTAAAAAAAACGTCATAGTATCACTATCGCAACCTATTCAATATTACGAGGCTAATTATGAAATTACAAAATATATCAGTCCCCGCATCATCAAATAATTCACTCAATAAAAACCTTCAACAGGTATTTAAATTTTCTGTACCAACGACAAGGGCGAGATTAAAAATACTGAATTGGTGGGCGTCGTGGAATATTTATTCCTTACTTCGACCAACCTACTGATAAGAAGATATATAATTGTAAAAATTCCTGCATTTGTAAAGTCTAGCATTTATTTGGGTTTAAGGTGACGTACTTTCATTTTCTGACAATTCAAACACTTTTATCCGGCCTTGTTTTACCTTTCACTTTGGTATTACTGTGGTAAAATTATTATCAAGGAAAGGCCAGTAAAATCAGCAATTTTAGAATTTAGATGATATTACGTTAACGATACAAGTTTTCCTGAAATGATGCTCTGAATAACGAGAGATTCATTCATTCTGAAAACCTTGGCCCGAAATAGAGAAACTAGGTGCCTCTGAATTTGTTCGAACTTCACTTTATTATACATAGAAGTAAAATTAGTCTTTGAGCTGAAATTAACAATTAATTGAAAGACTCGTACCCAGTAAATTGTTCCAAAATCTGGGTCCGCTGACGATTTAACTTATGTTTTATTTAAACGTATTTAGGTTGAGAGTTTTTCTGACCCGTAGCATTTCATTTGAAAGAAATACTACAAATTTATTCCTAGTTAAATTTTCAAATTCTAAGACGATTTAAGAAGTAAAAAATCGAACTCTTTCTGTAACAAATATAACCGTATGTGAAAAAAGTGGCAGCTAAGAACATCAATAGCAAAACACCGCACGGCAAGTGGTTTATATGACGACAAAACCTCTATAGTAACTCCCCAGCAGCAGCCTGGCAATGTGTGTTCAACAGCCAATTTGTGTAGGTTCCATATCGCCATCATGTCTCGCCGCAGCCCTAATGCTTCTCATAACTAATTAGTAAAATTTTAGCAAGAAAACTTAAATGAATAAAATTATTCGCAGCATAGGCTGCGAAGACGGGCGGAGAATTCATTATAGTAAAGAACAGAGTTTTGTTTGGGTAAGTTCCACTTCACGCCTTCAACAACGAGTCCAAACATTTATCTGGATGCTAATTTGCTTAGTAGAATTATTAATCGCGCTGTAGCAGACTTCATATTTGAGTTTCATCAACCCCCATGGCGTTACTAACAAGAAAATAAAAACAGATATAAAAATGAATTTTGGAATGGAATACATCCAACAAAATATTACTCGGGCTACAAAAGATGTGAAAAATTCTCTATATGAAAGTTTAAAGCATTCGTTCAACAACATTGTAAAATAAGGAAAGTTATTTAAAAAGAACACGGTGAAACTTGCTCCAGATTACGATTTAAAAACTTTGAAATATAAGGTTCAATGATAATTCAGGTTTGAATTTAAAAGTTGTGATATCTGTAGAGAAAAGGGTAAGAATTTCATTTTTTTTTAAAGACGTCCATGGCTCCAATCTTCCATCTGCTGAGTGCATTCGTCTGAAAACACTCCTCCTTTGCTGATGTGGAAAACATAATCAAAGAAGGTGATTTGGAAAAGAAATAAACGAAACTTTTCTACTCGATGCATATGGATTTCATTCCCTTTACCCTAAGCTACGAGCTGATAAAATAAAAATCTAATTTAAGTGCTATCATTAACTTTTGCGCTTGTTCCAGCGTCACAGGTTTGAGCGGCTTGCCCTCCACCTTTCTTGTTCGCACCCTAAAGTTGTTACGCATTTTCTTCATTTTATAATTTCTTGTGAGTCTTGGATATCCGAATACTAAACATTTGTCCAGAATGCATTTAAAGCCAAAGTGGTGTTCATTCTAGTAAGCAGGCAACCACGCCTCGTAGGTAGAATGCTGCTACGATATTCCTTGCTTTCATCAGCGCGAGTTACAACGTCGACATACAGTAAGTTGGCGGCCATGTGCAACTTGGCTTCCTGTGACAGAATATAACGAACAAAAACAGTGGACGTCATCGAAACTTTCTGCAAGCAATCCCGGTTACGGCCAGTTGAAAATTTATGGGCACAAAATTCAAACGTTGATGCAGAAAGCGATAATGGAAAGAAGAAAAGCCAGGCTTGGGGTATGCAAATGTTGTGATAGGAACATCATTTCCTTGTTGAGCCATTGTAACTCAAATGCGAGCAATCCTCATAACAGTTGCAATCTCAAAGTGCACCGTTCGTTGTAAGGCATTCCTCTATTTGTCAATATTTAAAGTTGTCACGAGACTGCAATGCTTCAAAGCGTAGCTTTTCCGTCGATCCTTCAAGGTCTCTTGAAGGTATGGTTGAAATTCAACAACTTTCGTTGCAACAAAATGCAATGCGAATTAGGCAATCTACGAGTGAACTTTTGCGCTTTTCCTGGAATGCTTCCAAGCTTCTTGAAGGTATCTTTGAAATTCAACGACATCCCTCTGAAGCACAAAAGTTCACCAGTGGACCACTTTTTTTCTGGTACAACAGCATAAATGCTTTTTGTCGTGTCTTCTCCGTTAATGATAGAGCATCACAATTTGAGCTAGAAATACCTTAGTTCAAACCCAGGCTTGATCAATAACTTTGGATTCGAGAACGCTCTTTTCCGGAGCATGTTGCTGTGAAGTCGTTCACATTTATTTCTCACTTTCATATTATTTCACTTTCCTTTCCTATTACTAATACTCGAGAGATGGTGGCAAGCCCATCAGACTGACGTCTTGCTCGCCTGTTTCCGTCGACCGTTTTGGTTTATCTGGAGGCCATCGCGAACCTACTGTAAGCGAACCTCTGAATTCAGGTAGGCATGTATACGGAAGGAGAGCGTAGGTTGAACTGCTTTCAAAGCCTGCGTCAAACGATGTTGGAATCGGAGTCTCAATCCATACGACTCCAGTTATTGTATTTTTTAGCAATAGGTTAAATTCTACAAAAATTTGGACCTATTTTCAAGTAAATTGTTGAAAGCGTGTTTTTCAGCGGATGTGCGAGCCGTATTCTCTCACCAATGAACAGGCATTACTTGGGCACACACACATACATGTTTATTTGAATATACATATATATATTTCTTTTCTTACAAATTTATTTTTCTCTTTTTCTTTGAAACTTATATGTTCTTCGATAATGTTAAGACATCTGAAAAATAGTAATCACTCTGGGAAAAAGTAAGTATATCACATAAATTACATGATAGACATGTGTCAAAAAATAGACACGAAAAACATGTACATAGTGCACCTTTTTGAAAAAAGAATGTAAATACGGAAACTACATCAGCTTCTGTTATTGAAGCACTTCCATGCGATGATTCCTCTCAATGTCTTACCAAGCTCTGGTAGAATCTAGACGCCATAGCGGTTTTCCCTGCAGTTCTTTCATTTGGCGTGTCCTCTAAAGCCTTAATGTTTCATGACTCGGGCGTGTTGATGTTGGTGCCGAAGCCTTTTCTGCTCCCAAAATACTTCATCTGAAGAAAGGCTTCGGCAGCGTCAGCAAGTCTGGTGAGATGCAACGACAGCTACTGACTCCTTGGCAATCGCGGATCTGCCAACAGCGATAGATCTCGCTCTGCCTTACTCTGCTGCTGGAAAAGTTTCTTATGAGAAAGCTTGCACCAACGTTATTTATTGTCAGAACGAACATCTCCTAGCTGAGACGAAAATTAATAATTGAAAACCGTTTGGAACTTTTAGTTGTGTGATTAGATTCATTGAAGCTATTATTATGAGGAGCACAGCAAAAAATGAAGTTAAAATAGCAATTTCAGCATTTCAGAAGCGAATTTTACGAGTAATGGTTCACAAGGATGAAGATACACAAAATAAAACATCAAATTAGTAGGGTAATTCAATGTATTTTCAGTGAAGTTTCGGCAATATTGTGATAAAGTGGTTACAAATTATAAAACGCGAACTGCATATTTTATAGGTACAGAAAGAAAGAATTTACGAAAAATCGTTTCCGATGTTTTGGTTGAAGTAGGCAAATTATAAGACACGTTGATTGTTGACACATGGGTCCGAAGAAGGAATAAGATCTGCTGGTGATCCATCCATGCAGAGGTTAAACGGTGCTACTATAGCGTGAGATCTACCGCTATATACCGCCTACCCAGGTGCAGTTTCGGCTTTGCAAATTAAGGGTTTATCGCTAAATGAAATGCATGGAAATAAGTATTATCCATTAGTAGCCTAACTTAACCTCACGCCACAGTAATAGCTAGAGGTAGACCTCATGCTATAGTGTGGTAGGCCTCACGCAATAGCAGCACCCCTCACGCTATAGTAATAGCTAGAGGTGGACATGCTGTAGTAGTGTAGTATGGTAGACCTCACGCAATAGCAGCACCGGCTACATTCCCAGGCACGAGATGACTAGGTACAACTCTCCTTCAGTTCTACCTCGGACCTACAGAGCGTGAAGGCTTGGCTCTATCAGACTTGATAGTAGCTTGGAAAACTCAGGTTTTGAGAATGAGCATCTGAGACTTATTACTATTCTAACTCAGCAAATGAGCATAGCATTTTAATTTCCAGGATTCGTGAGAAGTACCGGATCTGTATACATGGTAAATAGTATTATTAGGTGTGTGTCCTTTACCCTGTGCAATGCAGCCATAAAGAGGCCAAATTATTTAATTGAAGTTAATAGTTCAATTATTGAACACACATGAATAAAGAAAACTAAATTCCGGTAATTCAGTTCCGCGCCTCGTTTGAGCTGCATTGTACCTGATGAATTAAATACACCTAATAAACTTTTCTTTATGTTCACTGATTCGCTGCATCTCATAAATCACCGAAGTAAAAAAGCTACGCTCATTTGCTCTGCTTGCAAGCATGTGATGCAGGTCAAGTTCATCATGTGTTAAACTAAGAGGAAATTCACTCAACATTTTTCTTCTCAATTTAACACGTGATGAACTTGAACTGTTTCGTAAAGTTGAAAATTTGGAAAAGAAACAAGTGATGCAGGGTGATACCGAGTCTCCCTCACCTATGTAGAACCATGTATTTTTACAAAAAGATGTAATCGAAGAGAAATATGATAATTCTATTAGAAATAAGGCTTAGAGTCGATTTACGTTGCCGGTAAACAATTGTCAATTGACTTTTTGTTAATCGTCTTCTTATTAAAATTGTTCGAGAAATCGCCTTGGGAACAGTCAATACGGCTCGATTTGCCTACGTCTGTGAAGTAAAGGCTTTCTTGTAACACGTTCACTGTGATGGGTGAAACTAAAATTCAATATTCAACTCAAATTTAAAGTGAAAAATTGTTACCAATTTTGTGATTACAAAACATTAAATGTGTCCATCAAATAACAATAATTTTAAAAAGATTGCTAAAATTTCTCAAACGACTCATCGACGTGTTGTATCGCAAGCTACGTGTTTGAAAAGCTGGCTTCCGAGAATGCTGCAGGAACACATACATTTATAGGAGCTGAAATATGAAAAATAATATAGCATAACATAGTTTTTTTTTAAATTTGTTTACTGTTAGGCATTGGGAATTATTTAATCCCGCATATAAATTAATAAAAACTGAATTCAGGTATCTACTTTACTCAACGGAGGAAATTTGCTTTTAATGAAACAAGACGTTGAGATGGAATCTTATGGAAATGAACTTCACACCGAATGATACCCATACTAAGAGACCAAGTAAAATAATGCTTGTGGTTTGGGTCCACGCACCGATGATCATTTAGTGAGAGATTGTTTAGTCTGCGTTTCAAGTATCAGGTATTACTTAAATTGTCTCTTATGGAAATTGTACAAATAATATCAAGAATGTCTGTCGTTCTCTGGTTATTAGCGCGCACATTGCCAATATGTATGCTACTTCTCATTGCATATTGGGAAATTTTGAATATTTCAATCATGAAAACGTCCGCTATTTTGCACTACACCAGATATTCAATCTGGAATTCTTACAGCACTGAATGAATGCAAGTGCAGGAAGCTATATAAGTAAATTAGACCACAGATTTTTCATGCCGAAGTATACGAGGCTAATTAATTCCAAAGTTCACTGCCCTAACACGTATTCTTTACTGTGCGTCAAATGGGACCATCAATTCCTGCGTTCACAGACTTCTCTGCCACTCAAACAAGTCCAGCATGTCTCGTTTTAGAAAAATTCTCTGCCACTCAAACAAGTCCAGCATGTCTTGCTTTAGAAAAATTCTCTGCCACTCAAATAAGTCCAGCAAATCCTGCGTTCACGGATTTATCCGCCATTCAAATGAGTGCGGTTGATTCCAAACTTCACAAGCCCAGCTTTTGTGCGGAGACTGCGACTGGCGGCTGGTTTGGTCAGCAGGATTTCATGAGATTTACAGCGAAGCCTTCTGCCCCTAATTGTTGAGGGATTGGTGTCGGGAGGTAATTAGCTTTCGCTTCAATTTGCTTTGCATGGCTTTAACAAAAATGTTGACTTCATTGCGATTCACCAAAGTGCCCAGTTTTAATGCAAGAGGAAATGGGCGACTACGGAAAGAATTAAGTACTCGTGAATATTCTTCGTCCTCTCTATATTCGCATATATCGTATATTTTACTCACTCCATGAAGGAAAATTAGAATTAAAATCTTATCGCAAAATCGAACCAAGTAAAAAAGATTGCAACCAATTTTCATTAAAAGATTCGGGAAGCAAACAAAAAGTGAACACCCCTTAACTTGTGTTATATAACTGTGCTTTGTGAACGCTCGGTTGTTTATTTTTCAATTACGTAGTTACATTTAATTTTTAATTCTACATAATTTTATATTATCAATTGCACTCACACGAAATGAGTAGGATGTCGCACAATAAGCTAGAATTTTATGCAGTAATGTATAATGAAAAGTATCAAGAACAACTCATGAAATGCGATAAATCAAACGGTGTTGCCACCTGTTAACTGATGGGTGGGCAGATGCTCAGTGAGCCCGCATACACAGCTCGTCATAACCGACGGTATATGATGTATAACAGGATCTTTTCCAGATAAGCCTCGCCGCTAATGCAACACATAAGTTCACCCACTTGTAACTTTCAAAATAATGCACCTATCGACTTCAAATTACTCTCAAACGAAAGAGTGTTTTAATCTTTCATTTGAGAGTTATTTGAAGCCGATTGGGGCATTATTTCGAAAGTTACAAGGGGGTGAACTTATGTGTTGCATTAGTGGCGGGGCTTATCTGGAAAAGATCCGTCTGACAAACCATGTTACTTACATAAAATTGAATTACGCTCTGAGTGCTCGAAAAATTGAAAGTATGCTCTGACCGCGTCAGGGGAACAGGCTTCAATACCTGTCCAAGTTTCCCTGTTACAATTTTTAAAATGCGGACTTTGAAAAAAATTACATTATTTCCTAAAGGTGCCCGCGTCAAAAATGCTATATTAATTTTATCTCCATGAAGGAGTGAAACGTGTATCACGGAAACGCTCATCATACTAACCTGGTCAAAAGTTTCGATGGTTGCAGACCAAGAAAATAGATAACTTCATTTTTTGCTAAATGCTCATTTCGAGTACTTTAGAAAATGAAAGCTCTACTTAACGAATCTAGTCTCTAAAACCTTTCATAATGTACATTTGCCTTACCTTACCTAAATAAATTGATTTAAACGTTTAATGCCTTTCAACGAAATGACGTTACGTGCGATGGTACTACGTCATCGTACGTCAAATGGCAGTTCCATACACCACTTATTTTAAAACACCAATTTTAATATTTTTCCACGCTGGTGAATTTTTAAAATTAAAAGTGCAATATTAACGTGTTGACTGCGCTGGGTAAACCTTACACTCAAAATGCAACTCAAATTCAAACTCAATTGTAGTGAACAATTTTGAAATGGCAAACATTAACTGGACAGTGCCCATATTTAGCTTTGGTCAAGGGTGCACAAAAACTGAGTTCGTGACTGCTAGTCAGTCAGCAGCATTAGGGAAATTCCCTCCGTGTACACCGGCAACTCACATCACATCTAACCTCTCAAAGTCACTTTTTGAAAATAAGGCTGATAATGAAGTCAAATCGGTCGTACACTCCTACATTTTTCGTACATCAATAACAGTTATTTACTAATAAGGAACGAGGGCTCAAAAATTTTATTCTATTTTAAGCAGCCGCAAATGTCGCAAGGTGTAGACCGAAAAGCCATTCGACTATTCGTGGTACTGTTGATCTGTGGCCTAATATATCTAGTGACCACGAACCGTGAAAAATAACGATACTTGATAACGTTCGATTAAGCATGAAGATCATTAAATAAGTTTTTTATTGGGCAAAACAGAATTCATTTAATCCCAAAATTTACCCACAATATTTCTTTACCTCCCAGATACCAAGCAAATGATTTTTTTTTAAATAACAGGAGCTTAAAAATACTTTTACCCTCATAGTAATGATGTCTCATTACTCAAATTAGTTGAATTGGAATAAAATATATCACGTACACTCATCCTCTTATCCTTTTGTACAATCTTCAAAATATCACTTCTATTATCGGCAATTAAGGCTTACCAACATTACGCTCATCGACAATTTTTTCGATAAACGAAAGCGTTGGGAACAATATTTAAGACATCCTTTTATTTGCTGGCTCAGATCAAAAAGTTCTTTTGTTCTCAGTAGCGGCTAAAACTAAAAGCCTCTCAGGTCGAGCTGGATTACAGCAGCAGCCAAGGGACTAAGTCTCTCAGTTTGGAAGCCCATTGCAGTCGAAGGCAGTTTTCCTTACTTTTGCCACAACAAAAAACAAAACTGAAAAAAGTCAAGTTGAAATGAAGTTCTTCGGGTCCTAATTCGTTAACTGCGATTGATTAAACTGAAGTTCAATATTCAACTCAAATTTAACGTTAAAAGGTTTTCAAAAATTTTATAAGTAGCAAACATTTACTGGGTACATTTAATGCCATTAATTTTGAAAAATAGTTAAATATTTTCAAGCGACCCATCGATGGGTCGTTTGGCAGCTGGAAAAACTTAAGCACGACCCACCGGTGGGTCGTAACGCAAGCAACGTGTTAAATTTAATGTACTTCGATTTAAGTGTTTTGTTAATAAAAAAACTTGAGTTGTATGCTTGTTAACGCTGAAACAATAGAATTAAGTATTGTGTGGAGGGGCCTGATCATGTACACTTAAATTTCATTCTTAATTATCTGTAATGTGCAGAGCTCAATTTCAATATTTGTGGGAGAAAAAATTCACGTTATGAACATACCTAGCGGAGGTAGTGGAAATTTCATTCCGTGTGCTATTGGGAATGTGAAATGATGATGGAGGCATGGTGAGGCAGGCTTGTAGTTGACACTGTTGTTAAACTCCGGTTGTAAGGATTTGGGCGCTGCTATAGCGTGAGGTATACCACACTATAGCATGAGATCTACCTCTAGCTAGTACTATAGCGTGAGGTTAGGTTAGATAACTAATAGATATTTCTTTTTTCCAAGCATTTAATTTAGAGATAAACACTTAATGTCTACATCTCAAAATGCACCAGGGTAGGCAATATATGGCGGTAGACCTCAGGCCATAGTAGCACCAGGATTTGTTTGTGAGAATAGGAAAGTTTCAAAATACTTTAGCAATCTGAATGTAATTTCTCAGTTCGTGTTTAGTTTGTAGTCGAGCGACGTACGACATTCACTCTACTTGTTCCTTTGCGCCTGTGATGTTCATGTTTCTGGTAAGCGCTGCTTTAGGCTATCATTTCTTATTTATCTTGTTATGATTGTAATGGTTAATTGGTGACGTCTTCAGTTAGTCACGTATATCTGAAGAATTCACTTGTTTATTATTCTCGTTTTGGTGTAGGATTCTTCGATTGAATGGCGACGTGTTCAGCGATTCCTGGAAATCTGAAAAGTTCTGGCGTTCATTATTCACGTTTTGTTTTAAGTATCCTCGGCTTTCTCGCAGCCCATCCTTGCTCGGATGACCTGGTTCAGTGTTACTCGTATGCTATAAAATTGGTTTTATAAAATGTTTCCGCGGTTGCATTTGGTTAGATTGTAATAAGCAGAATTGGGAAATTGACTTTGCTGCTCGAATACATTTTCATCCTTCTTAAAGAAATATGGAAAATAAATTGCTCGAGAACATTTCGCCTCGTATGATATCAATTATTTTTTCTAAAATAGTTGCGAAAGAGATAAAATGTCATTCATTTGTACAGGTACGTGAATAAGTAATTTACCTAGTGGTGCACAAGTGCCCCAATACTTACGGAACGTGTAAAGATATGTCAGAGCCGTACGGAAGTGTGTCTAGATGACCATAGTTTACTCGCTAGTACTTGTTAATATTAGTGAGATCCAATGAGAAAAAAAATTACGATCGTATTTAAATAGGGCCTTTGTTATTCATTACCCAACCTGACGTGTTAATTCTCCGGACATACCAAAAATCATAGATGTCTTAACTCCGGCCCACCGATGGAATGAGGTCAATAGTTCAACTTATTTCTTATCAGTTAACATTTTGACTGCAGCAGGCGAACTGAAGTTCATAGTGTTGAAGTAATATTCAACTCAAATTTAAAATCAATTGTAGAGAGCAATGTTTAAAATAGCCTACATCAACTGGATCGTGCCATCTTTCAGTTTTTATCAGGAATTTGTGAAAATTGAGTTCGTGATGACTTGTCGGTCAGCAGCATTATGATAAATTCCCTCATTGGCCACCGGTGGCTCACGTCGCTGTCACGTCAAGGTGTTAAGAGGTAACTGAGACTTTCCTATGTCAAAAATTAACAATACCATAATTTTTTGTTGAAAAATACAGTCCTCACCGGCACCTAAGTTAGCTCTTGTATACAACATGTCCGCACATAATATTTACGACGAGCCATAAAATAGTTCAAATTGTCACCTACCTTAAGCCACCAGTTAGAATGTTCAAGAATCAGCTATCGTTTCAGTTTTCAAGAGCACACGTAAGACTCATTCTTTAAGACTCACTTAAGACTTCGCAGGGGATTCTTGAAAATACTAAAAAGAAACAAATTTACATAGAAATTTATTTATGAATAAATTTCTTTTGCTAGCATTTACAATAACTTTCATCTTTTAACTTCAAGTTGATGGAGTGAAATACAAGATTATTGCGTAGCAGAGTTTGCTTATATTTTTTCTCTAGCCGCCCGCACTACCTGAGGAATCGCTAGCTATTGCAAATATTCGCCCAAATTCAGGGAATTGAACTTAATGCGGTCGTAGATTGGCAAATCTCGCATGCGCTTCAATTATTTCTGAAGTGTTCTCAACGTAAATGGCCTCCTTTCGCACAAGCCAAATTATATCGAATACACTCAACGCTCCTATCCGACGACATTCTCTCAACAGAGATCAGGATTTTAGGAATGATGAACTTGGTAATTTATATTCGTACCCCATTTGACCTCAGAATTTTAAAATTTTTGGTTATTTTCAGACATCGACTGCAAGGAGTGAAAGCGATTCAGCTGTAAAATTCATCATTGTTTGTTGATGTTAGTTTCTTCTATTTTCAGTTTATTTACACGTATCTACGTATCAGACGCTAAATATGGGAAAATATCCTAGCGCAAAGTCTTAATTCTAGTTTTAGAGCATTAATGTCACACTCACGAGAAGCATGATACGTCTGTTTTCAACAGAATGTTGTACGTTTATTTCTAACTTTATTCATCTCATCAGTAGAATTATTGAAATGAAACTTGCGCATTCCTCATAATTCTGACGTCTTATAATACGCATTCTAAATATCAGATCTGGTTTTTATAAGACATTTATTGTAGGAAAAGTACCAGCCGCTAGAAATGTCAGTGACAGGTGAGGCGAGAGTGATGAATAAGACATGCCTGATTGCGATGAACTTGGAAAAAATCTGCTCCGTACTGCCAAGAAAGCCGGGCTCTAAGAGAGTATGAGTGCTCAGAAGCTTTTGTCTTCATTGACCCAATCCTATAAAGCAAGGAGTGATAACACACGCAGTCAGTCGCAGTAAATGTTGTTCTGCCCTCTTTAAAACCGTCGCTGGTGATGGAGGATCTAAAAAGTTCCTTTTCTGCCAAAGGTCAAGAAATTCCCGGCGGATCTAAGACATCAGAAAAAAATTGGCTTGACTTTCGCAAGAAATATAAAGATCGAGTAACACGTTTTCTGTAAGAGGACCCACCGGTGGTAATTGAAAGGATTTTCATAATGCTGCTGACCGACCTGCAGTCACTAACTCAGTTTTCATTAATACTTTTAATGAAAGCTAAACGAATGTACGATCCAGTTAATGTTTAATATTTTCAAAATCGCTTACTATGAACAATAATATGACTTTAAATTTTAATTTCATATTAAACTTCAGTTTAACCCATCGTAGGAAGCGTGTTAATGATGAAAGCCGGTTCAGGTTGGTCAGAGGCGGTTCTAAAATTATTCGCCACCCCATTGAGGTGTACCGATGTGACTCAAATTGCACTGTTAAGGTAGTGGAACAGGAAAATATTGTGTGAGTGTGAGGCCCCTTTAGTCATAAAAAAGAAAGAATGAGACGCTATTTCTTCTCTCACTGAAGAAGCCGGTGACAAGAGGTACACTTCGTGAAAATCAAAAGTGTTTTAATTTATTTTTCGAACAGTCGCTTTAATTTTAATGACATTGAGCATGTGTAACCTGCTCGGAAATTTATTGTATGCATCAAGTTGAAAAGAGGAGTGTGAAAATTCTGACCATCAGAGTAATGAGAACGTTCGCAAATTCCTTCCCTAGTGAACAAGCTGCATTGCAGTCTAGACTTTAGCCTGTTGTGTTATTAAATGTTTCCACCACCCTTCATTTCAACTTCTGGAACTATGTCGTCCATAATTTTATTCGTAATTGGCGAGTATGGCACGCTGAGAGGGTAAGTTCGTCTGTGTAGAACTAGCCTTCCTGTAAATGAGGGAAGTTTGCAAGGAATTACTGATGCGCAGACAGCAACTCTTACGGAGGCTTTGCGCTGATTTGAGTAATGAGGGAAGCGTTCGCTTGGCTAGGGTGCGTGTTGGACTCAGTAAAGTGGATACGTGAAATGGTGAATGCAGGGAAGTGAAGGAGGAGACTTTTCACTCATTTGAGTTATAGTGAAAGTGATTGTGTGTGTGTTCATTAAAGTGAATCCGTGAAATGGTGAATGCAGGGAAGTGAAGAAGGAGACTTTTCACTCATTTGAGTTATAGTGAGAGTGATTGTGTGTGTGTGTTTATTAAAGTGAATACGTGAAATGGTGAATGCAGGGAAGTGAAGAACGAGACTTTTCACTCATTTGAGTTATAGTGAGAGTGATTGTGTGTGTGTGTTTATTAAAGTGAATACGTGAAATGGTGAATGCAGGGAAGTGAAGAACATGACTTTTCATTCATTTGAGTTATAATGAGAGTGATTGTGTGTGTGTGTTTATTAAAGTGAATACGTGAAATGGTGAATGCAGGGAAGTGAAGAACGAGACTTTTCATTCATTTGAGTTATAATGAGAGTGATTGTGTGTGTTCAGTAAAACGGGTACATAAAATGATGAATATAAAGATTAAAGGAGAAAGCTTTTGGCAGATTTAATTTATAATGAGAGTGATTATTTAAGATGTGTCTTCAGTAAAGTGGATATAAAAATGTTGAATGTAGCGAAGTGAATACGGAGACTTTACACTAACCTGAGTTATGATGCAAGCGACTGTGTGGGCTGAGTTATATCTTCAGTTATGTGGATGGTGTAAAGATTGAATGTTTAGAAATACTGAAGAGTAGAGCGTCCGTTTTGAAAGTAATTGTGAATTTTGTGGTAATACAGCTTAGGATTTTCGATTATTGCAATTCACGTTCTGAAACTTGCCGACTATTTAGTACTGCTAAAGAACCAATAACTGAGCGAATATACTTTCGCTAAGCAAATTTCTCAGAGTTGATATTGAAGCCTCATTTTCCAGTGAGACTACAGAAATAAACTCCAGGTCTTACGAATAAGATGCTGCATTCCATTTAAAATCAAAGCCCGTTGCTACCAAAATTTATACCTTTATCATTCATTCTATTGCATTTAGAATCTCTGTCTCACCTTCACTCCAAAGTTGAGTTTCAGCCAATTTCCGATGAAATTCAGAGTGAAGGAGTTTTCATCAGATAAAGTTTGGACTCCAGAAAAAAAATTATTAATCTTTTTTTGCAGAATGCAGCGTTTCGAAAAATATATTGTTGGTAAAAGTGTAATTCGTGTAATGCGTTAGTTTTGTGGTACATGAAAGACCAGTTTGTGCTTTAGAGGTCCAAGAAACTCATTTACGAGAGGAATATATGCTGCACACGTATGTTGAAGTAGCTACATAGTTACATAGTTATATTCTTTTGGTGCATGCACATATGCTAAAGTCAAGGCAAAGAGAGCGGAGCATTTGCGGCCTCCCAGTAGTGCGTAGGAAGAAAAACAGTTTATTAATTGTGTTCATGTCTATCTATTGCATTTTCATAATGATGCATTCAGTAATATTTTCTTCCTAGCATTACGATTATTTTACTAGGGAAATCATTAACCTCTTTTGTTACGATACTTTATTCCATGTTCTGATGTGGGGAGATGGATTGACGCCTATTAATTGTGCTATCAAACATATTCAATGCTGGCGTTCACACAAACTGTATTCAGAGTTGTAAACGACAGCTGTGTGCCAATTTTAGTTCATGTGTAACATCATTTCATATTTTAAGGGTTTTTTTTATTTAAACGGCTATTCCAGAGAACCAAAACAAATCATCAGATATCTTTATTCAAAATGGAGTTCTTTTGTCGAAATATAGTGACAAAATTTTGGTAATCTTTGCCGCAAACGTTACGGAAGTTTTCGATGGAAAAAATTACCCAATAATAAACACGTTTCTTGCGAAGGGACCCACCGGTGGTCACAGGTTTTTTTATAATGCTTCTGACCAACCAGTGGTCACAAACTCAATTTTCATAAACACCATATCAAATGAAATAATGGCATGATTCAGTTCATGTTTGCTTATTTTAAATTGGCTTACCACAAATTATTTAAAATTTGAGTTGAATATAGAACTTCAGCCCATCGCAGAAAATTTGCTGACCAAGAACACCTCTCGGAATCCAATATTTCATCGAGAACACAAGTAATCCTAACACTCTGGTCACTGCTAAGTCGAACTTATTCTACGGTCTATTTACATTTTGGCAGCCTTATGCCAGAGCTATGGTAGGGATGCTAAAATCATAGATGCGCCGGAAAAAAGTTAGACAGGGTAATGTATTCTAAAACAGTCGTTCTTAACTTTGTCGGAGGTACTGAACCCCACAAGTTTCATGCATACATTCATCGAACCCTTCGTTATTGGAAAAGTAAAGTGTGTTTTTTCTCCAAATTCAAAACATATGTACTTAATCATATACTGTATTAGTGCACGAACTGTACCATGCCAAACCCAGGTTAAGAACTGCTGTTCTACACTGAATAGCCTTGAGATCGCTAGATATCGCAAACCACTCTCCCGCATACGAGATCGCTTTGATGTTTTGCCCACAAAAATTCTCAATAGGTCGCGAGGCACAGAAAGGAGCTCCATCATGTCCATAATAAACAACCCCATTATTGAACTCGAAATTAGCCACGTTGACTTAACCAACTGATTAGATAACTATGATGAAAACCGAGATGTAGTACAACGTCTTTGCGAATTTCAACTTCTTGATAATATAAATTAGAGTGTTTTGTTGTCTAGTAAACTTTAATATTCGCTTTAATGACAAAATGTGTTTACATAGATTAAAGTATCTCGTGCTCTCTACAAGTCCAATTTATCTTAAGCAACAAAATCAACATTCTGGAAGCAGTGAACTACTTTTGATTCTCAACCGCACTCAAAACTGAAGCTTCAAGCGCAGAGGATTCAACTTCAGCTAAAGCGTACTTGAGGCAATTTGGTTTGATGTGCCTTGAAAATTGCCATGTTATGCTCTCGTTAAACACTCGAGCATACAAATCTGCTTTCAGCGCAATCATCATACTTTCGCAGCGTAGAACTAATTAAACCAAAGTTTGTTTCCAGATCTGGCTTAGTTCAAGAAGCGCGTGTTTTTGAACGTCATTATAGAAGCTTCAAGTCCGAGAGGATGAAGTAAAAACTATTTTTATTCCAAAAATCATCCGACTTTATTGCCAAACAGCGGGAAAGCATAAAATTGGGGTTCGTTGAGAAGGGGATTACGTTTCTTCGCTTAATTTCAATTATGAAATTCTCCACTCTATCATATGTCAATTTTTGATTAAATAATTGCGAGGATTACATGAATCCGTCCGTCAGAGTCATAAACGCAGCGCTGTCTTGCCTTGGGACGCCATTTGCAATCAGACGAGAAGAATTTTTAGCAGACGACCAGTCTAAGTCAAAGCGCTATTGTGTCCTTTCCTTCAGTGTAACCAATTAAATCAAAGTCTATGATTATAGCTGCGAGATAAATACATGCCGGAAGGGCATGTCCTTAAAAACGATCTTTTATTTCGATTTAATGGCATCCTTTGATCCAACGAAAGACGCACCAATTAATCGAATCTTCGAAATTTTGAAGACGCCTTAACAAGTTGTCTTGTCGACTGTTCCGGAGGATTGTTCTGGAAAACTGTTCGGTAATACTTTGTTCTGAAAGATTGTTCTCAAAGTTTATCCCAGTAGATTTATTCGGAAAACTGTTCTATAAGACCACCGTTAGTTTTAATGTTGTACCCCTAGTAAGACTTATTAGTTCCGCAGCAGACCGTCCAAGAACCCATAAGTACCTTCATTTAAGGGTACGTATGGGGTTCTTGAACGGTCTGCAGTGGAACTAATAGTACTAATAGTAACAGTGCTGATGGCACGTCAAAAAGTACCACGAAGGGCTCTAACGTGTCTTCATTTGTCACGTTAGACCGCCGCGTTAACGTCTAACGAGCACGTAGGCTAAGGCTCCAAAAGCGATGCTCATCACGACATTTGACGAAATCGTATTGAAATCATAACGAATACATGACATAATGAAAACATTCTATTTCAGAAGATGAAACCAAATGAAAATTTCGCTGAATAAATTATTTCCTCGTCCGTTACCCACTTCGTTGGAAGCTGTTCATTGGCGGTGAAAAAAAGCGGCGCGCGAGGGCGATTTTGCAGTTTAGTGGAGCACGTTTTTCACCCTGCTTGATGATCTTAATTACTGAGCAGGCGCCGAGCTGGATAATCAATGCCACAATTTTTCCCTTCGTTGTTTAGATATCACAGATGAAGGCGTAAACAAAACTTGGAACTGTAGCGTATTTTTGATTATGTAGATGGTTGGGTGAGTTTTTTAAAAAACTGCTTGATGGCCTCAATTACTGCAGATGCGCAGCGCTAGAGAACACACTTTTCAATTTTTTTAACTTTTTAGACACCAAAAAAGAACGCAACCACAAAGCTGCAGACAACTGTGGAACTTTTCGTTCTACTGCACCTGCGCGCTTCCTGAACGAGCGACAGCCGCAGTGTCGCTCAACTTTGCCAATAAAAATGACACAAGTTCAAGTTTTTGCGCAATGCTGCCCGAAGTTTGCGTGTGTAATATAGGGCATCCCCTCTGAGCTCGCTTGTCTGGCTGTCGCCGATCGACGCGCGCATTTAATTATCGGAAGCTATTGGCTTTAAAACCGCGATTTTTTTATTTCTAAGAGCACTAAGCCATCTGACAGGCTATCAAAAGCATGCCTTTGAAATTTGAATGAAAACAATGAACTTTTGATATATGTGTTTACGTCTCCGAAAAAAACAGAAATTTTTGAATTCTTGTCTTACGATTTTCAAAAAACTATTCCGGCACCTCATAAAACACGTAATGTCGTGCACGCGAGCAATGTGTGTGCTAACTTTTTTTATTTTCTATAATTGACAACAAACAACGGGTTTGACACTCGATATTTTTTGTGGTGTTTAAAATTCCCATAATCTTCGTTTGTAGTCTGCATTCTAGCATTTAAGTTCCAATGTCCATTGTAACTCTTTAAGTACGACGTGACCCACCGGTGGTCACTCAGGGAATTTAATGATGCTGCTGAACGACCAGCAGTCACTAATTCAATTTCGATAAACGATTAATGAACACTAAATGAAGGCGATTTGGATACTGAAATTCAGTTTAGCCCGCCGTACTTAACGTGTTAAATCGCAGTGTTTGACAGCTCGAGTGAAAAAAACAGTAAAATATATGTTATAATTACTGGACATTTTGGAAATGAAACAATGACACTTCTGTGGATCTGTGCGAACTTGAAAACAACTTCAACATTTATGACTCGCTTATAAAAAACCATTAGAGTATTATGAAATTGCACATCATAGTGACGGTCGAAAAATTATGCTGCATTATCGTGTAAATTCTCCCTCGTGGCAAAGGTGAAGCCTTACCGTACTTTTTCAGAATGTTTAGTAATGTTGACGATACTTTTTCTCTCAAAGAGCCAGGAAGGAAACTTTTACGACAGTCCAATCACATCATTTTAGCAAACGGTTTCCAAATACAAACATGAAACCTGCTCAAACTTTGAAGCCATTTAATTGAATGGATGGGCTCTTACACCAACACGAAAATTCTTTCTTCCCTGCACTTTTGACTCAGTGTCATGATGTGGGTCGGTAAAATGGCGTAATTCAGCAGTGGCGCTTCCATTTCATTCCTAGTGGGTTAGGACTCGTAAAATGAAACACTGGTATTTGCCATGCTGGAGCGAAAGCACTGTTTATAATTTACGAGCAATGTTCGTTGCAACGTGCATTAATTAATTTGATTAGCATCGCCTTTCAGAAGCCGCTCGCCATATTTGCTAATAGAAGCATATTAACTAATTCAATTATTTTTTACTATTTCGATGTAAGTAATGAGTGTAACTTGCTTTCAACCGACCCTCTTTATATCATCTCAATTTAGGAGATGCAAATTGTAATACAGTCAGTTCTATATTTTATTAAGTAAAAAGGATAATTACGCAGCAAACGCACGTGCACAAAACGCCCGGAGCAATATTGCAAAACCATGCTTTTCTGTGAGACATTCTACTGGTTAACTCAGCTGTGTGTGCAGGGGCATTGTCATGATGGAAGATATCATCCTTCTACTGAAAATGAAGGGTCGCTCTCGAGATAAGCCAGCGGTCATAAGAAAAAGTTGACCGCAAAAGATATTAGCAATAATGGAATGCCTTTCACTTTTACATTGTGCAATGGTTAGTTCCTGAACTTCACCGTCATACGAGCAAAATAAACTCATGTGTATCACTGTCATACACATAGCATAATCTCATACACTTCACCGTCATATGTACAAAATAATCTCATGTACTTCATCGTCGTACAAACAGTACATATAATTTCATGTACTTCACCGTCATATACGAACAAAATAATCTTATATAGTTCACCGTCATACGAAAAAAATAATCTCATGTACTTCACTGTCATGCAAATAGCATAATCTTACGTACTTCATCGTCATACGAACAAAATAACCTCATGAAATCTATTTTTTTTTCTTGCCGACCGTGCCTGCAATCTCAATTGATCCGTGAATTGTGGCGTTTAGTTGTGTTATAGGAAATACTCCTTAACTAGATACATGCCCAGCAAAATAGAGTCCAGAATTTTCAGAAAAACGACTTCATGTAAGCAAGTTCCTACGAATTTTCTTGCACCTACCACACGAGACCGACCCACTGTTTATCCATTGCTGATTTTTTCATCATTCAAGTTAGTAAAAGTGAATAGCATTTAATGTATTACAATAATCAGTAAGGTAATTGTATTTTGTGATGCCTGCCTATATCGGAAGCGAGGAGAGGGTTTCACTAAGAAAAGTACTTTCTGTTCTCGTTCAATTCCTATTTATTGATATTGATATAATTTATTTAAATTCCTGTTTGCCATAAAATGCTTTAATTCCTAATCGATGTCATCAACATCTTTTCCTGATTTATAATGTATATTTCCATTCCTCATTGCTATGATATATCTCATTTCACGATTGATATGATCGTTTTCAATTTCTCATTAACATAATCAATTTTAGTTCCTGAATGACGTAACCTGTTTCAATTCATGATTTATATAATCTGTTTCTATTATTCATTATTGTGATCTATTTCCATTCCTAGTTGAAATAAATCAATTTCGATGAATGAATGATAAAATATATATCAAATTTTGATTGATATATTACATTGAAGTTCCTGATTGTCAAATTTATTTCAAATCCTGATTGATATTTTCTACTTCAATTCGCGACTGGGATACATCCAATAAAAAAAGGTAAATGTACACTTTTCTCCATTCGTTACGTCTCACCTTTAGATATCTAAATAAAATTTGTAACCATGTTCGCAAAAACACCTTATAGATTTGTTTAGGCTTATTAAGCAGTATGTTGTCTAATTGACAATCGGAGAACGAATGAAGCTAAATATTAAATTTTTGGTAATTCCACTATATGAATATAATAATAATGAGTTTTACCACTATGGCTGCATAAATACTTGATGAATTTTTGGAACATAACAACTCCTAGGTAGCTTTTAAATGGATGATCAATTAGCAAATGAAGCTAAAAGAGAAATGCTTGGTAGTACCATTTATTCTGAAAGAGAATTGCTTAATAATTTATAGTCGCAATCCTAAAAAATACGAAAGCTGCTACTGCAACGCGTGTAGTCCAACATCTAAATTGTCCTCAAACTTTCATCATCATTGAAATTAAACTTTTCTTTCTGTGTTAAATGCCCCTCTTTTTTTCCGATTCAACGCTGATAGTTGAAGATTCGTGTATCATTCATCCTGTTTTAGAATGGACCCAACTTTCCTTTAGCACTTTGACCGCAATTGGTTAAACTGAAGTTCAATATTCAACTCAAATTAAATGCCTAAGCAGATGTTCACTTTGCACAAATCGCAGATTCGCTAAAATTTATAAGCGAAAAAAATGCTTTTAAAATTAGTCCTTTTATTAAAAAAAACAATTGCTACGTTTCAGAGATCAGCTCCATCATCAATTCTGTAAAATACAAAGTATGACCAATGCAACGTAGGTATGAAAACACCGTCGATAATGAATTAAAGAAAATACAAAAGAGAAAAAAGCACAACTATGCATTAACTAACTAAAGGGGATACGAGCTAAGCATGTTGTTTAAGATTATTTTTTCCTTAAAAATATGCAAAAATTCTAAAATCCTAGGGTCAAAATCACGGAAAGAACTATGAAGTATTTTAAAATTATCATCACGAATAATTTCTGAGGTTATTGTGTTAGAGTGACCCTAAAAAATAAAAAATTCCGAAAATTTTGACTCAGGTTGGCACTGCATGATCGAGGATACCGTTATGAATTTACTCGGTTTGTGTTCTGCGTTTAACGAAACCTACGAGTCTGAGTTGTCAGCCTTTAGGTATTGATATCAATACGCTTTAAAATACGGAATATTAAACATCGAATGAATTTTCCATAAAGCGAAGTCTTGCGATGAATTGATCGCTTCCCTTCAATTTGTAACTCTTTCCCAGAAATCCTTAATTCTCTTAACCCATTTTTTTTCGAAGTAAGATAACTAATTTTTAATAAAGCGATTTCAAATAAACTCTCGTTTTTCCAACCTGGAGGCATTTTGCATTACGACGCAAAGCAACCGCAGCTGAGCTGAGGAGTTACGAGCAATTTTAAATTAATTCAACCATCGGCGAACACCTTCCTAGTAGAAATACTGAAATTATAGGTTGATTACCCCCTTCTGCTCAACTTCTCTCTTTTATTGAGAAATTGACTCCAGGCTGATGCTATAGTAAAAAATCTACACTAATATAGAAGCAATTAGTAACGCGTGTCAATTATAAGGGCACTCAAAACTTTCGGGTTTCAATGCTTTAGGCAATTAATTTAGATTGCATGCAGGCTCAAATCAGTTATGCCATAAATTCGACTTGTAGTAATTGCTGCCTGGAAAATAAATACCTGTTCAAGTGGAGTTTCTGGTAAATTATGATAGACTCCAAGAAAAGAATTAAACTGAGTATTTGAAAAAAAGACATTAACAGCAACCGTTGTCTTGAGTGATTTTTCTCCAGATGCTTGAATAAAAGTGTAGGTGAAAATCTTCCATCGTTGTATTAAACCAGTATCTAGCTATAGATGTTAAATATGACCAAATAAATTTACTAACAGCTTGATAATACAATACAGAAACATTTCAGTGAGTAGCAAAGAACGTTCCGATCACTACAGTCTAAAACAACTTTTAGAATATTCACAAGATGACGAGATTTCAAACAGGATCCATCAAATTAAATACACATTACAATAAAATAGGGATTCAATAAAGATCCAAAATCGAACTTGAACACATCACAAACTCCAAATGAGAAGCTGATTAGTTTTTTGGTTAAAAATATCAAATCTTTAAAGATGATGAACAATTATAAAAAAAGAAATAATGGAGTCCGATATAACAAAATTTACTTCAAAACTATTCAAGCAAACTGAAAGATAACGCTTTGTAACATGTGACCGGACGGTGGAATGATGTGTAAAGTGTTAGTCCTAAAGGTGAAATAATATTAGAAAGGTGTTACATGGACCAAAATTTCCCGCTAGCAGTTATGCTCCCTTGCACCAACACCGAGAGTTCGCGTGCTTGAACCGACGTACTCAGAGGCACATTGTCATCAAACGTATTCACCACAACTGGAATAGACGTTATTTTTTGAATTGGTAATGGAAGAGAGGTTAAAATTAGATGATTAAACAAAATAGTAAAAATCAATATTAAAAAATTTAGGAATTCAAAAAAGAGGAGCACTGCTCGTAGGTTAAGCATTATTTTATATTACACATCGTCAAATCCATACAACGTTTCGGAGTTCTGCTGCATCCTCAGTAAGTACAGTCTGAAAAAACGTAAAAAGACAAAAAGTTCGTCAGACATGCTAAAAAAGAAGAAAATTGATAGAAAAAACTCCATGTAAAAACTTCCAGTGGATAAAAACTATTCATACTATTTAAAACTGTTTTTTCTTTGACTATGTATAAAGATTCAAAAATTCTTACTTCCGAATCATTAAAAGCATTTCCCAATATATCAAATTGATCTTCAGTGACTCCAGCATCACAGTGCTCTGCATGGAGTCGCACAGAAGGATGAGGGATGCGGTTGCGCAAGAGGCCTCCCGGTACGATGGCTAACTCCACGATGCTGGGCAATCCTCATATAAAACGCCAGGGTCGTCATACCGACATAGCCTGATGTACACTGTACACAACTAAATTTATAAACTAAGGACGCCCTCATTCGCTTCGTAAGTATATCTTTATGCCGAAACAATGAGCCTATTTTAAACGAATTGACAGAAAATAGACACAATTTTACGTCAGGAAAATAGCGATTGAAAAGTAATTCTAAATCTCTAGACATCATCTCAGACAAGGCCAAAGAAAGGAAAACTGTAGTACAATCCTATAAGAAGAAAAAGAAGATCAATATGATATATTGTGCAATGCTTTTAATGATTTGGAAATAAGAATTTTGGAATCGTTGTACATAGCCAAAGAAAAGTCAGTTTAAAATAGTATGAATAGTTCTTATTCGCTGGAAGTTTTTACATGAGTTTTTCTATCAATTTTCTTCTTTTTTTTAGCATGTCTGACAAACTATTGTCTTTTTACGTTTTTCAGACTGTACTTACTGAGGATGGAGCTGGACTCCGAAACGTTTTATGGATTTGACGATATGTAGTATTAAATAATGCTTAACCTACAAGCAGTGTTCCTCGTTTTTAAATTCCTAATGAACATTCGATTAAAGAAAATGATTTTACTCAATATTGAAAAATGTGTTTCGTCATAAAATTAGGTACAGTTTATTTTGGATGAATTTGGGATAATTTTAAATAGAAGAATCAACAAGTAGACTATAGACAGGAAAAAATTACCACTAAATAAATTTCTTGCGAACAATTTTCCTTAAGAATTCTTTTAGAATGAAAAAAATACCCATAGAAGCATATTGAATGATTGAAATAGGGCTGTATAAAATGCGTTTCGGCAACAACTGTTCTAAAAGTAATATGGTCTAAAACGCTCATGTAGACAAAAATGAGTGGGGTTATTTTCATTTTTTTCTGGATGGGATAAAAAGAAAACAATCAAAAATTTATTACATCATAGCACGAGTGCAGACGATATTGCTTATCCCTTAAACGCCCAAGTGGACTGTACGGTCCCCTTCAAAAATAGTCTCAATACATTGTATTTCTCGTAAAATTAGTTCCCTAAAGTGTTTTTTGGACAGCACTGTCGAGTGGCAGTTCCTTCCTCATCCTGAACTCGATGAATATCTGATGCCGGTGTCAGTTTAATGATGGTGGTTGTGATAACGGTAACATGAGTACAAAATGTGGACGTTGAAGGGTTAAAATTTAGAAAGTTCTAAATAGCAGACTCTATGACCATAGACATGAGACCATTACAAGCAGACAAACTTCTCAAGAATTCGCTTTCTCAAGATAAATTTCTCACTCATTCCTTCAGAACGAAACGAATTTAAAATTATTTGAATGAATTATAATCAAGCGTACTAGCGTATCAAGGTAGGATGCCCTAGAAGTCACTGAACTTATTCGGGCCCACAGGTAGCTTTACTCAAATTTGACCATTGTACTAGACTCAAGAAACATTTTATCTCTGTATCACCTGTGGTAAATAAATTGTTTAAATTGTTTACTGAGTGCACAGGCCGAGATTCCCTTCGCTTGTATTTTATTTATAAATTGAAGTTTTCTTGAGAAACCAAAGATCAAAATTCAGTCCGAAGACCATTTTGTAGCCCCGTTGTTTGTGAAAAAATATTACCTTGGAATAAATCATTGGATACTTTGTGTGCAAATAATTAATTAAACCTAAAACTCATAACTTTTCCTGTATCTATACTACTGAAAATATGTTCCCTAAGAGCCCAGCTGAGAGCAGTGTAGGATTGGCAAGTGTGCCCTAACATTTTTCCCCCTGAAATTCTGCCTCAAAATTGAGCTGAGCTTTGGCGCTGCTCTAATTGCGCCCCGGGTGACGAAAGAAAAATGTGCCCCTAATCTTGCTGGATCAACACTGAAGCGAAATTTGCTGTTCTCTTGCCACGACGATGCTCAAAATGAGCATACTGTGATGAACAAGTGTGTCTTGGTCTTGCCCAAGATAAATTATGTGACGCTCACTGACTTTCGCAATGCATTCTCCAGAAGCGCATCGACCTCACTCGAAGAAACATTTCCTTACTCTAAAGCGTAAAGAATGCAAAATATATCAGGGAACTACAGTAATGATTTGAACGTTGAAGCTAAAGATCGAGGAACATTACCAATTTTGGATAACATTACCAACAACATAACCAGAAAATTGATGGATACATTTCATCTTCAAAAAATTCAGGATGGGCCAGTGATAGGCCACGAGAACAGTTTATTAACATAACAATTTAAACTTGGCTGGTTCTCGAGCTGTCATTCCAGCCGGTCTGAGGGTTCCGCTTTGAAAGTTGCAAGCATTTTGAAAGTTGCATTCATTAAATGGATCATGCCCTCATTTAGCTTCAATTAACTATTGATGAAAATTGTGTTTGTCAGGTCGAGCATCGCCATTATGAACTAACCCTCCATGGGGGCCGGTGGCACACTTAACAGGCAGGGTGTTGAGAACGTGACAGACACAGACCAACGAACCAAGAAACAAATGTGTATAAGTGTAGATACCTAATCTATTGTAATAACATAGGAGAAATAATACTAAAAAAATACATACATTCATTTGCACATTTATTTATTCCTGAGACACCTGGCGTTTTATTACATATGCAATTATTTGTTTGGTGTCCGCTTCCTGAGTCTCTCCGCGACGCTCATAAGGACGCTTAATAACCGTATCTGTGATACGAGTTTCACCAGTGCACATGTACAAGAATATTTTAAACGTGGGTACTATTGGGATGGATGTATTTTTTTGTCATCCATATTCGGAAGATTTATTTAAGAAAAATATTGATTCCCGTCAGTTTTGACGGGCGTGTTCACTACACAGTGTTTAATTCACGTTCGTAGTAATTAGTTCGACTCACAATGAAACAAAGTTAAAATCGACCTAGAAATGGTTTTAGCCCGGTCTACCAATCTATCTACATTCTAGCGGTACCCCAAAAACTTGTAAGATTTATTGGATGTTTTTAAGACTTCGCCCTGTGTTCTCAGTATTAGGACAAAATTCAGCACCCCACACACAGGTATAACATAGAGCAAAATTTAGTTCTTTCTCAGTAGTAACAACGGGAACTTTGTCGACGCAGTCTACAAGCTATAAAATTTAAATAGCACCCCTATAGCACACCTACACGAAGAAGCCCTTGTCCTCCCCCTCCTTGACCACATGAACACGCTAGGGACAAACTTCTACACCTCCACACAAGACCCTGCCCACCCGCTACACTACATGCAACAACCCCGGCCAACCCAACGAACATTACACACCACCCCGGCCACACACCTCAGAACACTATATGACTCCCTCCCTCCCTGCCCCCCTGACACCTCACTACGCACACACATACACACACAGTTCACCTCACGCGCCCTCGCTGCCCTACCCCCTAACTCCCTCCTCGGAGTGAGACCCCCCCCCCGTCCCCTCGACGGAGCGATCCCTCCCCCGGCAGGATCGAGTCCACCTGGCGCGGCTGCGGTGCGGGCACCACACTTCACTCCCCTCATACATGCACAGAATAGGACTTGCGGAGGACGACAGCTGCGTCTGGTGCCACGCCAACGTGGGCGATCTTCCGCATGTCCTCCTACACTGTCCCGCCCTACACGCACACCGACACACACACCAGATACATGCACTGGGGCACCTCTGGACTCGCCCCGCGGACGTCGTGAGGTTTCTGCACGACGCGGGCGTCTTCCAGAGGCCCATATAACCACACCCCTCTTCGCCTCGAGCCGGGCCCGGTCTGGGGCGGCCCTGGCCGCGGCGGACCCCTTCGAGCGGCCGTCGGGGCAAAACAACAACAACAACAAGCTATAAACGGTCTTTTGAAAATATCTATTTTAAGAGAAAGATTGCCTAATGTCTCTGCTGCAAGTAATTCATTTCATACTGTCTCTGCTGCAGGTAATTCATTCCCCACTGTCTCTGCTGCAGGTAATTCATTCCCCACTGTCTCAGCTGCAAGTAATCCATTCCCCACTGTCTCTGCTGCAGGTAATTCATTCCCCACTGTCTCAGCTGCAAGTAATCCATTCCCCACTGTCTCTGCTGCAAGTAATTCATTTTCCACTGTCTCTGTTGTCAGTTATTTAATATCCCATGGACTCTCTTGCAAGTAATTCATTTCCCACTGTCTCTGTCGCCAGTGATTTAATATCCCATGGACTCTGCTGCATGTAATTCATTTCCCACTGTCTCTGTTGTCAGTTATTTGATATCCCATGGACTCTGCTGCAAGTAATTCATTTCCCACTGTCTTTTTTTTCAGTTATTTAATATCCCATGGACTCTCTTGCAAGTAATTCATTTCCCACTGTCTCTTCTGTCAGTTATTTAATATCCCATGGACTCTGCTGCAAGTAATTCATTTCCCACTGTCTTTGTTTTCAGTTATTTAATATCCCATGGACTCTCTTGCAAGTAATTCATTTCCCACTGTCTCTTCTGTCAGTTATTTAATATCCCATGGACTCTCTCGCAAGTAATTCATAATTTAAACAAAAAAATCGTTTACGATCCGAGCTTCCACTGATCCTGGCTTCAAATGGTTTTTCTCACTTCTTTAAGCAACGTTACGAACAAAAACACAGGTTTTAAATAGGACTTGTGACTCTGTAGTTCATACATAGATGAGATTTATTTTAAATAAACCAACATACACGCTACGTCTTACCCTGTACACATGTAAATGTTTTTTAATCATAGAGAGTACTTTTTCCGCTATGAACAAACACAGACACTTCTTACCACCCTTAATATAACCGTACTTTCTCATAGATAATATTTACTATACAACAAACGAAAGTACGTGTTTCATCTCACCATGTTCATAATCGTACTCTTTCATAGATATTATTTACATCTATAAACTTTAACTATAAACAAACACGTCGTGAAGGTATAATGACAAAAAATATGCGTGACAACTATAGCAGGGATAGAAAATAGAATAGAAGGAAAGATTTTTAATGGCACTAGCGTTTAGGGAACGCTAAGAAGATCGATAGGTTCATGAAGTCATAATTATAGACCGGAGGGATGGAGACTAAACCGGTTTGGCATCATCTCGAGTAGCGCTCCCCCGGTGCCTGAATTGCCACGACTACTGTCGAAGGAGAGACTGATCAGCAGTTGAATTACGTTGAGAAGGGCACAAGGCCACAACAAGAGAATTACGTTGAGAAGGGCCCAAGGCCACAACAAGAGAATTACGTTGAGAAGGGCACAAGGCCACACAAGAGAATTACGTTGAGAAGGGCACAAGGCCACAACAAGAGAATTACGTTGAGAAGGGCACAAGGCCACAACAAGAGAATTACGTTGAGAAGGGCACAAGGCCACAACAAGAGAATTACGTTGAGAAGGGCACAAGGCCACAACAAGAGAATTACGTTGAGAAGGGCACAAGGCCACAACAAGAGAATTACGTTGAGAAGGGCACAAGGCCACAACAAGAGAATTACGTTGAGAGGGGCACAAGGCCTCAATTAGAAAATTGGGTAAATGAATTAAGGCCACAGTTAGAGAATTAGTTCAAAGTTACATCTCTCATGATTTATTTAAGGATGCGCTAGGCAGGCCAATGAATTATTACAACACACCACTCCGCGACGCTACTCATGGACGGTGTCTCACCATTGCTAACAGTCGAGCTCGTGCGCTGTCCACCCGACGAGGCCACGGGCGCACCGGAAGTCGGTGCAGAGGTCTCACTCCATCTTCCCCGCAGAGAATCCCGTGACGTCCGACATCCTCGATAGATATATAGTCGTGAAGGTCTGGCTCCCAAGTTCCAGATCTTGAGGTAGGAGATGAAGCGGCAGCGGAACTTTACGCAGACAGAGGCGGCAGCGGTAGATGCACAGACTATGATTGGAGAGGACTTGAGTAAAGGGGCCATCCGGATTTTTGAACTTTTTTCGTCCGATTCGTTTGAAAATTGGCCAGTATATGTATTTTTTGAAAGTAAACCTTTTTTACTCGTGTCACTTTTTCGATTTAGGCCTTATTTTTTTACGAAAAATTCGTTTTTTTGTGCATATTTACGTACCATTCAAATCCTATCAGGGCATTGAGTTTTGATGCTAGAACGAAACCAAAGACACTTTTAGAATCCTTGAAACATTTCTAACAAAAGTACGTTAAGCTTTTTTCAAAATTCTAATTTTTTCAATTTTTTCCAAATTTCTAAACCCTTCAAAAATTTTTTGGGTTTAGAACAATATATTTTTTCGAAAGATTTGAATTTGAAAAAAAAGCGAATGTACTTTTGTTAGAAATGTTTCAATGATTCTAAAACTGTCTTTGGTTTTGTTCTAGCATCAAAACTCAATGCCCTGATACGATTTGAATGGTAAAAACGGTAATTTTTCACTAGAGCCCAAAAACAAAGTATGTCCATTAAATTGGAATATCATGAAAATTTTAGTACATGAATGCAGTTTCCATGATTTATTTCTATGTATGAATTATGAGCAACGTTTTCCTCTTGAATTTCAATGAAACACAAGAAATATAGTGCATAAAATTATATAGAAATATTACAGTTCATTTGAGTACTCAGTCATATTGAGTTCTCACCGACTTTTTTCGTTCGATTCGTTTAAAAATTAGTCAGTATATGCATTTTTTGAAAGTAAAGCTTTTTTACTCAGTTTATTTTTTCGATTCAGGCCTTATTTTTTTATTATTTTTCGAAAAATTCGTGTTTTGGTACATTTTTCGTACATTTCAAACCGTATCAACTCTCAGAGTTTTGATGCTAGAACGAAACCAAAGACAGTTTTAGAATCCTTGAACCATTTCTAACAAACTAGAATAGTCTTTTAATCCAATTCAATTTTTTTCAAAATTTTTTTCAATTTTTGAAAAACAAGAATAATTTTTTGAGTTTAGAGCAATATATTTTTTCCAACAATTTGAATTTGAAAAAAAACACAATATTCGTTTGTTAGAAATATTCCAAGGATTCTAAAACTGTCTTTGGTTTTGTTCTAGCAACAAAACTCAATGAGTTGATACGGCTTGAATAGTTAAAATGCTAATTTTTCACTAGAGCCCCTTTGGAACCCCCGGGGGGGTCCCCTTTGGACCCCCCGTTGGGGGTTTCTAGCGTCCGTAGCGCCATAAAATTTCATGGCACGATAACCCAACCCCTAAGGATCCTTTTTCAACAAAAAAAATTGGGTACAAAAATGATGTTTATCGGTCCCCTTTGGACCCCCCGTGGGGGGGTTTCTAGCGTCTGTAGCGCCATAAAATTTCATGGCACAATAACCCACCCCCTAAGGATCCTTTTTCAACAAAAACACGCATTTCCATTCGGGGACCCAATTTGGCCCGGGATGGCCCCCTTAAATCCTTCGCAGTTAAACACGGTGACACAAAAACCAGGGCGCCGCCGCCCTGACAAGAAATAGGTCTGTCTCGTCCACACACCGAATAGGAAAGAGCTGATGTGGCAACGCGAACCAGCCTGAGGAAACTGCTCGTGTTGCCATCTGGTTGAAGTCCTGCGATGGCTTCAGAGGAAAAATTAGAGCACCGACCACAAGCAAAATTGAGAATGGTGTATGAGAACAGTAGCCAGCAAATAAAAGATTAATGTAACTTGTTTATCAATAAAATATGTAATGTAACGTTTTGTTTATATAACATTTCACCCTGAATATAACCGTACTCCATCCATAGATAATATTTATAATACAATAAACAAACATGCGCACAACATCGCACCCTGTACATAATCGTACTCCTTCATCCATAGATAATATTTATAATACAATAAACTGACACACCCACAATATCTCACCCTGTACATAATCGTACCCCCTCCCATACAGCCACACGTATTCAGTAGTAGCTCCAACTTTATATTTATGCGTTCGATGAAATTTGGCCTCCTTTTATTGGGTCTCGCTTAGTTTCAATGTCATTCTTCAATGACTCATTGAAGTGCTTTGAATGCAAATCAGTGACTCTTCAAACTGTCTGTACCTCGTGTAAGTAAGATGTCGACCCTATACGACTGCAAGAAAGGCTCAAATTTCCCTTGATGAACTCCAAATAACAAGCTTAAAATAAACGCGATATACTCTATTTAATTCCAGATTGTAAATACACTAGCGCCAGCGTAACTTATAAATGCATGCTTTCTTTGCAGTTCACACTAGTTGAGCTCTCCGATTTGACCTCTCGTAATCTCACTGAGCCAGTAATCTGTATTCTTGTATTCTCATGAAGTATTCTGAGTATGTATTCTCATGTAAGCTATTCGGATTCTACGGTAATAAATGCCAGAGACTTCATCATTCAGCTTCTTTAATGATAATCAAATCCCCGCAACAACTGATGTACAACTCAATTAGTACGACCCAAGTCTACAGAAACAGTTCCAGTGTGTTTTGTTCACGACTTCCGGATGGCGTTTTGCCGTTATTTCCATTGAATCTTCAAAATTTGTTTGATTTAAGTATCCACGGTTCCACGGCTGAATAATGATAGAAATTTGGCAGATATGAGCAGAATGAATGGCTTGAATGGTTTGCATTGTGCAGATCCCGCAATGATGTTGAACCTTTTCGTGTCATTAGTGTGAATGAGTGAATAAATTGAACAGTGTTGATGAATTCAAAGAAATAGCTTAATTAGTTTACAATTACACCCTACGCGCAACGATATTGAAGTTTTTTTGACCGGTGTTTCTTAAGGAAATGAGCATTTGTTTAAACTTCCCGTTTACCATGATAGTTATTATTCGCTGAACATTATTCAGTTTTGTGTGAGTTCATTTTCACTGGAAACTCGTGCTGTATATAATTTCAAATTAAAATGGTTCAAAATCAATTTAAAATTGCTGACGTTATTAACGCATTCTCCGAAAACATTGTCGTCGCTCAGAACTGAGCAATATTTCACTGAGTGTGCAAATTAAAATTAAAGAAATACAAACCGCTGTGGCTCAATTTGAAACTATATAAATGAATATTACTGGAGTGCAAACTTCAATCATTGAAGTTTAATTTACAATTACAAAACAGCTTATTTGAGTTAATGAAATCCATGTTCAATATCAATAGCGTAAATTAAAATAACAGTTAGAATTTCATGAAAATTAACTGAACACAAAATACATTTTTGGAATTCCATTTTAGATCGTTTCATATTTTCGTCGCTTTTCTGTCAACATATTCTCGCAAGGATATATGTTGAATACGTTGTCAACATATTCTCGCTTTCCTGTCAACATATTCACATTTTCAGTTCATATTTTACGCCATCCTTTGACAAAATAATTTTCTCTCCTCATATGTTCGCCTCATTACGTTCTCAAATTTCCTCTCTGCGAACATGTTTTCTCTTTTCCATATTTTCATCTCTTCTCTCTGGCAACATATTATCGACTCTTTATATTTCTGGCCCACATCTTCGTCCATTGCGCCCGCTTCCCCCTGGCGTTCTCGCGTTACGCCTCTTTTGGTCATTTTCTCATTCACAGCTCTCAAGCAGCATCTTAATACAAACATTGTCCCTTGAATTTATCATCGCATTCATGAATGCCAAGACTATTTGTGACTGCCACGAGTTTTTATGAATATCTTGAGAATCATCCAACGCCATGGGTACATGCAAATGCTAATCATGGCTTGCAACAAATGTCTGAGTGAATGGCATGAAACAAATATGTGAGTGAATGACATGAAACAAATGTGTGCGTGAATGGCATGAAACAAATATGTGAGTGAATGACATGAAACAAATGTGTGAGTGAATGACATGAAACAAATATGTGAGTGAATGACATTAAACAAATGTGTGAGTGAATGGCATGAAACAAATGTGTGCGTGAATGGCATGAAACAAATATGTGAGTGAATGACATGAAACAAATGTGTGAGTGAATGACATGAAACAAATGTGTGCGTGAATGGCATGAAACAAATATGTGAGTGAATGACACGAAACAAATGTGTGAGTGAATGGCATGAAACAAATGTGTGCGTGAATGGCATGAAACAAATGTGTGAGTGAATGGCATGAAACAAATATGTGAGTGAATGACATGAAACAAATGTGTGAGTGAATGGCATGAAACAAATGTGTGCGTGAATGGCATGAAACAAATATGTGAGTGAATGACATGAAACAAATGTGTGAGTGAATGACATGAAACAAATGTGTGCGTGAATGGCATGAAACAAATATGTGAGTGAATGACATGAAACAAATGTGTGAGTGAATGGCATGAAACAAATGTGTGCGTGAATGGCATGAAACAAATGTGTGAGTGAATGGCATGAAACAAATATGTGAGTGAATGACATGAAACAAATGTGTGCGTGGATAGCATGAAACAAATGTGTGAGTGAATGGCATGAAACAAATATGTGAGTGAATGACATGAAACAAATGTGTGCGTGAATGGCATGAAACAAATATGTGAGTGAATGACATGAAACAAATATGTGCGTGGATAGCATGAAACAAATGTGTGAGTGAATGGCATGAAACAAATGTGTGCGTGAATGGCATGAAACAAATATGTGAGTGAATGACATGAAACAAATGTGTGCGTGGATAGCATGAAACAAATGTGTGAGTGAATGGCATGAAACAAATGTGTGCGTGAATGGCATGAAACAAATATGTGAGTGAATGACATGAAACAAATGTGTGAGTGAATGACATGAAACAAATGAGTGAGTGAATGGCATGAAACAAATGTGTGAGTGAATGACATGAAACAAATGTGTGAGTGAATGGCATGAAACAAATGTGTGAGTGAATGGCATGAAACAAATGTGTGAGTGAATGGCATGAAAAAAATATGTGAGTGAATGACATGAAACAAATGTGTGAGGAATGACATGAAACAAATGTGTGAGTGAATGGCATGAAACAAATGTGTGAGTGAATGGCATGAAACAAATGTCTGAGTGAATGGCATGAAAAAAATGTCTGAGTGAATGGCATGAAACAAATGTGTGAGGAATGACATGAAACAAATGCGTGAGTGAATGGCATGAAACAAATGTCTGAGTGAATGGCATGAAACAAATGTGTGAGTGAATGGCATGAAACAAATGTCTGAGTGAATGGCATGAAACAAATGTCTGAGTGAATGGCATGAAACAAATGTCTGAGTGAATGGCATGAAACAAATGTGTGAGGAATGACATGAAACAAATGCGTGAGTGAATGGCATGAAACAAATGTCTGAGTGAATGGCATGAAACAAATGTGTGAGTGAATGGCATGAAACAAATGTGTGAGTGAATGGCATGAAACAAATGTTTGAGTGAATGGCATGAAACAAATGTGTGAGTGAATGGCATGAAACAAATGTCTGAGTGAATGGCATGAAACAAATGTCTGAGTGAATGAAATGAAACAAATGTGTGAGGAATGACATGAAACAAATGCGTGAGTGAATGGCATGAAACAAATGTGTGAGTGAATGACATGAAACAAATGTGTGAGTGAATGGCATGAAACAAATGTGTGAGTGAATGGCATGAAACAAATGTCTGAGTGAATGGCATGAAACAAATGTGTGAGTGAATGGCATGAAACAAATGCGTGAGTGAATGGCATGAAACAAATGTCTGAGTGAATGGCATGAAACAAATGTCTGAGTGAATGGCATGAAACAAATGCGTGAGTGAATGGCATGAAACAAATGTCTGAGTGAATGGCATGAAACAAATGCGTGAGTGAATGGCATGAAACAAATGCGTGAGTGAATGGCATGAAACAAATGCGTGAGTGAATGGCATGAAACAAATGTGTGAGTGAATGACATGAAACAAATGCGTGAGTGAATGGCATGAAACAAATGTGTGAGTGAATGGCATGAAACAAATGCGTGAGTGAATGGCATGAAACAAATGCGTGAGTGAATGGCATGAAACAAATGTCTGAGTGAATGGCATGAAACAAATGCGTGAGTGAATGGCATGAAACAAATGTCTGAGTGAATGGCATGAAACAAATGCGTGAGTGAATGGCATGAAACAAATGTGTGAGTGAATGGCATGAAACAAATGTGTGAGTGAATGGCATGAAACAAATGTGTGAGTGAATGGCATGAAACAAATGTGTGAGTGAATGGCATGAAACAAATGTGTGAGTGAATGGCATGAAACAAATGTGTGAGTGAATGGCATGAAACAAATGTGTGAGTGAATGGCATGAAACAAATGTCTGAGTGAATGGCATGAAACAAATGTCTGAGTGAATGGCATGAAACAAATGTGTGAGTGAATGGCATGAAACAAATGCGTGAGTGAATGGCATGAAACAAATGTGTGAGTGAATGGCATGAAACAAATGTGTGAGTGAATGGCATGAAACAAATGCGTGAGTGAATGGCATGAAACAAATGTGTGAGTGAATGGCATGAAACAAATGCGTGAGTGAATGGCATGAAACAAATGTGTGAGTGAATGGCATGAAACAAATGTGTGAGTGAATGGCATGAAACAAATGCGTGAGTGAATGGCATGAAACAAATGTGTGAGTGAATGGCATGAAACAAATGTCTGAGTGAATGGCATGAAACAAATGTGTGAGTGAATGGCATGAAACAAATGTCTGAGTGAATGGCATGAAACAAATGTCTGAGTGAATGGCATGAAACAAATGTGTGAGTGAATGGCATGAAACAAATGTGTGAGTGAATGGCATGAAACAAATGTCTGAGTGAATGGCATGAAACAAATGTCTGAGTGAATGGCATGAAACAAATGTGTGAGTGAATGGCATGAAACAAATGCGTGAGTGAATGGCATGAAACAAATGCGTGAGTGAATGGCATGAAACAAATGTGTGAGTGAATGGCATGAAACAAATGTGTGAGTGAATGGCATGAAACAAATGCGTGAGTGAATGGCATGAAACAAATGTGTGAGTGAATGGCATGAAACAAATGCATGAGTGAATGGCATGAAACAAATGTGTGAGTGAATGGCATGAAACAAATGTGTGAGTGAATGGCATGAAACAAATGTGTGAGTGAATGGCATGAAACAAATGTGTGAGTGAATGGCATGAAACAAATGTGTGAGTGAATGGCATGAAACAAATGCGTGAGTGAATGGCATGAAACAAATGTCTGAGTGAATGGCATGAAACAAATGCGTGAGTGAATGGCATGAAACAAATGTGTGAGTGAATGGCATGAAACAAATGCGTGAGTGAATGGCATGAAACAAATGTGTGAGTGAATGGCATGAAACAAATGCGTGAGTGAATGGCATGAAACAAATGTGTGAGTGAATGGCATGAAACAAATGCGTGAGTGAATGGCATGAAACAAATGTGTGAGTGAATGGCATGAAACAAATGTGTGAGTGAATGGCATGAAACAAATGTGTGAGTGAATGGCATGAAACAAATGTGTGAGTGAATGGCATGAAACAAATGTGTGAGTGAATGGCATGAAACAAATGTGTGAGTGAATGGCATGAAACAAATGTGTGAGTGAATGGCATGAAACAAATGTCTGAGTGAATGGCATGAAACAAATATGTGAGTGAATGGCATGAAACAAATGTGTGAGTGAATGGCATGAAACAAATGCGTGAGTGAATGGCATGAAACAAATGTGTGAGTGAATGGCATGAAACAAATGTGTGAGTGAATGGCATGAAACAAATGTGTGAGTGAATGACATGAAACAAATGTGTGAGTGAATGGCATGAAACAAATGCGTGAGTGAATGGCATGAAACAAATGTGTGAGTGAATGGCATGAAACAAATGTGTGAGTGAATGGCATGAAACAAATGTGTGAGTGAATGACATGAAACAAATGTGTGAGTGAATGGCATGAAACAAATGCGTGAGTGAATGGCATGAAACAAATGTCTGAGTGAATGGCATGAAACAAATATGTGAGTGAATGACATGAAACAAATGTGTGAGTGAATGGCATGAAACAAATGCGTGAGTGAATGGCATGAAACAAATGTGTGAGTGAATGGCATGAAACAAATGTGTGAGTGAATGGCATGAAACAAATGTGTGAGTGAATGACATGAAACAAATGTGTGCGTGAATGGCATGAAACAAATGTGTGAGTGAATAGCATGAAACAAATGTGTGAGTGAATGGCATGAAACAGATTCTAATGAGTAATTTCTAATGACCCAATTCTAATGAGTAATTTCTCGTGACTTACACCGAGGTTCGTATTGAATATGCCTAGGGGCATTATTTGAATGTGAAGTACGGAAGAACTTTCTTTAATTTTTTCCCGAGCATCTAATGAATTCGACACTTTGATTGCGACTGCTGTCTTCATTGAACAAAAACTTCTGGGGTGGTTTTCCGTCAACAGTACATGACGTAGAACATAAAAAATTCACAGCATTATTCGAAGAGCTTTACAAGAGAAGTTCTATTAGGATTCATCAAATTTACGGGTGTGAATGCCGAAATTGTCTCTATCATTTACCTCACGACTGAATTTTTATGTCAATCCTATTGATTTTGAATGATTTTCTGTGGTCATAAAGTCTCTTTTTTATCTGCTCAAATGTTGGAGAAAGTATTTGCTACCATGATAAAGTCGTATCCCTGCACAGTGAATAACTGGGGTTCAAGAAAAAAAGCTGAGCCCACATTAAATGTCTTGGAAGAAATGGCTGGGAATATTATCTAGTATAATGAAAATGAAACATTTCCATAAGTTGAACATGTGTGCAAAGCAGAGATACCCCTGTTTTCTGCATTTCTTTTATCCCTGATAATTGAATTAATATTTTACTAAAGTTTAAGTGACATTATAATTCATGATAACCAAAAGGTATTAAATTTTAATCACTTTTTGAACGTCTCAAATGGATGCTTTTATAAATTGCAGAGAATTATTTAAGAAAAAAGTCAATTTTGTTCACTCGTTTAAAATAATCGAGCTAGATTGTACCCTGTCGTTCAAAAAATCATCGATGTTTAACTGAAATTCCTTTTATACGTAAATTTATTCTGCCTGGTTGGAGCATGATTCAGAGAATATAACACTCGGGTTCGAAAATGAACGGCTGTTTGATTTAGCACGTTTCCTGCAATGGGACCTACCGGTTGTCACTGAGTGGATTTTCATAATGCTGCTGACTGACCTGCAGTCAGAAACTTAACTTTCATAAATAGTTAATGAAAACTTAATGATGATATGATATTTTTTATGTGTGTTTTTCAAAATTAATCTCTAAAATTAACTCAAATTGAGTTGAATATTGAGCTTCAGCTTGACCCGTCGCAGTTACCGTGTTGATTCCTCACACTCGCCGACTCCGTAACCTGCCCGGAATCCAAGGTGGTGCTGAGAATGACTACCTCAAATTCTCTACGTCCAAATTGGACTTGACGCTGCCCCTAAATGTGCAGTATTGGACGACTTTCATACCAATTAACCTTGTTTCAACTCGCTATTCCAAACAACACGGAGATGGTTTCCGGACAATTTGCGTTGTCGCAACTGTGCAGCTGGCAGTTTAGGAAGGACAAGTCGACGACACTTAAGTCAACATAGGATCCCTAACGCTGCGAGCAGTGACGTTAGGTAGACTGGAGTTGGGTGCTGCTATAGGGTGAGGTATATCGAACTATAGCATGAGATCTACCTCTAGCTAGAACTATAGCGTGAGGGGTGATGCTATAGCGTGAGGTCTACCACACTATAGCATGAGATCTACCTCTAGCTAGTACTATAGCGTGAGGAGTGCTGCTATAGCGTGAGGTCTACCACACTATAGAATGAGATCTACCTCTAGCTAGTACTATAGCGTGAGGGGTGCTGCTATAGCGTGAGGTCTACCACACTATAGCATGAGATCTACCTCTTGCTAGAACTATGGCGTGAGGGGTGCTGCTATAGCGTGAGGTCTACCACACTATAGAATGAGATCTACCTCTAGCTAGTACTATAGCGTGAGGGGTGCTGCTATAGCGTGAGGTCTAGCACACTATAGCATGAGAGCTACCTCTAGCTAGTACTATAGCGTGAGGGGTGCTGCTATAGCGTGAGGTCTACCACACTATAGCATGAGATCTACCTCTAGCTAGTACTATAGCGTGAGGGGTGCGGCTATAGCGTGAGGTCTACCACATTATAGCATGAGATCTACCTCTAGCTAGTACTATAGCGTGAGGGGTGCTGCTATAGCGTGAGGTCTACCACACTATAGCGTGAGGTCTACCACACTATAGCATGAGATCTACCTCTAGCTAGTACTATAGCATGAGGGGTGTTGCTATAGCGTGAGGTCTACCACACTATAGCATGAGATCTACCTCTAGCTAGTACTATAGCGTGAGGGGTGCTGCTATAGCGTGAGGTCTACCACACTATAGCATGAGATCTACCTCTAGCTAGTACTATAGCGTGAGGTTTACCACATTATAGCATGAGATCTACCTTTAGCTAGTACTATAGCGTGAGGGGTGCTGCTATAGCGTGAGGTCTACCACACTATAGCATGAGATCTACCTCTAGCTAGTACTATAGCGTGAGGGGTGCTGCTATAGCGTGAGGTCTACCACACTATAGCATGAGATCTACCTCTAGCTAGTACTATAGCGTGAGGTTTACCACATTATAGCATGAGATCTACCTTTAGCTAGTACTATAGCGTGAGGGGTGCTGCTATAGCGTGAGGTCTACCACACTATAGCATGAGATCTACCTCTAGCTAGTACTATAGCGTGAGGGGTGCTGCTATAGCGTGAGGTCTACCACACTATAGCATGAGATCTACCTCTAGCTAGTACTATAGCGTGAGGGGTGCTGCTATAGCGTGAGATCTACCACACTATAGCATGAGATCTACCTCTAGCTAGTACTATAGCGTGAGGGGTGCTGCTATAGCGTGAGGTCTACCACACTATAGCATGAGATCTACCTCTAGCTAGTACTATAGCGTGAGGTCTACCACACTATAGCATGAGATCTACCTCTAGCTAGTACTATAGCGTGAGGGGTGCTGCTATAGCGTGAGGTCTACCACACTATAGCATGAGATCTACCTCTAGCTAGTACTATAGCGTGAGGTCTACCACACTATAGCATGAGATCTACCTCTAGCTAGTACTATAGCGTGAGGGGTGCTGCTATAGCGTGAGGTCTACCACACTATAGCATGAGATCTACCTCTAGCTAGTACTATAGCGTGAGGTCTACCACATTATAGCATGAGATCTACCTCTAGCTAGTACTATAGCGTGAGGGGTGCTGCTATAGCGTGAGGTCTACCACACTATAGCATGAGATCTACCTCTAGCTAGTACTATAGCGTGAGGGGTGCTGCTATAGCGTGAGGTCTACCACACTATAGCATGAGATCTACCTCTAGCTAGAACTATGGCGTGAGGGGTGCTGCTATAGCGTGAGGTCTACCACACTATAGCATGAGAGCTACATCTAGCTAGTACTATAGCGTGAGGGGTGCTGCTATAGCGTGAGGTCTAGCACACTATAGCATGAGAGCTACTTCTAGCTAGTACTATAGCGTGAGGGCTGCTGCTATAGCGTGAGGTCTACCACACTATAGCATGAGATCTACCTCTAGCAAGTACTACAACGTGAGGTTAGGTTAGGTTAATAATTGATATTACTTATTTCAATATATTTAATTTAGCGATTAACACTTAATGAAAACATCTCAAACTGTACTTGGGTAGGCGATACATGGCGGTAGACTCACGTTACAAGCAGCGCCGGTAAGTAGACGGGAGTTAACAACTTGCAGACGACGTCGTCACAAACGCCCCTTCGTAACCTAATGATGAACTACGCCATCAATAACTTTTGGTTTGGAATCATTTCTAGTCTAACTTTTTCACAGCCTGCATTCATGTTTTTCTCTGCCTCAGCGATTTAAGTGATTAAATCGCTTAGGCGGTAACAAACCTGCATGCAGGCAGCGAAAAAGTTAGACTGGATTCGCAAGTTTTGTTATGGTATCACTCGCTGAAAATTGCTTTCCTCATACCAGTTGTTCACCCCCACAAGTCGTCGGGATTTTTGCAGCCCCACTTTGTGATGCTGAAAGACTGCTGCTATACCACGCCGAGGTCCGCCCTGGCCTTCGTTTTTCACGAGGCTGGAGCATTAAAATACGGCGTCAGAATGTAAAATCCGGCCACTTTAAGGGACTCAAATGACTTCCTTTTCTCCGAAAGCACTTCCTGGTCGGTAGCGATGAACGCTAGGGAGCACAGCTACAAGATGCTTTTCTGAATCTCAGGCAGTCGTGAATACCAGCCTTCGAGTGACTGGCTCTAGCCTGAGGTTTAATTTTATTCCCTACGGAAATGTTCACAAATAGCATCCACGGGAAACTGTACTCACAAAAAATAGTGCAGTGATATATATCAGAAGGAAATTCAGTAAAAAATATTTATAATATTTTATCTTAATTCACCATTTCAGGTAAATTAAATATAAATAAATCTAATATATTATGTAAGTATACCATTTAGATTTAGCTAACATTTGAGATTCGCACCAATGAGCGGTGCGAGGATAGATGCCATGAATAATTACTAATGTAGCTTAGAGCAAAATTAAATTGAGAATAAATCCGCTTCGCATGACCCTCCTTACTTTAGCTTATACTTAAATTAGTTTTCCTTACGGGTGCAAGTAAGTCAAACTTTCAGATCACGATTATTTTTCAATTATCTGGATCACACAGTCGCATAAGTACGAGAATATAAAATAGAAAGTGCACAAATCATCATGAACACTAGTTAACATTTCGAGTCGTGGTTATCTGTGAACAGCTATATGAACTTATCATATTAATAGGAGTTTAAGTTAATATTATTTGATTTTAATTTCACCCGCCATGAATGACCTATCATTTATTCGAATCATAAACGTTAACAAGCATTAAGGAAAAAGCATATTTTGAGCCAAGAAAATAGAACACAATCAACATTGAAATCAAAATTTATAACTGGATTTCAAGATCATTCGCCATGAATGAACTCTAATTTATTCGAATCATAAACATTAACAAACATAAAGGAAAAAAACACATTTTATGCCAAAAAGTAGCAGGCAATCCCTAAGCCCCACAGTTATCCTTACACAACTTCACATGGGGAGTGTAGTTTTATCAGTTGTTGGACAATACATGGCCTGACTGGGTCTCAATCTCTGAATTTTTCACTTTTATCACATTATTTTTTCGGGAGCGCGAAACAGCTCACTACATTGACAATACTCTCATACATTTTCACCCTCTTTCAAATTTATGATACGAAACAACAGAAAGTTGATTCAGTATTGCACAGTTTAAAGAATGTTGTTCACTCGAGATACAATATTCATTTCACCATATAGACAAGATAAAGATTTAATGCCGCGTTGTAAACAACGTCATAGCATTTAGCAATTATTGCTTGAGGGTCACTCGTTCTAAAACTTCTTTTATGGGTTAAACAAGGTCAGCCAAATGAAGCTCGTATATTTGCAAGCCCCGTAAAGTTCCTCGTAAAAAATTTAAAAAGTGACTTGTCAAAACTTCACGAGAACGCCTTAGAGCACGTCTCCTTTCCACGTTGTATGTACTGCTTAAGGTACATGGAATAAATTGAGGGCGAACTGTTATTACAGTTAAGGAAGAAGCTGTTCTTAAGGTACGTGGAATAAATTGAGGGCGAACTGTCATGACAGTTAAGGAAGAAGCTGTTCTTAAGGTACGTGGAATAAATTGAGGGCGAACTGTCATGACAGTTAAGGAAGAAGCTGGTCTTAAGGTACGTGGAATAAATTGAGGGCGAACTGTCATGACAGTTAAGGAAGAAGCTGTTCTTAAGGTACGTGGAATAAATTGAGGGCGAACTGTCATGACAGTTAAGGAAGAAGCTGTTCTTAAGGTACGTGGAATAAATTAACACATTCATTGCGGTACGACCCACCGGTGGGTCGTAGTTAGGTTTTTACTGCTGCAAAACGACCCATCGATTGGTAGTTTTGAAAAATTCTGACAGCTTTTCTGAATTAATGGTATTTAACAGGCCCAGTGAATGTTTGATATTTACAAATTTGCTTATCACTTCTGACTTTAAAATTAAGTTGAATATTGAACTTCAGTTTAACCCATCGCAACTAACGTGTTAAGGGAGAACTGTTATGACAGTTAAGGAAGAAGCTGTTCTTAAGGTACGTGGAATAAATTGAGGGCGAACTGTTGTGACAGTTAAGGAAGAAGCTGTTGTTTTAACAAGTTCACCTGGTTTCCGCGCTTGTTAACGGTTTGTTTGGTTAGGCTGTAAGTTGCAGAATTGAAAACAGACTTTACTGTTCTGATGCATTTTTATAATTCATGAGAAATATGAAACTACAATTGCACCATAACGTTGCATCTCGTGCGCTAACATTTACTTTTTTGAAAAGATCGCGAAACAGATGAAATGTCATTCACTTATACCGGTATTAGTTGAACAATTTGCCGAATGGTACATATACGGCCCGATGCGTGGGGAACGTGTTAAAATCAGAATAGAATATTGATAATAAAAAGAGAACAATGAATTGCCCAGATGATGAAGTAGAGATTGGTATTGGGTGATGAATATTGATAACCAAACACTCCAAAGAGAAAGCGACAAATTGGCAAGGCGATGATATAGGAATATTGGTATCGTGTTTTGTGAGTTCAAAATGGCGTTCGGTAACACAACAGTGAGGACAGTGACAAATTTGCAAGGTGACTAATTGGTAACAAGGTAAAAAATTGGCAAGAAAGTGACAAATTGGTAAGGTGAAAAATTGGTGACAAGTTGAAAAATTGGTGGCAAGTTGACAAATTGGCAAGAAAGTGACAAATTGGCAAGGTGACAAATTGGTGATAAGTTGACGAATTGGCAAGGTGACAAATTGGTGACAAGGTGACAAATTGGTGACAAGGTAACGAATTGGCAAGGTGACAAATTGGTGACAAGGTGACGAATTGGCAAGGTGACAAATTGGTGACAAGGTGACAAATTGGCAAGATGATGATATAGGAGTATTGGTATCGTGTTTTGTGAGTTCAAAATGGTGTTCGGTTACACAACAGCGAGGAAAGAAAACAACAAACTGGTAGGGTAGAATGACATAGGTGAACTATGTGTTTTAATTCTGAAGTAGGAGAAAGCTCTACATTATCCGGCAACTTAAATCCTGTCTGTAAATTTCCTTAAACTACACATGAAACTTTTAACAAATTTTGTTTCTTTACAAAGAACATAAAATTCGTCGATTATTCAATTATTTTTATTCAGATACACGTAGATTGCAGTCATTTCTTGATTATTTGCAGCGATACATTTTTCACTATACGCTGTGATTGCTCGTTCGCTGTGCACTGTGATTGCTCGTTCGCTGTGCACTGTGATTGCTTGTTCGCTGTGCACTGTGATTGCTTGTTCGCTGTGCGCTGTGATTGCTTGTTAGCTGTGCACTGTGATTGCTTGTTCGCTGTGCACTGTGATTTGTATTTTATCATGCGCAGTGATTGATTGTTTCCTAAACGCAGTGATTGCTTGTTTCCTAACCGCAGGTATTGCTTGTTTCCCAAAACAAGTGATTGCTTGTTTCCTAAACTCAGTGTTGCTTGTTTCCTAAACGCAGTGATTGCTTGTTTCCTAAACGCAAGGATTGCTTGTTTCCTAAATGCAAGGATTGCTTGTTTCCTAAATGCAAGGATTGCTTGTTTCCTAAATGCAAGGATTGCTTGTTTCCTAAATGCAAGGATTGCTTGTTTCCTAAATGCAAGGATTGCTTGTTTCCTAAATGCAAGGATTGCTTGTTTCCTAAATGCAAGGATTGCTTGTTTCCTAAATGCAAGGATTGCTTGTTTCCTAAATGCAAGGATTGCTTGTTTCCTAAATGCAAGGATTGCTTGTTTCCTAAAAGCAAGGATTGCTTCTTTACTAAACACAGCAATTGCTTGCTGACTATTCTCATCGGTTGATAGCTCGCTATTAAAAATGATTTAATGTTTGTAATTCGATCTGTCTGCGCTCTTTTCGCAGCGGCTATTTTCTATTCAGAGCGATTGCATACTTTTCTCATCAAGGCATCGTTGAAGCTCTGATCTGTAAGCACTATAGTTTTCAGCAATAAATAGCGAAAATTACATCTTCATTCAAATGTATTCAAGCATTACGGAAATGTCGAATCTCATATGTATGTGTATTTGCAAATACAACTAAAGTATATTGAACATTGTTTTGTTCGAAGCAAAAATTCGCGTTTCAATTCTGTTTCCCAGAAAGATTGACATTTTCCAATGAATTTCATTCACTATTTTGCCAAATTTCATTTCCTAGCCTTCTTAATCTCAATGAAGTGCTATCACGTGCGACAAAGCCTCTCGAATTTTCTGGCATGTTAAATTAAGTACAGCAATACAATATACACCAATATACACCTACACACACTCACGCACACACACACACATACAGAATAAGTGGTTTGGTCCCGCTGAGTCCTACTGACTGGCATTCAGCTGTTCAGTTTAACCAATGGTTACGAATATGTGCAATATGATAAAATCTTCACATGTATGTTGATTTTCTCGTTCATAATACAGTGTGTTAAACAGAAGAGCGTGAGCTATCTTATGCATGGTAGAAAAGAAAAGAAAAGAAAATAGCATAGGGTTCCACTTACCTTTAGTTTAACAAAACCAGTGGTCTTAACGCGCGAGAATCTTCGATTTTCAATTGGAAAAACTTAATTCTGATTTCGAAGGCCTTCACTAAAATTTCAAAACGGCCTGTTTTTCAAAAAAAATAAATAAGTCAAAGTTCATAAATTAGAATCATATTCCAATCACCTGAGCTAAATCAAAAAGTTTTTGGAGCGCTTTCTAAATCTATTTTAGAGGTCAAATCAATGAGCGATTGAAAACCCCGTTAGAAATAAAAATCACACAGTCTATCATAATTTAACTGCTAATGATAAACTTGATATGCCTAGTACAGGGATAAATGTTTTACATTACTCAATTGATGTTACGAAGTTTTTGCTCACTGAATAGAGGAATATTATCAATCACAAGCCAGACGAGAAGATTTCGAACGCAATACCTCAGAAGCTGATACTGCTCATACAATGTCTTTGATATTCTATTTTTTACATTGCATCGTATCAGTCATAATTGTAAGGCGCTTTCTTTTTTAACTATTGTGAATTTGGCTCTGTTTGACAGAAGTATTTGGGAAAAAAGCGCTTTCTTTTTTAACTATTGTGAATTTGGCTCTGTTTGACAGAAGTATTTAGCAAAAATAACGGCAACGGGATACTCTATTACTGGTTATACTTATACCATTAAATCGTACTGCTACTTTTTGTCAACTAAATATTGAATATAAAAGATAAGTTTGTAATGAACGAAGTTTTTTATACCTCCTCTGCAACCACCGACCTCTGCCAGGGTATCCTATCCTTTTTCAACAAAGCTCTCGCATATAATTTACACTTATACTCCTAATAAAGTCAAATTCATAATAGCTCGATGTAAACCTTTACCTGGCTTAATAATTTTCAAATTGATATGCTTATACAGATGTAGTAATACCTTGTTATGCTTACGAAGGGCAGTCCGTTTCATTTCTAGAGTAAACTCTTATAGCGTAAATAAATTTATATCGAGTATAATTCTTGAGTGAATTGTCCAATTCTTAATAGGAAAAACTTCATGTTGATTTTGAACTGATTGATTTTCGCTTTGAGAAACCCGATTTTAAATTTGATAAATTTGTTAAGAAGCTTTTTTAAGAAGCTTAAACTATATTTAAATTACATACACCTGCAAACGCAACGTCATAACTTTTTACTGCCATGGTAAGTTCGAACTTTTCAACGTTGAAATTCAGCGAAAATATTTTGAAAGAGTCACCTTAAATAGATTTCATGTTACTCCTAAAATTGTAATGCATAAAATCTTAATTTCCAGTATCTTTTTTTTTCAATGCTGTTACAGGAAATAACTCTACATAAAGTATGTGACCTTATATCCTGTCACGTTCCGGGCAACCACCGAGCTGTGCCATTGTTTCCTATCCCTTTTCCATCACATTTACAGCCCTCAACCAACACTTATGCTTTTTAAATAGATTGCAATTTGATAATTTGTTCGGAGAACATCACAATTTTCTCAATCCATGACCACTTTTCAAATTCTTTCCCTCCTACACAAGTGACCAGAAAAATATGAAGCCATACAAGACGCTTTGAAAACGACTTCTTCATGTTTCAAAAGCTCTATTATCGCCTTGATGCTATGTTTCCTATAGAACGTACGTGTTACGCATTTAATGATATAATGAAGCCATCATCTATGGATACAGGAAAATATTGAATGCGCATTTTAAACTATGCTTGTGTCCTAGCTGAACGTTCCATGAATTTTATACAACAAGTCCTGTGAAAATATTTTATATATTTGTTATAACGGGTTAACGAGACTTTTTCTCCGCCTAATATACGTTCATTCTCAATTGAAAATAACTGAAATATAAAATGTGCTCCACATGACTTTGGGTTCACTTATTAGAAATGGTTTAATTCAAGTGTTTTTCATGTGCAAGCCAGTAAAAAAAATTACATTCGGTCAAGAAAACGCTCCCGCGTGACCTCTATGTTGAGGAATTTTGTAAATCAACTTGAACAAATCGTGTGCTTCTACTGAGCCATCCGATTTGCTTTCATTACACTCCTCATAAAAATCGTGATTTTGCTCCTCCAGCCTTGAAAATATTATGTTGAATCAAAGTGAGGTCATTTTTTCCCGTTCTCAATCTGAATTCCGTATTCAATCGCAGTTTTAATATTTCTCCCTCAGATTTCAACAGTGCTGCCATATTGACTTTTTTGCAATATTTTCCAAATTTGTTCTTTTTACGTGTAAAAATTTGACTGAAGAACCGTTGTGCACCTTCACATTTCGCAGAGTTACAAAATGCTGAGTGATATTTTCGCTCAAAAATTATTGTTATAAATATCAGTTTCCTGCACGAAAATGGTGAGTCTAACAATTATGGAGTAGAACTTTCTTAGCAGCCTCTGAGCTGTAACTAAGAACTTGCAACTCGCTTCTTGCTGGTAGAGAAAAACTTCAAAGGAATTAGAAGACTCTAGTAATTAAGGAGTAGAATTTTCTTAGTAACTTCTGAGCTGGAACTAAGGAGTTACGACTCGCTCCTTGCTAGTACGGAAAAACGTGTCTAAGTCCACCCATCAACTTCTGCAAGTTACACACAGAGAATTATAAAAATATGCAATCACTCTATCACTGCCCATTGCTCGTGTAATTTGTTTTGATGGAAGCGTTTATTAACTTTGATATATGTCTAATAAGCTGAATCAAATGAAAAAGTATAAAATTTACGAAAATTTATTGTCGTATGGGAAAAACGGTCATGTACCTGAAACCAAAATTAAAAATGCTTGAGTAATTTTCAGTGAAAAGATGAATGCGTTTTTTAGGACAATTCTCATATTGCATACTTCTCGTCTTGCATAGCTGTTATTTTCTTCCCCATTCATCTACCGGGGTGAAAAAAAAATAATACTTGCCTCTTTTCAGCTCATTTAATCCGTATTGGAGTCAATAGTCTCAAATGTGATATCACACTATTTGACTTTGCCATTATCGGACCTGTCTACTAGTACACCAGATATGCAAATTTTTCCTCTCCGTGACTAACTCATTAAACAGCAGTCAATTAAAGATTATATTTATGACAATTGACCAGTTTCTTTATTTATTCGCAGTGGATATATTTGCCCGGAAACCAATGATTTGGAATATCCTCTCGAGACATGCTTTGTTTACCTTTTATCACACACAAGATCAATCGTTATTATGATCTCAGAAAATTTTATTTATTTATTTTGGTTGCTGCACTTAGGTTTATACAAGGAAGGCTTTCCCTGAAATAAATTTCACCATGCTAAACGTTTTTCCCGTGGAAATTAAGTCAAACGCATTTTTGAGAGAAGCCTGGATTCAAAGAACCCCCCAAAAACCAGTTTTTTCCCGAAGTATAGTATCACGAACCCAACACGTTCAGCTGCGTATAAAAGGTTAACATTGCTGACCCTCTTACGTGATGTCTGCGAACGACTACACAGAGCAACGTCACCTGCCGAGGATGGAATCGAAAGCAAAATATTTACACCGGAACAAATTCTTGAAGCGTAAACAGGCTTTGATCGTTCACGCCTGTCTTTGAGAGGAGCAAACAGACTCGACACCAACACGCAGAGCTCAACCCTTCGAATCGGATTAGGGGTTCTATTGTGGGTTCAGCCTTCTTTGCATACCAAGTTTGGTTCAAGATATTGCAAATGAAAATAAATTCAGTAAGTATTGGCGTCACCTTACTAGTGCTTACTACTGGCGTGAATCATCACACTAGTAGCATGCTAGCTCAAATGGCTGACTTCCAATAGTTTTAACCATTGTAGGTTACATTGTCATTAAATCATAAACGTATGTTTACACGGTAACATGAGGAAACATTTAATTTTGTTTGGGCGTGTAATGTAAAATTTAAAAACGTATCCCTTTGAATCTTCCTACAATAGTTATTTTTTTACAGAGATAGCATTTATTCTCAATTAGTTAACGAGTAGAAGTAATGAAACCAAACCTGACAAAGGCAACAGCCATCCTTTCCGGCCCTCCCGTAACGCGCTTAACAAGTTCAGCTGAACAAAACTTATATATCCCATTTTCTTGCTACAGAGACGATTAAAACGTTCAATCGTGCAATTGAATCTTGACTCATTTCATCTTGAGAAAAACTGTATGATCTTTCCTTCAATCACTCACAACAGCTGCTTTTTTCGCTCCACTTTGTATAGAGGACGCTGAATGTGATGAAATTAGTCTACCTCATCAACTAGTTTATTAAATTATTATATTATAATTACCATTACTAACTATTCGGTTTTTATAATTGCAAACGCCTCCAAGTCAGATTTAGCACGCCTGCGCATTTTTTCCTCAGATCTCAGGAGCTAAAAGACACAAAACTTTTCTACCTAAAAAAGCTCTCGTGTGATGGATGAAATGCTATGTTGTATCATTGTTATTTCTTGTGACATCATCCAGCCAATACAGTATCAAATTGAGCCTAATACATTAATATCGAAGCCATAATTAAGAATATAACTTTTAACTACTGTAAGAAAACACCTTCTTCGAAAAGAATCGTTATACCGCGTCTAAATCAACTCAAATTATCCTTTCCAAGTGGATTTTCAAGTTCAGTTCCATAAATGGTTGTAATATTTTTCATTTTTTGTTGAGTTTGTTCCCTAGTCTTGAATTTTTTTTGGCGAAGTTCACCGCTGAGGTGCAGTTCCTTCATGATTCTGATGTCGGTGACACTCGTGTTCCAGTGACGGTCTGGTGACGGTGGTTATAATAATGACTGTGGTTGTCTTGGCGTTAGTTGTAACGACGGTGGTTATAATGACTGGTTGTAATAGCGGTGGTTGTGATGGCGGTGGTTGTAACGACGGTGGTTATAATGACTGGTTGTAATAGCGGTGGTTGTCATGGTGTTGGTTGTAACGACGATGGTTATAATGACTGGTTGTAATAGCGGTGGTTGTCATGGTGTTGGTTGTAACGACGATGGTTATAATGACTGGTTGTAATAGCGGTGGTTGTGATGGTGGTGGTTGTAATGACGGTAAAAAGGGGAATATTGGATGGAAATGGTGAGCACTACAAACCAAGACGTTTCAAAGAACAAAGCACTAAGAAAGTTAAAGATGGATTCGACGCGTTTAATTTAAAAAATTCAAAGTTTCTTAAATTTTAATTGGGATTATGCACTTCTGCACTTGTAAGGATGCAGAAATAGTTTCCTCGTAGATGATACGAAGAAAGATTGTAGGTCATATCTCTATTTTCATTGATTTTTTCCCTGTAAAGCCGACAAGGGTGAATTATGGTACATCTACAATGAAAGCACCTATGATCAAAAAAATAGAATTCAGTTGAACGAACTGCTACACTTGGTTGAGAAATGCATAACTGATTTTTAAGTGTAGTTTGTGTCAATTTCTGCTTAAATTTGCTCTTTTAATTGTGGGTTTACTACTTATTAACAAGTATGAAAAATGTGCAATTTCATATTTTCGATTCGTGAAAGATTTTTTAATGTCATATAGGTACTTTCCTTGCCCACAAGCATGTTCGAGTCTAACACCTTTCATTGATGTAAGCAAAAAGGAACTTTAGCAAAAACATAGACTGGTCGGAAGAAAAAACATCGTCTGTGCGTTTAATGATGTAATAATCTCACGGATATTTTTTTCCAGTCATTCTAAAAAAACAGTAGATAACGTGCTTTTCTGAAATCGTAGTATTCACCAATATGTAAATACTAGACATGCTCTGTATAGTAATTTGCGTTGTTGTTCTCTTAATTTTTGAGGAAATATAATTAAAAAATAGGAGCGTATGTGTTGTTAAACATCCAAATAAATTGATCCGATCCCAATGATTCTCTAGTGGTATGTTGTAGTCAAATTTTGTTATCAGGATTAATTCAAAAATAAAATTATCGAGTCAAATCCCTGTAATCCTAATACAAATTGAGTTCTAACGATATTAATTCTCTAATCTCACGCCTCTAATTTGCATATTAAATTTTATGCATAACATCACTAGTTCTGCTATCCAATTCATTATAAGAATAGGATTAAACCCATTAATAATTCTTATTTAATGTGATCTCACACTTATTCTAAGACAAAATTTATTATTAGTATTGTGCGTTCTTTCAAAGTTAGCGAGGGGATCATATTTGCGAGCACACGTAATTACCACATTTTTTTAAACACCGTTAATGCTTAAGAAATTTGAACGAAGAATTGTCGATATCTTCAAATAAACACTGCGGGATATAGCAGCAATAGCTCAGATTAGCGGACGTTGACTGGCATAAATTGGCTTTATCTTCAAATAAACACTGCGGGATATAGCAGCAATAGCTCAGATTAGCGGACGTTGACTGGCATAAATTGGCTTTATCTTCAAATAAACACTGCAGGATATAGCAGCAATAGCTCAGATTAGCGGACGTTGACTGGCATAAATTGGCTTTGTCTTCAAATAAATACTGCAGGATGTAGCAGTAATAGCTCAGATTAGCGGACGTTGACTGGCATAAATTGGCTTTGTCTTCAAATAAATACTGCAGGATGTAGCAGTAATAGCTCAGATTAGCGGACTTTGACTGGCATAAATTGGCTTTATCTTCAAATAAATACTGCAGAAGATAGCAGTAATAGCTCAGATTAGCGAACGTTGACTTGTGTAAAAATGCTAATACGCGCACGATTTCTCAGAGTGAAGCAATGCCGCTAAAACCAACAGTGACACTTTTATTGGACTCTTTCAACTTAGTTCTTATAAACCGAGTCGCGGAATTGAAAGAGAAGTTTTATGATCTTAACTTTTATCATTAACCTCTCTCCTCTTCAAGAAGTTCGACAAGAAAAAGACTTAATATCGTCATGAATTAGGCTTATATACTTGATTAATAAATGCAAATTTACGACTCCATCCCTAACTTTTGCGACCTTATAAGTCAGTAAAGCAAAGTCGCTGCTGAGCTTCTTGAGAAATTTGTTCTTGGTCGTGATACGCAGCGGTCTTGTGTAGGCCTCTGGTGTTTCTGCTTTAATTTCTTTAAAACTTTAGCCTACACTCAAAACTACTCAATGGTTGATAATTTTAGTACGAAAATGTCCTAAAATTTGAGGTCATTTGAGATGTCTGAATTGGAAGGAATGATTGGTAATGCCAAATTAGGCTTATTGAGTTAAGTTGCGGCTCCAATAAGTTATTGTTTTCATACATTGAAATGAAAATCCTTCAATCGTTTTTATTCGTCAGGGCTTTCTAGTAAATATCCTCGTTGGGACTTTTAAGAAAATAGAAGTATAAATTTATTTCTGTAGTTATATTTGACTGAGGCGGGACACAATTAGGTAAATTCAGTCTTATTTTTTTCAAGTCACCCAGATGCCACATGAATCACCCAGATACCGGATGAATCACCCAGATACCGGATGAATCACCCAGATACCGGATGAATCACCCAGATGCCGGATGAATCACCCAGATGCCGGATGAATCACCCAGATACCGGATGAGTCACCCAGATGCCAGACGAATCACCCAGATACCGGATGAATCACCCAGATACCGGATGAACCACCTAGATACCGGATGAATCACCCAGATACCGGATGAATCACCCATATACCGGATGAATCACTCAGATACCAGATGAATCACCCAGATATCGGATGAATCACCCAGATACCTGATGAATCACCCAGATACCGGATGAATCACCCAGATACCGGATGAATCACCTAGATACCGGATGAATCACCCAGATACCGGATAAATTACCCAGATACCGGATGAATCACTCAGATACCGGAAGAATCACCCAGATACCGGATGAATTAACCAGATACCGGATGAATCACTCAGATACCGGATGAATCACCCAGATACCGGATGAATTACCCAGATGCCAGACAAGGTTCAGCTGCCGAAGAACCCGTCCAAGATTGTGGTGACGGAGAGAGAGGCCGTTGAGTTATGACCCTTTGAAAAATGCCTCATCTTCCTCGTATCTTTTTCTAGTTTATTTTTTGTCCGTCTCAAGTCTTTCTTTCAGTTAAGGTATAATGATCTTGAGTTTTCTATAGCTGTGCAGAGCTCGTACATCAAGCACCCATCCTTCAACGAAGCTTTGGTCACTTAAGTTTTCGAACATTTCATTTCATACATCGATGCGCATTAAGATTCCAATAAAAACTTTTAACATGTACGATGCATTATCACTAACTTACAATTCATTTATTGTTTTAGCAGAGAGAACACATGATTTCAGGAGTGCTGGAAAATCATTCAGTTGACCCAAAACGCCCAAATCATTTTTCTTTATTTCGGAATAATGCGATATTTCTTTTTAGTTATCATTAATGAAACTCCGCACGGTGTGAACATATCGAAGCATTTATGTTGAATATTAGAACGATGTGAGTGATTTATTAATGTCCTTCAGAAAGTACGCATGGTCGATAAAGGCATTAAAGTTTGTAATCTACACTACTCAGCTCACCCTCAAGGGAGTTGGAGAAGTATCCAACTTTGACTCTCAATCTCCCATCACATATGACAAAACAACGGTTTTATACAGATATGCGCAATCTAGAGCCCTTGTACATTTTTAAACTTATGAGAATGCTTTGAAAAACACTCCTAGTATATTTTCCCTGGCTATGGTAAATAAATGATCACAACTGACGTAATTGTATAACTTGTTTTTTGATATGTCATTCGAAAATAGCTTATTTTTACCTTGTACCTTGTCAGAATTCTTACCACTGATGATGGCCTGTGTCCGAAGAGCTTTAAATTACATTTTATTGGAATATAGTCCTCAAATGATTAAAGTAAAGTAGCCTTTCTTGTTTTTCATATTTATAACGTTTGCGACGGCTACCTGATGACTTAAATGTCCTTTTGACACGTGTGCTGCGCCTCCCAAGTCTTTAACATGAATTCACAGCTTTTTTCAGTTTTCTTGAGTGCGAATTTGCTTTAGGGACGCACACAACCACTTTATTGCAGCATTGTGCGGCATAACAATAGTTGCTAGAACTCATTGTGCATGCTCATGCAATGCAACTTTACGTACAAATAAAAATATGTTTCATATGAGAAAGTACGTGGCTGGAGCGGGGATGCGTTAATTTTTTTGGGCGAATTTTTGGATTTTGGAATTTTGGAATTTTTGGACTTTTCGCTGTTTTCAGATTAAGTGAAATTTCCTCGCTGATTTTTTAAATTTTCCCAAAGATTTTCATGTTTAAGCCGTGAATATGTATTCATGTTTAGCAATTTCAGTATTTTTCATATGACGTTATATATTTAGCATTCCAGTTTTCACAGATGAGTTAAAATAGCGTTCTAGCTCGACGCTAACTACAAGTTTAAATAACTATTCAAATTTAACAATAAATTTTCCTCACTGGAACAACTTGGATATCACATTTTGCGAGAAACCCTCTAAGGACACACATCCTGTTTCAATCTTCATCTCATTGGCAACACAATCACATCGACATCTCACTTCGTCTCAACAAAACTGGCAGAAATTCGAAGAAAACTGAAATGCCGGGACGAGGCAATTCATCTGTATCCCTTTTCCTAAAGATTTGAGGAAACGGACCGATAAACCGTCAACTACGTTGACTTGTGACCCGCTACCCCAAAAAAAATACACAAAGAATACTCAAAAAACACGAAAAATATCCTTTCTCCGTCGTTGGTCTCACCACAGCACGACTCAGGGACGCGCGACAAACTGCCCGGTCTCTCACGTCTATAGAGGCCTTTATCTTCTAAACGACTAGCTAAACGATCCGATAGTCCGGAAGAAACACCTCTTGAACTATTGGATGACGTGCTCGTTTTTTTTTTCAAGTTGGTCTCTAACGGGAGGTATTTATGAATTTCTTCCCGTTCCTGAGACGCTGTCTGCGGAGGTAAAATAAAGTGTCTGCAATTTGGGCAAGCGATAATATCACCGCCACTGATTAATTAAGGTTTTTTATCGTGAATTTTATAATACGTTAGCGTAAGAGTTAAATCTGCATTTAGTGAAATAAATCCGGGTTTAACTTTCTCAAGGTTTTTCCGCACCATGCATGAGGCGCTTTATTTTTTTCAAATTTAACTCCAAGTGTTAAAGCTGAAAATGTAAAAGATTCTGGGCCGTTTGAGACTCGTTTAATAAACAAGATAGAAAAAATTAAACAAGAAGAAAAACTACATCAGTGATGAAGCTCTGTGGCGTTGAATCGTGATTGTTTTGTACGTTCATTTTGTTTCTGCATATTCTCCTTCGATAATTGCCGCAATATGATTTGGACACTCACCGGATATAAAAAATAAAACTTCAGAGACTTAATGGTAAGAAATTTTCTTTGAATTCCCCGTTTTCCTTATTGCGAACCAGTTTTTCCTTCAATTCACAAGAAAAGAAGAATCAGTGATGAACAGTAGATTAATACATCCGCAACATGTGAGCAACACAGGTGTCATTCAAGCAATATTCACCAGCATTCCAGCTGGTCTCGTGGGATAAATCTTATTTTTTAAAATTTTGAGATGAATTTTAAATTGATCATTACTTCCACGACGACTTGCGCATCACTGAGACATAGGGATCAAATTAAAAAATTCAATAGTCTATTTGAAGGAAAACGAAAGCTTTAGTCTACTTCGAGGGCCCTGAAGAGAAGCGAGTTCTATCTCTCGAAAAGCTGTTACTTATTCTGGTTATGTTCTCTCACTTTCGTTCGCGTTAGCTGTGCCATTCGAAAAACATGTCTCGCAAACTTACTCTCAAAATTTTTTGTTCCCAAGTCTTTCTCAGTGAGAATTCATATAATAAAATTGCAAACTCAAAATTTGTTTGACTACCATATTTAAATTTGAATGCTTCACAACACGTTCTGTTTGACCAGACGACAATATTACACTCTATATAAAGTCGACCATTTTCCGTTCCCCAAACTCCTTACACTAACATTATTCACCTCACAAACATTATTTCCCTACCCGCTCGTAACTTTATTCCAAGTAGGTGAACATTTCCCAAAGAAATGGGTGAAAACATCCGCATTACCCTAATGACTCAGCCGCGTGCCGCTCGTCACGTCAGAGCTGTCGCGAAATTGGTTCAATATTTCTAGACCTGCCAGTCACGTCCGGACCGTAAATTGCGAGGCTATTAACGCTGGTGGTGGCATTTTCACAAATTTAGTGATGAGGGTTTGGCCGAGTCTTCGCCGGGCGGTCGCTGTGTTCCCTACGCTCAAGGATGGAAGCCCGGAGTGCGCACGACGAAATCACGGCAGGCATTTAACAAAGTTTCACTGCACTGCTGAAGAAAATTTGCTTTAAAAATGGATTCTTCATGATCTTAGCAACCACTGTGCTCCCTACGCTCAAGAATGTGAGCCCGGAGTGCGCGCGATGAAACCACGGCAGGCATTTAACAAAGTTTCACTGAAGTACTGAAAAAGTTCATTATAATATATATTCTTCATGACCTTAGTAGTCGCTGCGTTCTCTAGGTCCAAGAGTGACAGCCTGGAGAAATTACGGAGGCATTGAACAAAGTTTCATTGAAGTACCGAAGAAAATTTGCTTTAAAATGGATTCTTCATTATCTCACTGGTCGTTGTGTTTCCTACACCTAGGAATGGCATGAGAGGCATTTAACAAAATTTCACAGAAAGTTACTCGAAAATAAATTCTTCAGGACCATGAAGCACATCCTCTGCTTGTTCTTGAAACAAGTCCTTTGTTCAGATGCACTCGCTTCACTGGTAAAGTCACATTGAATCTAAATTGGGCGTATCAAGGAAAATTCCCCGCAGTACACTTTGCACTGACGTGGAAAGGTTCTATCTCATCTAAACGGTTGAATTTGTGACAAACTTGGGACTATTTTATTCCGGCGGCGATAAAATAGTCATAAATCGGTAAACTGTCCACATATAACCGTAAATCGTTACAATTGCCTTTTATAGTCGTAACTCATTACATTGGCTATAAATCGTTACACTGACCGTAAATAGGCATACATCGTTATAAATGGCCATAAATCAATACACTGGCCATAAAAAGCCCTAAATCGTTACATTAGCCCTTAATCGCCATAAATCGTTATAAATATATCGTTACACTGGGTGTTTTTTCCAATTAACATTTGCTGTGACAAAGGGAAGAATTGAAGCACTTGAAACAATAAACTAGAACTGAAGAACGCTGCGATCAGCAAAAAATCGACGATATCACATCTGGCCACTTTCAGTTTACCGCTGACGTTGTCAAAAAAATACATAAATGTTTTAAAATGGCGAGGTCAGTCGTAGTGTAGGGTGAATTTAAAGTCAAATTTTAATCTGCTTTAGAGTGCTTAATTAACACAAGAGGATATATTCATTAGCTGTTTGTGTTTAAGTTCATTAAATCTGAATATGTCTTCAGAAAATATCTAGATGGCGATATTTACTCAATGAATCATTGAAAGCGTCTTGTGCGCAAACAAGAAACGATTTTTGAAAAAATTCCTGATGACCTACATTTTCGTTACCATTAGAGCTCTAATTTCAAGCGACAAGTATCTTGACGTAGCAATTGTTGCGTCCAACTGAAAAACTTAGCACCGTGGCCATCGTTTACAAAAACGCCTCAGCTTCCGCGTTGGAGCCAGCGAATCTGTAAAGGAAATCTTGAAACCGTAATCTTAGTGTCCACTGGGGACACATCAAGAGGGAAACATACTGCAAGAAATACGAGACGCTGTTCCAGCTTAACTTTAGAGAAGATAAGACGAAAGATTCCGGGCCTCTCACCGTCAATGGCAACTTTAATTATTGGCTTGAATGTTTTACTGAAATCTCGTAGCGTAACCTCTATATTGCGGTGCTCTGAGAATAAATCATGAAGCGAACCTTCTCGAGGACGTGGTGGATTTGTTCTTGTTTGTGAAGCTGCACAAATTCAGTTTTTCCTCTCCATGTTTGTTTTCATATTTTAAGTAACTTTGTAAATTTGATTCTTCACAGTCTGCTCACTCTTGGATCGGATGTTGTAGTTTTTTGTGGCATCAGGGAGCGAAAATGAAAATGAGAAAGACAATGTAAATTAGCTCACTTCCCCAACTTAAGTGGAAAAAGTTTGGATCAGACAAGTTTTAAGTAGCAAGTATTTTATCAAAACAGTTTGAAAAAATGCAGCATAATACTAAGGCAGTTATTTTTAATACTATTATCTTCACTGCAACTTCTAATAGCAAGTATTTTATCATAACAGTTTGAAAAATTGCAACATAAGACTAAGGTTATTAACACTATGATCTTCACTGCAACTTCGATTGAAAGTCAAATGAAACAATTTTACTGATCTTGAAAATTTGCCCCACTGTCAAAATAAATTATGTTCCTTTAAAGTTGTTATTTTATTCCTACCCTAAACAGAGCTTGAACCACTTTTAAAACACTTAACCAGCTGCTTGCAACATGACCTATCGATGGGTCGTGCTTAAGTCTTTCCTGCTGCGAAACGACCCATCGATGGGTCATCTGAAAAATTTTTAAATGTCTTTTAAAGTTAGTAGTTTTTAATGACCCCAATTAATGATTGGTTCCTATAAAACTGCTTTCAACTTTAAATTAAGGTTGAATAATGAACTTCATTTTAACCCATCGAAGTCAACGTATCAAAATGGCTGTGCATCTCGACGATACGATGGTAAATAATAAACGTGAATCCCAGCGAAATGCGCGGCAGTAAACCTAGCGCTGATATAAATCCCTTTTGTTGCCTTTGACGCAATCCCGGAATTTTCTCCAGCATCTTCAAAACGAGATGACATGTGGCAGTCTGTTGTGTTGTATCTCAAGCCTAGTTGTTGATTTAGATGTGTTACTTATCAATATGCTTTGAATTTATTTAATGATGAGTGGATTTTGTTGTCCCGCAGCTTTATTTAAGTATCAGGACGGTAGATAAGCTTTGACGTAACTCGATGCAGTGAAATGAATTAATCAACACTTGTTTCTGAAGCTCTTTTTCAGCATTAGTCGGACTGCACATAAGCTTCACCTGAATCGAATGCAGTAAATGAATGAATCGATTCTTTTCTGAAGCTTTTTTTCGAAGATCAAGATGGCACATAAACTTTGACGGAAGTGAATGTAGTTGTATTTATAATTCGACTTTTTCGTTCTTCAAGTACTTGTCATGCACGATTTGACCGCTGAAATTCTAAATTTGTTTTCCAGATTAGACCGCCTCGGCGAGTTCTAACCTGAAATAAATTTACAGTCAGCCAGTTCACTATTATTTGTGGGCATTCCTAAACAAAAAAACTGGATCATTATAACTTTACGCTCACAACAGTTTTGGAAATTATGAACAACATATCCTTTAAGTAATTTTAACAACTTGGAAAAGTACATAAGTTCGCCTGCAAAGTGATATGATCATATTTTTCTAAGATTGAGCATTGTTTTTTGAAGACGACATGGGTGTTTGCTCTCAATTACGCATATTACAGACTGTGTGGTCGGGAGCATGAATGAAAGTGCAAAGATTTGAAAGTACAAAGATTCATAACCGTATAGTAACATTGTCTAGGCTGTAATGCTTAAGTATAACTCTTCAGGATGATACAACTATTGCATTCAAGAGAGTTATCACACCGAGGGGAAAAAATTGAGAGCCCAAGCTGAAAGTTAAGTGGCCCTTTCTTTTGTAAACAGAATGTTTTTGTTTATTTTGATTTATTAAGGATCATCTGCTTTCTCACTGCTGTCCTTTTTCTAACCTTTCTGACTTTCTTCTTCAATATTTATCTGGTTTTGTAAACTTCTTTCTCAACTTACCGTTCTTCAGGGGAACACACTTTATGCACAGATTCCGCGTTCCATTACCTACATACTAAATGGTTCCTTCATCCTTCCTCTCTCTCTGAATATCCTTGCTTTAGTTAGGGAGGCTAAAACTAACTTGTGAACGCTTTTGATACGAAGTCGATCAAATTCTCCTCTGTCTGAGAATTTCTCTGCAAACTCATTTCTCTGTAAATGTATCATAAGGCTATTTAATTCGATGTTTGAATTTAATGTTGTTTTGAAGTGTAAACAGATTTGAATCAAATCTTTGGATTTCCCTTTTTAGGCAACATACCGTTTATGTTTACCAGCCTGAAACGTCTGTAAAGTTTCAATAAAATACATCCTTCTCACCGAAGCTATTCATTTGATTGTGTTGACAGAAGAAACGACAATGAACTCAAAATATATTATTACCTGAATGGTTTCCATCAAATCTGAGGGCATAACTATCCAAGTTCATTTTAATCTAACTGAGGACAATGTGAAGTTTGAAGCCCTGCAGCTAACTTGACTCTCTTCGTTTCTCAAGTACATTGACTTACAATGGAGACTGACTTGGCTCTGACTTAAAATGACATTGACTTACAATGGAGAGAGCTCGTGATGCAACATTCTGCAGAACAAACTAGGTGTGCGATTCCCTGCGGCGTTTTGCCTCAGTGGACACGATATTAAACGAAATATAAGATAAAGAAAATTTACCGATTTTGAAGGGTACAAATGCAGTTTCAGAGCTCTGAAGACCGTCAACTTTCCTCGCTCCGATGCGCTGCTTAGAAATGTAATCAAAATTCTGTCCGTACGGCTGAGTGCGTTTACCAGAACGAACCAAGAAGAAACATTTAAATCATTTTCATTTGAAAAGTTCTGCAACTCTGTCCGGTAGCTTCTACATGATTGTTCTGACTCCTGACTACTTTTTATATAAGAGGCCGGATGTGCTTTAGTTGGGATTGGAATAAAAATTTCTGAACGCATGCTTCATTAGATTTGAACAAATTCTATGAATATCTTAAGGCCGTTCTATCTTTTGACATTGAAGTGAGTAAAGTTAAATCCAATTCCACACATCATGCACGAACTAGAAAATGAAGCTCTGCACTTATTTAGTGGCAGTTATGCTTTAGCTGGAAAAAACGCATATCAAGTAGTGCAGATTACGATATAAGTACCAACAAGTTGAGCACGTATCTAATAACAATTTTGTCATCAATTTTTCAACATAAATTGCGTAATTATATTCACATCTTTACAATAACTAAAAAAATTCGAGTAAGAAAACTACGAGCGAAATTGTGGTCGAGAGTTCAAGGTATTATTCAGAAATAAGTTGAACGCCCAACTTCCAACAGGTGCAATATTTGTCCACCGACCTCAAAATTTTGAGTTAATAAATCTAGCTCTAACATTCTTCTTTATCGATGGCTCCTTTATTATAATCGGGTTATAGAAATGGTTTTTCAGCTTCTCAACCTGAGGAAAAGGAGTGGGCTCAGAAGAGTTCTCCTTCTTATCGCTTCCATCCATATTCTCTATTTACCATCTCCACGAAAGAGCTGCGGTATCGTGAAAATACTGTGGGTGCCCATGAGGGATCGATCCAGGGTCTGTCAAGTTCAAAGTCTGATGCTTGACCGTCCCAGCCACGGGAAACAACAACTAGTAATATAACTGAAAGGATGTTCAGTTGTCAGGAGGACAAAAATAAAAAACAGAAACTTTATAAATAGTATGTATACGGACGTACTGAAATTCGTATGAGTCTTCCATCAGATGCACGGATATCTTATTACCCTGATATTAACAAATATAGATTAAGCTGTCATCTCCGAGCACGAATTTCTTGTAACCTAAGAGCTTAGGCCTAGGTACACATGATGATTATAACTTAGTGTTAAAACTTTATTCAGAAGAATAATGCAGATTAGTCTGAAAAACTCATAAAAATGACCATGTTTCTGAGCAAGTACAGCCAAAAGAGTAATGAAACAAAAGTTTGGGAGCAAACTTGAAGTTTTTAAATTCTTTGGAGCCCAATGTTCCAGGTGAAAGACTAAAGTAAAGGTTGATGCCTCTTCAACTTATAAATCTCTTCTACACAATCGAATAGACGCTCTAGCGAAGCTTGAATGAATAAAACTATTAAAGTGAGAATTTTTGTAATTTTTAAGGTACACAAGGAAAACAGTCATGATCGAGATCAGATTTAGTAGTTCGTGGTAGGTTGTACAATCATGCTGAACGTCCACCGTTTTGCACGTCATACAGCAAAAAAATTTGCTTCCTCAAATGCGATAGATAAGTTTTGATCAATAACTATAATAAATGTTATCCGTAACATTTGGACATATTAAGATTGTGCACTTACGATCACACTAAGTTTTTTCTAACTTGGCCTAAAACCAAACTCTAAATATAAAGGATAATTTGTGAAAGTGGAACAAATACCCACGTTCGAATTTGAATGATAATTTGTGAAAGTGGAACCAATACCCACGTTCGAATTTGAATGATAATTTATGAAAGTGGAACAAATACCCAAGTTCGAATTTGAATGATAATTTGTGAAAGTGGAACAAATACCCACGTTCGAATTTGAATGATAATTTATGAAAGTGGAACAAATACCCAAGTTCGAATTTGAATGATAATTTATGAAAGTGGAACAAATACACAATTTCAAATTTGGATCGGAATTTGTCAGTGTATCACAAATACACAAGTTTAAATTTGGATCGGAATTAGTGAGTGTAGTACAAATTTCAAAGTCTAAATATAAGTCGGAATTTATGAGGGTAGGACAAATACACAAGCTAGAATTCGGACCGCAATTTGTGAGGGGAAAATTAGTGCTCAATTTCAAGTTTTGTTCAGAATTTGTGAGGGAAGGACAAACTCCCAAGACCAAATATAGATTGTAATTTGTGAGGGTAAGACAAATACTCAATTTCGAATTTTAATCTGAATTTGTGAGGGAAGGACAAATTCCCACGACCAAATATAGATTGTAATTTTTGAGGGTAAAGCAAATACTCAGTTTCGAATTTTGATGGGAATTTGTGAGGGTCTCAATACAAGTGGCGGTGCTACGTGAGTGGCACGTCAATGCAGCTCAGGAAGAATAAGAGCTGGCAAAATTTTCTGTAGTCCCATTTCTTCTCGCGCTGCCGCTCGCAATCACTCCAATAAATACATGAAGTTCGGCCAAGGGAAGCCACTTTCTTCCCTTGTCTATATTTTCCTTCTTCTTCCCTCGATCGATCAGAATTTATGGAGAAAGAGGGCGTGTGGTCTGATTTGCGCTTCTTCTCCTTCGCGAGGAAACTGCTGACGTTTGAAATCATCGCACTGGAGTCTCGCGGATTTAAAATTAGAAAATATTTTTCATTTTAAATGATCTTAAACGCACTCACACGATTGTAGGAATTTCTGAATGCTTTCATTGCCCACTTCTGTAGATGTTTTTTCCTATCATGAAGTTATATCTTGGTTTAAACAAAATATAATAAACTATTCGTGCGTCAATTTAAATTTGAGACTAAACTCAACCTTAAAACATTATTTTACATCAAGTTAATACTACCGATCATTTTCTTCATGTTTCCGTGCTTCAACAATAAAACAATCTGAGAAATCAATGCACAGCATTTCTAAAAATATACTACAACATTACATACCAACATACCTTAACAATAGAAGCTAACATACTTCAACATTACATACCAACATAACACAACATAACATAACGACATACCCCAACAATACGCACTAACGTACCTCAACATTACGCTCTAACATACAACATCACACACTAACATACCACATCACACTTAACTATACCACAGCATCACCCACAACCATACCACAACATCAATGCCAACATACCAGAACATCACTCACCAACATACCACAACATAACTTGCTTAAATGTATTTGGGTAATACATGACTAGCGTGCAGCCATGTAGGCACGCCCGTTTAGAATTAGACGTCCGGACATTTCTACGGGCCTTCGAATTTGAATACAAAATGATCAATCTGAAAATAAATTAAATTGTCATATATCAAGGAACACACATTAAAAATTTGAATAAAATAACTGCATATAAAAATTATAAGATTTTTTAAAATAAGGAGCTACTTTTCAATCACCCAGTATATATACAGAGTGTATATGCAAAAGGATTTTTAAATATTGGTCTAAAAAGTGTTTAATAAATCCCTTCATATCGGATAGATTTTGAAAAACAAAGCATGTAAGCAATCCTGAGAACCAATATTTCTTCTCATATTTAAATTACTGTTTTATTACATTATCCCTCATGTGCCGCCCGCGTGAGCGCTGCCACATGTTATCGCCACCATTGCGCTGGCTGATCGATGTGGCGCTGGTGAGATCTGGTGCAACACACCGGACTTGTGCCTCGAATACAGCGTCGAGTTGTTGTCGATTTGTACGCTTTTCAAGGTGAATTTCCTACATAAAAAGTCTACGGTGGAAAACCTACAAATTTCACCAACTCAGGGCATCCATGAAATTAGAATTAAGTTCAATGGATTGAAAATTTAAATTAAAAATTCAAATTGGGAATTTAAATTAGAATCTGAATTATAAATCCAAATTAGAAATCCAAATTAGAAATCCAAATTAGAAATCCAAATTAGAAATCCAAATTAGATATACATATTAGAAATCCATACTAGAAATCCAAATTAGATATCCAAATTAGAAATCCAAATTAGAAATCCAAATTTGAAATCCAAATTTGAAATCCCAATTAGAAATTAAAATTAGAAATATAAATTATAAATCCAAATTAGAAATTAAAATTAGAAAAATAAATTATAAATCCAAATTAGAAATACAAAGAATTGGACAAGACCTCCCCAGCGCCGAAATGAACAGCCTGCGTAATCGTGTCGATTCTTGTCTGCTTTCAATGGAGCCGAACACGGAAAATATTGTTTGCAAATTTATTCAAAATAAACTAGCATTTCTCAAAATTTCATTAATGCTCTGTTTTTTTTTAATTCATTTGAAAATGAAAGAATTTTCAAAGATTCTATTGGGACCCATTTATGAAAATCCTCCTGTACGTAAATATTAAGTACGAGGATGCATTTATTGAAAATAGTTAGCGCCATAAAAGGGGCTAAATATGAAGATGCATATGTGAAATCTAAAATTCGAATCTTGAAACAATACCATTATTTAAAAAATGCAGAATGTTGCCCTATTGGTCCCAAGGATTTGATATGATCAAGATTTGATCATATCATTTGATATTATCATTTCAAAAGAATGAAATTTCAGTGTGAAAGTGATGTTGGAAACAATCTCAGATAATCGCTAACTCAATAGACAATGACATAATAATTGCCGATTTTTATTCGCCAACACAATTTGTGATGCTGTAATAATCTCCAATTTAAAATTGCCCCGCCATTTACAATAATATAATACCCGCCAATCCATAATGGATGACACTATTTACAATGATATAATAATCGCCACTTCCTAATCTCCTGCATAATTTATAATGATAACTCACATCCTAGTTGCATGGACCTTAATTTCATATATCTTGCACGGTAATTTCATCTCATCTTCATTTGCTAACAAACTCATTCCTGGCTGCGCCATGGCAACAAATTAAACGTCATATATAACTTGTAGCTCTCCTTACCTATTAGCAGCCGGCACTTGCGTTCCGGCATCCAGTTTTATTTCACAGCTAAAGAACTTGCGTCGCAGCGACATGAGCACAGCCTGTTTTCTTGCGAGAAGTATGCACTGTTCTTCAACTCAATTACAACTTCAGGGGAGGACACCACGCATAATTTTATTAGAAATCGCCAAGTAGGACATGTTGAGGGTGCTCGAGCCCCCTCGCAAATGATACAAGTTTGAAGAGCGTCACTTCAAAGCTTCATAACAAATGTCGCAGCGTCGTCATCCAAGTTATGTGCCATACAAGCGACGCAGTCGTCTGTGTGTGTGTGTGTGTGTGTGTGTGCGTGTGAGTGAGGAGTATCGCAGAACGTTCGTAATTAGGACAACGCTTCAGTGGAACTCTATGACTGTCAGCGAGGATGTAAGTTAGTTCCATAAACAGACCGCCCATTTCACAATGTCATTTAAAAATTTAAAAGCGAAGAAAATGCTAACAAATTTTCATTCCTTTTTCAATCATTTTTCATCATTTTTTACTCTTTGAATTTGCGATTTAATTTGCGACATTTGTTTAGACAATATCATTTTAGTGAGATTTTGTTAGTAGACTCATCGTTTGGTCACGATCTTCACAAATAACGAAAGAACAAGAAGCCTTCATTTTAGCAATAATTTGTATAGCCGACAGGTCGTGAGCATCTTCTATATTTCACTCAGGAATGTTAGTTACTTCCATTGTAGTGCAAAATTTCCCTCTATGGTGAAAGTCATCATGGTTCATTTCAGTTGAGCTTATGGGAGCGGAACCCATCTGCATCAGCTCATAGGAAGGCTGTAAGTAATTACATCATTTTATTCTTAAATTAACTAACCAAAACAAGTCTCACCATTTATTCCTCACGAGATTAAGTTCATGGATGATTCAGTTTCAGCTAATACATTTCATAGGGAATTATAAACATTAATTCTTGAACATTTCCTTATGCTCATCCTTAACTCCACTGCAGACACTTCAACTCAGAACAAATGATTAATTTCTCACTTTAATTTCTCACTTCAATTTCTACTTTTAATTTCTCACTATAATTTCTCACTTTAATTCCTCACTTTAATTTCGTACTTTAATTTCTTACTTTGATTTCTTACTTTAATTTTTCACTTTAACTTCTCTCTTTAACTTGAAAAAAGTTACATAATGCAAATATTAACTTCAAAAATTGCAGCGCACCCCAAGCATACATTCGCCAATTTCTACTCTATAATATTTACTTCTGCAATTTTTACTCTCTTCAATTTATAATCTGCAGTTTATACTAACTGTAAATTTTACCCTATACAATTTTTTCTCTCTGAAATTTCTAATTTTGACCATTTTTACTCGTTAATTCTTGCTTCTGCAATTTCTACTCTCTGCCATTCTATTCTCTGCAATTTATACTGAGTGCAATTCATACCCTTTGCAAATTCTAGTCTCTGCAATTATTACTCTCTGAAATTTTTATTTTCTATAACTTTCATTCTCTACAATTTCTACTTTCTGCAATGTACAGTTTCGACAATTTATATTTCCGGCAATTTATGCTCTCTACATTTTATACTTGGTGCTATTTCTACTCTATATCATTTCTAATTTTCGCAATTTCGATTTTCTGCATTTTCTTCTTTATAGAATTTCTACTCCGGGCAATTCCTACTCTCTGCAGTTTTAACTGTGGCCCGACTGCCTGCTTTCAGTGTTTCTTTTTGCTGAGGATCCTATCAGTCGGCAGCCTAGCGCCTCATCCTGTGGATCAACACAAAAGAAAGTTTTCGCCTCAACTCTTCGCATTTTAGAAATTTCAAGCCGCTGGAGACAAAAAACATCCTTTCATTGGTGAGAAAAACATGCTCAATGTAAATCTGACTTTCGATGTTACTTGACTTGAAAGTGAATGTTGTAGGGCATTCACGTTCGAGAAATATTTGAACTTTCGACAGCCGCAAATAAACAAACTGTGCTAAAAATTTGCAGGAATGACACTTAATCATCTTATGAAAATATCTGGTATCTCTTTATTCCATTTTTGGATGAATGTTGAAATAATGTGCTATGAAAAAATCATGTTACTTTTCTCTTTATTATTGTGAGGAAATGCATAAATTCGTGCGTGAATATTTTACATTGTGATCTAAGAAACGAAGCATTAAGTTTCGCCTGTATACGAACAAGTCTGTTGAGAAAACGATATTGAATATATGTTCCCGTTCAGGTATCTTTGGCCGTATGCGCGATCGGAAAGTGCATAACGTGCGAGGCTGTTCGCACAATCTAAAAAGTGCATAACACATTTTAGGCCGTTCACGTTATCGAAAAAGTGCATAACACGTCTTAAGCAGTTTGGTTGATCGAAAAAATGGAATACGTATCTTTGGCCGCTTGCGCGATTGAAAAAGTCCACAACGTGTTCTTAGGCCGTTTGCAGGATCGAAAAAGTATAAAAGGTTTCAAGGGCCGTTTCTGCAATCAAAAAATGCAAAACGTGTCATGCTGCTTGTGCGATCGAAAAAGTGCAATACGTATTCATCAGCCGTTTGCACTATAGAAAAGCACAAAACGTTTCATAGGCCGTTTGAGCGTTCGAAAAAGTGTACAACGTGTTTTATGCCGTTCGCGCAATCTGACAAGTACAAAACGATTCATAGGCCGTTTGTTGGATCGAAAAAGCGCAAAACGTGTCTCAGACCGCTTGCGCGATCGTAGGAGTGGAAAACGTGAAAGGCCGTTTGCACGATCGAAAAAGTTAAAAACGCATTTTATGCAGTTCGAGTGATCGAAAAAGTGCAAAACGGATGAAGCCGTTTGCTTGATCGAAAAATTGAAAAACATGTCTTAGGCCGTTTGGGCGTTCGAAGAAATGAATTTCGTTGAGGCCGTTACAGCCAGGTGCACTTCTCAATTAGCAATATAGTGCACTGGATCTGAGCAGCAATTCAATGCTAGTGCTGGGCAGAGTGCAAACTTCCGATTGCAATGAAAGAAAAAGTTAATAGTTTAACTACATAAACGCAAATCAGGTACCCAGAAATGCCATTAATTTTCTGCTTATTTTTAGTTTCTACAGACGTGTTCACAGTGATCGTATTTCATGGAACGACATCATGTCGCTCTTCGTCGCTCATTCACATATGTGAAAATAAATTCCATTTCTAAATTTCACGGGATTCTTTCCATGGTACTCATAAGTGATTTCACGCATCTATCAATTATTCATGTCTGGAGACTTTTTTTAATTTTATAGAACGTCATTTCAAATTTTTAAATAATTTCAAACTTTGATGAATAAAATATATTTTGAGGTGTTTGTAGCTCAGTCGTCTGTGCCACACATATGTGACAATGTTATGTCTTTTGTATGACCACTGTGTCACGGCTGTGTACTGACAATGTTACTACTCAGAGACGAGTGTGATGTGTGTGAGACGACTGTGTGACAACTGCGTAAGATGCATGTTGCCTGGGTGGTTTCTGTATAACAGATGTTGAGTTTGTGTACGGACTCTGTGGCCACTGTGTTAACTTCATGTTGGCTGTGTGACTTCTGTATAACGGATGTGATGTTTGTGTGCTGCCTGTGTAATATCAGTGATGACTATGTGATGGCTGTGTGACCGCTTCACTACCTGTATTCCCAGAGCAACGGAAGCATCACGCTACGCGTTATCCGCCACACTCTCCTATATTTCTTTTGCTATAGTCCTACGTAATTTCATTTCCAAAGTTCGAATGTGTTGCTCCTTCCTGAATGTTTTTATTTTCCAGGAGTCTTTTTGTTTACCCATTTTCTGGATTTTCAGTAGTTTTCACCTGAATTTGAGATGTATTTTGACTGTGTCAGATATCAATTCCAAAATACTGTTTCTGTACATTCTGATTCACCTATCTTTCTCTTCCAGCTCCCAAAATCTCTTTCAAATTATTTTGTGCAAAACTTGAATGTCCTGGGATAAAACTATAAGTTCACCTACTGTGTTAAAATAATAGCCCACTGAAAAATGGTAGCCATCTTCAAGCTACTCTCATAATAAAATATCGATCGAGGAAGTGTGACGTTCGGGTATTGGAAAAATTTAAACCTTTAAGCATGCATTTGCTTGCAAAATGTATTGGATACAGCAAGATCGGATTTATTTTCTTTCTCCGTCATCTCACTTCTCAGTTTTTGTGAGACTTGCACTCGGATGATTTCTATTTTTCACATTAGTTAATGATGAATTTTCTAAGATTGAATACTCAAATTAGCAATAAAATTAAAATTTCACGCTATCGCATTACCACAGGCTGTTTACAAAAGCTATCGATTTTGCTACCTACTATAATTAGCAATGTAGGTGGATTTAGAATAACACAAAGTTTTCAACTTCGCTGTAGTAATAGACACGATTGTAAAAATTGATCACTCTCAGAATACATCCTGCAACCGCTACGACTGCTCATTGAAAACCATAATTAGTCCTCCTCTGACAGCAAATCTGGTCAACTGTTACCATCCTTCCGGTTCGTGAAGCAGCTAAACTCATCAATACGTTGAGAGCACGTAAGAGCATTGCTTGAATTAATCTTCACAGACTTCAACTAAGCGTCCAGTCTATCACAGCTGGCGGGAAGAGTGTAGACGCCTTTTTCTGGAGCTGATCTTCCTAAATGGTGACAATAAAAGTTTTACTGGAGCCAAAGTCGCTCTCGGGTTCCCATTTAGGGAGGTTTTATGAGAAGGGGATTAGTCGCCACGCCAGTGAGTACTTGATGATGAGTGTCGCCATGTTGAGGCCGCGTGATCCTTTCCAGAGTTATCTTGTGAGGCAGCAGCTCTGGGTATGGAATCGAACCCTCTTGTGAATGTGCGTGATGGATACCAAACGCCATGAAATGTTTGAGGAGTGAGAGTAGACGAGTTTAATTTAAGGTCAAGATGAATTTAAGATTCAAGGCGAATTATTTGATTTGAGGTTTAATTTGATTTGATTTAATGAGAATTATTTGATTTAAGGAGAATTATTTGATTTAAAGAGAATTATTTGATTTAATGAGAATTATTTGATTTAAGGAGAATTATTTGATTTAAAGAGAATTATTTGATTTAAGGAGAATTACTTGAATTAAGGAGAATTATTTGATTTAAGGAGAATTGTTTTATTTAAGGAGAATTATTTGATTTAAGATTTGATTTAACTATATTTAAGATTCAAGATGAATTTGACGGATGTTAAAAGCCCAGAAATATTGGTATAGTGAAAGTAGACGAATTTATTTCAAGTTCATTCCTTCTAAGTTCATTTCTTCCGAGCTAAAATTTGTTAACTTTGAATTCGAGACTGTATTTTCTCTAACTTGATAACAATAAAAGCATCTAAATTACAGAAAATTAAATGCGCTTGTGAATGTGAGTAATGAATACTTCAAGCAATGAAATGTCTGATCAATGAAAATAAAACAAGCGAGTAAATTTCTTAGCCTAGATTACGAAGTTGTATTTTCTTTTACTTGACTACAGAACATCCTAAAAAAAGATGATTTGTAGATACATATACCGGGCTTTACATATACCGGGCTTATCCTCCCTATGGGAGGGTAGCCGACAGCAGGCCACAATCACCACACTTAGTCACTAGGAGGCGAGAGAGGCAGCACTGGCCGCACCTGAACTGCCAGGATCAGCAGCAGCCCAGCACAACCACCTTCCACAGTCAGGCCCGACAGCCACAGCTGGTTTACCCCGACCGCTTCATTGAGTGCAGCCCCTCCCCCCGCACATGACAGGTCAACCCCATCACACGCGGGCAGCTTCCAGTAACGCGTCAAAAATAAAATTACCTCCTTATACACTGCCCCCATTCACTTCTGTCCGCAGCCATCCCTCTCGCCACGTCCACAGTCAGACCCCTCTCATACAAAGCACGTCGCAAAGCACAAGAATAATATTCATCTGAACAATGTTATTAAGAGCAAGTAGACAAAAAAGCCTTAGAAGCAAGTTAAAAATATTTGAATTGTCCAGGTTCCTCTACTCAGAATGAATGATAATTTACACAAAGAACCGTGGAAGATGATTTGAAAGCTTTTATAAATATTAGTAAATCAATACAGAAAATTTCCCTCGTAATTAAGACTCTCCGTGCTTCATTCTGATAGTTCATCAAGGTCTTAAAAGAATATTTGTAAATAAAACTCATAACAATTCTGAACTGTGTCTAACCGTACCACCATCGGGACAAAATATTATTGCTGCATTGTTTTTGCATTTTGGAACAAGTAATGATTTATATCAGTAACTATATAGAAACGTATCAGTTATACGAGATGAAAATAGCGAACTAGAAAAAGTGAACATTTGTGTTTATATCCTTCAAGCGTTTTACATCATATGTCAGCAGGTTCTACATCAAGTGTCAGCAGGTTCTACATCAAGTGTCAGCAGGTTCTACATCAAGTGTCAGCAGGTTCTACATTAAGTGTCAGCAGGTTCTACATCAAGTGTCAGCAGGTTCTACATCAAGTGTCAGCAGGTTCTACATCAAGTGTCAGCAGGTTCTACATCAAGTGTCAGCAGGTTCTTCATCAAGTGTCAGCAGGTTCTTCATCAAGTGTCAGCAGGTTCTACATCAAGTGTCAGCAGGTTCTACATCAAGTGTCAGCAGGTTCTACATCAAGTGTAAGCAGGTTCTACATCAAGTGTAAGCAGGTTCTACATCAAGTGTCAGCAGGTTCTACATCAAGTGTCAGCAGGTTCTACATCAAGTGTCAGCAGGTTCTAACATCAAGTGTCAGCAGGTTCTACATCAAGTGTCAGCAGGTTCTACATCAAGTGTCAGCAGGTTCTTCATCAAGTGTCAGCAGGTTTTACATCAAGTGTTAACAGGTTCTACATCAAGTGTCAGCAGGTTCAGCATCAAGTGTCGGCATACTTTTCAAGAACTGTCAGTGCTGTCAGTTTCAACGTGAGCCTGCGCTATCAGATATTTTGTTTATTTCCTAGTGTTTCCATTCTCAACACACACTAAAAGCCTTCACTGACTTGTGAATGAAAAATTGTCAAAATTAAGCATAACATACAGCTGCCACGTACAATTTTAACCCTTTGCCTCCCAACACTGTAATTGTTAGAAGAAAATTTTTATAAGATAATTGCAGTAACTACCCTGAAATATCAGCAAAATTGCCCTAACATGTTTTTTTCTGTAAAAGCGGGTGTTAACTTCCTTTTTGAATCAAAAAATTATGCTTTAAAAATGTATGCTTCGACGCCAAAAAATGGTCGAAAAATCTGAGAAAAAATATCTAGTTTATGCTTAATTTTATCTGTAAATACATGTTCGTATGAAAAACTTGCTCGAGCTAAATAAAAAAGGCATTAAATCTATTGTATAGACCATGAAGCTTACACTGAGTGGATATCAACAGCAAATTGCACGTGTCAAACTTATGAAACGTCTAAAAACATAGTTGCAGGAATACTGTTAATTGCCCTAATTTTCTCATTTAGTTAAAATTATTCCCCTGCTAGATGAATCACCGTAAAAATTTGTCAATTTCCCTAAACTGGAAGCACTAGCCATCTGGGAACTGGAGTTCCGGTCGGGAGGCAAAAGTTTAACGATGTGGACGTCCTTGGTTTTTGCCCTTAACTTTTTATTGATGTTTCTTACTGAGAAAAACCGACTTTCTTTTCTGCCAGTGATGATGAGGGAAAATTTTGACTGAGTACTAAAGTTAGGCAATTTTGTTTAGTGAATAACACGCGTAACAAAAGTTACAGGACCCACCAAAATAAATGAGTGCCAAAAAGTAGGAACGCATTAATAACATTAATAGAGCAATGTTTCAACTCAATGAAGCCATGATGAACAATCGAGGAGCACTGTCGACGTAGATTTGCAGAATTCAGTAATCAAGAAATCTTGAAACTTTTTCAAAATGAGCACAGAATTGACCGCCTTAAAGCGCTGTTCATTTTTTATCACGATCCGATTTATTTCAAAAGATCCCAGAATACTGAAACAAAGCTACTGGAAGTAATAACATCCATGCAGCTTATATTAAATCGAAATCATTTCAGCACCAGCCTAACAAATTGAATTGTTACGCAACTCGGCTGGGTGCAACTCGATCGGGAGGGAAATTTTCTATTTAACATAGTAAATTTGACCCGCAGACGGAATGTTACGCTTCAGGTATATTAGGTGCATAAATTTTGTATAATTTATGAATTATTATTATTATTCGTATTCTGTGCACGTGTTAATGCAAGTTTTATATGCTAAAATATACCAGCAACAATTTAACTTTAATTTATTGTTCATGTGTAATATATATTGCGTTGTATATACTTGGTATTGTGATCTAACATATAAAAAATGCATTATTAAATGAAGATAACCATCGAGTTCACCCCCCTGAAACTGATTCTTTGTTGTTGCCGCATTTTAGATACAAATATAATTAATTTCCTTTGGCTTCTCGCATTAAAAAATTACTCATTTAAAATTTAGAAATTATTCATTTCCTTCGGATGCTCGCTTAGAAATTATTCATTATTTACGTCTCCTCATTTAGAAATTATTCATTATTTACGTCTCCTCATTTAGAAATTATTCATTTTCTTCGGTTTCTCATTTAGAAATTATTCATTTCCTTCGGTTTCTCATGTAGAAATTATTCATTTCCTTCGGTTTCTCATATGAATATTATTAATTTCCTTCGGTTTCTCATTTAGAAATTATTCGTTTCTTTCGGCTTCTCATTTGGAAATTATTCATTTCCTTCGATTTCTCATTTGGAAGTTGTGCATTTCCTTCGGTTCCTCATGTAGAAATTATTCATTTCCTTCGGTTTCTCATATGGAAATCATTTCCTTCGATTCCTCATTTAGAAAATATTCATTTCCTTCGATTTCTCATTTGGAAATTATTCATTTCTTTCGGGTACTCATTTAGAAATTATTGATTCACTTCGGTTTCCCAGTTAGAAATTATTCATTTCCATCGACTTCTCATTTAGGAATTTTTGCACTGCCTGTCCGAGACGTAACTGTGTTTGAGAACCTCGATCAAGAGCAACGTGACTGACGCACTTGGCGGAAGGAAAAATAGAACCCAAAGGAGGAAGATTTAGCCCTCAAACTCCGAGTAAATACAAATCTGGAATCAGCGAAGCTTTTGACTCGGACTGGAACTTCGAACGACCATAAATCCGATGAAGGGACGTTTTGGGAAAATATTATCTTGTGTCGAAATTTCCACACTGCAGATAAATATCCATAGTCTGGCTGAAATTTTACTATAGAGGTAATTATCGAAGATTTAGTTGAAATTTCCACATTGGAAATGATCATCGACGATTCATTGCTTTGGGGTGAAATACGGATACCCACAGATAAACGATTATCTCTAAAAGAGGAGCCTCTTTTTTCGTATTTTTGTATGATTCAGAAGACATGGAGTCTGCAAAAGCAGTAAATAGCTTCAGATAAGAAGAAGTGTAATGCTAATTTTACAGGGGATATTAGCATTGACAAAAATGATCCACACAGGAAGCGGAATGTGTCTGCCTCCGTTGAATATTAGAAGAAAGTTAGCCCCCCTTTCCAAATAACTATGCCAATGTTCCAATAAATGTTGACATGTTCGGTAGGAAAATCGTCGACGGAGCTAGCAAAAATTTAGATCTTTCGATAAAAAGAACAATGAATCACCCAAAAGTATTTGGTCTCCATCAACTAAAGACTTCAATTCATTCGTTTACGGACATTCAGCATAAATTAGTTTCATGTATTAGTAGGAATTCAAAATTTAGCGACATTTATGCACAGTTTATTAGCTCTTCCCGTACGAGTGAGCTTTCATCATGCATAAACATAGTTGTGCGCAATGTGCATCAGCCCACGCAGGAAAGACGTCACGCAACGGTCAGGATTGAGTGGCTTCAAAATCACTGACTGGAATTTTGTATTCTAAATCTGTCATTTAACAGTCCTATTCGGACGAAGTGCTGCACTGGGCTATGTTGTTGGAACTTATTCACACCACGGGTTTTTGAATAGCTGCTAAATTAGAATATCGGAATCGCTGGAAAATTTTGAAGTAAGCACAATTGAGCTCAGTTAGACTCAATTCAGGGAGTGACTTGATTTAATAAATGATACATGGTAAACACGTGCAATTTTTTATTTACATTGCTCCAATAAGATTTTTGCATGTGCAGTTTGCAATAATCAAAAAAAAATTCAAGCTTAAATTAACAAAAATAATGAATACAAAAACGCTTGAGATACGCACACGCATGAATAATTCATTTTATTGTTTTCTTGCGTATATTTCGTTTTTATTGAAGTTCAAGTAGTACTCCATAGGCGACGGCTAGGCGACGGCAATGGGAACAATTCTCATGAAGTTTGTAAGCTGGAATAGCCAACAAAATTCCACCTATCATGAGAATGAGTACTAAATTTTAAGTCGATGTTTGTGCATGTTCATTTTTATTATTATCGTCATTTTCAAGGGATGTTAATTACTTAATTGGCTCCGTCAGAAAATTGATGACAGTTAACTGAATCCCCCCCCACAATTGATTAATGTGTTTTAAAGACAGTGAATAAGCTTTTGAGTAACAGGAGCATCACTACCACTTATTTCTGCCCTGCAAAGCTCTGACTTGTCCGTATCCACAATACATAGGAAATGGACTAAACAGCAAAGGCAGAAATGTTATCCATCTTGTATGTATGTACAAAATGATGAACTGGGGAACATCGAATACTGCGATGTAACACCTCTGCAGGGTCTTCGGTGATGAAACGTCGTATATAATGATATTAATAACCAAATATATTACATTATAATAATAGAAATGCTTTGCTTGGAAAATTATTGTTAATGCATTGTATTGAGAAACGAACGAAAAAACAAACTCAAAAAAGTCCAGCTTAAGTCAAACATAGAAGCAAACACAAAAATTTTGCAAGCGTAACCGACCGAGCAAATGGTAGCATGATTAGAACGCACCACCAGTTGATGATGCTTGACTGATTGCCCTCTAGAATAGATTGAATTTATTGAGCACTCTCTTTGCTGAAGTGAAGTGATCCAAAACCAAAACAGTCCACCGACGTTGGCGGTTCTGGTCGGCGACGACAGGAGAATTTCTTCCTGGAGAAACTTGCATCTTAAGCCCCGCCGTGGCACCTCTACACCGAACTGAACAGGGGAGAGTCTCTGCCTGGGAGGAAAGAAGAGCGTTTTTCTCTCCCAAATGAGTAGCTGGCTCTGATGAAACAATTTTGGTGTTATATGTTTGGTAATATCAGGCTAGACTGTCAAATCGTAAATTTTAGTTTGAAAATGTTTTAGTTATAGTAACTAATTTTATGTAAAAGTCAGAATTTGAACATGCTTTCTAGGATTTCAGGTCCTTGACTTATTTTCGCTTCAACTAAAGTCCTTAGACTCTTACCTAAACAGTTTCCGTTATCACTTCCCACCCACAGCAATCTTCAGTAAACCACTTTTTCAATCTGTGTTAGTCCTGCCATAATTGGCAAGCCCCCGGGCATTTTTAAACTTACATTTTACCCGCGTATCACTGAATTCAACTTTCTCGAGTGAAATTTCGGTTGACTCGCTTTAGCAGAAACGACCGTGTCTCCATAAGTGCGTCTGCAGGGAATCCATCTCGAGGAAGGGTCACAAAGGCTCTTTCGCAAAGCCTCCTCGAAATTTATAGGGCGCTCGATCTCTCCGACGTTGCTATGGCCTATCACCGGCCCGCCTGATATCACTAAGCGCCGGCACTCTCATAGCTTCGTGAAACTATCAATCCGACTGCACGGCGGCCGTCCACCTTCGCACGCTGTGCGTAGTACACAAAGTAGGATTGAAAAACGTAGAATACAAGGAGCAATGGAGAGTAAGTTGCTGAAAAATTTATAGGCGTAGTCGAAACGGCAAGATGCTCATCACGAGCGTTGAAAAATCTGAAGTGTTATGTTTTAGCTTGAAATAACTCAAAAGGTCTATTCGTAACTGGAGTGTAGTATACTGAGGCATACATATGGCATGTATATTAATAAATATACTTAGATTGAACAGAATTCCTAAACAACTGGCTTGTCAGAACGCTTAGGTTGTGAAGTCATGCGCATTAAAGTTGGATAAAGAAGTACAGTATGCTCAAACTTTTACTGTTACCAGGTGGACGAATTATACTTTCAGTTACATTCTTTCAAATACGAAGTAACAACATCTCTGTCGGTATCTCTTTTATTTCTGTTCAACGACAATATATGTAGCAGAATACCTACCTACTGCCGAAACCGAATTATTTATTACGGCTCATGTATAATGAAAAGATATTGTATATGGAGAAAGTGCTTGTCAGTGGGTTTTTAATGTTAATTCAGTACACTTAAGTAACATCAATTGATTACAGTCAGTTGTCACTGGTCTTCATACCAAGGTTTTCAAGAATTTCGCTTTATAAATGTATAATTCAGTCATATGATCGGGTACAGAACTTTTCACCCCATTATTGGATAATTAAATTGTAAAACTCTACAATCCGGTTTAGTTCAGAGTTTATTCAAATGTTAACATTGGCGTATAATTTTATCTTGTTTGAATTATTTCGACTGACGCTTGAAACTGAGAAAAATGTTAGGTCCTCATAAAATGTATCCCGCAATTTAATTTCTTTATTCTAGATGCTTTTACATTCTGAAGCACAAAAATGAGCTAGCATTTTTTTGTTTTACGTCACATTCCTGGTAAATAAGACACTAAAAATATTCTCTGCAAAAAAGTATGGTTTCGCTGTATGCGTGCTGCTACATCAATGAATCAGAGTAAAAACATTGGCCAAAAACTATGTAGGATGAATCATGTGTTTCGTTTAACCTTGAGTAACATGCCAAAACTAAAAATAGATACTAAAAAGCACACGAGTGGAAAATAATGCTTCCATCACAAGTGGAGTCTTGAGGTAAGAAAACAAAAATAATAACTTGAGCTTCGATTTCAAGCTTCACGTTGAATAATTTCTATCAAATTCATATTTCAATTCAAGTTTACTCATATCTGGAAGGAACAACTTTAAGAAGTAGTTTCAAAACTACACTTAAGTTCAGTTTTAATTCGATTAAAATATGAAGAAATGTGTTTTAATTAATGAGTACTGACTTTTAAACAAACTGTGATCAACGTTGGCCCAAAGCGTTTCTTAAATTTTACGTCCCTCATTTTTTGAGGCCTGTCATGTGAAATTGAAGCCTTAATTTATTCATTGGAATTACACCAGAAGCATACATTACTATTTTTCGACTAATTTAACTCCAGTCTCATCAAAAATAATTCCAGGACGAATCGAGACTGGCCGTCAGAAATTGTAACTATTGAGAAACATTTATTATTTGTTATTTTCCATGCATCTGAATCAGCGGCGATATCTGGTAACAATTTCACAGCGGAAATTAAAATATTGATGGGAGCTAGTCCATGCAGCGCTGTATTCTAGCTTGTATTTAATTTCCAATGTATGATGGTCAACAGTTTTCTGGCTTTCATGAAGCGAAAAGGTGAGTGAATACGTTATTTTTAATTTATTCATTACTCTTCGAATAAGTTTGTACAAGTTACGGGATATTTGTGTGGTGTTTTGATGAACTTCGATCAATATTCAGCTCACAGGTGGAACGTTTGAACTCGGGGAATTCTCTCTGATGTAAAAAGACACTCGCCCTCGCGCTGTGTTGCAGAAAGATTGGAATTGGCGCTCACCAATCAAGAAAATTGTTAGAATTCATGAACTGAACTTCGAAGTTTCAAGGTCTCCTAACGTAGCTGCATCCATCCAATGCGTTTTTCATCATGATTGCTGAATGATTATTATGATTCTATGATAAACTTCTGCCCGAGTGAACACGAAATCAGTTGCTGTGACCTCATGGGAGTTTGGGAACACGCAGAAATGAACGATTTGAATGCCAGCATTTGTTAGCTTTGATGTCAACGGTATCTGATTACGCTGGTAATACCTTAATGATGTCAGGAAACTTCTGTGTTCGTATCTGAATATTTCAACTCCATAGAATCACACTCGAAAGATCGTTTTCTCAGTTTTTTACTTGTCAGCTGCCATTATTTTTTAGTAGGAGAGTGAATTTTGTTACACTTTCATCACCTTCTCGTGTATTCACAACGGGAACACGCGTGCGCTGCATCTAACTTTGGTCTACCTTTTTTCAACTTCTCAGGTGCCCACACATTCGTCGCGTCTCGCATTCACGGCCACGGTCGGTGCTCATTGAGCCATGATTAACTAATGGAGGAGAACCATGAGCTCTGGCTGGAGTTTATTCAGCTCAGGTTTCCCATCGATCCCACCTGCCTGTTTGCTCGTTACGCCTTCGTTCTGGCGAGGATTCCAAGGTTGCCTCCGTGCTCTAAACTTGTGAAGGCTCGACCGTCGTGTGGAAGGTTTGAAGTTCGAAACCTAGCGAAAACAGCGGTAATTTTTCTCTCTGTGAAACAGTTGAAAGTTTGCTGCAGATAACCTTTTTACTCAGATGTATAACTGAATAACGGGTAAGATATTTAAATGTGGTTGCGATAATTGTATCTTGGCTTCAATAATTAAGTATTTGAGAAAAATATGTACAAGATGTTATTTATCAACTTGATTGGAATGCCCAAGACATTTCGAAACACATTTTGGGTTTCTCACGCTCTCAGCAGTAAATTCAAGTCCTGCGACCACAAACCCGGCAGATTCAAATCAGTTTTCTTCTCTAAAAGTCTCTTTGAAATTTTTAATGTTTCGAAACTTATTTTTCTTCGGATTGAGAGAGTTTCCAAAAACTTCTGCTGCTATTGCTCATTCGTATAAAAGACATTTTATCTATCATTTCAACTCAGTAGATTCATTTTAACGTTCCTCCAAGGTATGCACAACTATTCCAATTTTAATGAGAGAAACCAAAACTCATCCTACTCTAAAATTCTAAAAGTATAAATACCAACAGCACAGACATGAAGCGAAAACTGCAAAGTTAAATCTAGCTCAATCCGTTCAGCAGGACCATAGAAAAAACACACTGGAAGACCTTCTAAGCAATGATGTTGTCCTAGAAGACCGTTATTTAGTTTCGAAGAGACCGAGCAGGCACAGCCCACCGTCGACTCCGTCGATGTTTACGATGCCCTGGTCCCAGGTAACAAAGTTATGGTCCAGCTCTGCCACTGCATTGTGGGCCCCTTAATCTCGGCCTGCCATTTGCTTCCAGGAGGCTAGAAAACAAGCAGAAATTATCTCCTCAAGGCGAAATCGCTATTCAGTGCACAGCGCTGAGGTTACAATGCATGCTTTATTGATGGACTTCTTGGAAACGCAAGAAGAGAGAATCTGACGCTGCTTTTGGTTTTCAGGGAATGATATCGAAAGAATTGCGCCCGCGATGGTTTTCGCAAAAGCTAACGCAAATTTGACGCTATTTTTGGTTTTTATGAAATGAGTCGAAGAAATTGCGCTACGTTTGTGTTTGGGAAAGCTGTCGCAAAATTTTACGCTATATTTGATTTTTAGGAAATTAATTAGATGAAATGGTGCCAGTTTGAGGCGTGGGACGTAGAATTTGCTGGTATTTTTTATTTTTAGGGAGTGTTTCAAACCAAATTGCGTAACATTGGCTAATGGAGAACCTAACGCAGAATTTGACGCAGTTTTCAGTTTTTAGGAAATAAATTGAACAAATTTGCATTCGTTTAGTCTTATGGGAAACTAACTCAGAATTTGATCCTACTCTTCAATTTAGGAACACCATGCATGAAATTGACACTATTTGTGCCCATTGAAAGTTTCTTCAGAGAAAACTGTCGAAAAACTCACCACATATTCGATTCTAATAATACTGCCGAAAAATTTAGTATTTTTTCGAAATTTATAGATGCGATAGTTTTCGCATTTCGGCAACACTTTTATAAAATTTTCCTTATATCTTATTTTTAGGTCATACTATAAAAAGTTGGCGCTATTTCTTGATTTTAGGAAGCGCCATTTTTAGAATGGCGCTTTATTCCCTTTGATCAATACTATCAAGGTAAGTGACTTTATTTCTAGCTTTTTGTAAGGCTTTTATAGTAATTAGCTATGTTTTTTGCTTTATTGCATTTTTGTGCTGTCAGAAAATTATAATATTAATACAAATAAACGAATGTCAAAATATATTCTTCATGTTGTTGGGGTCACCAACTGAGCGCGGGTTGATAAGCATCTACTAAGGCAAAAAATTTCAACACAGAACCAAAAATCTAAACCGGAAACCTGGAGTGTTACTCGCTCCTGATAAGTTGCCTAAAGCTAGAAAAATGGGGAAATTTATCCATATAAGGTAATTTAATTAAACTACGTATTCATGCAACAAGTCATTTTTTTCTCTTATTTATACTAATTTTCCAAATTTTTTCACCCAATTAGTTTTGGAAAACTCCTTTCAATTCAATTTAAGCCTCGTTAAGTGCTTACTCATTTTCAGTCGAAAATTTTACTCGCACTGTCTACCTCAGATTTAGTATTCAATTTGCCTTTTCTTGCCACTCACATGCAGGTATTTCACGTTTTTTCCAGCCTACCTGCTTTTTTATAAAACAAAACTTGAGCCGCCCGTTTTTAGTTCATATTTTATGCCGACATCTTGCATTTTATTCCTCACAGCCTCTCGCTGCCATTTCGCTCCTACTTATTCTCTTGCTAAGTTAGCACTCGGCTCTTTCCTGCAGAGGCCCGACCAAGAACGAGCTCTCTCATTCACAGTAATGTGCATTAGAGCCTCTCAGTTACTGCAATGACTTCTTCTGTAGCTAATAATGGGATTCGAATGTACGGGGGGAGCGTGAGCGCCAAGATTGCAAAATTTGTAAAATGTTTCGTTTGGCTGTGGCAGCCAGATGGTAGTCAGGATACTTTCTAGTAATTTAAAAGGAAACAAATGTCCAAAGTTCATTAAATTCATGAGGGAGTTGTATTGAAGGAGTTCTGGTTTCATATTCAACCCGAGGTAAGCCAGCTGAGAAGTGTTTAACGCGGGTTCAAAGTTCATTAAATTCATGAGGGAGTTGCATCGCAGTGGTTTTGGTTTTATATTCAACCCGAGGTAACCCCACGTTAGAGGAAACAAGGTAGGTTCAAACCAGTCTTTTTTTCCTTGGTGGTGTGAAGGCAAAAGTAGGTGTGAAGTCCGAAGGGTAGAGAGATAACGCTGGTTATAGGCGACGTTTACTGGTAACGATGTTGCAAGGGGGTAGAACACGGACCAAATGCGACTCTAGAAGTCTCCACACGCTCTTTTATACTGTCAAATTGCTGACTAAGCGTGCGCATTGCGGTAGAGCCGCGCCCAGGCATAGCATTACCATACGTACGAACATATGTACAGAGAAAGTGCGCAACCGCGACGGCACACACCTTCCCCCATGCCTGATTTATTACCAATTACAAAATAAATGAATCAAAGGGAAGAATCGTAACTTAAAAAGCAACACAGTAAGCTAAAGGCATCCTAATTAGGAAAACCAAAGAAAAAATTAAAATAATCCTTTCGTGGCAAAAACAACTGCCAGTAACAGGAAAAACAAACGCGTCCAGTTAAATTCGACAAAAAGCATCGCAAAGAAAAACCGCAAACACCCCCATCACCAAAAAAAATGGGAAGAGGCGCTGCTCAAGACATGTATATAATGCAAAAAAACAAAACAATTTTTCGCACACGAATAGTGCAACACCAAAAAAAAATTTTCTGGTTACAGAAAACCTTAAAACAAGCACCTCTGCAGGTGTCGTACCAAAAAAAAACAAAAATCCGCTAACATGAACACCAGCCATGAAAAACACAATTAACTCTAACATTGTTTTGTGTTAAACAGTTGAAGTGATAACGCAGTAAAAATGAAAGAAAATCGCATCGTTGAAACAACAACTAAAAAGTTTTTTTTCAAACACAAATAAGAAATAGGGCACGCAGATACCTCGACAAATAAAAAATCATTCTCGCCATAAAATTTAAATAAATCAATACATTCGTTAAGGATAATAATAACACGCATGAAATTAAATACACAATGCCGTTAAAATTTTAAGTGAACAACGTATTCGCATAAATTGAGTTATCGATAAACCAAAATGAAACAAATCATAATTATATACCTGAACGTTGCATCGACTCGAGCATCTTCGCGAACATGGTTAAAATGAAATACGTAAAACACAAGCTTAGAAATACCAACTTAATATTAATTCATGAGTAAATATAAAAACATCCGCTTACATCTCTGGTGAAAGAGTAACACCGAGCAAAACACGAGTTCTTCGGCAAGGCAATTTCGGAAAATTTTATAATAATCAAAACTATTGCCTCGTAGGTAATGAAAAATGATACAGAAAAGTTGAGTTGATAGTAAATAAAGCATCATTAAAGTTTTAACCAAAAAGAAACATTCAAAATATCGTCTGCGTTACCGTAGACTTAAAAATAGAAGTTAGTGTTATAGCCAAACATCGCACAAATTAGAACGGAACTTTTTCACCATTAGTAAAGCAACCAATCAGAATAAACAGAGTACCGTAGACTCGTAAAACTTAATTCTATCGGTAACATAACGATATAGAACGTGGAGTAAGATATAAGATAATACGTAACAAAATCGAACACACGCTAGTTGAAGACTTCAAGTACGAATATGAAAATCGGGTTTCCAAATTATCGTGATGTAATCGTAATTAAATGTAAACAAAGTCATAATTTTTGAACGACTGAATTTATAATTACCTACTTTCAAGTTTCAAAGTTTATTAAACCACGTTTTCAACATTACGAACATGGTAAAGTAACACTGTAAAGTATTAAAACCACATTAAATCTTCAAGGTAAGTTACTCTTTTCAAATCACTGCGCGCGAAGTTGAATTTCAGTAAATTGAATTTCAGTAATTTCAGTAATCCCCATACTCTCTTGACTGCGCGCGAAGGTAAATTTCAGTAGTCTCTTTGCTGCGTGCAAAGCTCTGCTGCCGCCATGGCCATCGATGTTTGTTGACAAGCGCTCTGGCACCAGGCTGTCGTACACCAACGCGATGCCATGTACATGTACCATGTTACCGTGTTACAGATGTTGTGTTACCGCTCGCACACGCTCGAACTGAAATTGGAAATCAATACAAAAACGATTAGCATGACCAATTAGAAAGAAAAATGAACACAATTTAAACAATTCTAAAAGCCATACCAATTTAAAACACAAGCATAAAGGTTTACGTAAAGTGAACTGCAGCTTGATAATGAACTTTTTTAAAAAAATCCTTTCAAGTCAATGATTTAAATGTCCAACAAAAACAAATCTCTTACTTCATTTAAGTTTTTCTCAGAAAACGAATTCTGAATCAATAAAGATCAACTGAATTTCGAATAGACATTTAATTTGCTGAGAGATTGAAAACACTGTCTCCACGTTAAAATCTCGGCATCAGCAGCCGGATGTTGTGAGAATTTTCCAATCTGTATTTAAAGTGTGAGTTCAGCACATTAATTCTCATCGAGACATGAGAGTGCGTTCTTGAAACGTTCCCAGACTATGCACGGGCAAAAAGATTAAATATCTGCAAAGTCGTCAACTCTTGCAAAACGTGCAAACAAAAAAAATCAAAAATTCTCCACAATCATGTGCGTCTTTTACACAAGAAAATTACGTATTATTATACTGTACTTGTTGAACTGTTACACTGTGAACGGGTACTTTACGTTTCACTTATCGCGTTACGTTAATGCCTCAATCAAAAAGGTTAAATCTAAAGCATATACGAGGTTAAACATGAAGCATAAGCAAATACAACAAAAAGAATGATTGAACACGTAAGGACATACTTTTACAGTACGTACACAAAAAGTTGTCAATGCAAAAATCAATATTGACGTTAAATACTCTAAATTTTAATCGTTCAATCAGTTGTTAATTTTAATCGTTCAATCAGTTGTTAATTATCCCGTAGAAACTTTGGGAGACTTGACGATAAATTTTACATTCTGTTACTTTCGAATAATAAATTACACAACATAAAACTTTACTGAGTATGAAATTCGGGTAGGCTTGTAAAATGACTTTTATGATGCACTAGATCGTAAACGTCCTCAAAAAATTAAGAACAGCCACTCTCTTCAAAAAATAACGAAGAGATAAATGAAATTTTGCTCTTACTTTTAATTAGTTTCCACTATTCAATTATATGTCAATTCTTCAAAACACATCCTATTCATGACTATTCACCAGTCATATTCATATCCATGCCTTCGTACCTTGGCTACCAACTGTTGCTAAACAGAGCCACAGGAAGTAAGGCGCCTCTCTGTCTGGCGTATGAGTCAGCGTTTGCATGTCGTCTAGTGCTCTTTTTTCTCCGAGTTCAATGTCTCGGTGCAGCTGCGTGCAGCTCTGCACACTCTACACTCTGTACACTCTATTACTAGTTACTCTTAACTTAATACCAGACCACCACGTGTGGTTAATTAAACGGCTTCTATCGCCTCTCATTATTACTCTCGTATGATACTTCTATTCGCCAGCACATGGACAACCGCAATCTACAATGCTACTCTGACCATCATGGTATCACTGGCATTAATTCCACCACATGAAGTTATGAACTGAAATCAGAGCCCCATCGAAATTAACGGTAACAGCTTCTCTCAAGCTTATCCATATGTCTGCGCGCAATAATTCAATACTGTTCCTCAACAGCATCACTCGACCTCGCTGGTAGACATATCTGGTAACGTTAAACCATTTACCAGATATATCCACAGCCTAGTAATGCAGGTCTCGTACCATCTACGTACACTAGAAGAGTCTTTCTCTTCATTATTTTTATTCTCGCTCTCGAGCGCCTCGCTCAAGGCTCCTGCTTCTGTCTCGGGGTTTCTTCGCTGCCCCACAGCATTTATCTCTCGGCTATTTAGTTGCCTGTCGCCATTTTCTAGGCTCTCTCTATCGCCATTCACTAGGCTTATTTTTCTAGGTACCCTCTGCTTCAGCAGATATTTCTCTTTACGCCTCCTCTGGGCAACTGCCATCAGACACTCTGCATTATTTACGGTATTGAAATAATACTTCTCTCTTACTCAGAGCAATGACATCAGGTATCATCAGAATATCCACGATTATTTACCTCACTCGGAAGAGTATCTTTACTCCTTCCTACTTATATTTATCCTTAATTCTCGAAGTCACATTGCACTTCTCAGCACATTAAAAGCCACAATATATTTCATCATTATTGTCTCATCATTACTTCATATTTCTCGCTAGGCTTAATCCTCAGCCTGCTCCGCACTAGTCGAAAACTATCTTTCAATTCCTGTTCTCTAAAATAAAGGATCCCTTGATCCGACTTATACTCTACGCTAGAAAGTTGATTTTTACAAAGGTCTTCAGCATTACCTTTGGGCAAATTGGAAACGCATCTCCCCCCTCCATCATCCTACCAGACGCGACCAGCAAAAAAAAACTCACATGACCTACATGTTGTACAGACCACAGAAGGCATTTAAGTATACTTATCTCTCTGTCGCCAATATATCCCCATCAGAAAAAAAACTGTGGTAGGCATTCTACTATTTCGAAAATCACTCGCTACTGAAATTTCAGGCATAATTACGTTACGAGTTTGGTCTCTACGTATTACACAAATAACATCACTGCTCAAATGAGTTTAACGTTGCTCAAGATTAAATTTACACAACTAAAACAATACAAAAGTACTTGAAGCAGTTATAGCAACACCTCGAGAAAATAGCGCCACTCACTTTAAAAAATAGGACTCGTAACACCTTGAAAACAGCTCATGTCTAGGGGTCATTGAACACACAGCCTGCTCTCTGCAACTGCAAGTACAGCCCAGCTAGTTTGACCTTGACGCCCGCACGTACTGGCACTGGCTGACGCGCACGCTGCACGCTGCCTGCCTCACGTGCAATGAATAGTTAGCTGCAACGGCACTGTTACAATTATCACAATTAACTGCTGCTTTACTTATCTTAAATTGTAGTTAGAGTTGTCGCACGATGTCGTGATCTCTGCCATCGTTGTAGGCGATGCACCGTCACTGCTCCGCCCGTAGCACGAAGTTGACGTAACTGTAGTCGGCTGAATCACCTCGTAGTTGAAGGTTTCAGCTCCGTAGCCGACCTCACCGTTGATCTCTGAAGCTCTCCGTCCGTCGATGCTGTCCTTATAGTCGATATCTCGTTGCTCTGCAGTCTCTGCAGATAATCTTCGTAGAATGTATATTTCTTCTCTTCACCAGACGATCTTCCTGGAGTTCTCTCGAATTCTCTGTAGTTATCACCGTCGTCTTGATTTGCTGAAGTCACTCGACCCTCTTCTCAAACTTATTTAGGTTTCTCGTCGAATACTTTATCTTCTTTTCTTCTCAAATATATCTTCGCGAATTCGTGGGTCCGTCACTTGTCTCGCCACCAGTGTGAAGGCAAAAGTAGGTGTGAAGTCCGAAGGGTAGAGAGATAACGCTGGTTATAGGCGACGTTTACTGGTAACGATGTTGCAAGGGGGTAGAACACGGACCAAATGCGACTCTAGAAGTCTCCACACGCTCTTTTATACTGTCAAATTGCTGACTAAGCGTGCGCATTGCGGTAGAGCCGCGCCCAGGCATAGCATTACCATACGTACGAACATATGTACAGAGAAAGTGCGCAACCGCGACGGCACAGTGGCTTGGTTTTGCAGACGTCACGGCAACGAACCAAAAGCAGCACTCATATTGCATCTAGTAGCACTGCTACCCCCAAATCTGGCTCCACTATGGGCCTAACGAAATGGCGTTTTGGTGATGTCATAAAGTTTGTTGGAAATAAAGAATTTCTATTGGCTAGATGAACAAGAGGAGGATCATTTTCTCCCATAGAAATGACCCTACCTTGTTTCCTCTACCGTGGGTAACCCAGAAAGTGAGTGCGGTGGTTATTTAATCATTTATTACTTTTCTTTGATGAAACAACGGTGAGGAAATCAGGGACCAACGACGTCTTCTCCGGCTGGCGCTGCTAATAACATTTGGCACGAGTCTCCATATCGTCTTCATACCTCAGAGTATTTGACATCTTTGTGACCGGGGACTGCAGCCACCTCGCAACACTAGGACGTCGACGCCATACTCTATATTTTTCTGACAAATCCAAGAATTCCTAACAAACTCTAACAAACTTCTGACAATTTTTCAAGAAATTTATTAAAAATTGTAACAAATATACAAAAAAAATCCCTACAATACGACGTGGACGCAATACTCTAAATTTTCTAATAAATCCGAAAATTTCTAACAATATTTAATACAGTTCTAACAAATTCCTAACAAATTTTTATGAAATTCTAGCAAATAAAAAATTGGAAAAAAACTCCCGACAACACAACGTGCACGCAATAACTTACGTTTTCTAACAAATCTGAAAATCTTCAGGAGACCGTGATTTGGGTACCAGAATAGACACGGAAAGGAAGAAAAATGCCTACAAGTGTTATAAGTTCCTAACATCCACGTCACGAGACTTGAGTCATCGTCACTTACATAAGTACAATCTATCTATATTATAATATGAGCCTCGTCCGTCCGTCTGTCTGTCCGTCTGTGTGTCACACACAGTAGAGGAAACAAGGTAGGGTCATTTCTAAGGGAGAAAATACACCTCCTTTTATTCGGCTAGCCAATAGAAAGGCTTTTTTTCAAACAAACCTCATGACGTCAGCAAACCGCAATGTTGTTAGGCCAATAGTGGAGCCAGATTTAGGAGTAGCAGTGCTAGCAGATGCAATATGAGTGCTGCTATTGGTTCGTTGCCGTGACGTCAGCAAAACCACACCGTCAACGGAATAAAGACTGGTTTGAACCTACCTTGTTTCCTCTACCGTGGTGTCACACCCACCAGCCTGTAGTGTGTGATGAGCGTATCTGTGATACAAGCTTCATCACCTCCAGAATTTTCGGTTTAAAATTCATCAGATTTGAAATCGGGTTAAATGTTACGGGAGTTGTTAGGAAATGGAAGCGTGTGTCATGTGATTTGTAGAACATTATTATATATTTTTGACAGGCCGGGTGCACTTGGCCTCATCAATTCCAGAGAGATTTAATATTTTTATTTCGTCCCGTCTTCATTTCATTTCGCTTTCTCTCTTATCTGAAAGGGGGGGAAAATGAAGTTGAAAGCCGAGACTTGAAGTTTCGGTTAGCTCTCATTATGACACCAACACATGATAGTGAATGAAGATGTCTTTAAATTTAAGTTAAAATAAATTCTCCAGTTTCATTGTGGCGTGAAGTGTTCATTAATTGTAAGCAAATTCTGCTCAGCTTATTTTCGATAGTATCTACTTCGATAACAATGAAAAAATAACTATTAATATTTATAGGTACGCAAATACGGTTATGAATATCAATAAAAGGATTCTTTTAGTACTATCACTATCGAACTTTTTTTTAACAGCGCGGTACAAAAAAAGTCCGCTTCTTGAAAATATATCAACGAAGCTAGACAAACGACAAAATGTATTAGACGAGATAACAGATAAACTCTACGGAGTTTGCAACTGGTATTCAAGTTACTATTTTTTCGCGAATGAAAACTCTACGGTGTTTGTAACCAGTATTCAACTTACTATTTTTTTGCGAAATGAAAACTCTACGGAGTTTGCAACCAGTATTCAACTTAATATTTCCATTTCAAATTAATATTCTTCGCAGTTGGCAACTAGTATTCAACATGTTATTTCTTTTTTCGAATGAAAACTCTACGGAGCTTGCAACCAGCATTCAACTTAGGGTTTTTTTCAATTGAAAACTCTACGAAGTTTGCAACGAGTTTTTAACTTACTAATTCCAGTGCAATAAAGGTCTAGAAGGCATACTCGAATAAAAATGATCTAGAATAAATAATAAAATTTTACCCCGAAAGAGGCAATTCCGGATGCCCTGCATTAAAGTATACGACTTTTAAAATGCCTAGAATAATTTTTTAGTGGATAATAGCCACTGGGATTTTAATATTGAGCAATTTGATCATTTTCTAAATTGAGTTACCATTCTAGAAAAAACCGTGAGTCAGAGAGATGCACTTGAACAAAATCACACACCACTCTCTTTCCATAGCAACGCATCTTCAGGTCTCACTTCACTTTAGGGTTGCACGAGCAACGGGCCAAATAAACTTTTTGGTTGCTTCATGAGCTTTATGTTCTAGTCTATGCTATAATAAGAGCCGCGTCCGTTTGTCTGTCAGTCTGTCCGAAGCCAGCCTGCAGTGTGTGCTGAGCATATCTTTGATTTGCCGAAAGTCCTAATATTTTGGCTGGTCGTATGCACTATGCCTCTTCAACTCTCGAAAGATTGTTTGTTTGTTATTTTTACGGCCTTTTATTCATTTCGCCTTATTTTTTTAAAAAAAGAGGGGTGGACTACATGGTTCAGGAAATAATGGAAAGTTACTTATTTAGTCTGTCCAGAACCTTGCCAGCTTAGTTATTTGTTGTTTAGTTTACTTAGGCTGGGAATGGTTATTTGAGTACGAGAAAACGGGACTGGGAGACTTGAGTATTGTCGTATGTAAAGTGGTTACTTGAATAAGAGAAATGAAATCTCTAATTTATGAAATGATGTATTGGAGAACTGAGATATATGCGTTACAACTTTTACATAAACATGACATCCGCCATCATACATTTTCAGTGCTTTTCTCATCCATGCTAAGCGCTGCATAGAGGCAGTGGTTGCTCCAAGGTTCATCTCAATACTTCGTTGCCTTTTTAGAGTCGTACTTAGTACTACTTATAATTAAACAGTTTCTGATTACCTAACTGAACAGTTTCTGTATTACTAAACGGAAATTACGTTATTACGTCATGCTGGTCCCGTATACAAAATTCATAGATCTAGCATGCAAAATCGGTTAAGTTTACAATACAAATTTTTTTCTTTTGCTTATATTTTCAAAACATTCAGTTATTAAGACAGAGTGGAAGAACTTCGAATAGAAAAACGCCAAGCTGGCACTCTCATTTTAGGTGCCTCATTATTCTCAAGAAAATCTGACTATATCCCGTGCGTAAATTATCGTGCGGCACAAAACTTGAATGAAAAATTAAGATGGGTAAAAGTTTATTGCAGAATATCATAGCGCTAAAGCTCTTGAACGTAACCATCAAGAAATTATACCTCTACAGATCATCAAGCAGACCTAACGAGTCTCTGGATGGCATCCCCAGTCAGCATTTGGTCATCAAAACTTTGTTGGGATATAATCTGAAGTTATCTCTCACTGGGACACTTTTATGACAAAAATTTCTTTCAGAAACAACCAAAAATTAGGACAAGCAATTGATTTACAGGGTCGTTTGATAAATTATCAACACACTATCTTCGACGCAAATATGACGTATAATTATGCGTTGATGCAGGTATGCCAAATCGGCTGTGTTGTTGCTATAGAAAACGATTTTTGAATTATTCGTATGAAAAGAAGTCCAACTCAAACTTGCATGGTTCGAACCAGTTAATATTTGAAATTTTCAAAATTTCTTAGTATAATTAATTTAACATTTGAAATGAATCTTGAACTTCAGCATAATCCATCGCAGTTTAACGTGTTAAACACGCTCATATGACATCGGCTTCTCAAACGATTTCGCAAACTTAGAGTGCTCAAGTATAGTAGAAATTAAAATCAGGTCCTACGCTTTCCTGTTTACGTTATAATTATTGAAATTTGAAAAAAATCAAATGTTCAGGGAGAAGGTCTCCCTCTTATTTTTTATGTAGTCTGCATATATCTTTAGTCACACAGCTTGTAAATACAGCACGTGTTCCTACATCGTCAGTTTTGTGCGTGTTGTGCTTTGAGGAATTCAAACCGATGGTTGACTTCTAGCAAGTGTCACCGCAGCATTGGAGGTGCTCAAGTGTACAGCGAAACACACCTCACCAATAGAGGGTGCTTAATACGTCTCCTGGGTATTGGGATATAATAATTATATCTACCACTAAGTGAACTGCTTATTCACGAACTGGTATCAGTGACTTACATTTCATCTGTTTTAAGAACTCTTTAAAAAATAACTGTTTTAACTATAGTTAGGTAGACCTCGCGCTATAGCGGCACCCCTCACGCTGTAGTACCAGCTAAAGGTAGATCTCATGCTATAGTGTGGTAGACCTCACGCTATAGCAGCACAGTTGCATGCAGTCACAGTTACAGGTTGGGACCCGAGCGCTGATGGCCTGTAATTAGAGAGGTTTTCTTGGGCTCATTACCTGATGAACTGGACCATACGTGAGATGGAGTTCATGGTGCCGTAAACTCGATGATGTGGTCGAATTCTAGGACAGTAACTTTTTTCTGGACAAATTATCGTACATTTTTGGCCACTATAAAAAATTCGATGTCCTGGACGATAAGTGCTTCTGAAAAGATCGGAGGACTATTTTAGTGGAGTGTGCATTAAAAACGTTGATACAGTGAAGACAGAAATGGGTTTTCTTGCATTAAAGTTTTCAGTTTTTTCGGAGTGTCTCGCGTGAGTTACCTTGAACATCCATAGTCTCATATGCAACTCGGAGACCAGAATGCCTGGATGCCGGGATCCACAGCGAGTGGTATGTCACCTCAATTAGAGCTCTACGTACTGCACAATGGTACGTGGCATTTATCCCGGAAGGTATGCCCTAGATTTTCTTCGGGAGGTATCCCGACAAAACTTAATAAATACTAATAAATTCACTTTCTTTTACGGTATTTCCTCAGAGATCTGACTGCTCTAGATTTTATTCGGAAAGAGCTTATAAGACACTAAATAGTTACAAATGAAATTCCGTATATGAAACAGGTCATAATATGAAATTCATAACATGAAAATAAGAATTATGAAAATTCATAATTCATAATATGAAATTCCATATTTTATTCCGTATATGCAACAGTTCCGAAGAGAAATGATGTCTGTTTCTGACGGGGAAAACTAGAAAGAAATTAAAATATCCATGAATTTACTTCATTATCAATACACACAAAAATACCGTTAGCCTTTTCAAGTGACAAATTCGTCATGGTAGTAAAGTGATAAGCATGTTAATCTTTCTTACAATCCGTAACGTTAATTCATGCCGAAGTTTTTAGGTAAATCAAGCGAAGTAATCCGAAACCACGAGAATTTTATGTGTGAAATCCTAAAATTAAAAGTTGATTTGATGAGTATATGAAATCCTATAAGTAAAAGTCGACATGATAAATGATTGTAGTCCTAAAATTAAAAGTCGATTTGTTGAGTGTCTGAAATCCTATAAGTAAATGTCGACATGATAAATGATTGTCGTCCTAAAATTAAAAGTTGATTTGTTGAGTGTTTGAAATCCTATAAATAAAAGTCGACACAATGAATGATTGTAGTCCTAAAATTAAAAGTCGATTTGTTGAGTGTTTGAAATCCTATAAATAAAAGTCGAGATAATAAATGTTTGAAATCCTTAAATTAAAAATCAATTCTATAAGTGTTTCAAATCCTAAAATTAAAAGTCAATTACCTAACGAGGACAAATTTATCGAAAATACGCTGGCAAAAACCGGACTCAATTTCTGAATGTGCACGAACAAAAGCAACGAAAATTAATTTAAACTTCCTTTGTGAGACAAGTTTGTAGCATGGAGTTATTAACAACCAAATGTTCATATCTCAAAGTTACATGATCTGTGCACTGCCTACGAAAACCAGTATTGCTTGACCATGTATGTTGTGACCCCAAGACAAATCCATCTGCTCTCGTGTGTCAGAGTTAGATATGTGGTAATTCATCATTAAATACTTTATCACCCAACAAGATACTTCAAAACTATTTCAATGATGTTCAAAATGATTGTAAATTTAGGAGAGGGGAAGAGATGATGAAGCTAATGATGTATATCAGTTTTAGCTGGCAAGTACCAGTGGCAGCAGGCAAATACCAGTTGCAGCAGGTAAATACCAGCCGCAGCAGGCAAATACTGGTTGCAGCAGGCAAATACCAGCTGCAGCAGATAAATACCAGCTGCAGCAGGCAAATACCAGCTGCAGCAGGCAAATACCGGTTGCAGCAGGCAAGTACCAGTGGCAGCAGGCAAATACCAGCTGCAGCAGGCAAATACCAGTTGCAGCAGGCAAATACCGGTTGCAGCAGGCAAATACCAGTTGCATCAGGCAAATACCAGCTGCAGCAGGCAAATACCAGTTGCAACAGGCAAATACGAGTCACAACTGGCCTGCACTAATTGTAAATGATGAATGCCAAGGTAAGGAAGACACTCGAATGCCTTATAATGAAATTTAGCTAAATTTATTTACGTGATAGAGTATATCAGGTAATTATTCAGTTCTAACCTTTCTGATTACCACAGAATGCTGGAGTGATAATGATGAAAGTATTTTTACGCATGATGGACCAAAATGATGCGGAGTGAACTTAAATTGATTGCGCAAATTCATAAAAAACAAGGGAAGTAAGCAGTGTTATTTAAGTACAGGGTGTTGAAAATCAGTGAGTTGATATGAACGTCCTTCATAATTAAAAGTATTTTGAGCGATTTAGCTGTATAAATAACCGCACGTCGTGATTGAGAATTCTTGTAAACGAAGAAATAATCAAAATAAGTTTATTTTGGTATTAATTTCCTATCGAACATTAAAATTGCCGATATTTTTCGTAACTGTAAAATGCTTGCAGATTTATTGTAAAAATAACAAAAACCTGCTCTAGCGGGGTCGGAACTATCAACACTAGCGCTAACATTGACGCTCACGTAGTATCCTACTTTGAGTTTCAAAGTTCCTTTAAGCCCTTATGACTCGAAAACTAAGGAGTGTTGGGCATTTTATCAATCATTAATATCGATTAATTTTGAGTGTTTCTACTTATGGTTGAACTTTGTCTACAAAAAACACCCTGTATATAGACGCCTTTCATAATTATGGAGTCTCGAGAGCAAATCCGATATCAAAATAAAGGCCCTTCATACTCAATGAGTCATGAGAGTGAATCAAAAATAAATGTAAACGCCGTTCATCATTAAGGAGTATAGAGAGCAAATTAGAATTCAGAATAAACACCCTTCATAATTAACATGTCTTGAAAGCGAATCAGTAGTGAAAATAAACATTCGTCAAAATTGAAACTCATTGCGTACGGATTGATTTCCCTGCACTGCAAGCCCAAGAGTATTCTATTATAAATTTCACGAACCTTGGGGAATGAAAGTAGTCCAATAACTAGCACGGCTCCCCAATGAAGTTATGATCTCAAAATAACAAACTTCGCATTTCTTAATGAAGCCTCTGTTACCAAAGCTTAATTATATGGATTGTTTCTATTGAAGCATGATCCAATTTATGACAAAGGAACAGAATTACGACATTAATGCAATGCGTAACAGTTGAAATAAGTTAGTTTGGGAGTATGAGCCTGGATATGGAGGCCTGCCCCAAAAAAGTGTTATTAATCTTTTCTGAGTAAAACGCATAAAATCATATGTATTTTGATATCTGTGCGTAATGATTTTAAATGAAATTTACGAATAGTTGATCAGAGAGCTTTTTAATCTTCCCTTTCTGATTCACTTGTGATACTCTCGAAGAAGACCACAGACTTCGCTCACGTTCCTGGCTCATTGAAGCACAAAATTCGCCAACATGGACAGTGGATCAGTAAGTATAAGTTCCAAGCATAGTGATAGCTTCGCTTGGGAACAGCAGCTTCAAATACCAGAAAGAAAAAAAAATCGTCCAACGGCCACGAAGCTCCTCTAGATTTTTCCTGGTTTGATTCCTCTCGGTTTTGTCTCGTTTAGCTTTAGGACTAATGAAGGAAAATGAAAATATATTTTAAGACTCTTTCCTGTGATTTTTTCTGCGGGTCATTGGAGATTTTAGTCCAAATTTCTTCAGGAGATACGGCACATATAGCGAGTTCACACAAATATAGCTCATCTTTATTGAATTACTGAAAAGGTGAGCTGCAGTAATCCGTATATTGGAAGTGAATGCGAAACTCTGCAAAAATTTTCGTTTGTGTTACGAATTCTACGATTGCTGAATTGCTTGTAATAAGAGTAGTGTGTATCATTTTAAAACCAATTTTAACATTTCATGCGCGTGGCTTAGATTATCCTGTAGTGAAAGCATATTGTTATTGATTTTATGGACTAAGTAAATTTAAGTTTCATTAGTTCGAACATTTGCTTATGATTGTAGTTAAGCTAAAGTGGAGGTCAGTCACACAATTCATGGTAAAAAAGGTATGATTATGATAATGCAAAGAAAATATATTACGATTTCGAATTTGAATGACTAGAATAATTCGATAGTTTCTTTGCATTAAAACTCTGAATCGCTTCTCAAAAAGGACGCACGATATAAAAACTTTATAATCCAATAATAAAGTTTGTGAAACTTAAACTAACAACTTCCGAAATGAGTGAAAGTTGTACTCTGTAGAAACTGTATGTTTTCATGAGACTTAGAGATAATGTTATCAATAGTCCATTCCTTTGGATTGTATAGTCAAAATGCTTTATCAACATAATTCATTTCTCGTATAAAATATTCAATACTTAATGAAAATCTTTCATCCTATGTTTCAAGGGAACGAGTAACTGAAAAAATTAATATCAAACTTTACGTTACTTTGAACGAAGCATGACTGAACAAATTGCATCTGATTATTATATTGATAAAAAAGAGAATAAAATGGCATTGAAATATTCTTTGAAGCAGGGCAGTTATCCGCTCGTACAGCTTCGTTAGAACAATTTCACTCATGACCACAACATGCAACTGTCTATCATAAATAAAGAAAAACACTGGATGCCGTATGATATATTAGCCCCGAGTTTACCAGAGTTCGCTTGTTTAATGCTTCAAATAACGCTTCGAGAGACAATAACTTTGCTACACAAACTTTCAAAACCTAGCTAGCATTTTCCAGTGAAATTTCGATCTCATTTTCGAACTTTCAATGCTAGTTTTCTCATACGTTAGTAAGCCTCAGGAGAATCCTTGTTTAATTTTGCTAGAAGGGGAACGAAATTTGATCTCTGAAAGCTTGCGTTCGTCGAATCGAGGTGGGCATGTTTACACTCAAACGCAAGCGCGATTAGTCTACATACTTATTTTGTCAGTTTCTTATCATTCTATTTGTAATACATCACAAAGCATCGCTGATTTTTTGTTTTTATAGCATGTTATTTTATCCAGGTTAAAAAATATAATCTAGGAGCGGAAACCTTTCACTGGAGAAGAGACACATATACCGAGGAAGAGATATATGGACGGAGAAGAGATACTGTTAGCTTGCCGAAAAAGAGATATATTTTTAGAAGAAGAAATTTATTTGCCGAAAAAAGACATACATAACGAAGAAGAGATATTTACAGAAGAAAAGACATATTTCTAGAAGAAGAAATATATATGCAGAAAAAGGAGATATATAGAGTCCAAGACTTTCCCAGCATTGAAGAACACAGTTGCACGTTTATCACTCAAAAACTATGGAAACATGCATTAGCAACTCTGAGATGGCTGCCCTTTTTATTGAGTAACTCTGAAAATATTCAATTTGCATTGGTAACACTAAGAACGTATACGTTTATCATTAAGAAAACATTCAACTGCAACGGTCCTGCACAGAGCTTCGTTTATCACTTGGCTACTCTGAAAACAGTAAATGGCAACAGCAATTCTAAACATCGGTTTCTGATCATAACTGCTAACCTTTGGAAGACTCAGAATGTGTTGTTGGCAAGTAAGCCATTTGGAGCGACGACCTGCGCTGTCGAATTGTTCTCCAATAATATGATCCCGTGCCAAAATAATTTCGCAAGATCAAAGCAGTGAAACGCAAGCTAAAGCAAAACACGAAGACTGGCAGTGAGAGCTTCAATGGTTTCGGCCTGACCTCGTGTTTTAATAATAATAATTGTTGGCTCAGAGCTCAAGGCCAGCTCCAATACAGGTACAATCACGCTAATGCCTAAACATGACGACGAAAATTATTGCGCAGCATGTCACATTGCAGGCCTCTGGTGAGTTTCTAGAAGTCTTGAAGGAATTAAGGGTCAATGAAAAATTCAATTCATGATGGATAACACAGCGTAATTATAGTGATCATGGAACTGTTGAGCTATTTGCTACTTTTTTGCTGTAAATATTATGCACATTCTGTTATTTTCTTCCGGATTCCTTTATACTCGACACCTCGCTGCTTGAATTTTATTTATTTATTTATACATGACACGTCAATACTTGAATTCCTTTATTTATACTTGACAAGTCGCTAATTGAATTCATTTGTTTATTTATACTTGACACGAAGCTACTTGATTTCATTTATTTATCTATACCTAATATGTGAAGTAACTGCATGAGAGCGAATTTAGATTTATTGAAGCAAAGAACGTTCGTTCAATCCTTTGTTAGAATAAAAAAATGTTCAGCTTTTAAAAATTTAGAAATATGAATTGAATTTTTAGCACTGCGTGCGTTGCTGCATATTAATTTCTGACATTTTTCAACACCAATGCTTGATTTTCACTTTCTCTTTACAAATATTAATTAGAAACTTCTCTTAGATATTTTAAGAGTATCAAATAAAATGAAGAAATAGAAACAAAGTCAATTTGCATTTCGCGGGTTTAATTGTTAAATGTTGATGAGAATGATTCGATTAATTTTACCTTTCTATATTTTTATTTATTTATTCGTGCCGAAAACTCACTGGTTTTTCCCCCTGTACTGTTAAATACGAAGAATAAATGAAAGTTCTCATTAAAATGCAAAAAATTAACCTAAGAAACCTCGTTTTATATCATAAAAGTCAAGCTCTAATCTGAACTTTCCATATAGTCTTATTGTTTTTATTTTTAAATAGTGAGAAGCGAAAACTTTAATATGTCTTTCATGACTGAACGATGACTCTCTCCCAATAGATGAAAGAGGAAATTATAAACCCATTTTCCTGTTTGCTTCATAATGGGCTTATGATTTTGTTTGTATGTTTCCTCGTTTGTTTCAAAATGAGTTTTTGTTTTGTGTTTGCTTGCTCGTTGGTTTGAAAATAGGTTTACAATTTTGTTTGTTTGTTTCCTTGTTTGCTTCAAAATGGGTTTATAATTTTGTTTACTTTTTCCTCCAAGATGAACGAGAATATTTTAACGCATGAACACGTTGCAAACATGATGCAAAATATTTATCGAAAAGGGCTTAAGCTAAAACATTCATAACGGATGTGTAGCTTTGAAATTTGTTCTTTGTTTTATAAATCTTGGAAACGATCCAATTTACCAACTGTTTTTTTTTCATTTTGAGGCCCACGAGTTAGAGTTAATTGAAGTGGAGTGTTGGGCTGCTTGGTTCTAACACGTGTCGTACTTCAACTCTAGGAAATTTACGAAGAAGCTATCGCAATTTTAGTCGAAGTATTAATGTATTAAAGTCATTAAAAGAACAAAGCAAGTTAACGAAGAAGCACCGCAATTTTAGCCACAGTATAACGTATTAAAATGAAACTTTGGAATCCGATTTAAGGCTTAAATTACATTCACTGAATTTGTTTTTGAAAATATGCGGGCGAGTATGGTTTAATTTAATCCTATTTGAGATTCTGTTGAGTAAATGCAAGTGTGTGTCGTTAATTTTACTGCCGTTTGAGAGTTAATGTACTTGACACCTCACCGACTTGCCCTCAGGAGGATCGCAGTATATTTAGATGTTTCATTTTGTCCCTACCGAAATAATGAAGAATGAAGTTAGTACCGGAATATTTCTTCAAGGAAGTGTCGCCACCAAACTTAAAGCTGTCATAAGTTCATTGCCTAAGTTAAATTTCGGAGACGCCAGTGGGATGCGTAAATTCCTTCCATGAATCTCCTTGCCGCTGGGTCGAAGTTAAGAATCGCTGCAATGAAACAAAGCAAGCTAACAGTGAAAAATTTTCCATTTAATTTATAGTTTTCTTTCATTACTTGACATTAATAACAAGAAAAAAACTTAGAATAATAGATTTAGAACGATAGTTATTCAGACGATAATCAGCCCATGCGAATACAAAATGTGAACCGATATTTCTTGCAGGTGGAAACGCAGAACTGGCATTAGTGCGAATTTAAGCACATTTTACTCAGTATCCATTTTATAAAAATTTGTAAGCATTAGTAGATGATGTTTTACTGTTCAAATCTTCACGTTACCAATGTTGTCATTGAACCGATCAATCATGGAGGGATATTAAAACAGTGAAACATTCTTGCATTCTTCATGAAAATATTTTTCCTATTTCAAGCTATCCAAATCTGAAATCGTGTTTCTTCAGCCTTTAGCTTAAGAAATAAAACTTCAAATTCGGATGGCTTACCTACATGGATCACAGCGTGTGACCTCCGAAAAGTCCGTTGCAACACAAAATTTCGAGACGTCATTGGTGCCTAGGAATATCCCAACTGATCATTGTACTCAGTAAATATCCTAATATTTCTTACAATTATTTGAATTCATAATTCAGCGCGCTTAGCTTCTGGAGGATAACACGTTTTACTGCAGACACAATGATTTGTACTTTTACGAACTGATGATGAAGCTGGACTCCGAAACGTATTCCTGGTAAATTTGATTGAGTTCCTTAGAATTTTCTTCGTTTTTAAATTCCTCATAACACATTATCTATTAGCAGTGCAAACACAGTGATAACAGCGCAAGTTAGCACCAGCAACTTAGAGATTTTTTGCTTACTTTGTGGAGCCTGCGAAGTGGATCTGTGCATCAGGATCCTGTGTATCCCTTCAAACCCTTTGAATATCCCTTTAAGCAATTATTATTGAATGAAAAACAAAAAACATTTCTTTGCCAGTTCCTCAACACGTTGGCCACGCTTGTGTGGTCCATACGGTTTGTGAAGTTAAATTGTCAAAAGCAGAATTTGAAGTGGATTTTACTGCGCTCGAACACATTTTTCTCTCTTCTGAGAAGTGCCTAAAATAGAATTGCATGATAATTTTATATGATGAAAAAAACGCGAAACTATTTAATTGCTGCGCATTTATCCGTTTACGTTAATAAGCAAAAAACAACACCTACCCATGGGCACACACATGTGTCGATAAATAGTCTACGAGTTAAACAATAAATAGAGTTTTATTCTTCACTCTGCGTTTACAGAGTTAGTTGGGAGATCCATTCATAACTTATTCGTTAAGCAATGACGCATCCATTCAGTTTTGAAATGTTATTTAAGCACTTCATGCGATAGGTTCCAAGCATCCATGAGAAGAAAAAGAATGCCTCCCTTTGTCTTCCTTCAATGAGTCATGTTCACCGTAAACTGCAGTACGAAAGCACTTAAGAATTACTTCAAAATATCTATAATTTTATGAGTCCCGTCAGCGACATGACCATGTTGAAGTCAACGAATTAACCAAAAGGAAAAGGACGGCACATCTTTCTTCGCGTCCGTCGCTGATCTTGACATTGGCTTCGATTTAAGGAGTCGAGCGATTGTTCATGGCAGGCGCCGCACAAAAGAAGAAAAACGATGCGGATCAAATGGACGGAAAACAATTATTCATTTTTCTGCTTGAACGAAAAATGCTTTTGCCTTTGAGCATTCTTCAGGTAACCCTGGAGTTGTGCATTGAACTCAATAGAACAGCATCGTGTCCAATTAAACGCAATGACGACACATTTTGTGGTGAAAGTAAATAAATTACACCACTGGGTAAAAGAGTGTTCTTGTGACGCTCTGAATTTATTTTTTCAAAGTTATAAGCTTGGTAATTACTTCGGGATTTCTTGATAAGTGTTCCCGATAAAAAGTGATGGCCTCAAGTTCAGCATTTATGTTCAGGAAATAAGTAAGGAAAGATATCGCCTCTTTCATATAGATGTCTTTCTTTTTCATACAGATGTCTTATTTTGTTCTCTTTCAGTTTCTTCATCTATTATTATAGAAATGGGTTTCAAGATGTTTCTTAAGTCTAATTTATAGCATATCAATTTCTCGAAAAATTAGTTCTGTATATTTTTATAGTATAAGGTTACATACCTTGTATTAAAAATACCATATGACGAAGGGATGAATTTATATGTAAGCAATTGGATCGACTTCAGCTTGAATTAAAATTTTACACATTACATGCTTCCAATCCTCAACAGTCCAGCCTCGGTGTTCTTGAGCAAATGAATGTTTTTCTAGATTTGCTGCTGACACTAATGACGTTGTCCGGTAGATTTGCATTTACCTCAACTCATTTTTTAACTTTTAATGTAGAGTTCTTCTAGAAGCTGTTATCATTTATCATTTATCATTTCCTTTTATGAACGCTGATTTTTCTTCACCAATCTCTTCTGAATAGGTTTGGCTCTGTCTTCCCAATGTTAGGCCTTCCGTAATTTTCACGAGATGAGCCGGGTTCGACATCTTGTTTCCAGGATATTGTTTTTCTCCATCGTTCTGATACTTGCACCGGGTTCAGCACATACATCTGGAGTTTATTTTCGACTTTTTTGAAACTCAGTGATACGTTTTTTGTTAAGTGTTGGCTGGTCCTTTCTCAGGGTTTTCATTTCTCCGATGTAAGCGAAAATTTAAATTCTACCTGCATTCAAAACCGGTCGTGCTTACTTGATGAACATTTCTAGAATGTTTTCATATAGTTTTACTCAAACGAATGAATTATGAAATAAAATACCGTAAAATTTGAAGAGTCTGTAACAAAGCAGTGCATGACTTTTTGCCACTCGGTGTATTAAAATCTAAATGAATGAATATTTTAGATCTAAATGAGTCATTCATTAATCTAATCTAAAATGAATCTAAATGAATGAATCAGCAGAAATGAACCATTTCATTTTTAAATTAATTCATGCTACACACAAAATACATTTAAGTATTTAAAAGTTTGTGCTGGTATTCGGAACGATTTTCATATTGAACAATTCCATTGATCTTTGCCTGTATTTAAAACTATACATGCTTTGAAAATGTGATGGAACTCCGTGAAGAGCATTGGAAAAACAGTGTTGAGAATATGATGTATGATTCCGATCTAAACGCCCTTATTTTATGTAGTGAGTGTTCGAAGAATATTTTCGGTAGAGTTTATTGTAAATTGTCTTAACTTGTTACTAAATTAACACTTTGACTGCGGCGTGCGCCACCGATGGTACAAGAAGGTAATTTTCACAATGCTGCTGACCGGCCAGTTGTTGCAAACTCAATTTTCATAAATATTTAATCAAAGCTAAATGAAGGTACTATCCAGTTCATGTTTAATATTTTCCAAATAGCTTACTACAATTGGCATTAAATTTGAGTTTGGTGTTGAAATTAAATATTTAGTAGGCGCAGTCAAAGTGTCAAAACCTTACCCACATTTTGCCTAAGCGATTTGAATTCATAGCATATTCCACATAGCCTTTAGAAAATAGCATACTTTTTACAAAACAACGTACAGTTATTTCCAAACCAACCGACTTTTTAGATACTGTGAATGCGTCGTACGGAATTACTTTTTAGATCCTTTAAGAGAAATATTCACATCAAACATTCCTCCCCCTCGAAAATTCACATGTCATTGAATGTATTTCAACACTTGCACCTACTTTCAATGTTGCTGATTTCAGCTCGACCGAAAGAATTCAGAGGATTTAGCAATACTCACCACGAAAAGAGATCTCTCCCTTATTTTAGCTCTAAAAAACGCTTCTCACTTTTACAAAGGTCCAAGTCACCAGTAGATCACCCCTCCCCTTTTGACTTCTTCTCACTCAAAATAGTACATAAGTACACAAAATAAATTTTAATAAAATTATGCATAAGTACTCAAAATAATACAAATGAAGTTAGCTGTATTGAGTGATGAAGCTTAAATTATTGACTTCCCCACGTAACGCATTCACATCCTTAAATGAATGGCTAATAGATTTTTATTTATTTCATATTTAAAGCCAGTAATTTGCAGAGTTAAACAGGGAAAATTTCAGAGTTTGCTCACGCTATGCACAGACTTCTCAAACTCAAAAATTTAATATATCACGGCTACTGAAAATGAATAACCGTCTCATGCTAGACAATATACCGCTACTCAGGCCTAAGTAGCTTATGAGATTCGGTACGATGTCTTATTTTGTATTCAAAGCCTTTCTAGAGCACATTTTAGCGATCCAGAAGCATTTCAGAAAGAGTTTTCAGATTCCTGTGACTTTCGTTCATTGAATGTCCTGGAAAATTCTGGTACAGCCTATCGTAATCCGCTTACCTGGAGCCTCTTCCGCACACACTATCCGAAGCCCTCCGGCCCTTTCCTTCTGCTCCATGGATAAGTCAACTTCTCGAAGTAATGATGTTGCTGAAAGAGAACTAGCTATCGGCCGAGAAAGCTGATTTAACGTCAGGTAAACCCGTGCAAGTCTTCCGGACTAATTTCTCGCAGCGGTATTTCTGAGACGTTCTTGTTTTGTTCGACGTTTTAGTTGCGATATGAATTACGTAGAAATAATGGTTTCTACTGTTTGAGTATGTAAGCCTGGTAAATACAGCGCAAAAGTGACTGTCATGAATCTTATAATTACTGATGTATGGAACGCTGTTTCATTTTCAATAGAAATCAGAAAGCAAAAAAACTTGTATGTGTGGAAGTTATACTCCCTTACTTTTTAACAAAGACCACATCTAAGTAAGCAAATGTTTTTTCAAGCAATAACATGAAATAAGGTTATCGTCCCAATATTATTTCATAATTTACACTTCACATATATTAATTATTTCAAATTTCGTCTTCTTAATTCAAAGATCTAATTTCGTCGCATACATGAAATGAACTAATATTTTTATTAATTTATGTAGTGAAATCATAATCACTGCATGGCTCGTTTTGCCCCATTGTGGGGAGAAACTCAAAAAAAAAGTTCATTGACCATGATTGAATAAATCCACAACAGTACTATTGCGTCCAGTGTGCTGTGTGTCTATTAGGCCCATTTCACGCTGAGCTAGCAAAGCAGCATCTAGCAGGCTCGCATGAGTTATCTATCAGATGGTCAGCGTGATTGGAAGGTAGGAATAGCACTTTTACGAGCCGTTGCCTTCTCACTGAACTCGCACGTTCTATCCAGCATGCGAGGTGAAAACGTTATTCCTACCGACCAGTCTCGCAGACCGTCTGCTAGACAGCTCATGCGAGCTTGCTAGACGCTGTTTTGCTAGCTCAGTGTGAAATGTGCTTAGATAGACTCAAATATACAACACGCACAACTCGAGTTATAGATTCCTTAGAAATTCTATACATTGATCATGCAAAATTGATTGGGAAGGGTGAAAACATCTCATTACGCGCTTTGCAATGTGGTTAAAATCTTTGGAGATAGACTCTAAGGAACTTTGATTCATAATTCAAAATCAGTACGTTACTGGTGTTTATTTCTCTCTGGCATGGATGTTGAAACGTACTACCCTCAATCTTCAAGTAAATTTGAAATACTCTCATCAAAAAATACGACCACTATTTGCAGCCCGTTACTCTTACGAAAATGAGCGCGATGTTTCCTTTTTCTCTGCCAGAGGCTGGCCAAGTTTATATTATTTTAAGGAAGGCTACAAGTGTTACTTCTTTCTCGAGGCTGAGCTAATGTGTGTTACTTATATTGGACATTTGCCAGCCGGTCTAACTCACTACGATGGCACGCGAGAGGAACTCTTGCCAAGAAACTCAACAGTGAGAACGATTCCAAAAAGCTTACTGCGGTGTAGAAATGAAAAAGAGAAAGAAAGAAAAGAAAAACGCTTAATTTCCAATATAGAAAAGCTCATCATTGGTTTTTTAAAAAATCTTAAAGTAAGGGTTCTAATATGCTACACATACATGACTATCGTAATACCCGTGTCACTAGTCGAAATATATGATTGAGGGCAATGTATTCCTGATGTTGCTTAATATAGATTTAATTATACATGCAACTACAATTATAAAAGAGATGAAGCACTTCTGTGAAGGCAATTCTGTAGTACACTAAAAATATTCGAAGATTTCACGCTCGTTTGAGTTGATGAATAGTCTAAAGTTTTGAATTATTTTTCCGATTATATTGATTTTCATTTTGCCTCTGATTTTCTCGTGGGTTCTGGCGGCAACTCGTGCGGGCTGAATTTTTAGAAATGCGCTTAAAAATCAGTCCTTAAGATGGATTCGAGTTCTTAGATCGTCGAAATTAAATCTTTATTGACTTTTAGAAGCAAAGGATAGTTGAGTTCACGCCTGCCAAAAATTGTTATGTCCTTGGATTTTGCGATTCGTACACTCCTGATCAAACGTTTAAGACCACTTGAAAATTTAAAAAAATGCCAACTTTCCAGGGATAAATAATTAAATGCATTCAACTAGGGATCGGTAATTTCTAAAGGTAAAAGGTGATAAAGACAAAAAATGACAAATTTTTTTTTGTGTCAAATTATTAAGAAATCAACACTTTTAATAAATAATGCAGTTGATCACAATGATCACCCTTCAGTTGTTTACCCTTAAAAAAAACTTCCTTACCATGGTCTTATAATTATGATCAACTGAAATAGTCATTATTCATTAAAAGTATTGATTTCTTAATAAATTGTTACAATTGTTATTTGTTGACGTTCTCACCTTTTACCTTTAGTAATTACCGATCCCTAGTTGAATGCATTTAATTATTTATCCCTTTAAAGTTAGCATTTTTCTGAATTTTCAAGTGGTTTTACACTTTTGATCAGGACTGTATTTCTTTGGTACTAACAATTCGTAGTTTCTATGAAATTCTCTCGTTATTGTGAAATTTTAATAATTTATATTTTTATCACACTTCATACCGTGGATGAAGATTGGCAGAAACCTTTTAATGTATACAATAACCGTCTTTCCGTTACATTTTCATTTCTTTTTATTCAATAATAATACACTTTTCTTTGTTTATTCATACCCTTTAAAATATTCTTAAGCAAATTCTTTAAAAAAGAAACTACCAGGCCACGTCGACGTGATGACCTACGAATTTTTTCCTATACATCTTAGATTTTGCATTCATTAGCTTCTATTGTATTTACGAATGTTAAATTTTTTCTTCACTTTTTTACCGGAAACTGTTTCGAAGAAAAGAAAATCATGACAAAGGATGTTGACAGCTTATATTTTTTTGTATTTATGCATTCAAGTATGAATGAAAAATTACTCAAAATGTTTCTAATTAGAGATTCGATAATCCGTTGCTTCTTGTTCGTTATGTTATATTATTATTTAATTTTGTGGGCCTGTAGGTCTGTACAGAATAAATAGTGAGTTTATGATCAATTTGAAATCTTAGTGTGGCTCATTGATGATGTCTACGCACCACCACACCACAGCACTGCTCTGAACAACCCACGGATGGTATATGTAGAACGAAAACACAGTTCTTTCTTGTAGCTATGCAACACAAGAGCCTTAGTAAGCTCGAACCTTGTACAAAGTCAAGCTTGCACCACCGTCTTTAGCTTCAGAGATGTCACCTTACTCCTCCTGCATTTTCCGAATCACTGAAGTTCAATGATTATTTATTTCACAGTCCAGTTCACTTTCCCAGGCAGCGAGAGCATCCTCCGGGAAATTGCTTCATAACATCTTCCATCTGAGCAACAGCAGCCCCAGGCCTGCCTGGGGCTGACGTGCCTCGGATGACGGAGCTTCGACAGCCAGACTTCGGCGTTCAATGTTGCTGAGGAGACTCCGTTGAGTCGGTGGTGGGTGCTACAGCGTGAGGTCTACTGTTATCTATCGCCTACGCAGGTGCAGTTGGAGATGTGCAAATGAAGAGTTTATCGGTAAATTAAGCTTATGGAAATAAGTATTACACATTATTAATCCAGCCATACGCTATAGCACTAGCTAGAGGTAGATCTCATGCTATAGTGTGGTAGACCTCACGCTATAGCAGCACCCCTCACGCTATAGTACTAGCTAGACGTAGATCTCATGCTATAGTGTGGTAGACCTAACGCTATAGCAGCACCCCTCGCGCCATCGTACTAGCTAGAGGTAGATCTCATGCTATAGTGTGATAGGCCTCACGCTATAGCAGCACCCCTCACGCTATAGTACTAGCTAGAGGTAGATCTCACGCTATAGTGTGGTAGACCTCACGCTATAGCAGCATCCCTCACGCTATAGTACTAACTAGAGGAGAGGTAGATCTCATGCTATAGTGTGATAGACCTCACGCTGTAGCAGCACCCCTCACGCTGTAGTACTAGCTAGAGGTAGATCTCATGCTATAGTGTGGTAGACCTCACGCTATAGCAGCACCCCTCACGCTATAGTACTAGCTAGAGGTAGATCTCATGCTATAGTGTGGTAGACCTCACGCTATAGCAGCACCCCTCACGCCATAGTACTAGCTAGAGGTAGATCTCATGCTATAGTGTGATAGGCCTCACGCTATAGCAGCACCCCTCACGCTATAGTACTAGCTAGAGGTAGATCTCGCGCTATAGTGTGATAGGCCTCACGCTATAGCAGCACCCCTCACGCTATAGTACTAGCTAGAGGTAGATCTCACGCTATAGTGTGGTAGACCTCACGCTATAGCAGCATCCCTCACGCTATAGTACTAACTAGAGGTAGATCTCATGCTATAGTGTGATAGACCTCACGCTATAGCAGCACCCCTCACGCTATAGTACTAGCTAGAGGTAGATCTCACGCTATAGTGTGGTAGACCTCACGCTATAGCAGCATCCCTCACGCTATAGTATTAACTAGAGGTAGATCTCATGCTATAGTGTGATAGACCTCACGCTATAGCAGCACCCCTCACGCTGTAGTACTAGCTAGAGGTAGATCTCATGCTATAGTGTGGTAGACCTCACGCTATAGCAGCACCCCTCACGCTATAGTACTAGCTAGAGGTAGATCTCATGCTACAGTGTGGTAGACCTCACGCTATAGCAGCACCCCTCACGCTGTAGTACTAGCTAGAGGTAGATCTCATGCTATAGTGTGGTAGACCTCACGCTATAGCAGCACCCCTCACGCTATAGTACTAGCTAGAGGTAGATCTCATGCTACAGTGTGGTAGACCTCACGGTATAGCAGCACCCCTCACGCTCACGCAATAGTACTAGCTAGAGGTAGATCTCATGCTATAGTGCGGTAGACCTCACGCTGTAGTACTAGCTAGAGGTAGATCTAATGCTATACTGTGGTAGACCTCACGCTATAGCAGCACCCCTCACGCCATAGTACTAGCTAGAGGTAGATCTAATTCTATAGTGTGATAAGCCTCACGCTATAGCAGCACCCCTCACGCTATAGTACTTTCTAGAGGTAGATCTCATGCTATAGTGGGGTAGACCTCACGCTACAGCAGCACCCCTCACGCTAAAGTACTAGCTAGAGGTAGATCTCATGCTATAGTGTGGTAGACCTCACGGTATAGCAGCACCCCTCACGCTCACGCTATAGTACTAGCTAGAGGTAGATCTCATGCTATAGTGTGGTACACCTCACGCTATAGCAGCACCCCTCACGCTATAGTACTAGCTAGAGGTAGATCTCATGCTATAGTGTGGTAGACCTCACGCTATAGCAGCACCCCTCACGCCATAGTACTAGCTAGAGGTAGATCTCATGCTATAGTGTGATAGGCCTCACGCTATAGCAGCACCCCTCACGCTATAGTACTAGCTAGAGGTAGATCTCACGCTATAGTGTGATAGGCCTCACGCTATAGCAGCACCCCTCACGCTATAGTACTAGCTAGAGGTAGATCTCACGCTATAGTGTGGTAGACCTCACGCTATAGCAGCATCCCTCACGCTATAGTACTAGCTAGAGGTAGATCTCACGCTATAGTGTGGTAGACCTCACGCTATAGCAGCATCCCTCACGCTATAGTACTAACTAGAGGTAGATCTCATGCTATAGTGTGATAGACCTCACGCTATAGCAGCACCCCTCACGCTGTAGTACTAGCTAGAGGTAGATCTCATGCTATAGTGTGGAGACCTCACGCTATAGCAGCACCCCTCACGCTATAGTACTAACTAGAGGTAGATCTCATGCTATAGTGTGATAGACCTCACGCTATAGCAGCACCCCTCACGCTGTAGTACTAGCTAGAGGTAGATCTCATGCTATAGTGTGGAGACCTCACGCTATAGCAGCACCCCTCACGCTATAGTACTTTCTAGAGGTAGATCTCATGCTATAGTGGGGTAGACCTCACGCTACAGCAGCACCCCTCACGCTAAAGTACTAGCTAGAGGTAGATCTCATGCTATAGTGTGGTAGACCTCACGGTATAGCAGCACCCCTCACGCTCACGCTATAGTACTAGCTAGAGGTAGATCTCATGCTATAGTGTGGTACACCTCACGCTATAGCAGCACCCCTCACGCTATAGTACTAGCTAGAGGTAGATCTCATGCTATAGTGTGGTAGACCTCACGCTATAGCAGCACCCCTCACGCCATAGTACTAGCTAGAGGTAGATCTCATGCTATAGTGTGATAGGCCTCACGCTATAGCAGCACCCCTCACGCTATAGTACTAGCTAGAGGTAGATCTCACGCTATAGTGTGATAGGCCTCACGCTATAGCAGCACCCCTCACGCTATAGTACTAGCTAGAGGTAGATCTCACGCTATAGTGTGGTAGACCTCACGCTACAGCAGCACCCCTCACGCTAAAGTACTAGCTAGAGGTAGATCTCATGCTATAGTGTGGTAGACCTCACGGTATAGCAGCACCCCTCACGCTCACGCTATAGTACTAGCTAGAGGTAGATCTCATGCTATAGTGTGGTACACCTCACGCTATAGCAGCACCCCTCACGCTATAGTACTAGCTAGAGGTAGATCTCATGCTATAGTGTGGTAGACCTCACGCTATAGCAGCACCCCTCACGCCATAGTACTAGCTAGAGGTAGATCTCATGCTATAGTGTGATAGGCCTCACGCTATAGCAGCACCCCTCACGCTATAGTACTAGCTAGAGGTAGATCTCACGCTATAGTGTGATAGGCCTCACGCTATAGCAGCACCCCTCACGCTATAGTACTAGCTAGAGGTAGATCTCACGCTATAGTGTGGTAGACCTCACGCTATAGCAGCATCCCTCACGCTATAGTACTAGCTAGAGGTAGATCTCACGCTATAGTGTGGTAGACCTCACGCTATAGCAGCATCCCTCACGCTATAGTACTAACTAGAGGTAGATCTCATGCTATAGTGTGATAGACCTCACGCTATAGCAGCACCCCTCACGCTGTAGTACTAGCTAGAGGTAGATCTCATGCTATAGTGTGGAGACCTCACGCTATAGCAGCACCCCTCACGCTATAGTACTAGCTAGAGGTAGATCTCACGCTATAGTGGGGTAGACCTCACGCTATAGCAGCACCCCTCACGCTATAGTACTAGCTAGAGGTAGATCTCATGCTATAGTGTGGTAGACCTCACGGTATAGCAGCACCCCTCACGCTATAGTACTAGCTAGAGGTAGATCTCATGCTACAGTGTGGTAGACCTCACGGTATAGCAGCACCCCTCACGCTCACGCAATAGTACTAGGTAGAGGTAGATCTCATGCTATAGTGTGGTAGACCTCACGCTATATCAGCACCCCTCACGCTGTAGTACTAGCTAGAGGTAGATCTCATGCTATAGTGTGGTAGACCTCACGCTATAGCAGCACCCCTCATGCCATAGTACTAGCTACAGGTAGATCTAATTCTATAGTGTGATAAGCCTCACGCTATAGCAGCACCCCTCACGCTATAGTACTTTCTAGAGGCAGATCTCATGCTAGAGTGGGGTAGACCTCACGCTACAGCAGCACCCCTCACGCTAAAGTACTAGCTAGAGGTAGATCTCATGCTATAGTGTGGTAGACCTCACGGTATAGCAGCACCCCTCACGCTCACGCTATAGTACTAGCTAGAGGTAGATCTCATGCTATAGTGGGGTAGACCTCACGCTACAGCAGCACCCCTCACGCTATAGTACTAGCTAGAGGTAGATCTCATGCTATAGTGGGGTAGACCTCACGCTATAGCAGCACCCCTCACGCTGTAGTACTAGCTAGAGGTAGATCTCATGCTATAGTGTGATAGGCCTCACGCTATAGCAGCACCCCTCACTCTATAGTACTAGCTAGAGGTAGATCTCACGCTATAGTGTGATAGGCCTCACGCTATAGCAGCACCCCTCACGCTATAGTACTAGCTAGAGGTAGATCTCACGCTATAGTAGTGGGGTAGACCTTACGCTATAGTGGGGTAGACCTCACGCTATAGTAGCACCCGTCACGCCATAGTACTAGCTAGAGGTAGATCTCATGCTATAGTGTGGTAGACCTCACGGTATAGCAGCACCCCTCACGCTCACGCTATAGTACTAGCTAGAGGTAGATCTCATGCTATAGTGGGGTAGACCTCACGCTATAGCAGCACCCCTCACGCTATAGTACTAGCTAGAGGTAGATCTCATGCTATAGTATGGTAGACCTCACGCTATAGCAGCACCCCTCACGCTAAAGTACTAGCTAGAGGTAGATCTCATGCTATAGTATGGTAGACCTCACGCTAAAGCAGTACCCGTCGTTGTCCGTCCCTCGATGCACCGGGTGAAGAACTTAGTCGTCTTTTGTAACGAAACGTGATGATTTTAACACGTAGACTGCGATGGGTTAAACTGAAGTTCATCATTCAACTCATTTTCAAAGTCAAGAGTCGTTTGCAATTACATAAATGCCAGAAATTAACTAGGTCCGGTAAATACCATTAAGTATAACAGATTGGTAAAAATTTTCAAACTACCCATCGATGAGCAGTATCGCAAGCATTGTGTTAATCCATATAGAGACGAGTTTGGGGAAATGTATTCTGAGAAACGCTCATGCAACTGATTTGAAGAGAGCTTTGTACTGGGCACTTAAATATTGTATTTTGTTGAAAGTGTACTGTGTACTTCACACATGCATCATTCATTTATTTTATCGAAGTATTCTGTGTGATCGATATTAAAGTATTTTACAAGACTGCTGACGTGTTTATACGATGAGAACGATAACTGGTACACTTGATGAAAAATGATCAGATGCGTTGCGGAAGGTTTCATAGAAAATTGAGTATAATGTTTTAGGAACATGGTGAGAAATACAGTAAGGATGATTTTCATAAATTTAGGTATGTTGCGCTCGATTTTTGTCGCGTCAACCACCATGATTACTTTCATCATTTCAAAAGTTAGGCAATTAAGATATTGGATTTTCTTGGAATTAAATTTTCAATGAATTTCTTACACATTTACCCTGTAGTGCTGATAAAAGGTTTAAAACTTTCATCAAGAGAAACGTTTCCAATTAATAATTCGAGTTTTTTCTCAAACATTTTCCAGAGAACTATCACGTTGAATGGCGTAGAAGCTTGGGTTTGTAACACTTGGGACGAATTATCTTATGACCTGCATTTTCAAATTAAATTCAAAATTGAAAATATCAGTCAAAGTAATTCAATTAACTGTGAACTATGATAAAATAATGACTATTAAAACTAATATACTAATATGAATTCAAGCAGACTGGAAGTAGCCTAACGCAAGTTTCAAAAACAATTTTTTCCACAAGCGACTCCCACTACTTTGAAGTTTTCAAGAACTGCAAACGATACCTCGGTTTGTGCCTGGCAAAGAGACAACAAGTTTTTCGTAGGGAAAACAAAGCCGTTCGGCCTCGAATTTGACCTTCCCGAAAACGCGGCTCCTCTTTTAAAATGGAAGCATTTTATACAGAAGAAATCGGCCACCGGATTCTCACTCCGTATTTGTTTTGAAATGAAGGTGACGGGAATTTTTGAGATCTCGTGTGATTTCGATAAAACCTTAATTAGAAATAGAACACAATGTGTAACCATGGATGATAAATTGCATAAATAAATGAATTTATAAATTAAAATTTTCAAGTCCTAACACGTTAACCGCGATGAGTGTGTCTGAAGTTCAAAATTTAACTCAAATTTTAAATCTATTTTAGAGAGCAATTGTGAAAATAGCGAACATTAACTGGATCGTGCCTTGATTCAGCTTTCATTTAAGTGTTTATGAAAATTGAGTTTGCGCACTGCAATAAAGGCGTAGGATATAATTGTTAAAGAAGCTCATGACTTTTATGGGTGAATTTAAGTCAAAGGCGTTAAGATGCTTTTGAAAAATCTTTTTGATATGCAATCCAGAAATAAAAAGTAGGAAAGAGTTTTGTTAATTAAGAGTCGAATTACGAGAGCGGCAACCACTTTTTCAAAACATTACACCATCATTCATTGACCATAATTGTTTTATCAGTAATAGCACTTCAGATTATCAAAATTTTTTCCCCAATATCAAAATTATACCTGCATTTCAGAATCCGCTCATGATTTTTTTGCGTGTGTTTAACAACGGCGAAGGACGTTTAAACTTGTGTTCACGGCGCGCAACTTTGGCTTGCTTGTGGATAGGAAAACCATGGCTACATATATCGAGCCCTAAACTTTGGTTTATCTGTAACTTTCCTGTTTTAAGAGTCTTGAAAGTTGTTCCGCTGAAGTTTACTGAAGTTTGAAGTTAAGGTAAGGTGCGTTTACTTTCAAAACTTGGAACAGCAAGTTTGGTATCAATAGCTCGAGCGAAGTGGTTTGAAGGCTCCATGATCATGTTTCGTTGGAATCGCGAGCTGGAGCGTGTGCATGAAATGCACACATGGAGATAGGAACTTTTTTCTGAATAATAATACCTCAAAAAAAAGTGCTTCATGGGATGAAATGCTATCACCAACTCACGCCCAAATTAGGATTTGTACGGCCCCTTATGTTACTTTCAACGCTTGAAAAGCATTTCTTGCATTTCGGATTGCTTCTCATTTACATAAAAAATACTCAAAGTGAATATATTTGCAAATTCAATATCATATATACCGATTATTCTTCTTGAAATATGTATGGTATGATTTGCCCGTGCCTCGACGTAAATCCGATATTTCTTGAAAGAGAACTAAGCTCAATTGCTTCTTTTAAATTTTTTATAAAGTCACATAAATACAGAACGCATTTCTACTGGTGTTCTTCTTTCAATAAAAAAAAGCTGTAGCAGCATAGCATTGTATCTTTTGATTTTAATTAACTGCCACTTTTGAAACCAGTTATGTTATGACCGAAGTGCACTACTACATTCTCAATTTAAATTTTGATGCCCCATTACCTATCACCTATGATAGTTTTCTATTTACTATTTCCGGATAAATGTTGGCTTTTCGCTGTTTAGGAAAAAATTAAGGCTTAGCATTTCTACTTTAATCTTCACGATACGATAAATCACCACTTGCAGTTTCTCTGCTCATAGCAGTCGTTATCAATATCAAAAATAGCATGTGCAATATAGACAATAAAATGTAATACATGGGGCGAATAAATTGTATTGAGCGAAACGTTCGGTATTATGCTCCTATATTTATCAGGAAAACTAAAAAAAATGACAATTTTATATCATTTAAATTATTAACGAAAATCATAAATGCCTTGTGCGTGAGGCTTCTGTCCGAATAAATTCATTTTTTTAGATCAACTTAACGTCAGAAATCATATCAAAGTAAATATGGCTCGCAAATCATAACGTGATCATGTAAATATACTTTTCAATATGGTCTCAATATGCTTTTTCGAGCGTTTCGAAAAGACTTTTGTAAGTCCCTGTCAACCTTTTTGCCGGTACATCTATGATTTTAGTCGCCCACTGCTGACATCATGATAAGATGCCAAAATTCATAGATGCCTCAGCGAAAAGTTAAACTAAGTGACAGTATTCAAAAAGATATTAATTCTACTGTCAGGATGAACTTCAAACTTTTTCTAATTCAATACTTCCAACACTCCTTTTCTTGCTGTGACCCAACACACGAAGCTGTTTACCTCATAGTTGAAGCTTGCTTGATCACTTGACCACTAAGTTACAGATCATTCTATCATCACATTTCCTTGAGCAGACTTTAAAGTTCCGAAGCATTCAGCTTCAACGACGCCACAACATCGTCATGCGACCTCATATATTTCTCAATCGAATAAAAAGAATAAAAAATTAATTCTTCTCAACCTTACACACAAGAATGAAAAATTAATCAATCCTGAAAACTTAAAAAGTTCACACTATTCCCCTCACTTTGATGGGCGCGCTCTTGATTCCACCAGCAGTGCAAGATTTTGGCTCCTGCTAAACTGGCAGTCTATGTTTATCCACCAACCCCTGCTAAACCAACCAACAATGATATCAATCCCTGCTATAGAAACTTTTCAAGTTGATTTCGGTCGATCAAACAGGTTTAACACTTCAAGTGCGGCGTGAACCACCGGTGGTCACTGAGGGGATTTTCATAATGCTGCTGACCGACCAGCAGTCACTAACTCAATTTCGATAAATGCTTAATGAAAGCGAAATGCAGCTGCGATGTATCTAATGTTTGTCATTTTCAATATTGATATCTAAAATGAACTCAATGAGTTAAATATTAAACTTCGGTTAAGACCGACGCACTTAACGTGTTAAATCACCCCTTGTGCCATGTTATTCGAGGAGTTGAGTGAAGCTCGAATTGAAGGAGCAATACATCGCGAGGTGAAGCTGATGCTCTGCAATTGTCCGTGTGACAGCCCGATATTACTTGGCTGGGCTCAGCGCCCATCTCGAACATGTTGTCTTGGACTCGTGTTCCTGACTGCGTGATCTATAGCCCAGATGTTTTGGCGTCCCCCTTCCAATATTGAGCTCAACAACCTCATATTGCTCGTGCTGTGAAATCGAGTTCTCATTTCCCTCGAATGAGAGTTATATGACTTAGGAACGTGTATGTGCAAAGCCCTTTTTATCGCATTAATTTTAATTGAAAAATAGTTTAAAGCACTCTTCAAAATGAAGCTTATTATGACCTTTGAATGAATTATTGATCACTCATCATACTGTAATAGATATAAACATACTGTCAAACTCGTAAACTGTTTTTTTCATTTACTTTCTTCATTTCCTTTCATTTTCCTTTACTTTCTTTCGTTTTTATTAACGCTGTAAAGATCCACAGAAACCTTGGTTCTAGTAAACTTTGAGTCATTTGCATCGACTGCGGTAAACTGAAAATTCATTGTAGAATATGTGAAATGATAGAAATATAGTGAGAAAATGTTAGATAACATTGAGAATAAATATTCAGAATTGTAATTTTTAATACAGAGTAAGGTGACAGTACTTTTCATAGACAAACGAAACAACTGATGAGTGTTTATTTAATTATCAAACTATCTAGATCAAATACACTTATAAACGCAAAGGAGACAACAATGATATTCAAGTTATCAAGAAATATTCCGACAAAAAAACTACTTAGACTGAAAGTCGAATATTTAAATTCATATGATTTCTCTGACGATGTCACAAAATTAATAACACAAAAACAATGTGGAGTATACTAACGCATACATCTATTCTCGCAGGAATATCATTACAGCTGCAATAGTGCGCGAATAAGAAATCAAGTTTAAAAGAGTACATGCCCTGCATCCCATAAAAATTTTGGTTTTAGCACAACAGTACAAGACCTAAACGAAGAAAAAATGAAACTTATTCAATAAAAAAATTTGGATATAAATTCAAGGTAAATTATTCGAGATCAGAAGTGACAACTTCACTGCGTCTAGCTGGAATACGGGAAGGAATTTTGAAGTTAAAGCTATTTGTAGACTGCAGCCAAAAAGAGATAAAGCCTTAAGTTTAACAAGCCGAAAGTGACTGCGGACAAAAAAAAAGACAAAGCCATAAATTTAATTATCCGACAGTTAAGGCATCCAAAAGAAGATGAAACTACAAGTTTTATAATCCAAAATCATGGGTTTAATTTTTATTACAGCATCAAACGCCGATCTATGTGATGTATTGAACGTGATGGAATTTTGAAATTAAATCTACTTGTAGACTGTAGCTAACAAAAGATAAAACCATAAGTTTGATTATGCGAAACTCCCGGCAGTAAAAAAAAAAACTTCAAATTTAATAATGCAAAATCAAAAGTTTAATTTTATTAAAGGATCAAATGTCGATACAATGCGTGTTCTATGCTATGCTTTGAACATGATGGACTTAACTCACTCGTTTACCAGGGTCTTGGAAAAGTCGTTTTCAAGCTTCTTGGCGTATGAGCCTTCGTCTGATGAAAAACAAAACAAAGCTTGTTAATGCTCAACAATGTCAGCTCAGTTCACTTTTCCTGCGCTTGTGTTTTTCGATGAGGTTTTACAGTTAATAAGTTTCAATATCAACGATGACTCGAACAGCTTGATTTCTTAAGCCCTAAAATGATGTTTTTTAAATATTTCTGTGTGCTTCAAATACAACACACGTTCTTCCCGCTAATAATGCTAGGCTGTAAAGAAAGATGAAAAAAGTCCTTTGGCTTCCTAATCTTTGAAAATTCGAGCTGTACAATGCTATACAATTCCCACAGGAGTGACGAAATACTCAACGAGTCTTTAAAATTATCTTCTTAACATGTAAAGTGCCTTTTAAGTGTTCTGCGTCCCTGTATGCTATGCCTAAATAAATGAAAATGAGGACTTCCTTCTTTCTGATTCCTCTCACCTGAGCTACCAGGTTGAATATACATCATGTTAAAATGCGATGTTCTCGAAGAGGTGGTGAACTTTCAAGAAAAGGATTACATAACAGCTGTAAAATTTCTTATTTAATACAGAAGAACGTATTTCTATGGAATTTAGCGATGATTTCACAGTTTTGTTGCATTTCCTGAGACTAGAACCTCGAAAATATCAAAATGTCATGGACTGGAACAGAGAGGCAGCACTTGATTTCATTGCTTCTCCTCATCTCCCCTCCAGTCTCTCTCGTGTAGGTATGCCTGTTGGGTCACCATGTTCTGGTACAGGTGTACCTGCTGAAGTCACTTGTGTAGGTTCAGGTACAGGTACACCTGTTGGTGTCTACTGTCAACTACCGGTATATCTGCTAAGGTCACATGTACAGGTACTAGTACAGGTACAAGTACACCTACTGGTATACCCGTTGGGATCACACGTGCAGGTACAGGTATAACTGTTGGGGACACCTGTAAAGGTATAGGTATACCTGTTGGGGTCACCTGGACAAGTATAAGTATACCTGTTGGAGTCACCCGCACAGGTATAGGTATACCTTTTGGAGTCACCTGTACAGGTATAGGTATACCTGTTGGGGTCACCTGTACAGGTATAGATATACCTGTTGAAATGTACATTGTCTTGTTCCACAACTGACAAAGGTACGATACCCGTGTATGTTTACCACCTAAGGGTCAATCTGTTAAGACATTTTAAAAACCAAAGACGATTTTTGTGGATGCTTCTATAGAAATAAACTTTTCTCTTTTTCTGTTCAAAAGGATCACATTGTTCAGCCAATTAGGAAGCCAAATGGTGGTATAGCTTCGTATTTTTCCCTAAAATCTAGAGAACGGCCGAACGTGGCAAACTTCGTACACAGAGAGAAATTCCCAGCATCCTGCCCACGGCCCCTCCTGCCACACATCGCAAAGAATAACAACTATGTAGGCATCAGCATGTTTATAGAGTTTTTGTGGCATTTATAGCATATGCCCATGAAAATGAGCCTATGATTCCAGCTCATGTCGGAGGAAGATAGAATAATTCCACAGCTCATTCGTGCGTGCCCCCGAACATCATGTCATGTCAGCACAAAACGAGAGGCAACTTCTACTATTTCTTTTCACGAAATGACCAGCCAAAAGGGAGCTCGAGTTGCGTTATTAAATTTTTTCCTGAACCTTCGTTTCCAAGTTTTTGCATCAGCGTCTTATATAATTCTATCTATGACTGTTGAGCCGGAGGCGTTCAGGGCTGAACTTTGCCGTCAGTAGATGAGCCTTCCTTCAAATGAGCGAAGTTAGAACGGAATTCTTCGAGAGCTTCACGACACTTCGGCCACCGCGATCCTTCTGGGGAGACGGGCCTTTTTTGGACGTCGCAAGGGCGTTCGAGTGAATTTTTTTTTGGCACCACACACGGGTTGAACTTATTCAGCCACCACATTAGTGTTGAAGTGAAAATTATTTAATCACCACAATTATGTTGGACTGAAGCTTATCAAAGCGTCGCAAACGCGTTGGAGTTAAATTTTTTGGGGGCACCACACATGTGTTGAAGTTAGTTAGTTATGTTAGCCGCCATACACGCGTTTAAGTGAAACTTATTTGCGAGTCACAACAATTTTGGAGTGAAATTTATTTAGGGACCACACAAATTTTATAGGGAAACTTATTTGTATACGACACACACGCTGGAGTGGTATTTATTTGGGTTAATATTACGCATGATTATATTACACGCTCTACACTGACATTATACGCTCTACATTTCGGTATAATACTCTGTAAATTTTGTTATTATGTACTCTACATTTCGATATAATACTCTGTAAACTTTGTTATTATGCGCTCCACATTTCGATATAATACTCTGTAAATTTTGTTATTATGTACTCTACATTTCGATATAATACTCTGTAAACTTTGTTATTATACGCTCCATATTTCAATATAATACTCTGTAAATTTTGTTATTATGTACTCTTCATTTCGATATAATACTCTGTAAACTTTGTTATTATACGCTCCAAATTTCAATATAATACTCTGTAAATTTCGTTATTATGTACTCTACATTTCTATATAATACTCTGTAAATTTTGTTATTATGCACTCCCTATTTCGATATAATACACTGTAAACTTTGTTATTATGCGCTCCACATTTCAATACAATACTCTGTAAATTTTGTTATTATGCACTCCACATTTCGATATAATACTCTGTAAACTTTGTTATTATACGCTCCACATTTCGATATAATACTCTGTAAATTTTGTTATTATGTACTCTACATTTCGATATAATACTCTGCAAACTTTGTTATTATACGCTCCATATTTCAATATAATACTCTGTAAATTTCGTTATTATGCACTCCACATTTCGAGATAATACTCTGTAAATTTTGTTATTATGCGCTCTATGCCTCTGTGAACTCACCCGACGACCACACGCTTAGGCTGCAGTGAAACTATTTTGGTCAGCACACATGTTCGATATAAGCTTGTCAGAGCACAATACCAAGGCGAAACCATTCTTTAAACTTTACACTTCAAAGCGCTTTAGCCAAATAAATAAAACTGAGTTCTTTTAATCAAAATACTTCATTTTTACGGCCACTTCATTTATGGGAGCGCTGCTATTTAGTGCTCTATACTCTGATATAGCATACTCTACACTTTGATATTAAACGCCCTACACTGAAATCATGCGCTCACCACGTTGATATTATACGCTACTAGTGCACACGCGCTGTTCGGCATTTGTCTGAAGAATTTCATCCCCTCTTTCTTGAGTTGAATTCTCTCGTGCCACTCGATGTTGTCCAGCGCTATGCCGAAGAATTTCCTCGCTTCTTTCATGTGTTAAGCTCTCTCTAGCTTCTCGGTGCTGCTCTACATTATTTCGTAGAATTTCCAAACGCCGGTCAAGGGTCAATTTAGCTCTAGCTTCTCGTTTGCGAGCAGCATTGCTTCGTTTTGCCATTTCGCGTTGTTCATCCGATCGTCTACGGCGTTTTTCTTGCTGTCGAAGTCTTGCTACTTCTCTCTTGCGGTTGGACACATTTCTATCCTTGGTGCCTATTCTTGCCAGAATTTTATTCTGAAATGTCGTCTATTATCTCTTCAAATCTTTTCAAGAAAATCACAGTTTCGAAAACAATAACTCAATTTCCAAAATCATGGGCCTTATACCAAGTGGTAGCCTGGTTACTGGTCGAACGAATTTAAAACATTTCTTTTTGCTTTACCAATTGAAAATATCAAAGCGACCTGATGAATTTCAACAGAGAAAGCTCCATAGAAATTTTCTATTTGTAAAAATATGCCGATTGCGTATTGTGGATACCATAATCAAGAGGGGGTCACCCGGACGGACAGGCGGACGCGGCTCCTTTTATAATAGTGATACGCTCCACTCTTAGATATTATACGCTCTACACTTTTGAAATGAGCTCTACTCTTTAATACGCTCTACACTTACACTATACGCTTTAATTTTCGATGAAATACGCTCTACACTTTTGTGTTATTCGTTGTATACTTCTGTGAACATGACATTACTTTCAATATTCGGAGTGAGTTAAAAATCTCTCAATAAATTTTTTCAATTCCAATATAACTCTGTCGTTTCACTTTTTAGCAATTTACTCGAAGTCCAACTCGGGACACAAGAACATGGCTTATATTTAACTAATACTGAACTAAAAGAACCGATTGAATTTATTTGAAACAATTACAAGAACATGAATTAAATTGAATTATAAATAAAATCAAAATAACTCGATTCATTGGAATTAAATTGAGATAATAAAAGAACATGAGTTCAATCGCTATGAAAAAAATATGAAGCACTACACTGTACGTTTCAAACGATTACAAGAAAAGGAATCAATTCATCTGCATCAACTGAAAGAACGTAAATGTGGATCGTTCACTCTTTAATTTCAAGCCCATTCAATTTTGTTGCAACAAATTTACGTTCTCTCGATGTGCGCATCAGTGCGCATCACAATTATAATTAAATAAATTTCAAACGCGATGTGCACAAAGAAGTATCCCGCTCGCAGAAAAAACGGCTGTTTTTCCGCTCTTTATGGTAATGATTTTTATCGCATCAAGGTTCATCAACATTAATTTATTTTAAACATATGCATTAGATTTCTATGTCATTCTCATCCACTCCGCACATACATATCAACTTTCAGTAAGATATTTTAGGCTTTTTTGTTCAGTTTCCAGCTCATTAATGTTCATAAGGCTAAGATTACAGTGAATTACAGTGAAAATACTGCTGTATCTTCTTTGGCCTTTAGCTTTAGGGGGAAAAACTACGGCTTGCTTTCCAAGGCGTATAAAGGCTTCGACTTATACCGCATTGTCAAGCTTGCTTTTCAAGGCCAGTAAAGGCTACGCTTTATACCGCAGACTTTCTTTTCAAGGTGTGTAAAGGCAAAGACTTATACCGCATTGTCAGGCTTGCTTTTCAAGGCCTTAAAATAAAGGTTACTTTTTATACCGCCGGTTTACTTTTCAAGGCTAGTAAAGGGCACTTAAGGCTATATTTTATACAGCAGACTAACCTTTCAAGGCCAGTAAAGGCTATGTCTTATACCGCAGGCTTGCTTGCTTCAAGACCTGTTTATTTTCGTTAAGTACGGAAAGTTGAGTGACAAAGCCTCTGATCGCCAATGCTGCTTGTCCTCCTTTTCGTGAGGCAGTTACGATTAATGACTGAGGATGAATGTAAAAGTAACATCATTAACAATGAGGTTGAAGTTGAATAACGGAAAGCCTTTATTTTGTTTTCCCTGTTCTCTCAAAATTATACCATCATTTTTCAATACCTTTTTCCCAAAATGTTATAAAATACCACATGCAGTGAAAAAAATTGCCGTTGTTTCGTCTTTCATTAGTTATTCGAATAAATACGACTCATTTTTTTACAGACTGTGGCCTTTTGTTAATAAATTTAGTCATAGACAGCATTCGAGGTCGGCGGGATAAGCGATTCCATTAAGCCGGGTAAACTTTATCTCAGGAGTCAATCGATTTTTGCATGCTGGCTGCGCACGAAAACTCGCAATGGTTTTACGAAACTAATTGAACAGCTAATTACTCTACATATAAATTGCATTGAAAATTTACACGAACAAAAAACTTCATAGCATAGTTCAAAGCATTTCGCCTCTTCAGACCTACAGTGTGCGCAAAATGCATCTCAAACATAAATGTTGTCATGTATATTGAAAATAGATTTCACCTCGGACAAAGGCACTCTGTCGCTCGCTTTAAATTGACCTCGCTGAAACTTGGGTGACTTGGGTGACATCTGATCGATGTGCCAAAAAAGATTATCTAATGCTGGAAAAATGCCGAAACTTCAGTAGATGAATCGATTTCTATTTTGATCTTTAGTACTCTCCTTATAACCTTTAACATTAATCTTCGTCTGATAACTGGTATGGGTAATGCATCTAAAAGTACATATAAAAAGACTATGACAGTTTGTACATCGTAATAGAGTTTTTTTAATTAAAATAATGGATTTTACATCGCAATAGAATTATCTTTAAATAATAACAAAGGATTGTACATCGTAATTGAGTTGGCCTAAAATGAAAATAGTCATACGTTGCTTTCAGAAAATAACATGTCTTATGCACAATTTCAGTTGAGTTGGAGTGAAAAACTATAATAAATTTGAATTCGTACGAATTCAACGTAAAAACAACACAAAAAAAATCCATCGTACGACAAAATGAGAATACAATTTGAATGAATACGCTGAAAAAGTTAACGAAAAGGTTCATCGTACCACAAAATAATTGAAACACCCGAATCAACATTGAACGTGTTTTGATTGCCCACTCCTCCACTTATCGCAAAAGTTGCCACCGAATTTTTCCACGGATCGCAACAGCTTGTCTCCTACCTATTTATGGCAAAAGGAAGCTATACATTGGGTTTCAATCACTACGACAATTGAATGAGAAAATTCTGCTCCCTGCAGTAAAGCAGAACTTTTTGTGTGCACCACCGTTCAACGTGTTGAGAATATTTACCATTGGAACTAGCAAAGTTCAAAGTTCTTTTATCAACGCAAAAAATTAAACACAAGCGTTTTCCACTCGTGGCAGAGATAAAAAAGGAGTCAAGCTCCCCACTTCCCAATGCTATAATTGCTGGAACCAATGCTATAATTCCTAATTAAACGCTCTCCCCTGAAATCATGCGCTCTACGCAGGTGTTATACGCTCTACATTTTGATTTTATACGCTCCACTGTTATACGCTCCTATTTATATTATCGTAAATTTCCAAATATAAACAGCACTAAAAATTCTTCATAGGATTGCAGCAACTATAGTGTTAAATTAAAAATCTGTGGGTGTGATGCAGAAATCTATTTGCGGCGCAAAATACGAAAAGAAAAAGCCTTTCTCAGTTCGAAAACGACATTTAGTAAGTGTATCATCAAAATAATGAAAGATTTATATTCCAATCACATAAGCATGGATGCATAACATTGACTTCAAAAGGAACGTCCTTACAAATACAGTGAATTGTATTTATTTTTCACATGTATAAACACCTCCCGTAATTAGAGACGGCTTTCATAACCACCCCATTAGCTTCACAGTCAACTATGTTAATAACTAAACCGAATACGTATTCCTAAGAAAAATTACCGACAGAAATAAGATATTTGTACCTGTAACTTTCAGTTGGTCGAGGGCTACCACATACTATTTCGAAAAATAGAATCTAATCTCAAAAAATTGAAGGTGTTAGTAAAATCATTACAAATTTCAATCGAAGAGACACTGAAACTAAACCTACATTATCGCACTTCAAAATTTTCGGACTTGGAGAAAATTTGAGACTTTCTAATGACTTTACTTTGATCTGTTGAAGAAAATAAATAAATAGCTGTAAATTTTCGGTCCACATCCTCCTCACCCGAAAGTTCTCTGACCAAATCGAAGAGCCTCGAGTGCAAAAATCTTCTCGGATATTTCTGGCAGTCATCGAGAGAATTTCCACTTCCCACCAACTGATGAGAGCAACCGAGTACGAAGCTGGCACGGATCTGGTGAAGAATTTTCCAAAATGCTACACGTTGTACAAATTAACCAAAGAAATTTATTTTCACCCTGAAATAAAATTGCTAGTTACACTTTAATAATAGAATAGGCATAATTTATAGGGTATTTGTCCATGTGCTTTGAAATTATAAAATAAGTCCATGAAATGCCTGTAGTAAAGTGCATACTTACGTATCAAGGCTTACTTACTTTTGCGTCGAACATGTAGTTTTTCCTAGAAAATACGAATGGTTAAACATTTGTTAAGCTTAAAAAGTTTTCTTTGGAGTCCGAGTCTCCAAAATTAAAATATCACTGACGCTCATCAAGCTATTAGAGGTATAAATCTTTTTCACAATTTCCCCAGCTATTTTCTCAATTGAATATCACGAGATGATTTTCAGAGCCGTCAAGAGAGATTTCATTTCAGATGCAGCTTATTCCCAGAGAAATTATTTGGAAGTCCAAAATACATCCATGAATATTAATATCAAAATAATAGCAGCCCTTTCATATGCGTTAATGGTCTCTAACTTCAATTTAAACTACTGATTTTCTGCACCACCGTTTTTTAACTGAACTATTGGTTACCGGATTCATAATTTAGACAGAACAATTATTGGATGTTTTTTGTAATGCAGTAGTTGCTACGCATCATTGTTATGGTATGTCCACACACACACACTATCAAGAACTTGTATTGAAATTTCTCTCGGTATATTTAAGGCTGAAAAAATCATTCTTTAAACGAATCAAATTTTTGTTGATTCAAGGAGTATTCTCCTTCTACAATGTTGCAAGGTACCACACAATTGAAATGAATGTTTTCAACTTTGGGTGCATAGCTTTAGGATTTATTATTTTAGAATTTTGCAATTTTGCTTCGCTTCCTGTGGAGTCAATATTAGTCAGCCAAAACTAATTTTTTCAGTAGATTTTATCACTGGCAGCATATTTGATGAGTTTCCATGCGACTGGAATCTGTTGCTCTAATTTAGAGGTTACCGTAACAAAAGATAAAATGTTGATTCAGTTTTGCTTTATCGTGAATGAGATCAGTGAATAAGTTCAGTTTAAGCGTACATACTTACTAAAAAACTTCGAAATACTCGCTAAAGAACTTATTGAACTTAGAGAGCTTACTTATAAGTACAGGTTATCCCAAAAAATATGATCATATTTGAATTGACGATCACTCATTTATTTTGATTTCGTTTCTGGTGCAAGTAAGTTTTTTATTACCTTTAACTTTTTACTCACAGGGTCCTTTTATTTAGGTCTTTAGACTTGCATCTACGTCAATGAAAGCCTGCATCAAAATCAGGCACGTGAGTGCTTTCAAAATTAGAGCCAAAATTCCCGAGCAGAAGTAATTCAATGAGGCATATACATGTGAATACAGTATATCTTATTAAACGAAATAGACTGTATAGAATTAATAGCTCTCTGGGTCATAAATTGATGTAATTAAGGTATACAGCATGAGATGCCACCAAATTTAATTTCAAAACCATTTCTGTTCATCTATTTCAACATGCGTGAAAAAGTACGACCGACTGCATAGAAAAGTAAAGAAAATGCGGAATTGGGAAAATCACACACAACAAAATTTTCTTTGCCGTAATATGACCCCGAGGGAGATGCTTGAAAATATACAAAGAAACAAACTTTAAATCATGCTACACATTTTTCCCACTTCATCATTGTTCTGACAGAGATGAGCTTTTAGACATGAGGTGATGTGATGCAATTATTTCCTACAGCTTTCCTCGCGCAGAGTTTATTTGGAGGCTCTTTCTTATAATTCTGAGAAGCAGCAGTATCTCGAAAATCAAGGGCCCTTCCTCGAGATGGCAGAGCTCGCACTTTTGTATGCCAGCGCGAGCGAGCATCTCGCCGGTGCCAGGCAGATAAGGCCGGGATGCTGCTTCTTAGATTGCATGCATTGATGCCTGTTTCTTCCTGGGTGCGGAGATAGCAGGAGTCTGGGTAGTGATCCAGTGCTGTGCTCCAGTGGTAGTGCTGTGCTCCAGTGGCAGTGCTGTGCTCCAGTGGCAGTGCTGTGCTCCAGTGGCAGTTCTGTGCTCCAGTGAATTGTGCTCCAGTAGCAGTGCTGTGCTCCAGTGTTGTGCTCCAGTGGCAGTGCTGTGCTCCAGTGTTGTGCTCCAGTGGCAGTGCGGTGCTCCAGTGTTGTGCTTCAGTGGCAGTGCTGTGCTCCAGTGTTGTGCTCCAGTAGCAGTGCTGTGCTCCAGTGGCAGAGCTGTGCTCCAGTGTTGCACTCCAGTTGCAGTGCTGTGCTCCAGTGGCAGAGCTGTGCTCCAGTGTTGCACTCCAGTTGCAGTGCTGTGCTCCAGTAGCAGTGTTGTGCTCCAGTGGCAGTGCTGTTGTCCAGTTTCATGCTCACTGCACCACATAAGCGTAAATCATTTTTTCACTGCCTTATGACGGCTTATCATTTCACTGCGTCACTCATGTTTATATTCTCTTTTTCACTCCATCAATTACACTTGTATTCCACTTTCTAAAGTTTCACTTTTGCCTAAGCTGCCATTTTCATTGCATCACTTGTGTTTATATTCTATTTTTCACTCCATCAATTACACTTGCATTCCTCTTTCTAGAGTTTGACTTTTGCCTCAGTTGCAATTTTTATTGCATCACTTGTGCTTCTATTTCCATTATCATTGCACCACCTTTGTCGAAAATTCCTATTTTTGCGATATCACCAAAACTTATACAACGATTTTCAGTGGTGTAAATCGGCATATACCATCATTATACACGGTGCTGTGTAATTCGCTGCACATGTTTTAACCATATACAGAAAAACGCCAAATAAAACGATTTTCACTAGTCACAAAAACCTGAAAAGTCCTTTTTCGAAAGATGACGACCTGAAAAAATGTTATATTCTCATAAGAATAGGCTTACGATGCAGTTAACGAGTAAATTCTAACTTCGTGGGCAGGCTGTTGGCGCGCGCTTTAAATATGTGCATAGAATTGCATAACACCCGGTATATCACTAAGTAGGCTGATACCCCTAGCTCCAGTGCATCGTGCTACCTAATGCAGTCGTCTTTAGTGCACCTTATGTACTAATATTCGTATTTTCTGTACAACACCATCACACTGTTTAACATCCTCATTTTAAGATAAGAAATAGCTGATATTACTAATTTAACTGAACCATATCGGCCAATATTCCCACTTTGAGTGCACCCCATCGGCCAATATCATCACTGTAAGTGCACCACATCGGCCAATATTCCCACTTTGAGTGCACAACATCGGCCAATATCACCACTGTAAGTGCACCATATCGGCTAATATTTCCACTTTAAGTGCACCACATTGACTACTATTACCTCTTTGTTGGCCAATATTACCATTCTCACCCCTGAAGAAGACGTGTAAATGTTTACCATTAATTCCATATTAATTCATGCATAATCAAAATTACCACCACTCAAACATTGAACTAACAGAATCGAAACAAGTCGTCTTTTGATAAAAAGTTGAATGAATTAATACGTCAAAATTCAATTCTCAAACAGCAGTTTCTGATCTTTTTGAGTGCAGATTAATCAATTTTTAAAGTTATGTTTTTGAGACATTGGTCTCCATTGTTAGATTCTTTGAAGCTTCCAAATCTCTTTTTTTGGATTTAATATTAGAAATTGGAGCAAATACTGCAGCAAACAGACGTCACGTCCGCTTTTCCTGCAGTTTTCTTGTATCATGCTTTCGCGTGTCACTGCAGTAATTCCGTCAGCTACCCCACTGATCGTCAACGCAGAAAACAGCCCTGACGACGCATAAAACAGCCCTGACGACGCAGAAAACAACCCTGACGACGCAGAAAACAGCCCTGACGACGCATAAAACAGCCCTGACGACGCAGAAAACAACCCTGACGACGCAGAAAAGAACCCTGACGACTACGAAAACAGCCCTGACATCGCAAAAAACAACCCTGACGACTACGAAAACAGCCCTGACGACTACGAAAACAACCCTGACGACGCAGAAAAGAACCCTGACGACTACGAAAACAGCCCTGACGACTACGAAAACAGCCCTGACGACGCAGAAAACAGCCCTTGTTTCGTGGACTTGATTACCAGCGAGACGCATGGCCGCGCAGCACGCGCCGAGACAGCGGCAAATGGCGGCTATCACGGTAATGAGGCTCCTATAAAGCTCTTGTATAATTAAATCCTCCTCTGGTAGCAGCCCTGACGGAACGCCGAGGTGTTGTGGGCGAGAACATTTAGGGGGATTCGATACAGGAGCTCCCGGGCGACCCCTCACTGAGTCACAGCTCTGGCAAATGGATCTTTTAACGCGTTCTTTGCGTTTCCGCGGCTGTTAATTGTAATAAGCAAAATTGGAAAATCGACATTACTGCTCGCACAGGTTTTCATCCTACCTACTAAACATGAAAATGCAATTGCACGATGACATTTTATACCGTATGATAGGAGTTTTTTTTAAAGGATCGTGAAAGAGAAGAAATGGCATTCATTTACACCGGTTCGGGAATGGGCAATTTACCTATTGGAAAACATGTGCCCCAACACGTGGAGAGCATTGAAACTAGGATCGGTGTAACGTTTTGCTATGCTTAAATTATGAAAAAAGTTGAACGCTTTGTTGCAATGCGCTATGCTTAGGTTTTGAAGAAAATTAGGCACGGAATTAGCAAAGGAAATTGTATAGGGAACTAAGCTTGGTGATGTTGTGGCCCAAATAACGTCGTCGACAAAGCCATAATAACACAAGAAAAACTTGAATTTGGACTATGTCTGTACAAAATTTACATTTAGGTGGAATGAAATATTTTTGCTCAGTACAGATACGATTAATCTTGGAGTTGTTTGAGTTTGGACTTAATTTAAACTTAATCTTGTTTTTTAGGATTTCCTTAATATTCACCGCGAAAAATTTTTAACAAAATACGCGAAAAAATAATAAATTTAGTGCAAATTGGGATTAAATATTTTCTTTACCTTTCAGAGTCGTAGGATAAACAGACTAAAAACTTGAAAATATGTTTTCCATAATGGGGAGAGGTAAAAAATGAACAGAAACTGACGTTGGAAAAATCATGAATTTCAGAGAACAAAAGTTATCAATTAGAGACTTTGTTAAAGATTGGAAGATCTTCCCGAAGGCTGTGTACTCTTATTTGAAAAATTCAAGTGACTCTTTGAATAAAATTCCCAGAAGACCATCAAAAGTCGTCCAGGAATAGGTCGAAGGAATAAATCCAGTAAAGGGTAGAAGGAAAAAATCCCGTAATGGGTAGAAGGAAAAAATCCAGTAATGGCTAGAACGAAAAAATAACGTAATGGGTAGAAGGAAAAGTCCCGCAATGGGTAGAAGGAAAAATTCAGTAATGGGTAGAAGGAAAAATCCAGTAATGGGTAGAAGGAAAAATCCAGTAATGGGTAGAAGGAAAAAATCCAGTAATGGGTAGAAGGAAAAAATCCAGTAATGGGTAGAAGGAAAAAAATCCTGTAATGGGTAGAACGAAAAAATAACGTAATGGGTAGAAGGAAAAGTCCCGCAATGGGTAGAAGGAAAAATTCAGTAATGGGTAGAAGGAAAAATCCAGTAATGGGTAGAAGGAAAAAATCCAGGAATAGGTCAAAGGAAAAAATCCAGTAATGGGTAGAAAGAAAAAATCCAGTAATGGGTAGAAGGAAAAAAATCCAGTAATGGGTAGAAGGAAAAAAATCCAGTAATGGGTAGAAGGAAAAAATCCAGTAATGGGTAGAAAGAAAAAATCCAGTAATGGGTAGAAGGAAAAAAATCCAGTAATGGGTAGAAGGAAAAAAATCCAGGAATGGGTAGAAGGAAAAAATCCAGTAATGGTAGAAGGAGAAAAACAGCTTCCGGTAGAAGGACGATTGGAAGGTTTAAATCGAATTGAATATTATACTGTAGAAACTTGAAAAATAAGACCGAACGTAATGCTCCAACATAAGTTGAAAGAATTTTGAACAACAATGGATTCGTCAACATTAAAAGAAAGCAGAGGCCAAAGCTATCCCAAAAGCACTAAGATTCGAGTTCAAATTTGCTAAGAAGCACCAGACACTGGATGGAACAGTGTATAGTGTTCTCAGGGGAGACTGAAACTAATTTAGCCGGACCAGACGGCCTACAATACTAGTGGCATGATATAAAAAGTGCTCCAGAGACTTTATCCACCCGAGCAAGAGGAGGCGGAGGAGTAATGGCATGGGGAGCAATAGCTGCATCTGGGACCATGGCATTACTGATTGTGAAGGGGTAAATGAATGCAGCAGGATAGGTTCTGATGTCAGAAGATGCATCGCTAAAAGATGAATGGAGAAAATTATGTCGTGATAACTCGATATTCAGGTAAAATAATGCGCCCATCCACAATGCTCCAGTCTTAATGAAGTTCTTTGAAGATAAAAATTCAGTTTTGCAGCAAATTCTCCTGAATCGAGAACGTGGTTAATATCTTGTAAGAAAGCTTAATGAAAACAATTCGATTCAGTCCTAGATCTTAAAAATCAATGTTACACGCATGAACCGAAAATATTCAGGAATGCCTGAAAAAGCAATTTTCTGGTGTGAAAGAAAGGATCTGTGCAGTTTTGGTGGAGAATGGGAGAGCTACTCGTTATTAAGGTGAAATGACTTATTTGTTTTCTAATTGTTGGTGTTTTTTTCCGATGAGCTTCTAAAGTTTTGACCAAATTTTTCTGTACTAATTCATGTAAATGTAATTAATTTGATTCTAATTATTGTAAAATTGGTTCTGATAAACACTTTAAAAATACCTTTCCATTTCTTTAAATCATCAAAAACATTAAAACAGAGCAGCGTCAGGAAATGCAACAACTTATGCTTTATTTCTAAAGGTTTGTCAAGCACTGTAGATATTCAAAAATAGTCGTGATTTTGTGAAAGTTATTTTTTACATGAAAACAAGCATTCATGTTTGATGAACCGAGTTCTGGGGAATGAAAATAACTTGAAATGAACTTGCCATTAAAACTTTCGTGGTTTGTTCATGAACTCAAAAACGTTGAAGTATTGTTTTTATTAAATGAAGCATTCCAAATAACGAGCTTTTGAGCCCTGAAAAAGAGCGATTTTAAGAGCAGTGCCTTCACTGGGAATTGAAAAAAATAAGACTACGGGAATGAATGATGCAGAACTTCAGAAGCCAGGTTTTTAAGAACAATCAAATCTTAAATTTTCTGAATATTAACTCCTAAAAAATTAAATAATTTAGTTTGCTTTTCAAGCTAAATTCGAATATTTTAAAACAACATCATACAGAAACAGTAGCTTTTTGATTACTGTATGGAAGTTAAATTCCGGATAAAAAATATTCGACTGGATGAAATTTTACGACCATAGTCATTTAAGTGGAAAGTTTTTCCGAATAATTCATGTTACGGTAATTATTTCAGCATAACGGACTAATATGATGATATATATGTACATACAAAAGACTTTTATTCAATTAGCATCGCAGGAAACATATAGAAAACAATTTTAAGCGTAGTGAGTATCACCAACTTCGAAAAGTGAATGATTGTCGAGAAACTGTGAAAATGTTTTAATCACACAATTATTCGCAGAAAATGTTGCATTAAAGTTCCCTTACGTAAATTATTCTATGAAGATAAGTCAGTTAAGGGTTACACAAAGGTGTCAAACAACACACGAGCAGGCAAATTCGTAAACAAACATCAAAAAATGGCCACACGCTAAACAATGCGGAAAAAGAAACAGGGGACTATTCAATAGACCTTACCCACGTAAGAGCAAAACCGACGTAAAAGGTTATCAGAAACTGTTAGTTCACTACGTTTGTGCGTTTGTTACGGCTGTTTCCTTTACCACGTAAGTAGCATGGTTGCAGTTTAATAAATTGCGTAGTGAGTAGTATAATTGTTGCAAAATAAGTAGCATAATTGTTGCATAATAAGTTGCATAGTTGAAGCATAATAAGTCGCATAATTGTTGCAAAATAAGTAGCATAATTGAAGCATAATAAGTTGCATAATTGTAGCATAATAAGTAGCATAATTGTAGCATAATAAGTAGCATAATTGTAGCAAAATAAGTAGCATAATTGTAGCAAAATAAGTAGCATAATTGTTGCATAATAAGTAGCACAATTGTAGCAAAATAAGTAGCATAATTGAAGCATAATAAGTAGCATATTTTTTGCATAATAAGTAGCATAAATGAAGCATAATAAGTAGCATAATTGAAGCATAATAAGTAGCATAATTGAAGCATAATAAGTAGCATAATTGTAGAATAATAAGTAGCATAATTGTTGCATAATAAGTAGCATAACTGTAGAATAATAAGTCGCATAATTGTAGCATAATAAGTAGCATAATTGTAGCATAATAAGTAGCATAATTGTAGCAAAATAAGTAGTATAATTGTTGCAAAATAAGTAGCATAATTGAAGCATAATAAGTAGCATAATTGAAGCATAATAAGTAGCATAATTGTAGAATAATAAGTAGCATAATTGTTGCATAATAAATAGCATAATTGTTGCAAAATAAGTTGCATAATAAAGCATAATAAGTAGCATAATTGTAGAATAATAAGTAGCATAATTGTTGCATAATAAATAGCATAATTGTTGCAAAATAAGTTGCATAATTAAAGCATAATAAGTAGCATAATTTAAAAACGGGCCTAACTACACGAATGTGCTTCTATCCTTTTTGCGAATCGTGAAAAATAAGATTGCGCATGAAAGTTCGTGAAATATTTTGCATAGTACGCTATAACTTATTTTTAAGAGGGTAGCGGAATAATTTAAATGATATTAATGTACACCGGTGCGTACATGAGCAATACACGCAGTGGCACACTCGTGTCCCACCACGCAGGCAGCGTCTTCATAGTGCGAAATCAAAGAACCATTAACGCACCAGTTTGGATGGGAGCAAATTTCATGGAATACCTCGAGTTTGGCTTTAGGTTTGAAGGATTTAAATTGCTTTTTCGCCTAAAGAAATAATACAAATTGAAATTTTAGTTCCGAATCGATAAATAAAAATACTATGTGACTATTTACCACTCTATATATGGTGCTCTTTTGAAATATTTTAATCTAGTTTTGTTGAGAAATACTCAACGTCGTTGACGCTTACACTCTTCTAAAGTTGTGTGGAAATGCGAAGTAGGCGACATTTGTAATTAAAAACCAGGCAAATGAAAAGAAATTTGTAATTAAAAACCAGTCAAATAAAAAGAGCCCTATGGGATGGAATAAAAAACAACACTCAGCATTTTTTACAAAAAGCAGGTAGGTAGTTTTCTCGAGCAATGTATCAATCAACTATGTTTCAAAACACTCAGCTGCACACTTGTAAGAAAGATGAGTTAAGTTGCAGAAATTATCTAAAAGGGATATGCATCATAAATCATTTTTATTTTATTTTTCAATAGGTTAAACTTCAGTTATTCAAGATGCAGTGCCGGTATGAATTCAACAAAAAATTATTTTGACTTAACAAAATTAATACATTTTTTTGAAGTGGAAATTGATCTGACCACAATATTTCAATGAGTTCATATTGCATCTCGTGTATACCTCATGTGAACAGCTTTGTGAATCGAATAATTTTACTGCATTGAAATAATCCACCATAAATGTTTTTCTGCACAACTCTTTACCGTGCACATGGACGTCAAAATCCTCTTCTACAAACATTTAAATAATATTTCACTTCTTGACGAGTTTGTACTCTAATGCGTTCTTTGAAGCTATCTGCCGAGTGGCAGCTCCTTCCTCATTGTGATGTTGGTGAACACTTGTTGCCAGTGCCGGTCTAATGACGGCGGTTATTCATAAAAACAGTGCAAAGAACAAAATATCAGACTGATGAAGACTGATGAGAACTTCAGAATATTATGTGTAGATAATATTAGTAAATTAATTATTTGTAGATTATTTAAATACATTAATTATATGCAGTGTAGATGAAATATTTATTCATAGATAATTCAGATTAATTCAGAATGTAGGTAAATTTGACTTTGTGAGAGCAGTAACACACTTCCCACAGAGGCTGCATGGTGAGCTCGTCGGAATTTTCTTTTACTTGAATTCTCTCACGTCGACAACCTTGTCTTGCATCAACAATATTCTTAAGAAATCATTCTTAGACATTTGAGTTCATTCGCTCAACAGAAAATATAAGATTGAAAGTTGGCGGTTTAGTTATTCCATCAAGTGTACGCTTCCCGCAGTGGGAAAAATTTAAGTCCCTGAAACGAATTGACAACTTTTTCTGCACAGTAAACAAAACAAGGTTTGACTGAACTGTGCAACTGTTTCCTTGTCGAACCAGCCATGCTAACGTGCTTTAACTATGAATTTATACGAAACAGAGTCCCCATGATCCTCGTATCTGCAGAGCCCTAAGTATCATTTTCATTTAAAGTTGCCTTAACTATTTAGTTCATAGAAAAAAGGAGGTACTTGGCCTTGAAGTGTGAACGCCATTAGCGTAGGCTTACGCAACAGTATAACGGCAATGGTAAAGAAACATTGAATTTTTTTAGTTGAGATAGAGTGCAACATTGAGGTCCAGCTTACAGTGCAACATCGAGGTACAGAACAACATCGAGGTTTAGTACAACATCGAGGTACACTACAACATCGAGGTGCACTACAACATCGAGGTTCAGTACAACATCGAGGTACACTACAACATCGAGGTACACTACAACATCGAGGTATAGTACAACATTGAGGTACAGAACAACATCGAGGTGCACTACAACATCGAGGTACACTACAACATCGAGGTACACTACAACATCGAGGTATAGTACAACATTGAGGTACAGAACAACATCGAGGTGCACTACAACATCGAGGTACACTACAACATCGAGGTGCACTACAACACCGAGGTACACTACAACATCGAGGTACACTACAACATCGAGGTACACTACAACATCGAGGTATAGTACAACATTGAGGTACAGAACAACATCGAGGTGCACTACAACATCGAGGTACACTACAACATCGAGGTACACTACAACATCGAGGTACACCACAACGAGGTACAGGTACAGGCCGAGGTACTTTGCATAAACAAATCAGGCATAATTAGAGCAAGAAATTAAGTTGAGCGCTACAAACATACTTCAACACTGGCGCACAATTGGTGCGAGACCTACGTTGTGGCAAAATTTCTCTGAAACTAATCTTACATACACTAGCAAATATTCTACTCTTATATGTCAGCATATTACTGATGAAGAGGCAAAGAAATTTCAAAATAATGCCTTTGTCTTAACTCAAATAATCTCGTGAACTTTTACTGAAGTTCATAAATCAACGAGCAACAGAACGCGGAAGTTCCAGCCCGGCCAAGATGGATGAGCGTTCAACTCCGTTCGCTTAATAAATGCGCTTCTGACAGGCATTTCTCTGAATACAACAAAAACTTCTGCTGTCGGATATTTTACGCGACTACCTCGGGGAATTTGGGGAAATATTAAACAGGGGGAAATCGAAAACCTAATAAACTGAAAAATTTAGAGACATGATTAATCGGAGTATCGGGAGAAATCGTGAATTTTTGATAACGTTTTCTTGACAGGTCGATCACTCCAGGACTTCAGTTTACGAACAATTTTTTTAATAACGAGCGGAACAAAGTTTTATCCGCGGCTGTTCAGTTATCGCATCAAACGCTAATGCGGGACCAGCACTCCGAGTAATGCTGACTTCAAACGAAAATTACCTCAGCTTACGCTTCAACGACGGCGATAAATAACTAAATTTTAAAGATGAAAGCACACGAGGATTGGTAGTTTGTTACGCTCAGAAGCTTCGCATAATATATTGCACTGAAGACTATATATGTTCCCGACAAGGTGAAAATGTTGTAATCGGAACAGACTGGAAAGAAATTGATTTCGAAATTAAAGTAAAACAAAATAGATCATTTTGGAAAGGGCATCGTTTCAGTTCGTAACGAATCAAACATCTGGTGGTGTTGCTCTATGAAGTTTTTATTCGTTTGATCATTTTAAAACATGTGAGTGTCATTTTCATTTATGAAAGCACATTGCAAGATAATGGGACGGGAAAATACTCTCAGCGTTCACATAAAAAAATAGCAATAATGGAAGAAAATGCCACTGTTGACACATTAAGGAATTACGATATAGATCACCACAGCGGCTTTATCAAATTACATCGGAACAGAAGCCACAGTGCTGACATCAAAGAAACAGAACGAAACGCCACAGCGGCTTCATCAAATTACACCAGAGGAGAAGCAACAGTGCACACATTAAAGAATAACAGAACGAAACGCCACAGCGGCTTCATCAAATTACACCGGAACAGAAGCCACAGTGCACATATCAAAGAATAACAGAACGAAACGCCACAGCGGCTTCATCAAATTACACCGGAACAGAAGCCACAGTGCACATATCGAAGAATAACAGAACGAAACGCCACAGCGGCTTCATCAAATTACACCGGAACAGAAGCCACAGTGAACATATCAAAGAATAACAGAACGAAACGCCCCAGCAGCTTCATCAAATTACACCGGAACAAAAGCCACAGTGCACGTATCAAAGAATAACAGAATCAAACGCCACAGCGGCTTCATCAAATTACACCGGAAGAGACGCCACAGTGCAAATATCAAAGAATAACAGAACGAAACGCCACAGCGGCTTCATCAAATCACACCGGAAGAGACGCCACAGTGCACACATCAAACAATCACAGAAAACAAAAGCACATTGGAATCTAAAACTCTAAGAAATATTGAAGTACGTGAGAATACCTCTGAACTCAAAACGCATTTAGTGCACGGCTTGTCAGTCAACCAGCGAGATAGCAGGGCACTGCATTCCGTGAATAATGCATTGCTGCATTGCAAAGGGCTGGGAGACGAATATCATTCGTCACGAGCGAATATTATTCGTTACGAGCGAATATTATTCGTCACGAGCGAATATTATTCGTCACGAGCGAATAATATTCCTTGGTTTAATTGAGCTCTTCTTCATTCTCCTTAGGTTTGTGCAGTTCTGCGAGAGGAGAGTCTTCACGCAGTGCTGGGAAGGGATATTTCCATTACTCTAATGTAAACATAAGATATTCTTGGAGATGGAGACCATAATTCAGTGGATACATTCAGTACAGCACAGACGTCCAGTACAGCACAAATGTTCAGTACAGCACAGACGTTCAGTACAGCACAGACGTTCAGTACAGCACAGACGTTCAGTACAGTAGAGACGTTCAGAAATTATGCAGTACCGACGGTGCCACCAAACTGAAGTGCGAGTACGTTCGCTAACATACGCCAGATCAATCTTAATCGATTTCAATGCGAATCACTAGCATCAAGAGAGCGGAAGAAATTCGTAACTGATAAGGATTGCATTTAGATGGAACGCATTTAGAACCGTAACTGAGAAGGAATGCATTTAGATGAAATGCATTTAGATGATTTATCAAGCTAAAAAGGGAAGGGTATTTTTCCGAATATAAGATAAGTCTAATTTATTCTTTCGTGCTAGGATGAATGTATTCTTCTATCGTATTCTTCAGCGTTAGGATGTTCATTGTTAAACGAATATAAGTCCCATTCAGTGTTCCTCACAAACGCTTGTCACGACGAGAATTGATCAAATTCTGATATCTTAAGATTCATCATGAAATAAAACGTCAGTGAAACAATTCATTGATTTGTAACTTCAACGAACTTAATCCGTAACGCAATAATGATAAAAGAATAGGATTCTGGTTTCACTGCTCCTTGAGCCGTATGTGACACTTGAGGATATCAGTTTAAGGAGGACCCGACGTTCCGAGTCGCTGTTGTTGTGTTACGGCTGTGCCTCCTGTCATGGCTGACGGGGCACGTCATGTCAGTCTGCAGCGTCTGTCACCCTGCACAACACCAGTCTGCACTGTGTGTCACCCTTGCTCACCACCAGTCTGCAGTGTCTGTCACCCCTGCTCACCACTTCTCTGTAGTGTCTGCCCCCCCTGCTCACCACCTGTCTGCAGTGTCTGTCACCCCTGCTCACACCCTGTACGAACCAGTCTGCAGTGTCTGTCACCCCTGCACACCACCTGTAAGAACCAGTCTGCAGTGTCTGTCACCCTGCGCACCACCTGCCCCAGGCAGTCTGTAGTGTCTGTCACCCTGCACACCACCTGTACGAACCAGTCTGCAGTGTCTGGTATCCCGGCAGTCTGGTCACTAAAGACACCGGCTCCAATATGCGTCGACTGATGGCCAATTTTATGACTGCTCTCGAGACAGATGGCCGCGAGCGACGCTATGGTCAGGCCTGCGCAGGACTAAGAGCTCTGAGATACGTGTGCTATTAAAGAGAATAGCCCCCATTACGCTTTCTGGTATATCAGCCTCGTAAATTGTGCCTTTAAAAACGTTAAGGCCCGCATGAAGTTCCTCTTACCGTCAGAATAAAGTTGTTCGTTGTACTTGTCATCACGCGGAGTACTTGATATAGAATGCCAGCCTGGGAATTGTAAGTTAAGGATGAGATTTGTGATCATCTGGATTGGATGTCGTTAATAATTTGGACTTTTCCAGCGTTTGTTCACTCGTTTCGTCAGACCAATTGCATGGTTAGCATCGCACAGTGATCTGAAATAATTGTTTTTGCAGGCTTCACTTTTGTGTAATTCAGTCACAGAATACCAACAGAGCAATGAAATTTTACGAATAGTTGCCTCATTCAAATCCTGTTCCAATTTGGATATGCGTTCTCTAAGATTTTCTTCCACGATGTTGTAACATGAACCCATTTTCAAGCAGCCTGAATGCATCTTTTTTACTTAACTATCAAACAGAACAACTATTTGTTCGGTTTCAATATTCTGCGTTCTTCAGAATTCTGCTTACTCTCTATCAATAGAACGTTAAATCATTTATTCATGACAGTACCATTAATTCTATAAAAATTGGCGCAGCACCTATTAAGATTAAAATGGACTAATTTAGAAATGAATTTAAAAAAACTATATAAATCACTTCAATTGCATTATTCCAGCATTTGGGAAACTCAAAAATCACGGGGCTTTACTCCGCGTTTACCCATTGATGCTTCAGTTTCGGGTGCAGCTACCACCAACACCACCACCAAACCACCGCCACCGCCACCACAACCACCACCACCAACTCCAGCAGTCAAATTAGACTTTCGTTCATTGTGAAAATGATAAAAGAGCTGTCAAGAAGTCAACGCCCTGCATAAGGGCACGTTGAAACCAGTTATTACCTGCAGTTGACTGAAGGACCTGAAGTTCTTGTAAAGAAAGTGACTCTGTTGGTAGGTTCGGGAAACGGACGAAGTTGATGCAAGTGTCTCTTGCATCGCTGTGGCAAAGGCGGGAGTTTGAAGTGGAGGGCCAACTTCTTCCGGCTAACACTTGAAACAAGAGAACATTGGGCGCTGTTCCGAGCATTTTAAAAGAGAGATTGTTGCTGAAAGCGCAGCTACTGATTCAGGCGAGAAGAAGCATAGATAGACATCCTGAACGCGTGAATAGATTTTACTTCATCGGTCATCAATTTAACACTTTGACTGAGACGTGACCCACCGGTGGTCACTGAGGGAATTTTCATAGTACTGCTGACCGACCAGTAGTCATAAACTCAACTTTTAAAAAACCTGATCAAAGTTAAATGAAGGCACTATCAAGTTAACATTGCTTACCACAATTAAGTTCGAATTTAAGTTGAATACTAACCTTCAGTCCTACTTGCAGCAGTCCAAGTGTTAATTGTATAGCTTTCCGTAACCTGATCTGTCATGTGTCACGTCTAAAAAAATTTTTCAATCTTCATTTAAACACGCATACGTCTACTGCCAGGTTCGCAAGAGACTTTATAGATAAGTCTATAAAGTAATTACAAATACTGATCGACGAGAATTTCTTTCAACCATACGATTTTCTTAGAAACACTCAGAAAAGGCGTTCATAAAAAGACTAATTTTTCATTTGACCCCACATTTACTTTGGATGTTTACTCATTCCTAAAGAGATGACAAATTGTTGAAAAACTTTTCAACTTATTCGATGACCTTAGCCTTTTCCACAAATAATATTCAGTTTAATGAAAATCCAACATATTGATAAGCCAGTGAATGTTCGAAAATAAACCTGCATCGGAATAATAATTTGTATATTCAAGTCATGATCCATTCGTTGGGACTACTATCGTTGACTTTTTAAGCCCTTATCCCTCCGTTTCTCATTTCTATTTGTGAGTTCGTATAAATTGTCGCAAAGACACCAGAGCGAGCGAGCGTTTCCCTCTAGCAAAGCGAATTCCCGTCAGGCGACCAAATGGAACTTGACGGAAGTGCACGAAACGCTTAAAACGCAACTGGAAAAGAAAAACACAATTCTGATCCCGGTCTGTAGCGACATCACTACGCTCATGTTGAAGGAGTCTCGGCTCAGAGTTCTTTTTTTTAATCTAGATTCATTTTGTGAAAACTTAAATAATATTATGCGCTATTTACGTGAGAGTTTAACTTTATTTCAGCTGAATAAATACATCGGATTGTTCCTAATAATAAGTAATATTTTCAGCCTCTTATGGTCCATTCCATTGAATACGAAAAAAAAATTCAATATGGTGACGTGCAATGCATGGGCAAGTTTTTATCAGAGGGCAGGAATGACAAAAAACATTTTAAAGTTTTTTTTAGAATACTCTGCCAAACTTCACTGTGACATTTCGAAACAACCTTCGCGAAAGTCATTTTCAAACAGAGAACACTGTTCACCTTTTTCATCTTTGATAGTCGCAATACAACTAAAAGTTTTAATTTTCAGACGCATTGCATTCCGAATGGAGACACCAGCTCGTGTAAACTTATGAAGTCATTTCATCTGCAAGTTGCGCTCCAGCGAAAATTACAGACACAGAACGGGTTTATACGTTGTACATGTTAAATAAAAAATAACATCAGCTAAAATTAAGTTGAAGCATTAAACAGTCTCGAACACGTTAAAACTCAACTCAACACTTGATATTCAATGGAATAGCAAGTTTAGAGAATATTTAGGCTTACGTTTCACACACCAAAACCTAGCGAAACACTTCAATGGGCGTAGAATTTCCCTCAGGTCTGCAGCTCTAGCTGCCAAGCCCAAAAATGGAAATGTTTTGCATTTTTGCTTTCACTCGTCCTGTAGTGAGCTAATTTTTAGCTCACATCGCTCCCCCACATGGTAAGAAGTTTATAACCACAAAATATCAGTCATTGTTTAATAATCTCTTACTACAGCCGGGGAAAATCTGACTTAGGTCATGAAAACTTTCTTGAACAAAAATTATGCAAGAATCAAATTCATAGTGAGCCTTTTATCAAAAAATGATCCACCAACTAAATCAGAATAGCTTCTTTCTCTGGAAAGAAGCATCGACTGATTGTCTGTGTACATAGCATGCATGATTATAAAAAGAAATCAAACGCTTTCGTGATGAGGTACGGTTTCTTCAATTTTATTCAAGGTGCTGGTCACTAAATTCATTAAATTGAGAAGAAATTACAACTGAAATTTAAATACAAGACCGATAATGTTCAAAAATTTTGCTAAAGGCAAATTTCAATACTTCTAACAATTGAGTGAAATTTTTCCTAATGAAGCTAAAAGTACGAGCGGTTATTGTTGTCTCTATTTCTAAAAACCTGCGCAGTTCTCAAATTTTCGTCATGGACAGCGTTTTTTATTTACCCAAAACACTCGGCTACCGATCCCTAACGTATCACCGTAAAGATTGAGAGAGCGATTCGTGAAGGCTTTTCTTTCGACAATGAAACAAACACAGAGAACTTCTCAGCTCTTTTGTTTTTGTAGTGCTAGAGTTTTTCATAGCAAACTGTTGAGCCTGAACGTACTGCAATTGGGCATGCAGGAGAAAGAATCGTTTACATTCGGCAAATATCTGAGGAGTCTCTCGAAGGAAGACAGGGGAAATATTTATGCAGGGTGCATCGATTGAGTGCATTCGGTCGGAATCTCTGGGAGGTCTGAGGCTTGTGTGGAGAGGCGATGGTTTGAGTGCCGAGTCAAGGAACAAAAGCTGAAGGCGGTCTCTACTTTCTTTGAGATGAACGCGTCATGAATCATGAGCGAACATTGAATGGTATTATGGTAACGTTAGTCTTGCAGACTCTTTTTCAAACATAAGTGATGATGGACCGATGAAGAGTGAGTACACCTGTGCGCCAATATGCACATGGAACGATTCCATAAATTTAAAGATTCCCTGTTTTTGTGATGTATGGCTCCCGGAGGTGAGTCAACGAAAACTGTAATCTTTCACTGGTGATCTCATTAATTACGATTTTATCTGTAAAATTCTTTACATCCTTTATTGTTTTTAGTTGCTTTCCAAGACAAGAACCTCCATCCACGTCAATACACCGAAATCAGCATTTAAGGACAGGAAAGTTAAACAAATCTTGCATCAACTGACGCTGTATTATAGATATTTTGACGCTTTATTCGAAGGTGAATATCAAAGTAGGGGACATAGAATTACTTTCTGTATTCTTCCGAGTTATGGTGTTTGACTTAAGCCAATAAACAGCTCGAACGCTTTAAATGGAAAAGGAGTTAATAAGATTACTTACCATTTGATCCTACTTTAGGATTGTACTGGAATGTTTTAGTTAGATGTTTATGATTTCTCCTTACCATTAACGTGTTTCTTAGTGCTCTTAGAAGTGTAACCTATAATTGATGCGCTTTAAAATGCTCGCAAAGCGCAGCCTTGGCTTGTGTGTGTAATGCATAGGCTTTTTAAGTCGCAGAAAATACTCGCATACTAGAATACGTGCGCGTGTTATCCAAGCATGGGAATTGTGTAGTGGTTTTTTGTTCAATCAATTCTTACACGAAAGAGGTCAAAATTAACTTATTTAAGAGAGAAAACTAATGATTCCTAACTTGAAATATTAATCGTATGAAGTCTGACGTTAAAATTTATCCATCTTTCTTAATTTAATCTCAAACTTGATATTTTTAAGATTGCACGCACTAGAGTAGTGCATTGAGAAACCACAAAATAAAAGGAATAGTTATTTAAAAAGCTTGTAAGTTCATCAAAATTCTTATAGTAATATCAAATTTGATTTCTTTAGCATCATAAGATAACAAAAAAAATTATTGAAATAGCTTCAATTCACAAATAGTAAATTCTCTTAAAAAACAATCTCAATCAAGGGACAAAAACAACTCGTTCGCAAGAGCCCATCCCATTGCCCACCAAAACAAGTCAGCTTTCAGGTACGAATGGGAACGTATGACGCTCTGCACTCTAATATTAGAGAACTCCAATCTGAAAAGCATTTCCACAGTTATTTCTTTGTGAAGCAAAATAAAAGTTTACGCTCTTCAAAACATCCCCATGGCTGCGCACCACATCTATTTTTCCAGAAGAGTGTGATGCTTCATGTTTTACAGACCATGCCTCTCTCATTTTCTCAATTTCTTGCATTTCTCTGTTTTTTAAAGTCCGATACACTCTGGCACTGGCAGTTCCTCAATAGAAAAAGTTGGTACTTAATTTAATTGCATTTTTTAGTATCTTAAACATGTCTTCAGTTGTTGTTGAAACGCTGTCAGTTGAACTTTAAGGTAAAATTATGATGTGTCAAGATTTGAAATTTTTTTTTGATACTTTGTCCTGAAATAAAAAAGGTTTTTGACAATTCGTTGTGAGGGACTTGCGCGTGTGTTGTAAAACTTTCCAATTTGAATATTTTTCGTATTTTGCTTTTTGTAACATTTGATTCTGGTAAGTGGGAAGTTCTTTTGATTATTTTCAAAAACAAAGATCGGATCTGGACTTCTGGACGTAACTCCAATTCTGTTAATAAGAATTGAATGCTTGAAAATGAAAGTAGCCGTTTGGTTCTAAAAAAACAGGGAAAACATTTTCTATTGATTTCTATTCAAAAATTGGTTAATTTTTTTAATTAACTGATTAATATTTTTGTTTTAAGTTTAATTCACACGAATTTTATAGAGCCAAGCCTTCTTACCGTTAGAGTACGTGACATCTCATCAAGCCGACATAACAATTCTTTGCAGCTATAATTTCAGGATCAAAAGCATGAGTAATGAAAATGATCAGGCATAACTACAAGCAAGTTGTGAGTCAGTTTTGGACAAGCAACGAGCACTTGGAGAAAAAAGTCATCTCACTTTCTCTCCGTCAGATTTACAGAGCTGGGGTAGAGCTACTGTAGGTAAAACTCAACTACCATTTGTCACATTAAGTCTACAAGCAATTTGGCAACAGTATAGCACTTACGATTAGGCTCCTTCCCATTCTTATGATATTTTCACGGAGGAAAGACATAGGACCATTCAGTTGGGACTCAGATCATGTGAAATCAGTGCTCAAGGTGTGCCATCGCGTAAGCTTGATTCTGTACCGAATGCATTATAAAAAAGAGAACTAAACTCTAAATGCTAATGACAGAGAATGAAGATAATTTAATTGCTTTTTGAATTAGATGAAGAAAACTATTTTCCTTAAAAATGTCAAGTCGCATAAAAATTGGTTGAATCAGCATTGAGATAAATAATAGAGTGCACATGATATTTTAATGAGGTCATAAATGATACAAAAGTTAAAAAGTCAATGTACTATTTTAGAAAAAGAGTTATAACGAGATCTCTTTTCTGCAAATCTCTCTTCTAATTTATTCCTAACTTCATTTAAACTCTTTGTTCCCGCATTGACATTATTGATGAAAATACGTTGCTCGTTTGTTAGTTTCATGACGATGGGTTTAGTCACTGAAAATTTACATTCAAAGATAAAGTTCCAGACGACTTGGATATTCTTTATACTCAGACCTAAAGTTTTGTAGTCAGGATACATTTTTCGGCGTGTAATGCAAAAAATGAAACTGAAATATCTTAATCCAATGTTATTAGCATTTAAAATTCAGTTTACTTTTTTATTGTCCGTACGGAATAGCATTTCGAATTTCGAAATTGAATACTAGAAAAAACTTTTTTCCTTTAACTAATTAGGAGAAGCACCAAAAGATATTTGCGCAATTCTAAAATCATACTAACGTCAAACTGATGTTAAATATGATGCAAATGATTAACAGGATGCCCGTGTTAAGAATGACACCAAAGATGAATATGATTGCAACGTTGAATAAGATACTAATGAGGAATGTCATGCTGATGATAAGTGTGATATTGATGTTAGATATGGTACCATCCTTGAATATGAAACCAACGATGAATGTGAAACTACGTTTATAGCCACATTCATACACATATTTGAAAAACGAAGAAGCTATCTCCTCAAAGTTAAAATACGAGCTCTTTTTTAAACTACAGATGTACTCATGGAGGAAAAGAGGAGGGACCGTATAGAGTGGACAGTAAAAAAGGGAAACAGGTTACACTGCGCATGAAAACAGCCACCTAGAAAAGAAGAGCAAGAAAAGACAAAGAAAGGGAAAAGAAGGGAAAACGGAAAGGAAACGGAAACGGAAACGGGAAAGGAAGGGAAAACTGAAGGAAGCAAAGCGGGCACGAAGACAGAAGTCCCGTAGATCCATCTATAGCTGAGGGGACCTAACAGTATCTCCCCTAGGGCGCCAGTCCCATGGCATGGGATAAGCCAACCTAATTAACCTTCACCTATTGGAGAGGTTAAAACCAAAATTGAAATAATTATGTTCATTTTATCCCACATTAACCCTTTCGGTCCTGACGGCTACTCCAGTGCCAAGTTGGCTAGTGCTTCCAGTTTAGGGCATCTAACCTAGTTTTAAACTAATTTAACTAGTGAGGGAATATTTTGGAGTAATAACAAAATTAGGGAAATTACAAACATTCATTAAACTAGTTTTTAAACAATTCCAGAAATCTGCACGCGTAAATTACCATAGGTTACCATAGGCCCCTGTAATTACCATAGGACCCTGTAGCACGCGTAAGTTCATGCTACAGGACCCGAGCAACATATTCAATACCCTTTCCATTTAACTTCAGCAAGTTTTTTCTGAACTTTGTTGATTTTTGGTAAATTCGGGCAAAAACGTATGAATAATTTCTTCGTAAATACGAAAACTTTATTATCAACATCAAAAATTTCTGTCGCCAAGCATCGAGCTTCAAAGATTCCAAAAAATTTTAAAATTAAAATAATGAAGAAGGCACTTACTTAAGCTAAAAGCACCACACTAGGACAATTTCACTGACAATTCAGGGTAATGACAACTTTTTCCCCAGGAAGTTTTTACCCAAACAATTTGAATTATCGTACCGAAAGGGTTAAAAGAGGATAATAATTGTAATTTAGCAACGATTGCGTTCTTTAGTAGTAAATGAAGGTAAGGAAGGTGATTTATTGATAGTAACTTCAATACGAGGCGCATTGCAACATCACTCTCATCTGTCTCACCCCTTCAATCCTTCCCTCACCTCCCACACTACCCGTCCGACACTCCCCGTCCCACACTCCCCTACACTCTCCCACACTCCCACACACTCCCTTACACTCCCCTACACTCCCCCACCACACTCCCCTACACTCCCCATTAGGATGACGCACGACAGACGCAGGCTGCAGGTGCGTCAGTAATTGCGCCCTCCATAGAATGCGTGCGTCGGGTCGCCGTAATTTATTCTCGTCTCAAGCAGTCGGCGCGACCGTCGCTGCTGACTGGATGTGGCTGTAGAGGAAACAAGGTAGAGTCATTTCTAAGGAGGAAAATACACTTCTTTTTATTCGGCTAGCCAATAGAAAGGCTTTTTTCAAATAAACTTTATGACGTCACCAAAACGCCATGTCGTTGGGCCAATAGTGGAGCCAGATTTGGGGGTAGGAGTTCTACCAGATGCAATATGAGCGCTGCTATTGGTTCGTTGCCGTTATGTCAGCAAAACCACACCGTCAACGAAAAAAAGACTGGTTTGACCCTACCTTGTTTCCTCTACCGTGTTTGATGTGGTCTGTGTGACTCCATCGTGCCTTGTTGGGAGAAGTGAGTGTGTTCCGTTGGTTCGTGAGTATTCAGTGTAAGTAGACTAAGAGAGATGTGTGTTCGATTCTCGAGTGCAGGTTTAGATTGAGATAGAAGTATATTCGGCTTGTGTGTATGTAAATTATGAGTGATGTGTGGTTGATTCATGAGTGTAGGTGCAAACTATGAGGGAAGCGTGTTTAACTCGTGTAGACTTCAACTAAGGGGAGAGTGTGTTTGATTCGTGAGTGTATACAGGGAAGTGTATTCGTTTTGTGAGTGCAGATGTTAAATAAGATGGATGCACATTCGACTCGAGAAGATACCGTATGTATAAACTTGATGCATCTGTATTTTTATGTCGTACGTTATGTATTGTGATGAGAGGGAAATGCTCCCGATGTGGGAGAGTACATGTGAACTTGACGCAGTAACTCATTTTTACGAGTTTGTTTTTGATGATTCGTTTCATTGAATAGTGTGATCGTTTCTCCACAATTTCAACAAAATTTCACTCCAAAAGTCAAAAAGTATTTTTTGACATCTTCGCTAAAAATTGAAGACTAAAGAAAGATGTATTTTTATATCTTTGCCAAAAATTAAGAACAAAAGGTGGAAAGCTTAAAACTAAGTTTTTTGCTAAATGTGCTTGTGTGAGCTCAAAACTCTACATCAAATTTTTCAATTTTCGAAGATTTAATGGCCCTCAATTCTATATCAGATGTTGTATCATTCGTTCCATTTCAATAATCTTCATTTTTCCAAAAAATTAGCACATTTGAAAGTGATTATAAAGAACGTATCAAACACACGATAAGAAAAATTTTCAAACTCTCACCGTCCGTCCAATATGACCCTCATCGACAATTTTGCCAACCCCTCTCCCACTCTCTTCAAAAGAAAACAATCACAAGATTTATTACTCGCAATAAACAGCTGTCCATGAACCAGTTCATTGACATTCTCAATTTACGCGCTAAAAAATCGTGATTATGCGAGAAAACAATCCTATGAATAACACAAACTTGAAAATATCCTCGTACAATCCTGAACACTATCTTACGCACCGAGGTTTAGACAGAAAAACGCAACAAAAAATATTGAGAGGTTTTCAAACTGATGACACATTAAAACAAATTTTAGGGCTCTTCTCATCCATTCTCGACTGAAACGAGTCTGTCTGATGACCCAAAATTGAACTGTGTGCATCTCTATAAACACGTTTCCTTCCATGGGTAATTAAACTGAATTGCAATACTAAATTTAAATTTAAAGTCAATTGCACTAAGCAATTCTGAAAATAGTAAACATTAATTGGATCGTGCTTTCATTTACCTTTCATTAAGTATTTATAAAAATTGCGTTAGCGACTGCAGGTCGGTGAGCAGCATTATAAAAATTTACTCAGTGACCACCGGTGGGTTCCTTCGTAGGAAACATTTTAAATACAGAAGAAAAGTTGCTCAACTGCAGACTCCTAGCCCCTAGCTGTGATGAGGCGTTTGATGCAAGGCTGAAGTTGAGGTTTCATCGTAGAATTTATAAAGTAAATCGTAGTCATTCGACCATATGCTGTATACCGAAAGATCATTATTACATACGCTTTACGAGTAAGTCCTTAAAAGTTCATATGAATAATACGTCTTTTAAGCACGTTTTCAAAATTTCTTTATATGCCAACCACAAATAAACAAAGGGGCTCAAAAGGATGTAACCTTAAATACAAACCATTATTCACGAAATAAAAATTTCCCGTTCAATCAAACACACTGACTTTTCTATTTCTGCAAACTGAAATTAATTCATTGAATGTAAATAGTGCAGATTATAATCACAAACAGAACTTTTGAGTAAAGTTTAGACACGATGGAACGTTAATGGGTGCAGCTATAGCGTGAGGTCTACCGCATGCATCGCTTACAGGTCTACCGCCATATATCGCCTACAGGTCTACCGCCATATATCGCCTACAGGTCTACCGCCATGTATCGCATACAGGTCTACCGCCATATATCGCCTACAGGTCTACCGCCATATATCGACTACAGGTCTACCGCCATGTATCGCCTACAGGTCTACCGCCATGTATCGCCTACAGGTCTACCGCCACACATCGCCTACAGGTCTACCGTCATATATCACCCATAGGTCTACCGCCATACATCGCCTACAGGTCTACCGTCATACATCGCCTACAGGTCTACCGCCATACATCGCCTACAGGTCTACCGCCATATATCGCCCATAGGTCTACCGCCATACATCGCCTACAGGTCTACCGCCATACATCGCCTACAGGTCTACCGCCATACATCGCCTACAGGTCTACCGCCATATATCGCCCATAGGTCTACCGCCATACATCGCCTACAGGTCTACCGCCATACATCGCCTACAGGTCTACCGCCATACATCGCCTACAGGTCTACCGCCATACATCGCCTACAGGTCTACCGCCATACATCGCCTACAGGTCTACCGCCATACATCACCTACAGGTCTACCGCCATATATCGCCCATAGGTCTACCGCCATACATCACCTACAGGTCAACCACCATACATCGCCTACAGGTCTACCGCCATACATCGCCTACAGATCTACCGCCATACATCGCCTACAGGTCTACCGCCATATATCGACCACAGGTCTACCACCATGTATCGCTTACAGGTCTACCGCCACATATCGCCCATAGGTCTACCGCCATATATCGCCTACAGGTCTACCGCCACATATCGCCCACAGGTTTACCGCCATATATCGCCTACAGGTCTACCGCCATATATCGCCTACAGGTCTACCGCCATATATCGCATACAGGTCTACCGCCATATATCGCCTGCAAGTCTACCGCCATATATCGCCTACAGGTTTACCGCCATATATCGCCTACAGGTCTAACGCCATATATCGTCCACAGGTCTACCGCCATATATCGCCTACAGGTCTACCGCCATATATCGCCTACAGGTCTACCGCCATATATCGCATACAGGTCTACCGCCATATATCGCCTACAGGTCTACCGCCATATATCGCCTACAGGTCTACCGCCATATATCGCAGTTCGAGATGTACAAATTACGTGTTTATCACTTAATAATTTGTATGGCAATAAGTAGTACCCATTAGTAACCTAACCTAACCTCACACTATTGTACTAGCTAGACGTAGATCTCATGCTATATTGCGGTAGACCTCACGCTATAGCAGCACCCCTCACGCTATAGCACTAGCTAGAGGTAGATCTCATGCTATGATGCGGTAGACCTCACGCTATAGCAGCACCCCTCACTCAATAGTACTAGGTAGAAGTAGATCTCATGCTATAGTGTGGTAGACCTTACGCTATAGCAGCACCCCTCACGCCATAGTACTAGCTAGAGGTAGATCGCATGCTATAGTGTGGTAGACCTCACGCTATAGCATCACCCCTCACGCTATAGTACTAGCTAGAGGTAGATCTCATGCTATAGCAGCACCCCTGACGCTATAGTACTAGCTAGAGGTAGATCTCATGCTATAATGCGGTAGACCTCGCGCTATGGCAGCATCCCTCACGCTATAGTACTAGCTAGGGTGAGATCTCATGCTATAATGCGGTAGACCACACTCTATGGAAGCACCCGTTAACGTTTCATCATGCCTTGTTTGATGTAAATACACAGCGTGTTTACATCATTTAAATTACAAAGTCCAACATGTTCTCTGTCAGATCTTTGTCTGCATGACCGTTCATGACTCCAGCGAGTAAAAGAGCTGGTAACTCCACAAAATAAATACATCCTGCTCAGTAGGGGAACCCAAGTCCGAAATACTCACTTTGAACTCTTCCCAAGTCGAGTAATTCATTATTCGTGAGTTCCTGCATCCGTAGGTAATTGATTCTTAAGTTACTTTATTAGTATGTTGCTTTATTCGTATGTTACTTTATTCGTATGATACTTTATTCGTCGGTTAGTAAAGTGAAAGGCAAGATTAGGTTAGCTCATAACTTAGTGCAGTTCGAAGCATGGTTGTGAATGCATTAAGCTAATGCTTGAAAGCATAGCACAAACTTAAGTGTAAATACTATAACACTCTCCTCAAATTTTGCTAATGCAGAGTATCCGAAATCAAACATTCGTGCTTGAGACAAATCTTTTCTTTAATTTCAATAACTTTTCACCAATACCTACGGTACACAACCTACAACTTCTCGCTCGTTACACAAGTTTTGAAGAAGAATTTTTGTTTTAGAGTCTTTCCGTCTCCATCAGAAAATTTATTCCTTCCTCGCGACAGTCGAGGACGTGATCCGTCGAGACAATGTGTTTCGCGGCAGAAAATAAATTCAGCCGAGCGCTTTTGCATTTCTCCACACGGTTCCCACATCGTGAACTCGAGACTTCCTTCAAATAGAGTTAAGCAGCCCGGCTGCTGTGACTTATGCTTGATGCAGTCGAACGCATTTACAATTCCAAATGTTATTTGGTGTATTTGTTTCAGGTAGAAACAGTCGTAGAAATTAGATTAGCGAATGGCTTATTTGAAACTTTTATCGTGGAATAATCACTTAAAGTAATGATCCAATATTTAGTCGAACTGAAATATTTAAACTGAATCGTGAAATTTTTGCACAGTTCAAGACTAACTGCTGGTAATTTCTTCGATTAATTTGAAAAAAAATACGTTACGATCATAAATTCGATGTGAAATTTCTAGAAAGTTTTAGACCTTCTGCCGCAATTGTTCTCGAAAAAATTTCAAAGAAAAAATCCAGCTCAATGACCGTAGGCAAAGCAACAGAATTTTATGAAATTTTGCTTCAGGTTTTCCCGAATAAACACAAAAAATATTTCGAAAACTACAAATTCAGCAAGGAAAAATACTGGCGGCTTTGAAGATAAAGTTACAAGGAGTTCAAAATTGGCGCGAAGTTTGAGGGAAAAACTGTTTAACCACACTTTCAGATTAAACTTAACCACACTTTCGAGGCAAACTTAACCACACTTTCAAGGCAAACTTAACCACACTTTCAAGGCAAACTTATGCACACTTCAGGGCAAACTTCAGCTCAATGAGCTTCAACGTCAATTATGCAAACTCACAACAAGTAGTGAAATTTGGTTTCCAGGCCTTGAGTTGCCATTTGTTGTCACACGCTGAAGACAAAGTCAGTGGAACGGACGCATGAAACTTCACAAACTTAACAAAGTTATTCGCCAAAGTCATTTATATAAATTGTAGCTTAACTAGTAACTGAGCTCAAATAAGTACAGAGGGTTTCTTGAAGTGGAAATAATGCACACATAAATGCGAAATAAAAGAAATATTTTCTTCTGACTGAAAAATTACCAAAGCCTTCAACGTATGACTGGTAACATAACAAATTTATTCCAATGGCACGTGCATTTAGGTATAGAAGCATCTTCTCTCGATGCTTACCCCCTGACTTACAGCTTCAGTAGAATATATTTAGAAAGTAAATAACTTGCGAGTAAGATGCCTACACTTGCAGACTCACGGTAGCCTGCTGGGCTTTCTAAAAAATCTTCATTTTTTAAATAAAGCTCGACTCTAAAACCAACTCTGCACATGACAACCATGCATGGTTACCAGATGCTGAAATAAATGAAAAAGTTTCAGGATGCTGAGAGTGCATATATACAATCGAAATTGATCAGGGCAAAAGCTGCAAAATTGGGCCGCAGAACAGACCGGCCCGACAGCCTGTATGGACCTCACCTCGCCCCAAGGCTGGCAGGCCGCGGTGCGTCTCGGACTATCAGGTGCGCCTCGTAAATCAAAGGAGGTTCAGGAACGGCCGTGAAAGCCTCTTTCGTTGTCGCTTATGGGATTGATTTCTCCGCTTTTCCGCGGACCAGGGATGGATCGTCGAAGATGGGAAACTCCCGTGTTGCACCAAACCTTTACAGGGTTTTTCTTCACGGATAAAATGATTCAGTCGTTTCCGACGAAATCCACACATACTTCTCTATTCATTTTTCTAGATATTGTGTTACTTCATTGACGTTTAAACTAATAGTGATTGTTCAATAAAACTGCTCCCATTTTCACAAAAACATTTTCAACTAACTTTCATCTAAATCATGAAAAAGCAAGTTTTAAATGTAGAAATAGATGTGCGGAAGTAATAAAAGCAGAGACCTATGACTTGCATCGATACAACGCATCAGCTTTCAGCTCGGAACAACTTTGACGGGTAATCACTTGTGGAAAACGTGGTCTGGAAAAACATGAACTCGTAAAAGCCATTCAGTTACTTATGTATATTCATAATAACATGGAGCAAAGGAAAATGTCTATATAATTGAATACAGTGGGATTTTATCAATTGTGCGTGAACTTAGCATTAATTGTGCATTCACGTTTTGTGTGTTTGTTCATCTTAGATGAGATCGTATTGTGGAAATTAAATTGCGAGTTAAAAGTCTACGGGTTTTACACTGAATATTTAATTTATTCGCTCTCACAAATTTACAGAAACTAAATTGATGAATGAACGGATGTCTCACTTAACATTTTTATCCGGTATGAAAAACAGGTAAGACTCATTTATTCATACTCATTCTGTCTTTGAACGTCTGTTGTTACTCGTTTTATCTTTAACTGACTTGATTAATTATATGAAAATTTTTGAACTAACTAAATTAGGATGGCTGCGAAAATTAACAAACATTTTACTTATTAAGACAACGTAATTTTTCACTCAATTTTATTGAAGAACTTACAGCCAACAATGAAAAATAACATGCATAGGAAACCAATGGATGAAGGAGAGATTTTCTACAAAATTTGTTCCAGAGTTTCAGAGTGCTAAATAAAATTATACACAAACAACAATTTCAAAAAACAGTACCATTGAAAGATTATCGCCGGCTGTGACCAGGATGAACTCTCCAGAGTACATTCAAAAACTACACTGAATTCATTAATCTATGGTTGCATCTTACAACATGAAGAAAAGTTTTTAATTTGGTTGAATTTTTAAAAAATCACGTTGGCAGAGAAACTCTGAAACTCTCACACACATTCCCTCGCCCTCCACCACAGTTCCCCACTGACCAGAAACAAGGCGCGTTCCCTTAATTTATACTGCTAATAAGCCCTCAAAAGCGATTTTCTGCCTTTGTCTTAATAAGAAGAACTTCACCCGATTACCCACATCGCCGCACGCATCTTCTCTCATTACCTCACATCAGTCGCATCAGTTAGCAGGGTCTCCAGAACACTCCTAACTAACGCTATAACTAATCCACTCCTAACTTCTGTCATTTTATCAAGGACCTGACTGTCTAAAATGAATTAATTGTGCAATGAATTGATAATGCAATGAATTGTGCAAGGAATTAATTGTAGAATCTGTACTTGTAGCATAAATATCAACCCGAAATTTCAAATTAATTTTGCCACGTGATTCGGTTGAAATTGCGTAGGTGATCTTCTGTGGGTCTTGGAATTCAGGAGATGAATAAAAAGGATTTCGTCAGCACCTACGAAACTAGAGCAGGAACCTGTGAGCTATCACTGGTATCAGTCTACTTGAATAGAGGAAGTAGTTCGTCATGGAGCTTACTTTAAAACGGTGTCTTGTCTCGAGGTTTTTAAATAAATGCAGAAAATTTCCACCTACGAAACCATAAGAAGCACTTGATGGATGTATAACCAGAAATCACCCGGGGAAGAAAACCACGTAGACAAAAGTGACGGATACTACAAAAACTTTTCTAACTTTGCCTTTTAAATGTACCCACTCGATTAGCGTAAAAAGTATCAGTTTTGGACTATTTTGTTGAAAAGAACGTTTCGGGTTGTTAAATAGTAGGTTGTGGCGTATCCACATTGGGCGCCAAATTGTTGAATATTTGGTTTTGGCAATATCCTCTTTGGGTGCCAAATTGTAGATAGTTGCATATTTTGCTGGTCCTTCTTGGGAGCCAGCGAATTGATTATTTAGGTGGGCTAGTCCTGTTTCAGCCCGATTGAAAACTTGATTGGTCCTTCTTGGGAGCCGAAATTTCAGAGTCTTCTTATCCCGGAAGGATCTTCCTGATATCTTCAGGGAAAATGGAAAGTCAGGTTTTGGCGACTTAATTTATTAGTTGGGGCTTGCCCACAGGTTTTCAGGAGGCGAATTATTTTCCAGCAGTTGAAATTTAAGCCGATATAAAAATCAAGCTTTGAAGTTTTAGAGCCGAAGAATTTCTGGCTATGGAGCTTTTCACGCTAGTAATGCAGCCGTCGAAAGTTAGAGCCGAAATGAAATTCGAGCTGTTGAAATTTTGAAATCTGTGATGGATATAGGGTTCGCAAGTATCTGTGATACGCCAGTTCGATTATTTGCGAGAGAATTATTTTTCCTCCCGCGAAATTACAAAGCACTAGTCGGCATCTCTGACAATAGCCTGACACGCCCTTACCGAGAAGACATTACTGCAAGTAATGTCGCGAACATGCTATTAAGCCAGATGTCGACTGTGCCTTTTTTTTTTTTTTAACCTATAAATGAATATAATGGTACATATGTACATCAGATAGCTTATACAGAATACTTAAGAATATTTCTTAACAATTAGAAACACTTATTCTAATACAGCTCAGGAACAGTCTTGTCCTTTCTCTTCTGAAGAGGCTGAATCCAGTTCTGGTTGGTTGGGAGAGCGCGATAAGAAGTCGGCGAGATGGTTCTCCATTCCAGGAATGTGTTCCGCTTTAAATTGAAAGAGGCTGAAGTATAAAGCCCATCGTTTAAGTCGTGGGTTTAGTTTATCCGCTTGTTGCAGATACAGAAGAGGTCGATGGTCGGTTTGCAATATAAACTCCCTCCCATATAGGTAGGTTTCAAATTTTTGGAATGCCCAATATATGGTCAGAGCTTCTTTATCGATCGTTGAATAATTCGTTTCTGCTCCTCGCAGGCGTCGGGAAGCATAAGCGATGGGTGCATAATAGCGGAAGTCGTGCTTACTGGGTTGCAGTAGTACTGCTCCTAATCCAATTTGAGAAGCATCCGTTCGAAGGATAAAAGGAAGCTTTGAGTCAGGTAATTGCAGGACCGGATCTTGAGTCAAAGCCTTTCTTAAAGTCTCAAACACATCCTGTGTAACATCAGTCCAGGGAATTTCATCTGGAACGTTTTTCTTTAGCAAGTCTTGGAGAGGGGCAGTTTGCTCGGTGTAATGCGGAATAAATTGCTGGTAATATCCTATGCTACCGAGGAAGCTTCGAAGCTCGGTTTTTCTTTTTGGTAGAGGAGCGTTCTTTATAGCTTCGATCCGGTCATTCATAGGCCGGATTTGTTCACTGCTCAATTGGTGGCCTAGGTATTGGATTTGTCGGTATCCGAAAGAGCATTTTGAAGGTTTAGCGTTGAGACCATGTTGAGCAAGAGCGGCCAACAATTGGTCTAGGGCGATGAGGTGGCTTTCCCAGCTATCAGAAGCGATGAGTATATCGTCCATGTAGACTTCGACGTCCTTGAGACCGGAAATTACTTGGCGGACGAGTCTTGAGAAGGTGGCTGGGGCATTTGCGAGACCGAATGGCATAACCTTAAATTCGTAGAGTCCAGAACGAGTTTTGAAAGCAGTATATGCTTGAGACTCTTTTTGGAGTGGCACTTGCCAGTATCCACTAGTTAGATCGATTTTACTAAAGATGGTTTTTCCGGCCAGTCGGGAAAAAATGGCGGAAATATCAGCTATGGGTTCCGCATCAAATTGAGTTTGGCTGTTGAGATGGCGGCAATCTAAACAGAAACGGTGGCTCCCGTTTTTTTTTCGTACGGCTAGCATGGGTGAATAATGGGGAGAGCTGGATGGCGAAATGATTCCTAATTTAATCCATTGCTCCAGATTTTCCAGGAGTTGAGGTTCCAATGCTAGTGGTAGAGGGTACGCATGCTGCAATCGTAGGTTAGCAGGATCTTGGATTTTGATCTCATGTACGACTGTTTGAGTTTGTCCGGGAATATCGGTGAAGAGATGTTTATATTTTTCTAGGAGCTCCTTTAGTTGGGCTTGCTCTGATGGGGATCGTGTTTCGTCGATGGCGCAGTGTTCAACATTTTCACCAGAACTCAGTGGAATTTCTGGGTTCTTGTTATAGAGTTCTTCTTCGTCTTCGGTTGGTTCGACAGCTATGCACGCAGTGGTGAATGCTTCTTTCACTACTGCTCCTTCCATTTCTTCTATTTCTAGATAATTAATTTCGGGCTCCTTACTTAAGTTTTCAGGCTCTTGATATTTCCGGAGTAGGTTAATGTGATAGAGTTTTTCTTTTCCATCGACGTCTAACAAATAGGTGTAGGTTCCCAGGCGCGTATTAACCTTGTAAGGACCTTTCCACGTCATTGTTAATTTATTACGGGAGTCTGGAACGAAGATTAGGGCTTGATCACCAGGCTGAAGACTTCTAAGTTTTGTTTTTCTATGAAGGTACTTCACGGCTTTCTCTTGGCTTTTCCCGAGGTTGTCACGAGCTATGGCACATGTCTCTTTGAGTCGGTGCTTTAATTCAAGCAAATATTGCTGAGTGTTGAGATCGGTTTCTTCGGAAGTCTCGGTAGTCCAGTATTCTTTCAATAGGGTTAAAGGTCCTCGAACTCGATGGCCGTAGATTAGTTCGAACGGTGAATAACCAGTGGCAGATTGAGGCGCGTCACGATAGGCGAAGAGCAAGGAAGGTAAATATAGATCCCAGTCTTTGGGTTGTTCGGCCGCTAGTTTCCGTAGCATCATTTTGAGAGTGCCGTTAAACCTTTCCACTATGCCATTTGATTGGGCATGATACAGTGGAGTTTTGTGATGTTGAATTCCCATTTTCTTTAGAAATTCTTCGAAGCACTCGGCCGTAAATTGCGTTCCGTTGTCGGTGGTCATGGTTCTCGGGTATCCGGTCCGAGTACAGATTTCATTGAGCGCGTCTGCAATAGTGACTGCGTCAATATGTTGCAAAGCCTTAGCGTCTGCATATCGGGTAGCCTGATCAACTACCGTTAGGATGTATCGATTGCCGCGACTGGAAGAAGGTTGAATGGGTCCTATGATATCTACACTTAGTGCAGCGAAAGGAGTTCCAGCCAAGGCTGGTTTTGCGAGCGGGGCTTTAGGAGGTCGAGCTGGAGCGTGAATTTGGCACGTATGGCACGAGTGGCAATACCGGATGACGTCTCTGCTTAGATAAGGCCAGCAAAAGTCACGTTCGATTCTTTGCAGGGTTTTCTTTTGCGAGTAGTGACCTGCTAAGGGATTATCGTGGCCCAGTTCCATGATTTGTTCCCGCAGCTCCAATGGTGCGACGAGTTGGAAGGTTGATTGGCCATCTCGGAGGGTCTTCCGATAGAGAACTTCTTGATGAAGCTCGTACGTAGTGATTCCGCCATTTCTCTGGTGCTCCTCAGTTTTGTTATCGGCCTTTTTGAAAAGAGGTTGTAAGGTGGCGCAGTTTCGCTGTAGTTTAATCAACTCTTCCTTGTTGGTTTGCGGCTGTTCTGGTTCCTTAGATTTTTCATTTTCTTCTCTCTTTGTGCTCGCTCTGGTAGTGACATGAGAGGTTTCAATTTTGATAGGAGGCGTGGGCTCTTCTTCAAAGGATGTGGTTCCCGGCACACGTCCTAGGATTACTTCGGTTGCAGGGTTATCCATCACTACAACGGTGATGTTGCCTCGATAATATGGGCAGTCAAGTTTGACGTTGGCTAATGGCGCTTCGAAAGTTTGGCTGTTAGCTAACTTGATGGTGATTTTGTTTTTAGATATATTTTGTTCGGGCACTAGGGCTTTCTTCACAAACACGGCTGTGGCTCCTCCATCCAGTAATATTTCTACTGGTTTGTTATTGAGTTTGCCCTGACATTTTTTTAATTTACCTAGTAATAGCCCGGTTGTATCCGCAGCATGATTGCATTCAACGGGTGGCAGGGTATATCCTGGGGACTCCTCTTCGATATAATTGATGTGGGCAGTAGGTTGGGCCGCACCTCCTTCATTTCGGGAAGAGGTATTTTGCTGAGATTGCGGGTTAAGTACTTGGCACTCTGCGCTAGAATGAGTTGGATTTTCTCCATGGTGATTACAGAAGAATGTTCTCCAGTGGATTGGCGGACGGTTAAAGTAGTTGGGTCTGCCTTCTACGTGAGCTGGTCCAGTTGTCCTTGGCCTATACTGGAAATTCTGATTCTGAGGCGGTGCAGGTCGATACTGGGGATTTCGGTTCTGAGGAGGTCGATAGTTGAAATTTTGGTTCTGAGGAGGTGAAGGTCGATAGTTTCCGGTTGTGGTGTTAGAAAATCGATTCACTTGAGAACTTCTGGAAGGTTTTCCCATTGAAGATTCTTGACCTTCGTTTTTGTTAGTCGACAGACGGTTCTCACAGAGTTTCTGGAGAGTTGTATTTGGTCGGGCTTGTAGAAATTTGTCCCCTTGTTCAGCTAGAGTCGCTAAGGTGTTACCGCTTCTGTCCTTGAGTTGAGTGGCAAGGTGAGACGGTAGACTGGAGTAGACCCTATCCATAAGCATGAAATTTTTCAGTTGGTCGTAGTTTTCTTCTACTTGGCTTCCGGTGAGCCATGCGTTAAGCGCTTGTTCCAATCTCCGGATGTATCGACTCATGTTGTCTCCTTCCTCAGGCTTCAGTTCATAGTAGTTACTGCGCAGTTTAGCGGGGGTTATCTTGTGGGACTCCAGCAGTAAATTTTTGATTTCCCTAAATTGGTAGCGGTCGACAGCGGCCAATGTCTGGATGAGTCTTCTTTCCTTAGCCGTTACTAGATTTTCTAGTGCGAGAACAGCCTCAAATTCCGTGTATTCGAGTGCGTTGCTGTGACTCTCGAAACGCTGCATGAATTCTTGGATCCCCTCTTGTTCAGGGTTGAAAGCAGCGATATCGGGTATTTTGACCCGTCTGGCTTCTGGTGCCCTTTGCTGGTTGAGTTGTTGGAGCTGGATTTCATGCTCTCGTTCTCTTTCTCTCTCTCGTTCTCTTTCTCTCTCTCGTTCTCTTTCTCGTTCTCGCTCTTCTCTTTCTCGTTCTTCTCTTTCTCTTTCTCGTTCTTCTCTTTCTCTTTCTCTTTCTCGTTCTCTTTCTCGTTCTTCTCTTTCTAGTGCTCGTTCTCGTTCTTCTCTTTCTAGTGCTCGTTCTCGTTCTCGTTCTTCTCTTTCTAGTGCTCGTTCTCGTTCTTCAGCTTCCTCCAGAATTCTTATTCTTTGAAGGAAGGTTTCACGGTAGTCTGGTTGCTCCGGAGTGAGGCCTAGGGCAGTCATGTACTCTCGGGCACGTTGGACGCAATCCATTTCTCTTTGCTTCAGGAAGTCGAGGTTCTTTTATTTTTTGTTATTTTTCTTGGGTTTTCAGGATTCAAAGTCCTTCTTTAGATGCAGCTTTCCAGAGTTCAAGTCGCTGAGTTCGGGCGCCGCTTTGTTAAATAGTAGGTTGTGGCGTATCCACATTGGGCGCCAAATTGTTGAATATTTGGTTTTGGCAATATCCTCTTTGGGTGCCAAATTGTAGATAGTTGCAATTTTTGCTGGTCCTTCTTGGGAGCCAGCGAATTGATTATTTAGGTGGGCTAGTCCTGTTTCAGCCCGATTGAAAACTTGATTGGTCCTTCTTGGGAGCCGAAATTTCAGAGTCTTCTTATCCCGGAAGGATCTTCCTGATATCTTCAGGGAAAATGGAAAGTCAGGTTTTGGCGACTTAATTTATTAGTTGGGGCTTGCCCACAGGTTTTCAGGAGGCGAATTATTTTCCAGCAGTTGAAATTTAAGCCGATATAAAAATCAAGCTTTGAAGTTTTAGAGCCGAAGAATTTCTGGCTATGGAGCTTTTCACGCTAGTAATGCAGCCGTCGAAAGTTAGAGCCGAAATGAAATTCGAGCTGTTGAAATTTTGAAATCTGTGATGGATATAGGGTTCGCAAGTATCTGTGATACGCCAGTTCGATTATTTGCGAGAGAATTATTTTTCCTCCCGCGAAATTACAAAGCACTAGTCGGCATCTCTGACAATAGCCTGACACGGGTATTGGTTCACCATCAGCCAAACACACGACTGGAACGAAATCCTCAACATTAAAGCTTAAGAGTGAAAACTATATTAAACGAGCATTAAGTTTAACGAAATAGAATATAATACAACAAACAGTAGCGCTAATTAACATTGAATTCGAGTTTCAAATAATACGGAGAACGGAATAAGTTTTATGTCCAATTGTTATTATGTAGTACAAAGCACGTGAGGCGAGTAACATTATTATTATTATAATTATCATTATAATTATATAAGGCGTTTCACCACCGAAGACGAGGCGAGTGACGTTTTTCAACCCATTACCGTCAAAGTGGATTTCAAATTCCACTTTCATAAACAGCTCTAATATGTTGTACTCCTCGTGAAATTTGAGCCCTAATGTGGCTTGCGAAGTTCGTTGTCGAGTGGCAGTCACTTCCTCGTTGTGATGTCGGTGACAAGAGTACAAGATGCCGGTGCCAGTTTGATGATGGTGGTTGTGATTATGGTAATATGGGTAGAAAATGCAAACATTAAATGGTTAATGATGGTGGTTGTGATAACGGTAATGTGAGTACAAAATGCAAACGTTAAAAGGCTAATGATGGTATTTGGGATAATGAGTGCAAAAATCAGACGAAAAATGATTAATGATGATGATGGTGTGACAACGGAAATATGATTACAAAATTCGGACGTTAATGGGTTAATTCATTTAAATTGAAATTCCATTTCAGTCGCTGGAATGTAGCGCCAACAAGAGTCGTGTCCTGCTCGGACTCGGCAGCTGTTCTTCAAACTCAATTAGGCCGTCACGAAGTTTTGCTTGCGAAAGCGCGCCTCGAGTTGTTGTCTTTTTTTAAGGCACACAAAAAGCTGCATTTTTTAAAAGTTCCGCTCAAACAAGTGCAGCAAGTCTGAATGCGACGAAACCTGGCGTATGTTCAGAAAATGCTTGTTAGACCTGTGCGATCTTTTCATGGGAAGGATAATGGTCTCTTCAGTAGATGTCGAATGAAATTCTGTATTTTTTTCTGTAAATGTTGAGCGTGCTTTTGTCTGATAGGTTCCACAAGCTCCGTCTAGGCTGGGAAAAAATAATGGGTTAACATGAGAGCATACATGGAATTAATCTTTAATAACATAGGCCTGAATATCTAGTTGAACACTTAACTCAAAAACAAAACTCAGAGAACACAAGATTTTAGTGCTAGACCTGCTCGCTTCCAAAGATGGACGAATGATGGATCTCCTTTAAAACGTAGTCTTGTATAGAAGTTTTAAATAAATGTTGAAAATTACTTCAAACGAAACCGCAGGAAGAACTTCATGTATATATATATATATAATTCACCCGAGTAAGAAAGCCAGGTTTACAAAAGTGACTGATACCACTGTATGTGAACTTTTCTAGCTTTGCTTTTTAAAAATATACACTCGATAAGCAGCCTGACGTAAAAATTATCTGCTTTTTGGCTTCGGTGTTTAATTTTTCAAGGTCGTGTGCAGTAGTTATGAAAATATTTTTGTAAATAAGATGAGTAATTTATTGAACCTTTAATTCCGTTACTGCCACACACTAAGTTAATGCAGCTATTCATTTTAAAATTACTTTACGCAGTGAAACGACTGGAGTTTGTTAAAACAAAATTGGGGCAAAAATTTGTTAGTATTGATCATTAATCTGTTTATGATACCGTTGTATGTTATTGAGTTCAGCTGCAGAATTCAAAATATTGAAAAACGAGAAGAATTATGCTTATATTATTTATGTCATTATGTATTTTATTACGAATCGTTTGACCAGTTTATTATGAATGCTTTGCTGGGTTCATTATTAATTCTTCAATAGGTCTATTATTAACGCTTTAGAAATGAACTACTCTCATCGACACCATCAAAAAAAACGTAAGAGAACGCTAACCAAATTGGGCATCTGCTTAGAATGATATGCGTCATTTAAAAGTATAAAGTCTAGTTCAAATTTCTAGATTATAGTTATTGTAATGAAGTAGTGCGAAGGTTCCTTAACCACTCACTGGCACATAAGTTCTTATTCATTATTATTTTGAAGATAGGGATGTTTATTAAGGGATTCGATGGCCCTATGGAATTCAATGGGAAAATTTGACATAGTTGATCATGGGACGCATCAACTTTATCATGGAAGAAAATATCTCGGGAATAAAAAAGAGAATAACTTCGAACATCCAAACTTTGAAACTCACGCAAGTGTGACGGTTTTAGATGGTGAGCCAAGAAAATTGTGCCGCAAAAAAATTAAAGCATGACTTTCTTCTCTGGTCGTAAAATCAACGGAGCACGAATATCTGACATCTGACAAAAGAGGGTTACTGTGAAAATTTAGAAAATTTGTTTCCCATTGACCTCATTTTTCCTGGCGTGATAGATGAAACAAAGTATGGCAGGCTAGTTAAAATCTGTTTCTTCTTTATAATAAAACGGTATGATCTAAATTAGATGATGCTAAGATTGATTCACGAATTAGTTGTATTGATAAAAATAATATTCGGAAATTGGGTGAGACTTAAACATGCCTATTCAAATGGAAATCACCGTGATGTCTGACTTTGTTCAGCCCCCTTTGGCTATCTGAGTTAAGTACTGCGATCATTTAGATATTCAGAACGGAATAACTTTACGAAGTTATTCTGCTGCATTTTTTACAAGCAATCACTCTGTCGTTTTGATTTGATCGTGTGAAGAATAACACTGAGAACATCTTCGTAATCCATGATTTTCTAAGCTTTGCTTAAGTTTTCCACGCAGAATCATAATTTCTCCTCTCAAAACCTAACGTGTCCACACGCCCAGCAGGTTATATTGGCGCCTCAGCATCATGTTCAAAAATTTAACACCCTCGGCAACAAAAAAGTATGTGAAATTTGGTAGATTCCTAAGTAGCGCTGATTATAAAACGTGCGCACAAATGTATGCTTTACAATAATCATCATATGATGATACCGAATGTGAAATCAGAATGCAAATTACGTTACTCAAACCAAAGTTATGAAGAAAAGAACATAGTGCTTGTAATGAACATATGGTACACACGCTTACACTTTACTAGTAGTTTTCAACATGAACGTGTATCTCACGAACTACAAAACTTTTGCAAGATCTGAAATTGAAGCTAATATTATTTTTTGTATACACAATGTGTAGTTAGAAGCATGTCACTCTAAAGCCGCTATCGCCACTTTCTTCAGAGCCCTAACGTTTTTAGCCAAATTTGCCATACCTTTTCGCAATCGAGGGCCTAAAAAATTGACTTGAATAGACTGGAAAGAAACACTGGGTTCCTGTGTATAGAAACTTACAGAGTATTTATGAAGCCTTCAAAATCGTATTCTAGCTTCCTCCAGTTTCGACAAATTTTACTCTTATTAGTTTAAGCTAGGCGTATAGCAGTGCTTCCTATTTGTGAGCCACTAATTTGCATCAGTTAAATCTTCATTTCATTTTTTACTCAATTTATGAATGAAATGATGGTTAATATGAGTTGCTGAGCGAGAACGCGTTGCGGGCTAATGATGTTGTGTCATAAACATAAGTACAATTAACTCTTTTCATGTTGTTGATTGTGCAGATATTATTGTCTTGCATTTGAATTTATAATTAATAATCATCGCGAGCATTAAACAAAAATAAAAATAGAAAATATTGGGAATGAAAATGCGGCAATAACCGTTTTCATGAAGGAACGAAACAAGTTACACTATCGACTTAAACTTTTGTCAGCATTCACTGCCAAAAATCATTTAATTAACGAGTGCTTGATTTTCAGTGCTTTGATGTTGTTATCTTGGTTGTTTTTTATTGTGACATGGCTCGATGTGTTAAAGTAAATAAATAAATGATCTGAGGAATTATTCACGTTTATGAAACTACAGTGTGTGTATGTAGATTCAATCGTTGTTCTTCCGTTGTTTTTTGAAGAAGTAACACAAACATGCAAATAATGCCGTTGTGACATGCCTTTTAATTCGAAGAGAATTTCAGTTGATGATGCAAGTGATTAAGATGTAGCATTCCTATAACTACTAAAATCCAGTGACGTTTACGTTCCGGGTTACTTTAACGGAATCAATATTTTGGCCAGCACAGAGCTTCTGTTTCTTTCGGCTCATTTTAGGTCAATATTGGAAACTCTGTTCGGATTTGTAAGAATCTCGAGCTCTTCAACCACTCAAAGTTCTACCGCCTTTATAGATGCGTTTACTTGTGCGAAGATCGCCAGAAGTATCTTCAACTGTGTAATAAGAAATGATTCAACAACACACAACTGTACAAACTCATTTTAGAGGAAAATTCCGCAGACAACTGCGATGACTTTTCCATCTACGCTTTCTTCTATTTGATGCATGAACAAGTCACACGTCATAATTGTGCCCATGTTATCGACCATGTTATCCACCATGTTATCTCTCATGAACCACCATGTTATCCACCATGTTATCTCTCATGATCCACCATGTTATCCACCATGTTATCCACAAAGATGTCTATTATTTCCGCTGAGATCTTTTCTTTTTCTCCAGAGTTGAGTACCTGTTTTTCCAAGCGATGGAACTGATTGAATCCCCATATTCAGTGTTCGGAAATACCTTCATTGCATCACGGCAAGAATTTCCATCTTCCTACAAAATACACGTGGGAGTATCGAGCAATGAAAGCTACAAACCAAGCCCCTGATGCATTGAGGTTCATCCAGTTTAAAAAGAAATTCCTTTTCATGTCATGAGCAGCATTTGAGATGCAACTCATGAACATGTTTGTCTAAGTGAAAGACGATCCTTTGGACCATGTTCGGCTGAGTCGCGAGATGTTTCACTCATGTTCGGGTTATTAAAACTTCGCAGTGCAATGTTGTCCATAATTTCGACCATTATTGTCAAGCAAGTCGCGCTGAGGGTTGAACTTGGTCGGTGACAGTCAGGTCCTCGAGAAAATGAGAGAAGTTAGTAGTGGATTAGTTATAGCTTTAGTTAGGAGTGTTCTGGAGACCCTGCTAACTGATGCGACTGATGAGAGGTAATGAGAGAAGATGTGTGCGGCGATGCGGGTAATCGGGTGAAGTTCTTCTTGTTAAGACAAAGGTAGAAAAACGCTGTCGAGAGCTAATGAGCAGCATACATTGAGGGAACGCGCCTTGGTTCTGGTCAATGGGGGAACTTGTGGGGGAGTGCGAGGGGATGTGTGCGAAAGTTTCAGAGTTTCTCTACCAATGTGATTTTTTGAAAATTCAACCATATTAAATAACTTTCTTCATGTCGTACAACGCAAACATAAATTATTTGTTTCGGTGTAGAATTTGAATGTAACTTGAAGAGTTTATACAGTTCACAGCCGGCGATAGTCTTTCCATAGTATTAAAAAATTGATGTTTAAACCTAATTTTTCTCGCCGCACTGAAACTCCCTACCATGTTTTTTGTAACAAATGTCTTCCATACCCAGCGTTTTTTATACCTGTTATTTTTCACTGTTGGCTATAAGTTCTTCAACGAAGTTGGGGTTAAATTTGTATTTTCATAAAAGTTATATGTTCACTTATTTCTCTGCCATCCTCATTTATTTCATTAAAAAATTCTCATTTAAAAAATCAAGTCAATTAAGGGATCAACTACCCTGGAATGGACCAAATGGTTTAAAAGTCACTGTACACATTTCTATTGCACTTAGAGCAACGAAAATGGATTCAGATATGTGAAATTGAATTTCGAACACATTTGCTTCTATAAAATTTTTCAATTTTTGCGAAAAAAAGATAATTTTTGAACACAAGAAAAAAAACCTTTTGACAAACCTATCTCAATCCACAGTTTTCAACGTAGAAGCTGGATTTTGGTCTCATTCGAAGCGGAAGGACTGTACGAAGGCCGTCATTTAGGATCTTTTTGATTTTCGAATTAAAAAGTTATGGTTACATATGTCAAACAATGTCTTCCAAAAAAAATCCTAGACTACTTTTTCTAATCCCAGATTGCTGCATTCTATTGCAACTAGGTAAACGAAAATGAATTCATATTTGTAAAATTGGAGAGCGTAAGGAAGCAAAACTCTCTTTAAATTCCAAGTTTAATTTTTATCGGTAAATAACTGCCATTTTTTATATTTTTTTACATGTCGGATACATGTAACGAAAACTATTTTCTAATTCGAAAATCAAAAATATCCTACGTGAAACTTTTTGTACAGTCTTTCCGTTTTGAATGAGACCAAAATCAAGCTTTTACGTTGAAAATTGTAGATTGAGATAGGTTTGGCGCAATGTTATTTTCCTGTTTTCATAAATGACCTTTTTCTCTCGCTAAAATCGAAAAATTTTATAGAAGCAAATGTGTTTGGAATCCAATTTTGCATACCTGAATGCATTTTCGTTCCCCTAGGTGCTATAAAAATGAAAAAAAAGACATTTGTAAAATTGGGGGATTCAGTTTAAGCCCAGGGTAGTAAGGTAGTAGATCCCCTTAAAGGCACAAATGAGTAACATCAGGTGTCCTACCAGTTTTTAATACCAGATAAAAACAATGAGGGAGACATCCGGTAATTTTTCACCTCAGTTATTGTAAATTTGCGAAGTGAAGTAAATTAAATATTGAGTGTAAAATCCGTAGACTTTTCACCCAATGTTTGATGTCCACAATTCATCCTTATCTTAGATCAGCAAAAGCACGATCATAAGTCGCACAAGTAATGCTAAGTTCACGCACTACTTATGAAATTGCACTAGATTCAATTTTATAAAGAATTTCCTTCGCTCCTTGCTCATGTGAAAATATAAAGTAACTAAATGGCATCAAGTGTTCATCTTTTTACGCATCACATTTTCCACCGGTGATTACCCGCCAAAGGCTGTAGAAAGGTGAAGGTTGATGCGCTGTGTTGATTTAAGGATACCGTCCGGGATTTTGACCTTTTTTCGTCCGATTCGCTTGAAAATTGGCCAGTATATGTATTTTTTGAAAGTAAACCATTTTACTCCTGTCATTTTTTCGATTTAGGCCTTATTTTTATACGAAAAATTAGTTTTCTGATACATTTTTATGTATATTTCAAGACGTATCAACTCATTGAATTTTGAAGCTAGAACAAAACCAAAGACAGTTTTAGAGTCCTTGAAGCATTTTTAACAAAGTTATAATTTAAAATTTTAACATTTCGAAAAAGAATTTCTTTGCTAAGCGATACTTTATTATAACATCACAAACAATTATTTTTGGGTTTGGAGCCGTATAACTTTTCTTGTTTTCTAAAATTTCGAAAAGTCTAATTATAACTTTGTTGGAAATGTTCCAAGAATTTCAAAACTGTCTTTGGTTTTGTTCTAGCATTGAAACTCAATGAGTTGATACAGTTTGAATGTTGAAAGGTAAATGTTTCGGGTATAAACCATAACAAAATTTTTGTTGAAGTGCAATATAATGGATAATTTATGTAACTGAATGCAGTTTTAATTTTCATTTCGATAATTTCCATGCATAACTTCATATTCACACGTGAATTGTGATTTCCAAAAAAAGTGAAACAAAAATAAAATTTATGTACATAAAAATTAGGAAATTCTTCATTTTCAGTCTGATTCCTATCAAATTTGACTATAATATGTAACTTTTAAAAAGAAACACAATTTCATCTATTAATTTTTTTGATTCAGGCCTTAGTTTTTGAAATAAATTGACATACTGGTTTTTGAGTTCATTTTCATGGATATTTCAAAACGTATCAACTCATTGAGTTTTGCTGCTAGAACAAAACCAGACACAGTTTTAGAACCTATGAAACATTTCCAACAAAAGTATACTGGGAAACTATACATTTCCCTTTATATTTTCTGTTTATATGGGGTCAAAATCAGGCCGAAAATTCAAGATTTTTGTCCCATTACCCCCCCTCTGGGAGGAGGATTTATTGTCCGTAGCGCCATAAAATTTTAGGACCGAATAGTCCACCATCTAAGGGTTCTTTTCCAACAATAACATGAAAAATGCTCAACGGACCGACAGGGGCCTGGCAGGGGCTTCGGACGGTATCCTTAAATACCAGGTATTAGCTTTTATTACTTCCGCACAACTACTGTAGCATTTACAATCTTGTTTTTTCATGATTTAGATTAATGTTGGTTAAAAAAAATACCGTAAAAATAGGAACAAATTTATTCAGCAGTCACTATTTGCTTCAAACGTTCGTAAAATATCACGATGTCTAGAAAAATGATTGGAGAAGTATCTGTGGATTACGTCAGAATCGAACAAAATATTTTCTCCAGGAGGAAAACTCATTAATGGTTTTGTAGTATATGGTGGCTGTAATTACTGAAGCATTTTATCCGTGCAGAAAAACCCTGTAAAGGTTGTGGGCAACACGGCAGTTTCCCATCTTTGACGATCCATCCCTGGTCTTCGGAAAAGCGGAGAAATCAATCCCATAAGCGACCACGAAAGAGGCTTTCACGGCCGCTCCTGAACCTCCTTTTGATTTACGAGGCGCACCTGATAGTCCGAGACGCACCGCGGCCTGCCAGCCTTGGGGCGATGTGAGGTCCATACAGGCTGTCGGGCCGGCCTGTTCTGCGGCCCAAATTTGCAGCTTTTGCTCTGATCAATTCCGATTCTATAGACTCTCAGCATCCTGCAACTCTGTCATTTATTTCAGCATCTGGTAATCATGCAAGGTTGTCAGGTGCGGAGTGGTTTCTAAGGTCGAGCTCTACTTATAAAATGAAGATTTTTTCGGAAGCCCATCAGGCTACCGTGAGTATGCAAGTGTAGGCATCACACTCGCAAGTTATTTACTTTCTCAATATTTTCTAATGAAACTCTAAGTCAGGGGAGAAGTGTTTAGAGAAGATGCTTGTATAGTTAAATTTAGGTGGCATTAAATTAAATCTGTTATGATTCCAGTCATACGTTGAAGGCTTTTGTAATTTTTCAGTCTGAGATAAGTCCTTTATAACGTTTTTACACAAGCATTATGTCCAGTCCTAAAAACCTTCTTGACTAATTCGAGAACAATTACTAGTTAAGCTACATTTTTTAAAAATGGCTTTGCTGTAAATCTTTGCAAAGTTTCTATAGTTTCATGCGTCCAATCCACAGGCTTCGTTTTCAGCGTGTGACATCAAAGGGCAACTCAAGGCCTGGAAAAAGAATTTCACCTCTTGTGAGTTTGCATAATTGACGTTGAAGCTCATTGAGCTGAAATTTTGCTTGTTAAAGCCCTCATTCAAGACACACGAAAGTTGAAATAGTAGAATAGAAATAGAAAGTTGAAATTGACACGCAAGTCGGTCTTTCTTGACTGTCCAGGTTCAAGGTAAGCTGCTCTCTAAATTTAAGCAAAGTTAACTCTCTAGCTGCTCTCTAAATTTAAGCAAAGCTGAAATTTTGCTTGTTAAAGCCCTCATTCAAGACACACGAAAGTTGAAATAGTAGAATAGAAATAGAAAGTTGAAATTGACACGCAAGTCGGTCTTTCTTGACTGTCCAGGTTCAAGGTAAGCTGCTCTCTAAATTTAAGCAAAGTCTCTCAGTTAACTCATTAAAATTTAGCAATTTTCGATTATGAATCTAAATTCAATCATTGACAAATAAGGCCGTGTTGGCTCTTGTCAGACACCCTAAGGAGCTGATCACTTCTGTAGGGTTAAAGAAGTTCCGTAAAATTTCCCTTTCAAACAAATCATTTCTTCGTGTCGTATAGATTTACTTTTTATGTTTGGACGTTTTTCTACCGTGTTGAACATGACGACGGAATTTTTTACTATATTTTATACTATTCTCGTAAATGCTCGTATAATTTTCATGATTTATTCTGGTTTCTTCCCTAATCGTTGAGCGTATCCTGTAGTTCAAGTAGTATCAGTAATTTGAGACCCTCATCTAGAACAAAAGACTAATCCAACTGCCCTGGGGACCCTAGACGTGCGACCACGCAGCCACGGCTTCAGGTTCAATTGCGGTGTCCCGAGGCGATGGATCTATATGCGAAAATCCTCTAAGAAGCCGATGTACAACAATTTCAACTTTCGTAGGAATAATGATCAGGAAATTTTGCGTATTTTTCAAGTTGATGTAAACTATTGAACAAATATGAATAATTTTTTTTAATTTTAGCTGTGACGACCTTCAAAAGTATTGTCAACTTGAAAATTAGTGAAATTTCGTTATTAACTGAATTTTTATTTATCTTTTCAACAATTTTCAAGATCTACGCTCCCAATATTCTTCTAAGAAGACATAACTGGAGTAGAAGTTTCCCTACTCGTGTTTCTAATCGTGCGTCAGAGTTAGTTGTTCTCCGTAACAGATATATACAATAAAGTTAGAAACAAAAAATATTTTACTAAAATATGAAGTAGAGTAGAAGACGAAAACCAGTTATGGTTCAAAAAATTAGTTTTCGTAAATTTGGTATTTAGTCATGAGTGTTAGATGATAAAAACTGAATATCCGTCTTCAACATGCAACTTACAAAGCAAAGCACATTATAACTCCCGGAAAATTTGGTCATCTTTTCGAAGTCTCGTTACCTCAGATTCATGACGTGCCACTCTCGCTAAGATAAGAAACTGTTCTTTTAAAACTTCTATTTCCTCCGCTCATTCGGACGCGCACACAACGTAACTGCAGTAAGGCCGGCCCATTCTTATGAAATTATCATCGTGTGGGAAGTAATCCAAAGCCAATATCGTTCTGTGAGGAGTTTTTAGACGTGGGCCGCTATTATTGTAAGCTGCTGAAATGCTGCAGACGTCAGGTGGCGATAATTTGCTCCGACGAACATTCGGTGGTCTCCGAGTTGGACATTTTATAAAGTAAGTCTAATGTAACAATAATCAGTGAAGTGTTAGAGATAGCCAGAAGTTGTTGAACATAGCTACCTCGTCTTCGAATTTTGAGGGAACGCATTCCACATCTTTGGAGTGGTTAAATATAAGTTGAGAAGTTGCAAATGTAAGCAAGACACCCTAAATATTTTGTTGAAGTTGAATTTCACGGGTTTGTGTCGAGGCTCTTGTCTTCAATGTGAATCTAAGAAGCAGGACAACGCTTCAAGTTGCTGTTACGAGGACTTCACACCTGCCTATGGGCAGATCAGTGGTCATTCATATTAATGTACATGAATTTTACAGCGTTTTCCGTTACTTCCATAGAGTTGAAGTGTTCATTGCGACTCGTAAAAAGGCAATTGGAGTGATCTATTCCACAAGCGTCACATTTTTTAAATTATATTTCCTTAACTTTATTAAGATGATAGGGTTTTTTGTTCGTCAAAAACCTGAAGTATGTGAAATTGTTTTCGACAATGAGTATTGTGTGACGAGAATTTTGTGGCTCAGAAATTTGTTCTCTTGTTATAGCCAAAAAAAATTTGTGCGCGACGACTCTTCTACACCAGCGTAGTTTTACTGTACCCGAAAATATCATCGCCTCATGTTTTTGCTTGACAATTCTGAGTGGCTATTTATACCTCGTCCAAGAGAGTTTTGTTGACTTATTTGTAGATGTCACGTCAGCAAAACTTGACGTTTTTGTCTTAGATGTCACGTCATCAAAACTTGACGTGTTGGTCTAAGATGTCACGTCAGCAAACAAAACTTGACGTGTTTGTCTTGGTCATTACGTCAAAAAAGTAAAAATCCGTGTAGGCTGAAGAGTTATTTCTATAAGTTGACCTTAAATTAAATAACCTTGCCTACTCGCAGTGCAATCACTGACCAATCTTCTCATTTCTGTTTTCATAGCAACATCAGGCGTCAATTTCATAAAAAGTAAATGATGTTTTTATTTTTGGCTTTAAAGTGTGTCTGTTGCAACTCTTAAGCGTGAAAAAGTTTATTTAGTCATAAAGAGAAGACAAAACTAGGTAAAAAACGCAGTCTAATAGCCAATACGGTTGAAAAAAAATTGAGCTTATGAATTTCTGACCCTATGAAAAAATTAGTAAATAATTCCTGGTATAATAAAAAAGGAGAAAACCGCTCCTCAGTACAGAAATAATCTAAAGCATTTGCTCCTAACGATGCATTAACTTTGAAAAACTAAAACTAGACTAACATTTCAAGTTGAACCAACATGGACGCATATAAACTCAAAATAATTACCTTTAAATCTCTCAGATGGCAAGAAATAGGGAAACTTTTATTTGGTTTGAAAAAACACAGGTAATAAACCTAGAAAATCAATGCTCGAAATACACATAAGTTTGGAATATCATGGACGACAATAAACTCCAAATAATTACTCCTAGTTCCTAGAATAGCAATAAGTTGAGAAACTATCATTTGCCTTGAACACGGGAAGGTTCTCCCCGAAGTCTTACACCTAATGTCTGTTTTTTTCTGAGTCATTTGCTTAACACGTTCACCGCGTTTCTGCGGCTGTAAACGGTTGGTTTGGTTAAGTTGTAAGTAGAAGAATAGGGAAATCGATTTTCCACCTTGAATAAATTTTAATTCTTCCTAATGAATATGAAAAATACAATTGCACGATGACATTTCACCTCGTATGATAACAACTGTTTCTTTTTAAATGTCGCAAAACAAATAATAAAATGCCACGCATTTATACCGGCACGTTCATGGGCAATTTACCTGTTGGTACTCATGTGGCCCAATACGCAGGGAATGTGGTAAAGAACTTTCTGAACAGCAGAACAGTACTGAAATTACAAATTCCAAATTATTTATATTTTACTCTACTTAGTACAGTAATTTTTGGCAAAACACGGTGAATTAAATTGTCTCTTGCGCCATTTTTCACTTGTGTTTGAATCTTAAAAAAATTGAATCAAATCGTAGGAGCAAATCTCCAACCGTAGGAATATTTTCTTTGCCTGTATTTGATCAGAGACATAAAACAATAGCAAATGCTTGTTTTGATTTGCTAGTAAAGGTGGTACTGAAATATCATTTTTTTCGGGTGTTCCATAATCCCTGTCTCTGTTGACATCCACACATTTCCCCTCAAAACGAGTCTATACCCAGCAAAGAATAGCCAGAAGACCATTTCCAATGTTTTCCAGCGTGCAGTTCATCATGCCTAAGTATATATGCTTCTACGTATACATATGTTATACCTGCCAATGTATATATTCATCATTTCAATATAAAACGTTCTGAAGTATAATTGCCTACATTTTTGCTTATATTTTTGCCAATGTGTGCCATGTCTTTAATTATATTTTTACTCATATTTATTCCAAAACTTTTACCTATATTTTCTCTCATATTTTTGAATACGTAACTCGTGTATTTCAGTAGCCGTTGCCGCTGCATTATCATTTTATTGCTGAGCTAAAACTTTGTAGATTTTTTTTCAATCAAATATCAGCGATCGACATCAACATCATACACAAAAGATGGTAAGAGTGATAGAGACAAAAGTGGTGTGCTTTTGAACGTGTTCAATTGCTCAACGTATTCCTCATGATCAGTCCCTAGGTGAAATGTGAAAATAATGAGCATAGTTTAATCAGAGGGATTATCTCATTATACCTGCAAATCTCAAATCAATAACCGCTTTATTTTTCAAACAAGATGCACGTTCATAATTTTTGTGTACGCTAATAGCATTGCACAGGGCGCTGTTATAATCATATTAGAACACACCCTTTACAGGTCAGTTTTATATTATAGTTTTGCATGTTTCCTAGTGGCACATAAATCAATGAGCATGTTTTATCTCATAATTGAAATACCAGATAATGTTTTTTATGTTTCATTTCTCTCACTTTCATTCAAATCTTCGTACGTCTCCCTTTCTGTGCACTGACTATTTTTACTCCCAAATTTTTCATTAAAAATCTTGATTTGTTAGGCGAATATTTCTTCTTTTTCTTAGCCCTCAATGTCGAAAATATGTTAGAATAAGCTCACTTTTTTGTGCAATACAATAATATTTTTTTCCTCCTCATTTCAGTAAATTTTAAAAATTGTAACTAAGGCTAATCCACTGTTCAAAAATAAACTAAATATGAATGATTTTATGCTGACCATTCATCCAATGAGAGAACTAACATTTTGATCTTCCTTGGATTTGGTGAGAGGAATAATCTAATTATCCCTGCAAATTTAAGTCTGAAATTAATAACGGCTTAATTCATTTAAAAAACACAAAGTTCACATTTTTGGCGTTGATTTGGTTTCCATAACATTTATCGGTTTCCAACAGCCGTGTTGGCCTCTTTATTAACGAAATGGCCTCTTTAACAATGAAAACTAATAGACTTAAAATTTTCACACAAAAATGAAATTAAAAATCAACATTCCAAAATAAAAACTAAATAGCATTGACATTATTGTATTCTTGAAAGCTCTTAATAATTTTCTATTTCGATTTGAAAAGTGGAAGGGAAAAATTAAATGGAAAACTAAGTCGTTATTTTAGCTTGCATGCACGTAGTGAAGGACCTCAGAACGTGAAAATAAAATATCTGAACATTCTTGTAACACAGATACATGTCAGTAGGTTGACGCAATGTTCAATTTGACCGGACTCAAGTCTATATTCAACATTCACACATGGAAACCAAACATAAACAGACGCGCGCAAACACACTCCGTCTGTTTATGTTAGGTTTCCATGTGTAAATGGTAAACAGAGACTTGAGTGCGGTGAAATTGAACATTGCGTCAACCTACTCACATAGTTCTGTGTTTGTGTATGTGTAATGTGCTTGCGCGTTCTTGTAACATTTTATGCAATAGTTTCATTATCATTCGTTGACCTCACATACAAATGTTCTCATATTCTCGACTTAATCAAAAGTTTTCATTCGAGACGAACACAAATAAAAATAATTGCGCCTCTGTTCACCACACGCCAATTAAGTCTCCTAGTTTTAGCTCGGCACGAGAATGATGAAAGATCACAAAAGTTAATAAAGTTCGAGGAATATTATTTTCAGCTGCGCGAGTCATTCCCAGAACTTCACCACATGACATACGATTAACATACCTAGCAGCCTAGCCACAGAGGCCGAAAGAGCCGAGGCTTTCAAAAAGTCAGAGAACGCCGCGTTATGGCAAGTGTAATTGGCGCAGATGATCAGCTATGCAGTTGGCTTTACAGCGCGAAATTGCAGCCAAATCAGACGGTGTTGAAAGAACAAGTGTGATGAAAAACATGTCAGTGGATTGCTAGGTGTTTTGAAGAGACTGAGCAGCGCATTGCAAGTAATTTCTTTCTCCTCTATTTCTGTCGTGAGTTTCCCCATTGCTGGAATCACTCTCAGAATAACGTGCTCGAGTCAGACAATGACCTGCTGAGTTTAGCAAAAGTTTTTAAATTTTCATGGAAATACTAATGAAAAGTATGACTAATACTAAAAATATAAAAAAATGAACTTATTCAACGAAAAAAAGGAGGAAACGCTTGATTTGTCAGATTGCATACCTATGGTCGTGGGATTATGAATGCACTGTTTCAAGTTGGATAATTTGAATTAAGTGGAATAAATGAAAGTTTATTTGATTCCCAATGATATTTTTGTCACAGACCTTGTCTCAAATGTTTAAATTTGGGACTCGAAAGTGCAAAATCAGTTGCTAGCTTTTTTTGCGATAAATTGTTCTTGCGTGACGAGCTTGTAGAAGTTTCTTCTACTGCCGTTAGCGGACGTTCTGTTCATCATGAAGTTTTAAATTCAGTATTTGCCAGGCAATCAATTCTTTTTCCTTAGCCTGTCGCATATGACAACACCCGAGTGGAATTAGTCTCATTAAGTCCCGAAAGCCTAAATTTACAGTAGTCATTAACATACCTTGAAAAACTTTCCGAAACATGAAATATTTCTAGGAATTCGGTGCAACGTTTCCGAGCTGCAAAAGTTTCTCATTGCGACAAAATCTTTCACTGTATGAATATTTGTTTAGGACGATGCTTAGGGCGTATTAACACTTATTATGGAAACAAGTCAGTGCGCAACAACTAACTTGTACCATCGATTGTTGTGTTCTTCAGCATCTTATGCCAAGTACGACTTATATGAATGGCAAAATAGACCAGACGAAAGAGACGAGACCAGACGAGCCCAGACGAGACCAGACGAGACCAGACGAGAACGCAACAAAACAGAATAGAAAATGGCAACAGAAATGAAAAAAGTAGCCCAGTCCCGTGTCGTGAGACACCAGTCATGCACAGGCATCAACGGAATACGTTTAAGCCCTCAATTTGAATGCACAAGCCCCATTACGTGCATGTTTGCACGATATCACTTAACGCGGCTGATGTGCATAGTGTGGTCTTATGATTTGACCGTTTTCTTCGTGTGATTGTGAATTTCAGACCGAATATCACCTCTTTTTACGTCATGCTGATGTTTTTGTTTGTCAGCGAAATACACTCAACATCTGCGATTCCCTGTTATACATTTCCTTAGCTGGGAATAGCTAGTTTTGACGTTTGTTTTGCTGGGAATAGGTTATTTTGATGTTTCATTAGCTAGAAATAGCCTAATTTGACATTTGATTAGCAAGGAATAGTTAATTTTGACGTTTGGTTAGCCTTAAATAACTAATTTTAACGTTTGATTAGCTAGGACTGATTTTGACCTGTATATGTTGAAGTTTATACAAGCTGATGCATCACTCGTAGATGAACTGTAGGATATAATGATCGTATTTAGTGTTGCATCAACACATTGACTGCTGTACGACCCATCGGTGGGTCGGGCTTAAGTCTTAAAAAATTTTAAAAGTCTTTTAAAGTTCATGGCATTTAATGGTCCCAGTTAATGTTTGGTATTTATAAATTTTCTAACAACACTTGAATTTAAATGAGTTGAATAATAAACTTCAGTTTAACCCATCTCAGTCAAAGCACTACATGAGAGAGGGCTGTTGTCCAGTGCGTGGTGATGCAAAGCAACGACAGAGAGGGGACGCGAAGCAATATTCCTTCCTGGGATAGAAATATTCCTCAAAGAATATTTCTCATTTTTAAAACAATATTCCTCACTTAAAAGCCATATTAATCACCTGAGAAGCAATATCCCTCCCCTGGAAATCCATATCCTTCATCAGGAAAGCAATATCCATCCCCTGGAAATCAACATCCCTCACCAGAAAAGCACTATCCCTCCCCTGGAAATCCATATCCTTCATCAGGAAAGCAACATCCATCTCCTGGAAATCAACATCCCTCACCAGGAAATCAATATCCCTCCCCTGGAAATCAACATCCCTCACCAGGAAAGCACTATCCCTCCCCTGGAAATCCATATCCTTCATCAGGAAAGCAATATCCCTCCCCTGGAAATCAACATCCCTCACCAGGAAAGCAATATCCCTCCCCTGGAAGTCCATATCCTTCATCAGGAAAGCAATATCCCTTCCCTGGAAATCAACATCCCTCACCAGGAAATCAATATACCTGCCCTGGATACCAATATCCCTCCCCTGGAAATCAAATCCCTGAAGATGATAGCAGGACACGGTGCGGTTGTCTCCACCACAATCGCAATAACAACGATGGAGGAGAAAGGTGTTAAAATTTTGCCAGTAACATGTATTGTTAGATCAAATAAAGGTGAATAATTATTCCCGTGCTCGTCCTTAGTAATCAATAGTAAAAATTTTCAATTGTGGGGCGAGATCGTAAATTCAGTCTGCTGTTTTCAATAGGATGGTCAAATAGAATAAAATAACACCGTGCAGCGCTCAGAAATGTGCAAGAGAGATGTGGCCATTGTAAATTGCAAAATGACATTGGAAATCAATTTTTTAATTTCTTTTTGCTGAATAAGGTATGGTTTTTTCAGAATTGTAACGAAAAACAATTTCAGTAAGAAGAAAGCAGAAATGCATTTTCTATGTCATTTTGCAAATGAGAATGGCTACAGTTCTATCGTAATTTTAAAATGATGATACTCAAGGGCTTAAACGCGGATTTAAATGAAGCGAAACACGTTCCGTGTGCCGGGTTAAACTGAAGCTCAGTATTCTACTCAGATTATAGTTAATTTTAGAGATAAATTTTGAAAATATCAATGATTAAATAGATCGTGCTTAACATTTAGTTTTGATTAAGTATTTATAGAAATTGAGTTTGTGACTGTTTGTCGGTCAGCAGCATTATGAAAATGGCCCCAATGACCACCGATGGGTCACGTCGCACTCAAAGTATTAAGAGCTTAAAAACGTACATAATGAAACTACACAAAGGCTTGAACGCAGACTTATTTTACGTTTACAAATTTTGTCGTGACAAAACACTCACAAACTCTAATTTTCATTGCTCGCAAATTTGAGACGTGCAGGTTTCTTTGCACCAACGCAACTTGCACTTTAATAAATTTACCCCAAATATGTTACCCATGCTCATTAAATCTATGCAGCTCATTTTACTGCAGTTCATTTTACTGTAGTTAAATACGGGATATTTTACTGCAGTAAAATATGCCGCTCATTTTACTGCAGTTAGCTAAAATCTGTTCTCCCCTACACGCATTGCTTATGTAGAGGTTCGGTTTTTTTTATCGATAACAACTTTTTTACGACTTCGAAACCTTAACGTAAAATTCAAAGTTTCGTTAACAACCCTGCCTTCTTTAACTTCCGAGGATCGCATGTCAGAACTTCCAAAACAAGAAACTGGAGGTAAAGTAAACTTTTCCAAGGTCGGTATTCCCTAGCTTCTGACTTTCTTGGTGAAATTTTGTTTTGTTGCGTTTGCCTTTTGTCTCGATGACATTTTTGATAACAGGAGGACTTGTGATAGTCTGCTTTTCTTGGAGCTTTTTTTAACTGGAGGACTTTTGTTTCTCCTCTTTCCTTAGAGCTCTTTTTGACTGGAGGACTTTTGTTTTTCCTCTTTACTTAGAGCTCTTTAAGACTGGAGGACTTGTGTTTCTCCGCTTTACTTAGAGCTCTTTTTGACTGGAGGACTTGTGTTTCTCCTCTTTCCTTAGAGCTCTTTTTGACTGGAGGACTTGTGTTTCTCCGCTTTACTTAGAGCTCTTTTTGACTGGAGGACTTGTGTTTCTCCGCTTTACTTAGAACTCTTTTTGACTGGAGGACTTGTGTTTCTCCGCTTTGCTCAGAGCTCTTTTTGACTGGAGGACTTGTGTTTCTCTTTTTTCTTTAGAGCTCTTTTTGACTGGATGACTTAGTGTTTCTCCAATTTACTTAGACCTCTTTTTGACAGAGGACTTAGTGTTGTACTTGAATGTAAAGGCCTGTTTACACGTTCATCGAGTGCGCGCGTGAGCAGTGAAGAGAGACGCAAGCCCCACCCACTTGTTTTCGCTTCAGGAGCATTTACTTGCTCAGACAGTGTGGCTGTAATGATGCTGACAAGCACTGGCCACCGCCATGAAAACGAGCATGGTCCGCATTGTTTTTGAGCAGTAAATGAGCCTGAAGATAAAAGAAAGTGGGCGGAGCTTGCACCTCTCTTCACTGCCCACGCGCGCACTCAATGATCGTGTAAACAGGCCTTATGACGCGGGTACAAAAGTACGACGTTGCCTAAGGGCTTGACCGCTGATGAGAGGTAGTTTGGTGCGGAATATAAAAAATTGTCTAAAAAAAGACATGTTTACAACCACGCCAGAAAATGTGTTTTTATCCTCAGAACGGAAGCTGCAAAACAAAGCTGCCACTCAGGTGCAGCATTTAAAGCAAAATGCCTTTCCCCACTTTAAATCCCCAACTGAAACATTAAATGGCACAAAAGATTATGCCCTCAAGCTTTACAACGTAACGACGAAACTGCGGTCGATAATTCTTCTCCTGAACCTAACAAACGCGATTCGATATAAGATCACTGGAGACCAAACCTTGAATTGGCCAGCTGGGGAGTGCATTTAGCATCATCGTAACTTCATGATATAAGTAAAAGTTTTGCTTTTTTGCAAAGTCTAACGATGAATAAAACAACAAGGAAAATCGCTTTAATAGAAATTATATTTCTTTAAAAATATTTCAATAATAAAAAAGAACGTTTCGATCAATTTTTTGATCATTCTCAGCTTTCTTAAAAAATATAAAAGAATGAGTTATAACAAAGTCAAAATACATTACACTAAGTCAAAATACATTAAACTAAGTCAAAATACATTAAACCAAGTCAAAAATACATACAACTAAGCCAAAATAAAGTCAAAAATACATTAAACTAAGTCCAAATACATTAAACTAAGTCAAAAATACATTAATCTAAGTCAAAATACACTTTAACTAAGTCAAAATACATCAAACTAAGTCAAAAATACATTAAACTAAGTCAAAAATACATTAAACTAAGTCAGAATACAAACATAACAATGTCAAACTACAAGTGATACATCCAGAAAATTTTTGCATTCATTCAGTGTGACCATATACAAAAGCCTTCGTTTTCAAAAAACTTGCTTGACTTGTACACTGTAGTTAAAACAGTAATTATTCTAGCGTCCAAACATCAATGAACGCATATATTATGCAATGGCCTTCCTACAATTTTGTGAAAATTTAACAGCCAAATTACCAAAGAAAACTTTTCTTTTCTTCTTCATTTATCCTCGATTTAATGCTCAAAATGTGCAGAAATGAAGAATTGCATTCTGGATTCGAAGAATCTAGGAGCCTCTTCATCTAAAAGTAAAAAATTTCCGCGACAAAACAAAAACTGTTTGACAAATTGCACATGAATGCAATATATCACATTCAAGTATGTATCACTTTCAAGAAGAACCAGTTAAGTGTTAAATATAACGCCATACCTCCGCGTAATTTCGAGCAACAAACACCTTGAACTAACAGCCACCTCATCCATTTTTGTATCATCTGCTTCCTTCATCGGCACAAAACTTCAATGCTATTTATCCGGGAAACCAAATTCCCATGAGGCATTACTCTCTCGCTCTCCCGGTGACACTTCATCTTGATATTCCATAAAGTATTCCGACGGCTGTGTCGTCCGGCGCATGTTTTAGTCGCGAGGCGCCCTGCAAGAACACGGAAGACAAGCTGGGGCTTGTGGGAGTTAGCCAGAATTTACGACGGGGCCGTGGCGTTGATTTGTGGTCTAATATGCCGCTGATAACGGCATCGGTCACCGGCCTGCTCTTAATATCAAGGTGTCCATTATCTCATGTAAAGGTTCCGTTATCTTACGCAAAGGTGTCCATTATCTCATGTAAAAGTTCCGTTATCTTACGTAAAGGTGTCCATTATCTCATGTAAAAGTTCCGTTATCTTACGTAAAGGTGTCCATTATCTCATGTAAAAGTTCCGTTATCTTACGTAAAGGTGTCCATTATCTCATGTAAAAGTTCCGTTATCTTATGTAAAGGTGTCCATTATCTCATGGAAATGTTTGAATTATCTTATTTACAGGTTTCCATTATTTCATTTGACGATTTCTACTATTTCAGGTAAAAGTTTCCATTATTTTATGTGATGGTTTCCATTATTTCAGGGAAAGGGTTCCATTATCTATTATACGTGTTTCCATTATTTCAGGTAGAAGTTTCCTTTATCTTATTTAAGGATTTCCTTTATTTCCTAGAATTATTTTCATTATCTTACGTAAAAGTTTCCATTATCTTATGTAAATATGTTCATTATTTCAAATAAAATTTTCCACTACCTCATTCGTATACATATTTAGCGTCATTTTTGAGCCACTCTCTATAACTTTTTGCTGGAGCTCCACGAGTGATAAAGGAAGCCTAAAGTTCTCACTGTTTCGGGTGCGAGGCCTTAATCTGCTTGTATATTATTCGTTGCCTTGAGATGTCAAATATCGACCTGATATAGTAATTAAAGCGTAAAGTGTAGTTAAACACAATGAAAGCACCTGGTAATAAAAATGAACTTTCTCGCTTACTCTAGTACATTGAAGAGGTTTGCTAATGAAACTGGATTATTCTTTTGCAGCAAATTTCGTCTACTAGAAAAGAGCTACTGCAAATTCTCGAACTTCGTATGGGATTCTAAATGAACTGTTTTGACAATGTTTTTTCGGATTTCTCACTTTTACGAAGTTGTTCCAGTTCTTCCACGCGATAAAATAAGAAAATTGCTAAAATTTTTCCTAAAACATAATTGATCTGTAAAATATGATCACAAAATGGTTAGTAATTTTGTTCGTATATTATTAAATCCCTATTTTGAAAACCCTCATTAACACTTTGACCACAACGTGCGCCACCGGTGGCTACGGAGAGGATTTCATAATGCTGCAGACGGACCAGTAGTCCCAAACTCAATTTTTAAAAATACTCAATTAAAACTAAATGAGAACATGATCCAGTTAATGATTGCTATTTTCACAATTACTAATTAGAATTGACTATAAATTTGAGTTGAATATTGAACTTAAGTTTTTCCAATTGAGACCAAAATGTTAACTTCTTTTGAGCGACACTAACATACTTAACCTCATCTCAGAAAGTTTCCTGGGAGTCACGCAGCAAAACCGGTATATCACTAAATTCAAATTGTAAAATCGACCCACAAGTTTCGAACAGCTGCTTCAACAAGGGTTAAGTTTCACCCTGAGCATTCAAATACGTGTTATCCAATTCTTGATTTTTTAGTTTTAGATACAAATCATATAATTCAAGCACTTACGATTTCAACAATACCATCGACTGCCACGAAAACCTTAACTCTGTTCTGTGAATGAAAGGGGAATTATCCTCCTAGGAATTCTCCAATAATATTTAAAGTATTTTTACTTTCCGTTCTAAGTGCCTAAAGTAAAAAACCCTAGGAAATAGATTTTTATTTAGTTCCTCTCACTTTTTTACATATATAAATATAACCCCTGGTATTGCTAGTGTCTGCATACTTTCCACGATTTTTGTATTAATTTTGGCCTTATTGCAAAATCATTTATGAAACATTTAAAGTCCAATTGGTTGTGATGCATTACGTGTCCTAAATTGTTTTGAAAATAAGCGGTTTTCTTTTTCATTTCTATTTTTCTTATAGTAGAATGACTGATTCATCTGAGCCTGGTGGTCATGCGTCACGTGAACCTTGAAAACGTAACTTCTGTTCTCATATAAAAAATTTTCAGCAAGCAGTTGTGAAAAACTCGACTGTAACCCAGAAATTGCAATTGAGAAGTACTGCGGCAGGATTATTAACCCAATTACTTTCTTTTTCAAAATCAAACCCAGATCCAATCCACGAATGCAAAAACCTAGAAGAGCTCTCAAGGCGAATTAAATAACCGTTGGATTATTCGTAATAGTTCTTCATATGTACAAACTCTACATAACTTAGTTATTGCAACGCAGGAAGATTTTATTTTTCCAATGTTTATCTCGCCAAATCGGATGTCCAACTAGGCACCAGTAGAGATAGAATGGTATCATATATGTATCACTAAGTGCTAAATTTTTAGGTAATACAGTTTTTATTGAAAAAATAGCCAGTAAGTAAATGGCTGATTTACATCTTAGTAACATTTATTAATTCGTTCTTCATTTTATCTATAATCCGAGACGATATTGATGCAGTGCCGTAGCTTCCTTTCCATTCTCAGCATTTCTCATATCGTCTACTCTATAGGCTGGTTAATGCAGGACTTCCTTTTCAAACAGTTGAAAAAGGTTCTACCTAAAGGAATAGTAATAAACATAACAAAATCATTTTTTACTGTAGTACTAACACGGTGCCTGATCAATTCATATCATTCTAACTAATCTTGTTAGTTTGTTTTCGACTTTCACCCATTTTTTATCAGTAAACTGTAGCCAGGAGTACAATAATTTTATTATACAGAACAGCTGTGAAACAAGCCGCTTTGATCGCAGTGTTCTTCCACATTTAAATGGGAATTTGAAACTGAACTTTCAAAGGTAAAGCAACACTCGACAACTGAGTATTCATTTGCGCCAGGTTCCCAAGAAGGCAAGCAGTAACAGCCTGTTTTAATTTCAGTTACCAATAGATCAGTACACTTCGAATTGGATATATATCCTTCAAATATTAACTGCGGTTGGTTAAACTAAAGTTCTACATTCAACATAAATTTAAAGTCAATTATAGTAAGCAATTTTGAAAATAGTGAACATCAACTGGATCATGCTGTTTTTTGGCTTTGATTAGGCGTTCATTAAAATTGAGTTTGTGACTACTGGTCGGTCACCGGCATTATGAAAATTCGCTCCGTGTACACCGGCGGCTCACATCGCGATCAACGTGTTAAAGAACCTTGAGCATCACCTTTACATTTTAAATTTCTGTTCTGAAAAAAATGTAATGTGAACCACCAAGTTGAGAAACTAGCAATTAAGTCCCTGATAATATTGATAGAATACAAAAACTTGGAAACTCTTTAGCTTTAGGATAGGTGAAGAGAGATAATATTCATCATGGTATCGTTATTGAAATTGGCTCTGTTATGTAATCTCAAGGCGAAATGATTCACGACTCCATTCGGTCTAATGATCGCCGAATTTTCCTTGTTCCAGAAACCCTGATACTGTTTCCAGTTTCCGTACTTTACATGAACAGATTCGTAAAATAACCTCTTTCATTCGCTCACAAACTTTGCAAACATGGCTTATGAATCCTAACTTTACTGCCTTGTTGGGAAGTTTTTCAATTTCACAGAGAGCCAAAGTTTGGCAAAGTCTGATCCCAAGAGCCGCTTCTTGGAGTCCGCAGCTATGAAACTCTTTAACGAAGCCAATTAACATTTTTTCGCGAAAAGATTACTTCTAAAGAACATAGGCAAGCTTGCACTTCTTATTTCAAGCACGAACTTCGCCATTTTCATGCTGGATACAGCGCAAGTCTGCGAGAAAAACTATTATTTTAATCTTGCGTCATCAATTTCTTAAGATTTTTTACTTGCATCAACCACTAAAGTTACCTGCCTCTACCTGTAGAGTAACCTGCCTCTAGCTGTAGAGTTATCTGCCTCTACCTGTAGTGTTACCTGCCTCTACCTGTAGTGTTACCTGCCTCTAGCTGTAGAGTTACCTGCCTCTACCTGTAGAGTTACCGGCCTCTACCTGTAGTGTTACCTGCCTCTAGCTGTAGTGTTACCTGCCTCTACCTGTAGAGTTGCCTGCCTCTACCTGTAGTGTTACCTGCCTCTACCTGTAGTGTTACCTGCCTCTACCTGTAGAGTTATCTGCCTCTACCTGTAGTGTTACCTGCCTCTACCTGTAGTGTTACCTGCCTCTAGCTGTAGAGTTACCTGCCTCTACCTGTAGAGTTACCGGCCTCTACCTGTAGTGTTACCTGCCTCTAGCTGTAGAGTTACCTGCCTCTACCTGTAGAGTTACCTGCCTCTACCTGTAGTGTTACCTGCCTCTACCTGTAGTGTTACCTGCCTCTAGCTGTAGAGTTATCTGCCTCTACCTGTAGTGTTACCTGCCTCTACCTGTAGTGTTACCTGCCTCTAGCTGTAGAGTTACCTGCCTCTACCTGTAGAGTTACCGGCCTCTACCTGTAGTGTTACCTGCCTCTAGCTGTAGAGTTACCTGCCTCTACCTGTAGAGTTGCCTGCCTCTACCTGTAGTGTTACCTGCCTCTACCTGTAGTGTTACCTGCCTCTACCTGTAGAGTTACCCGCCTCTACCTGTAGAGTTACCGGCCTCTACCTGTAGTGTTACCTGCCTCTAGCTGTAGAGTTACCTGCCTCTACCTGTAGTGTTACCTGCCTCTACCTGTAGTGTTACCTGCCTCTAGCTGTAGAGTTACCTGCCTCTACCTGTAGAGTTACCCGCCTCTACCTGTAGAGTTACCGGCCTCTACCTGTAGTGTTACCTGCCTCTACCTGTAGAGTTACCTGCCTCTAGCTGTAGAGTTACCTGCCTCTACCTGTAGTGTTACCTGCCTCTACCTGTAGTGTTACCTGCCTCTAGCTGTAGAGTTACCTGCCTCTACCTGTAGAGTTACCGGTCTCTACCTGTAGTGTTACCTGCCTCTACCTGTAGAGTTACCTGCCTCTAGCTGTAGAGTTACCTGCCTCTACCTGTAGAGTTACCTGCCTCTACATGTAGTGTTACCTGCCTCTACCTGTAGAGTTACCTGCCTCTACCTGTAGAGTTACCTGCCCCTACCTGTAGTGTTACCTGCCTCTACCTGTAGAGTTACCTGCCTCTACCTGTAGAGTTACCTGCCTCTACCTGTAGAGTTACCTGCCCCTACCTGTAGAGTTACCTGCCTCTACCTGTAGAATTACCTGCCTCTACATGTAGTGTTACCTGCCTCTACCTGTAGAGTTACCTGCCTCTACCTGTAGAGTTACCTGCCCCTACCTGTAGTGTTGCCTGCCTCTACCTGTAGAGTTACCTGCCTCTACTCGTAGAGTTACCTGCCTCTACTCGTAGAGTTACCTGCCTCTACCTGTGGAGTTACCTGCCTCTACCTGTAGAGTTACCTGCCCCTACCTGTAGTATTACTTGCCTCTACCTGTAGAGTTACCTGCCTCTACTCGTAGAGTTACCTGCCTCTACTCGTAGAGTTACCTGCCTCTACCTGTAGTGTTACCTGCCTCTACTCGTAGAGTTGCCTGCCTCTACTCGTAGAGTTCCCTGCCCCTACCTGTAGTGTTACCTGCCTCTACCTGTAGAGTTACCTGCCCCTACCTGTAGTGTTACCTGCCTCTACCTGTAGAGATACCTGCCCCTACCTGTAGAGTTACCTGCCTCTACCTGTAGAGTTACCTGCCTCTACCTGTAGAGTTACCTGCCTCTACCTGTAGAGTTACCTGCCTCTACCTGTAGTGTTACCTGCTTCTACCTGTAGAGTTACCTGCCTCTACCTGTAGAGTTACCTGCCCCTACCTGTAGTGTTACCTGCCTCTACCTGTAGAGTTACCTGCCTCTACTCGTAGAGTTACCTGCCTCTACTCGTAGCGTTGCCTGCCTCTACCTGTAGAGTTGCCTACCTCTACTCGTAGAGTTCCCTGCCTCTACCTGTAGAGTTGCCTGCCTCTATCCTTAGAGTTACCTGCCTCTACTCGAAGAGTTACCTGCCTCTACCTGTAGAGTTGCCTGCCTCTATCCTTAGAGTTACCTGCCTCTACTCGTAGAGTTACCTGCCTCTACCTGTAGAGTTGCCTGCCTCTATCCTTAGAGTTGCCTGCCTCTACTCGTAGAGTTACCTGCCTCTACCTGTAGAGTTGTCTGCCTCTATCCTTAGAGTTACCTGCCTCTACTCGTAGAGTTACCTGCCTCTACCTGTAGAGTTGTCTGCCTCTATCCATAGAGTTACCTGCCTCTACCTGTAGAGTTGCTTGCCTCTATCCTTAGAGTTGCCTGCCTCTACTAGTAGAGTTACCAGCCTCTACCTGTAGAGTTGTCTGCCTCTATCCTAAGAGTTACCTGCCTCTACTCGTAGAGTTACCTGCCTCTACCTGTAGAGTTGCCTGCCTCTATCCTTAGAGTTGCCTGCCTCTACTCGTAGAGTTACCTGCCTCTACCTGTAGAGTTGTCTGCCTCTATCCTTAGAGTTACCTGCCTCTACTCGTAGAGTTACCTGCCTCTACCTGTAGAGTTGCCTGCCTCTATCCTTAGAGTTACCTGCCTCTACTCGTAGAGTTACCTGCCTCTACCTGTAGAGTTGCCTGCCTCTATCCTTAGAGTTGCCTGCCTCTACTCGTAGAGTTACCTGCCTCTACCTGTAGAGTTGTCTGCCTCTATCCTTAGAGTTACCTGCCTCTACTCGTAGAGTTACCTGCCTCTACCTGTAGAGTTGTCTGCCTCTATCCTTAGAGTTACCTGCCTCTACTCGTAGAGTTACCTGCCTCTACCTGTAGAGTTGCCTGCCTCTATCCTTAGAGTTACCTGCCTCTACTCGTAGAGTTACCTGCCTCTACCTGTAGAGTTGCCTGCCTCTACCTGTAGAGTTGCCTACCTCTACTCATAGAGTTACCTGCCTCTACCTGTAGAGTTGCCTGCCTCTATCCTTAGAGTTGCCTGCCTCTACTCGTAGAGTTACCTGCCTCTACCTGTAGAGTTGTCTGCCTCTATCCTTAGAGTTACCTGCCTCTACTCGTAGAGTTACATGCCTCTACCTGTAGAGTTGCTTGCCTCTATCCTTAGAGTTGCCTGCCTCTACTAGTAGAGTTACCTGCCTCTACCTGTAGAGTTGTCTGCCTCTATCCTTAGAGTTACCTGCCTCTACTCGTAGAGTTACCTGCCTCTACCTGTAGAGTTGTCTGCCTCTATCCTTAGAGTTACCTGCCTCTACTAGTAGAGTTACCTGCCTCTACCTGTAGAGTTGCCTGCCTCTATCCTTAGAGTTGCCTGCCTCTACTCGTAGAGTTACCTGCCTCTACCCGTAGAGTTGCCTGCCTCTATCTTTAGAGTTGCCTGCCTCTACTCGTAGAGTTACCTGCCTCTACCTGTAGAGTTGCCTGCCTCTATCCTTAGAGTTACCTGCCTCTACTCGTAGAGTTACCTGCCTCTACCTGTAGAGTTGCCTGCCTCTATCCTTAGAGTTACCTGCCTCTACTCGTAGAGTTACCTGCCTCTACCTGTAGAGTTGTCTGCCTTTATCCTTAGAGTTACCTGCCTCTACTCGTAGAGTTACCTGCCTCTACCTGTAGAGTTGTCTGCCTCTATCCTTAGAGTTGCCTGCCTCTACTCGTAGAGTTACCTGCCTTTACCTGTAGAGTTGTCTGCCTCTATCCTTAGAGTTACCTGCCTCTACTCGTAGAGTTACCTGCCTCTACCTGTAGAGTTACCTGCCTCAACCTGTAGAGTTACCTGCCTCTACCTGTAGAGTTGTCTGCCTCTATCCTTAGAGTTACCTGCCTCTACCTGTAGAGTTACCTGCCTCAACCTGTAGAGTTACCTGCCTCTACTCGTTGAAAATTAAGTTATGCACTCTAATTTTCATTCATTTTAAAATAATTAAAATGATTCCGTTGAATAAAATCGGACATCCATTGTATTAAAGTACACACGTTGATGCTGCATAACTTGCAACCGTGATAATTTTTTTAATTTTAAATTTGGCATCACGCAAACGCTGAGAATGTAATTAAGGAATGTGAAAACTAGACAATTCATGCGCGAGAATTATCGAACCGTTAAAGAATTCGTTAAAATCATCCCCTGACATGTTTTTCTCCTTTAGTATTACCTACAACTTCACTCTTGATTTTGATTCAGCACGGCCAGTAGTTTCCTAACTTTAGGAATCAATTTACAGAATTCGGTTTCTCCCAAATAAAATCAGTCTAATGGAACTCATAAACCGATTCTTGTCGCTCTAAATTTATATTTTGCCTCAGAAGTGCTCTCGGGAAACTACATAGTTCGTGCCACATGAGCAAGAAAATATCCAATCAACCCTCGTGGGAGTCCTACAACGGCCACTAACTTCTTTTCTTCGTTAGCACTCAAGTTTGGGCCCTCCTAAGTCGCTGCTGATTGCTTCACGGCCTGAAATACTGGAAAAATAAAAAACGATCGCATGAACTCGACGATACGTCGAGATACATGCTCTTGGAAACGCAATAACTTTTGATATTCTGATTTGAGTTTAAAATTTTGACACATGTTAATTCAACAAAAAATTTCTATGGGGAGTACTAGCATGAATTTATTTAAAATCCTGATTTTAGTTTGAATATGGACATATGTTAATTCAACGAAAAAATTCTGTGGGGGAGTACTAGATTCAATTTATTAGCTTAAATTTATTAGCTCATGACATGGTGCTGACATGAGTCCATTAGACCATGTCAAGGATTAAAGTACATAGCCCATTGCAGTTTCAAGATGCTATGTGTCATGCATTCCGTTGCAGATCTTTGCTACCTCGCCACTTGAGCACTCGATGCCCTCGCTAAGAAAATTATTTCAATCAATGTGGCTCGTTCCCAAATTATTAAGAAGCATTCCTCTAATAATTTTAGGTACTTGGGGCCATTTGACCGCTCGTGGGCCAAAATGAGCTCAGATTTCCGTGTGGTTCAAACTGTGTCGTACACCAGTACGTCCGTGTGTCACGGCCGTCAACTGGCATTTATCCTTTCGAATGTCAGTGTTATTTCTCCCAAACATAAACAGGTTTTAAATGTTAATATCCGTAAAATTTACGATAACCGAACTGAATTGCAGACTGCAGTATTCTATGATTGCGACTACTGAATTATTTAGAGTTCTTAAGGCTTTTTCTGTTGTTCTCTCAAATCAAAAGCGCCGCCTCTCCCTGTGATCGCTCAAATCAAAAGCGTCGCCTCTCCCTGTGATCGCTCAAATCAAAAGCGTCGCCTCTTCCTGTTGATCGCTCAAATCAAAAGCATCGCCTCTCCCTGTGATCGCTCAAATCAAAAGCGTCGCCTCTCCCTGTGATCGCTCAAATCAAAAGCGTCGCCTCTCCCTGTGATCGCTCAAATCAAAAGCGTCGCCTCTCCCTGTGATCGCTCAAATCAAAAGCGTCGCCTCTTCCTGTTGATCGCTCAAATCAAAAGCGTCGCCTCTTCCTGTTGATCGCTCAAATCAAAAGCATCGCCTCTTCCTGTTGATCTCTCAAATCAAAAGCGTCGCCTCTTCCTGTTGATCGCTCAAATCAAAAGCGTCGCCTCTTCCTGTTGATCGCTCAAATCAAAAGCGTCGCCTCTTCCTGTTGATCGCTCAAATCAAAAGCGTCGCCTCTTCCTGTTGATCGCTCAAATCAAAAGCGTCGCCTCTTCCTGTTGATCGCTCAAATCAAAAGCGTCGCCTCTTCCTGTTGATCTCTCAAATCAAAAGCGTCGCCTCTCCCTGTGATCGCTCAAATCAAAAGCGTCGCCTCTCCCTGTGATCGCTCAAATCAAAAGCGTCGCCTCTCCCTGTGATCGCTCAAATCAAAAGCGTCGCCTCTTCCTGTTGATCTCTCAAATCAAAAGCGTCGCCTCTCCCTGTGATCGCTCAAATCAAAAGCGTCGCCTCTCCCTGTGATCGCTCAAATCAAAAGCGTCGCCTCTTCCTGTTGATCTCTCAAATCGAAAGCGTCGCCTCTCCCTGTGATCGCTCAAATCATAAGCGTCGCCTCTTCCTGTGATCGCTCAAATCAAAAGCGTCGCCTCTTCCTGTGATCGCTCAAATCAAAAGCGTCGCCTCTTCCTGTGATCGCTCAAATCAAAAGCGTCGCCTCTTCCTGTGATCGCTCAAATCAAAAGCGTCGCCTCTTCCTGTGATCGCTCAAATCAAAAGCGTCGCCTCTCCCTGTGATCTCTCAAATCAAAAGCGTCGCCTCTCCCTGTGATCTCTCAAATCAAAAGCGTCGCCTCTCCCTGTGATCGCTCAAATCAAAAGCGTCGCCTCTTCCTGTGATCGCTCAAATCAAAAGCGTCGCCTCTTCCTGTGATCGCTCAAATCAAAAGCGTCGCCTCTTCCTGTGATCGCTCAAATCAAAAGCGTCGCCTCTCCCTGTGATCTCTCAAATCAAAAGCGTCGCCTCTCCCTGTGATCGCTCAAATCAAAAGCGTCGCCTCTTCCTGTGATCGCTCAAATCAAAAGCGTCGCCTCTTCCTGTGATCGCTCAAATCAAAAGCGTCGCCTCTCCCTGTGATCGCTCAAATCAAAAGCGTCGCCTCTTCCTGTTGATCTCTCAAATCGAAAGCTTCAGTGTTGCTTACCACTACGATCTGACCACCATTTCTGATGTCTGCCCTCATCAGCGCCATTCACTTCCACACGAAAGTTGGTCTCCGTGAATGTTTTCCAAATAACAATGATGTTTTTCTTCGATTTTTTTGGCAACGAAATTAACCGGGAGATAAACTTGGGAAGATATAATGATATCTATGCTTGGTTTGCCACCCTGATGCTATCTTATTTTTCGTTTTTTTTTAAATTCACCAGTAAGCTTAGTTTCACGTAGTTTCATTGATGTAAATAAAAGCTACTAGCGTTCTAAGCGTAGGTATGTATGTAGCTTAATGCTAAGATATCGCCGCGTGACAAAAAAAAGACGTTCCCACGTTAGACAAAATTATTTCAAGTCTACCAAACATGAATTCATCATGAGCGCATGCGCAAAGGATCTACTTGTGCTTAAAACGCTTTCATGCAGAACTGGTACTAAAAGAAACATAATTTTTTGGCAAATATTCGAGCCGTATGAATAGAACAATTATTTACACATATAAGGAATGTGCAGCAAGCTCCACTGATAGATTTTCACAATCATTTAAAAAAAATCAATCTGTGCTCACTGGCACATGGGAACTGTAATGAGAATATCAGTGGTTGATAAATGGAACTAGAAATTGTTTCAAGGACGAGGCGACAGCTTGATGAAATACAGTATATGGCACGTCTTCTTTCTTGCTACAAAGTGAATTTGCATGTGTTGTTCACACCTCTCATTCTCGTAAAGATTTCGTCAAAAGGTGTCAATATGAAATAAGGAATTCTTAACTACCCATTCCCGTTCCACATTTCTTCTATAAACGTTCATATTTTGCCTTTTAAACTCATTGTCTTTCACACCTCTCATTCTCGTCAAGATTTCGCCAAAAAATATCACTCTGAAATGCGGAATTACCTATTTTTCATTTCCGTGCCTTCTACAACCGATCCCATTTTTGCCTTTTTAACTCATGTTTTTGCTGGCATGCGTTTTGTCAGGTCTAAGAAAAGAACCGCAGGCACGAGATGGGAAAAAGTAAATCCCACTCGACTGCTTCACCAAGCGCCGAAAATAATTCTCAGGATTCTTGGAGCAGAAAAGCAAGAGATGTTGTCGAGGCTGGATTTTTTCCCTCCGTTGTGCAAACAAACGTTCCGTGTTGAGTGAGCTGGGAAGTCAAGGCTAATTAAGGGCGGAATGAGAGCGATAATGAAGACGAAAACTACGCAGCCGAGCTCTCAAGGGGAACAGGAATTCTCATTTAAATATGTCTTGTGTTTTATCTTCGTCATCAGTGGTGCCTTTCAGGTGGCCAGTATTATCCAATTGTTTTGAGTTCCACTCAACTTCAGGATGGGACATTTGGTCGCATCGAAAGAGAAACTTTCATTTAAATTAAACTATTTTGCTGTTTTTGATCGTTCGACGTATCTTCAAGGAAGCCAATATTATTCAATGTTTTTGAATTTACCCATTTTCAGAGCAGGGCATTTTCGGAATTTACTTATCTTCAGAGCAGAACAATCAGTCACAATGAAGGGAACAGAAAGACCAAACTTGGCCATTTCCACCTTAGTGTGACGAATTCGTCACACAAAAAATACGAGATACTTATGCACAAAATTACAAGTAAAGCTTCTCGTAAATGAATGAGACGACTTAGGTCCATGTTATCTCCAAGAAGAGTTCATTATTGAAGCATTTTGGCTCACGATACCTAAGTTATTAAACAAACTACGCGTGTGTGCGACGTATGATTGCGCAGCACTCCTACTGGCTGTGCCAAAAAAAATCAGAGCGTAAAGGGCTAATCGTGTCTTCAGGTTTCCACCATGAACAAGGTAGGATCCTCAGCTGGACCGTGCATTATTTTGTGTGTGAATAATAAAACTCACATGAATGTTTTCACCATGTGAGTGCAAACCCCGCTTGTGCCATGCAAATATATGTGGCCGAGAGATACAAAAACACACAAACTATGCAAAGTGGTGTGAAATTTTTACATTCATGTTTAATTTTCTTGGGATGACGATGGCTAATGTGTAAGGAAGTTTCAGCAGATTTAAAAATTTTTTTAATAAATGGACCAAGTTACTTTAGACATTTTTAGTTTTCTGAGAAACTTCCTCAAGCTGCTAAGATTTCAATAACTTTTGAAAACTGAGTAACTCTCAATTCCAACGCAAGTTTTTTTAATCCCACTAACTTCTCTGAAGACCCTTCAATCTATTTCAAGAATTTTGGAAAAAGGGAAAATTTCATCGATCCTAGAAACACTTCCGTTGATGACTTCGATGTTTTAATTCGCACGGCAGATGACGTAATAGAACATGCCTCTGGTATCTCAACCCCGCCACGGTGTTACGGTCTCACTTCATTTGAAACGGAACTTTTTCGTGCAAGAATACCATGAATTAGAAGAGGCATTAATTTTTTGTCAAAAATTTAAAGGGAACGCCAGAATTTACGTTAGATTGTTTTGCGAGTCCTATCCAAAATACGAACAACTCACACGAAAAGTACTTGAACTACTACTATAACTACTACATGAACTTCTCGCACCATAACTACCACCAAAATAAGTACTATATAAATTATTCACACGAGAAATACCAACTACCACTACTGTAACTACTAATACTACTACTATAACTACAATATGAACTACTCACTCGAGAATTTCTGCGTTCTGGTTTTATCACCTGTTTAATTTTACAACTGAACAGAGTAGGTACTGTAGGGAATGAACTTCACTGATAAGATACTGTACAATTAGATAATGACTTTCGTCAGAAGATACAGGATTTTCGTCACTGACACGTATCGTACCTAACGTGTAGCCTTGATGCTTTTAAAATATCTTCTAAATACTTGCTCTGTTTATTGCTAAATATTCTGCATGATGTAATTCATCGTCAGAGATGTTTAGCTGCTGTAAATTTACACGATTAAAACTAAAAATTTTATTGATGAAGATGCTATTGAGGTGCTGCAAATTATTCCATGAGAGTTTTTGATGAGGTTCTATCTTAAAATCCCATCATTGCGTGTATTGCTTCAAGCGAGGGAACTTGAAATTAGAATTAGAATCACAAACTATAGCGCACGCTGGCATTGGTAGTTTATCGAAAGGCGCATTTTAGCAAAGAGTCAAAGCTTTCCTTAATCTAATTAGAAATTATTTTGCATTTCTCCTAAAAATGTTACCTAAATTAAGCAACAAACCTATTTTTACAGAACTATTTAATCTAGATTGAAAAATTGTTCATGAGTGCTTCATTTCAAAGAAAGCGTTTCATGTCCGTAGAGTTTGGTTGAATTAAAACCACCCAATGAAAACTCTCACTCGGCACAGCTCGATGCCAATTACATTTTTAGCGGTAAAGGAACTCATGTGAGTGAGTTTTTACCATAGTTTTTACGCAGAACATGAACGTCATCGGCCCCAAAACTATGCTCCCAAAATAAGGTCCACCTTGATCATCTTGATCTAGCAGCCGCTACACGTACATGAAGCTTTCTCATGAACATAATTAAAAGCGATGCATGATGCTTCTAAAATTATTCATATCAGCAGCACTTGTAGATACATGGTGCTTCTTTACTCATCAACATAAATAACACTTGTTTTCTCATCAATATAATTGAAAGTGATGTATGACACTTCTTAATTGATCTATATGAACATCACTTGGAAAACACCTCTGAAAGTAACAGTAATAATAGGAATCATAATTGCGTTTAGAGTGATAAGATCTGAGTTTCCGTGTTAATTAAGTTATCGCAACTTTGTTTAATTGGTTTCCTGGAGGAAGAAGTTTCTAGTATTCAAGAAAACTCAGTTTCCATTGCAATCCTGTCGGCGTTCGGAGAGCATTTGGATTACTAATCAAAGTCTGAAGTAAACAAATTTTTTCGTCTCCCTGAGCAGTTTTGGTGTCGTGCAAGCAGAGATGAATGACTTCCAGCCCTCCCAGATGTTCATCAATTTTTCCCTAAATTAAAACTGTCTCTTCTTGCTTCTGTCTCTTTCGCGTGAATCAGCCTCAGAATGTGCCATGTGAGGGAAAGTTTATTTATTTCGGTGCGGCAAGAGGAGAAGTTCAGCCAACTAAAGATCACTTTTATTTCGCCGACTGAAAAAATGTTGAAATGTCCAGTTTACGCATGGCTTCGTTCTCCGTCCCATGTTTAAGCCTATCTAATGCAATTAATGTTTGAAGCAACACCATATCCTTTTTAGAAAAAGATTTTGTATTGTATATTTAAAGTGTATTTCGAGGGTGATAAATAATGATCAGTCTCAACTAGTAGAGTACTATAAGTGCTTGCCGAGTATGAAATAGAGAATAATAAAAGGTAAAATGAAAAAATAATATCATTTTTTGAACGCAGCAAATTTCGAACTTTTCAATCATCAATGACAAAGATGTATCCTATGTCAACAGTATTATCAGTTTTTAAATGCAGCTAACTAGGAATCATTTTCATCGTCGAAACATATATAGCATCAACAACATAAATCATCATAATCATCATCAACAAAAATAAACAAATCATCAATATCATAAATCATCATAATCATCATCAATAAAAATAAATAAATCATCAACAACATAAATCATCATAATCATCATAAACAACATAAATCATCATAATCATCATAAACAACATAAATCATTATAATCATTGTCAAGAGACAACAATCTGGTAATTCAGATATGGAGGCTACAATCACTGCTAACTGAATTAAAAGTTGACATCAGAACCTGGTAATACTGATGCAGTTGCTACAACCACGTTATCTAAACTGAAAGCTGACGTACATGCAGTGGCCAATGAGACGTTAGTATACGAGAACCTTTACACAGTTTCATGTACTTGTCCATCTATTTTTAACTTATTTTGATTCAACTAGAACACAAATATTTCCCCACGAGAATCAGAGTAAAGTTAGAGTACGTTCACTCATTTTCTGCTGTTCAAATAAGTGAATGGGACTCACTCTATTAAACTGAGTATAACAAATTTTTCCATTGATAAACTGTTCTCTAGACGCTCAACTGTTCTCTAGAGCTGCATAAACTGTGTCGTCTTAACATTTCATGTGAGATCGGCCTTTACCTCAGAGATGGCTAGTTGAGATATATTGAGATAGTTGAAATATGTTTCAAGAGAATCGTAAATCGAAGTTACCGGTGTAAAGTTTGATTTACATATAATTATGAGAGAATAAGCAATCGTATGTTATTTAACGCATGAAAAGAAAGCACACTTCCCTCTTCCTAAACCTAACGCAAATAAAAAAAAATATTTCTACCTAAATTAACGAAGCCTTTATTATATTACTGAAATTAAACAACGACGTTACGTTCCTCTTCATGAATAATTTTACAGATCGTAGCCGTCTTATTCCCAATAATTTTGCATCACAATACCCAATTTGGTTCACATCCTAATTTTACAGAACGTGGTATTCTTATTCCCAATAATTTAATGTCAGAATACTCAACTTGGTCTTCATCCTGACCAGTTTTACAATGAGCTGTGATTTTATAAATTCCTAATAATTCAGCGTCGGAATATTCAATTTTGTTTTCATCCTGACTAATTTTACAGAGCATTGTCGTCTTATTCCCAATAACTTAGCGTCGGAAGATTCAATTTTGTTTTCAGCATGACAAACTTTACAGAGGTAAGCCGTCTTATTCCCAATAATTCAGCGTAGGAAGACTCAATTTTGTTTTCATAAGGACTAATTTTACAGAGGTAAATCGTCTAATTCCCAATAATTCACCGCCGGAATACTCAAATTGGAACTCAGGGCGACGCAACTTTGTCACTCGAGTTGCCCTCCCTGCCTCCAAATGCCGGGGCTGGCGCGCCACCTCTGAAGTTATAATGAAGCTCGAGCACCAGAACACGAGATCTCCTCGCACGCCGGCTCTGGGTTGGTAGGCTGCACTTGAATTATTTCCTTGGTCACAGTATCGGATGCTGTGAATTTAGATTCGCTGCTGCCACGATTAACTCGACTCAAACGTTATTTTGCGAGTATAATTACTAACTCGACTGAAACGTTATTTTGAGAGTATTATAATTGCTAATTTGACTGAAAAAATATTTTGCGAGTGCAATTAATGACTCTCTGAATTCACTGCTGTGTTCATGCGCCTGGTGACTTTACTCAAACCATATTTCGCTAGTATCATTACTAACTCTAGTGAAATCATCTTATTGTTCGTACTTTTATAGAATAATTTTAAACTTTATTTTGTACGTGCACTTGTTAATTTTTCGATATCATTTTGCATGTAATGTTACTGTCTTTTACGCCATTTTGTTCGTACGACTGATGACTCATTTTTAAGCCTTATTTAGCTCGTACGATTGCTAAATTCACTCAATTCAAATACCGAATTATGATTTCTGTAGTTTCATGTATCACAAATTGCAACATTTCTTAAATCTACCAAAAGAAGTTGCAATAACAATGTAATTATTGTGGTCATATAAACATAAGTATAACTTTAGGCAAACATTTGGAATCGTACCTGAAGTAAATCTCTTGTATAAAGATTTTCTTCCTTAGGAATATAGAGATTTTTTTCTTTCTTCGACAAAACAGTAAACTCTGACGTCGGAGAACATGCAAAAGAACACCCAACAGTGCAACTTTAAACTGAATTGAAAAGAAACCAAAATTAACGGCATCGAATTTTGAGTCTAAAATATATATTTTCCAAACCTTTTTACTTGGGTAGATTAACATATACCACCAACGATGTTTTAGTATTTCAATTACAGAAAGACGTACAATTAGAGCGAAATTTTTTTACAAAACTCTAATTTTTTAGAACTTAATATTGTCTCCGCTGGTTTTTAATGACATTTTCTTGTTACAAAAATCACAAATTTCAATAAATAACTTTCATCCCTGTAAAATCAGTCCCCTTAAAAACTTTAAGCGTTAAATTAGGTTTTTCATGGTTAAAACATTTCAGATTTGATATTTGAATCCAGAATTTGAATTATTTATCTAGAAAAGTTTACTTGAACGAACTATTCAAGATATGCACACTAATTGAGTCGCAGAGAAAAATAAATCCGTTCAACATTCTTAGATCCAAAGGCTTAAAGTTGAGAATAAATGAATGAGCGCAATTTGAGTTTGAGATGTTTCCACAAGGTCCCCATGATTTTCACAGGATTTCCAGTCATGTACGATTACACCAGCCTCTGAAATTAAATGTTTCTTCAGTGAATTCGGTTGAAATTTTTTTGAAATTCATTTAGTGGCGAATTCAACACATTTTGAATAATTGGGACAGACCGTTCGAATTACTTAAAATGTGTTGAATTCGTCACTAAATGAATTTCAAAAAAATTTGAATTTCTAAATGAATTTCAAAAATCAAAGTCTGCATCGTATCTCTAATAACCATGAACATTTATGAATAGAAAATAGTAATAAAAGAACTGAAAATAAAATTAAAATAATAAAAAGTAATTGAAAAAAATTAGATGCAGAAATATCCTAAGTCATTTTGAGTGATAACATCTATGAAAATAAGCTTTTATTCAACTCTTTCGTAAGTTCAATTGAAAAATAAAGCGTTCATGGACAAATTATTGAGCATGGAAATGTTCTTGCAAGATTTTGAATGTACTTTCAAATGATTCTCAAATTTCACGATCATGGACGACTCACACAAATCGCAGAGCGCTTAAAATATTTTGCAGAACATTACAATGTTTTCGATACAGGATTTAAAAATTCCTAAATTCCACAGACATAAATATCGTTAAATCACTCTTTGCACAAAAGTTTTAGCAAATTTTTTTTTTAAATCCCGCTTCCTGATACCTACATGAGGCCAAGCATGAGTTACCGTCGAACACCTCGTTTATTCTCAGCACCCATCAGCATTGGACAAAAGATGGCGGCTGGAAAATGTCAGCATTAGCCATTCGCATAGGGTTTCAGCAGACCGGCAGACTTAAGTTTAAGACTTTTACCAAAGTTGGTAAGCTAAAATTCAAGACTTTTTAGGTTCATAACGATCTATGTTCGAAGTGTCTAAAACTTCAGATACGTATACTATGTTCAAGATATCTAAAAATAAAAAAATATCTCAAGTTCACAACATTGAAGTTGAGACCAATCTTGTTCAAAGTATATAGAAGTTGAAGAGATGTTATATATAAGGCACCTAAAATTTACAGTATCTTATGTTTAAGACAAGATTACATCTTATATGTAATGCCCCCTAAAGCTAGAGACTACTTTTATTAAAGGCACCTATAGTTCAAGAAATGTTGTATTTAAAAAAGAAAAATAAGGCACAAAAAGTTCGAGATATGGTTAAGGTGCCTAAGCCTTAACATTTTTATTGTTTTAGCATTCTGAAGTTTAAAGCCCTATTTAATGTCTCCAAAGTTTAACAAGCTTCATGTGTAAGGCAACTGCAATTTGAGACGTCTTTCGTTATAGAAGTCTACAGTTCAAGACATTCCTTGTTGAAGATTTCAAAACGAACATTCCGGCAAAACTGGTGTAGAAGAGATGATCGTTTGATCGTCTTCGAAGAGTGTAAAACTATAAAAATGTGGATGCCACGTTATCACCGAGCAGAATTTTAAATGAAAAAACTATCGTATCCTGAATAATTAAATAACTTACTCGTCGCCTACCATTTGTCTGCAATTATGAATGTTCGAAAGCTTCTTCCAGAGTCAAGGCAGAAAGCCATCATTCCACTCAGCCGATTGGAATAAATGAAGATGTCATTTCAAAGACTTAAGTTTTCACGTCAGGAGGAACATTACCCCTGACATTTCGTACTGACAGCTTCATAACGCATCATTCAGAGCGGTGCTGCTAGAGTCGAACAGACAATATCAAGGTGAAAATTCAAATTGTTCATTCACACTTTCAATGTTCTTGTTTTGTCAATGCCTATTTATAGTCAATGTTTTATAGTTGGATGCTCAGATATAGAAGTTGTTTGTCTTTTTCGAATCCATTCAGTAGGTGGCGAACCAATAAATTTACCAAATCGGGAAGGACAGTCCCATTGAGCGAACAAACAAGCAGCACACTGTGTATTGTTGTGTAATGGGCAAAAGAAGTGTAGAGTTATTTAATAAGCATACATCGAATTCTTCTGCGAATGACAAAAACCGTTTGCAGTAGAAAGTAAACTTTCTACGGACTCATACTGAGTGGTGCTGCTAAAGTCAAACTGGTAATATCCGGTCAATGTTTTCTGATTGGATTTTTCCAACTCCACATAGTATATGGTAATCAATAGAGTTGCCAAATACTGGCGGATGATCGTGGTGAATTTTTGCTGTTTATTAATGAGTTATATCAAAAAATTTTCAGCGGATTAGAAATCTTCCAGTCTTGATCAAGAGATGAAAATGATGCTTATACTTACCTCATTACAATTTTCTCTTCCCAAAAGTACGGTTTTAACTCACCAGTTCAGTGGCTGGTAGAGAGTGTTTGTCTCTCAGAGCGAGTTGTGATTTTTTATAACAGTATAAAGAAGAAGCCTCCCAATTGGGAAGAGCGATCGTCAGTAGACTTTTGACTGCTGTAAATAGCTAGAGTCAGTAGTCCACTCTGTGCAAATTGGCAGCTGTAAATAGCGAGCTCCAGTAGTCCACTGAGTGCCGTTTGTCGGCTATAAATAGCAGCTTGTGTGCCGTTTGTCGGCTGTAAATAGCGAGCTTCAGTAGTCCACTGTGGGCCTTTTGACGGCTGTAAATAGCAGCTTCAGTAGTCCACTCTGTGCCTTTTGGTGGCTGTAAATAGCAGCTTCAGTAGTCCACTGTCTGCCTTTTGGCGGCTGTAAATAGTGAGCTTCAGTAGTCCCCTGTGTGCCTTTTGGCGGCTGTAAAGAGGAGCTTCAGTAGTCCACTGTGTGCCTTTTGGCGGCTGTAAATAGTGAGCTTCAGTAGTCCCCTGTGTGCCTTTTGGCGGTTGTAAATAGTGAGCTTCAGTAGTCCACTCTGGGCAAATTGACAGCTGTTAATAGTGAGCTTCAGTAGTCCACTGTGTGCTTTTTGGCGGTTGTAAAGAGCGAACTTCAGTAGTTCACTGTGTGCCTTTTTCGGCTTAAAACGGCACTTCAGCAACAAGCTTACAAAATTCAATAAGATACAGAAATAAAGCATCGGAAAAGAAAAAGCTTCCGATACTGAAGTCAAATGCGTCTCAGGGTGGAAAATTGGATCTAAATAAACCATGGTGGTTTCGCAGCCAAGAATATCAAATAGACACATGAAGATATCATGTTTCTTACTGGAATAGTATTCTACTGAGAAGTGGTCATATGGATGAAATTGTCTGCGAAATGTATGACTGTTTACCTTGATATTCTATTCCAACTTAGATTCCTGAGCGTGATGTTACAGCCCAAGAATGACCACTCGAATCATATGAGCTGCCACATTATGTTCCATTTCATTTCATTTCATTCCATTTCATTCAGTTTCATTTCTGCCCACTCTATTCCATTCTACATTCTGTTCTTTTCTATCCCATTCCATTCTGTCTCATTTTATTTCATTTCATTCTATTCCATTTCATTTTTTCATTTCCATCTTTTTAATTCTATTCTACTTTATTGTAGCCTCACTTGCAATGCCCTTACATGATGAACATTGATCCTACATTCAAGATGTCTCGAGTTAACGTTCATGGCCACTGTCTGGACGAGAGCAGCTCATTAAGGGCACTCGGGACCTGCGCTAGAGATAGGGAGTGTCGACCATCAATATTGCTTTAATTCACCGCAGTATTACGATAACACTTCGCAACTGTTGCTTCACAGGGCTGGTTGAGGAGCTGCAGAACTCCTACCTGTTGCAGCATCTAATGCAGTGGTTCTTAACCTGGGTTCGGCATGGTACTGTTTGTACTCTAATTCAGCATATAGTTTTATACATTTGTTTTGAATTTGAAGAAAAAACACATTTTAGTTTTCCAACTGCTAAGGGTTCGATGAATGCATGCAGGGAACTTCTGGGGTTCAGTACCTCCAACAAGGTTAAAAACCACTGATCTAATGTTATGATTACTTGAACTGTAGAGGATGCGAGATTTTAGGCGTTTGATTTCTTTGCTACTAACGTGGTTTATTGAAATTTATTAGCTGTATTTTATGGCAATTTTTTAGATTACTGCGAAGATGATCACTTGATCAGCCTTATACGACTCTTACTTATTTAGGGTGATAAATGGTTTACTTTTAAAAGTATGAATTCAGTTTCAAAAAGGTGATACATTTGAACTAGTGAAGCATATGAATCGCTGCGAAAATGATGCACTGCTCCTAATCCAGACTTGTATTGAAGTAACTGTATTTCTATTCAAAATTGAAAAAGTTTCAATCCCATACCCCAGCCTATTTCTTGAATGATCAAACTTCGATATTTTGGATACAGCTCTGAATTTTTCTGATCTCCACTTATTGAAGTCTATCCTTAGATTGAAAAACCATCCGCCATAAACGAATGAGACTCAGAGGTGAAACTTCAAAATGCTCATTAAGGCTGTGAATGTTTTTTGTCGATGTCTATTTATAGTCAATGTTTTGTTTTCGGTTACTCAGACGTACGAATTTTTCTTTAAATTCCTAACCCCCCCATTTATTTATTCAGATTACTGACGATGGGTTATTCACAACCGAAAGCGTTTATTTTTACAATTTTATTCTTTTTGTTTCGTTTTTGTCGTGGGAGTGAGAGTTCCTGAGGTTTCTCAACTGTGAGTAGGTTGCCTGTGTCGTTGACCTCATTGTGAACTCATACTATAAATCATTCGAATAGTTGACAATTTAAACAACTTCTTTGCTACTATTAACGAAACTGATCATTTGAAAACCTAATTGCGCTTCTAAATTCATGTAACCTAATAGATGCTATTAAAACATGTATTCGAAGTAGAAATATCGTTCATTTTTTTGCTTATCATGAATAGAATGTTCTACACAGTCGATCTCCGAGTAATGAGGCGTTTTCTTATTCGAAATTAAACTTTCATGTGGAAAAATTTGCTCCAGTTACGCTTTAGAGCCTAGCATCGTTTCAATAAAATAACTCTAACTAATTTTTATCCGTATTCGTAGAGATTCATGCAAGATAATATGCAACTCAAGGATCAGCTGCGTATGTCGAACTTTTGCCCTTGGTGCATCGTTGGTCAAACTTGCGTAGTCCTCTACTTGTCTAAAATAAATGCACGTAACGAACGGATTTATTTTTTTACGTATTTATCATCATATGAGTATATGTTTCAACTAAAAATACACGGGCCAAAGTCATCGATCTGACAAGTTTCTATACGAAGAAAAATACGGGATCAGATAACAGGAATAATTTTCCAACAACGTCAGTAGAACTGCAACTCAAATTACAGGAACGAAAAACAACCGACGGCACTAACTTGAAAACCACCTACCTGGAGTAACGCGCTGGAGAACAAATAATTGGTTTGATGCCGACACGATGTAGTTATACGATGTCCTGCACTTTGATGAAGAGACTTCGTTTTAATGAATTTCCGATGATGACGATCGCTTGAAAATGAATGATTGTGAGTCTACGATGTCACACGGATAATGTGAGATCATTAATCTCATGTTGCTGCTTATATTAATATTAATCTCATGTTGCTGCTTGTATTAAAATTAATCGCATGTTGCTGCTTGTGCTCTACTGTGAATGTAGAAATTAGTTCTGCGATTTTCGTGAATTTATGAGCCATGCGATTAAGTGTGCTTTAAATTTTACTCAATTTCGCTACGAAAATTCGAGATTCACAGCCACTCATACACGTGCGGAGCAAGAAAAGCCTAGCTATTAAAAGGAGTGGAACAGTTAACATTAAATTAGGATTAACATGTTAGGATTTGAAAAGAATGGATGTCGAACAAATGAATAAACACGAACTGATAAAACGAAAACTTACAGTCACTGTGTTGTGTTCAGGTGTGGAATATACGAGGTGATGTTGAGACGGACAGTCCAAACAAGCCAGCAAACAAGCAAGCAGAAAACTTTTAATTATTGTACGGCGATAAAAAGGGGTGTATAGTTATTCAATTAGCTTACGTCAAATTTTTATCCGGACGATCCGAAGTGCTTCCAGTATAAAATAAAAACTTCTGCGAATTATATTAAAATTCAATAGTATTTTAGTCGCAAATATGCGGGATATACACGGCGTAATGTTGACGTTTGACTTGTCTTAACTGAACGCACAAAAACTTGTTTATTTCATTTTTTTCGGTTGAATGAAAAACATTTGTTGCTGAAGTTCATGAAAGAATTTTGAATCTTTTGATTATTTTGAGATCACCAGTAAAATTTCAGACTTGAAAAATTTATAAATGATTGTAAATTTTTTTCAGTGTGGAACCTAAAACCTCATCTTGTCTAAACCTATCAAAGCGCTTTATTTCGTACGTCGTTTTTTAGCTTCCTAAGATGATATTCTTCGCATCCCTCATATTAATTCGCGAAGATATTTCATGCACTTTTCAAATCCAATTCATAAGAAATCCACGCGTTCATAAAATACAGAAGCTAGTAAGAAATATGATATAGAAAACACTAACCTGAGTTTATGACAGCCATTTCCCTTCTCAGCTTGATACCTAAGCTTCATGAATTCATATTTACGGAAGCAGTATATAGGAATAGTAAGCTGCTTTCCTCTGAGATTAGGTTACATATTTTCTAATAACCTTTCGAATACAAAAGCTGTGAAAAGTCGGTAAATAAATTAGTTAATCTTACAAAACATTTAAGAAAAGCAGAACACAAAAGAAGCAACTGTGATCAACCTAGTAGTCCTGAAAAAAATATCATGAGGATATGCTTTCGAATGCAGAAGCATTTTTGGTTCATAAAGAGATCATTTTTCCAGAATTGTTGACGCAGAAAGACATTGCACAAAAGTTGACCGATACATCGGATCTTAAACAGGGAGTTTTAATTGCAAATGTCTGTACTCCTAACAAGATAAAATTCATACCAGTTACCCGAGTAACACTTCATGCGAAGATGATGACTTAAAAGCCATATATTCTCATATATTCTCGCAGAAGACATAGATTTTCATCTAAGAAAACGACTAATCACTGATTCTATACTCTATGAATTCCTCCATATAATCAATATTTGCAGCACACGTGGAATTTATTTCGAAAATTTCCTCGAAGCTAAGTTTGTAAAACGGAATTATGAATCCAAACTTTCTGCAACGTTGCAGTAAATTCTCCCCGAATACTTCGCTCCAGAGCTCGACGTTCATTTCTGATCAACAAACTTTCTGGTCGAACTTTAGGGTTGTGCAGCCCTGTTCCATGTGCCTCAATCAAGCAAATTGTAGAGAAGCGATCAATTTTCAGAGAAAACTTGCACTGAACCGTGCACTACTTGCATCCACGTCCGCCTGATACTGAAACTGACCAAAATTGTGAAATTTAGGCTCGAATTGTGAAATTTAAGCTTGAACTATGAAATTTAGGCTCGAATTGTAAAATTTAAGGTTGAATTGTACAATTTAAGCTTGAAGTGTGAAATTTAGGCTCGAATTATGAAATTTAAGCTCGAAATACATAATTTAAGCACGCAATGTGAAATTTGAGCTCGAATCGTGGAAATAAATGGATCACTGATGAGGAACGTATAGGAAATAAATGAGCCACTGAGGAGTAACGTATAGGAAATAAATGCACTACTGAGGAGTAACGTATAGGAAATAAATGGACTACTGAGGAGTAACGTATATGAAATAAATGGACTACTGAGGAGTAACGTATAGGAAATAAATGGACTACTGAGGAGTAACGTATAGGAAATAAATGGACTACTGAGGAGTAACGTATAGGAAATAAATGGACTACTGAGGAGTAACGTATAGGAAATAAATGGACTACTGAGGAGTAACGTATAGGAAATAAATGGACCACTGAGGAGTAACGTATAGGAAATAAATGGACTACTGAGGAGTAACGTATAGGAAATAAATGGACTACTGAGGAGTAACGTATAGGAAATAAATGGACTACTAAGGAGTAACGTATAGGAAATAAATGGACTACTAAGGAGTAACGTATAGGAAATAAATGGACTACTAAGGAGTAACGTATAGGAAATAAATGGACTACTGAGGAGTAACGTATAGGAAATAAATGGACTACTAAGGAGTAACGTATAGGAAATAAATGGACTACTAAGGAGTAACGTATAGGAAATAAATGGACTACTGAGGAGTAACGTATAGGAAATAAATGGACTACTAAGGAGTAACGTATAGGAAATAAATGGACTACTAAGGAGTAACGTATAGGAAATAAATGGACTACTGAGGAGTAACGTATAGGAAATAAATTCTCTCATAGCTCCGGTATCTCACTGAAGCGTTCTATGTTGGAGAATAGTGAATCGAGGCAACTCTATGATACTATACTTGTTCTCTTCATTTTCTCTCGGCAGGTGCGCAAGTAAAATCTAAGAGTGAAACTTGAACATTTTGCGATGAAGAAATATATATATATGTATAACCCCTGCACAGTGCAATCCCTGTTCAGATCTAGGCGTTTATTAGAAGGTTCACTCGGAGCATCCCTACTTCCATACCCTCCCAAGGGAATGCGTCCGGAGGAATCTGGCATTTCTCCCTGTCTTCAATATGCAAGCCTGCCTCTCGTCCCTGTCGACCTGATGCCCACGTCAGTGAAGTATCCCACCAGCGGAGAGCGATTGACGAAATTGGAGCGGCAATAAAGCAATTTCCCAAGGGGTGCCGAAAAAACTGTGAAGGGAGAGTGCTGTACTGGGGTGGTCTGGAAAACTCTAAGTCAAACGAGGTGAGGTTTCTGGAAAGTCGACGACGAGCCGACTGGTGTGGAAAGGCAAGCAAAGCACGAGCCTCCAAAGCATGCAGTGCGGTGTTAGTTAACGCGTTCCCCGCGTATTGGGCCGTATGTGTAGTTCTTGGGAAATTGCTCATTCACGTACCGGTATGAATGAAATATATTACATCTATTTCGCTGGCTTTTTGAAAAATAGATGTTATCATACGTAGTGAAATGTATCATGCAATTGTTTTTTTATTATTTCTTAGAAAGGATGCAAATGCATTTGAACAGTAAAGTCAATTTCCCGAACCTGCTACTTATAACTTACTCGCATGACTGAGGTGCGCCACTTGCTCGCATGACTGAAGTGCGCGACTGGCTCGCATGACTGAGGTGCGCGACTTGCTCGCATGACTGAGGTGCTCAACTTGCTCGCATGACTGAGGTGCGCAACTTGCTCGCATGACTGAGGTGCGCAACTTGCTCGCATGACTGAGGTGCGCGACTTGCTCGCATGACTGAGGTGCGCAACTTGCTCGCATGACTGAGATGCGCGACTTGCTCGCATGACTGAGATGCGCGACTTGCTCGCAAGACTTAGGTGCGCAACTTGCTGGCATGACTGAGGTGCGCAACTTGCTGGCATGACTGAGGTGCGCAACTTGCTGGCATGACTGAGGTGCGCAGCTTGCTCGCATGACTGAGGTGCGCAACTTGCTGGCATGACTGAGGTGCGCAACTTGCTGGCATGACTGAGGTGCGCAACTTGCTGGCATGACTGAGGTGCGCAACTTGCTGGCATGACTGAGGTGCGCAACTTGCTGACATGACTGAGGTGCGCAACTTGCTGGCATGACTGAGGTGCGCAACTTGCTGGCATGACTGAAGTGCGCAGCTTGCTCGCATGACTGAGGTGCGCAACTTGCTCGCAGGACTGAGGCGCGCAACTTGCTGGCATGACTGAGGTGCGCAACTTGCTCGCATGACTGAGGTGCGCAACTTGCTGGCATGACTGAGGTGCGCAACTTGCTCGCATGACTGAGGTGCGCAACTTGCTGGCATGACTGAGGTGCGCAACTTGCTGGCATGACTGAGGTGCGCAACTTGCTCGCAGGACTGAGGCGCGCAGCTTGCTGGCATGACTGAGGTGCGCAACTTGCTGGCATGACTGAGGTGCGCAACTTGCTGGCATGACTGAGGTGCGCAACTTGCTCGCATGACTGAGGTGCGCATCTTGCTCGCAGGACTGAGGCGCGCAACTTGCTGGCATGACTGAGGTGCGCAACTTGCTCGCATGACTGAGGTGCGCAACTTGCTCGCATGACTGAGGTGCGCAACTTGCTGGCATGACTGAGGTGCGCAACTTGCTGGCATGACTGAGGTGCGCAACTTGCTGGCATGACTGAGGTGCGCAACTTGCTCGCATGACTGAGGTGCGCAACTTGCTCGCAGGACTGAGGCGCGCAACTTGCTGGCATGACTGAGGTGCGCAACTTGCTCGCATGACTGAGGTGCGCAACTTGCTCGCATGACTGAGGTGCGCAACTTGCTGGCATGACTGAGGTGCGCAACTTGCTGGCATGACTGAGGTGCGCAACTTGCTCGCATGACTGAGGTGCGCAACTTGCTCGCATGACTGAGGTGCGCAACTTGCTGGCATGACTGAGGTGCGCAACTTGCTGGCATGACTGAGGTGCGCAACTTGCTGGCATGACTGAGGTGCGCAACTTGCTGGCATGACTGAGGTGCGCAACTTGCTGGCATGACTGAGGTGCGCAACTTGCTGGCATGACTGAGGTGCGCAACTTGCTGGCATGACTGAGGTGCGCAAGGTATGCCTCAAATTACACTTCAAGGGAGATTTTGCTTAAAGGACGATTTTAATGAAATGTTGAAAACAAAATCGAAGGCACTCTGGTTTATTTTTTTTTTATACTGTCTGGGGTCGATGCTGAAATGAAGGTTATGGACTTCTGGTATCTCACATGTAAGGATGGGTTAAAGTTCGAAATGTGCTGCTTTACACATGTCATTGAAAATGTTTCAAAGTGTTTGATTTCCAAGAATAACTAAATTTTGACCAAAAATACTTGAGCTTGATTTTTCTAGGGAAATTTTTGTCTTTGATCAGGCCCCACACTTTTATAGCAGTCATTTTTGCACTTGATCATGCCACACACTTTAACACTTTGACCGCAATTGGATTAACTGAAGTTCAATATTCCCCTCAAATTTAAAGTTAATTTTAGCAGGAAATTTTTAAAATATCAAAGATTAACTGGATTGTGCCATCATTTAGTTAATTTAGTATTTTGGAAAAATGAGGTTTTAACTACTAGTCGGTCAGCAGCGTTATGGAAATCCCCTCCGCGGCCGCCGGTGGCATATATTGCTGTAAATTAAAGGATAAAAGCATAGGCGGAACCCTGGCGCATCCATGCGTTCAAGAGCTCAGTTTCAACTGGATACATTCTTCTCTAATTACGAGACAACACAGCACCTTCTTCCTAAATCACTATCACTATTATCAAAGGAGCCGCGTCCGTCCCTCCGTCCGTCTGTGTGACCCCCTATTGATTATGGTATCCAGAATACGCTGTCGGCTTATTTTTACAAATAAGCAATGGAACTTTCTCTGTTGAAATTCATCACGTCGCCCTAATATTTTTAAATGATAATGCAAAAAGAAATGTTTTAAATAACTTGACCAGTAACCTTGCTAGCACTAAGTATAAGGCCTAAGATTTTGGAACTTATGTTATCGTTTTCGAAATTGGGATTTTCTTGAAAAGCTCTAAAGAGATAATAGACGACATTTCAGAATAAAATTCCGGCAAAAGAGGCCACCAAAGATAGAAATGTGTCCAACCGCAAGACAGAAGTAGCAAGACTTCGACAGCAAGAAAAACCCAGAAGACGATCGGATGAACAACGCGAATTGACAAGACGAAGCAATGCTGCCCGCCAACGAGACGCTATAGCTAAATTGACCCTTGAACGGCGTTTGGTAATTCTACGGAATTGTTTGACGAGCATTTTTGTCGGGCCGTGTGTACTAGTTATCATATAAAGCTATTGAATATAAGTTTAACGCCTACTTACAATTAAGTATTGATTTGAAATGTGAAAGATATTCAATTTAAAAAAAAATTATTTACCACAAGCGATACAGAAGTAGATTCTAGGAATATAATACGAGGAATCCGATTATTTATCATTAATCTAGTTATCACAACGAAATCAATGAAATCGTACGGCTGGATAATTTTTCTGCGTCTAAGTACAGAACTCCATTCAAACCGAAATTTAAAGAAAAATACTTGCCAGTTTTAAATAATAGGTGCAAAGGCCGAACATCCTTGCGTCACGCATCACAATATAACAATAATTAATCAATTTTTTTCTTTCAAGCCCGACGATATGAATTGAATCGACTTAACTTTGAAGTATCAGAAATTAAACATTTATTCAAGGACATCCTTGTGCAGAAACTCAGTTACAGCTTGACTGCCGCAGTTAATTAAATTCTATAAAGCGAGTTTGTTCAGAGCGAGCTTATTGGAAGTCGTTCGGTGTGCTCTGATGTATAAAATTCAAACTTTCTTCTAGATTGTTTCGCTGTCTCTTAACGTTTAACGTTGATCATATTTCTTCAGTGGCCTTGACACTCAGGTTGTGTTGATGTTGAATATTTATTTTATTCATGAACACGATGTAATTTTACAGCATGTTGTAACATAGAATATTACTGGATTAAAGTTTAATGCCTTATCACCCCTGCCAATTTAGAAAAACATCGCCGGTTTTTTCTTTTTTGTAAATGATATCTGACATTACCATGGATGTTTTGCCCCACTGCGATCGACGATGTCGAGTTGAATAAAATTTTCTGATAAGCTAAACCACTCTATGAAAGTAGACATTTCTGAGGGTAATATTGCCGACTTTATACATGAAATTACTTTTTGCCTCCGTACCCGAGCAGTTGTCCAATTGAAAATTAAAAATTGGCGTTTTTGAGAGCAATTTCACTTAGTCTTTCACGGTATAATAACAGCATATAGTTGTGCATCCACGTAGAGCTAGAGTTCAAAGTTAAAATTGTACCTTTTCGCTCTCTTAATCATATATCAGGAAAATTGTGTATATTTCTAATTAAATTAAGGCTCTCCCCGACCCATTCTATGATGATGTGACATTACCACAGGAATAACATAACTCACTGAATCAATAAAGGTTGGAATAACTGCTGTTACCTCCGACAAGGAAGACTGGAGACAGCGACGGACTTTTTTAACGACCAACAAATGCACTCTAGGCATTCCATTAGCATATTGGACCTTCGTGAGCTCGTGTAGATCGTAAAGCAACGTCTCTGATAACTCAAACTATCATGGTTCCGGCGACTTAAAAAACTTGGTTTCGGTAAATTAAAATGCTTGGTTTCGGTCCTGTGAATAACAAATAAACAAAGGATTTTCTGTCTACAACCTGTATGATATTGGCGGATATGTTTTTATTTTTGCATGACGCGTGAACATTTGCATGCCTTTCATTAGTTTTAGAGCATGTTCTTGGTATGATTGTGTGTTTTTTAATTTTCATTCCAACTCCAATGTTCGGTAGTCAATATTTTCTTGAGAACAAATTTAAATAGAATCTAGCCTGCATTTAAATACTCATTTTAGAAACTGCAAAATCAATTAAATTAGGCGAGCCGTTATGTTTCTCAGCAAGGCACGCTTAAAACCTGGTTCTTCAATGAAAACTAGATTAACTGATATTTGTGTTGTTCTTAAATGTAGCTTGAGAAAATTTATACGATTGCTAAATTGATGGTAGGGGTACCATTACTTTAAATTACGTTATCATTCTTTATTAAGATAAAAAATTAGAAGCCTTGGTACAAGTTGGACTAATGTACATTTTTCTTGTCAATTGTTCGCAATAGTTTGAATTACAGGAAGAAATGCACCACCCAAGATATATGAGTTATTTTCAGTCATTCGCCCGTGATTCCGTTAATTTTGTCCAAAAGTTTAACACAAGATTCAGGATTTTTTTCTAAAATAATACAAAACTTCAATTGGTTCTCAGTAGGGTAATTCATCAAATATCGAACTGAACTGATTATCGAACAACTTTGGAAATATGCGCGTAATAAATTTAGTAAGCATCCAAACTTGCTCAGTGCCAGTGATCTTACATATAAAACTCCTATTTTAGTGATAAAAACTCATTTCTGTGAGCTGCAAACTGCTACCAGCGGTTGCGAACGCATTTTCTGTACGACCCTTACAAATTGGTCGAATTTTTTCACTCGAAAAATCTTACGCACCTCGGGAAAATTGCGACGGTTTAATTGTTGTTGGGTCACCGTCAACCTCCCGTCATAACTAGAGAGTAGTGTTGTCATATGATGTTCTGTTACTGTATTTTTTTCTCTTCCGCCAAAAACTTGATAATTATTCCATGTTCGACATTCAGTTCCTTTTTCATGTCAGTACTAAATACTGAACAAAGGTGTTCGAATCAAAAGGCTTTTCGATTCTTAATTCTTTTAAATAACTGAATCGATCTATTGAACGCCTGTTTTATTTCATTAAAATATTGTATTAACGCTTGATAATAACATTGAATAGTTGAAGATGGGAATTCTGGTGAGGGGCTATCAATCAGCTGCTGGTGTTCCAAGGCCCTCAAGATCATCAATGATTCGTCTGGCTACATTTACTGATGATCAATCCCTTGCCAAGAAAATTGATGCAAGCATCAATAATAATTCATTGACGAGTGCTTTACACTCTACTCCAAAAAAGGTCACACAGGTTGATGATCACAATGATGGTTCAACAAACACTGCAAATGAAACATTGACATCATATTCAAATTTTGATAACTCTCCATTCAAATGCATCTTGAAAATAAGTAATGAGACAGTTATTTCAAACAAACAAGCAAAACAAACATCGGCATCTTTGGGATGCTTTATTTCCAATCAAGCCTGATAAAAATTATCTTAAGCATTGGTTTTTCAAATGTCTTATAACTAACACTATATATAGGACACCATGACGGTTCCCCCGTAAAGCCGGTACCCATTTCCGACACCTGGGTCGAGTGGGGTATTGTGCTTGAGCTTTCCCTTATACCCAACGGGGAAAATCGCAGCGCCAGCGCCAGGATACGAACCCGCGACTCCAACATACAAGTCCGATCCCTTAACCGCTGTGCCACCGCGAGCATTTCCAAGAAAATCCAGTGCACCAAAGAAAAAAAGAATGAAAGAAAAACGTTTATTTTCCAAGTGGCTACATGAGATACATGTCAACATATTGGGTTTTAAAAAGTTTCTTAATATAGGACGTTCTAAAACAAAAGTTCCATACGAGGAGTACTAATTGACAAACCATCAGAGGTGTACAAATAGAAAAGCCATATGAGGCATAATAATTGACAAACTATACGAGGTGTACTAATAGACAAACTATCAGAGGTGTACAAATAGATAGACCATACGAGGCATATTAATGGACAAAATATACGAGGCGTACTAATAGACAAACCATACGTGGCGTGCTAATAGTGTAACAAATGTTCCATACGAGGAGAACTAATTGACAAACCATCCTGTTCGAATCAAAGTTCTTGTTCGATTCATGTTCGATATTGATGAAATTATGTTATTGAAGAATTCGATTTTTAAAACAATAAATAAATTCCAACAATCTACGTTGTCTTTAAAGCGACATCATAGAACAAGAAAGCAACTGTTCAAGAATAGTCTTGAGGCTCGCAACAGTTATTCAGAGCAAAAGTTACCGATTTATGAAGGTTGTTTCTAGACACAAGTGGTTTCTGTTCGATATTTGATGAATTACCCTACTCGTTGTTAAATGAACAGAAAATGCTTCCATGAACTAAATTCAAATCACGGATTTAGCCACGATTGAGTATCACATAATACAATTCAATGCAATTCAATTCAACGCAATGAACTTTCAATTCAATGCAATGCAATTCAATTCAACGCAATGAACTTTCAATTCAATGCAATGCAATTCAATTCAACGCAATGAACTTTCAATTCAATGCAATGCAATTCAATTCAACGCAATGAACTTTCAATTCAATGCAATGCAATTCAATTCAACGCAATGCAATTCAATTCAGCGCAATGCAATTCAATTCAGCGCAATGCAATTCAATTCAACACCATGCAATTCAATTCAGCGCAATGCAATTCAATTCAACGCAATGCAATTCAATTCAACGCAATGCAATTCAATTCAGCGCAATGCAATTCAATTCAACGCAATGCAATTCAATTCAGCGCAATGCAATTCAATTCAGCGCAATGCAATTCAATTCAACGCAATGCAATTCAATTCAGCGCAATGCAATTCAATTCAACGCAATGCAATTCAATTCAGCGCAATGCAATTCAATTCAACGCAATGCAATTCAATTCAGCGCAATGCAATTCAATTCAACACCATGCAATTCAATTCAGCGCAATGCAATTCAAGCAATGCAATTCAATTCAACGCAATGCAATTCAATTCAACGCAATACAATTCAATTCAGCGCAATGCAATTCAAGCAATGCAATTAAATTCAACGCAATGCAATTCAATTCAACGCAATGCAATTCAATTCAACGCAATGCAATTCAATTCAACGCAATTCAATTCAACGCAATGCAATTCAATTCAACGCAATGCAATTCAATTCAGCGCAATGCAATTCAAGCAATGCAATTAAATTCAACGCAATGCAATTCAATTCAACGCAATGCAATTCAATTCAACGCAATTCAATTCAACGCAGTGCAATTCAATTCAACGCAATGCAATTCAATTCAGCGCAATGCAATTCAAGCAATGCAATTAAATTCAACGCAATGCAATTCAATTCAACGCAATGCAATTCAATTCAACGCAATTCAATTCAACGCAATGCAATTCAATTCAACGCAATGCAATTCAATTCAACGCAATTCAATTCAACGCAATTCAATTCAACGCAATTCAATTCAACGCAATGTAACGCAACACAATTCAATACAATTTAATACAATAGAACTCACCACAATACCAAAAAAAAACGATACAATACAGCCTTAAAGGCAACCAAAGCTCACTGATGCAGCATCATACAACACAATACAACACAGCCCTGAAATAATCATACGAAGTTGTTTCTCCATAGATCATCAGTTTGTCCCCTCGCTCCAGTCCTGCTGCCATAAATTAACGGCACCAGGACGAGGATGACCAATTCACTGATTTATGGTCTTAACCTCAGATTTATACGCCCGCGTCTTCACTGAATTACAAACATGCACTTGAACACGTCCAGTTCCGCCTCTTGATGAAATTAATTGCTTCTGTGCGCTTTAAATGAGTCTAAAGAGCTTCAGAGGCTTGCGCTGTAGTGTAGAGTTTGTCGCACAATCGTTCTGCAGACAGAAAATTCTAAGATGAAGATGACGTATCTTAGAGAGAGGAATATATTGTTTGCTCTATTCCTTGTGTGACGCCACGCAAAATGGGAGGTGATTTTTTCTGAATTTCTGACCAAAAGGTCATGGATTCTGAAATCAAGTTTCTGAAATCCCGGAAAGCTATTCACAGTCTATGATATATTCGAATGAAAAATATTAAATCTGAAATTTGTAAATTACGTGCGTAGGGATATGAGGATTTACCTGAGAAAATAATTTCAAGGACCCAAGAGCGTTCCCTCAAGTGTCTATTTTTGTACGAATTTCGCTTCATGAAAAGAAGAAAAAATAATGCAAAACACTACTGCCAAAGATCTTAGTATACCATGATAATTATTCTAATGCTAATAATAAAATTACAATGAAAAAGCTAACGGTTAAACTAACTGAAAATGTTTTTTTAGGTACTATAGCAATAACTGAATAAAGTAAAGTATTCATTTTTTATAATACTCTGAAAAATATATGAAATGCGAATATTAAATCGGTTTCTGCACTAGATGATGACTTAGTCTTAATTAATTATGCTAAAAATTGGGAACCGCGCTGTTACTAAAAACCATCATAGGTACTACGACAACTGCTGTCATTCTGATTAAAGAACTAGCGAACATCCTCCGAGGTTTCCTCACTTGAAATTTAAGCGTTGACTTTTTGTTCGTATGAATATGTTCTAAATTACAAGTGTGACTGTGAATTAAATTACAGTTAAAGTACAAGTATAAATGTGAATTAAATTACAGTTTAATTACAAATGTAACTGTGAATTAAATTACAGTTAAATTACATGTGTAACTGTGAATTAAATTACAGTTAAATTACAAGCGTAACTGTGAATCAAATTACAGTTAAATTACAAGTGTAACTGTGAATTAAATTGAAGACCCTTTTCACGAAGCGCTGCAATTCACTGAGATATGCAAAGACCGCGTTGTCAGAAAAGGCATACTTAATTTGGAAGTTTTTCTTGGGTTCGGTATATTTCAGAGGAAAAATTTCTGCGTTCAAAAATCCTGACTCTGTTAGAAAATAATGCGGAAAAGATTTTCTCCTGCAGCGCTCTCTTCACATTCAACGAACACATTTTTATTATTTAGTTAAGTGTCAAGGAGCTTCTCTACCGCCTGTTCATTCTAAATTATATTTAAACTAAAATTTAAAATTTAAAATTATTACTGCGTATGCTCTTGCACAACTTCTAAAAAAGAAAATTATTCCTGTGTATGCTTAGAGACAAATTCAAAAATAAAAATATTCCCGCGTATAGTAAGACTTGAATTCGAATTAGAAAATTATTCTTTGGAAAAGGTCGACATGGATTCAAATAGAAAATAATTCCTAAGTATGCTTAGACACAATTTCGAAGAAGAAAATTATTCCCGCGTATGCTTAGACATGAATTCATTTTAGAAAATTGTTCTTATGTAAGGTTCGACATGGATTAAAAATAGAAAATGATTCCTACGTATGCTAAGATACAAATTCGAAAGAGAAAATTATCCCCGCTACATTACACAGCAATCTGTTCGTTCAAAACCAGCAACATAATCAGACTCGGATGCAGAGTTCCCGCATTTGCAATCAATTTGCCCCAGCAAAATCACAGAGCAGCATCAGTTGATGAATCACAAGTTGCCCCATACATCACGCGAACCTTTTGGCGGCCACCAAGGCAAGAAAAGCAAACTGAACGACGGCGAAATTTCGGTCTCAGCTCAAAACTAATCACACGACCACCTAATGACTTTACTGCTGCATGTTAATTTTGTGTCTACTTTAGATGATCATTAAAGGATCTGCTTTCAGTGTTGATATTAAATGAAATAGACAGTGTCATCGAAAACTGGAATAGTAAGCTGTTTAGCAAAATATGCTCTAATACGAAAAAGGCCTTCACGTGTTTGAAGAAAAATTATGGGTTTTAACCCATCTACAGATATTCAGCTTTGTAAAAGGTAAAAAAGCATGTTAGGGTTGTTTCATTTCAGAGGGGCATTACAGGAATTTTATAATACTGTAATGTTGCTTTCAGTGCTGATGTTAAATGAAGTAGACTGTGTCCTCGAAAACTAAAATAGAACACTGTCTAGCGAAATGTGCTCAAATACAACTGAAACATTTCCCTTGTTTCAGGAAACATTATGGGTTTTAACTCGTGTAAAACCGTTGTTGATCAAATACTCAGCGTTGTTAACGGTAAAAAAACTTCAACTTCAGTTACAAAGATGGTTAGTTTCCGATGCATTTTGTTTCAATGAATATAGAATCGTATATCTTTCCCTTTCATAGCATTTTTCGTGCGAAGTGTGAGCAGTTCCGAGGAGTACATTGAGAACTTCTTTTTGTTTCAGCAGACGTAATTCCGACAAAAATGCTCTCGGAGCTGAAGAAAATGCAGTTTGTCCAGCCATAGAAGCCGCTGAGGGCTGTTCATGCACTGAAGCCGCTGTTCATGTACTGAAGTACATTCATGTTCATGTACCGCTGTTCATGTACCGCTGTTCATATACTGTTCATGTTCAGTTCATGTACCGCTGTTCATGTACCGCTGTTCATGTACCACTGTTCATGTTCATGTTCATGTATGTTCATGTTCATGTATGTTCATGTTCATGTTCATGTTCATGTTCATGTTCATGTTCATGTTCATGTTCATGTTCATGTTCATGTTCATGTTCCGTTCATGTTCATGTACCGCTGTTCATGTACCGCTGTTCAGTTCATGTACCGCTGTTCATGTACCGCTGTTCATGTACTGTTCATGTTCAGTTCATGTACCGCTGTTCATGCACTGAAATTCATGTACTGTTCATGTACTTCATGTACTAAAGCCGCTGTTCATAGAAGCCTCTGAGGGCTGTTCATGTACTGAAGAAGAAGCTCGCACAGGTAATTTAAAAAAGATGACCTGCGACGGTTAAAGATGCATTGGATTATTCAGGTGCTGAAAGGGAAGAAGAGATAAGTAGTACTGAAGAAAAGCTTGTCTAGATTCAGAAGAAAAAGAAACTTTCCCCGGTACTAAAGAAGCAAAATTTTGTACAACTTCTGTAGAAAAAGAAGTTGCTCCGGTACTATAGAATCAAAATTTTGTACAACTTCTGTAGAAAAAGAACTTGCCCTGGTGCTACAGAAGTAAAGTTTTGCCCAATATCTGAAGAGAAAGAAACTTGCCCTGGTGATACAGAAGCATCGTCCAATTTCTGAAAAAACAGGAGCTTGAAATTTCCTGTTCGTTATTAAGCCTCCCAAGCAACTAGTGGTTGGCTGCCGGGACAAATATAAGGTCATTAAAACCATCTCATTCCAAAAAATTAAGGTATTAGTTTCTACAATATAACACATTTCGAAAACCTTTACGCTCATCAATTTCACTCACTCCTTCGAGCACAAAACAAGCATATATAGGAGTTTAGATTTTGTGAAAAATTTGCTTTCAAAGTAATTGTACTTCATTGGATTGACAGCAGCATCTCGTTTGCCCACCGAAAGCAAAAATTAAGCAATAGCTCTTTCTAAAAATCAAATGAAAAATTTGTGCGAGAGGTGATTTGAATCGTTTCAAATAGCATTAGAAATTTAGCATCCTTTCATAGGTAATATTCAGTGATCGTAAAGTCAACTTAGTGCTGCAGTGCGTAGAAAAAGTTCACGCGCATTTTAGGACTAATTCATAATCCGGATTACGTGTAAGTGCTACTGCCTTCTCATCATTGGTATGTAAGTATTTGAGTTCCATTGCAACCCTCCTTGCTGGAAAATAATACGTAGTGAACGATTAAAATTCATGCTTATGTTGCGATCAAACGCATTCACTATTGATCAGACCCTCTTGCCAGTTAAGAAGCTTTTGCTGCAATTTCTATTAAGGCGAGATTTTAAGCCTCACACTTTTCGGCTGTGATAAATGCAGGCTGAATTACAATTAATATTTACACGTTAGGTATTCAGTTGTTTCGCGGAGATTTACACTGCTATTTTAAAAATCCAAATCAATAAAACTCAAAAGACAATTCCTCAGAAACGAATGCTCAATGAATACAATTAATAGTGTGTTGGCTATAAAATTACACAACAATACAAAGATCGTCAAAACACTTCAGATCACGAAGACATCATTACATCTGCAATATTTCTACATTTAGTGTACATTAAAAGCTCTGATCAATGGAAATCGCTCGTTATCATCCGATGTTTTGTTGCGCAATTCGAAGTCTCCTAGCACAATCAAGTGTCTTGTTTGTAGCTCGATCCGGTGTCTTGTAGCACGACCTAAAGTATCGTAGCACGATCTGAAGTATCGTAGCACGATCTAAAGTATCGTAGCACAATCTAAAGTATCGTAGCACGATCTGAAGTATCGTAGCACGATCTGAAGTATCGGATGACGATCTAAAGTATCGAAGCACGATCTAAAGTATCGTAGCACGATCTGAAGTATCGTAGCACGATCTGAAGTATCGTAGCACGATCTAAAGTATCGTAGCACGATCTAAAGTATCGTAGCACGATCTGAAGTATCGTAGCACGATCTGAAGTATCGGATGACGATCTAAAGTATCGTAGCACGATCTGAAGTATCGGATGACGATCTAAAGTATCGAAGCACGACCTAAAGTATCGTAGCACGATCTGAAGTATCGTAGCACGATCTAAAGTATCGTAGCACAATCTAAAGTATCGTAGCACGATCTGAAGTATCGTAGCACGATCTGAAGTATCGGATGACGATCTAAAGTATCGAAGCACGATCTAAAGTATCGTAGCACGATCTGAAGTATCGTAGCACGACCTAAAGTATCGTAGCACGATCTAAAGTATCGTAGCACGATCTGAAGTATCGTAGCACGATCTGAAGTATCGTAGCACGATCTAAAGTATCGTAGCACGATCTGAAGTATCGTAGCACGATCGGAAGTATCGTAGCACGATCTAAAGTATCGTAGCACGACCTAAAGTATCGTAGCACGATCTAAAGTATCGTAGCACTTGCAGATGTCATGTAGCACGACCCAAAGTCTTGTAGTACAATGTATCATACTACGATCCGATATCCCGTACCATGACCTGAAGTCTTTTAACTCGATCCTAAGCCTCGATTCATCTTATGTACATCAAAACCCATGGTGATAACCTTACAATTTTCTCCTTGCTTCCATAGTTTCACGAGTCTCAAAATTTCCAAATCCCACGCCGCAGCTGCAGCGCCGCTGCTCACCGACCAGTTGTCTCAAACTTAATTTTCAAAAATACTTAATAGAAGCAAAATGAAAGCACGATCCAGTTAACGTTTCCTATTTTCAAAAGTGCTTACAATAATTGACTTTAAATATGAGTTGAATGTTAAACTTAAGTTTAACCAATTGCGGTTAAAGTGTTAAAGCTTCGAAGTATTCAACTGGTAAGAAAAATTCGGCGATGACGCTGTCTTATTGTGGAAATACGTAGATTTTTTTGAACTTGGTAGGAACGTATGACTGAAAATACTGAATATTACTGATTAACTTAGGTTTTAATGGAGAAGTTTCTGAATTATCGAAAAGATTCAGAAAATTACTAATTCAGGAACAAATTCTAGAGAACTTTATGCTCACTGTAAACTACGAATAAGTTCTAACAAAAATTACATCCTCTTTGAAACATTTAAAATCCAACGAAAATTATGTCCTCTGCAAGATATGAAAAAATTAGACGAAAATTATTCCCTCTCTCAAAAATAAAACTTCTAACTCAGATGAAAATTACACATACACTTCGTGAAGTATTAGGAAAATTCGTCGATAATTATATCCTATTTGAAATATGAAAAAGCTTCAGACGAAAATTTCCGGACTGTAAAATGTGAAGTAAAATATTTGATAACTTATGAGAAGGCCTGATATACGGTATCCTCATATTTTTTGTCCATGCAAAAGAACCAAAGCTTTTCGTCATTAAGATGCATCTCATTGGCTCACATCTGCTGGTCTGTCAATGTGCACGAGCCGATATTTTACTTCCTAAATTTAGAATAACTTTCATCCTCGTTGCTATAGCAGGAACTGCGCAATATTTATAATTTATGCAAGTGTGCTCATATTAATTGAATGAAGTTGTAATTATTTTTTGTACATATATGCAGAAATAATGAAAGTGAGCGAATTTAACGAGGGAAAACTTTGATAAATTTATTCTTCCACGAACATTTCTAGGAGCGTCGTCAAACTTCCTCACGTATAACGACGCGCACAAAGTTTTACATTTTACAACCCAGACGAATATTTGTTACGCCCATACCACCTTCACAAATAAAAGAATAGTGTTCAGGTACTCAGTTAACAAGGTGGGAGTAGGCACATACAAATCAAGCAAACAAACACACAACAAATAACTTACCAACTTCACATTATCATCTTACTAGTGTACTTAGCCAGTAAAAAAATTACTTTATTCAATATTTTCCTTAAATAAATCTTGTAGATGGGGATGACAAACTGATATTCATTCCAACAGTAGCCGCAACTAAAATATTCTTGTACTTGTGCTCTGGTGAAACTCGTATCACAGATACGGTCATTAAGCATCCTCATGAGCGTCACAGAACTGAGAGGAGGACCAACCAACTGAGCAACAAGTGTATGTTATTAAATAGGGAATGGATGAGGTAGTTGATAAACTGCGGAATTTCCTTGTAAAACGTCTAAAGGTAGTCCGAACAATGCAATACGTGCAAAATCTGTTGGAAGTTCAGTAAATAAGTAGTTAATTTCCATTTGTGCTCCCTAAATTACCTACGTTTTCCACTTTTTTTTCATTTCTCCTCTTTCTCTCATTTCCTTGCGTCCTCCTGCCCATTGTTCTTCACATCCTGTTCATGGTGTTCCTATCCATTCTTCCTCAACGCTCGCTGCCCTTAAAAATTTAATTACGTACAGCTCCTAACAGTTCCCTTATCACCAGCTCCTTGCTTTGCCCTCAAAATAATCGTAGATACGGGACGTTCTTTCGCTCATGCGTGCAGTATGTTGCGTTTGATCTGTGCTGTATGTTGTGCGGTATGTCGTGCTTGCAGTATATGTTGTGCAGTATGTTTAGCTCTATAACTTCTACGAAAAACACTTACGGCTTCCTAAATGAGAGATCGTTGCTGGACATTCAAGCATTGTTCAAAACTGATTTTCCTGGCGTTGATAGACCGGGACTCTCCGAATAGGATTGCAATTAATATGGCAGAGGTTTCCATGGCCGCGATTTCCACTGAATTTCCGAAACTTCATCAAAGTGTGCACGTCTTCCGAGGCTGAAGCATGGGATGAGAAGCCAAAACACTTAAGCGACCGGAAAAAGTAACGCGTCATCAGCTGTGCCAACAAGCCATCAACACCTCAAACAAAACCTGTTTGATATTATTCCTCCCCCGCGGTCGCGCAGGCGTCCTCACTTTACGAGACGCGCTACGGCAAACGAATATTAATATCCACGTACTCAGGGCTCGTACGTCTGGTGTCTTCTCGTTCTTCGTGGGGAATTGATCAATGTTGACCAATGTTTTTGGAGGAGATTTTGATCAATGATGATGAATATTTTTGGTGGAGATTTGGATCAATACTGATTAATGTTTTTAGTGGGAAAATAATATTGATCAATGTTTATCAATGTTTTTGATGGGAAAATAATATTGATCTATGTTGATGAATGTTTTTGGTGGGAAAATAATATTCATTAATGGTGATTAATGGTTTTAATGGAAAAATTGGTCAATATTGATCAATGTTTTTGGTGGGGAAATTGATCAATGGAATACACAAAATTTAAGAACAGTTGAGCGCTTTCCAAACTAATTTGCAGAGATTGACGACCTGTGTGCTTAAGCACAACAAAAACTAATCGTTCCATTTACCTATGTCGCATCCTGGCAGTGCTGCCCGGTGATTTCTCCCCGTAGGGAAAAGGGAGAGAACTCAGCCACAATGTCCCACTCCACCCAGGTGTCGGAAATGGGTACCGGCTTGACCGGGGGTAACCGTCATTGGGCCCTGGTGTTAATTATAAGGCATTTAAAAACCCAACGCACAAGATGATATGTATCAGGCTTGATTAATTTGAATAAAGCATCCTTTTTGTTTCCTTGTACACATTTAGCGATGCAAACTTGCGTTAGAAATAAAAAATTATCCAGTACGCAGCGTGAGCATTTTTTAAATTCAATTAACTAACACATTACAATTTTTGAAGCTTTTTGCGGAAATAACATCGTTATACAGCTAAAAATATTTTTGATAATGCTATTATTAGTTGGCTGTAATTTAACAATAATAGGTTGTACCCTAACATATCTCATCGATATGAGGCACAATACTCGAGCATGCCGTTCCTTTTGCCGGGCATGCAAGAAACAGCCCTCGGAATGCATTCAGAATGGAGTGTAATGTCCTTAGATAGAAAAAATTGTAATAGAATTCAGTGCAAAAATGAAAAATAGAATGATTAGAATAGAGTAGAGCCGAATTGAAAAAATTAGAGCAGAGCAGGAAGAGTAGAGCAGAGCAGTCGAGAGCAGAGTAGAGCAGAGCAAGGTATATCAGAGTAGCGTGCGCAGAATAGATAAGAATAGAGCAAATCAGAATGTTGAAGAGCAACAAGAACGAGATGAGAGGCCCAATACCACTAACTATAGTAGAATATGTGTATGTTTTTGTTTCCATGTCGTTAAGCTAGTCTGACTAGGAAGTTATGAGGCTATGTAACAAGCTGACATAATTATGCAACTATACATGAATAGTAATTTACGAGGTGGCCTGGTCGTTTGTGGATGTCGGACGCAAGCAAATGATGATAAATCATGGTGCAAAAACCAGTTGCGGTACAGAAATACCAATGGAGACAATATTTGACAGGGCAGACTTTTCTGCAGCCGTATTGGCGGAGTCAATTTGGTCAATCTCACTCCAAACTTTGCTGGAGGAGCTTGGTGGTCTTCCGTTCATTACAGTGACATTTGGTGCACAAGGCAGGAACATTATCCAGTAGCGCTATTTCGCCTCTGAACCCTGCCTTCCGTTTCGAATGTAAAGAGTCAAGGTCCACCGAACGACTTTTGTGCCTTCATTGAACCTTCAATTGAAATTATTTACAGTCTTTTAAAGGTATGATGCGTTTTTTTACATTGCTTGAACATACTCGTATAATACACGAGTCACACACGAATTTATTCGAGAGGAACATATGACTCTTACCATTACTATAAAATTTCCTTATAATGTAACCAATATTTTATGTTACCCCTAATTAGTAAGTTGATTTCAGTAAATTATATTGTCGTTGCAATAGTTAAGTATTTCATTTACGTTTAAACAAATATTTCTTGCCGAAAAAAGAACGCGTGATGTAGAATATTAGGTTATCTAAAGCATGTTGAAATGATAGGATAATATGTTAATACATAGAAATGAAAGTATAATATGTTAGTATATTTAGATGTAAGAATAATATGTTAGACTGCAAACATGGAATTCCCACTCAATTCTCAGAGGGAATCCGAAGTTTTCGCTTTTCAGTTCAAAATGTACATTTTAGCTGACACGCACTTAGATATCTCTTTTCCAACTTTCCACCTTGGAGGTTGAAAAGTTGGAAAAGAAATGCATATTTTAATTTGAAGCAAGTTGTGCCGCGGAAGCTGAAAGAATAATTGTAGCGTTTATTTGATGTTTGAGTTGAGGAACTGTGTAGATTTTCTCAGGAGCTGACAAAGCCTTTTGACTTGAGAGTTATGGAAGTCTATTAGCTCTCGCGCGATCTCTTAGAAAATTTTCGGGTAAAAATAAGGTAAAAGACTTAGGTAAAAACCGGTTTTATGGTAATGGAAGCGTCCGAACCCTTCAACGATATCGTGAGATGATTTTTCAAAAATTGAAGACTGCAGCTATTATCTAAGCTAAATTGAGTTCAGAAATCTTTTTAAACGGGAAGTATAACCCTCCGAAGGCCCTGAGCATCGACATGTGAAAGAATAGGTATTCTCAGGTTAGGAGAATACCTATTCTTTCACATGTCGATGTGAAAGAATACCTATTCACTCGCCAAAGATACTCAGCATGCACGTCTCAAACAGGCTAGAGTGAAAGCAATTTTCAATTTCCAGTGATGATAGCGTTGGGAAAAATTCATTTTAGGACAAAAAAATAAGATTTCCAGTGATTATAGCAGTGGACAAAATTCATTTTAATACGAATAAATTTAGGATTTCCACTGATGATAGCATTGGTCAAAATTCATTTCAATAAGAAAAAATTTAGAATTTCCAGTGATGATAGCATTGGACAAAATTCCTTTTAACACGAAAAAATTTAGGATTTCAACTGATGATGGCATTGAACAAAATTCATTTTCGGACAAAAAAATTACGATTTCCAGTGATTATATCATTGGAAAAAATTCATTTTAAAACGAAAATATTTAGGATTTCCAGTGATGATATTAGTGTGAAAAATTCATAATACTTAAGATGTAGGAACAACAACAAGTTAGGTGCCAACAAGTCCTTCAAAATTCATTTACTCGACTCACATCTTGACTTCGTCCCCGAACACCGACTTTCATGCAGTCAGTGACGAACACGGTGAAAGTTTTCACCGGACATCTCGGTGATGGAGTCACGGTATCGAGGTCGATAGAGTGCAGCTACGTCGGCTGACTTTTGCTGGAACTTCACGTGACGCAGCTCAACGCAAACGCAGTCTGCCGCCAAGAAATTTAAATCAAACAACTTAGATTGTGGGAGAATATCTAGCGAGTTTAAATTTTGCGCAAGTGTTCTATTCTAAAATTTATTCTAACATATGAATTATACGTTGAACTAGATGCTACTATATGTTAAATGTGTCCTGTATCTTAATTTCACTATTTTCTTGGCTGATGTCATGTTCATGATTACTCATGCAACAGTAAATTGGTCTTGTAAAATATAAATGGGTGATGGCGTATATTTTATAAATGGTGGGTGATTGGGAGAAGTATGTAAGATATCCGCAACTTTTATAATTTTTTTAGCACTGTAATTTTTCGTGTGAATCATTGGTCTAATTTTAAATCATTCGTCAAATCACAAATTATATATTATATTATACAACATTGGTCAAATTATATAACATTGGTCGTCATAAATTGTAGCTCGAATCACGTAAAATTGGTGAAATTATAAATTGTTGGTCAACTTTCAATGTTTGCTCATATTTTATATTGCTAATTAAATTATAATTAATTGCTTAAATTATAAATTTCGGTTTCTGAGTCACGCGAATGTCTCCAAAACGGTCCGCGTAACACAAATTGAAAGATTGTTTCCTCTTGTTTTACGAATTTTTCTTTCTTCACGACTGAAGAATGGGAACATAATACGCTCAATGTAATTGTCAACTAAGGGTTCTTTGATGTTTTCACCAAACTTGTTAAAAATTAAAACATTCAAACGAAATGTTTTCAAGACAACTTTTGATATTTTTTCCTTCTTCAATTGGCTCCACAATCGAGATGTACCTAATTTTTTTATTATTTTACCAAATGGGTTATTCTTAATGTAACCCATTATTGTAATGTAATACAATAATTGTCCCCAAAGTTCCTTTCGTGAAGAAAGTTTTCTCATTTTACGGTCCTACTTCAACAGCCTGAACTGACGCTGACCTAAATGTCTTGGCCCCAATCCAACGAACTGAAGAATATCAGCTACCGAGTTCACGCTTATAAAGAACTAAGTTGCTTTTTGAAGTAAGTCAGGGCTTCGGCGGTGGTCGTTGACCTCTAAGGGCATTGTCATGAGGACATTAGAATAGGATAATGGAACTAGTTGACATTGTCTGGAAGCAGCTTTCCCAACTGTTATTATCATTTCAAGGTTGAAATTTGTGCTCATCAATTGGTTTTCAAGAACTGATAATTTACTTACCAGATGTTTTAAGAAAATTTTTAGAGAATTCGAGATGAATTTCCAAAAAGGGATCATTTTTTGCTTAAAAATTCGACTGCAAATCTATCAAAGGAGAAAAGATCTTGCCAATGAATCAATCAATTCTTTTCAATTATTAAAACAAATGCCCTAAGAGCTTTTTTTAAGAACCTTATTAGCTATTTTACCAGTGCGCGACTCCCTCCGCTGGGAAAAAAACAAAAGACCAGAATCGTGTAACTGAATCAGAAGATCATTGACACAAAATAACTCTAATCGTAATGAAATTATAAGAGATTTTCTTTTCTGCAGTAATCGCTTGAATCACACGGTTATATATATTCATCAGTGTTTCATGTTCATTGTATCCATAAGCCGTAGGCTTACATGCCTGCACGGTCGGCCATGATACATTCATGTAATTTATTTATTCGAACGTTGGATCAAAAAGATCATTGATATGAAATAACTATAATCGCAATGAAATTTCACAACATTTTCTCTAAATAATTATGTAAGTATAGTTTTGTTGTAATCATACGGTTATATTTTTATCAGTTTTCCATGTTCATTGATACGAAGTTCTGTTCTGAAATTCTGTCATCTTCTGCTCAAATTGAAAGACGCCATTCCACCAATTCAAGTTTATAAAAGGGCTATTAAAGAGTGTAACTTGAATAATGCATGGGATGTTAAAATTACTGAGAGCGTATTTCATTCTTCTGAACTTGAGATTCAGCTCTAACGCAAAGATTAGATAACAATTTTGACGGCTCAACTAACCGGCAGTTTTGATTCACATCAAATTTTGCTCGCACTGTATATTCCTTATGTCAATCTTCGAAATGTTTAAGGAAAAATATTCGTAACGTGGTAATCATTTTTATGAATACAAATACTCAGAACCACGTATGAAAGAATCGTTTTTTGTGTGTCATTAGATAACGAGAGAAGACTTTTATTGGAATTCTGGGCTAAAGTCACTTGCCTAACTCTTTATCTATTTAAATATTTTGCTAAAATCGTTCGGTTTTGACCCAAATACAAAGAAAACTTCGCTATAGGTACAGTGGGTGGCTAACCTTTTTTATGTTTCTCTTTATCCCATTTTACATTCTTATTCTAGAATTCTAATCAAATACTTTGCTTCAGATGCTAATTTTCTATTAGATGTTCAGAGCCTTTAGAAAATTAAAACATTCGCTTTCTGAACTTCAGAGGGCATAAAGAACATTGATGGATAACAGTTAGTGAACCAATTATCTTAAGAGATTTCTAAAAACGAAGAATTGTTTTACCTTCAGAAGAGCAAGTGACAATTTCAAAACAAAGTGGGTCTCATTATTAAATGGCATTGCGCCTTATTACTGTTAAATATAATGTTGTTGTTAAATGTACTGATTCTGTATATTTAACTTACTTATTACTGTTTCATATTCTAAATTCAGAACCTGTTACAGTCATGAATTTATTGTCATATTTTCATACTACCGAAAAACTTCATTTCTTATATACCAGACCTAAAATTATGTAACCTTAATAAACCATGCACTACGGTGTTGTGATTCCCAAGAAACAGTTATCAAGATACACCAATGCCAGAAAATAAAGCTGGAAAAACATAACTTCGCCATGTCTTGATTCTGGCAAAACACATGAAGCTCCACCAAAGCCTGCAAACAATTGTGGCACGAGAAGAAATCTCTACCGTGATGTGATTTTGACAAATAAAATCCCGCCAGGGAGGCCAAGTCTGGGAACTGCGACGTTGTAATGCGCCTTGTTAGGAAAATGATGGGATCAGGGAAATTGTTAATTAGGTTCATAAAAGAGGCTTTGAGGGCATTTGTTGTATCAATTGGAAAGAGCATTCGGATTAAGCATCATTTGCAAGGTCTTTTCTCAAAAATATCTTGTTAGGCTCGAATGCAGCAAAACTTGCAAAGTATTAAGAATTTTCCGTGCTCTGGGTTACATTCATTACTCGGACTGGAACGAACCGCTGAAATAGTTTTTATGCATTCCCATGACTCGAAAAGATTTTGTACAACCCGTTTTATGAATATTTCTGTGACCAATAATAGATTGTTCATGTGAAATTCTTACTCTGTTGCCTTCAAATTGATGGCCAAGAATAATATCCATCAAGCTGATAAACTGGCTAATTTACGTTCGACAATTTTTTTTATTCGCACTTGATTTTTTTTCAATGTATGGTCCTTCTTGTCACTGAGACTATAATTGTGCAGCATAATCTGTCACTACTTAAACTTCAAACCAACTTCCTCTTGAGACGCTCGCAAATATTTTTGAATCAATCGAACATCCCTTAAATTTAGCTGGCACATGTCAGATTTTCCATATGAACTTTCAATATAAAACCATTTAAATAAGAACTTTGTGTTCATGGTAGAGTACACTTCCTCAACGAAATAATTTTTCATTTCGAGTGCCTAGCCCTAAGTATTGGTATACCTCATCAAAGAATATAAACCGTAGGCGCGAGTCGAATTAGAGACAGGTATGCTTTATTCCAATCCAGTTGGTACGTGTCCTTCGGTTGATTCGTTTTTTCAAATGCCTCACAACAAACGGGGGACGCAATTGCTCTTTTTAACGTTAAGCCGATACTCAGTTCAAATACTTCATTAACAGAAAGGAAATTGGGGCCAACTCTCTTCCGTTTTCTTGCTGGAAGAAACATACGGCCCTGCAGGGTTTCGTACTACCATGGTGAGATCAGTGGTCGTAGTGGTTACATCTTGTCAATAGTAGTCATGGTAGTCCCATGTTAGCAATACTGGTCATAGTAGCCACATGGTGGCCATGTAGGACCACAAAGAAAAAATAATTGTTGGCAAAAATTGCTCACCTTCGACGTGATACCGTGAATTTTGGAAGAACACGGGCCCTCTTTCTCGAACTATACAGCAGCATTCACTTTGAGCTTTGAACATTTATGAATGAGAGCCAATTTATTAGCTGCTCAATTTATGCATAAGTTCCGACCTGAGCAAAATAACACAAAATGTTCATTACAATTAAGGTACATAGCTATGAAGTGCAATCAAATCTTGAACTTACAACCCAGTTGTAAAACTTCTTAGAGAATAAATTTTTTTTTTTTGACAGTACATTTATCAAATTTTTAAATATTTCTTGCTCGATAAATCAATACTCGTATTTTATTTTTTGGCCACCCGTAATGTTTTTTACTCATTTATACGTACATCTTCAATTAGTGTCAATAAAGCATGTTTTGCGTAAGGTTTCTTTAGCATTTAAATATTTCATGCGCTAATGGGCGAAAATATTTTTCAAATATTTCATGCGCTAATTCTAATATTTCATGCGCTAATATTTTTTTTACACCGATCTTTTTTACTCCTTCTTCATATGCATTCTCCCTAAAGGCCCCTGGCAGTAATCATTGCTGTTCAACTTGATTTTACCGACCCAAAACATGGCGGACGAAACCCGTAGACTACACAGTTCAACTTGATTTTACCGAACCGAAACATGGCGGACGAAGCCCGTAGACTACACAGTTCAACTTAATTTTACCGAACCAAAACATGGCGGACGAAACCCGTAGACTACACTGATCAACTTGATTTTACCGAACCAAAACATGGCGGACGAAACCCGTAGACTACACTGATCAACTTGATTTTACCAAACCAAAACATGGCGGACGAAACCCGTAGACTACACTGATCAACTTGATTTTACCGACCCAAAACATGGCGGACGAAATCCGTAGACTACACTGATCAACTTGATTTTACCGAACCAAAACATGGCGGACGAAACCCGTAGACTACAACATTGACTTCTTTTCTCAGAAGCAGATTATCTTACGCCGATGCGCAGAAGTTTGCATGCAGAAACCGTAAGCTGCTCAGCAAAAGCCAAGAGTTGCTGCGTTTGTTCTGTGAACACAAGAATAAGTAAAACATGTCCGGCTTTGTGTAGTAAGATGCAGAGCTTTTTCTTCAGGCCCAGTGTATGTCGAGCTCAAATCTGAATATGGTCACTTGTTTTAAAAAGTCATCGCTAGCGAAAAATTTTATGGGCACATTCAAAGAAGTCTATTTAATATAATCTATCACAGATTATATAATAGAAGTTGAATGCTGTCATTGAGTCAATCTTTATTGCATAGTACGAATAGTGACATCTCATTCAATGAACAGCAAAGTCAAGAGACATTCAGGTGCGAAAATAACTTGAACGTAGGACTAAAAATTAACTTATTTTTTGGTTGAAGAGAGAAGCTCATTGAAGAGATATCTCCAACTCCAGTGAATTATTCTGTTTTAAAATAGTCAAGTCACCAGAACTTCGCCAGTTCAAAATCATCTCGGATTAAGTTAAATTAGATGATAGTTTACGCCTCCCTGACAGGAACAAAAGCGTTCCAAAGAGAGGAAGGAGGAAGGTACCATTTAGTATCGAGTTAAGGGAACGCGGGATCTATACAAAATATGAACAGAAACAGTAAATTGAGGAACAAGTTTATGAAACAAGATAAAAGATGAAAAAAGTAGTAGGTGCTGAAAAACAGGACAGCAATGAATCGAAAAAAGATAGTCCGTAACAAAACAAAAAAACCTATTCTATTTCAACAAAACCTTACCTTGAACTCTAGACCTCACATATTCCCCTGGAAGCACTAATTCCCCTCTAGGAGCGCTAATAGTTGTGTGTGGCCCTCTGAAGGGTAAGAATCATCTGAGTGAAAAAGACAAGGCCCTTGGTATGAGTTACTTTGTGCATGAAATTCCCCCATAACGAACCTCTACGTTTTGAAAAATATTAGTTTTCAGTAGCAATTTTTCATTTCATCATATTATTACAATATACCAACTAGAATGACCAGATATATTAACTAAAACACATGCGCATACAAATAAGAACATTGGAACAATGTAGTAACATCATAGTAACACAGTAACATCACAATTAATATACCAACTAGAACTACTTGACATATTAAATGAAGTACATGCGCACACAAATAAAAACATAGGAACATTGTTCGCTCATTGTTTAGGAAAGATTGGAGCATTATCATGTCGGTGATGCAGCGGGTAGCATTGTTTGTGAAATTGTTAAGCTTTATCTTGTCGACGACGATGTAGGTGCCATTTTTTGTGAAAATTTAAAGCATTTTCTCGTCTATGAGGATGCTGGAAACCATGCGCCCGTCCAAGAGAAACATATCAAGTTAGAATCAAACCAACTTTGGATCTTAATTGGAAGTTTCTCAAGATTTTCCCCCACTGTTCCAAATTCGTCATCCAAAACTTGTTGGCCGATAGCTCAATATATTCTCAAAACAATTATGGTTCGCAATAAAAGAAGATTTGCAGATGATGTTATTTAATCGATAAAAAAAGTAAAGGAAATTCAACAAGCCATTCTTTGCCTTGAACGCAGATCAAGTTGAATGAATAAGGGCGAGAATTTGTGGAAAGCACCTAAAAATCAGCAGCACAGACTCCAGAAAGTCTTCGCTTTGAAGAAATAACTGATTTATTTTAAACCTGATATCTTAAAAGTTTTTATTAGTAAATAGCCGCAAGCTAATTTGTTATAATTTACCACTTGTACCTACGTATACATGTGGTACGTGTTATCAGGTGAGTCATTAAAACAGCACCAGGCTTGAAACAAACTTGGAAGGCTCATCCACGTAAGCCAGGATTAAGATGGAACTCTTGTCCGTTGGCCATGCATTCATTTTTCGTAAGCTTTTTCATTCATTTTCTCTTTTTTCTTTAGGTTCATAGTTTAAAAATGAATCTCGCGAATTTAAAAACGAATGCAAGCGATTGTTGAATTATCATAGTTTATTTAATTTATATTATAGTTTTTGCTATATTTATTATTACTTTTAAGGATTGTTATAGTTTAAGCAAAAGTCACAAAGCAACGATGGCAGAACTTGGCTGAAATAAATTTTATTCCTGAAGAAAACATCACAAAAATTTAGTCTTTTGTCAAACAAAAGCACCATTTCAGATGTTATTCTCTAGTAAAGCGTTATGAAAAGCACCAGCTAATAGAATAGACTTGCTCTACTTTTATTACCGAGTGAAAAGCGCTAATAATAATTATAAAGGTAATAATAGCAACCGGTTTTGAATTAACAAAGTTCAGAGATCCATTGACACGTACAGCAGCTCGTGAGTTTTTTCCGCCAAATTGTGCATATTCAACAATTTTTTCCATAATATTACTGAAATTACAAATTTGAATTTCTATTATACTGCTCACGTTGCCAATTTTGTTTTTATCATATTGCTCACGTTTACCAATCAATAATAGCGATAGTGTAGAAAGATATAAATTAAGGTTAATTCATGTTCGACGAATAATTTTCAATTTATCCCTTCAAAAAACAACATGGGAGTGAATCTTGAAGTACAAAATGCTCCGAACCCTCCAAATGCGCGCGTGAAGGCACCCCCATTTTTGCTTGCTCTTCCAATTCCTGGTCTCTCGTTGAGAATTAGAGACGGGAAGTTCCATCGTGAAATTGAGTCGATCCTGAGTGTTCTATTTGAGCACAAATAAATTGCGTTTGGCAATCGCGTGCCACGTAACGCTACGCGTGACAACTTCGCCTTCACAGCACGGCTACCAGCTCGCTTTTCTTGCAAATATTTGAACAATATCAATGCAATCTGGGAAGTGGACGCCGCTGCGTCGAGCTCCGGGGCAGGACGGCGAGAGTTGCATTTCTGTGTATGGAGGAATGAGAGTTTCTTTATAATCAAATGTTCCTGAAATATATGCTAACACGTTGCTTGTGATATGTCCATTCGGTGGGTTATACTTAACTTCTTCTTAGTTGCTGTAAAACTGTGGAAAATTAATCGTATTGCCTTTAGAGGTACAGCCATGCGTCGCTTTCGCGCTCTCATTTGTTGGCGCAAATCTGGAGCAAGAATGAGGTATGGTGGAGAGAAGTTTTGTGAATTGAGATACGGCAATTGACATTTTTACGTGAGAGCAGTCTGAACATCACCTGGAGGATACCAAAAATTACCACGTATGTATAAAAATTACCACATATGTACAAAAGTTACCAAGAGGATATGTACTTCTGCTCCGCTTATCTTGCTGTGTTTAAGTTTGTGTGCATGTGGTTGTGAACTTTTTTTTTTTATTGAGTTATTTTCTTAAAGGTGTTCAGGTCTTTAAGCATTACCTCAAACATAAGTAAACGGCTAACTGCCAGTATAAACTACTTCGATGCTAGATCTAACTTATTAAAAGCGCTTCTCACGAAGTTTATAAAACCTATTTGCGAACGATGAACTTCTAAACGTGAATATCAACTTCTTAGTTGATACGTTAATTTTCGAAACAAATGATTGAGAGAAAAGTATTAATTAAATCATCAAAAGTAACAAGTTCAATTAAAACCAACTCACGAGATAATCCCTGACAACATTTCACTTGAATTTATCAAGCCAACATTCTTTGGAGGGAGAAGATTTTCTGAGAGCAGTTCAAGACTGAATTTCCGTGATGAATTATGATAATATATAGGGCCACTTTTCTCTGTTCTGCCTTTATTTTTTCATGAAAGACCAGTTCTGAACAATGACTCTATTCAGATAACATCAGGAGGCGCTTGTCTCACGCATCAGAAAAGAAAGAAAAAAGAAAAAGAAAAAAGTCAGAAATCAATTACATGTTGGCTATGTTGGTGAGGCTGGTACGACTGGTTGGGGTTTGGAAGCAGAATTTAAAAGCTGGTATTACTGCTCGAATATACCTCTATCCATCCTAAGATAATTGCAAAATGAAATTACATGATAATATCGTACCGCTTACACTAGGATCTAGTTAAAAAAGGTTGTGAAGTAATTGTTATACTGTTCATTGTGACAGTCACGTTAATGAGCAATTCGCATAATGGTGAACACATTCACCATACGCAGTCAATTTGTTATTGGAAAATTTCCAAATGAATCACAATTGGTTCAGGACAGTTAGCAAAAATAATACCTCTAATTATCACTAATTTAGGTAGATTGAAACTTGCATTTCACCTCTGCAGGTCCTAAACTTGCATTTACTACCCGGTAGAATAAGTTCACTTGATGTTGAAATATTTAATAGAATATTTTTATTTCACCTCTGCAGGTCCTAAAGTTGCAGTTGCTACCCGGTAGAATAAGTTCACTTGATATTGAAAAATTTCATCAGATATTAGTATTTCATTTATGCATGGCATAAATTTGCCTGTAGCTGCTGCATGGAATATCCAGGTCACCCATAAATTCAGATATTCGATTGAAGTTTTGTTTTTCTCATTCTCGTATATTACTTTCCCATCAGCAGGTAAATAAAATACCGCTGACTAATTAAACTCCAAGTTGAAATTTTTAATTAGGGATATTCTCATACCCTGAGTTCTTGACGGATACCATTTAATGAAACAATTAATTTCATACTTCCTTTAACAAAATGATGTCGATACCAATGGGACAAAAATCAGCAGCCAAGCTTTGACACCGAAAGTGTGTACGTGTGACACAAGAAGTGTTAGTCCAAGAAGCGACATGGAGTTGAAGACTTTAATTAACTTTATTCCATTTATGAAGTCCGCTTTATTCTGCATCCGCTCTAGTTTTGTATCCAAGGACGGAGGTTTCTAAGAGCTGTTCAATCATGGTCAGGAATTAGCAGATACCATCTACGCAGTTTCTATAGTGGCTTCATTGAATACTGGGAATATCTCAATTGAAATTTCCCTTATTTTGGCTACTCCTAAAAATTGTCCAAATCTCTTATTTTTCTGCTCCTGTTTGCACGCTATCTATTTAAAATATTATAGTAGAAGACTTTCATCATGATTGCACATGCAAGGGACTAGAGGAGTCTTCGGAGACAATCTGATGTTCGAAATCGAAAACACTGAAGGAAACTTTCTACAGAGGTTAGGAAACGCTTCATCTTGCTTCGCCGCCTGCATCATACGACAGAGCACACGACAGTTGTACAAAACAAATTTTTCACCTGACAAATGTGCAAAATAATATAAAAAATCACCTAATCTACACAAAATAAAAACTGTTATTGAGAAAATTCGAAGTTTAAATGAGCAAAAGTTTTCGCTTCCTACTTCGTTTGGTAAATTGTCCCAGGGTCTGTCTAGAAACACTTGAATTTAATTGAATGATTATATGAACCTTCGTAAGCCATTGCAATTTTAACTAAATAAAGCGAATTGAATAAGTACACGAATTTTTCACGAAAGAGAGCTTCCAGCTCTCCGGTATATCATATTACGCCTCCAAATAATGTTCTGCGAGGGGCAAAAAATGTCACTTGACTTTAACAATTGGTCATCACACCGCGTAAATCAGTTCGTCCAATTGTACATTTTCATCAGAAAAAAACAATGAATACATTCGGACGCACATGGAGATATATGAACTGCTGTTCAATCACATATTTATCCATGAATTTGTACCACTGTTTCCATTTTGTATAAATTTCAGTTGTTCGATCACAGAGAAGCTCTACAGTATTCCTGACAGCATGATATCTCCATAGCAACTCTTTTGCTGCTGTCATGAAAGAGAACGTCTTCACAGAAGATCCCAGAACTCGCGCTGCATCGAAACAACGTATTCCGTTATGCTATGAATATTTGCTCGGCGGAGTTCGTTATCTAGAGCCGCGTCCTGAAAAGAAGCAAGAAAAATACGTAGTGGCTCGCAAACAGCAATGAGCTCAGCGTTATTCTTCAGTCACATTTTTAGCTTTGTTCCAACGCAGAGCAAGTTGCAAAATACCGAAGTCAAAGGCTGGTGCGAAATTTTCAACCCTAAAACAACAAAAGCTTTGGTTTGGGTTCGAGCTAAAGTTAAAAGCCTCTGTTCTGCAATGGTTGAAGCTATAGTTCAGTAATTTTCACTGTAAAATGAAATCTTATTTGAAGTTAACGTAGTTGTAGTTGCTCAGAAAAAGCTGAAATTCACTAGAAATGAACAGCAGTTACATTATTTTGTTTCAAAGTTGCGTTGATCATTTCGACTTTCTTTAACGGGATTTGGGGAATTGATTTCTTCGCGCTTCGTAGTTAAAGTTGGCGTTTGGTACTTGATGAATAATCAAACCTTATCAACAATGTTTAATTTTTTTCTACTATTTACGACTGTCAAGCAGTCAACAATAAGATTTGTGTTCGCTGCGTTTTCCAATTCTGTAGATTTTCGACAGCCACAGCGAATATCGAAAAGTAGCAAGATATCTTTCCTGTCAGATTCGAGTAACATCAGAATAACAATGAGAAAGAGAAAACATGAACAAAAAATCAACACACAAGACGGTTGTGCATAGACACAGAAATGATAATGAAACATAAATTTCCATAAAGATATTGCTACATAAATATTCCTAGCAATGCAACATTAATGTTCGTAATGATAATGTTACATTTATGTAGCATGATAATGTTGCATTTATGTAGCACTATTATTATCATTACGGACATCTATGCAACATATGGCACTACATAGATGTCCATAATGATAATGCTACCGGTTGCCTATATAGTTGTAAGTTTCGTCCATTGATTTTACCAAATTTGACATGATGCAACATGGTTGACATACTCAATGGAATAAGTTTATGGTTGTATTACCTAGATAAAAATATAACCAATTATGAATTCTTTATTCAAATTCCAAGTATGGGAAACCTCACTGAGTGATGCAATACAAGCTAGATTTTATTTACTTAGGTAGTTACTACAGTACGTGTTCATGTGCTGGCATTCACACTTGAAAGCCGAAGCACCCGGTGAAACGCTTGTAAACCTCAAAGTTGTGATGATGATATTAGCATTTTTTTTTTCTTTAAAGTTGAGATTGTCTTACAGAGTACAGCTCGTCTAGCTCTACTTGAGACCAAAGCCAGCAGTTCTTCACGCCCAACAGGCTGGCGTTCTGACCGACCTGAAATTAGTGGGCCTATCAAGGTAGAACGGCCCGGTCATTAGTAATTTCTCTTGGTCCATGACCTGCCTTCTAGAGGAGTCTGGCTACCTACTGCCGCTGTTATTTGACTGATTATCTTCAGCTGGCCATTAATATCCCAACACCTTCCCCAATCATTAATTAAGACAACGAGAGAGAAAGTGAGCAGCTTGTGAAAAAGTGAGCGATAAGGCAGCGTTTCAAATCGAGTGTTTATGAATGAAAACGCGTACGTGACAGAGAGACGAAGGCTGCGAAAATTAAATCGCAATAACTAAAGTAAAGTTCATCTTAACAATTGCAGTAAAGCATCGCAATAAATTGCAATGACTAGCAAGAAATGTGTTCAATAATGTCAGTCACTTCATTATTCTATTTTGTCTTTTAAGAAAATTTAACGTATTAAATTATTGAATTTATTTGAAACTTATACGTTATTTTATTAAATACTGAAAACATGAATTAGCTATCATTCCAATCTAAAACACCAAGCCCTACCTAGACCGAGGGTACAATGCATCATACTTTAGTTATATTTATTTTATATTAGTGTACACGGCGAGTCAGAAATGACGGGGTTCGATATTTTCCGACTACAAATCCTTCAGGTAGGGATAACAAACAAATATATTTATCCTGATAGTAGTCAGTCGCTATGAAAATATTCTTACAATTGTGAACTGGTGAAACTCGTGTCAAAGATACGGTCATTAAGCATCCTTCAAATCAAAGAAGCTGGTTCTGAGAAAAGGACAACAAACCAATATCTAAACTTATAAATAAATAAATACACCAGGGGTATTATTAGGCAAGATTTTTAACACACGAGACAGAGAAATTGAGACAATGGATGAAGCAAAGTCGTCATCAAGAACTGCAGGAGAACGGCGTCGCGATATTAATATGAACTTCGTGGTTTTGCTGATAACCAAAAGGGAACTATGATGGTGAGCATCAGCACAACTCCGAAAACGAAGAGGTTTGCATTCAGCTCATTCTTACATGAATAAGACCCATCGGTGACCTGAGTTCCATTGAAAATCTGCGACAAAACTGAAAATTTTAATTCACTTCGTGTTAAAGGCAACTTGAGTTTGGCTCCTTGAAGGTTCTTGTAACGACATCGTAAGTAAGGCTTCTTCAAGGTTCTTGTAACGACATCGTAAGTAAAGCTTCTTGAAGGTTCTTGTAACGACAATGTAAATAAGGCTTCTTCAAGGTTCTTGTAACGACATCGTAGGTAAGGCTTCTTGGAGGTTCTTGTAACGACAATGTAAATAAGGCTTCTTCAAGGTTCTTGTAACGACATCGTAAGTAAGGCTTCTTGAAGGTTCTTGTAACGACAATTTAAATAAGGCTTCTTCAAGGTTCTTGTAACGACAATGTAAGTAAGGCTTCGTGAAGGTTATCGTAACGACATCGTGAGTAAGGCTTCGTGAAGGTTATCGTAACGACAATGTAAGTAAGGCTTCGTGAAGGTTCTTGTAACGACATCGTAAGTAAGGCTTCGTGAAGGTTCTTGTAACGACATCGTAAGTAAGGCTTCGTGAAGGTTATCGTAACGACAATGTAAGTAAGGCTTCTTGAAGGTTCTTGTAACGACATCGTATGTAAGGCTTCTTGAAGGTTCTTGTGACGACATCGTAAGTAAGGTTTTTTGAAGGTTCTTGTAACAGACACGAAATTCACCAGAACTGACGCACAGCACCTAAGAAATTTTGAACGATTGGAAAGAGATATTCAATTACTACAAGCTCGCACACTGTTTCAAGTATACAAGATAGTACTTGACTATCTTAGAGCCTGTTAATGCTTCATTTCTGCAGGAAAGGCTTAGAAGTTCAAGAGACTTCAGTAAAGAATGACCCAAAATTAATATTAACGTAGTTTACATAATATTTTAATGCATTTTTAAATTGCGAATTGAACGTGGTCTTCAGAAACCAGAAATAAAGTTTCATATAACACTCTCCATGCCTACATAATGTTGTAATACCCACAAAACAATTATGAACCCAATTCAATTAAACATGTTCTTATTAATTAAGAGGCAGGCACGTTTTTGCAGAACACTAACGAAAGCATAAACATCGTTCAATGTTTTAAAAAATTGTCATTATGCCTTTTATTATTGATCAGTCATCTTAAGTAATAATCTGTTGATGCTTTGCGGAGTAAGAGTAATATCCCGTTTGTCGCTGCACAAATTTCCTTTATTACAAGAACGAGTTCATGGATTGAGACTGGATTCGAATTTTTATATAAAAATATAAAAATTCAATTTGTTTTAAGGTTTTTCCCTATGTCAGATTTTATTAGTTGTTCACTCGTGAAATCTTATGTTTTTTTCTATTTTTAAGAATGAACACATTACTGTACAATACTGTGGAGGAGAAATACGTGGCTCCTGAAAAGGGTCGACATAGAGTAGCTACTGATATTACTGGAAACACCGGCGAAATTCGTCGAAGAACGCTGGAATTTAGAGTATCAGTAACTTCCGAACATGGGATTCACGATATACTCTGCACGAATATTGTTTTCGTATTTAAATACCGAGGAAAAAGTAACATCCAATTTGGAAACGCTGTGTATTTCGTTTTCTGTGCCTAGTCTGTTCTAGTTTCAATTGATACGAGCTCATTCGGATGACAAATTTTTCACAAACGTAAAGTCTGTTAAATGACTGAGTTTCACGAAGCAAGAATAATTGCTTTCCCCGCTGGAGATTTGAAGAATATGCTTCTGACCAGAAATTAAACATTTTTGCATTTAAATATTTTGAGTTTGCCTTCGAAAACTTCATCAGAAATATTTCTGACATCTTTCGAAAGATATGAAGGAAATGGTGAATTCTTTGGTTTAGCCTTCGTAAATTTAAGCATTTATCGAACTCACTGTAGAGCCAATTTGATAAATGTAATTTACAAAGGCTCCGAAACTTTAAAAAATTCATAAAACAATACATAACTAAGTATTTTGAAGCATTCTCAGAGACTATTTTTTTTTTAATAAAACTCTTGAAAATGCAACATGCGTTAAATAAATTCGTGTTGATATTGAAAACTTTACAAAATGTTAACTTCAACATATTTTTCTGAAGTGAAAAACACCTTTTAATACAAATCGCTATTTAAATCCATCAAAATTACACACAAATAAGACCTGTGCCAGAAACAGTGCACATTTTTAAAATAAAAACTTTTTCATCTAATGCACTTTTCATCACACTTCAGACACTGAAGTCTCACTCATTAAAAAAATTCACGATGTCTTAAATTACAATTCCTAATTACATCTTTATAAGAGTAGCGAGATAATTAAAATTTGGGTCGTGGAAATAATTTCTGGCAAGCGCCATACTTTTAATTACATCTCAGAAGCAGCGCAGATTGTGTCCGCTACGAATAGCACCGCCGACAGCATTCTCTTCTCCGAACAGAGGCTCGGGACATTTGATTTTGTCAAGTGGACATTGGAATTAAAACTGAAGAGTTATTTATTTGAATGACTTCACTGTCGAAGTTCACAGCTACCATGTTTTCGATCGTCTTCCAAGGAATGCGTTCACAAAGACAGCAATCTATTTTCACACAGGATTTGTGAAGCACAATTTTTTCAGGATTATTTTAGAATCGAAATCGTCAGGTGTTTTTAAATACGTATTTGAACAATCATTGACTACTGAACTACTACTGAATTCGTATTTTTGCAATACTTTTTATTGAATTTATTAAGTTTGACCTTTCCATTTTAAAAAAGATCTTTCTGTTCATTTGCAAGCAAATCCCTTCTAAATATCCTGACAACAGGCCAGTAATAACATTTTTCGAAATAAATTATAACTTCCTAAACTGGAAAATGAACGAGTAATATTACTAGCGAAACTTTTAACTTCAACCTCCTAATTTTATAAACGCTATTATTTTCTCTAATATTATTCTCATTATTGGAAATGCTAACCAGTCGCGTGAAGCGAAATCTATTTACGAGATGGTGACCAAAATGGAAAATCTTCTTCACTCAATATCGACTGATACTCAAAAGAACATTTTTTCGAGTTCTAGGGCCCAGGCATAGTAATTGTGGCGATATTTATAATTAATTCTGAGGAGGTTTTATAATTCTCGAGTAAAAAGGTGAAAACATAGGCAAATTTCAATTTATCTTGAGTTACGAAACTATTGAAGATCAAGCCACTCTGGAAAAGTCTTAGTTTAAAAGAATAGTGAAGAAATAGGACAAGTAAACCTGTCACAGCTACACATGAAAACGTCCGTGCGTTTGATCAACGTTGAAGCTAAAAAGACCAGGGTCTGTAAAAGCTCAGGGGCCGCATTGTACATATTGGTAACGGTACAACCAGATGTTAATTTTCCCCTGTCGACTTGGCTACCCAACGGGCATTTTATGCTGCTCAAACCTGGTGTTTTTTTATTGGATGTTGGACTTAACTCGTTGACAGCGAGGATTAAGCTGACGTTCAATATTCAACTCAAATTAAAGTTATTTTTAGGGGCCAATTTTAAAAATAACGAATATTAAGTAGATCTTGCCATCATTTAGTTTTCATTTAATAGTTATGGAAAATGGGTTTGTGACTACTGGTCGGACAGCAGCATAATGAAAATCCCCTCCGTGGCCACCGGTTGGTCAAATTGCAGTCAAAGTGTTAAATTTGATTTAAAAAAACTGAAAAATAGTGATACTGTCACTCAAAACCAGCACGTGAGATAGCCAGGTCGACAGGTGAACTTTGACTGCCTTCTGTACCGCAACGACAACGTCATATGTTAGAAAATCTGGCTCCTAGTTGCTTATCGTCTGAAAATGTCACTATTCGAAACAATTTACCAGTTCTGCTTTCACTAGAATTTCACTGGCCAGAACGTTCATTTAGAAATTCACAAAAAAGTATTTCAGAGACCAGCTGCATTTTCCCTCGTGCTAAACATTAATTTAAAATATAATCAATACATTGCAATAAGATAGGCATGAACGAAATAAAGTTACATATGTATGTTAACGAAAGAAAATAAAAAATAGAAATAAACGATAACGGCTTTACTGCTCTAATATTTAAGATTATTTGTTTAGCTTTATTATTTAAAACTGGCTTTCATTCAAGTAATATGCACCAATTATAAAATTTCCACAATAATTTAATCTGAGGAAGTTTCTTATTCTTGCATCAGCTCGTAACTTGTGTCAGTTCGACATATTTTGAATTCGATATAATTTCTGGATAATTTTTCTGTAAACTTTCCACTCGTTATATTTATCGTTCGAACTTTTTCCCCCCTTTTTATCGTTCGAACTTTTTTCCCAGCGTTTTATCGTTCGAACTTATTTCCCACCGTTTTATCGTTCGAACTTTTTTCCCACCGTTTTATCGTTCGAACTTTTTTCCCACCGTTTTATCGTTCGAACTTTTTTCCCACCGTTTAAACACATAGTGTTGCCATTCAGTATCTTAGCGTTGAAAATACGAGTAACACTCTCTCAAAACTTTAATACTTGACATTCTTTCTAGAGTTTCGTGGACGTTAATACAATTCATACAAATCTAGGCACAGGAAGAAATAAAAAAGCCGCAATTTGTGATGTTTTCATTAAATAAAAGCCGAGGACTGTGTGCTTTCACAAGTCTTGCATATATGACTAAAATTAAACACGGGATTTCATTATAGCAAACATGCACAGTAATTCCATTCGTCTTTGCCAGTAAGAAAGCTTTGGGAGGTTCTGTTCCCAGTCTAACTTTTTCGCCGGAGCATGCATGTATTTCACCGCTTAAGCGATTTAATTACTTTAACGGCGAAAAACATGCATGTAGGCGGCGAAAAAGTTAAACTGGGTTGGGTCAACATCATTCGATTGTATAGTCGACAAAGTATTAAAAATATGCGGCACTTAAAACGCTGCGGAAATAATTCATATCTTTTTTAAGTTGGATCTTATTGTAGGCAAATTTGAGGTTTTCTATTAAATTACGGAATTTCATTAGAGCCGCGAAAGCTTTGAGCCATTGGACGCATCACTGAGAGGAGCAGTTCACTGCAGAATAACATGAATGAAGGATTCTGCTCAATTCATATCAAGAATTTAGTTCACTAATATTTAAAATTCTATTCAGTTCAGAATATCAAGAATTCTTTTCAGATCAGAATACCAGGAACTCAGTTCAGTTCAGCAAGAAAGTTTAATGATACCTTGCTGCGCATGCGAGCCAGAATGACTCCTGAGATGTTCCTCTTTATACAACTTAGGTTTGCACAGATTTCTGTTCCGTTGGAATTTTACGGAACTCTTGCACTGTCTCCTAATGAAAATTTACGTCATTCACGCGTGAGTCTTCACAAGATAATTTACTCCCATCCACGCGTGAGTCTGCACAAGATAATTTACTCCCATTCACGCGTGAGTCTGCTTTAGCAGGAGACGCGGTTGTCCCGTTTTGCATGTCGAGTCCGGCCGTTCTGTCCGGGTGGACAGAACAAGTGCAGCAATTAAGACTATTAAGACAATTAAAAATATATAATTCAGAACCCTCAATAATAAAAATGAGCACCACATAAATCAGAATCCTATGTAAAACTAAAAATATATCACTTAGAATCCTCAGTGCAACTGTATACGATCATCGCCCATTAGACATGCAAAAATTGATCGAAGATACGATCGTCACAAGGTAAACTTACGGAAATTGTTTCCGTGTACGATTGTCGCCCAGCAAACTAAACTTACCTATCGAATTTAAAGAAAAGTTGTAAATTTAATACTCGATTGGCGCCAGCGTTAATGAGCTATACGTTCAAATATTTTAACGCGACCCGAGATAGAGTTCATTGCGATGAGAACTGATGCTGGCAAACAGTAATTCTAAAAAAAAGATGTTGGTACGAATGAAAGTTAATTTGAAGACCACAAAGCATTAGTGCTAATCATTATTAAAAAATTTAAAATTATTGAAGGAAAGGTGACTCCATAATTTTGTTCTTTCCTTGGCAAATTACCTCGCTCACGTTAACCTTAATTTGATCTACATTAAGCAATATTGAAGGCAGAGAAGGAAAATGAAACCCTTACGCAGTTGAATCTAATAATCCTCCAAAAGAAGTGGTGTTTCATGGTCATAAAACTTGGACAGTCATTGAGGGACGGCAAAATTTCTGTGGTCTAGCGTCACCGTTTACTATACTCTGTGCAGGACTTGAAAATATCAATGTTTAGCTATCATTAAGAATGTTTATATCCTTATTTCAAAGGTGAACTATCATCTGGAATACCTATATCCCCATATCAAAGGTGAGCTATCATCAGGGATGCCTATTTCACTATATCAAAGGGAATTAATCATCAGGAACGCCTATATCAAATGCAAGCGATCACCACTAACGCCTATATCAAATGTAAGCGATCACCACTAACGCCTATATCAAATGTAAGCGATCACCACTAACGCCTATATCAAAGGTAGGCGATCATCAGGAACGCCTATATCAAATGTAAGCGATCACCACTAACGCCTATATCAAAGGTAGGCGATCATCAGGAACGCCTATATCAAATGTAAGCGATCACCACTAACGCCTATATCAAAGGTAGGCGATCATCAGGAACGCCTATATCAAATGTAAGCGATCACCACTAACGCCTATATCAAATGTAAGCGATCACCACTAACGCCTATATCAAAGGTAGGCGATCATCAGGAACGCCTATATCAAAATGCAAGCGATCACCACTAACGCCTATATCAAAGGTAGGCGATCATCAGGAACGCCTATATCAAATGTAAGCGATCACCACTAACGCCTATATCAAATGTAAGCGATCACCACTAACGCCTATATCAAAGGTAGGCGATCATCAGGAACGCCTATATCAAATGCAAGCGATCACCACTAACGCCTATATCAAAGGTAGGCGATCATCAGGAACGCCTATATCAAATGCAAGCGATCACCACTAACGCCTATATCAAAGGTAGGCGATCATCAGGAACGCCTATATCAAATGTAAGCGATCACCACTAACGCCTATATCAAAGGTAGGCGATCATCAGGAACGCCTATATCAAATGCAAGCGATCACCACTAACGCCTATATCAAATGTAAGCGATCACCACTAACGCCTATATCAAAGGTAGGCGATCATCAGGAACGCCTATATCAAATGTAAGCGATCACCACTAACGCCTATATCAAATGTAAGCGATCACCACTAACGCCTATATCAAAGGTAGGCGATCATCAGGAACGCCTATATCAAATGTAAGCGATCACCACTAACGCCTATATCAAATGTAAGCGATCACCACTAACGCCTATATCAAATGTAAGCGATCACCACTAACGCCTATATCAAAGGTAGGCGATCATCAGGAACGCCTATATCAAATGTAAGCGATCACCACTAACGCCTATATCAAAGGTAGGCGATCATCAGGAACGCCTATATCAAATGTAAGCGATCACCACTAACGCCTATATCAAAGGTAGGCGATCATCAGGAACGCCTATATCAAATGTAAGCGATCACCACTAACGCCTATATCAAATGTAAGCGATCACCACTAACGCCTATATCAAAGGTAGGCGATCATCAGGAACGCCTATATCAAATGCAAGCGATCACCACTAACGCCTATATCAAAGGTAGGCGATCATCAGGAACGCCTATATCAAATGTAAGCGATCATCAGGAACGCCTATACCTATGGTTAGAGATCATCAGGAACGCCTATATAAAAGATAAGCGATCATCAGGAATGCCTATACACACACCTCTCACGCGAGCAAAGATGTAGCTCCCTGCGAAGGTTTGGGAATCTATCTCGTGGACCTGAGCTTGAAAATTAGCCAAACACTTTGACCGTAATTAGTTAAACTGAAGTTAAATATTCAACTCAAATTTAGAATCCGTTGTGATAAGCAATTTTGAAAATGCCAAACATGAACTGGTTCGTGCCTTTATTCAGCTTATTTAAAGTATTTATGAAAATTGAGTTTCTGACTACTGGTCAATCAGCAGCATTATGAAAACTCCCTCCATGGCCACCTGTGGCACTTGATGCAGTCAACGTGTTAAATAACCCGACGAAATTAATTCATTTAAATAACCCGAAAAAATTAATTCAATGAAATAACCCGACAAAATTATTTCGCTTAAATAGTCAGACAAAATTAATAAATGAAAACAACCGGCATAATTAATTAGTATAAATAACCCGACAATTTCATTGATGAAGCCCTCGTTACGTGAAGCCCTCATTGATGAAGCCCTCGTTACGGTTTCATCAAGCCCTCGTTTGATTGATGAAGCCCTCGATGAAACCGTGCGCTAACATTAAGGGGGTCATCTCAAGATTTTGACTATTTTCAACCGATTCGTTTGAAATTTGGCCAGTATATGTATATGTTGAAAGTAAACTTTTTTTACTCAGGTAACTTTTTCGATTTCGGCCTTATTTTTTACGAAAATTTTGTTTTTTGGTATATTTTTATGAATATTTCAAAAAAGGACTCATCATTGAGTTTCGATGCTAGAACAAAACTAAACACAGTTTCAGAATCCTTGAAGCATTTCTAACAAACTTAACGTAGAAAATTGGAGCATTTGGAAAAAAAAATTGTGATAAGCGATATTTTATCAATACAACAATAATACATTATTTTTGGGTTTTGAGCTCTATAATTTTTTTCACAAAATTTGGAAGTTTGCAACTTTATGTTTGTTAGAAATGTTTCAAGGACTCTAAAACTGTCTTTGTTTCTTTCCTAGCAGAAAAACTCTCTGACGAGTCCTCTTTTGAATGTTGAAAGGTAAAGGTTTTGGGTATAAGCCATAAACAAAATTTTTTGTTGGAGTGTAATATAATGGACAATTTATGTTATTGAATGTTGTTTTCATTTTTATTTCGATAATCTCCATGCATAACTTCATATGCACACTGTGAATTGTAATTTACAAAAATATATAAATAAATTAATTTTTTTTTAGAAAAATTATGAAGTTTTATATTTGTAGTCTGATTCTTATGAAATTTGACTATTATATGTAGCTTTTGAAAAGAAACACAATTTCCTCCATTCATTTGTTCGATTAGGAACTTATTTTTTTGACAAAATAGGACATATTGTTTTTTTAGTTCATTTTTATTGATTTTTATTGATATTTCAAATGAATAGAACTCATTGACTTTTTATGCTAGAACAAAACTAAAGACAGTTTTAGAGTCCTTGAAGCATTAAAAACAAAGTTACGGTTTCAAATTTTTCATTTTCAGTTTTGTTTTTATATGGGGTCGAAAATGCAGGATTTTTAGTCCTCTTCCCCCCCCCCCCCCCCCCCCTCCACCTAGGATCTAGTGTCCGTAGCGCCATAAAATTTTAGGAGCGAATAGTCCATCACGTCATTACGTAAGGGTCCTTTTCCAACAAAAACAAAATAAGCTCACCGGACCGACAGGGGCCTGGCAGGGGCCTGAGATGACCCCCTTAAAGCAGGCTCCTGCATGCTGCGCAAAGTATTTAATCTTCGGTCAGTAAGCATCGGATTCCAGCCTAACTTTTAACTTTGTCTATGTTTTAAAGGATGAAATTCATGAGACAATTACTCACAATATTAACTTTGAATTTACTTTACAAAAATTGTTCGAAATGTGTTCCACCTACATCAATGCACTTTTCAAATCTTGGCCCTAACGACTGCCGGATATTAGGAAGCACATCTGGCATTTCAGAAATCTCCCCAACGGCCGCTGCAATTCTGGGCACGAGATCTTCCTCAGATCCAATGGGTGTAGCATAAACAAGGCTCTTCTAGTGTCCCCAAAAAAAGTAATTGAGAAATCAAATAGTACTAAAGCAAAATTTTATTATTGTAAACTCTCATAGAAAAGTAGTGTTTGGAACGGAAATTCAACATAAGTATTGAGAGTAATTGTGTATTTTAATTTCATCCTTTAAAACAATAAACCGTTAATATCTCAAAACCCGAATTATTTTCGGAAAACCCAATAAAAGAAAAAGTGTTTCATGGCCATTTTATACTTGATGTGTAAGTTTATACATATTGGTCTTAAACTGGTCTGAATGGTCTTGTATCTGGAAGGAAGTTTTGGAAGCTCTTTACAACAGCTCCAAAAAAACAAAACTTTTGCATAAACTCCAAAATAACAGTAGAAAGAAACTAGACTCTTATGTCTTTCAACCACCAGCGCTGAAGACCAAGGGAGAACGCTTTACAGGCTTTTAAAGTTCGGAAAAAATGTCTGCTCATGAAAATTCGAATGGCAAAGCCAGTACTAACTGCACGAAAACTGCGACGCTTTCAAAACGAGTTGGTCAAAGCCGGTTTCTGAAGGGACACCAAGAATTTTTTCCGAGATCACACAGAGGGATTATCTCCACGAAAAAGCTAATGCATGCCATGCAAGTGTTCGGAGACCTCAAATGGTCGTATTCATGCAATGGTACAGACGCATCATGGTAAATGCATGTTGGAGATAACATTCACACTTGGATATTATAGATGCGCATTTGAATATTGTACTTGCGCCTTTGAACATTATAGATGTGCTTTTGAATATTGTACTTGCGCCTTTGAATATTGTACTTGCGCCTTTGAATATAATAGATGCGTATTTGAATATTGTACTTGCGCCTTTTAATATTATAGATGCGCCTTTGAATATTATAGATGCGCCTTTGAATATTATAGATGTGCATTTGAATATTATAGATGTGCCTTTTAATATTATTGATGCGCATTTGAATATTATAGATGTGCATTTGAATATTATAGATGGGCCTTTTAATATTATAGATGCGCCTTTGAATAATATAGATGGGCATTTGAATATTATAGATGGGCCTTTTAATATTATAGATGCACTTTTGAATATTCTAGACGTATTTAAATATTGTGCATGGATTTAAATATTGTATACGAACATAAACCTCATTTGTGTTTCTAAAAATTTTGCACGTATATGAACATTACTGGCTTATTTACATTAAAGCGACATTTGTTACATCGTTCATTAAAGGGAACAGTCCTTCATGTCGACAAATTAGATTTATGACATTATCATTGCTACAAATTTGTATTTTATTTTCCTACATTGTATCTGAAAATACTATTAGTATATAAATAGTACTTTTGATTATAAATAATACTATTTGTACTTTTAAGGGCAATTGTACACTATAAACGTGTTTAAAATTTTGAAATGAAATTTGCGTATAATAGATTTATTTAGACATTCTAGAAGAACTTGATCATTATACACGTGTTCGAAAATTACCACTGTTTTCGAATAAAAATGGTTTCTTAAGAACAGATGCATAAGCATATTTGAATAGAAGTTTCTTAGCACTGAACGTAAAGTGTAAATCTTAGTTTCAATTTTTGCTACAAACGCAATTAATGTTTTAATACTCCCTGGCAGAAATTAATGCTTTCTGGCATAAATTCGTACTTTCTGGCAGACATTAATGCTTTCTGGCATAAATTAGTACTTTCTGGCAGTAATTAATGCTTTCTGGCATAAATTAGTACTTTCTGGCAGCATTATTGCTTTCTGGCATAAATTAGTACTTTCTGTCAGATATTAATGCTTTCTGGCATAAATTAGTGTTTTCTGGCAGAAATTAATGCTTTTTTCTGGCATAAATTAGTACTTTCGGCAGAAATTAATGCTTTCTGGCATAAATTAGTACTTTCTGGCAGAAATTAATGCTTTCTGGCAGGAATTAATGCTTTCTGGCAGGAATTAATGCTTTCTGGCATAAATTAGTGTTTTCTGGCAGAAATTAATGCTTTTTTCTGGCATAAATTAGTACTTTCGGCAGAAATTAATGCTTTCTGGCATAAATTAGTACTTTCTGGCAGAAATTAATGCTTTCTGGCATAAATTAGTACTTTCTGGCAGAAATTAATGCTTTCTCGCATAAATTAGTACTTTCAGGCAGAAATTAATGCTTTCTGGCATAAATTAGTACTTTCTGGCAGAAATTAATGCTTTCTGGCATAAATTAGTACTTTCTGGCAGAAATTAATGCTTTCTCGCATAAATTAGTACTTTCAGGCAGAAATTAATGCTTTCTGGCATAAATTAGTACTTTCTGGCAGAAATTAATGCTTTCTGGCATAAATTAGTACTCTCTGGCAGAAATTAATGCTTTCTACCAGAAAAATGACTATTTTTGCAGCGAGAAGGACGAATTTTTTTCTGACACCTCTATGCAATGAAATCCCTTTCTTTCTTTTTTATCACTGATTCCCTCTTTAATACTTTGACTGTGGAAGGTAAAATTCAAGTTCAATATTTGACTCAACTTAAAAGTAAATTGTAGTAGGCCATTTTAAAAATAGCAAGGATTAACCGGATCGTACCTTCATTCCGTTTTGATTATGTATTCATAGAAATTGAGTTTGCAACTACTGATAGGTCAGCAGCATTAGGAAAATCCCCTCCGTGATCACCGGTGGTTCATGTCGCAGTCAAAGTGTTAATTCATACTCATCGAACTTGTATGAATAGCAAGCATTTGTTACATCAGTCCCACTGTTATACAAAGCGTCGAATTAGTAGCAGAAATTTATTCAGATTACACTAGATAATACGTAAGTTTAGGCTTCCCTACCCTTATCTATAGTGTTCATAAGAGAAGAATGAGGAAAGCACCATTCACTAAAGAATTAGAGGAACTAGGATTTTATGCACAAAGCGTGTCCTTCACACCCTGCACATCGAAACAGCGATTTAGGAAGAGAGTATAATGAAAAAGACAAAAAGTTGAAAAAGAATGTGTGGGATGCTCAAAAAACAGCAGGAGTGAAATGAAATAAATTTTTAGATACAAAACAAAAAGAAACAATTCTTTTTTAACACAAAATGCCTATCTAACACTAAACTCGGGACCTCACGTCTTCCTTTGGCAACACTATCTGGAAATTAAAAACAGCTGAAGTGGTCGAAGTATTAGAACTTTTCACGTATGGACAAATTTTGTAAAATTTCATAATGAACATAGTTGTAACTCCCCATGCACTTTATGATAAATTTAAGACTCGCAAAAATTTAAATATTTATAACTATCAAAGCAATACACATATCACATCGTCCGTTTTCAAGGATATTAAGCTGCTCCTGAACTCGTTCTGATGTTCTCAGAAAAAACTGCCGTGTGACTTCCACGTCGAATACAAAAACGAGATCAAAGACAAGAGGGACGAACTCCACTAAGAGATGACGTGGAGTTCCTACATATGATGCTCGCACCGCTTCCACACTCTTTAAAATTACTTTTACAATTTTATACACCTTGAAATAACTTTCCCAATAACTTGAAATTATAGTCAAAGATTTCGCTGGGCTTGAAATTGCATTCGAAATTGTCACACTCCTTGATATTACATTAACAACTTTACCACGACTTGTAATTATATTAACAACTTTACCACGACTTGTAATTATATTAACAACTTTACCACGACTTGTAATTACAGTCACAACATTTATCTTTACACTCAAAAATCCTCCTCTGAGAATTCCTTACAAAAAATATTATTATATTTACTCCCACAAGAGAGATCAAAGAGGATCTTCAGAAGGGAAGGTAAAAGACCATGTATGGACTTCAGAAAACGAGGAATCTACGCTCAAAGTGCATTATTGTACAGAAAATCCCGCGAATAGAAACAGTGAGTTAGGAAGGAAGAGGAACAAAAAACATAGAAGTGATAGCCGAGAGCATGAAATCTAAAGGATTCAAAGTGAGCACGAAAGACAGAAGTCCCGAAGGCCTATCTACAGCTGAGGTGACCTAACAGTATCTCCCCTGGAGCGCCTGTCCCGATAGCATGGGATTGCCAACCGGTGCTGCTATAGCGTGAGGGGTGCTGCTATAGCGTGAAGGGTGCTGCTATAGCGTGAGGGGTGCTGCTATAGCGTGAAGGGTGCTGCTATAGCGTGAGGGGTGCTGCTGTAGCGTGAGGGGTACTGCTATAGCGTGAGGGGTGCTGCTATAGCGTGAGGGGTGCTGCTATAGCGTGAGGGGTGCTGCTATAGCGTGAGGGGTGCTGCTATTGAGTGAGGGGTGCTGCTATAGCGTGAGGGGTGCTGCTATAGCGTGAGGGGTGCTGCTATAGCGTGAGGGGTGCTGCTATATCGTGAGGGGTGCTGCTATAGCGTGAGGGGTACTGCTATAGCGTGAGGGGTACTGCTATAGCGTGAGGGGTGCTGCTATAGCGTGAGGGGTACTTCTATAGCGTGAGGGGTGCTGCTATAGCGTGAGGGGTGCTGCTATAGCGTGAGGGGTGCTGCTATAGCGTGAGGGGTGCTGCTATAGCGTGAAGGGTGCTGCTATAGCGTGAGGGGTGCTGCTGTAGCGTGAGGGGTGCTGCTATAGCGTGAGGGGTGCTGCTATAGCGTGAGGGGGGCTGCTATAGCGTGAGGGGTGCTGCTATAGCGTGAGGGGTGCTGCTATAGCGTGAGGGGTGCTGCTATAGCGTGAGGGGGGCTGCTATAGCGTGAGGGGTGCTGCTATAGCGTCAGGGGTGCTGCTATAGCGTGAGGGGGGCTGCTATAGCGTGAAGGGTGCTGCTATAGCGTGAGGGGGGCTGCTATAGCGTGAGGGGTGCTGCTATAGCGTGAGGGGTGCTGCTGTAGCGTGAGGGGTGCTGCTATAGCGTGAGGGGTGCTGCTATAGCGTGAGGGGGGCTGCTATAGCGTGAGGGGTGCTGCTATAGCGTGAGGGGGGCTGCTATAGCATGAGGGGTGCTGCTATAGCGTGAGGGGTGCTGCTGTAGCGTGAGGGGTGCTGCTATAGCGTGAGGGGGGCTGCTATAGCGTGAGGGGTGCTGCTATAGCGTGAGGGGTGCTGCTATAGCGTCAGGGGTGCTGCTATAGCGTGAAGGGTGCTGCTATAGCGTGAGGGGTGCTGCTGTAGCGTGAGGGGTACTGCTATAGCGTGAGGGGTGCTGCTATAGCGTGAGGAGGGCTGCTATAGCGTGAGGGGTGCTGCTATAGCGTGAGGGGGGCTGCTATAGCGTGAGGGGTGCTGCTATAGCGTGAGGGGTGCTGCTATAGCGTGAGGGGTGCTGCTATAGCGTGAGGGGTGCTGCTATAGCGTGAAGGGTGCTGCTATAGCGTGAGGGGTGCTGCTATAGCGTGAAGGGTGCTGCTATAGCGTGAGGGGTGCTGCTATAGCGTGAGGGGTGCTGCTATAGCGTCAGGGGTGCTGCTATAGCGTGAAGGGTGCTGCTATAGCGTGAAGGGTGCTGCTATAGCGTGAGGGGTGCTGCTATAGCGTGAGGGGTGCTGCTATAGCGTGAGGGGTGCTGCTATAGCGGAGGGGTGCTGCTATAGCGTCAGGGGTGCTGCTATAGCGTGAAGGGTGCTGCTATAGCGTGAGGGGTGCTGCTATAGCGTGAGGGGGGCTGCTATAGCGTGAGGGGTGCTGCTATAGCGTGAGGGGTGCTGCTATAGCGTGAGGGGTGCTGCTATAGCGTGAAGGGTGCTGCTATAGCGTGAGGGGTGCTGCTATAGCGTGAAGGGTGCTGCTATAGCGTGAGGGGTGCTGCTGTAGTGTGAGGGGTACTGCTATAGCGTGAGGGGTGCTGCTATAGCGTGAGGGGGGCTGCTATAGCGTGAGGGGGCTGCTATAGCGTGAGGGGCTGCTATAGCGTGGGGGGTGCTGCTATAGCGTGAGAGGGGCTGCTATAGCGTGAGGGGGGCTGCTATAGCGGGAGGGGGGCTGCTATAGCGTGAGGGGGGCTGCTATAGCGTGAGGGGGGCTGCTATAGCGTGAGGGGGGCTGCTATAGCGGGAGGGGGGCTGCTATAGCGTGAGGGGGGCTGCTATAGCGTGAGGGGGGCTGCTATAGCGTGAGGGGTGCTGCTATAGCGTGAGAGGGGCTGTTATAGCGTGAGGGGGGCTGCTATAGCGGGAGGGGGGCTGCTATAGCGTGAGGGGTGCTGCTATGGCGTGAGAGGGGCTGCTATAGCGTGGAGGGTGCTGCTATAGCGTGAGAGGGGCTGCTATAGCGTGAGGGGGGCTGCTATAGCGGGAGGGGGGCTGCTATAGCGTGAGGGGGGCTGCTATAGCGTGAGGGGTGCTATTGCGTGCGTGAGGCCTACCACACTATAGCGTGAAATCTACCTCTAGCTAGTAGTATAGCGTGAGGTTAGGTGAAGTTAGATAACTCATGGCAATCACCTATTTTCATACGTTTAATTTAGCGATTAACACTTAATTTGTACATCTCAAACAGCACGTACCTGGGTAGGCGATATATGACGGAAGACCTCACTCTATGGTAGCGCCGCCAAACCTAACTATCCTCTGCCCCAGAGGACTTATATTCATTGAATGAACACTTTACGATACTCCCGTAGGCACTCTGAAAGTCAACTCCCTCCTAGTGAATTGGTGGCTGATTAACTTTTCTGAATAAACGAGTATTTCACCATGCTCTGATGGATCTTGACATGCTTAATTCAGCTTCAAAAGTAACTGGTTCAAAAACCTGAACTTTGACACCAATCAAATGTTGATTTAAAGTTATTGTTGTGCCGAAATAAATTTCAAAATATTTTAAAAGAAAAAATACCCCCGAATACATGGTTGCGTACATACGAGTATGACAATTTCCAAATATTTAGCTAACAGTAAATAATAATAAACGAACATATCTTGAAGTTACACGCCAAACAACTCTTAGTTGTATCGTAGCAGACCATTAAAAGTATTGAACCATGAATGCTACTGTTGCTTTCAATCAAAGTCAACTCTAATGACAATACAATAATCAAACTCGGAGTTCACACTCTGAGCTCTGCCACAACAATCCGTGCCTGAAACGATATGTTCCAAACCTCAATTTCAGTTTTCCGGGTCGAGCTGTCGCTCCAATTATTTTCCAATCTGGAACAAATTTGAGGACTCGCAGGTTTGTCTGTAAATAAAATTGATTCCACGGGCCCTCCGAGCCTTAAATTCAACTACTGTACCACTCGGCCTTCTGATTGATTGCTGTTTTTGTGCTGTGCAGAAATAAAATTTCTGGTTAATTTTTTTTTTTTTTGAGATTCCGGAGCACTACTGACTGAAATATGTTATTCTAAAATTCTTTCATTAGGCAAAAAAAGTCAGTAAAGATAAGCCGAATTGAAAAAAATCTTTTGAACCGGCGAAATAACTCCTTGGGTGTGCAAAAAAACGAAGGTTTGCACTAAAAAAGTTTTTAAAACAACCGGCAGATTGACTTCAGAATGAAAGTAGACCATAATTTTTATAGCAAAGAACATCCCTACAAATTACAGGTTGAATAAAATAGTGTTCTTGCAACGTAGATCCACTATTGCTTGCTATTTTCTTATAATTTTCAAACAATAAGCGATTACGACCGAAATGTGAAATACTAGTAGAGAGTAATAGTAAAAATTTGACTTTAGCTCAAACTGTGCCATAGGTTTCAGCCGATTAATATGTAATTAAAAAACTTTTATTAGATGCCTATAAAATCTTGTTTTGTTATTCAAACCTAAGAAATAATGTTATTATAACGTATTTCCTGGAAGATATAAGTTCGCGAAATTTTGTTTTTGAAGTAGCTCAAATTATTCATAAGTCCCTGAAATGATAACATACAAAAGACTCACGAAGTATTTACACATAAATTAGCTATTTAGTTTAAAACTCATACCTAGTTTTCAGTCGAAAAATCACTCGTATTTTCTGTGCTAAATACACCGTATTCCCAGAGAGACCGTCAAATTGCATCTTCATCTCAAAGTGTTTCGTGGGAGTAAAAGAACATAAAGAATCAAGTTTTCTGAGCTAGGTAATAATAAAAATCGATGAAAATGTCCGAAAGCGCAATCATGAATACTTAACAGATTGTGCCATTCAGACATCATGAATCATATAATTAATAATGCCACTCTGTCGCCACTGCAAAGCATTTACTCGTCATTCTATCGTCATTTTACTATCTGACCAACGCTCAAAATATACCATCCCATACTATGCTATTTTACTTCCAAACAAAGTCATTTTACTCCAATGCTAAGGCACTTTATTCCCATACTAAGGCACTTCATTCCCATACTAAGGCACTTTACTTCCATTCTAAGGGACTTCAATTCCAAACAAAGTCATTTTACTCCAATGCTAAGGCACTTTATTCCCATACTAAGGCACTTTACTTATAAACTAAGGCACTTTTCTCCCAAACTAAGGCCCTTCCATGGTAATGTACCAATGACACTTTCCGTCTACTGTAAGTAGACTGAAAACTCGATAAATTTTGAAATTCAAGATACTTAACTACCATCTCGAAATACAAGGATCGGAATAATCGTTCACAAACATGCAAAAAAGTTGTAAGGCGGGAAGGAATAAATCCTGTTCAATAAATGATAAATAATATAAATGAATAATAAATCAGTAGAGGAGCTTGCTCGGCTAGCTGAGTGTGAGTGAACCTTACTTTTGTGTGAACTTTGTGAACTTTTACTCCACATGGTTAATTTATTTGCAAGGGTTCATGTCGTTTATCATGATAAATGGTGTTGTAAAATTTGTTTAAGAACATGTTCCTAGCACCAATATCAACTCTCCTCTCATTGTCTCGTGTTACGATGTTCAGAGAGAACGAGAAAAGGTTCTCAATTCGGTGAAATTACTTGACCGGGGGAGTAGAACTTACACCCCTGAGTCTGTAGGTGTAATGCTCACCAAGAAAGTCAAAGAAAGCCGACAGTGCAACAACCCAAAGCAATAAATATGGAATGGTGGTCTTATGGAACACACTCCAAATTCAGAACCTATTCCAATGAACAACATCATTCATTTCACTAAATCCCTTCAAAATATAATGTACCCTTCAGTTCCCAGAATGCTGTCATCCCCTGGCGTGACAGAAATCAATACATAGAACGAGTGCAATTGATAGAAGTACCAACTTGCGCCTGTCATTGCCCAATAAATTCTGTACCAAAGAGCTTCATCAAATGTGTCCCAAAGTGTCATATCAAACATGCGTCTATCATCGCCCAACAGAGCCTGCTTGAAAGAGTTATTTCAAATGACATTGCCTAAGATTTAGATTAGATGTTAGTTTAAGCCTCCCTAACCAGAACAAAGACGTCTCAACGAGAGGAAGGAGGAAGGCGTCATTTAGTATAGATGGACATTAGCGAACGCGGAATCTATGCACCAAGTGCATGGTAACAGGAAGTTGGGAAAGAAGTGTATGAAACAATATAAAAGTTGAAGAAGAAAGTAGTCGGTGCTAAAAGAAAGGACAGCAGTGAACCGAAAAGAAATGGTTCGTAACAAAACGAAAAATGGAAAAGAAGGCCTACCTGGCCTTTAGCTCGGAACCTCAAATATTCCTCCTGGGAGCGCTAATTCTCATAGATACGATAGTTGCATCCCCCTGGGGAGGACGATAAACCATTACTATTTTAACAAAACGAAGGATTACCAAAACCAAAACTTTAGCTCGATGTTATTGTCTCATTAAGTACCAGAATCCCCTAAGCACTACACAAAATTTCTGCTCAATACTCAAAATACATGGTAGAGTTGAAAACAAGCCTTCTCACACGCGGTGCTCAAAAGAAAGGTGCAATAAGGGGCTCTATTACCCATTCATCTGGAGCAAAGAAAATCATTGCCAATATTTGGGAAGACCTGCAGACCAATAAAGCGTAGCTCCGAAAGTCTGCGATCGCTAGCGGCCTTTGTTTGACATGCGCAGTAATTGGACGGAGCTGCAAGGCCCTTGTACTTCAATTTGGAAATTCAAAAGTCAGATGAAAATTCACGTTATCTTCCAATTTCCGTGTTACGCCATGAAAAACCCAGGAGACAATTTGCAGAGGCTAAATTTGACGTCTGGTATTGTCAAAGCAGCAAATTCAGCTTTGACATTGACGCAAAAAATATTCAACAATTATATTCGATCCCAAAAATAATTGGTGCATCACTCAAGCGAACCTTACGTGAACCCGGGACTTCAAGCAGATGGAATAACCGAGGGGTGGTCGAAGTTGACGCTCAAAGTTGAAGCTTGTGTTTGCGTAGACTCGCTTCAACTAATATCTAATCCACCAAACAGTTGCATCATAATCTGTTGCGTTCACTCCAGTTAACTGCCAAATGGCGGCCTGTCTTATTTCTTTAAAGGTAAGGTTGTAAGAAGCAGAGTTTAAAAAACGACATTACCACTCGAAAAAAAATATTATCTTTGATAAGAAGTGTGTAAATGTAATAGCACCGTGATTGTTTGCCCAGTGTGCTTAAATCTCCTCTAAAAGAGTTGAAATAATTGAAATGTTCATTAACACCGATAAATAAATGAGCAATAGACTAAGTGGTGCTCTTGTGCCCCAACATGCAGGCAACTTTTGAAAGAGCAATCAGCTTCTATTTAGAGAAAGCACGTAAGAAATTATCAACGATCAAGACGGCCACCGAACCAAGTCTCTTGAAAAGCTATGATTTCTAACACTGACAACATTTCAGTTACATATCTTAAGAAATTGGGAAGTTTATATGTATTCTGAAAAGAGTCTACGTTTTAGGAATTCACCAATTCCCTTTCAAAAATTTGCTGCCAAAATCCGAACAAGTCGCAGCCTAAACTCAGAGTATTCAACTTTGAATTTTCCAGCAGCCCCGTATTAAATTTGAGACCTTCCATCTCACGCTCTTAGAGCCTCAATCAACGTCCTGAGCATCCATCTTACGTATGACGTAGAGCCAAAGTTTCATCATAAGTACACTCTTAACTGTCGACCCTTTTCAAGTCATTTTTCTCGGATTGTGCAAAGATCTAACTTTAAATTTACAGGTAACAGAATAACTGAATGAAACTTATGATCACTTTCTGAAATGAATGTGTGACGAAAGGTCATGTTAGTCCCCTTCAACAAACCCGATGATTTATGCGCACTGGAACTGTTCGCATTCTTACGATCATGACATGGTGGTCCGAGTTCTCATTCACCGCTTCTGAACATAACCACAAACCTTGAGACACTCATTTCCTTCATATAAACGTGAAGGAACTCTAAAATAAATCCTTCATTTTACAACATGAACAAACAATGCCTGAACCTTGAGATTTATAAAAACGACATGGTTTCGTTACGTCTAGATCAGTGGTTTCCAGCCTGTTCGTACGCGTGCAGCTTGTGGTACGCGAGGGCATTCCAGGGGATAAGCGAGCACTTTGGGGGTCCTGTACGATTTTTAGTTATTTTAACTTCACAAAAATGTTCACTGCCAAACACAACATACTGTTAGCTAGCAACGATTTGAAACTGTTACCATACGCCACCCACCTGGTCTCAGAGGCCCACCGTTTGGCTCTTATAGTATTTTTGATGCTGGTTATGAAACCAGTTTGTAATTATTTTTTCTTCACATTTTTGTGGTTAACTTTTTATTTTGAAAATACATTTGTCGGCAAAAAAATACATTTGTCGGCAAAAACGAGTCAAATAGTCATTTTCTGATGATGAGAATTAGTCGTTGTTGAACAATAGTCATTGTCTGATGAACTGGCAGAGTTATCAGTAGAGCGGTGCCATTGCATAACTTGCATATATGCACTCAACGAGATATGCAGAATGTTTGTGCAATGCAAAATATTATCTTGTGCATATGCAAAATCACATATGCAATTATGCATAAGCACGATGCCATTGCATATATGCTGTAATGCGAGTGGTGTAATTTGATTGTCCTGTTTTTAATGAAAACTGCAAATTTCTTCCTTTATCCAGAAATTTTCTACATTGATGGGACCTCTCGCATACATACTATCGGTTGCTTAAGCAGCATCACAAGTTTTACCCGGTGCATGTGTTCAGTACCTGATGCCCAGGTTACCTTCTTGACCTGTTCTTCAGTTGTTAAATTTGGTTGATCAATAAAATACAATAGTGTCCGAACTGAATTTAATGAAGTTTTAAGTTTTAAGAATTGCATGGTGTAATAGTTTTGTACACCTAGTGATAGTTTTCTTGTTCTGTTCTACACATAGACCTACCTATACGTATCAAGTGTTGAAGTGAAAATACAACTGTAAAATTTGTATCAATTCCCAAAACATATGTATTTAGTGAAATAATAATAAATACCGTTGTTGTGCTCTGCTTGTTCATTACAAAATGAGAAAGAACTGAATGAGGTAATCCCTCCAATTCCGGACATCCCACGAATTCCAAAAATTTGCATCGTTGTAGTGGTTTCGCTTCCTGGACTTGCATAAGGACGATCAAATCTGCAATAGACATTTAGTGATCATATGCTGATTTGCATATTACTGCAATATTTGCTCATTCAAAACCTAATGCAAGTATTAGGTATTCGTGGGATGTCCGGAATAAAGAGGGATTACCTAGAGGAAGATTTTGAGAACTTTTTTGTAAATTTTTTATCAATTTTTGTATTTAAATTTACAGATGTATTGGATAATATGTTAATGATTGAAGAAGTGAACAAATTTCTTTTAGCATTCTAATGATTATCATTATTTATTACTTACACCATGCTCAAAGTACTCCAAAGTGTAAGGAAAGATACTTTCAAGAATGAATTCCCAGAATATGACTTTCGGGACGAAAATCTGTAAAATACTTATTGCCGGAAAACTTTAAATTTGTCATGCAATCTAATAAGTAGGGTTGTGATATTGCATATTATGCATATGCAGGAAAAATATACATGTGCAAATAAAACTGCATATGCAAATGTATACATATAAATAAATGCATATGCATATAAATCTCACTATATGCAAGTGCACAATGACATTACATTTAAAATAATTTATGTGCAGATGGAAAGAAACATGTATGAAAATCAATAAATTATTCGTAAATATAAATTGCATGCTGGAGATGTATCCTGGAAAGATATAATGATCTAAATAATAACTTTATTATAGAATGAAATCCATTTTAATAGTATGATATGTAATGTCAAGTTTGAAAACAGCTTCTATCGTTGGAACTCGTAAAAGTTGGAAATCCAATACTTCGTTGCGCATTGTGGAAACGTAACTTCACTAAGGCTCTTTATAAAGCTAAATCTGCATAATACCTACATAGAGGTCTGAAGAATGACAGTTTGTTTGACGCCAAAAGTGGATAAGGATAAGCGTTTTCGTGACATGGCACGTTAATTCGAAGATTATGAAGCACTTGATGGATATTTGTTCTGTATTCCTTGTGGAAAAGACGCAAGTTTAATTAAAAGTCACTTAATTATGCCTATTTATAATTATTATGCTCATAATTGAATAATTTTTAAATAATGTTGGCGTGGTGAAATTAGGAATTGAAGCTGACCAATCTATCGTTCAACCATTTAATATACAAACAGTAAGCATTATTAGACGCGCAAAACAGTAAGCAGTATACAAAAAAGGCCACAGGTCAAAAAATTTTGATATCTCTGGACGAAACAACCGATGTTGAACAGCGTTGCACAGCTTGCTTTGTATTTGCGATTTTCCCACCTAGTTTTCCACTGGTTAATCACGGCTTGTCGAATTAATGGTTTCCAATCTGTGTAGCAAATTAGGACGTATTATTCGAAATACTTTGACGAAATTAATTCTGTTGTACTATGCTTCGATAAAGATGAAGCAGTATGCGTTGGTGAATGTCAGGAACTCGCACAAAAGGTTCATTTAAAAACAACTCTCACATTTCTTGATGCAAATTTTTCACCAATTGTGTCCTGCACAGAGAAGCTTGAATCACAAGGTTTACCCATAGCCGAAGCAGTCGACATGAGGATGAAAATTGAGGAGGATTTGAGCAAAATATACAAGAGATTCTATGATAAACTGGTCTCAGTGTTATCGAAAAATGAAGGCTACTCATTGATGAAAGATGTAAGTGCTGTCTTGAGAGGAAGTTTATCTAAGAAGACTAAGAACAACCCAACCGAATCAACCAAGCGTCTGAGCCCATCAGACACGACAGCTTTACTTCACGCCCCGCTAGTGTCCTGTGACGCTGAGAGAGTTTTCTCGCAATACAAGACTATATTAGCGGGCAACAAAAAAAAATTCAACTTTGAAAATTTGAAATTTACTGTTTTGATTAAGTGCAATCCTCTTCTCAAGAATTAAGAGAATGTCGTTAATTTTTTGTGCTTTCTCTTCTTGTTATTGTATGGGGTGTTCCAGTTCATGTTATAATTTTGGATCTTGGAATTGATCGTACCGTTATTTGTTTCAATAGAAGTATGTACAAAAATACATTTCACTAACCATTCTAATCTCTACAATAGTACCTTTCTCAGCTGTAGGTATCAGTCAAATGCACAACTTAAGTTCGTGCTCGTTCTATATAAAAATAGTAAGAAATCTTAAAATGCACTTGAATTCATTGACAGGCAAATGCCCAAAGTTGAATGCATATGCAAGGAAATCAACTGCATATGCACAAAAACAAATACATAAAACAATAATATGCAATTCAAAAATGCATATGCATTTAGCAATTGCATATGGACTGAATTTTTTAGTGCATATGGCGCATAATATGCACTGCATATTGTCACAAGCCTACTAATGAGAATATACACCGTTATTGTCAAAATATCTACTGCGACTTCATAAATATGAAAAACGGAGATAATCCTTTTGGTTCAGCATAAAGTTAACCGAAATTATCCAACGACATCTACGATAAGATCATGGAAAGCTAGTAGTTTAAGCTCCATGTCTCATTTAACTTACGAAACAAACTTTTTGTGCTCGCTGTGACCAAGTGGTTGAGAACGCACCCTTCCGTGAAGGTGTCAAGTATTCGAATCTTGGCGCTGCGTGGCGATTTTCCTCGTTTGAGTAAAAGGAAAACTCAAACGCAATACCCCACTCTACCCAGATATCTGAAATGGGTACCGGCTCGACAGGGGTATACCCGTCCTGCTGTTAGTTATACGGCATTTGAAAAAACTATGTTCAAAATGATATTTATCATGCTTAATTGATTAGAATAAAGCTTTTTTTCTACATTTCTAGCAAGAGAAGATCTTCCCATGATTATGGATGTCAACTCTATTTTGCATGGCTATCCTGTTGAGGAACGAAGACCAACCAACCAAATTTGTTGACCAACGAAGTAGTTTGTCACTCTTTCCATCTGACATGGAGAATTTTAAATTTGCTCCCCTGGTGTCGTACGATGTAGATAAAGTGTTTTTGCAATAAAAAAGTGTCCCATTGGAAAACGTAAAACGTACAAAATTTGATGCAACCACATACGTTAAACCTGGTTTTACTTTGAAATCATGTGAAATCCTATTTTTATGTTTTCTTCATTAGTATCAAATGCGAAAAATTGTAAATATTGAAATCTACTTTAGTGAATCGTTATCTTAGAGTTCAATATTTACAATATCGCACCAATTCCAACTAACTGAGGTCGGTCATTCAGCCGTGCATGTGCAAGACTTGATCGCACATTGTTCGCATTTAAATGCGAGTACTGTGCATACGACACTCCGCAATCGCATATATCTAACCTGAAGTCGCATTTTTATGAGCTCATGATTTCAAATGCGCGTGCGCATATGCATTTTCATATTGGCACAGCTCTAGTTACAAGTTTTCAAGCTTCTGAGGGAAAGTTCATATTCACCATCTTCCGTTGAACTAGACATCCGAGGAATAACACTTGTAAATGCTACGAATAAAATGAATGCAAATGTGGAGGCTAACAACACCCATCCGACGGCAATTTCTGTTGGAGCAAGTTCAGTACCCATGTCTTTGAAATTCCACAGGTCTACCCTATCGCCTCTGCCAGGCGTATGATTTGACAAGAATACTCGTTTCACTCGTAGAATGGTTTACAAAGGCTCAAAATCGACGAGTGTATTCGTATGCAGCCGGTTTTTAAAAGGAAAGTTTGAGACGAGTATACTCCATGACTGAAAAAAGAACATTGTGAAAACGTATGTACACGTTTGTACCGGGGACGGGCGTTACCCAGCTGCTGGTGAAGAAGATACAGCCCTCCACTGTCTCTCAAATGAATTTGCATGTTACAGTTTCGATGCCATGGAAGTAAAAGCGATATCTGATCGAATGTGGTTTCTCTGGAACCAGGTGGCACTCGCCCCAACTGTACGGAACCCTAAACGGTTCCCCATAACGAAAAGGTTGGTAAACTAGTCCTAGTACTTCAGTAGCCAATTAGCCTAGACATATAACTTTTTAGTTAGGAGGGAGAGGACCATTTACCCTACCAGACCAGAGGCTTTGAACTAACTGGCCGACATCAATCCCCACCGAGGAGATGATTTAAGATTGGTTCGATATTCATCGTTCAAAACTCGTCACGCACTTAGGACATGTACTGAAAGTTAGCCATAGCAGTTTTGCGCCCGATTCGCGAGGTACCGAGAATTCCAGAGGTCGGGCAATGTTCTGTATGGTAGTCACACAACCAGATCTGCGCTGAAAAGGTAAATTGTGAATTCTCGCTCTCAGAACTTCTCTACTATTCGAGCCGAAGTCTGTCAAATTGACGAGGGTTTTTATCAACGGCATGGCTTTTACGTTTATAAATTTTGAGCGAAGTGTTCGCGTATAATGGGCGCAGTAGACCGACTTCGACAGGCTTTTTATCAAACGTCAACTCAAGGAAGTTGATAACTTTTAGTTTGAGTTAATATTTTAGAACATCGCCTAGAAGAGGGTCTATAGTAATAGCTAGGCAAGGTAGAGGAGCGCGGATGAGAAGTCATTTTTTATTGACTCAAAATTTCCAGATTATGTTTTATGGCAGAACCCAGCCATAACGTTGGTCTGCAAGGTTTTCTATAGGCATTAGTCGCCACGGTAAATAAAAAAGCTAATATAATTTCATATTTAAGAGTAACGAGATACATATTGCCACATCATTGACAAGTTCAAGAACGCCTTTGGTTTCTTCACGTTTGTTCAGACACCACTGCCAAACTTGGCCATGGGACCATTAAAACGAGCCTTAATTTTCTGGAATGCAGGAGAGTCCCTGTATTTCTTAATGTTCGGTAGCTCGAAGATCCTCTTCTGGTATGCTTGAAGATTTGCGTGATTGTCGAGGCAGTTGGGGATGAGAGTCACGAATCGTTCCAAGAGTTCAACCAGAAGGAAGTCGATCCAAGTGATCTGTAAAGCATTACAATATGTAAGCACCATACCATTTTGTTCTATAAAAGTTAACAGTAACACGGTACACGTGAATACCTATCAGCGGGACAGGCAGACCGACGAGAATCCTAAACCAGACGAGAATCTTTCCTATTGCCGCGTAAGATACGCGTTTTGTCACTAGTTCCAGAATGTTTGCTACGGACTATCAAAACATCACGCGTTTACGAATCACTCGGCAACTAAAATCTGAATCTACGCGATAGTTGAGCCCTCTGGCCCTGCTCGTATGCTTTTGGGCATCATCAGAGAAGAGTCCATTGAAACTACCCGCAGTCAACGATGACTTAAGGAAGCGAAGCCATCGAGGACAGGTTTTTCTTGCATGAAAAAAAATCAAAGTAAACAGAATGAAGTTTTTCCAACACAATCGTGCGCACAAACAGCAAGTTATGCTTTAGAAAGAATTGCTCAAATGGAACGAAAACTAAGGCAACGCGGGCACGAAGTAAATAAGTCGTGCGAGTGGGTCTACAGCTAAGGTATGTAACGGTATCGCGAGGGCGCCAGTTTTTGCAGCAGCGATTAGACATTCGTAATTAATTTGGACTGAATCAACGTTATGCTCGCTCAAGGGAGACCGAGGACGAAGTAAAATCTAACGAGACTGCTGAAACACAATGTCTCTTCGACCTTTCATATGAGCAGTTCAATAGTCAGGAAATATGTTCATCGCTGATGGGGAAGAAGAAGCTTACTCTTTCTACATATTGGTGAGTTTTCTGCTAGCTCTTCGAGCTAGTAAAATCGAAACTTACGCATTCTACTCTTTTAGCACAGTTAGATCGTAAACCTAATCTACAATTTTCGTTAGCAATGCTGGTAGAGTCTTCAGGAGCAGAGGAAAGAGCGAAGTATTCCTGAAAGGCTTTGAGGAGAATGCTCGACAGAACGGGTCGAACGCTCACCTTGTTACCAAGGATGTAGTTGTTGCTCCCCACAAGTTTGGACAGCTTCGCCACTGTAGCGCCGGAGTTTTCTATGAACGGAGTCTTCTTTGTCTCCTGTAGAGAAAAAGTCTCGTAAAATTTTCTGAACCAATTAAAATTATCAGCTGTGGCCTGAAGATTTGGATGCTACGGGAATGGAAAGATTTTGCAACCAATTTAAGCAACAAGCATAGAATTAAAATTCTATAAGATTTTTTTAAGAAAACTGACAATAGTTTGAACAAGGAATGCAATTCACGTATACCAGTTAGTACTTCAATACCGTACCCCATCGAGACTTTCACTAACTACTATTCTAATCTTGTTAGAGATTAGAACGTGTTAATGACAGTCTCGTCGCAATTTTCATAACTTGAAATCCATACGGAATTAGATATGAAGATTAATTCATGGCAAAAATAAATAATTACCACGAAAATATGTACAGTCAAATGGCGGTTTGTACTCACGAAGTCTGGATCATAACAAAGCATGACGATGGACCTCCCAACATCGCTCAAAATTCCTTCGGCCATGTCGAGCCGAATCATCTCCGCCTCTGTGGTGCCGACCAGACCGTGCTTGCGCGCGATGTGCTTCGCGATGGCAGAGCTCTCCGTGATCTTCACATCGCCGTCTATGTAGTACGGCAGCTACCAAGTAAAAATTTTCATTATACGACCATCATCTTCGCCTCGACTAGAGGAAACTCCTAAATACGCCGTTCAAAGTTCTATTTCGCGTCTGCAATTAGGAAACTAATCGCAGATGAATATAAATCATTCACCAATGTTTCAAGGAATTTCGCCCTCCAATGAATCTGGATAATTTAGCACGGAATCTCGTCTACATGATTCAGAATTTAGGTAAGCCGCGTTTTACTCAACATTTAGAAATATATGTATTTGCACACTCTTACGTCTGTAAAATTTTTATCATTTGACGTCTACTTTAAAAGGACAATCCAAGGGGCAAGTCCCTCATATCCGCAGTTCTCGGACGTCTCTGAACTACTCACATTTGGGAATTCCAAGCCCAGGGACTCTTTGTCGGTCGCCCACTCAGTCCTGCTGTACTCGGGGGCGGGTCCCATGCCGTACTGCTTGTCTTCGAACTCCACGCCGGCCTGGAGCAGCGTGTAGCGCACGAACTGCGCCAACTGAAAAAAATATTTTAGGTATAGCTCTCAAACTTGGCACGTCGAAACTTCTACGTCGTTAATCTAACGAGTCACGCTCGACTATCTACAATAACTTTGACAACATTCAGCATCCAAGTTGAACATACAACTAAAATTTTATGTCAAATTTTCATATTGGGTAAATCTAGTAGAACGAGTCCATTAAATACCATCTGTTAAAAAAACAGAGCCTAAATTGATGGTCAAAAGTACTTTGAAATGTATCTATAGTGTGGCAATCACGAACATTTGTCATGGCTAGTTAAACATTAATGAATTTCGTTCCCAAACCGAGGTTACAGTTTGGAAAAAACAGACTACTTCAAGCCATCAATTTTACGACGAGCTTTCACGTTACACTTTGTGAGAAATACTAGTGACTTTCCTACTTTGCCACACGACGCAATGCACTAGTTGAGGGAAACTTCATGTCTCGGTTAACCGTTTGACCCTAATCAACACCCGACCACATGGCTCACGATGATACAGCTTATAGTCGTTGTCAAATATTCGAACATTACAAGCACATTTCCTCCAGTCCGATCAGCACGCCGATACACAGTTTCCCTTCCACTACCCATGCAACAGAGCATATCGAACGAACTTCCTCCGATGATAATGCTATACACCAATGCACGGGAATTCTCTTTGCACATTGCCTCTACTGAAGTTGAAGAGAGGTCGCCAGGATTGACGGAGTTTTGCATGCTGGATCCCGGACGAACGCGCAATAGTTATTTTGGAACTTAACACGACCGAGGAATTCAAGATGGCATTCCTTGTTTGCCGTGAGAAAATCTACCCTTTTAAAAAAATATATGGGACCGCAAATCGAGAGGTTAATTTAAATTTTAAATAACTTACACCTAGCTTTTAAAGCGTGCCGTAAGAAAACCTTAACTCAAAGGATGCTGAAAGGATGCTGATATAAATATTCAGAAACGGCATAAAAGTTTCTATATTCCATATGGAGGTCCCAAAATTGTTCCCAAGCTCAAAAGCGAGACGCTGTAGACATGCAGAGCAGGCGAACACGCGCCTCCCAACGTACAAGCTATGGGCAAATTACCAACATTGTTAGTTGCACGTCAGTTCGTAGTAAAGGTGGAGCAGGCGATTCAATTCCTCGATGGCCGCCATGCCCTAGTACATTCTCACACTTATTTGCCATCGCTGTCGATTCAAGAACACTAATTAGGAATTTACCTTTAAGGTTACCTTTAATTCAGGTAGTCCGCAGGAGACGGAAAAGACAATAAGCTTTGAAACGAGTAGACAGGTTCAGAATTTCTGAAGTCAAAACGATAAGTTCCTGAAGCAGTGAAGAACAGCGCGCGAGTGACGTGCAAGGAAATGCAAGATGAAAACAGAGGCAATTGAACAGCACAAATCACGACGCATCCCTCTTGGTGCACAGAGGGTAAGACCCTAGTCACCAATTGCAGAGATAGAGGGTTTACAGATTAATTCCATCCTGTTCTGGGAAGGCATCGCTGCTGGAGAGGAGAGGAGCGCTAATGGAATGTTTTTCATACTTCATGAGAGGTGAGACAGGAATCATTCTCAAAAGTATTCGAAGAAATATAAAATTGAAGTGGAATTTCTCCCCCACAAAATTTGTACACAGGTTTAGGCATCGGTACGTGTGTAACATTTTCAGCAGCAATATTATCTACTATTACTCAGTCCACATTTAAACCTTACAAAAGTCCGTTTCAACCAGTTTCAAGCTGTAGTTGCTGATCGTGTTTTCACGCACTTCACTTTGATGAAGTATGTATGAAAGTTCAGCTAGAACCAGTGCGTCCACAGCATGGAGAACATCTACAGTTAACACCGGCAGGTCCCCCCCCAACCCCCCCCCCCCCCCCCCCCCCTTTTCCATGTCACAAACTCATATTGACGAGCAAAAGCAGGCGTTGTCATAAGAGTACCAACATAAAAATGATATAATATAGTTGGCAGAGCAGAAGGCAATGCGGTAACAGGTACCAGCGAGAACTTCCATGTCAGGTAAGCATTTTCCCGACTATTCACGAAAGAGGTCGTGTACAAATGTAATTGGTTCAACAGCCGGCGATTCAGCTCGTATTTTCCATATCATTTATGCAGTGCAGCATTATAGGATCAAGTGCTATGTTTAGCTTTACACACGTAGTTATCTCCTTCTGTTCGTTCCAGCTATATCGACTAGGATGCACTGATGTGCACAACAAAATGACGAAATCTTAATGTTTTACCAGGTGAACGAGAAAAACTAAACTTCATCAACCAGCACTGATCTAAAATTCTGTGTTTAACGAGTCATTCTGTCCCCATCCCTCGATAGTACGATGGAAGCATTCGTACATTCGCTCAACGCCGCACGAAACCAATAACCAGTGTCTTGTTCTAATATAGTACTTACCCCTCTGATCGCCCAATATCCAAGGACGGGAGCCATAATTTATGAATGCGGGTCGATACGAACGACTAAATACGAATGCTTCTGTGTGGTACGAAGAGCAGACTTGCACTGAATCGAGACGAGTAAAATTTGTTTATATACGAAGGCGTCGAAGGCGTGCGCTACGCTGATTGGTCCACCGGCTACACGCCCCAAACAAAGGGTCGCTGAGTTCGAGTACACAACACACGAACACAACAAACCAATAGTAAAATGTAAAACATAGCCCTACAATGTCGCCAAAATTACTCAAGTATTATATAAATTGTCATTTTAAAGCCTATTTTGTGATACTTGCATGATACAACAAGTTCAAGGGCGTGCGTTGCTAGGGAGATTCAAGGTCAGAGGAAGTTCGCGCTCCGGTTGGTGGTGCCTAAAAAAGACGCGTTCTCCATCTGCACAGCGAGCGTGAGCAACGGCTGCATTGAAGGCACGTCCAAGCCTGTTGCATTACTACATTTCAAACTGAAGCACCAAGCGAATTGCTTAGGTAGAGTCAACACTTTGACTGTGACACAAGTCTCCTGTGGAACACAAAGGGAATTTTACCAATGCTGCTGATCGACTAGTAGTCACACACTCAATTTTCACAAATACTTCATGAAAACTGAATGAAGGTATGATCCAGCTAATGTTTGCTATTTTCAACATTATTTATGATAATTCATTTTAAATTTACGTTGAATATTAAACTTCAGTTTTAGCAGCCGCACTCAAAGTGTTTAGATATTCATTAGTCCAATCACACGATCTCATAGACTTGAAGTATACCCTATGGAGAGGGTACCCAAAAAAAAGTAAATAGCGTAAAAAATTATCTACTTTGATCGTAAACTAGGCTGACTAATCGATACGTTCTAGCATGAATAGGACGTGGCGAAGAAAATGTAAAACTTTAAATGAATCCCGAAATTTAAATTTTATACGTTTCGTGAACCACCCACTGAAGTCCAAAAAGACAAACATTGCTGCGGTTACTTCCGTCTCTTAATAGATCTCCGCAATTCAAATTATGTTTCTATTAAGTGCAAAACATTTCTATTGGGCTTAAAGCATTTCTATTGGATTTTAAAAATTGGGTGTAAAACAATTATATTGGAAATAAAAACAATGTGAAATAGCCTTCCATCTTCTTCCATTCAAACGCATGAGATGGAAGAGAACAAAATTTACCTGATCGTATGAAAGAGTAATAGAATACTCAGGATATTTGTTTCTAATGGAGTTGTGACTTGAGGCTCAAGTTATCGTGAGCTTCAAAAGTTTAGAGCGTCGTTTCTTTTTGCATTTTTAATCAAGGCAGAAAGTATTTTCTAATTCACCAACGATGATGTGTTTTAAGATCGAACTTTTTTATCGTTGTAGTTCTTTGTTTTCCTCTTTTTCCCAACCAATGTTCTGAGCTAGTTTCTTCCAAGTGCCTACAGCAATGATAAAAATGAAGATGAAGTAGAGTGAGATAAAACAGATAAGTGCTTCATGTCGAGTTCCACTACGCGTCTCACTTGAGAAACACGGTCTGTGCTTTCGGAAATTGGACTGTAATCTTTGCAGTGCCGAATGATCCAAGCTTAAACACAGGAAAACACGAGAAATTCATTTTAGTCTTTTCATTTGATCACAATATATGCAATAACTAGCGATTGTTTCACATAGAACATCAGAAATTCGATGGAAATGCTCCAAACATGAAAACAAGCAAGGCCTAGAATTACTTTTACCCTTTCCAACAGCACGTAATATGAACAATAATTAGCGATTGTTTCAAAACGAGAGTGTGGAATTCGGTGAAAGTCCTCTCAGCCGACTCCTTTACTTATGAGCATTTTCGATTCATTGCATCAATTTATATCGAGTTCATCACTTAGCTGCCTTGTTTTACTTGGGCAAATCTCAGGTGCGATGCTTGTGAGCTCCGTTTGAAAGACGAACAAATTTTGGCCACAACCTATTATTTACCAATTTATTTATTTGGCCTAATTTACAGTTGTAACGGCCCAAGATTTGTTCATTTTCAAAATCAATTCTACGTTGTATTCAGTATTAAATAATTCATGCTCAGTGTATTTCCGCGTAGGAAAGAGACTCGTTGCGGTAAGGCTTATACGTTGCTTTGAAATTGCCATGCATCATTTCGTTATTTTTCAGAAAAATTGATCTTGTTAAATGAACTAAATATTCCGCTTACAAAACTTGCCTGACTGTGCCTACTTTTTGCCGTTAGATAAATTTTGTAATTTAATTTAGGTCTCTTTCGCCTTGTGTCTGGCACATGAAAAAAAATCAACGCCCTAATTGCAAGTATCATCACTTTGATGCTGCCACTTTTTTCAGGCTAGACCTAGACCTGGTCTGAAAAGCCTTAACTGGCTTTTTCCTCGTCGATGTAATCAAATATGACCTTCCAACAAAATTTTAGCGCATATGAGAATTTTTATCACAAAATTGTAAATCTGGTTGCCTTGAAGCGTTCTTGATCAATTACCTCGTCAGTCTAGCTGGAAATCTTCCTGAGTCAGACATCGAAAATCATAACATTCTCAACTAGTTTACTAAGGGTTCTCTATGAAATACTTCCTTGTTTATGCGGCATTTGCTGCTTCATTCCCTCATTTTCAGCATTTGTGCACAAAATAAACACAGCTCGTTGAGAGACCCAAGTTATTTGTCACTATTCCTTTCAAGAATTGCTTTTCTCTCGAAGCACAATCATAAAATTCATCACATTCACGCTCGCTACGCTCTCAACTCCGAACAACTTGTCGTTCACGACCCCTTATCTAGCACAAAAACTCATAACACCGGACGATGACCACTTGTGACTTATGCTACATTCTATGATAAAGAACAAAGCCGAGCTTTTGTTTTATGTTTGTTAATCTTCTTCAGTATGTATGAGGATTTGAAAATTTTAATTTTAAAGTGTTCTGCTGCTTATTTCTCGCTGGTTTGATCATTACGAGCTAGGAGTCAAATTCTTTCGGTAAAATTTTTGTTGTTGAATATTCTCTTCGAAGATTCATGCATGCGATGGTGTGTTGTGAGCTACGTAGGTTTATGACCATGCAAGTACTGCTTCTCAATCGTATCCGGCACGCCTATAAAATCTTCATCTTGCCTTGATAACGTTCGTAGTACGCAAGACAACATGTGCGTCACCCTTGTGCAACATTTACAGTACACTTGAGCAATATGTGTGGCACACTCAGGAGACAATATCGGCACACTTATGCAACATTTGTGGCGCACTTGTACCACAGTTACCACATACCATGGCAAAAGTTTTGACACACATGAGACACAAATAGGCAACAGTCATGACACTCTTATGCACCACTCACGACACACTCACGCAACACTCACGATACACTTATGGAACACTCACGACACACTTATGCAACACTCACGACACACTTATGTGACGCTCACGACACACTTACGCAACTCTCACAACACAATTAAACAAAAGTTACGACCCACACTAAAGCAATCATTTCAACAGACTTTGGTAACGGTTGCGGTTCAATTACGAATACCCAAAGAACTCTTAAGAAAAGTTTGGCCACATTTAGGCAGAGTTGCGGCACCAGAGGCAACAGCCACAGCGCACTATTGCGCTTAGTCACTCGAGCGTCAGAAAAAAACGAGACCGGCGCAACGACCAAAGGAACGGCAGACAGCGGCTCTGACCTTGGACCGAGTCTCATCTTCCTTCACTGAAACTGACATTCCTGGCCTCACACCACACGTAAGCTGCGGCTGTGTAGGACCCGCTACCGGTATAGCAGCTGGTATACAGAATGATACAGAGGCTGACTGGCAGGTTAGTATGGTGCGTGATATACAGGCTGGTATGCTGACTGGTGTACTGCTGGTATATTGGTTAGCACTCTGGTCGGTATACTGGCTGGTATGCATGCTGGGATATTGACTAGTACACTGGCTGGTATACTGGCTAGCACACTGGCTGGTATACTAACTAGCATACTGGCTGGTATACTGGCTAGAACACAGATTGGTATACAGGTTAGTATGCAGATTGTTATATAACCGGCCTACAGGCTGGTATACTGGCTAGTACATGGACTGGTGTTCAAACTGGTATACAAGCAGGCTTACACATTAGCGCAGAAGCTGGTATGTAGACTGATATAGGATTAGTGTACACACTGTTACACATGTTGCTACACGGCCCGGTATATAGAGACTGGTGTCAAGACAGGTATGCAGGCTGGAATAAAGGCTGGTGTAAATGCATATAGAGGCCACTCAGATCACGAATAGTTGTGAAATTCATCGTTGGTTGCTAAAAATCTTCCCATTTGTTTTGACTTCGAGCAAAAAATAGCGGATAATCTTCTGCAAGTCCAGAGGCATAGGAAAAAAATTACCGTCTTTCACGCTAAGCGCCGTATATGAAAAGGTTAACTTTCATTCACACGTGAGAATATTTATTAAAGTTGTTGCAACGATCATCATCTTTCATCTTCCGTACTTCACAAGCGCAGCAGAATCTTCAGCTAACTTCAGCGCAGGCACATTGCATACCTGCACTGCTATTTTGTAGTAATTTTTTCCGTAAAATTATTTGTTCTGTAGAAAATTCAAAGCTGATGAGAGATATTGTGCTTACCCACGTTCTGAAACAGTCGAGTAATTTACTAGTTACTGCGTCAGTTGTACGCTATTTGGACTAATACAGTTCACTAAACTAAATTCTTTATACTAAAATAAAATCTTAGTATTTCAGTTGTGTTCGTCGTTCACTGCAACCGTGAGAGACGTGAAATTCAGTTCACTGTTTTTAAAGACATGACTTTGTTCACATTTCCTTATTTGAATTTATATTCTTACTACATAAATTTATCTCATTTAGAAGCACACATTTCCTAAGCCTTTCTCATTCAAAAGCATTCACTTTTTAGATCCTTCGCATTTGCATTCACTTTCTTCTTTCTTTCTTCCCGTTTACATGCACATTTTTCCCATTTCTATTCACATTTTACAGCACATCGCTTAATTCTGCCTAAATTATCAACTTCATTTCTGAAAACATTACTAATAGGTGTACGTCCAGAACGCAGTAGATTTCTTCATCGCAGTAGTACATATAAAATGAAGTCAATTTATGGAAAAACTAAGGTGTAAAAGACTAAATAACAGCATAAACTGAAAATTTGCACTGCAACGTTTTTTTACTCAAACTGCCTTCTCTGAAAAACTTTAAGCCAAAAACATTCTTTTCTTCAAATTAAAGATTTACCTTCCTTGAATAAGACAGAGTACCTATGGAAGTGTCATCATTTCAGCCCCGTCACAAACACCACACAGCGAAACAAGTTTGTTTGTTTTTCTTCTTGACATTTCCATGAATTCGCAAGTCATGTTTGTGGGGGCCTCCTGAGAAGCAAAAGACTTCAAATCTCATCGCTTGCTGCACAACCCTGACGCAACTGAGCTCTCAGATCGAACCCTGACGCAACTGAGCTCTCAGATCGAACCCTGACGCAACTGAGCTCTCAGATCGAACCCTGACGCAACTGAGCTCTCAGATCGAACCCTGACGCAACTGAGCTGTCTGATCGAACCCTGACGCAACTGAGCTGTCTGATCGAACCCTGACGCAACTGAGCTGTCTGATCGAACCCTGACGCAACTGAGCTGTCTGATCGAACCCTGACGCAACTGAGCTCTCTGATCGTACCCTGACGCAACTGAGCTCTCTGATCAAACCCTGACGCAACTGAGCTCTCAGATCGAACCCTGACGCAACTGAGCTCTCAGATCGAACCCTGACGCAAATGAGCTCTCTGATCGTACCCTGACGCAACTGAGCTCTCTGATCAAACCCTGACGCAACTGAGCTCTCTGATCGTACCCTGACGCAACTGAGCTCTCTGATCAAACCCTGACGCAACTGAGCTCTCAGGTCGAACCCTGACGCAACTGAGCTCTCTGATCGAACCCTGACGCAACTGAGCTCTCTGATCGTACCCTGACGCAACTGAGCTCTCTGATCAAACCCTGACGCAACTGAGCTCTCAGATCGAACCCTGACGCAACATGCAAGTGATGCAACACATCAACCAACTGGTCGTGATGTGAGCCGCCGGTATACAAGCCAGGCAATACTAAAATTCTTCAGTGCGATGAAGTGTGGGGAATTACGTTGGTTTGTATGACCATGTAAGTACTGCTTCTCTATCGAATCCGGCACACCTGTAAAATCTTCATCTTGCCTTGATAACATTCGTGGTACACATCAATACACCAACTTTTGTTTTTGCAACAACCAACACATCACTCCATTGATCGCGATGAGAGGCGCCGGTGTGCTTGGGGGCAATTTTCATAGTGCTGCTGACCGACTAGTAGTCACAAGCTCAATTTTTATATATACTTAAATCAAAGCTAAATGAAGACACGATCCAGTTAATGTTAGCTATTTTCAAAATTGCTCACTGCAATGGACATTAAATTTGAGTTGAATATTGAACCTCAATTTAACCATTCGCGATCAAAGTCTTGACGAAATTCCTTGCACATACCCAATGCTCTTTAATTTATGAACTTATTCTTAGGGAATAAAACTTGCAATTAAAATTCTATTTCTTTTTGGAAAATTAACGTAAATATCAATAATGGTTGTGTGGTGGTGGCAATCCAGCAGTAAGTCTAAATCCGTTTCGTGAGTAATGATTAGGAAATTGCCAAATGCTAAAGTGCGCTGAGATTTATTCATCTATTTATTTACTTTTCATCTATCTATTTTTCTTTTATTCGTCATTAATGTTATTTATTTACTTCTGCGTATTTTATGTTCGATTTCGTTCATGCATGTTTCAGTAATGAAAATGTAATTTTAGTATTCCAAAACATAAACTGTCAATAACGTACACATTTACATTAGTTCACTTTTTATCTTAAAAAAAAGGATATATAATGTTTTCATTTTATGCTGGTTTTATAGCTGCAATTTCTAATCTGTTGTTAAGCGATCCAAAACAGTTATTACTGAAGATTTTTTAGATTTATTTCTCTTTCGAGCTCCTCATGCTGAGTCGAGATAAAGAGTTACTCAGCTACTAAGAAAGTTTAGTAAATAAAGAAACAACCCGCGAAGTATGGTCTGGTCGTCTGGTCAGAATTTTTACTCATCATCTCCCTGGGCCCAAGGAATTTCGAACACAAGGCCTTGACATCTTTTCCACAATAAAAAAATGTTTAATTTCATCATAATCGCCCTCATTTTTTACAAAATCAGCCAAGCATTACTATGAATGCCGAACAGATCATTGTAAAAAATTTCTAAAACGTATTTTTTGGATGCAAAATCAAACAATGTAGTAAGTGAGACAATAGATAAATACTATTTTCCATGTATTCCAAAAATAATCATATCAATTCGAGTTTTTAGAATACCACTAATTAAGTTCCAGCCCTTCATATTTTGTTTACTTTCTCATCCTATACTACATAAAAACATAGCGGAAGATAAGGTCGAGCAAGAAAACAGTGAAAATAAATTTTAAAAACACATTAAATACAAAAAAAAACACTCTTCAGACAGAGGTTTAAAAGAAGTATTACCGTATCATAGATAATACATAAATGTCTCAATTCCCACAATTTAGGCATGCACTTAGTGTCCGACGTATAGAATTTGTATAGAATTTTTGTATCAGAAGCATATGTCGAAGTCACGCATATCATTTTCCTTTTCGTCGCAACGCAGGCGAAGCGCCATCGGCACCATGGAGACACATTTTGGCTTCCTGTCACCGCGCACATCACAACGCAATAATTTCCTTGAAATTGCTCTTCAATGTGACTGCGTAGACTACAATTTTCAGTTATTCACGGGTCATTTTCACCAAGCTACAACGTGCCATTATTTCGATCGCATTATGATTCATACTTGAGGTTCATAATTTAGGTTCAGTGGCGTTCGTATGTTTAAGAATAGAAGAAATTATCAGCTCTAATAATTGGAAACTTAAGGTTTTAACGAGTCACTGTTTCTGAATTTACGGCTAGGTATGTCTAATTTCTGACGCAGAAAGTTAGTGACGAACGTAGGAGTTCATACCTGAGATTGGGACAAATTGCTACGCGTAAAAAAAGCATCATCACTGATGGGAAAGAAAACTACAAGCAGAATAACTAGTGATCCTTCTTTGCATAGTACCTACACCGCAGATCGTGCTTCAACGCTAATTTAAAAGCTAAGTATTTCAAATGAATACTATTAAGCCGTGAATATAATATAAAGAATCTGACAGTCATAAACAGTACTTCAAAAACTAGAGATTTGGTCATTTTTTGCATCCATGGAAGATAATATTGTCCTGTTGGGTAAATTTAACCATTTGTAATCCGTTTATTTTAGTCACAAAATATAAACATTGAGAAGAAACCTCAATCAATGGCAAAATGACCGCCATCTCAATAACAGCTGACTAGCGTTCTTCTAAAGCGAATAGGGTGCTTCTATAGCACGAGATCTACCTCTAGCTAGTAATATAGCGTGAGGGGTGCTGCTATAGCGTGAGGTCTACCACACTATAGCATGAGATCTACCTCTGTACTATAGCGTGAGGGGTGCTGCTATAGTGTGAGGTCTACCACACTATAGCATGAGATCTACCTCTGTACTATAGCGTGAGGGGTGCTGCTATAGCGTGAGGTTTACCACACAATAGCATGAGATCTACCTCTGGGCTATAGCGTGAGAGGTGCTGCTATAGTGTGAGGTCTACCACACTATAGCATGAGATCTACCTCTGTACTATAGCGTGAGGGGTGCTGCTATAGTGTGAGGTCTACCACACTATAGCATGAGATCTACCTCTGTACTATAGCGTGAGGGGTGCTGCTATAGCGTGAGGTTTACCACACAATAGCATGAGATCTACCTCTTGCTAGTACTATAGCGTATATAGGGTTAAGTTAAGTTACTAATGGATATTACTTATTGTCATACATTTATTTTAGCGATAAGCCCTTAATTTGTACAACTCAAACTGCACCTGCGTAGGCGGTACATGGCGGTAGACATCACGCTGTAGTAGCACCGACACAGAATAGAGGTAGTGTAGTAACCAACGAGATAACGGCCCACTCGACAGCGACCAATAAGGTTATGACAGATAAGATAACAACCAAAAATAGAACAAAGATGGCCGATATTTAAAAAAGATAAAGTGTAGAGTAACCAACTGAATGAGGGTGTAGAGAACGGTGATCAAATTCCGGGTGACTGCAAACACTGCGACCAAAAAAATAGAGACAGCAAAAATGGACACCTATACGATAAGGAAAAGAAGGAATAGGATAAAAATTTTCATTTGTTTTGACTTCGAGCAAAAAATTCCGGATAATCTTCTGCAAGTCCAGAGGCAAAGGAAATGAAATTACCGTCTTTCACGTACCTAAGCGCCGTATCTGATCCTTTAAGCACATGAAAAGGTTAACTTTCATTCATACGTGCGAAAATTTATTGAAGTTGTTACAATATAACACTTCAGAAAAGTTTTTCGTGTGCTACATGAGACCCAAATGTAATAGAACGGAAGCAATGCGGATCATTTTGTAATTAAATCTACAAATGCGCTCTCATTGAAATGCTTGTTTTTATTTTGAAGATATTCGAAATCATACACACTTAACGAAATTATTCCCCGTGTTCCTTCGCTGCGACTGCATCTTATTGAAAGGCCTGTGTTTTCAGTTATATTCTATTAATATATTCTTTCATCCGTTCAAATCTATAGATGCTCTGCCGTCATTGCATTTCTTTAGAGGATGCGACAGCCAGATATAAGGAAGAACGAGGCTCTCGGAGTCTTGCTCGGCTAACGCAAATCATTTCAATTATCAGCGCGTCTTGAAACTGAATTCTTGCTTTCATCTCACAGTCACCATACGTTATTGCCCACCTGTGCTGTCGTGGACACCTGCACAGTGGTTGACATCTGCTTAGTTTAGCATTCAAGTTCAGTCAAAACGTAAGCGTCTCTTTTATTCAGACATGAGCCCTGCGTATATGCCCGTGCTTCCCAACTCTGTTATTCATAAGAATTGAAAACCGTCCTCCTTACGTTCAAGGACTGCACTCTTTCAAAGCAGTGAAAGCAACAATGGTCAATTTTAGTTTCCGCATATTCGTTGAATTTCTCTCAACTTCAACCTCCCAAAAATACCGGCAAGCTCTACTTTGTATCCGACTAATAATTAAATATATTTGTCACATTCCTGCTCCTGTTTTCCCTACCTGACATTAATGCAGTGTAACCGCTTACCGCTAAATTGTCGATCATTCGAACATTAGACCATTTCTTTTACTCCTTGAATCCGCCATCAAGTCCATCAGTGCCTGCGATTTGGGAAACCTTCAACCAGTTCACTGGCGTCCCATGAGCTCGACACTTTCAGGCAGAGGCGCTTCCTGCATGCAGATTAATTGCAATTGGCATTCCTCTTGGACGCATCTCAAATGTGTGGACCTCTTCGGTGAATAAAAACAAGAAATGCGAACGAGTCTTGAAACCGTATTCCTGTCGAGTAATAAGCGCGCCGTGCCAATCAAATGCAAATTAAGGCCATTTACTTCTCGAATTGTTACCAAGCGATGCATATATCACTATATCAGCCCCCATTTCGCATATCCTCTACCTGCCGCCCTCACATTCATAGCTGGACAATTCGAGTAACATAACTGGAGTTCGAGTGCGCCAATATATTCTAATATTGTTTGATGAAATGAGATGCGCCTCGGAATTGAATACTGTTTAATGAAATGATATATGTGTAGAATTTGAATACTGTTCAATGAAATTAGATGCGTTTCGATATTGAATACTATTTAATGAAATTAGATATGCTTGGACACTGTTCAATGAAATGAGATATGCTTCAAAATTGAATATTTTTTAATTAAATGATACACGCATAGAATTTGAATACGGTTTAATGAAATGATACATGTTTCGGATTTGAACCCGATTTAATGAAATGACGTATGCTTCAAATTTCACAACTGTTTAATGAAATGATATACTGTACGCTTCGAAACGCTCGATAGGGAATTCTCTCCTTGCATTAGTCGAAATAAGGCATGACTTGGAGATTGTGTTACGGAACTGCAAAGTTTTGTGACTCGAAACAACGGACTATGCACATTTAAACCGGAAGCCGAAGCTCCATTTCTATTTAACAATTCTTAACTGCATTCAAGATTTAACAACGAGGGTAATGGAAAAAGAAAGTCTTCTAAGAATAAATAATACGCATACATACTAAGAATTATTATTGAAATAATGATCAATGGAATTTATAGCGTAATAGATTTAGAGGGATAAAAACCCACGGAAACAGATAAAAAAAAGTTTGAAACTCCGAATTTTTCATTTCATAAAGATGTGTTCTATGTGAAAATATTTTAAAGATATTATATATACATACATTTTGAGGACACTGTAGAGGTGATAGAGCATGTATAACTTGTACACACAAGAATTTAAAACTTTGAATTGTGTAATGCTAGGGTAGATCGTGTGAGCAAACCTTTTTTTTATGACTCGAGGGTAGATCGTGTAAACAAACATTTTGAGTGTAGGATAGATCGTGTAGACAAACATTTTGAGTGGAGGATTGATCGTGCAAAAAAACATTTTAAGTAGAGAATAGATCGTGTAAACAAACATTTTGAGTGGAGGATAGATCGTGTAGACAAACATTTTAAGTGGAGGATAGATCGTGTAAACAAACATTTTGCGAAAATTTCAATCGAGTAAACAAACATTTTGAGTGGAGGATAGATCGAGTAAACAAACATTTTGAGTGGAGGATAGATTGTGTACGCTTACTTTTTAGGTGGACGGCAGATCGTGTTAGCAAAGTTATTGATTAAAGGCAAGAAACGCTCGATCGTAGTGGCATAGATGTAAATCTAATAAGTTCAATCAATGAAAAGAACGATAAATTTTAGGAAATTAAATATCATGAAATAAAACTCAGTTTCACCTGGAGCGAATTAAAAAAAAATTGGGTGAAAAATCGTCAACTAAACGGTGAGTACATTTTAAAGGGGATATCCTGTTTTGAGCAACGTAATTTATACATGCAAACTTCAAGCAACTCATTGGCATCGTGATAAGCCTCACACAAAGCTCGACGTCACACACACTCCACAAAATTCATACGGTGCACTCTGGCTTCACTCAATATTTCGCTTCTATTTGCATTGATTAATTCTTAAGCCTTATCAGTCAAGCCAAAATTTTGAGTACAAGTACATATCCATTCTAACGTTAGACCATTATCCCGACACTCTTTCCTGTTAGCAACGGAGTTCAATGCTCGCAAGGGAAAAACCGTCTTGCAGCATGAGCTCCTGCGCTTATCACGAGCTCATATCTTATCTGGAGTGCCGTTTGAGGGCTCGAGAGCAGCACTAGAACCTTCTCGATTTCATTCAAACATCCCACGGGCAATTACTTTCTCTTTCTGTGGAAGTTTCCTCGTGTAATTCTTTAAATTTCTACTGAAAGTTTCCACGTGCCATTACTTCAGACTTCTAACGAATGCTTCCACGGGCAATTACTCTCCTGTTCCAGTTGAAGTTGCCACGTGCAATTCTCTATATTCCTACTGAAAATTTCCACGGGCAATTACTTTCCCTTTTCAGATGAAGTTTCCACGTGCAATTCTCTAAATTTCAAATGAAAGGTTCCACGTATAATTATATTCGTTTTCCAGCGAGTGTTTCCTTGTGTAATTCCGCAATATTTTCGACGAAAGTTTTCGCATTCAAATATTCAAGATTTCTAGCGAAGGTTTCCACGAACAATCATGTTACGCTTCTAAGAACAAGACAAATATTTGAGTACCATGTAATTACCAGAAGTTCCTTTATCAAAGGATGTTAACTAACACTTGAAGATTTACATCAATTGTCAACCATCAGTGCTTCAAATTAGCCAAGCTGCAGTGAAACGTACGTTGGTTGAACCTTAAACTGCGCTAGAACTTAAGTTCTCAAAAATTTCCGAATTCGATTTTGATGTTCAAACAATTGTTTAATGAACAACGCAAACTTATTGTGAGTGATGAATGTAGCATGCTGTTTCTACTTAATTGTTCTTCTTCAATGACGGTAAATTATATAAATTGTACCAGTCTTTTCAGTTGCTCCAATGTACCCGTGAGAAATTCTCGGGTTACCGAAGAGGATACGACTATGATAAGAGGCATGAAAGGGACCCTGAGTATGTATCCGAACACCTGTTTATCAGTCGACTTCTTTAGCTGGGCAACGCTGCCTCCCACAGACTTCTTTTTTCGGCCTTTCTAACATCAGGAAAATGACGGAGTAAAACTATGTCCAGAAATACGGGTAATTTAAACAATTTAAACAATTTAAACAATTTATTTGTTTAAATTGTTTAAATTAATCGTATTTCCAGACATGGTTTTACTCCGTCATTTTCCTGATGTTAGAATGGCTGAAAAAAGAAGTCTGTGGGAGGCAGCGTTGCCCAGCATAAGAAGTCGACTGATAAACAGGTGTTCGGATACATACTCAGGGTTCGAACTATGTAAAATATAATTTCACGATCAGACATTTATTTTGTATTTTACAGCGTTTATGGGTCTAGTGAAAGCACTACTAAAGTTATGCTCTTAGAAGGGCTTTTTCCCACCTGTCAGAAAGTGCCTTGCATATTTTGTTGGTCATGGTAGCGTCATGGGAACACTGGCACTGCGAAGCAAACTTCGGTCATTAGGAAACAATTATGTTTTTCCTATCATCATCATCCCTATCATGTTAAGCTTGAGTCGTTTCATTTTTCTTTAGAGAAGTTCTGAAGACCAGTCAATCATTTTTAGCGGGCTGTTTATGTTTCTTTATCATAACCGGTCCATTAACGATGACTATGTAGTTTCATCGGTTGGCGTACTTTTCGTTACTACCGGTAAAATTATGCGATTTAAATTTTCGCAATTTTCCGATAATGCCCTACGATAACGTTGCGGCAGTCTGTTCAAAATGAGGCACGACGAAATAATATAAATCTCCCATCAACAAAAAACCGCTCTTCTGTCAAAAATTCCATCACTGAAGTACGAAAACTAAGAGTATTTTAAGAAAAATGATTGTGGAGTGGACTATAAATGATGACAAATTATCGCTGTGTTCATGAGTGTAATTGGCTTGGTACGTCTTGAGACACTCAACGCAATACGAAAATAATCTCATTCCGGAAGATCGACTTGATGTGCGACAGAAGGAAAATGGAAACAGCGTCTCACGAATGGCTGGTTTGTGGTGTTCTCGCAGGAGTTCCTATATGAGCTCTTGCTCATCCCATTAACACTTCGACTGCAACGTGAGCCACCGGTGGTACACGGTGGGAATTTCTACAATGCTGCTGACCGACCAGTAGTCACAAACTCAATTTCCATAACTACTTAATCGAAGCTACATGAAGACACGATCCAGTTAAAGTTTACTATTTTCAACATAGCTTCCTACAATTGACTTCCTACAATTGATGGCAATTCAGGTAAATTCTTTTACTTGGAACGCTTATCACTGTCGGTCAGTTCAGCGTCCTGTTTTATTGATGCAAAAATACACCTGATTTAGATGGCTCCATCGTTTTCAAAGTCAATCTCTCATATTTATTTCTTTGGTGATGACTTGAGTTTTAGTCCACATGTATAAAGTAAAACATCCATGGGAATAATTTTGGATTTTGTTTTTCTTTACGAAATATTTACCTTTACCCTCGATTTGTCTATCAATTTAGGACCTTTATGTTGAGAAATATTTGAAATTAAAATTGTTAGCATTGCATTTTAAGGATTATTTTTTGAAACTTGTTTCCATTTTCTTGAGTGAGAAATTTTCAAAGGCTGGGTCCTAATTTCTTATCATTCATATGGAAACAGTCTTGGGTTTCAGTCCCTATTCCGCCTTAAAGCGCAAAAAAATTTATATCAAGGGTACACAACGTACCCGGGCCGTCAAACATGACGGCTTCGATAATGTAATTATATCTAATCTAAAACACTTATCGCAACGTACTCTAGATAGATTGAATAATAGATTCAAGTGTGGGAACGGAAAATGATTCAAATAACACTATGATTTTAATGAATCAATCAAGGTTTGCTATACCTAGACGCAAAGTGCAAATAAATTTTTTCCTGCTTCTATTGCTTGAATTCTCGTCTAAAAATACGTACAGCTAAATTAACAGAGTTGTTGCATTATGTAGTTCGACCCTCATCATAGAGTTATTCAGCGTCACGGTCGTACTTACTATCTAACTCAAGGAGAGATGAGCAGAATTATAATAAAGACGTACAAATTATTGATTGGAATGTTGGTGTTTTTTAATACCAGCTTTTAATTTCAAAAGACACAAATTTTCCAGAAAAGATTCGTTGCAAATTTTCTAAAATAGAGATTATTCACTTCACCTACTTTTACTCTGTAACATAAAACTGTTTTTGTTATACCTCAAATTTTATTCTACTCCTCCTAGGTAATGAATAAGCTCTAACTTAAAGAAGACTCAGCGGATGTTCTGTCTCAGAGGGAAAGAGCAACTCCAAGAAAAAAGGTTAACAAAAATGTACAGCAGGAATAAAAAATGTGTCCAATACAGAGCATACGTATATTGCATCCACTTTTCATGCTATGCAAGTTACATTTTAGTTAATGATATTCTTGAGTGTAAGTTTGAATATTGCCGGCCGCTCAAACTAGTGGGATTTATACATCATCTAAATTCATATTTTTGGATGCTGAAAATTCCATTGCAGTTCAAAATTCGATAACAGCTTATGTACATGAAAGACAAACGCCTCTAAATGAACAACAGAAATAAGGGGAGTTACGAATGTTTAAAATTGATGTATGAAATTGAGTTTCTGTAAATTGAAAGTTCCAAGGTTCTTCAAGACGGAAGCTCATTTAGCTTTTGATTTTCTCTTCATAAATGATATTTTGTTGAGTAAACCAGATAACTCGGGCAGTTGAAAATCAACTAAACTCCAGTTACTAGTGACTTTTAAAAGATATTCAAAGTGCGTCATGACCATTATTATAAAATTCGTTTAAAATGAAACAGTTTGTATTGAACAAGAATTAAATCAATTTTTTACAACACAGAAAAACTCGATTTAGGAGAACTATGTTGTGAACTATAACTGACACGCTCACATTTGAACATTTTATTTTGTATTTGGAATTTTAAGAAGAGGGCTAGAAATTTCAAAATTATCATGTGATTCTAAATTTATTCGAGGAAACATTTACCCTGTTTTAAATGTGCCATTTTTCTATACGCTCAATTCTACGTGAAAGAATCACGTTAGAATCTAAAAAAGCTCCATAAAACTGCTGAAAACAATCCAACAACTAGCAGGATTACACCCACGCTATCAGTTACTAATTACATCTTATATCTTATATCTTAAACTTCACGAAAACAAAAAGCTATATCCTTGAGAATATAGAGGACAGTATTGCAAGTCATCAATGCACTAAAGTGAACAAAATGCACTGGAAAACACGACTGTCATTTTTTTTCAAGATTGTCGAAGAGCCGCATAGAATCCCTTGGCACAGCACGCTAAGATTTTACAAGCGCTCCCAGAGCTCGAGTTTCATACCAGATATCTTCTTAATTCACTCACGAATCATTCAGTTGTTGGAGGTAAAACTACTGGAAGGAACTCAAAAGGCTCTCTAGCATTGAGCTGAGGGTTTCTTTCAGGAAGTTGACTCGAACGGAGCAATCAAGACTTTCTATGAGCACGAGCACCCTCCGCTGGCGATCAAAGCCAGGTCTGTGTGGTGAGTGCATTCAAATGGAGACATGAGACGAAACTTGTCCAATTTGCTGGCACAAGCGTCCAATTATTTGCCCTGCTTATGATTTCCCTGCTTTATCCCTCTGTTTTCCTTAAGTGCTCTGTACGAAGAGAAATATTGTTTAAAGTTTTTAAAACTTTAAAGGACAATGTTTCTCTCGTTATGTGTAACGTTGGATCGTTTCATCTTGGCTGATTAAAAAAAATGATAACCAGTATTTTTCATGTCTGAATTCTGATCATTTTGAACATTGAAAGAGGTCGTGGATTTATAACAAAAATTAGAAAGTTCCTGATTCAGTTGAACTTCTCTGCACAATTGATTAGTTTTGACAAAGAATAATATCGCCTTGAATATTTTCACCAAAAGGCCAGCGTCGTCGAACATGACGGGTTCATTTATGAATCGAGTCTGTGGATCCGTCGCAAAATGTTTCAATTGAACTGTTTAAAAACGCGTCCCTTCTTCATTCGATTCATCCTTTTCGTGCCATAAAAACTTGCTTTCACAATTAATATAAATGCAATATCGTAAACGATCCTTCACAATTAATAGCGGAAGATAACCTTTGAAGGAGCTCTCAAACAGTCATTTATGTCGATAACTACAGTTAAACATGAAGTTTACTTGAGCAACTGAAAGTGTCTGAAAAACGCATTTGTGTTACAGGCTTCATTGCCTCTAGAATTTTCCCTGTATTAACACCTCAATGGCATACAAAAAAACAAATATTTTTACACTATTCAACCTGTGCTGTCAAAAATAACGCTACCATTTAAATAGCCTGACTTTATTACATAAACTACTAACCTTTTATTGCGTCAAGCTTTTGTTCCACGTTAATTATTCAAATACAGAACAAATATTTTCCACGGTATCGAGCAAGCTGCCTCGAAAATAATTCGATGAAGCACTTTAATCAAATTATCAAGTTGGAAATAATTTTCTAGAATTGTTGTTTTATTACGTCGGCTACTCATATCTGATTGACTCGATGACTTCAAAGTATACCCTTTCGCTGTACCCGTGTGTTGTGCCCGTGTGCTGCACCCGTGTGCTGCACCCGTGTGCTGTACCCATGTGCTGTACCCGTGTGCTGTACCCGTGTGTTGTGCCCGTGTGCTGTACCCGTGTGCTGTACCCGTGTGTTGTGCCCGTGTGCTGTACCCGTGTGCTGTACCCGTGTGTTGTGCCCGTGTGCTGTACCCGTGTGCTGTACCCGTGTGTTGTGCCCGTGTGCTGTACCCGTGGGCTGTACCCGTGTGTTGTGCCCGTGTGCTGTACCCATGTGCTGTACCCGTGTGTTGTGCCCGTGTGCTGTACCCATGTGCTGTACCCGAGTGCGCAGTCGGGCGCTGTACTAATACGCTGTACCCGTGTGCTGTACCCGTGTGCTGTACCCGAGTGCGCAGTCGGGCGCTGTACTCGTACGCTGTACCCGTGTGCTGTACCCGTGTGCTGTACCCGAGTGCGCAGTCGGGCGCTGTACTCGTACGCTGTACCCATGTGCTGTACCCGTGTGCTGTACCCGAGTGCGCAGTCGGGCGCTGTACTCGTACGCTGTACCCGTGTGCTGTACCCGTGTGCTGTACCCGAGTGCGCAGTCGGGCGCTGTACTCGTACGCTGTACCCGTGTGCTGTACCCGTGTGCTGTACCCGAGTGCGCAGTCGGGCGCTGTACTCGTACGCTGTACCCATGTGCTGTACCCGTGTGCTGTACCCGAGTGCGCAGTCGGGCGCTGTACTCGTACGCTGTACCCGTGTGCTGTACCCGTGTGCTGTACCCGAGTGCGCAGTCGGGCGCTGTACTCGTACGCTGTACCCATGTGCTGTACCCGTGTGCTGTACCCGAGTGCGCAGTCGGGCGCTGTACTCGTACGCTGTACCCGTGTGCTGTACCCGTGTGCTGTACCCGAGTGCGCAGTCGGGCGCTGTACTCGTACGCTGTACCCATGTGCTGTACCCGTGTGCTGTACCCGAGTGCGCAGTCGGGCGCTGTACTCGTACGCTGTACCCGTGTGCTGTACCCGTGTGCTGTACCCGAGTGCGCAGTCGGGCGCTGTACTCGTACGCTGTACCCATGTGCTGTACCCGTGTGCTGTACCCGAGTGCGCAGTCGGGCGCTGTACTCGTACGCTGTACCCGTGTGCTGTACCCGTGTGCTGTACCCGAGTGCGCAGTCGGGCGCTGTACTCGTACGCTGTACCCGTGTGCTGTACCCGTGTGCTGTACCCGAGTGCGCAGTCGGGCCCTGTACTCGTACGCTGTACCCGTGTGCTGTACCCGTGTGCTGTACCCGAGTGCGCAGTCGGGCGCTGTACTCGTACGCTGTACCCGTGTGCTGTACCCGTACGTCGCAACAGTGCGAAATGAATAAAAAAAGGTCATATTAAATTATATTTTAGCAACAAAGTATTTGACTCGTCTCCCTGCACTGCATGGAAACCTAACCTCATGTTTCCACAGCGCGTACCTTCAATTAACTGGAAAAATTAGTAATTATAAGCCAGTGTAATAGCCCCTACAAAAATGGCAGGATTCGTTATTGTTCAGCCAAACACGTAAATTCGTGTTTTATTCAATTGAAAAAGGGATGAGAGCTGATGAATTTCCCAATAAATAAATTGCCATTCACTTCCAATATTTGCGGTCGAAATTCAGAGTGTTGGGAATAAATTGGCTTGGTGTTCCTAGGTACAGATAAGTCAAGCTACCAACAAACTGCGAATTATCATAAAGATAGAAAAATAGTTCTCGTCTGGCGCTTTTATTTCTTTTCTCCGAGCATCGAGCTGCTGTTTGTGACCCATGTTCATCCATCACAAAACTGGCGAAAGTCCAGCACTGGAAGCTCAAAAAATCATCAAATGCGTTCTTCTTGCAGTCGATAAATTGCACCTCACAGCATTTTTATGTAGAAATAATTCACCCAGATAAAAATGTCATCACATTAAAGGGGTGCTGTAATATCATTCCTTTGAACTTTTCGGGTCTTGCAGATAAAATCCATTCACATTTAAATACATTGTTCAAACTGATCCCTCAAATAAGTTTGCAGCACTCACATACATCAGTTATACTTAGTTATCTATGAAGGCAGCGATTAACATTTACAGTTGGTGTCGTAAGCATTAAACAATGGAACAATGGAAACGTTCAGCTGTGTGTAAACTCCATTGGGCGAACTAAAGCCTAGCCGTTATTGCAAAATCTCCCAAGTATCTTAAACAGTCAGTTTACAACGTTTGAAAGCGTTTGCTGTATGTTGTTAAGACTGCAGAACCAGCCACATGCCAAGAAAAAGATAAAATTCGTAAGCCTCGCTTTCTAGCCGGTTTCAAAAATGAGCGTCAAGACCATTCAAACTGTGACGTTACCGACATTGCCTAAGGAAAGGATGTCAGCATCATGATAATTCATCTAGCCTTCTATACGCAAGATAGGAATCATATCCTTATTAATAAGAAGAAAGAGGTTTGTATGGAGAGGTGCAAAAAAGTTTTTAACAGGCGAAAGATCAAAAGATCAGCGAACTCAACGGACATAAACTTCACATCCGAAGTAGTGTGCAAAGATAATTTAAGGTACGGGGTCATACAACCCTTCCCTTGAAAACTCGACTGGACCCCAATACTAGAAAGATTTTCCATTCAGAACCCTGACACGTCTTCTCGTCTCTCTACCCATCTGAGAGTGATTCTAAAATTTCATCCACCCAATATTCCGAACCGAAAACAAACCAGAGGAACGATATCTAAGTTAGTTACCTTTCATTTGACCTGGGACAAAAGCTCTCGCAGTTTCTGGAGCTCTATTGTGGCATTAGCTCCCTCAGAGTACAAGAAACACTATAACTGGGAAAGATTTCTAGACAAACGTGTCGCGCCGTTTCTCATCTCTATCGTAGAGAATAACATACTGCAAAATCTAAAAAACTAAAGATCTAAACATCTTTTTATCTATCAGATAAAAAGGAGAACAAATGGAGAAATGAACATTTTTATTATATTTTAAGTTTACGTTTTGAAACATTATAATTCCGAACCGACCTATTGGATATATAATATGCAACATTTCATTGTTTTACCTTGCCTAACTCAAACTACAGGATCACCCGTTTGCCTTGAATCTACTCACTAACACATTGAGGTTGGTAATTCCTACTTTTTGAAGCAGATAGATGTATATTTCAGTTAAATTTTTTCAGTCACGAATATGATGGCGTTTCGTTCGGTAGCATTGTGATTCACCGGGTTTCTGTATCGTATTTTTACTAGTTAATGCAAAGGCCTCACACTTTGCCGGCAGAGCGCAGTCACAAATAAAACTGCAATTATAATGAATTGCAATCTTGTGCAGAAATTGCGTAGCTATTAGTTACTATTAAAACGATACAAATTTCTTGTTGTGCATATCAGACCACCCAACCAAATAGCAGCAGACAAAATGTACCGCTCGGAGGCTTGGTAGAACAGCAGCGCTCCTGTCGGAAGACGACTCCGTTCAATTTGGTTCACTTTGTTCACTTAGTTCGTTCAGTTGATTCAATTCTCTCGTTTACTTCTTTCACTTCATATCAGTTTTATGTTCCTTTCAACAGGTTATCCGTCTTATTTCGCTACATTCTAAACCATGTTTTGTGGCATTAGGTTGCTGTGCACAGCGTCTGGTGTGGTTCTATGTAGTTCGATACGCTACGAGAAGGGATGAAAGAAAAGAAAAAACTGTCAGATATTGTTCGACATTTTAACATCAAATGAATGAATTTAAACGTAAAAAATAGTAAATCTTAAAAATCAAAGTTGAAACGTATTACCTTGAATTTTTCTGGTTTTGAATTTAATTTGAACCTACATTCCCTAAGTGAGGTGACCTCGGGTTGGGTGGCGCCTCGACCTGTAGATTCCTTCCGTTCCCAGTAGAGCTTGTTTTTGGAGAACTGGCGCTCCTAGCTCGTGGTTGTTTGTGCTCGGAAGCAAATTCAGCGACGTCGGGTGACGTAACTTTCACCATGTTAGGCTCTAACCAATGCGTCACCTCCATTCTCCAATTGTTCAGTTGACTGCTGTCTGCATCTTGACCCTAGTTTCCGTGTGGCGTGGCGCAGTTCACTCTGGCAATCTCTTAACTTCCTGTGTTTCATTCTATTAATTTTCTAACATACAGGAATTAGTATTTTTTTCAATTTTTATTGTGTTGTGTTCCACGCACCAATTTTCATCTTTGCCCACTCTATAATTACAATTTATCTAATTGAATTGTGTAAGTGCCAAGCTCTACTAATAGGGGAAGTCGTATATAATCGCATCTGAGCGCAAGGCTGATTAAATTCTTATCTCAAATTTTCATCAAATGAACCTCAAACTATGTTTTTCTTTTCGTATGGAGTGTGCTTCCTCTCGCTGTATTTCCCTTAAAATTGCCTTTTTCTTGTGCCTGAACGAATTCCACTAAAGACTACCTTTCTTTAGGTGAGTTAATCGCTTAAGTGTCAAGATTAAAGTGTCAATTTGGTCCCAAATTGAAATCTAAAAATCTAAATCTAAATTCAATCTAAACTGTCTTTTTTTAACGAGCAGTATCAGCGTCACGGGAATACGGTTCAGTTTTCTCACTCCGGATCTGCTACTTCTCGGAAAAGCCTTGAGCTTCCTGTATCTGTGTTAGAGTTAGGATTATTCATAGCACTATTGCTTAACTGGTATTTCGGTCGTACATTCGAATCCTTATTTCCTGTAAATCTAACTGTGCCGTTACTAGTGCAGTTGTAAGGTCACTACGGTATTGCTCCGATTTTATTTCCTTCGTTTTGGGTCTTATACTTTGGAAAGCCACCAGTTTCCAGTCGGTTGGTTTATGTTTATAATATTCTATATTTATTCGTTGAAATTTTAGTCCTTCATCGACGTTCATTTCAAAGTTTCACCGATTGTTTTTGGTGCTACAGCATTGATATATAGACGACTATTGTGGTCCTGTGTTCTGACCCTTTCTACCGCGTTGGGTTCTTGCCGAAACGTTCACTTTAGCGCCGGCAGCTTCGGAGCTTGCGCTGCATTCGTTGATCTCACTGGCAGCCGGCGCAGTGCTTGATAAGCTGTCTTGCACCGTGGAATAAATACCTCGGGATCGGAAGATCTCTTTGTCGCCCTCCACATTAGTTTTCGTTCAACACTGTCATCAATATACTGTACATTGATTTCTGTGTTCCTTGCAGACTGCGGTCTGTTTCAAATGTAACGTTCTTTTTAGTTCAAGGAACTTAGTACTTTTTGTCTGTGGAGAGAGACAGTAAACTTTGTTGGAAGAAACCTCAAATTTAAATTCGTATCTAAACTTAACTCGTATCGCGGGAAAATTTTGGCTATTTAATCCTAGTATGATTGCAGCTTTGTTTCGCTTCGGCCTATTTCTACTCGGATACCTTTATTTCACAACTGACATTAGTGTGCGGTTATTTCCGATTGTCACATTAAATATAGGTGAATTGAATATTAAAATTTGTAATTCAATACTTTCTTTCCCTGAAAAGGGAAGAGTTTAGGTTCAGGCACTGAAAGACCTTGATATAACAGTTTATTTCCAATGTAGATGATACAAACACACCATTGGTTTTTTAAATATTTCAACGTATACATTTTTAAATAATATACACGAATGAGTATCGTGATACCCATGTCAATAGGCGAAACGTGATTGAGAGAAAACTGCGAAAAATCTATTCCCTTAGTTGCGTAGTGTAGATGTGATGACACAAGTAAAAAAAAAAAAGAGGACGGGGTTCCGTAACGCTCGCCGAGAGCTAGACACACTCATACTACTGGCATTGCCAGAGTGCTCATTACGGCATGTGCGTACTAGTGCTCTAAATCAGGATATTTTCCCCAGGAAAACTGTCCAGGAATCAACTGCGGCTGCGTAACTTATGCGAGAAACTTCTTCAAGTGCAAAACAGATTCGTTGTCATGAACGCCAGATTCTGCGAATAACATTTCCCCGTCTTATTCTAAGGGTGTGAAAATTGCTTTAAGGTCTTGTACTCGAGTTAAATTCTTTGCTCTTCATCCGTGAACGCGCAAAGTTATTGCTTCAATTTAGGCATAGTCAACCACATCGATATAGAACGCATTAATAGTTCTTTGCATTCATAATTGTTTATAAAACTCGCCTCGACATCAGAAGCAGTTCCTACAGTGGCATTTAAAGCCGATTTTTTATGATTTTGCTAGATTAAATTTCACCTGCACAACTTTCCATTTAACGTGTTTATTTGCATTTAGTAATTTTTAATTGCGCACTTCTTACCATTTTTGTTTAGTTTCATATGTTGCATTTTTGATGCGATATTTATAAGAACAGAATTGTGTCATCTCTGATGAATGGCTGTTAATTACTCACCCATGTCGGTCGCACCTGTTACTATGTCTCTTCGTCTTCCTCCGCTGACGAAATGTCTTTCGATTTCCCATCCGCTGTTCCACTATCTTTTCTTAAGAGGTTTAAATTCCACCTTTGCGACCTGTTTCTCTATGGTACGCTTGAGAAAAACATGACGCGTTTATTTGAACGAACAATTTTCGACCACGATGCAAGCCGCTGATGGACGCGAAGGGAATTGTCATAATTCTGTTCACCGACCAGGGGTCACAAACTCGATTTTCATAGGTACTCAATCAAAGCTAAATCAAGTTATACGGTCTATTTCGTATTTTTTTTCAAAATTGCTGACGACAATGGACTTTCAATTTGAGTTGTATATTGAACTTCAGTGCAGCCCCTCGTGCTCAACATATCAGTAAATCACCTGAATCATATTTATTAAAGTTAAATTAGACAGGCTCTCAGGATGTATAATTAACACCGTAATTTTTTCTTCAGTTTGTGAATATTTGTGATTATTACCTAAGAAACAATTCAAAACAAAAAAAATGCTTCGGCATAAACTATAGTGCTTTCGATATTGAATACCCAAGATTTACTCAAAAATTTTCATTGCGAGAAATTTTGAAAAATGAGAGCCAGAAACTTCCAAAAATTATGCTTATTACTATTTATCGTGTGATTCTTTCAGAATTTTCACGAATTTTAAAAATATTAGTATCAGTGCCCAGATATTCATTGAACGGAAACTATCACTTTGTTGAAACAAAGCGATAATAATCCCTCTTTAATGGTGTATGTTTCTGCATGATCCATATTTTAAAAACCTTGCCCCGACTTGAAAACTTTAGTAAGCTTTCAAGTCGGGGCAAGGCCTTTAAATATACATGTACATGCAATCAGCTTCCCATTGAGCACTTGGATCTATTGAGGAGTCGACTATATTCGCATCATTAATGCAAATCAAGGACGAGGAGGGAGTACAATGACAAAGGTGAAAAATTAACTCATGTTTCTTTTTCCTTAAATTTTCATATTTCATTAAAGTACCAAGATATTGGTTTGAGGTGCAAGGAAATAAATTCTATACAGAGTCATGTATGAGCATGCAACTATGATCGCGAAACACTTGATTCATTGTGTGCAGTTTTTATACATGTTATTTTTATGATATTTTTCTTTCATACACGAATAGGAGTTATTAAATAAGGTTTAGAATCGTGGTTCAGGTATGCGTCTTAAATGAATATTTTTTATTGATTGACTGTTCAACCGGCTCGCAGCGTGAGCTATTAAAGCTAAACGACAATTTATTCGATAATTTATAGGGGTTCAAGAAACTGTGACTAGTTAATAAAAGTCATTTTATAGGTGACGAGAGAAAATTTATGTTGAAAACACCTGAGCTCGAAAAAAGTTACAGTTACCAACTCAATCATTTTTTGTTACAACAATCGAAAAGTTTTCATGGGTGACTTTTATATGTAGGTTCAAACAATTTAAACAATTTTAAACAATTTATTTACCACAGGTGATACAGAGATAAAATGTTTCTTAAGTCTAGTACAATGGTCAAATTTGAGTATAGCTACCTGTGGGCCCGAATAAGTTCAGCGACTTCTAGGGCATCCTACCATCAAGGTTAGTCTTAGGAGTACAATAATGTTTAACCTAATTCACTTAAACTAGAGACGCATTAGACTGATCAATGAGATAATTAACTCGAAATTAGACACTTCATTTCACAATATAGTTCATATGGACTTGATTTAACAGTATAGTCGACAAACGATTCATGAACAGACTGAAGATCGGCGAAATTAACCACGGCGAATTACATTATTAGGACCAGTTATGTAGGGAACAAGGTTTGACTCTGTGATCTTACACGACTAGTAATCTGATAGGAAGTGAGACTCAAGATTATTTTTGAATACCTTATAAGAATTACTTTCACGGATCTCCGCAGGTATTGAGTTCCAAGTTTTAGTTCCAACGAAGAGGATACTGTGTTGTGACCGAGCCTTTGAGTAATAAGGAAGCATGAATTTACTTCTATTTCGGGTTAAATGGTCGTGATGACCAGTTTGCGCAGTTAATAGTTGTTTTAGGCTATTGTCGCCATCATTTGTTAATGTTTTGTAAATGAAATTGCAAATGGAGATTTTGTAGAGATCCGAGAGCTTAAGTATTCGTAAATTTTTGAATGAGTCATTTGTGTGAGCATTATATTCTAGATTCTTTACCGCTCTTATGGCTCTTTTTTGCAGGGTAAAAATTTTGTTGGTTTTATTTTTATCAGTTCCGTACCATGCTTCTATTCCGTATTGCAAGTATGGTGAAATGAGCGTTCGGTAGAGCATTTGTAAGGCTGTTTCAGGCAGGAAATTTTTAACTTTATTTAGGATTCCGATAGATTTTGATAATTTAGAACTAATATGAGCGATGTGCTCTTTAAAGGTTAGATGTTTGTCTATTATGATGCCCAGGAATTTACTTGAGTGGGTTTCTTCGATTTCACCTTCGCCAATTTGAATGCGTGGGAGAGATATATTTTTCTTGTATGAGAATGTAATATATTTTGTTTTATCGATATTAAGGCTTATTTTATTAGCTTTAAGCCACAATGAAACCTTATGAAGTTCATTATTTATACGCTCCGCCATCCTAGCGGGATTTTGGTCTGGAAGGACCGCAGAGAGGGTACTGTCATCGGCAAAGAGTATGAATTTGAAGAATGATGTAGATTTAATGATATCATTGATAAAAATTAGAAATAGGAGAGGCCCAAGGACAGATCCTTGTGGAACTCCATGGCTAATTGTCTGTGGGTCTGATTCATGGGTCTGAGGGGTGTGGGTCTGAGGTTCACATCAAAATATGAAGACTAGCCAACTTATATTTGTTTTTAGTTGTATTAATTATCATTATATACTCACAGCTAGAACTTGTTCTACACCATTGGCGTGAAAATTAGACATTTTCATAAATGCAGTCGTCGAGACATTCTCTGTGAACACCCATGACAATCTGCTTACTATTACAGAAAATATTACAGCGGCCTCAATCGAAACAATGCAACGCTCTAGCTGCCTCTCGATCTCTCCAAAGTGTTCGATAGCATCGAATATGAACGACTTCTATGAAAAATATGGAACGCAGAAAGCGACACATAAGATACTGAAAGCTACTTATCAAATCGATTTCAGGCAACTCTCTTAGATAATGAATTTTCACCATTCATTCAAAATAATTTGGTGTTCCTCAAGGCTCAATCTCTGGACCACTGCTGATTTTTATTTTTCTAAACGATTTCCTCAATAAACAATTCCCCCAATCTTTCTGTATGTAGATGATTTTAAAATTGCAATAAATTTTCTGATTTTGCAGACCAAAAAAAAGCTTAAGCCCTATTGAGTAACCTGTAATCATGGTATAACCAAAATAGTCTCAAACTAAATGTAAACAAAATACAATGGGTTACTTTTGAATCGAAAGATGCAATTTAAAATCTTTCGAATCTGACCTCTGCGGTAGATAATGACGAAATTAAACAATCAGTAAAAGTTAAAATTTAGACATTGGGTTCCATCAAAACATGTTATTTAAACCTAACGTTGAGAAAACTTGCAACAAAATTTACGGAACTTAAATGCTCTATCATCCTGTGAAAAGTTTAATTGACAAAAAATCTAGATTATTATCCATTCTAATATTAGGGTTACGAGTCTGACTATTGCAGCCAAGAATGGGGAGGTATACCAGGCAGCATCTTATAAATCAACTGTAGCTATAAGAAACTGTTTACATTTCATTTACATACCACTACGCTATTCGTTTATTTCATCTTTACCTGGGTTCAGCTTTTAGGGTATGGCAGTCTCTTCGCAATAACTGTGTAGAAACATCTCTAGTTATGCATAATAATGTGTTCAATTCCAAGTTTGTATTCATTGAGGAACTTTAAATAGATGAATATTCCCCAAATTATTAACCATATATGATGGGAAAACTTTGCGAAGTGCAGCTTCATCATCAGTTCAAAAATTGCAAATCCTCACATCTAAAATAAAAGATTAAAATGAATAACTGTTAATGACAGTCATTAGAAGAAACCGCAAAAATAAAAATTTACAAGAGAAAAATAAAATATAAAGGATATCCATCTATATAAATTTGTAGCGGGTGTGAACTGTCGATTTGTTGAGGGCCGGTTTACGTTTCAAAATTGGTAAAGACTGAAATCCAAAGCTCAAAGGGTTTTAAGCAGAGACTAAAATTTTGAAGCCGGCAGAATGTGAAGGGTTCTGGAAATGGTGATTACCAGAAATAATGACTGATGGTTGCACTGAGAAATTACTGTAGGTATGCAACCCACGCGTATAATGAGCTCAAAGAAATCACACTTTAGATCCATTTCTGAACACTGTGGATTCTTTGGACTTATCTACGTATCATTAGTGCGATGTGGTGCGAAGATAATTTAAGGAACGGGATCATGCTACCCCTCTCTTAAGAACTCGGCTGGATACCAATACCAGAAAAATTTCCATTCAGAAAGCCTGACACGTCTTTTCGTCTTTCTTACTACCTCAGAGTGATACAGACATTCTAAAATTTCTTCCACCCAATATTCCGGACCATAAACAAATCGGAGGAACGATATCTTGTAGTTAGCCACCGTTTATTGACCTGAGAAAAAAAGCTCTCGCAGTTTTTCGAGCTCTATCGGGGCAATAAGCTTCCTCAGAGTACAAAAACTTGCAACTAAAAGAATTCAAGACAAACGTGTCACGCTATTTCGCATCTCTGTCATAGAAAATAGCGTACTACAACATCTCGTTGTTCTACACGTCTGAGTGAAATGGAACTGAACGAATTAGTGGCCCGACTGTTGCGAAAATAATTATAGTAGGATGTGTTGTGTTATTTGGCCGGCCAAATTATTGTCTGTTTTACTTATCAGTAGGATATGTCTCTTTTATGAGGGTAGAACTCAGTTGTGTCAATTGTAATCAAAGCAGTACCAGGCTATGATCATATGTCGCATTGTACTTCGGTTTCACACAAGATGGTTTACAAGGTATTGATAATAATATAGTTTAGTAGAGAAAATTTGCGTATTGAGCCTACACCGATGACTTGAATCTCTCAACAGAAGGACGCGAACAGAAAATCGCGAAGCGTAAGTTGATTGTCTGCGACTCGATGAGTACTTCCATGATTTGTGTTCTTGTAATTTGTAATCATTAATTTCCATGCTTTCTTGCATTTTCGTTGCTCGTATTCTCGTGTGTTTTTTTTTTAACGTGGAGGTCATGCCAATTCCTCAAACCGGTGATTTTAGTGTCCCTTGTTAATGCAAATTAACGAGGGTCTAACCTTGTCTCGTGGCGTTAATGTTCTGGCAATACAGGGTGTCCCCAAAAAAATGCAGATCAAACTTTGAATTGATAAAGCTCCCTGTTTACTCCAGGGTATGAATAAAACTCGAAAGTCAAAGAATAAATATTCCTAATAATAATCAATGTATCATTAGCAATGAATGTCTTTTAATGATAACATGATGAAAATCCTCCAATTCATTTTAAGCCTCTTTTCCTTTATTAGCATTTTACCAGATGGTATCTTTGCTTGGCGATCTTCGGCCGGGGAAATGTTGAGCAAATAAGGCCTGTACACTTTTAATGCTTCTAGTCAAAATCCAGGTTGCGACTACAAACACTTTTTGTTCTTTTGTTAACTGCATAATGAAGGGTATTTGCGAGGAAAATTGATCTTGCCGACGTATTTTATTCATGCAAGTAGTGTTATTGGTACTGATTTACATAAATAACAAGTTGGCCTTTACAGAACTAAATTATCAACAGTAACTGCAGAGCTCCATCAATTCGAAGTCCGGTTTGCTTTTTTGGGGACACAGCATATTTTGCCAGGTAACTAAAATTATCCAACTAAATCATAATGCCGAAAATTACTATGCCTGTAGAAATCCCATTGTTGTATGGTTCACTGAGATAATTCTGGCCAAACATGCAGAATTTGTAGCTCAAAGTTTTTACTTCAGTGATTTTTAATGCAAAAGATCCCCGCCCATCTTCTTAACAACCGAAAAAGGCGCGATACTCTCGACTCGGTCGTCGTTAAACAAATAGTAAACCATACCATCAGAGAAATAATTCATCTGGCTGTTCCCCTGCTGAGTTTTTTCACACAACTTTGTTTTTTGGACCCTTCAACTTTGACGTTAGGATAATGAAAGTCTTTTAATTCACGTCCTTCATAATTGGCACACCTAGACAATTAATTTACTTGGGACTTATTCACGTGACTATTCCTTTCTTAAACTTCAGCAGCTACACGCTCAATATAACGATGGTAGAAACACAAAAATTTGCCCCATGATGGATATTTTATATCCCCGTGACAAAATGAAGCATCATAGATATAATCATGCATTCATTCAACGGGCAACAAACATTTCGACATCTTCTTTCAAACCTAATTCCTCCCTCCTTCTGTTTGACAGGAAGTATGCACGAACTGTGTTCAGTATAGTAACTTATAACATCTGATCATCGTAAATTTTAACGTACAACATCTGATCATCGTAAATTTCAACATCTTTCTGGGCAAAATGCCCACTAACAGTGACTGAAGTTGTAACAGGCAGTTTATTAGAAACAGTCATTGAAATGTCAAGAATCAACCACTGTACACCTATAAAATAACACATAAAATAAATAAATGTAGACTTAAAATCAATTTCGTCATGGTTTCTGCCACTCTCACATTTTGAAGAATAAACATCAGCTGATATTAAAGCAATTTTTGTAGATTAATGATTCCGAAAACAAAAAACCTGAGTCAGTCTTTTTCTAACAAGAACTATACTAAAACTAAATCAAAATGTATGAAAAAATCTTCGTTCATTTAAATTACGGTAATTCCACATGAAATCCTTAATAATCGTTTATGAATTTATGAACTTCTGCATTTTATCAATTTTAATAATTAATGTCGTTGAATTTGAATAATAGACAACTGAAAGTATGATAGAAAAACGAAATGAGGTGGAGTGGGGTGAGGTGAGGTGGAGTGTGGGTGTAGTGAGGTGGAGTGGGGGTGAAGTGAGATGGAGTTGGGGGTGAGATGAGGTAGAGTTGGGGTGAAGTGAGGTGGAGTGGGGGTGAAGTGAGATGGAGTGGGGATGAGATGAGGTGGAGTGGGGGTGAAGTGAGGTGGAGTGGGGGGTGAGATGAGGTGGAGTGGGGGTGAAGTGAGGTGGAGTGGGGGTGAGGTGAGGTGAGGTGGAGTGGGGTGAGGGGAGGTGGAGTGGGGGTGAAGTGAGGTGGAGTGGGGGGGTGAGATGAGGTGGAGTGGGGGTGAGGTGAGGTGGAGTGGGGGTGATGTGAGGTGGAGTGGGGGTGAGGTGAGGTGGAGTGGAGGTGAAGTGAGGTGGAGTGGGGGTGAGGTGAGGTGGGGGTGGGGGTGAGGTGAGGTGGAGTGAGAGTGAGGTGAGGTGGGTGGGGGTGAGGTGAGGTGGAGTGGGGGTGAGGTGAGGTGGAGTGGGGATGAGATGAGGTGGATACCAGACCACTGGACTGATTTTGGGGAATTCAGCCCTGTCAGACCGCTGCACAGATGTTCGAGAATTTATGAATCTGTCGCTTTACCATTTTACCTGATTTTCGTTTTTTTGCTTAGTACCTGAAAGAAAGGGTCAATACTAAAAAAAAACAATCGTGGTCTCACCTCATGGTTAGCCATTACAAATGTCTGTCCCTGCTCGTTTAAATTGACTTTGTGTGGCCTCAGGTCTGGCGGGTTAAATAAAGAGAGAACTTTAAATACTATTGAAGATTTGGTTATCTTTCTTGGTTGTCGCATCATTAGTATGTACGTACGCAAAACGATCTTATATTTTTCATCATCAGCGAAGGCTTTCCGTTCATTAGAGTTACAAAAAACTAACCCACCAACGAGATATCAGCTGTCATGAAGCAGGAGTGGGCATGAGAGACTTGGCATCCCGCAGCTACAAGAACAATACAATTTTGACTAACAAAACTCCAAAATACGTACTCGTCTCGTGAACATTGACGATTGCAACTTGGGTGTGTGTACACACAGTACACCTAAGCAGAAGGCAGCCGAAGGGAGCACAGCTTATGTACACTAGGCCGTCGTTTGTGCAGGGGACGAGCTAACTACTAGCAACAACTAGCAAGGGAACGGATGCTCAGAGCGCCGCGATGTTGAAACGCACGAAAGATTGCGCGTTAATTCCGTTAGGCAATTGACTTTTAAGTCCTAAATTGGCCATGCTCACAGCGCCATGATGTTGAAATCTTGTTGTTGAACGCACGAAAGATTGCTCGCAAATTCCGTTAGGCAATTGACTTTTACATTCAAAATTGGCAAGCTCAGCAGCCAAGCTACTAAGTTTTATTTCAAAAATCTACTTTTACCTCATGAAGTAGTGTAACAATGGGCACAAACTAAGTGCCTGTTCGTAGAGAGAGCAACGTTCATCATTTGTTTCTTGTCAGCCCGAAAACACGATTCGTCAAAAGTTTGTACAACTACAAAAAATTAATACCATTTACATTTAATTGAATCAGTATAGTTAACTATAGATTTGCAACAAGCTTATGTAAACAAGCCACCAACTCTATGAAAGAAACCCTGAATGGACCAGTGTTTTTTTTAATTAAGCAAAAGATCTACTGCTGCTATGGTGCATAAGTAAATATTTCAAGGTTTTGTCAATTAGTTCCTTCATGGAGACAGTTGACTGATTGACTTTCTTTTTTCGTCGGGCCAGTTCTAAGAAATTTTCCTCGATGTATATGAAAAATGCTGTTTATTTCAGAGCCTAAACATGGAACCTTTTACTTCATCGCATTTTATAACCCATAAAACATCTTCTGATACCCGCGGCCAAATTTAAAGAGTTCTTGTTGGTACAATTCCACTCACTTTAGCATTCACGTCAGATTATAAAAATTTCCATGTACCAACCAAGCAGCTTGTATCGACGTCTAATTTGAAATGTTATACTCCAAGTAACGAGACCTAAGCCTAAGATACCTTCTCGTAATAAAATGCGCTCAACTATACCTTAAAAAAACGAAAAAATCTGTATCTCGTTAACGAGCTTTTTGCTCGTGCACGAAACTCAACGGACACTAAGATGGTCATTGTAGGCGATCGTAGGTTGAGTAATTAATCTCCTTCATGTGAAACAAATTTTGTTTGAATTATTTCAAATTAAATATACCTTCATCATGAATATTTTAGATTTAGATTAACAAGTTTACAAAATAAATAGTAAGACTGTTTCTTGTTAGCAAAATTTACACACAGTTTGTGCTGTAACTCTACGGAAACCAGCTCCCACATTTAACTTACTCTGGAAGAAACGCGCATTCTAAAATCTCGCCCCTTGAAACTTTTGATACAGCAAATGCCCATTATTGGTACAGAAATACAAATTCAACAAGGCTAAAACATAAAATTTAGCTCTGCTTTTTTTCGTATGCAGTTTGTGTCAACGAGATCTTGCAGAATTCGACCACGTAAATCGCCGTCCAGGTTGTGATGCACATTTTCAATTCCGATGAGAAGCTCAATTTAGATTTTGAATATCTCTGCGTTAAGCAAGCTGTATTTCAATAACACTTGAATCAATTTGGGCTTAGATGAGCACACTGGTAAACGAACAAGATAATAATGCATTTGACAAAGACTCGATTAACAGTATTAGTCGATAAATTTTACCCGGCAAGGTGCCTCGTGTTCTCGAAAATAATTTCTGCCTGATTTTAATATATCAGCATAAACTGTGCTTAAATTGTTCTTTTACTTCATCTCTAAGTACAAGATTGCTCAATTTTACACAAAGATAAGCATTGAATGTGACTCAGTTTCATAGAAAATGCAATGATTGCCTACACAGGGTTATGGTCAAATGAATTTCATATTTTCTTTTCTAGTTGTTGCTAATTGTGAGCTTCCGAGGCTAACTAATACATAATACTAAATAACGCCTACGCTACAGCATGAGATCTTTTCCTTACTCTTTTATTTATGAATCATACAATAAATTTACAAGCGTACCGCTAGTTAAATGATAATATTTACAACCTGCCTACTCCGAAGCGAAAGAAAAACAAGATCATGTACAGGAAATCAACGCTAAATACATCCAACGAGAAATATCCGCTATAAAATAACAGCTTATAGAAAATTAATAATAAATTCAGAGCAAATATAAAAGTTCACCATCCTTATTTTCTCGAAAGATAAATCAGACCTCAACACATGTCTTTTGAAAACGATGCGGGAGAATGTATCTTCAACTAAATGGTCGAAAGATCCGTACTTCGACAAGTTTCATTAGATTCCATGTTAAAATATGAAATAAAGGAAAAAATTTAAAAATATATTTAAGACCAGTTACAAAGCGTGGAATAACGATTAAGAACGGACTTGCCCATTTTGAACAGCAACTTTAAATTTCGCATTTTGGTAAACAGCAACATACATAATTTTTCTTAGGACCATCTAAGTTCATATACTGCGTCTGTGCATTCTATGCGACCATTGATTACACGCAGACTCCAGTTTCAGAGTTACAGTTCTAACCTCGAAAAACCATCTGACAAACACGCAAAACAGAAACATTTCCCCTCTCCCAAAAAAAAAACACTTAAGGACCTACGATGTAAATAAATGCTCGTCTCGTGAATAATAATGAGCTAAATAAATTAAGTACTAGAAGGCTAGGGAACGAGTTAGTTTGGTTACAATGTTGCTTGTTATTTATTTCATAGAGTTAGTAGACTAGACAAATATCGGGCGAAACTACGCCTCAGCGACTTGTAGAGACTAGCACAAATGATTTCGAGTACTATATTCACATAAACATTGAATATTTAAATGGAGAGCGATATTTAACGGTGGAGATAAGCGGTTATTTCATTATAATCTAATGAGATCAATATTTTCATGACTATCTAAAACACGACCATTACAATACAGCTCTGGTGGCCATACAAAGTGCTGATTACAGTGTCGGGGCACCTGATGAGTTCAAATAAATCCTGGTCTAGTGGCGACGGCTAAAGGACAAAATTAAGTATACAGGATGCGACAGTCAAACTTGCATTTTTTGGCTTCCACAGCTTTCTTGAAAACGCAGGATTGACTGCCGCACCCCGTACATTGTCATGACTAGAACTTTTCCTCATATCGTCTTCTAAGAAAAAGTTTTGATGAGACCCAAATCATTAACATTATAAATATGTTAAGCCCGTGTCAAGAGTGCGGAAGAGAAAAATACGCAAGAACATTGTTCTTTCCTAAACACACGTAGTTCAAGATTTTTCGTCTTTATAATTCGGATTCTATTAAACAAGATACAGATGAATGCTCTTCCGATCTTTCCCTTTGTAACGTAACTAGAATATTGTTTCAGCAATTTGACAAATTGTTAGTCCATTTGAAAAATTACCCGCGCTTTTGACCGAAAATGCAGAAAACAGAACAATTTACACCGAAATCTTTTGAACGCGACAGTCCACCTCAGCCAACGGTGGTGCCCTAGTAACTCGTGCAAAAAGTATACCTACTTAAGTATCTCTGTATGGCTTGTGATATCGTTTAACACCATTTCGCTGGAAAATATACCGCGTCTTTACGCCATTATTCATTCTATATATTATTAGATTATACTAAATCTTAAATTTCCAGTGGAGTGTACTAATGTTACGCTGACCTTCGAAAACCACGTGGAATAATAATGATAGCCCATCGTGATAAAATATTCTCAGAGCCAATCTGTCCTACACTTTGAATTTCGTTTACCAAAAATAACAATGTAAAGCGTAAATGCAAGTAATGTAAACAGTTTGAAAATCCACGGAGGGCTACTGCCAAAGTTAACAATCGTGAATAGTGCAATCGTTAAATTATGAGTTACAGTTTACCAGGGAATGGAGATCAACTGCGGCAATAAAATAATCATTTTCTTATCTCTAGAAGTGTAAAAGTAGTTATTCCAACATAACACTTATGAAGTTAATGCGAATAGAAAAAATAGCGATGCCACTACAAATTATCTTGTGGAGCAGCGTCGATATGAAAAATTTACACCAATAAAACACAAATAATGGAATGTCAAAACTGGAAAATGGCCCTTAAATTTCACCGTTATCGTCGAATTTACACACAATAATCTAATTAGAAGCTCAATTAAGAAAATGAGTGGAATGACTCCCACCTATGTAAGAAAATAATGAAAATTATTTCACTTACCATGAGTGAAAGCGTTCGTAACAAGTTCTGCCAATAAACTGTAATTTTGAAGTTTGTTCTCAAAATTTGTAGAAGTTCAAAAAGAACAATTTTGATAGTCAGTAATGTTAGTGAAAACAAGGTAATATATTCGAGCACACACATATTCTCATAGCAATAGTTTCTCGATTGAGTTAAGTAAAAATACCAATAATAAATAATAAACTTAGCATACGACATTAGATGACTAGCGGTAAGTAAAAGACTAGATTTACTGAGTAGATCGAGGAAATTAAACTTAAGCGTAGCGTTCTTTTGTTTCAAGAACAAAACAGATAAATCGCAAAGAAGAAACCTAAGTGAAGTAAGCATCGAAGAAATGCTCTCAGAAACCATCACTTGCCCGACATCGATGGTGACCTGACATTTTCCAAACCAATTAACAGCGACGTTGAAAATAGCTAAAAACACGCTTCTGAATGCCCAGGCAATTCTGATACAGACACTCTCCCAGACCGTTCTGAGGAGAACTGAGGTTGACACTGACAGCGTGTTATGGGTGGTGAAGAGTCCGTATCTGAGGTGGCTGAACGCGCGTGGGTTGAAGGGAAGGTGCGGGGATGCGCTCACGGCGAATATCACCAACGCAGCGATGGCCGTTCCAGAATCCACAGACCTGAAGAGACAAAGAAATAGAATTAAGCGCGTGCGAATTTGAAGAAACTGCAGGCAGCATAAAACTAATTGGGGTAATACAAAACTATTATGCATTGATTTTTAGAGGGGTTTCGGAGAGAAATTTTTTACCTGTTATAATACATTCAAGATAATAAAATCCAAAACATTCTGTATTTGGTATTGGGAAGCGATATTTGAAACTGAAACTCTTTTGAAATACTTCGAACGTCATAACACAAGTGAACGTTGTTACTTTCATCTATCATGTGTCCAACTTGAAACTCTTTTTAAAGTAAGATAAATTATTGTTTAAGTGCAGGAAATTTGTCATGTCTTACTGAAAACCAGGATTTTTTTGCACCTATTGTTGCTTCGATTTTATTTTGCTATGTAATCCATTTGGAACTTTATTTGAATGTTTCAGGAGCAGGATTATTTGCTTACGATAAGTTTCACGAGTTTCTTTTTGAACCGAATACATGATACATATTGATAAATTAAGGAAAAATGTACAAATCTTATGTCGATTATCCATTACACGCTCTCAATTGAAGCTGACGAACACTGATATCCCTACTTATGTAATATCAAAATTTGTTCATTCTTTTACTGAGGGTACACTGCACACACCTCACATCACATACACCTACAGCTTGATAGGCTCTAGCAATACAAACGTGAAAAGAATGCAGTGTTTCAAATTCATAAGTTCCTGAGCCAAATTATATTAAAAGAGTTAAACGTAGGAACGCACAGAAACGTACTGCAAGTGATAATATTGGACATTATGCAAAACTGAGAATCGAACCCACTACTTTAAGCCAATTTTAATAAAAGAAGAACCTCAATTTATTCTCACTAAGTCAACGGTTGCATTGTACTACAAGACGTCTATCACCGAGCTACATGGCGTCTATTACAGTGCCGGAAATATAAAGCCAATGTTGAAATTGCGCACGTTTCAAGTTTCATATTCATAAGTTTTGATTTCAAGTTTCATATTCATAATTATTGAGTTTCAAGTTTCAAATTTATGCGTATTCTTGTGAACTTTATTAAATGTATTGAAAAGGGTTAACTCGTTCGCATTCTATCGAAACATATCATTTTCAAACACAAGCAGTGACATTAACTGTAAACAAATGTGAGAGCAACGTAAATCCCATTATGTTTTAGTATACACACAATGGAATTTTAAACACTAACGTTTACTCAGGCAATCATTATAATAACGCTTCTATTAACTTTTTTATCCAATGTGAACAGTGTCGACCTGACATCACAACTAGAAGAGAGTCTTCCTAGTTAGGTCTGCTGTGTCTTCATTCGGTAATTCAGAATGGGTTTGAGATGAGTTAGAGAACCTAAAAAAGCGATGGCCGAGTGTGTTCTTATATTCTAACGACAACAGATACAAAATCCTACCTACACTCCCAGGATGTAACATCCCTTTCTTCCCAAAACTTGAGATGCAATCACTATTTCACACCTTGCAATGCTCCACCGATTTACTACCAAACTTTTGGAGGTAAATCGATGGAAACAAAAAAGTACTAGTGTCTATTGGAATATGAGCTGTAGAGTTCATGCGTTTTCCTAGGTATCTACATCCGATGACTCTTCGTTAACTTTTCAACGAGCGTGTCAGAAAAAACGCATTCTTAAATAACCAAACGGGAAAATTATTCTATAAAAACATGAAAACAAATATTTTGGGTTATGAACTACCAGAAACTGTGTCAATGTAAAAACTTTTGTCGAATGCAAAGATGCTAAGTAAAACAAGAGCTTTGATGCGAGTGCATTTTGCTAAGTTTGAATTTTTTCAGCTTACCGGTCAAATTCATGCACTATTTCTACACAAACAGTTTTTTTTTCTCTTGAGTAATAATAGAACATACACTGTTTTCATCAGCAAAAACATAAATAAAAATTTTATTCACTCATCTACTGCTTATCAAACACTCTGGAAATGAAAAATTAGATAAAAAATAATGACATTTTTGATAAAAGTCAAACACTGAAAAATTCAAATCAATCATAAAATATTTTTCACTGTCTCGGAAGTGGTACAAACTTAACGTTTGAATAAAAAAATCACGCTCAGTTTACTTATGAACCAAAAAATCCAAGAAAAATTACCATAGATCAATACAAACAAGCTGCGGTTAAAAATGAGTTCATTCAACAAGGAATTAAGTTATATGAACAAAACAGAACAATTCCACTTTTCGAGCCAGGAACCCTGGTAAAAATCGCCGCCCGCACAGCGCAGTTCAGCGCAACAAAGTTCGTATGACGACGGTAGCTTAACACTGTGACTGCGGCTGTTTGAACTGGAGTTCACCATTCAGCTCAAATTAGAGTCAATGATTAATTATGCAGATAACTTCACTTGATAGGCCGTGCCTGCATCTAGTTATAATTATTTAAGGCAATTGAGTTTGCAACCACTAGTCTGTCAACAGCATTTTGAAAAATTCCATAAGAGGACACCGATGGCTCACGTCGCAATCAGTACAAATTAGAGTCAATTTTAATAATCAATAGTGATAGATAGTGCCTTATTTAGTTTAGTTATAGTGATAGATAGCGTCCTCATTTAGTCATAATTATTTAAGGGGAATTGAGTTTGAAAAAATCCCGTCAGCGGACACTAGATGCTCAGGCCGCAGTCAAAATGTGAAAATGGATGACAGTGGCTGCAGTGTACAAACTGCACCGCTTCGCGCAACGCATTAGTGCAGCTGACAGTTGAGTGGAAATTTTTGCGCAGCCGCTTCGCAGCGACGGCGCTGTCAGCCACGAGAATGAAGCGATGATTGACGGCGGCAATTTTTAACAGGGAAGTGAACGAAGACAATTAAGCAGCAACAGAATTCAGAGAACACGTCAGCCCGAGATAGCAATATGAGCTCCTATGTCCAACCGATAAAGAGTGATGGAATGTGATGCCGATACGTATGTTCAACAAGCTCAAAATCGGTGTAAAATCTTCAAGCCAAAACAAACGACCGGAAAGAGCTTTGAGCAGGAAAGCGTTCTCAATTTCTCTCAATATATCATACGATCGATGCAAACTATGTTTGAGTCTAGGAGAGAATTAAGGAAATATACGAATGAAAAGTCTGGTCCAAATAAGAAAGTAACAACACTCTGAGTCGTCACGAGTAACTTGGGAAATCAAATACAGAAATAAATCTAAAGTTGCATTGGATTTTAGGTTTTGTGCAGCACATGAAACTCGGCCAAACAAAGAGAACCAAAAGACCAAAACGAATACAAAGCTGTACAGGATTCCAGGAGCTGCGGCTCATAAAAATCAACCAAACGGAGAGAATCTAAACACCCAAATAAAACTAAAGTTGCATTGGATTTCAGACTTTGTGTAGCTCATAAAATTCGACCAAACGAAGATCATCAAAAGACTGAAATAAATATAAAGTTGCATTGGATATCAGGTTTTGTGCAGCGCATAAAACTCGACCAAACGAAGAGAATCAAAAGACTGAAATGAATATAAAGTTGCATTGGATATCAGGTTTTGTGCAACACATAAAACTAGACCAAACGAAGAGAATCAAAAGACTGAAATGAATATAAAGTTGCATTGGATATCAGGTTTTGTGCAGCGCATAAAACTCGACCAGAGGAAGAGAATCAAAAGACTGGAAGTGCAAGGAACCAGACGGGCGAAGGAGTAACCAATGAATGCATCCTATGAGGAAGGAGCCTGGGACACCCGAAGGCAGCGGCTGTAGAACACAGTCTCTGAAGCACCACGTGACAGAGACGTGCCACCACGTGACAGAGACGTGCCACCTAGGTGCCCCACGTGACAGTTACCGAGCTCTCGCGCCACTCTTGCCATCTCGCCATCCTGACGAATGCCACGAATGTGGCAACTTGCCACTCGTGCTACAGTACGGCTCCTGAAAAAAAAATGCTTTGATAACGTGGAAATTTTTTTCTAACCTCTTTCGTTTTATAAACGGACTCTAACTTTGTGAGTTTGTTTATCTTTCAAACAAGTGTAAAAAAGCCACACGCTTCATTATTAAATAATTATTATTAATATTTATGATTCCCTAACATGTCAAAGGCGATCTCAAGAGAGCGAAGAGAAGGGACCAATTGCTATAAACCGTACAATAACTCAAACCGATGCACAAGATGTGTTCCCACACGTGTTAATCTGCCCATTTATAGAAACTCGAAGTTAATAAGAACGAAGAAGAAATGATTACAAAAAGATTGCAAGAAATTCCTGTAAATTGAAATCAGTAAAGTGGACACGAAAGATGGAACTACCACGTGCCTGTGAGCGACGAATTTTAACTTGATCCATATTACTGGGAGGCGCAGACTGAGAGCTAGACAGAGGCTGCAGCCCGTGCGAACGTCGGACGGATGCGATTTTTGCGAGCGCCAGTCAAGAGTTAGTGGGTGAGTGGAGAGTTGGTGCCACATAAGTGGTAAACTTTATGAGCTACATCCGATGACTCTTCGTTAACTTTTCAACGGGCGTATCAGAAAAACAACGGGCGTGTCAGATGACTATAGTATTGATACTCTCAACTCGTACGCCGTGCGTTACCGGTTGCACGTGCTGGTACCAGTGTCTTGGCGATATTCGTACTGTTCGTCTGTGGGTTGTTTCCATTTTAAGCCTTCGTGCTCTAGTGCCCCAAAGTTTGTTAAATCGACAGGCCTTAAAGCGTAGTTTTTCGTAAAGTGCGAATAACTTTCCAGGTTCCTGTTTTTACCTGTACTTTTAAACCAATTTCAACCCGCCAAAAGAACTTCGAAATAAAAGTAAAATCCCTACTTATAAACTTAACATCATTTTAATAAACAATTGAAAATTCCTAATTAATATATCATACATGCAACTACCATACTGCATTGAAAAGCTGAATATGAAAACGCGGAGAAGAAACTTTGAAATATTTCGGAAATGCTCGTATTTACTTGAGGTGAATCACAGATAATCGTCTGCCGGCATTTAAATGTGGCTAATAGTCCTGACTAGTCCCCATTGAACCAGAGTAGAAATTCCCGGTCACATGCCCGTCTACAGGTATGGAACTGAACAGTGTCTCCTCTGAGGGCGCAGTCCCCATAGTACAAGAATGACAAACCCAACTGACCTAAACCTATTGCCCATCCAAGTCCCCTGAATGGAACATACACTACAATATTATTCTTACCTAATTATTAAAAGGGTAATTCAATATTATTGTGTTGGGCCAACGCGAGAAAAACAAGAATAATGAGATGGAGAAGAATTGTTTGAGAAATTTAACTAAAATATAACGGTTCTAACGCGTCAGACGTCAGTAACAGAAGCGTGTATATTGGTGCTGACGTGTGGGAAGATTTTATTGACATGTCACAAGCTTACATGCTAGTATGAATAACAATGTCAGTTTAGACCGTTTTTGTCGTGTAAAAATAAAACTTAACCATGATTCATTGGATTACGGCCGAAAACATCGTTTAACCAACAATAATGACGCACCTGACGGTTTTGTTAAAGATTCCAACAGAGACAGTCTGATCAGTCAACGATTACTGTCCTCAATCTAATAGCAAAAATGTATCTCCGATAATCCGGACAATCTTCCGCCAGTCATTTGAACGACTGCAAAAACGTACCTGACAACGACAATCCGGACAATCGTCATCCACAGAAGTCCAGTCTGTACGCGGCGTCACGGTCACAGGCAGGTGACATGCCAGCGGCACTGCGTCTCCTGACGCCGTCATGTTCGCACTGCAAATTTTGTACTCCGCTTAGTTGGATAGAATTTCTGAACGCCTTAGTTGGAGTGAAATTTTGAAAACTCAGCTTGGTTGAATAGAACTTTTAAGACCTCGCCTTAGTTGAAAAGAAATTTTCAAACTCAGCTTAGTTGAAAAACGAAGTTTCAATTCGGTTCAAACATGGTTGAAAACAACCTTCGTAGATATTGAATACTCTTTTACGTCCTCATTCAGCCTGTCGGGGTACGAATTACACACATACACACGGAGGTAGAGCTGCGGAGAAACGAGGATGGGAGTGATGATCATGATGATAATCATGATGACCCTGATGATCATGATGATTGTCATGATCCTGATGATAATAATTATCATGATAATGATGATCTTGATCACCATGATCATTCAGATGACGATGGGAATTACCAAAAAACTTTAAACGATACGATAGCGGTCGTCCATCCAACTCAAACTCTAGCCAAAACTACATATATTTTCAAGGGTCACTGCGAGGCAGCTGACAGATGATTTCGTAAACTGTTGTTGAAAATGAAAAGCTAGAGAGAATGACAGAGCAAAACTGAGAGGAACTTCGCAACACGTCAGAACTTTTGTATCCTCTTCGGTGCAGCCTCCGAGGCAGCAATCAACATTTTACGAGTGTGATAATTGGTAAGGAGCAAATAGTATTTAATCATAAATTAAAAATTTATTTTGTCCACCTAAATTATCCACTACCTTGATTATAAGGGGCTAGAAATCAACTCCTGATAGTCAGAAGTAAGCGATCAATTCCTGACAGAGAGGAATAGGCAATCAATTCCTATTAATGAGGCGCAAGCAATAATTTTTTCATGGTACGAGGCAAGCAATCGATTCCTGATAGTATGAGGCAAGCAATCAATTCCTGATAGTACGAGGCAAGTAATCAATTCCTGATAGTACGAGGCAAGTAATCAATTCCTGATGGTATGGGGCAAGCAATCATGGATTGAGCCAGACCTGTGGGGAGCGCAGGGGTCAAATTGAGGGCACCGAGGGCAGCAGTCTCCAGGGGCCCGAACGGGGAAGTGGCAGTGGGGAGTGGGGCACTCCACTGGCCAGCAGTCCACCTCCCCCAACTGCACAAATTTCAGCAATTGTTAAAGATGTTTATTAAATTACAAGTTAGTTTAAGCGACCTCAATAATAACCTAACATTCCTTTCTAATGAAACTAGCCGTTACGTTAAGCTGGTTTGGCAGTCATAAGTTTCCAGGGGCTGTAAAAAGATACTAGAGGCATTTAGAACTTTCAACGGGCAATCAAAAATTCCCAAGCAGCAGTCAATTGTTGCTCAAGGCGTTCAGAAGTCCCGAGAGGCAGACCGAAGATGCTAGAAGCAACCAGAATTTACTGGAGGGAGGTAAAATTTCCTAAGAAAAGACAGAAGTCACTAGAACTTGTTAGAAAACATTAAACTCACCATTAACCTACAAATGAAGGGACAACACTCCATAAAAAACTTTTCCTAAAACTCCGACAAATCAATATGCACAAACTTTTATCATGGCCCCCAACTCACAAGACACTCGCAAGTCTGGCACTGGTAGATCCACTTCTGGCCGCTGCGGAAGGATACGTGCGGCATCTCCTGGTGCTTGCAGGCAGCCCTGGAATCGCAGTGTGGGCAGCACTGGACGTCGAGGTGCGGACTGGAACAGTCGCACAGAAACTTGTCGCATGTGACCAGGCCGGAGTTGCACAGGCACTGAGAACACGGAGCGTGCGGAGGCGTCCACATCTCGCCGTGGTGCCGCTCTCGGCCGTCCAATATGCAGCCTGCGTAACCAAGTGGGATTATTAATGAACTATTTGAAACATCAAAGCTTAAGGAATTTGTGGTTCCCCTTTTGTTTGTCCCTCCATGCAGCCTGCGTAACCAAGTAGGATTATTACTGAGCAATTTGAAACATCAAAGCCTTGGAAATTCGTGTTTTCCCTTTTGTTAGTCTCTCACCCGCCTGTGTAACAAACTAGAATTAATGAACGATTCGAAACTTTGATGCGTCGAATATTTTGACTTAAAAGCAGCCTGAACGAGCAATATTGCTCCTTATAAATTTTCTGTAATATTTCGAAGACGTATAACGTAACACGTGAAAAATGCTTGCAAAAAATTTTGAATAAAAAATTATACAGCAGGCTTGCTATACGAGATGTTTTTGATATATAAGCTATGAAAATCCTGATAAAAAGGTTTGATTTCTTTTATGGAATATTTTTATTTCCATAGCAGTAAACACAGAAGTTACTAATTTTCACATTCGTGAGTGTGCGTGCTCGTGAATCAAATGAATATGATTCACAGGAATGCCTGCTTCTACAAAATTTTCATTAAATTGGAGAGTTCTCAGCAGGAATCGCTATCGCAATAAGATGGAAAAATCGCAATTCACACACATACGAATTTAATGTTTATTTTATTAGTCCAGCCCTTATTGAAGATTCATTTTCTTTGTACCCTTTTAATAGACATTGACACTAAATCGTTACAAAATAATTACTCTAGAGTTATTGTTCTTTATGACTCATAATGCAACAAATATGATTTGGCAAGGATATTATTAAATGAACAATTAAACGTGGTAACATGTGCCAAGAATAAAATTATTTTCATGCCAGAGCAGGCAACAAAATGCTGAAAATTTTTAGCAATTTGAATGTTAAAACGGAGAAGACGAACTTTTTTGTAAAAATTTACACTACGTGGGATACCGAGCGCTTGATTTATTCTTGTTTTAGGATACGGGAAAATGGCATCGCGAGCACCCTTGTGCAAGATCACAGGTCAAGGAAAAGCCAAAGTAATATTTATTTTACGAACCCAAGCTATCGGACAGGGTTGCTAAAATATCTCATAAATTTCGCTAAAAAATAGCATGGGAAACAGCACTCCGCAGCGAGCCATGATGTGAGAGGCGAAGCGTATAATTCGAAAAGTAATGCATTTGTATGTAGAAAATGGTTTTCTGGTTGGGCTTGCATTAAGTAGAATTTGGGAAATGTGACCTTCCTATTGGCTAAAAACATGGAAGGTATGCTTCGATAGGAGCTGGGATGAGCGTAGGAAATTTTTAAAGCAATAGTGTAAATTGAGCGCAACCCAGCGAAGCGCTGTATGTGTTCCTCGGAAACATTTTTAGAATAAATCTTGGGTAACCGAAATTAAATCTGAGTCCCATGGATTGTGTTTTAATTGTACAGCATTCATAATTATTCACACTGTGATACTGAATATGTCCCAAATTTATCATTTAGTGCACGTGTCCTGTTTTCGAGGAGGCAAGCAAACCATTAGGAACACGGTTTTGGAATAAGTAATCAATTTGGGAACAAACCTATATAAGTATTCAAGGTATATTTCATTCATATAATTTATTGTGCAATATTGTTCCATATTGATGTGTCTCTTATATTATTCACGCGCTGCTTACAATGTATGCACATTTCTATGTGGAGGTGTGCCTTCCCTTCATCCGTAATTTCTTCGCTTACGCAAGTTGAGAAAGGGCGAATTTTTTTCCGGGACATCGCAACGGAACATACCGTATTAAATTCAGTTAAGATTAGAACAGATTCTAAAAGTCACTAAGTTCAACACGAATGTTGGAAAATGTTAGCAACTCAAGAGTAGATGACCCTCATATGAACTTTAACTTTAGGACGGGTCATTACCAGCTCTGGCTACGTTATATCAAAGCAAGAATCCCACACGCGTGCACCCGCTTCTTTAACTCACTCATAGAACAAGATTCGTGAGACAGCGAAGCAAGCGTAGAGTTTGTTTTGACGATCTCGGTGGCTTCAATCGAGTTTTGTGTTTTGGGGACCTTCGCGGTTTTGGAAAGGCCACTTTCTGCTACCGTGTGACTGGAACCGCCACTTTCTGCTACCGTGTGACTGGAACCGCCACTTTCTGTTGCTGTTTGACTGGGTCCGCGACTTGCTGCTGCCGTTTGACTGGGTCCGCGACTTTCTGCTGCCGTTTGACTGGAACCGCTACTTTCTGCTGCCGTTTGACTGGGTCCGCGACTTGCTGCTGCCGTGATATTGAAATGGCTGCTTCCTGCGGGCGAGGTGTTGCAGCTGCAGAAGAATCCACCTTGAGTGTTGACGCACGTGGCCGACGGGTGGCATGTGTGGATGTTCGAAGTACATTCATCTACGTCTGAAATGAAGTGCTGATTTCAGTTACACAGCACCGATATAAATTTATGAATCTATGTAAATGAAGATTAATGGGGAAAGGTTAATGGCGATTAATGAGTATATGATGATAAAGAAAAATAAGTGTATTTTTTTAAGTTTAATGAGTATACGTTAATGAAGATTATGAGTATTTGTTAATGAAGGTTAATGAGTATATGTTAATGAAGAATAACAAGTATATGTTTTGAAGATTAATGAGTATAAATTATAAAGATTAGTGCGTTTATATTTATTAAAATTAATGAGTATGTGTTAATGAATATTAATGAATATATATTACCAAATATTACTAAATCTATTTTAACACAGCTCACCGAATCTACGTTACCATATGTCATGTTACTAAACCTGGACTATTGTAATGAAATACTTTATAACCTCATACGTACACTCTATAAGCTCTAATGTTCTTGATGGGCAAAAATAAACATCAGCTAGCTACGCAATTTCTATTAATCGTTTAAATTAACAAATTTTAAGACAATTTTTCACTCAAAAATTGTCTTCGCAAATAACAATGATGAATTCTTACGCGCATCATCCCCAACAATGAAATAAAAAATATATGTTAAAAATGTTGGGAATTTTTCCATTCAGCAAATATTTCGAAGGAAAAATATTTCCAAAGGCTACTTGCCGTAGTTGACCCGTTTCAGTTGACTTACTTAATTATCAGTCACTATGTGCCCTCATTAAAAAACGTTGTTCAATGGGGTAACTACTTCCATAGAAGATAAAATTCATATCCACTCAGTGGCGCAGCCAGCTTTGGGGGGGGGGGGTGTTGAGGTTCAGGATCTTTATCATAAATTAAAATGGTGACTGAAACTGGCCCCAAGCTCAACATTTTGGGAGGGGCCCGCCAGGGCCTCCATGGCTCCCCATGGTTGCGCTGCTGTAAATCCACTTGTCAGTATGCTCATCGTGCTCTTAGTCTACGAGAATTAATGCATTCACGTGAAGTGTGATATCTGCGTTAAATTTGTCATTACAGACACAAAAGTTTCAATTTTACGTAAAAACAGTCGGAAGAATTCATTTTTTTTTGGCTCCTTCGTCTCAACAAAATAGCCGTCTTCTCAACAAAATTGCCCACGTCCTCAGCAAAAACAGGTACTAAATCTGTGAGAAATATATCTGTAGATAAATCGTTTTAAAAGACATATTAGTGCTGAGACAGTCTGCACTAGCCCGTTATAGAAAAGTGTCAAAAATCTATTAAGGTTTTTATTATTTATTATTTGTCATTTATTATCATTAGGAGGCGGTGTATCATTCTTTATTCGTCAGTTGGATGAACCCTGCGACTCCTCGTTGACCACCACCCAACATCGGGAGGAGATGGGTATTCAGAATTTACTATTATTCACAGTGCAGGACAACTGTGAAATTGCGTCACCATCACTGAGGTGGCTATAGCACAGATTTACTAGACTTTAATATGAAGCTGGTAACAGCTACTTTAACGCGACGACGGAGTTGAAAACTTTAATATGACTTTATTTGCAGCTACTATAAACAGCATACCCCCTCAAGGGAACAGCTGCTGTGAAACAGCGTCCAGTCTCGAGGAAACAGCTACTTTGAAACAGCATCCACTGTCTAGATAACTGCTACTTTAACTCTTATCGACCCACGTGCTTTCTGAAGGACATTAAAAAATCACTCACATCTTTCCCATGTCCTGAATACTTCTATGAAAACTTCACACCCTACTGGGCATCATGAATGGTAATTTAAGGGAAATTACTGCTGCATTTCGTTCTTGAGCAAAACAATTTGGCCGTTACTGGGTTTAACACTTTGACCGCAACGTACGCCAACGGTGTGCACAGAGGCAATTATCACAATCCCGCTGCCGAACCAGCAGTCACAAACTCAATTTTCATAAATATTTAATCAAAGCTGAATAAAAACACGATCCAGTTAATGTTTGTTATTTTCAAAATATCTAACCACAACTGATTTTAAATTTTGAGTTGAATATTGAACTTCAGCTTTGCGGTGAACGTGCTAAAAAGCGTCCACTGCATGCCGAGATCCACAACGTACCCGTGCACACGAGCCCGTGCGAGTTGTCTGAGAGCAGCGACGTGAAGCCAGGCAAACATGCGCAAGTGTACCAGCCCGGGAGGTTGACGCAGCGAGACCGCTCGCCGCATCTGATCCAGAGACAACACGAGTGAACTGTTTTAGGGCTTGAAAATGAATAATCATTAAATGCATAACTATATAATCATGTACAAAGTTAAGGTAAACTCAGGGGGTACAAGGAGGCACTGTGTGTATATATGTGACTGACGGCGTCCAGTTACACAGTGTGAATTTACAAAAAAGTAATAGGGCGCGAAAGAATAGGTACCGAGACCAGGATGGGAAAAAGAAATGAAGTAAGATAGGAATTGGTAGCGAGACTAAGATAGGAATTGGTAGCGAGACTAAGATAGGAATTGGTAGCGAGACTAAGATAGGAATTGGTAGCGAGACTAAGATAGGAATTGGTAGCGAGACTGAGATAGGAATTGGTAGCGAGACTGAGATAGGAATTGGTAGGGTCCTACATGCCTTGTATTCCAGTAAACGTTACACTTGGGACCAACTTTACCTATCCTCGCAACGTCTACAAGTGTAGACAGCGGTTTACCTATGCAGGTTGAGGGCGCACTCGTCGACGTCTCTCTCGCAGGCGCTGCCCGTGAAGCCCTTGCGACACCGGCACTGTCCTGGTGCTACGCACACGCCTCCGTTCTTGCATCCTCCGTCGCACTCCGCTGCCCCAGGAGGGATTTGAGACAATTGGAAACTCATCATCTATAGAGCCGCGCATATGAGAACTCATTATTTTATGCCGTGCGTATGAGAAAAGGAACACTGCTTGACTTTATAACTATTTCCTTTGTAGTTTCCTGTCCTTATTGCTATTTCATCGGTAGTTTCTCCTTCATTATTTCACTAGTCATTTTCCTGTTCTTTATTACAATTTCCTTTGTAGTTTCCAGTCCTTAATTAGTATTTTCTCAGTTGGTTCCTATCCTCTATCACCATTTCCTCAATGGTGTCGTGTCCTTGATTACTATTTTATAAGTACTTTCCAGTCCAAAGTAACTATTTCTCCCACGTACGATTTTTGTGAAAAAACTCATTTTACACACCTTCTTTGCTATTAGGATACATAAATTTGCGTAACATCTTGGAATACCGTAATGTAAACGACTTAATAAGTACATTTTAGAAGTGCTTCCAGAAACATTTGCAATGCATTCAGAAATTGGTTCCTAGTACATCTTACATTTCTATCTGGGTCACAGGGATAAGAAAGATCAAATATGAAAATAAAGTAGTGGAATAAGAAATTTAGCAATGGATTAAATATTTCAAATGCCTAATTTTCTTTTCAACAATCAATTAGTTGGGAAAGATGTATTTTAAATTTCACGACCGAAGCTCGAGCAAACTTTTTAGCAACAAATAAATCAACATTCAAACATCTAATACCAGAAAAATGCAGACTATTTAGTCCCAAATGCTACTACTAAATAAATAGAGTCTGGAACTATACACTGCAGATTCCTTAACAGTCGAGATCTTCAATGCTAGTTAGACAGCTTTTGAGAGATAGTTTTATACTGCATTGGAATCCACATCACAATAACATTGTCTTATTTGATGTTCTCTTTTGAAACGCAAGTCCACATTGCAGACACATGGCAAACCTAAAGATGTGTACGCTCGGCAAACTACGTTCAACGAAGCACAAAAAAATTAAAGGAATTTCGCACAAGCGTCAGCAAACACAAAAACAAGCAAGCGATTCATTTTAAAACATAAAATTGAAACCTTAGTGACCTAGTCCCGACAATCCACTCACGTGCGCAGTTTATTCCGTCGCCAACGTATCCAGGCATGCACGTGCACGTGTGGCCAGGCCGCGAGTTGGTGCACAGCGCGTACGGCGAGCACTCGTGTGCTCCCGTCGAGCACTCGTCGATCTCGCGGCAGCTGAGAGCGTCTTGGCGCTCGTAGCCCGCGTTGCACTCGCACTGTGGGAGAGATGCTGTCAAACCGGATACCCAGCAACCGAATACTGAAAATCCCGCAAACCAAAGAATCGGATATTGAAAATCTCAGATAATTAACATCCTAAATAACGGATACTCCGCATAATGAATACCCTAGAAACGGATACTCCGCATAATGAATACCCTAGAAACGGATACTCCGCATAATGAATACCCTAGAAAACGGATAATCCGCATAATGAATACCCTAGAAAACGAATAAACCCCATAATTAATACCCTAGAAAACGGATAATCCGCATAATGAATACCCTGGATAAAGGATACCCCGGATAATGAGCCCCTTAAATAACTGATGCTGTAAATAACGAACAACCGGATGATGAGCACCCTTGAAAACGAATACCCATGATGATCAACGTGATGATGTCACATTATGACAAAAAACTGACCTAATGAAAAGCGTTTACATAAATGATACAATTTCCCTCGAATATTGCACGGGCTGCGATCCAAAACCTTACGATAGGTGGCTATCCGCGCAGTGAAAACGATAGTTTTATAGTGTACTTTTACGCCTTCATGATCACTCTTCGTATTCACATAAACTTTTACCCAAATCTGTTTTAAACACCTATGATATTATGATAATGATATTCTAGATCATTTATTGCTTCGTCATTTTTTATACTGTTTCAGTATGAAACACTAAGAAAATAAAAAATAAATAAAAAACTGTGAAAAAAATTAAAAACTAGTTAAAAAAACATTTGTGCTGTAATGTGTAGCCAAAGTAACTTAAGCTCCCCTAGCTACTCTATTTTCTATTCTGACGTCTTCTTCAACTCAATTAGAATTCGCACTTCATCGTGGGTAGTAATCGCGTAGTGTAAAGAGACCTTGAAATGTAAAATCACAAATGCATGGTGAGAGAATATTGTCTATCCACGCATGTGGATTAAAACGCTTCCGCTACTTCAACTGATATGACTAGTCCATTCAAATTTAGCAGGGGATCAACTGTTCACTCAGATGCTAATTTTTTCACTTCAAAAAGCCAGAAACAAAAACAATTTCCAAAAATACCCAGTTTTCATTTGAATCGCGAAGAGAAATATAATTTTTTTGTAGTGACTTCATCGAAACGCGACCGTGAGTTGCAGCGTAGGATTATGTTTTTTTCAGTGGCGCTGGCGGTTAAGAATCAGATTTTGAGCTAGAAAGACTCTAGATCGATTCCAGTTCGATACGCGAGGTATTTTTTAGAAGAACGCAGCTCCTCTGATGATTATAACAAACGGAAAGAGAGGTATGAGAGAAACTCTTCTACCCTCCGAACTTGCTCACGCGCTCCCTATAAGAACCTGAAAAGCTTTTTGTACAACCCTGTCGTAATAATGGCGCAACGTAAAAGTATGTTCCTCATCAAAAGAAGTGTCATACCGTGTAGTTGCCAGGCGTGTTGACGCAGGTCGTGTGATCCTGACAGTAGTGGCCGCGGTGCGCCCCCACGGCGCTGCACTCGTCGATGTCTGTGAGCATCAAATTCGTAAGTGCTGGAAAAACAATTCTGAGCAAAAAATTGAAGATTTAGTTTTTATTTTGATGGATTGCAATAGGCATGCGAGTGCCCTCTGGTGTTGAACGTCTACGTTCATGATGCTCGTGTACGAAAATTAGTCCACAAATATTCTAATAGTCTGTATATAATGACAACGATAAAACTGAGAATACGAAAAACTATCCAATCATGGAACCCCATACCTGTAAAAGAGACGTTGTTTTATCATATGACGAACAAATTGTTTCTCCTAAGCGGTGATAGATGTCGGTTTTAGTGCAAATATTTACTCATTCTCCTCTACTCCAGCTCTGGTGCCTGTGCGTGATTAAGGACAGCGTCCCCCTGAGGAATCCATGTTTTTCGAGATTTCTTGAGAAACTGGGATTTTTGCATCTATAAGAAGTGTAAGAGGTCAGGTACATCCTGTGAAAAAATGAGACTCGTACGTTCACTCGTTCGCCCGCTACGGGGGTTTGGAGAATGGAGGGAGGGGAGGGGGAAGGGGTATTTTATCATGTTACACCTCCTCCTTGGCACTTTCTTCACGGCGCGACGTTGCTATGTCATCTCCTATGTCTCTGGATTACTCTATAATGGAGGGAGGGGAGGGGGAAGGGGTATTTTATCATGTTACACCTCCTCCTTGGCACTTTCTTCACGGCGCGACGTTGCTATGTCATCTCCTATGTCTCTGGATTACTCTATAATGATTTCATGGGTCTAGCTTGAACCAAAAATTTGATTAATGTCTGATGGAAAGGAACTCAAAATTGAGCAACTCGACTCATTTTTTTTTCTATTTAATCATTTCGAGTGTGAGAATGAACTTTTTATTCCTAGGCAAACGGGAAGAAGATGAAGCTGAAGTAGCTTTTATAATTGTAAAAATCGATTCTAAAGTGATGCGCGTGGAAATAAGATCTCTCTCTTTGTGATTAGAAACAGGTAAAACAATACCAAAACGAATAAGACAGACCTATTTAAAGGTCTAGAATCATTTCATAAGTGAATATGGCTACCAAAAGAGGCTACATAATAACAATAACTTTTAGTCCAGGATATTAAAGAAACAGAACAGTATTGCTATGATACACATTTTACCCTACCCTATAAAAAAATAGACTGATAAATATTCTTCTTTGAGTTACACGAATATTCTTGTGCGTGTGTATGCTCCATTAATAATTTGAACACAGCCAAACGCCATTTAACATGCCATACTTCATTGCAATGGTGTAATGACTAACGAAACTTAACCTACCCAATATTGACTCTCTTAAAATGAACAAGAACTCATTTTCACGAGACAACAACAGCTAGATCACAAAATTATCATTACTGAAAACCGTCATTATCTTGAAGCTGTGCAAGTTATTGCTACTAATAACCGTAATTATCTTACTCCAGTAGAAATTATTACCACTGAAAACCATAATTATCTTTTCCCTGTGCAAGTTATCACGGCTAAAAACCGCAAACATTTTGAGTCTGTGCAAATTATAGCTGTTTACGCCATAATTATCCTGAACTTGAGCAAATTATTGCCATTACAAGCCAAATGGTCTTGAAATTTTGCAAATTGTTACTACTAAGAGCAGTAATAACCTTGAATCAGCGCGGATGATTGAAACCCGTAATTATCTCGCACCTCTGCATATTATTAACGCTGAAAACGATAATTATTTTGATCCTGTACAAAGTATTATGTTTAAGATCCGTAACCATCTTGAACCAATGCAAATTAAAAATTGTAATCATCTTGCACCTCTGCATACTATCACGACTAAAAACTTCAATATCCTTGAACTAGAACGAATGATTGAAAACTGTACTCATCCTGCACCTGCACAAATTATCACAACTAAAAACCGTAAGCATTTCGCACCTGTACAATTGCGGCCGTCACCAGAAAAGCCGTGCTTGCAGTGGCAGGTGTAGGTGGTCTGGAGGTTGACGCAGGTGGCATTGGGGTGGCACGAGTTGCCCGCCTTGCAGTAGTCCACGCCGGGGCAAAACTTGCAGCACTCGCCGGGCTCCGAGAACTGCTGCTCGGGAGGACACGACAGCTCCGGACACGTCGTGTCCGGGTCCACTCGCCTGCACTGCATCTTGCCGTCTCGACACTCGCAGTCCACGCACTGACGGGGCGAGACCGTCTCGCCGTGCTCGTACACCTCGCCCTTCAGTGAACATTGCTCTGCGAAAACGATAAGTTTTAAAGTTTTTTTGTGTTCTGTGATATTTTACAGAGATTTATGAAATTTATTATTTTTTTGTGTTCGGTCAAATTTAGCGGGAAGTTTTTGTACCCTGTGATCATTTACAATTTTTTTCACGTTTTGCGATAAGGTACCAACATTGTTTGTGTTCTGTGATAAAAGACCTACAATGACATATTTCATGTTATGAGATACGGGACCGAGCTTTTCCGAGTTCTGTGATAACTACCAAGTTTTTTTTGTGTTTTTTGTTGAGTTACCGAGCGTTTTGAGTTCTAAGATCAGTTACGATGCTCAAAAACCAACTCAACAAATACAAAACTTTAAGTGAACCTACGACATTCTTTTATGCTCACACCTTAGTTTGAAGCGTATGCAAAAGTGAGAGCGTATTCCTGAGAACTTATTAGGATATCTTCGACTGAAGCAGCCTAAATACTGCCAATGGATGTTAAAACCAATTGTTGAATATCAAAAGCATTCATTAAAAAAGTTTTGGAATTCTTCTCATCCATCTACTTCTGGGTTAATCTGTAAACGCGTTATTTTCAGACTGTTACAACAGCGTCTCCATAGCGAGACATTCCATAAATTCTGTTGAGTACGCTTCAAACATCTCAATTTTCACAAGGTAAACTAAATACTGCGTGAATTATTTCAATTTATTTCCCCTCGCAGAGCGCTCGGTTTTTCTCCGCAAGAACATTTCGTCAACGCGGTTACGAAACTGAAAAACGTCATGGCTGGCTGTAGTGTTGAAAAGGGGAAAAATTGGAGGTCCCGCTGAGATATATCGGGCAGAAAAAAAATTAAGTATATGGAAGAACCATTAAGAGAAATAGGGGACAGGGGTGAGAGAAATTAAAACCTTACAGAGGCGAATATGAATAGAAAAAAAGAGGTTTTCGTAAACAGAAAATTCCGTGTGACAAATAGAGCATTAAATGCAAGACTCCAAGTGACAAATAGAACAAAGTTAAATGTAAGACTCACTGAGACATATGGTACGAAGGTAAATGTAAGACTCACTTAAACGTATGGGACAAAGGTAACCGTAAGCCTCACTGAGACGTATGGTACAGGAGTACACGTAAGCCTCACTGAGATAATTGGGACAAAGATAAACGTAAGCCTCACTGAGACATACGGGACAAAGGTAAACGTAAGACTCAGTGAAACATATGAGACAAAGGTAAACGCAGGACTCACTGAGACAAATAAGACAGGTAAAAGTAAGACTCACTGAGACAAATAGGACAGGTAAACGCAGGACTCACTGAGACAAATAGGACAGGTAAAAGTAAGACTCACTGAGACAAATAGGACACAGGTTAACGCAAGACTCATTGAGACAAATAAGACAGGTAAAAGTAAGACTCACTGAGACAAATAGGACAAGTAAGCGTAAGACTCACTGAGACAAATAGGACAGCACTCCCCCGAAGTGTAGACTGGATTCTTGCAGGTGACGGTGGGGCAGGGCAGAGGCCGGCAGCTCACTTCACCGTGCTGGCCACAAAACATTTGCATTAATTAACACTTTGTCTGCGACGTGAACCACCGATGGTACACGGAGAGAATTTTCGTAATGCTGCTTACCTGCCATTAATCACAAACTCAATTTCCATAAATAATTAATTAGAGTTAAATGAAGGCACAATCCAGTTAATGTTAGCGATGTTCAACATTGCTTACTACAATTGACTTTTAATTTGAATTGAAAATTGGTCTTTAGTTTTATCTTCCACAGACAAAGTGTTAAGAGGTTTCTTGCGATGGGTTAAACTGAATTGCAACATTCAATTCAAGTTAAAAGTCAATTACAGTAAGCAATTTTGAAAATAGCAAACATTAATTGGATCGCCCCTTCACTTAAATTTCATGAAGTATTTATATAAACTGAGCTAGTGATTGCAGGTCGGCCAACAGCATTATGAAACTCCGATCAGTGACCGCCGGTGGGTTCCTTCGCTGAAAACGTGTTAAGAATCCTTGATTATTGTTTGGCATCGTGTCGACTAGGTTTCTCTCTTTTCTAATTTACAATTATGAGAAAAACTCAGACATCAACTCTTTGAGTAACTTTAGAGATTTTATTTTATTCTTCAAATTACTGGCACAAATACATAGGTTTGGATGCTGTTGCTCCTGGCATTGTTATCAATAAAAATATGGTTTCTTTCTTAATGATAAAGAAATTAATGTACGCTGAAAAAATTAGTTAGGCAATTTCCGGTGTTCATATTTTACACAAGTTACCTGTTTAAATATATTAAAGATGAAAGTGAGTTACCCAAAGCTTGATTTCATAATGGAACTTCATAACAGAAATAATTTTACATTAGTAATAATTACTATGGATATATGCAACCTAAAGAACACATAAAGTAATTTTACACCAGAAATTAGCGATAAAAAAGAGTGTAATTTAATCACAAAAATGAGCAACTAATAAAACACAATTTCACAACAGAAGTTAGCGATGAAAAAAACGTAATTTCATTACAGAAATGAGTTAGTGAAAGAACATAATTTCAAGACAGAAGGGAGCAACTGTCATAATTTAAACAATGCATTTACCACAAGTGATACCGCAGTAGATTGTTTCCTAAATCTGTCAATGAACACGTATATTGTAATCTCACAACGGACGAGAGCGACGCATTAAGCGTAATCTCACAACAACAGCCTGTCCAAAATGCCGCACTTACCACACAGGAGCACACCTCGCACCCACTCTTCCAGGACGCTCCGTCTGGCCGCACCGTCCCGTTCACACGACACGACTTTTGGCAGTCGCACGACTCCACCGCAGCCAGCCGCGCTTCCGACTCCGACACCTGAGGACACCACGTTTGGCAATCACCGCCCTAAACTGGAAATCACCGATAGATAATAGCGGCTATAGACTGTGAAATGGGTACCAGCTACCACAAGTAAAATTCAAACCTGACCGGACCTGCAAACTAGATAGAAAATATTCAAACCTTTATAGCTTATGTAAGGAGCTAACTTGCGAGGCAGCGCGTGGTGATGGTCTTTTTTCCTGGCCCAAGCGAGCTGAACTATACACACCATGCCAGTACTAAAGTAAAACGTAACATACCTTAAAACTACAACTATGCCGCCACGCGGCGATGATAGGAATGATATTTGCTTTATGTACAGAAATGACGGACTAGGAAATACCGAAGTCACCGATGAAACGTCTTCGTAGCGTCTTCGGTGGTGAAACGTCCTATATAATAATAATAAGAATAATAAGACTGTGAAATGTGCTAATTAATAAACGGCCATGCTTTATTTCAAATAAATGCTAGCATATTTTTCAAAACGGCTTCATGAAGCCACTTCGATATTTTTATTTGTATGATGTTTTAACTACCCTTGGACGATATTTTTATTCACTCGATAGTTTTAATTAAACCATATTTTCAATTGTACAAGATTTGTACGGTGCTTGTTCGATATTTTTATCTGTAAGGTAGCTTTACAATGCTTGAACGATATCTCTAAAATATATTGGTACGGTGTTTCTATACAATTTTTCGCTGGCTGATTTTACAAACAGCTACAGTGCTTTGAAATTGAATTTTAAATTACGATTCTTTTAATTCAACACATAGCCTTTCTATCGTCAACTTGAATTAAAAGATAATAACAATTTCAAAGACATGGGTTTAAACATGAAAAGTTTTTTGGGAAGAAAATGTCAAAAGTTGCACAGCCAAAATCTCTAAAGAGATTCATCTGCTTATATATGATACAAAAAGGGTTATTTCCTAATTTAAACAAGGTCTTTCTTAGCCACGACATAATTAAATTGTTCATATCAAATCCATATCTGGATAAACACAGAAATTTGAAGCGTTGAATTTATAACCTCACATTCTCAATGAAATGTTTCCAGGGATTGAACATTTGAGAAGTAAAAGGCCTTATTCACGTTGTTCTTTATAGTAAAAATTAAATCATTTTACTTATTTCAAGCGTTGTGTTCTGTTTTAATTGAACATTTCATACTTTACTTATGTTTCTTGTTGCAGCCGTTTATGCTTGTTTTAGCTTCCGCCAAAACGTTCAAATTCATTGACCAGCGTTTACGGCCTGCTGACATCGCTTGTGTTTTTGTTTTCTGACCAAATGGTATACCGACTTCCGAGGCTTTTTGACTGGTATCCTGGATACCATTACGCACCCGCTCTGCCAGAGCCTTGACCAGCGCTCTGGTAGCAGCCAGCTGGTCAGCGAGATGCAGGAACTGTCCACAAGACGGACAGTCGGCGTCCGCGTCGGGGCACTGGGTGAGGTGACCGCTGGCGCCCCCCACCACACGCACGTCTTGCAGGGCGCCCTGAGTACATGTGATGTGCAAGGTTAACCTTTCAATTTACATAGGAAATTCACACTTTAATAGAGCAAGGAAATTTACAACATGAAATACAGCAAGGAAATTTACAACATGAAACACAGGTGAATCATTTACCTTAGTTGTCAGATCGAACATCCTTTTATCAAACACATGTCCCGTCGTATGATACGTAACTTGCATCTAACATATCAACCAGAAGCTTTTCCTAGGAACTTTCAAGACTCAACTTGAAAGCTTAGCATTCGAGTCTTTGGTTACAAAACACCGCTTCGAAATAATTAGGCAAACGCTTTGTTTGTGTGAGAAAAGCGATCTGCAAATTAGATTCAGTTTACATAAAGGTAGTAAAATAATTTAAATGCTATTCATTGATATCGGTACGCAAATAAGAAAAAATTTACATAGTAGTACACATATGTACCATCCGCAGTTAACGTGTCAAAACGGAGTCTGCTGCGGCTTAAGCCGGAGTTGAATATTAAAGTCAAACTCAATTCAGAATCAATATTCATAATAGAATTGAATAAAAGACAAACTAAGACGCGTCATTTTTTTGTTTCATTATTCTTGGACGTATACCTGGAAAAATGCAGTTCTGGTCATACGTGAGTCCAATGCGTTTTGAGAATCCTCTTATTGACCACCAGTGTGTCATGACGCAATTATTGTGCTGAGATACATAGGATGAAAGAAGATTCATCATGTTTGCGTCTAAACTCTATACTTGAAACTAACAGAGAAAATGCACTGGATCTAATATGTCTGTTAATGCTTGTAGAAACAGAGTTTTCGTCAATCTACAACCGCAATTGACTAGCCAATCTAATAAAACCTGCGTATTCGAACCCAACCCAACCTAACCTAACCTAGCCCAGCCTAACTCGCACCCATACGACTCTCACCCACTCGAGAAACAACACCCACATTTTCGAAAAGTTTCAAATGACAACTCACGTTAATTACGCCTCGTCACTGAAAAGCGCCACTAATTAGACCATCAATCAGCTCCTGAACGACCAAAACGCTCTACTGTTCTGCTTTTTGTTGCTCAGCGAGCGTCAAAAAACCTGGGCTTGTGCCAGTTTCGCTCGAGCCAAAATTTTTCACTCTACTTCAGAATGGACCGTCCGTCGGGATATTTTTCCCAAGATGACGGTAATTCATTTCAGATACCTTTTTTGAATCGATTAATATGTTTTGGGGCTTGTTGATCTTACTGGAGGGGGAATAACATCAATAACTCATTCACTCGTAAGAACTGTTGCAAATATGTACATATTTATGAATTTTCACTGCTCCTTTCACCACGTTTTACTGAATGCAGTGTGCGTATGCGCAATAAATATCCGATACATAGTCAAAAGTTTATTTGCTACTGTGACACAACAGCAACGCTTCTTAAAATTGAACATTTTATGTATTTTTTCAATGAAAGCAAATTCAGCGTGAGCGTATACAAATTGTAAAGCGTTAACATGATATCGATAAAAGTGTTACATTATTGCCTCATAAAGCATCCAACACATCCAGAAAATTAGTTTTAAAAAGATAATGGTAATGAGAATTGCCTTTATTTGGGATCGGGATATACATATATATATATATATATATATTTAAATATACTGTATGCCAAGAAAATAAACCAATTCTAAATTACTATATATCAAAAACTACAAATGTAACAAAAATTTTGAAAATTACCTATTGTTTACCAACCGTTTTGGCATCTATATAAGAAATTTAATAAGGATGAATGAAAGGGTACTTTTTAAGCCAGTTTTTTGGTGACAGACACGAAAAGTATGCTTGCGCTGACAGTTAGTAGGCAATTCCAAAACTCCGAGAAACCTGTGGAAATAGATTAAATAGAACGTGGTGGAGGTTTTTTCCTACGGGGGAATTGAATATTAGGTTACTACTTGAAAGAATTTTTTTTTAATGCTAGCTATATCTTATTACCAATAAACAGTTGCAAGTAACTTTTAAAAATATTTTCAACAGAAAGAAATGTGAATTCAAAATAACTTATGAAGACATACTTTTTATGTCTGTCAACAAAGACATTGCTTTAAAAATACCCGTTCATTTATCCTCCTTAAATTTCCGATGTAGATACCGAAAAAGTTGATAAGCAATACGTAGTTTTCAAAATTTTTGTAACATTCATAGTTTTTGAGTTATGGTAATTTAAAATTAGGTTTGTTTTTTTATGGTTCATACGGTATATCGCATGCTCGTATAATTGTGAAACTTCCAGAATGATAGCAAAATGCCTGAGTGTGTATGGATGTAACGTTCTGTGTCAGGACACAAAAGTGGTTAAAACTTACTTTCAATAAATAGTAATAATAGGAAGGGACAAAATATGGTAAAATCCCATTCATAATAGTAATGAAAATTAGAGTACAAATGTGATGAACATTCCATGCATTATTGGCATAGTAATAATGATTAGGGTAAATATGTAGTTAAAAATCCTTTGTATAATAAATAGTAATCATGGTTAGGAAACACAAGTGGTGAAATCATTTGTTTAAAGTTAATGATGCTAATTAGAGCACAAATGTGTTAACAATCCCTTATAGCGTAGTAATAATGATTAGGGCACAAATGTAGCAGAAACTTTATGTGTAATAGATTCAATAATCAAGTTATTTGTGAGATAAAAATTCCGTGTGATAAGAGTACCATCTCATGGCAGTGAAAAACACCTTTGGTAGAATTACCTCAGCGACGACCAAATATAGTCCTTAACCGAAGTTGTAGTTAACGGAGTCTGTTATTATTATTAATCCCATGTTTTATAGTGATAGTAATTCGAGTACACATGTACCAAAAATCCCATGTAGTATAGTAATAGTGATAAGGGTGCAAATGATACCATGACCCACCAGTAAAACATTTCAAGAAATAATGTACGTCTCGATTATCTTTTCCATGCACTGGAGACTCTGGCCTAGGTACAAAAGATCTCAATGACGAATAAAAGTGTCCAAAGTATTTGTTATAACCCTAAATAACTACCTTATTTACTAAGATAATCGATTAATTAACTGTTTAAAATTAAAATTAAAATAAAATAAAAATTGCTACATATTTACTGAATGTCAGTTGATACTCCTGCATTTTGGGTACATGAAGCAATAAACATACTCACTCATAAACTATATGGAATTATTGAGTGAATCTCATTGAGCTGCACAAGCCAAATAAGTAGTAGCAAGGAAACTTACAGTAATGTCACATCGATGACATTAGCGAAATAAATTAATTGAAAAAATTAAATAAATCTTCTGATGATTTTAACACTTTCGAAATGCTATCTTCGAAAAGAATTTTCAAATAATAAACCCAGAAACTCACTTGCATTTCATTACGCGCGTTCGAAAAAACCAAACGATGACCTAAAGTCATTCGTCTCCATAAACAAAGCACACAGACCTCGCGCGATTTCATTTGGAAGTTACTTCGTAAACCGAACGTCGGGTGCCAAATTGGAGCTTCTGGAGCCATTTTGGCCAAACGAGTTACTTGCAAAATTGATGCAGAAACGACGTGCCAACGACGTGCGTGAACGCTATGATCGTCGCAGCCCCGAATTACACGTCATCTAATACATCGGAGCGACCGCAGGCTTAGTAAACACGGCGTGTGGCTTCACGTTATAAGCCCGCAATTGACGTTGATCCAAATGCATACAATTGAGGGTTTAGGCACGGCTAACAGATGCGTTGGTTGTTGTCTGCAAAACTGCACTGGGGCGATAGGGTGACTGCCTCGCATCACGGGATCGATTTAAACACTCAGTGTCATGGCGCGCTTCATCAAACTCAGTGTAGAGTCAAAACATGATATTTTTAACCGGTTTTTACAGACTTAATTCATTGTAAAAGCCTCATCACTTATTTTATTTTAGTCCATTTGATTTAGACTGTAACAGAATCAACCAGCCAAGCTGGGAGACGTTAAGGGAAATCAAAAGCACGAAACTAGAGACTTTTATGTCATGGTCTAGACGAACTGATGACCGTGTGTAAACAGAGAATGATTGGATTGGAATATAAAGCGGCTTCATCAATTATTTATTACGATATGAATTGGCCTAGAAATTAAACGAGTTGCTGAGCCTTACCTTTGAAGGCTTAATTTCCTGAAGTAATAGCAGCGGTTACTCAGGTTATGTCAATAGATTGTGAATAAATTATGAGATTCCGAGGGGAACTGAGTTTACTCAGCGTTAGCAGCTCGTAACCTACAGCGTTGTGGCCCCTCAGCGTTGAAATGTCCCGCATCCAATCCCCCATCCTCCATTCCCCCATCCTCCACTCCCTTATCCTTCGCTTCCTCTATCCTCCACTCCCCCATCCTCCACTCCCTCATCCTCCACTCATGTCACGTCTCACACCCATGAAACCACGCTTCACGTCCCATACTTATGTGGCGACCAGTCATGTCGGTGTCTTATAAAGATACCCCGGGCTGAGTTACCAACTTCACAACATCACAATCAATTTTGCAATGGGGTCATTTCACACAAAACAATACTCACCATTCGTCGCTGGATGCCCACTAGTGTACCCCGTCACGCAAGCCTACACTTGAAATGCGCGAAAATAAGGCAACGTTTTGTATTTTGATGTAATGTGCAGCGCGCTTAGAACGAACTTTAGTGATGTTTTTGAAATTAACACCTCTCGGACATGGAAATTTTCCCTCTGTCTATACAGGATGATTCATTTTTGGTTCATTCTTTCAACGTCCGCCATAACGACGCGCGAACAATTGATTGTGTCAATTTCATCGCAACAAATAAAATTAATTATGAAAAATAGGAATAATTTTTAAAAAGACTCAGATACACAACAATGAACTACATCAACATATTTTGATGTGAGCTGACTGACATTTCTGGAATTACGGATGAAAATAAAAATGTTTGATAGCTTTTACGTCACTCTGAAAATTTCTCTGCATTTCCGAAAGATACTTTAAAATCGGCTTTTTACAAAATCTGCGCAGCTTTGCGTATTGATTTATGTAAGATCACAAATTGAGCAGTAACCATGAATTCTGATCATTTGACGTACATTCGTTTTTTCTCGTATGCGAGTCGGATACGATACCCCAAAATACATTTATTTACATATATCAGACCTTAAAGTCAGAAAGACTCAGGAGTCAGTTTTCAAAGACGCCACCTATTCAGATAAAACAAGTTCACCGTCGTAGAGCGACTTTCTAATCACAACACGCATAAGCAATCAAATCCAAATGTTAACAAGAAAATTGATCGTTTAACTAATGTAATCTGATTTTTTGACTAAGGGAGAAAAACAATAACAGAAAGTAAAGAGGGGCTGACTGTTTTTAAAAATGTATATTTTCTCAAGCGCTTAATGAATGATATAATTTTTAAAGTGTTTTCAGCAAAGTCTAATAAATTGTACACGTATGTGCAGATACTTTTGAATTGCACATTGTCAACAGAGAATGTCTGACTAGAATTCGTATCATTACAGAGCGCGCACTTGACTAAGCTCACACCCACTCACCTTAAATAAGAAGTGTTTGGAATTGCGCTGCCCCAAGTACAGAGTTATTGGCTCATCCTCGTAGTCCAAGGGCGGCCCGACAGTTGGCAAAGTCGGTCTGCGGGTCCCTGAGTCGCTCAGGTGAGCGCCTCTGAAGCTCCTGAGCATATCTGACGGCGGTGATGCCTCTGTTACGTCGTCGTACGCAGGGTCCTCTGCAGGGGAGTTTTGCAGGGGGAGGGAACCGTGTTCGAGGACTGAGAAGTCCGTCATGGGCGGCGGTATGAGGCGTCGAAACACCCTCCGGCAGTCCACCCACACCTCCATCTGGCCCCCGGACACCACCACTGCCACCTGCATGGAAGCGAGTCCACACAAATTTTAGCCGTAGTCACTCCCCCATCCACCACTTACCCATTATCCATTCCCCATTATCCATTCCCCATTATCCATTCCCCATTATCCATTCTCCATTATCCATTCCCCATTATCCATTCCCCATTATCCATTCCCCTATTATCCATTCCCCCATTATCCATTCCCCCATTTTCCATTCCCCCAATGTACATTCCTCCATTATCCATTCCCCCATTATACATTCCCGCACTATCCATTCCCCCATTATGGGGAATGGATATATTGCAGCATGGTCCCCAGTTTCCGCGGGTAATAACGGTGGCCAGGTTAGGTTGTAAGTTGCAGAATTATAAAATCGACTTTTCTGCTCAAGTCCATTTTTCTCCTTCCAAAGAAATATGAAAAGTGCAATTGTACACTAAAATTTCACTTCGTATGATTATTTATTTTCAAAAAAGGTTGCGAAACAGATGAAATATTGTTCCTTTATACTCGTATGTGAATAAGCAATTTACCTAGTGTACACATTTGTCCCAACTTGCGGAGAACATGTTAACTCGACTGCACCCGTATCAAATTTTGAAACACGAAACTTGCGTGTTGTTAAGTTAAACACTTGTTGAATTTGAAGTGTCCCTAAGTGGCAAGCCAATTTCGAAGAAATTTCAGATTTTATTTCAATCAATTAAAGAAAACTGGGCGGCTGTAATAGTGCAATAAAAAATTTATAGAACTGTTGTTTATAAAAATTATACGAAGACGTACGAAAAAAATCTCTAAGTGAGTGAGAGGACAGATTTCTTGGGAAAACTGCACCAATGATCGCATTCAGGACGTCGAAGAACAAGGTAGTTAAACCTTAAGCATTCGAAATTTTTGCATATTATCCCTTTATTCCAATCACCGTCAGTAGACAAGCTGTTGCGTCAGGTGATCATCGACATCAGGAAACCAAAAAAATTTCACTCGGCCGTCAACTTGAAAGAAAATATTACGATATGAATAAGGCAAGAATTAAAAAATAATGGAGCTTTCAATCAAAGAAAACTTCAAAACCCATGTGGATGACAAATGATTTGATGGCACAGTAGCATTTCTTCCATAGAATAGCAGAAAAATGCAGAATGGTCGCTGCAAGAGAATTTTTAATACGACGTAAAAGTTGTCACAGCGAATAATTTTATTTACCCGGTCAATGAAAAAGTATAAATTTCGAAGCACCAGTGTAAGAAGAGGAATTGTGCATTTCAACATGGAGTGGGAATTGCAAAATGTTCCCTAATTCTGGGCAAGGGCGTGGGAAAATGTAAGCAATGAAATGGATGAAGGTGTACGCATTTTGAAAGACAGTTTACAGCTTCCATTCAAGATCGCAGCATTTTGAACCATAGAGTGACTATAACTTTCTCCCTTACAAACGACGGGCCTACAAGTCTTGTAATTCCTTGATGTTAGAAACACAAATCCATTGAGTTATTTTTCTTGTTACTTTTTCAGAATGTGGTCCTCATCTGAGAGTGGGCTACAGAAGCCTCATAGCTTTTTGGCTGACAATCCTGATATTATTGATATAAAAATTTCAAGTTCAATCTTGTGTCCAACTCATAATAATTTCCATACTTGCAGTAAATAAATATTTCATGTCTCATGAATGGTGTGCTAGACCCTCAGATTTCTCTGGATTTCGACAAAAAGTTTGGCAAAAAAGTAAATTATTTAGTAATCCAAATCGATTATTACGGGAATGGGCTAAGCTTCAGTCATAAATTGAAAATAATATAAAAGATCAGCTCTCTATTTTACTGTCACTGCTTCTAGAAAAATGCCACTTCTCTAGCACTTCAAATAACTGGAATACTTCAAAACCTAGCACTATTTTTCCTTTCAACTGCTCTATTTGCCACTCTTTTTAGCGCATCCTATCAAGACAATGGTTCAAGCATTAAAGCTCTACTAAAACTCCCATCTATCACCTAAAATGAAATTGGAGAGCAAAGCCATCATAATTTTACAAACTACGAACACTCATTTTAATTTTTCGACACTTTAAATGGCCTTTTTTAGCCTACGCTTCTTTTTATAATTTCCATAGCCAGGAGCCCAGCCTCAAAAATCCTCCACAGCATCTCATATCCCACAACCGTAAGCGGTTTGAACCTCCTAAGTCAGGTCTTTATGGTGCTGTTCTCGTACCTTATGCCAGCGGCGGTCCGCGAGTCTGTAGGGAAAGAGCTCGACGTGCATCATGCCGTTGTGGACGTAATGCAGCCGCAACTCGTCCTTTCTGCCGGAAGATTGCAGTTCAAAAAGCCGCTGGAGACCTTTAGAAAAAGCGAGGATGGTGCCCGCGTTGCGTTCTTCCTGCTGAATGGTGGCCATCACCGTGAACTCCCGTGATGTCGACAGGATGGAAGAAGTACGCAACCTCACGGCCTCTGGCAACTTCAGTAGCCGCTCTTCTCCTGCACAAAATGAAATGGAACTTCCTTGAGTCAACTCAAAGCACGCTGAAAAAATTGGGTTGTAGAAGCTATGTTGTTTGCTTGACACCAAAATTGCGTGGGTAAAATACTACTAAAAGTTATTGATAAATTATCAATAAAAAGATAAATTATAGGACAAGTGAAGAATATACTATCGGACACTTTCCAGGGTTGTACGTCATCTAGTTTCATTAAATACATAATGCGTTTCAAAAAAAAGAAAATATAAGAAACGTATGTAAGACTGTTCCGCAAATAACTTAGCTACATTTTACTTTAGTTCCAAGAAGAGTAGTTTTCATTGTTTTGAACGGTTACCTATATTTTTCATGTAAAATATAGCAAGACAACATTTGTACTGGGAAATATTTTCAATCTATGCTCTTCAGCCATAATGATTGTAATATGGTCTAATTTCTGGGTTTTTTATTGCGAAGAGTGAAAATCAACGTAATAAATTAAAACTATGGAAAATAACGAAAGTTAAAAAAGAAGTAGGTTTAAAATACATGAAATAAACTATTGATGAACTTTAGGTTTAAAAAAATTATAGCGAAAATAGAGGAAATAGGGATTGTGGGAGTTGAGTAATGAATTGTGTTATTATGTCATTAGAGTTAATGAAAAAAGAGTAATTAAGAAATGTAGAAACTGGAAAATAGGGGGATATGAAAATAAGGAAATTAGGAATCTGAGAATCAAATTATTACAGGATGTAAAAATAGAGTCATTAGGGAGTAATGAAATTAGGGGAGCAAGAAATATGACGTTAAGGTAAATAGATAAATGACGCAAATAGAGATAATTGATACATAATATATATGAAATATGCTGAAAATAACCATGTACATGCACAAACATGGAATAGTGAGAATAATGATGAAACTAGATTATGAGGGCAATTTTCAATTACAAGCAGGTGAAGCAAAAGCGATAGAAGTTGTGCAAAAGCAATGTTTTTAACCCTAAATTATTCCCCACATGTGTTGGAAATAACAGCATAGAAACAGTTTCGTTTGGACCCTATTCAAGTCTTTCACGGTTTTTCATCAAGAGCATTATCTCACCATCAACTTCTTTGACTTTGATTTCACCCTTTTTCTTGGTCCATCTCGAGTACTCTCATTCGTCCGCCACCAGCTTCTATAACTTTGATTTCACCCATTTTTTAACGTTCCATCTCGAGTACTCTTATTCTTTTACCACCAACTACTCTGCTTTTGATTTCACCTTTTTTATTGTTTCATCTCTAGTAGGCCTACTCTCATTCTTTCACCACCAACTTCTTTGACTTTGTTGATTTCACCCTTTTTATTGCTCCATCTCGAAATACTCTCATTCTTCCACACCCAACTTCTTTGACTTTGATTTCACCCTTTTCCATCGTTTGATCTCGAGCACGCTAAGCAACTCAGCACTAAGTCGGACCCTCTGCAGGGCTGAGATAGTAACTTCTGAACTCCCTGCCCAAGAGGTTGGTGAGCGTAGAGAAGAAGCGACCAAGCTAATATAATAACCAAGCGACTTAATATGGACTGCCCTCGTAAATGAAGTCATCAAGGCTCTTAACTCTCTGGAACCCGAGCCCACGCACTTAACTTGTGTATAATTTTAGCAGTATGTCACTTAACAGGAACAGTGGAGGCTTCTAACAGTGTTCTCACCCTATTTGCCCAATTTTAAGTGTTTCGCTCAATTATAAGTGTTTTCGCCCAATTTTAAGTGTTTGTGTTCAATTTTAACAGTGTTTTCGCTCAATTTTAAGAATGTTTTTGCTCAGTTTTAAGTGTTTTCGACCAATTTTAACAATATTTTCACCCGATTTTAACAGTGTTTTTTCGCCCAATTTAAACAGTGATCTCTTCAAAATTTAACAAAGTTTTAGCCTAATTTTAACAGTGTTTCGCCCATGAGGGTAGTGGAGGCTTTCTTCGTAACAAAAACGGTCATCTGCATTCAGTCGTTCCATCTGACCATTTTTTCTCATTAAATGCATTAAATTTTGAAAATTAATATCAATCGTGACAAACGATGAAGACAATTAACTGAAATCCAGTTTCAATAGCGATGAGCGAATAGTGAATTTCCGGTGTTAATAAATTGGTTTAGGACATTAAAAATTAATTACGTTCATGATTAGCGAGCTAATAGAAGTTGATTATTATAGAACAAACAACACTTTAAATAAAGAAGGGTAATAATTTACACCGTAATCAATAGCTTCTTAACATCAATAATCGTTTTTATGTTGAATAATTTTTAAACATCAACAATCATTTGCATAATCAATAGTTTTAAACGTAAATAATAAAAACTCTAATTAAGAGTTTTTAAACATCAATAATCACCATTATAATCAGAATTTTTTAAAACATCAATGTCCATTATTATGATCAATAGTTTTTGAACATATATTATCATCACGATGACCAGTAGTGTTTAAGCATCAATATCACTGTGATCAATCGTAATACGAGCAGACTATCTAGCTGAACTATGGATCGAAGACAGAGGCGGCAGTGTGTGTCTGCAAATATATTTGAACAACCGCGTCATGGGGAGTGGCTGAACCCCTGGACTGCACATAACGTTGAATTAAAGCCATAATGAACAAGATTGTTATGCATTGTGCATAACAGTAGACTTAGTATGGTAATTGTAGACTTGAGATTCGGCATAGCGAATGTTACAGCGCAAAATAAATATGATGTTACCGTGCGCACTTTAATATAGGTTAAACCTCAACATATCTGTGAAGGACCTTGCTCGTGACGTTTCATTTGGTGGCTACTTGCAGACTTGTGAGGATGTGACGCTGGGACATCTGCGGTTGAACGTGTAATTAATCCTATTTTTTATTTTTTTTTTTACAGTAATTTCACTTATTAATTGTCTAAAGTAAACGTGAATTGTCAAACCAAACTGAAGAACTCTCGGTATGTAGGAACTGTGGCTGAGGTAAGTGGATTATGTACATATGTGGGCTCAGCCAAGTTCCGTTTGTACAGTAGGTATAGGATTCTGTTCTTTTGTACGTGAGTTGCTTGGTTGGTTAGTTAGTAAATAAACTTCGGTGAAATTCTGCGAATAAACTTCATTCATAGTTATTAAGTTGTTGAACTATATTTTTCTTATTTTCATTAATCGATTTATTTGTGTATTCCCGCTGAGGTGGAACCATTCAGAAGCTTCTTAGTTACTTGTTTATCAGAATCCGGTGTATTGGTCTTTGTGAATAATTCAGCCAAATTATTTATTTCGATTATTGCATTCCATATTTGAATATTATTGCTGTTATTCCATCTTCCATTTCGTTGTATACTTTGTCTTATCCGTCAATTGTTATTTCTGTTGATTAGTGTTCTTGCATTATTTCGGCCTTAGGAAGCAGATTGTCATTATTTTTAGTTTACCTGGTTTATCTTTTGCTTACAGACGATGTGTAAACACCCCTGTGTTTCCCGCCCACGCTCCATTTCTGGGGCTCTCCTAACTATTATCGTTGCGTTTCCTGATTTTCCTTATGTTCTTTTTACCACTATTTTTTATTCTGTCTTCCCCCCTGTGTAATTTACGCCGTTTTTCTGTTTCTGTTATAAATATACCTGAACGCTTTTGGTTATTCTCCTGCATTTTTCTTAAAGTCCTCTGGTAATTGAGAGAGCATTATCCTTTTCCCCAATTCGGCACCCGCTAACAATGATGCTTACGATCACAGTCATGTTTGGCGAATCGATCATGACAAGTTACGGTAGATGACATAAAATATCCGACGCAAACTTTTCATCACAAAATTGTGTACAGGGTGACGCAGAAGTTACTTTACCATTAGAAATGAAATATCTTTTTCTTCCAGTAGATTATTTTTGATTTTTCATTTCAGAATTATAAAGTTATGTTATTGGAACTTTAAATATGAATAAATTCACAGCAGAAGAGGGACTGAAGATTATTGAATTTTATCTTGGAAATGGACGCTCAATTATTGGAACACACGTAGAGATATGCTAGTAAACTTTGTTCGCACGTAAAAGAACAGGTGTACGTAAATAAACCTCGAACTATCCAGCATCTTAAAATGCCTTACAAAGAGCGCGTGTTTGCGAAGCTGAAAAGGGGGACCATTTACGTGACATTATTTTTCAACCATTAATCAAAATCAAATTCCAAACTTTAAACTATGTATTACAAAAGAATTAATAAAGTACACTCATTTACAAGAAGATATTTTATTTTAAAATGGTAAAGGGACTTATGCACCACCCTGCATAATCTAATGGTGATTTGTGTCGAAATCTAATTTTATAAATGAAATGATTGGATTATTGAAACATGTTGAATTAATTTTTTCTAATAAATTATTATTCTTGTTATCATTATGACGATGTATTAATTGCAAAAGAATATTTAATTCATAACGCATCGGCCTCATTTTGGCATAAGAAAAACAGTGCATTGCTTGATCAAGAAAAGTTGAAATTTTGACTTCCCAAAATACTGAAAAAAAGACAGTGATGAGACGTGAGGTTACCTACAAGGTCCGTCTAAAATTCATCATTGTATGAGGTTGAAACTCAATGTAAATAAACGATTAATTTTCAATCCAACTTTCATTTTTCATGGCTCTCGGATAATTTTTTTAAACAAGTTTTGCCCAATTTCCAGTCTTAAATTTAAAAATAACTCAGGACTTAGTATATCAAATTCATCGTTTTCCTCGTGAAAAAGTATTTTTTTGAGACTATAAAAAGTTTACCTCAAGCCGCTGGTGAAACTTAAGAAAATGGGAAAGGAATCGCTCATCAAATTTGGGAAGAACTGAGGATCACTGACTCCATTCGGGAAGAATTGAGAATCACTGACTCCATTCGGGAAGAATTGAGAATCACTGACTCCATTCGGGAAGAATTGAGAATCACTGACTCCATTCGGGAAGAATTGAGAATCACTGACTCCATTCGGGAAGAATTGAGAATCAGTGACTCCATTCGGGAAGAATTGAGAATCACTCGTCCCATTTGGGAAGAATTGCAAATCACTCATCAACTTAAGAACAGTTAGAATAGACTATACACGGGAGCCACCACTGACCCTGGAGGAAGACGGCCGGAGCGAAGGGCCTGGGACCCGATATCAGCGTGAGGCCTCTGTAGCTCGTGTTCCACAGCTGCAGCGCCTCTATCAGGTCCACGTGGAGCGCGCTGTCTGCCAGGCTCCCCTCCACTCCATCTGCAACAGGAAAAAGCATGGAATTTAACAGGAAATCCGGAATACTGGAAATCTAGAAAAGCGTTATTTGTAATGAGATTTTTACCCTTAGAGTACGTGAAGCTGTTGATAACAAAGTGAGTATGGAAACTAAACGGCAATTGCCAGAGTACGAATAAAAAATTTTTCGGTTGTTGGAACCGTGAAATTAAAAGAATTTTTAAATTGGATGAACATACGCGTTTTGATGTGAGATGTTCACAGTTACGCGCACGAAGATGTAAAGAAAAATGATAGTTTTGAAAAATAAAGAAAAATTGCTATACCATATTTAAAATTTCAATAACTTTTGAAATATATGAAATAGGAGACTATAACATGAAACATCCGAAAGGACAGAATTCAATGTTTTCTTAAGTATCTGGTATACCCTTCAAATAAGCATAAACTTCAAAGGTGCAGGAGAGATCACTGTTATCAGCAAACAGAGCACAACTGACTCTTCAACAACGCAAGTTCATCGTCGAAGAAATGACGAGAATTGGATCCATCGTCGGGACTCGACGGAAATTCTTCATGGAATACCGATTCAAGCCTAACAACACAACGATTCAGAGGAACTACCAGAAGTGGCAATCCCAGTTAATTGTGGGAAACATTAATAAAGGAAGATCTGGAAGAAAGTTCCTGAACGCACAGCGGAAAATGTTGAAAGACTGAGAACTCTAATTCAATAGTAGGGCCAGCAAAGTGAAATAAAAATGAAAAAAAAACTCGTCTTGTTTCCAAAAATACCAGTTTTATTTCCCTATTCTGCCTGTGCGAAAGGTTATAGCAATTTTAAAAGGTATAATTTTTTTAGTAACCATCCTGTACATACTGTATCATCATTATTAATCTACTCAAGAAACGAAAAACAGTACAAAACATCTTCTAATTCAATGGTTTTCGAAGGCTTCAAGAGAGTACAATTATCTTTGTAGATTGATCATTTAAGATGCAAATAATTGTTTTCTTAAAAAAGTAATATGTAATTCAAAAAGTAAAGTAACTAAAAGTTTTTTAAAAGTAATTAAAAAAAGTAAAAAGTGAATGTGAAAGAAATTTATTTTGCTTTTGTGCTTAAAATACAAGTAATTCATTTTATATTTTTCCAATTTACCATTGTACCATTTTTCTTATGAAGAGGAAAAGATTTTCATGTTACCGTAAAATTTTAAAAGAAGCCCAATGCCACCGTAAAAAAATTAAACATTCAACAGAATATCTGATCGTGCGCTGCTAATTTATTCGAAATAAAATTCATGGGTAAAATTCAAAAATATACTTCAGGTCTCGAACGAGCGGCGCCAAAGTTGAGATAAACATTGCTAACAAGTTTCCATTTTTTCTTGCATTTCGTGTTCGAAATTTCAACTCTCATTTTGCTATAACTCCTTTTGTTTGTGTTTTTCTACTTACGATTAAGTTACTAGATTGAGAAGCTTGAATTACCCACGCCTCGTAATCTTTCGGTTGACCTTGTTTTAACTCTGTAACTAACAAATGCATGCACAGAGTACAATGGGAATTAATATGTTGGTAATTTTATTCTATTAGCTAATATACCTTACCAGGGCAAGAATATCTAGAACAACCTATGAAAAACAAAATACGAATTTTGTTTTTCTTATCAGTTAAATTTACCTTTTAGAGCCAATCAAACAAATTCTTACAAATCCAAAGTATAGCTCGCTCTAGCAAAACAACAGCACAATAGAGCGGAATACATCATTTCTTGCAATACATCTGATGGGCAGGAGATGCAACACAAAAAATCAATGTCATTTAGAAGAGCAGCACTTAGGAGCACAATAATTCGACCTTATTTAATGAGCATCACGTCACAGGACAATAACTCAACGTTATTTAGAAGGGCAGCACATTAGAATACAATAATTCTACGCCATTTAGAAGAGCAGCAAGTCAGAGCACACTAATTTGACGTCATTCAAAAGAGCAGTACTTTAGAACACAATAATTTACCGCTATTTAGAAGAGCAGCACGTCAGAGCACAATAATTCGATGCCATTTAGAACAGCAGCACGTCATAACGCAATAATTTGACATCATTTAGAAGAGCAGCACGTCAGAGCACAATAATTCGATGCCATTTAGAACATCAGCACGTCATAACGCAATAATTTGACATCATTTAGAAGAGCAGCACGTCAGAGCACAATAATTCGATGCCATTTAGAACAGCAGCACGTCATAACGCAATAATTTGACATCATTTAGAAGAGCAGCACGTCAGAGCAAGCCAATTCCACGAAATGCGGTCACACTGGACCCTATTTCTACATTATTACCTCAATAATACATCCCACCATTGACACGGCTATTATGATACCTATGATGGCTTCTATACCAATTGAGCTTGACTGGAAAACCTACGCTAAAACTAATTTAAAGATCTAGTTCATTGGACACAACTGGCTTTCCTTTTCTCCTCCTTAACGAACTGTGCACTCCCACTAAGGTTCACTGCCCCTGGTGAGTGATGGGCTCATTGCGTGACTGAGGGCGAATTAGCGTTGCCATCCTTCATCTTCTGGACACGAGGGGACTGTAAAAAGGTCAATGCTTGGCAGTAATTTTAGACTTGAGCTTCTCGAATGGAGTTCTGGGTAAGATGAGGTACGCGAAAAACATCAATGAGGTTACGGATGGATCGTGTGGGAGAACGGGTTTTTGGATGTATTGTTTTGTAGATGATTTTTTAGGTTCAGAACAGTAAGGGTCTGGAGAAGTAATTCACTGGTCAGACGTTTCTGAGTTGAACAAAGTTGGATTAGCTTAGGACGATTATTGAGTCTAATTTATATTACAGGAACATGATTCATACAAACTGTCTTTTCAACGTTTCACCTCAGTTCTGAATTTCTACAGCTATCTAAAATTTAAAGTTGGTGTTAATTATGAAGCAAGAAATCCTTTTCCTCCTAGTTAGTTATGAGCCGTCAACTTTCCTAAACAAATGTTTGTTTTTTAAAAGATGTTTTTTAAAGATTCCCTGTTTTTTAACAAGAATCTTTTTGAATTTTATAATACAATATCTCATTACAACGTGCGAGTGAAAAAAGTGCATAAATGTTCATAACCACTTGCTTCAGTAAAAAAAAACTTAATACGAGTACATTTCTGAAGCTAAAGTCCATGATTTTTCCTTTTAAAACCAATACCTGTGATCCAGGAAATCGTAACCTACGCGTTAGCCTCTGTTCCCTCTCTAGCTACAGCAAAACAATTTCCAAGGGAAGACGAAACATTTCTTGAAGTCTGCTTCGTTTCCTTGCCTCCTTCCATTCTTCATCTCCCCCAGAGGAGGTGACAGAAAAAGTGCTCATCTCCACAAGTACTGCAATTCTAGACAAATGATCCCGAGACAAAACGAGGGGCCGCCGCAGTAACGACAGATAAAACTGGTCTCTTTAAGCTTTTCCTCCCGTGTGAGTCCCGTGGAAACTTCTACTCGTGAAGTGGCGAAATTGCAACTAGAGAGGATGTATTAGACGCAGACTCTTGATGGTTGCTAAAAATTGTAGAGACAAGGCAGTCCTCTTGTCAAGGGAGGATTTGTTGGACGTAAACTCTTGTCGTGTGCAAAGGATTGTTGAGATCAGACATTCGCGGGTACCAAGAAAGGATTTGTCGGTAAAGGAAGATGAGACGGATAGTAGCAACGAAACCTGAACCTAAGACCAGTGAACTTATTGGTGACTTACTTGACTTATATGAAAAATTGATAAAATATGGAATAATGACTCTTTTACACGCGAGAATTTTTGAAGTCCAAAATATTGGCATCTAGCACGCATAATCGGGAATCCCGAAACTTCGAAAATCTTCGATTGATTAATTACATGTATCACTCGTTTCTGAGAGGCAGAGGGCAACACCAAGAAAGTAGGAATAAAAAATATGTGGTAAAACATTGTACATCTGATATTTTCAGCAAATTTAGGTCACAAACACAATGAGCAACAAACTCTGTCAATCAATTAGATTTCTTTCTTACAAACAAAACGTATCCAAACGTTAATTACATGTTAGTTGCTACCGGTTGTTGCGACGTCACTGAAAAAAGTTTCCATGACAACTTCCTGGATGATAACATCCAGTTCCTAACATACACGGAAAACCAACTTAGAGAGCATGCTACTCAATGGAAACTTCCAGGGTCCAAACATGGAACAAAATCTTAACGATGTAATTTTTATCAGTTGAAAGAAACTTTTTGCAGTCTCCGAGATTCTCCATGACTCAGCAAGATGACTCAGCGCCTTCACAAAAAGGCCTAAGCCAAAAACGGTCTCAAAAATTTCAAGAATTTCGAGGAAAAACTTAAAGGGATTCAACATTATCGCAAAGGAAAAGGACTCACAATTAGAGAACTCGGTTAAGTCTTCCGAAGTAATGCCTTTGGAAGAGTTATTTTAAAAAAAAGGTAACCACCCTTTTGTAATATCAATTAACTGATCAACATCTTGTAATGTCATTAAATATAGACCTACATTTTGTTATATCATTAAATAGTTGAGCACTATTTTGTACTCTCTTTTGATTGCCCACCATCATTTCGTAGTATGGTTAAATAGCTGACAATCATCTTGTAACATCATTTAATACATGAACACCCTCTTGTAATATCATTAAATAGCTGACCACCATTTTGTAATATCATTAAATAGCTGACCGTCATCTTGTCATACCATTAAATAGCTGAGCACTCTCTTGTAATATCATCCATACAGACAGACGCGCCTTAAAACTGGTCTTAACAAACATTGATCGAAATTGAAGTAGAATAAATTATAATTATCATTTAACATCAAGATTGTGCTATATAATGGTTAGCATAGTTTCTTTCGCGTGTGTTGCTCGTTTGCTATCAAGTCAGTAACAGTTTTTCAAGACATTGCGCAAATATGAGTGTCAAAATACATTGCCTTTTTAGTCACCCAGATCGTTTTCTTGGAAATCTTTAATACAGATATGATCAAGTAGGGCATGGATTTAGATATGATGTCCATGAGGACATCAACGAGGTGGAAGCTCTGCACTAAGTACTGTGGTGATGGCAGACTGCTGGTGTTTGGAACGAGATTGTCGTCCTGCTCACCATTCCTGATGATTTAAGATACGTTAACTTGTTCCTCAAATTTACTTCTAAAATATTTTGCCCAACGATCCGAATTTATTTTAAATTTCGATTTGTTCATGAAGCTGAGATGCTGGCAGGACTGCTGTTGTTTGTGTTCAAAATGAGATGTTCAAAGAAGCATAAATTTTCTCCTCGAGTTTTCTATGAAAATTCTTTGCCAAAAGGTAAAATTTATAATAGAATTTTGTTATATTCTTTACTTCGTTTTGCACTCATTTCATAGCTTCATTTCATTTAAATCTTAAATGTTTAAAAAACTTCCTCAACGGATTATATTGTTTTATTCAACTAAAATTCTATCGGCTTTTGAAATAATAATCATGCTCACTCTTAACATTCAATAGAAACAAAATGGAGACAAAACTGGATCTGATAAAGAATTGCTGAAGTTATTTTCGAACTCTGTTGGTGGAACCACTCCTGAATTGGTTGAAATATTTTAGGCACTAGACAAAAAATTTTTCGTCACCCAATGTAAAAGACGTTTATCAAAGCAATTCCAAATAATTTATTATAGCATACCCTACTCGATATAAGCCATCATTTTCTATTAAATGGTTCAACGAGATTACAATTTTCGTTTTGGGATCTTCTTCAGAAGAAATAAAAGAGCTCGAGAGTTCAAAGTCAAGAGCTTAATAAAAGAGCTTTCGACTAAATGCGATGGCAGTGAGGCGTTTACTAGCAACGCAGTGTCGCTGAAGTGATGAAATTATTGACCACTTGTAAACACATCGCGGTGTGTGTCGGCGTGAATTTGACAAAGTTTTTATCGACTATCGTGCCACTGCTACCGATTAAAATATTTTTTAACAAACTGACTCGATTTCACTGACATTTTTAGTATTTTATTTCACTTGGTTTGTGCCTTGAATAGAAATTTTATGATACTAGCATCTCTCTGTCCTAGCTTTGTGCAGCGATTTAAGAGTTTAACTGAGCAGTAGAAACAGAACAATGATTTTGTGGTAATAGTTGATAGGTGCTTTTCGAAAACAAAGTGATTTTACGAGCAGGTCGAAAGCAAGCATTGAAAGTTTTTGCTGCTGTAAAATGATTCAAGGGAAGCTGAAAGTTTGAAAGTCTAGGAAAGTTTTTAAAATTGAAAGTTCATGCTGCTGTAAAATGGCTCAAGGAAAATGAAACCTTTGAACTCTATTTTTTCTTCAGTTTTGACAGCCTCTCATGACCAGCACTTAGCAACAAGTGAACATAACTCTGACCAATCTGATGTAAATTCTCAGTAGAAATTTTCACTTGGACCAAATTTCAGTCATTTTAGGGCCGGCAGGCATAATTCTAAAACTATTTAGACTACCCCAATCGCTGATTATGTGAGGGTACATGTGAGGGTACATCGCAGTGGCCGAGTGTATAGAGCGCTTGCGTTCTATGCTTCATGCCCAGGTTCGATCCCTGTGAGCGGCAGTTGGCGTGAAAAACGCTGATGCGGCAAATCAGGGTCGTTGCCTGCAGTATGGTCACTGTCCTCAAGGAATGTTACCTGAGCACTAAACGAGAGAAAATGAGGCCTAAAGCTCGGGCGTGACTAGGGGCCTGGGGAACCCCTATCATGTACATTCCCTGTAAAGTATCATGTAAATGATGCTAGCCACCCTCTACTTGAAAAGAGGAAAAGGCTTGGTATATACCTAATATATACCTATACATTTAAAAAAAATGTTACTCCGAACGGAAAAAATTCTAAAACGTACATCATTCATAATTACCAGTAAAATGACATAAAATCATAACCCAAAATTCCACCCTGAATTTTCCTTTTGCGCTAGAAGTTTTGGAATAGAAATAATTAACTCAAACACGGAACCTCACCGCTCTTCTCCCCCTCAATTCGAGCCTTCTCCTTCGGCGTCTTACCTAATAAAATATTCATCAGGCGTCCATTAGTTCCTTTTCGAGCCCCCTTCCTTCAGCTATTTTTAAATTTCAGACAGATAATCTTTTTCTCACGACAGCTTTCCAGTGATTTATTTAAACTCCTGAGAGAAAAATGTGAGAGAGGACACAGAATATATCTTAACCTGGAGAGTTAGCCCCATTCAGCTGTCGACAATAACAAACACTTCAAATACTCTCGAGTCTCAGAATATTGGCTTCGGATACCAAAAGAAAGAGCCGGATTGGGATGCTTTTGAGGATGGATCTGCTTTGAAAAAAAAAACATAATTTGGTTCTACGTTTTTCTTATGTATGACTGAATCAATTAGCAGTTAAACTTTTATATTTTTCGCTTTTCATTTATAGATGAACACCAGGTTATCAAAAAGTGGCAAAAATAGAAGGTAGCGAATTAGGGAGCCTAAATTAGCTCATTCAATCGAGTGATTACTTACGCACAATGTTTCACAATGTTCAATGTTCCACAATGTTCAATGTACTTATCTTCTCCAGCATTTTCATCGGCCCTGAATCCAATCTATTTAGCGTTTCCTTATTATGAATCCACCTTACTCAGAAAATTCGCGGTAGCAATTTTTCGCGTTAGTAAGCGGTAGCGTTAGTACATATTTATGAAATAATTTTTCAACTAATTTTAGACGATCCTGTTAATACGTATTTTTGAAATATTTTTGCACTAAAACTATTCTGTCGAGTAAGAACATGTTTTTTTAAATATTTGTGCTTTAATTTTTCACGGTAACGTTGGTATACATTTTTGAAATATATTTTGCACTAATAATACCCGGTTGCGTCAGTACATTTTTTGCAATATTTTTGAAGCAATGCAACACAGTTGCATTAATAGATATTTTTGAACTAATACTACACGGTCACGTTCGTGAGCACAGAAGGAAAATTTAACAATTTTCAAAGCTACTCGCAAAGCATCAACACAAAAACATGCCATCGCGAACGGCACGCTCAGGTTGTAAAGCAGAGCATCGGATGACAAAGCTGAGTCCTAATGATCAATACTGGGTGACTTGAGCTGTACAATGAGTGTCTGCGAAGCGTCACCGAGTATGGCTGTAATAACACACCTGCCCCTCAACAGCAGTCGTTTGTAGCTTAGATTGCGGCAGTCGTATTGCTTTATTGCTGCAGAGTTGCAAGTCATATGATGTACTGCAACACTGTCGTAAATACTACAAGCGATGTCTCAACTTTTCACTGTCTTAGAGAATTTTGAAGCCCACTCCTGTAAACCAGATTAATACATTTTATTGCCTGACAATATTATGCTCGAATGTGTTTTTTAAAATTCCCTGTCGGGCGGAAGTTTTTTCCTTATCCTGATCTCAGTCCTGGATTAACAATGATAATTGTGCGTTAGTGTACGAGTGTGTACGCTACGGTGTAAAGAGTAATTTCACACAGAAAAATGAGAACGAGGAATAACGTTCAACGCCAACCAAAAATTTAAGCTTAGCATTGAAAATCATTTTACTGTATTTGCTCATTTGTAGAACTATTGCTTTTAAATGACATTTACCTTATACGTTAGTAAATACTACAAGGTAAAAATTTCGTTCTATAACAGTTGAAAATCTCACTTTCAGGTCAATCAAGAGAAAGATTATTCCAAAATTGTATGGAATGAGCGAGCACCTTCTAATGTCATACAAAATAGCAATCCCCAGCTAGCCTCACAAATACAGCTTACAAATATACGTGGTTAAGTTGTTCATCCATGTGGGTGAAATACGTTTGATAGTCCTAAAGTACCCTTGTAAATCGTACTTGGTCTAATGCACATCAAAATGAAGTACATTATTGGAGATAAAATGGTAATTGCTGAGTCGGAACAAATAAAATTAAATTTTTATCCCAAAAACTCATGTTTTATCTTTTTCAATAAAACCAATTACCTGCATCATATTTTTAATAACTTCACTGGCAACAAAAGTATTATTTCGAGCCAATAGTAACTGGAAATAAATTCCATCTAAAGTTTGTGCACCTCTTCAATCAATGTACGAGAAGGGCAAAATTCCAACTGAAATTCACACAATCAGTAAGCCTCAAACCTAACACGAATGTGTAGCACAAGAAAATACTCCTAATAAATACTTGAACATCAAAACGGCCCCACACAATCAAAAATATTTCGTCTTTTAACCATTAGTTGAAAATCTGAAGAAACTACAAAATTGTGACAGAAATTCAAGAGCTAAGACACGAGAACTAAAGATTTCCTGGTGAATGATCAGAACCGAGCTCGATCGAAACGTCAAAGTACCATTATTCTAGAGGGACACGACACAACGTCCTGCTAAACAGACTATAAAAAAGAAGAGAACACAAGTAACGGCTTTGACGAATTTATTCTCAAGAAGCGTGCAGCAATTGTGCTGAGGACGTATTCAATTTTGAAAGAAATAATTTAGATAGTTACAAATCTCAGAACTTGAATTTGTTTGTAAATAAAAGTCTAAATACACTAGTACCCACATAGCCTTTTGAGAGTGAAACTTCCAGCTCTTTTTTGGACGGTACGGACGCGTCTAACTTTCACTTAGGAATGAATCGAGTTACTGAAAAAGTTTACTCGCTTTTACTGCGTCGTAAAGTTATTCATCGAATTACCTCCGAGTTCAAAAACTGAAATGACACAATTCAAAAAGATGGAGCTCTCTCTCTCATGTCCGGGCTTGTACAGAAACAGAACCATTTAAACAGAGTCAAAGCGTTATCGCTCAAGCAATGATAGTAACCCGGTACTAATCCGGTAGATCGAGCAATTTAGTGAGTGTAAAATAAGTACAGCACCCTATTATTGTGATCTAAATCCGGCTTCATTTGAAAACGTTCCTATGTTAAAAGATAGAGTCTCACACAGCGAATTAGGCTATAAGTGCTCGTCAATTAGCCGTTCTTTCGTCTCCTCTTTCCTCATGCGAAAATTATTATAAATAATCACAATGTAATTTCACTGTTCATAAAACCTTTTTTCCATCCAAGGGAAAATTTTAGTAGCAAAATTTTAGAAGAATTTGTGAAATAGGATTTCAAATGACGTTGCTTCGAAAAACATAATTTCTTCGTCGACGCTGCACGTCCGGCCCTGAATATCAAAGCCTGGCGATCTAAAAACCGCGTTGTCGAGCGCAGGTGGGGCTGGTGCGTTGTCATAGAACATCATCGAAGATTAACTCGACTTCCATTATCATCTGATTATCGATTGAGCTGATCGAAGCTCGTAATCTAGATACATATTTTATTAGCCGCCACAGTTATCTGGAAGCGACCGATTGGAATATCTATCGAAGGTATCAATTACTCGGTCAGGTGTACAGGTCTCGACCAAATGATTTGAACTTAAAATGAAGCTTTGGGGTAAATTCAACCGTAATGACGACAATTGTGGGTTTGGAAATCCACGCATTTTATATTTTTTCGGCACAAATTATTCACAGCTCGACGTTGACGAAGGGGCACGTCACAATTATGTGCGACCAGTTCATGATTACGAACAGCAATAGAATTTCCGTGTACCTTGAATTTATTTAGTCACGTAAAATGGTAAATACTAAATAATACGAAAATCATTTTTAGGAAATGGGGCGATACCAACATGGCAGAGTGTTGAATTTATTTGGTCACGTAAAATGGTGACCTGTGAACAAAATAATACTCAGATCATTTGTGGAAAAAATTGGCGAGACCAACATGGCTGTGTGGTGACACAGTGACGCTTTTGAGGCGCTCAGCAGCCGTGGTCCAACACATGCGAGGCACGAAGGAAGTGTTGAGGAGCCATACAATTTAAGGAAATACTGAGTTTTTTTTGTCGGACAGAGAATGTAAGTATTTAACTATCACCGCGACGAAATTAGGGAATTATGCTTTTATCGTGGTCGTCGTTGCTGATAAAGCAAAAATGAAGCAGCACCTGACAGAATGCTGAGTGTGTGCGTGAACTGACTTTGAATAAATCTGACTGAGGGGGCTTACGATTCTCGAAAATTATCCCGTAGTTGATTGTACGATGAGGAGTAACTACCGTTCATAAATAAGTTTTCCAAAACCACTTCATATGGCAACAATTCAGTGCCCCTTTGCCATTTCCTGAAAAATTAGAGAGGTTAATTCAGAAAACGCTCGTCAATTGTTATTTGGTGGAAATTTCGTTAAATCAATGCAGGCTTCGAGTGTAAAGTATAGGATACTAAAAAATTTATATCTGCTAAATAAAATAAGCTTTAACTAACATGATATGGAGCTTAAGAAGCATTTAATAATATTGAGACGTTTTGGTGCTGCCAACACTGCCCTCTGTGTCAACATTGGAGACAACCTGTCGCGATTCTAGTGATTATCTTCCCAGGGATGCTGAAGTTACTCACTCACTAATGGATCACAAATCATATCGATATTCGTTTACTTTTTCCAGACGTTGTAGCAATAATTCTCAAGATGAAAAAAAAATATTTCTACGGAGTATTTTATTCATTAAATACATATGAATAAGATGCTTTAAATCACGAATTTTGCACATCAGTCGTGCAACGATCGTACACCTTGACTGCGAAATTTTGTCGATTTTTTGCAAAGGATTTGTGACTGTATAACTTCTTTACATTCTTCAATCTATTAGACTTACAAGTTGGAAAAAGTTTCAAAATAGAAATAAAACGAAATGAAATTTTATTACAAACTAGTTTAAGCTTCTCTAACCTCTTAAAACGCGTTTGTATATGTAAAGAAAGACAACATCTAGTATAGAATTAGGAAAAAAGAGAACCTTTGAACATAAGTAATTTCACACACAAAGGGTTCCTTGCGCATGAAAACTTCATGATTGAAAAAAGTTTGTGAAACAAGATAAAAGTCTAGGGAGAAAATTATGAGTACTGAAAAATGGCAGCAGAGCATTAAAAAACTTTCCGTAACTGAACAAATGGCTATTTTATTTCAACAAAAGGATAATCGTCTAAACTTTCAACTCGGGACCTGACATCTTCGTCAGAAAATCATTGATACGATACATTTATAGTAGTGTGCTACTATTTTGAATCTTTATTATTGTTAGTTGCGTTTTGTTTGTTGGTAGTTGCGTTTTGTATACTCTGGAAAGTGACATCCACGTGCGACCTGTTACGCGTAATAGCGAGAGCATGTGGAGGGTTGCCCACGGTCTACCATGGGGTTGCCGCGGATAGGTTGGCAGAGTTAGTTTTTGGAGCCTGTAGAGGTCGGTTTGGCTATCTGTGTACTCCTCCGTGTATACTTTCGTCGGTGACTACGTTGTGCGTGATATGGTGGGTCTGAGCAAGGACAAGTTAATAAAGGCTAACGTCCGGTGCTAGAAGATTCCGCCATAAGATAGTCGCCAATGTATGAAGCAGGATTGTATAGTTTCATGTAGCGCAGTCACGCCGACCGGTTTTATCGTACGTGGTATGTTTTAGAGTGGAATACCCTGAATGTGGATACCAATAAACGTAAGTTTCGCATCTTGTTGTTTTCCATGAAAGCCGGATTGAGAATAGCGCCACAAGTTTGGGTCTGAAAATTACCAGGAACTGGTGCCAGTTGTCAAAAGAAGTTCGGTCGTAATTTGCGTTCGGGTGTGTTTTGGTAAACCCTTTTGTTGGCGACTGTACCGAAGCCTGGGACGGCTCTGGAGTTTGTTGGCTGAGTCGAGCCTTGGATGCTCCGGAGATAGGTTGATAGATTAAGACGGATCCTGGGGTGCATTGAAAATAAGGTAGCAGCGCTTCGACCCGTGCTTTACGTTGGCTAGGCTGGTGCAGTGGTGGTCGCGCAGCCCAGTGTATATGTATAAATTCCGCGACCCCGCGAGCCAGAACTACCACACATTCACTAGTTGAAATATAGATACAATATTGAAAGATAAATACAATAACTGTTTCCAGTGCAACGTACACAATGCACTTTACATACCCCACGCTGTATACCACGCATACCACACTCTGCATACCACCCAATATACCAGCATACATCTGGACACTGAGACACAAGCCCAATGTGGGCAGTGAGACCCAAGCCGAATGAGGGCAGTGAGACACAAGCCCAATGTGGGCAGTGAGACACAAGCCCAATGTGGGCAGTGAGACACAAGCCCAATGTGGGCAGTGAGACACAAGCCCAATGTGGGCAGTGAGACACAAGCCCAATGTGGGCAGTGAGACACAAGCCCAATGTGGGCAGTGAGACACAAGCCCAATGTGGGCAGTGAGACACAAGCCCAATGTGGGCAGTGAGACACAAGCCCAATGTGGGCAGTGAGACACAAGCCCAATGTGGGCAGTGAGACACAAGCCCAATGTGGGCAGTGAGACACAAGCCCAATGTGGGCAGTGAGACACAAGCCCAATGTGGGCAGTGAGACACAAGCCCAATGTGGGCAGTGAGACACAAGCCCAATGTGGGCAGTGAGACACAAGCCCAATGTGGGCAGTGAGACACAAGCCCAATGTGGGCAGTGAGACACAAGCCCAATGTGGGCAGTGAGACACAAGCCCAATGTGGGCAGTGAGACACAAGCCCAATGTGGGCAGTGAGACACAAGCCCAATGTGGGCAGTGAGACACAAGCCCAATGTGGGCAGTGAGACACAAGCCCAATGTGGGCAGTGAGACACAAGCCCAATGTGGGCAGTGAGACACAAGCCCAATGTGGGCAGTGAGACACAAGCCCAATGTGGGCAGTGAGACACAAGCCCAATGTGGGCAGTGAGACACAAGCCCAATGTGGGCAGTGAGACACAAGCCCAATGTGGGCAGTGAGACACAAGCCCAATGTGGGCAGTGAGACACAAGCCCAATGTGGGCAGTGAGACACAAGCCCAATGTGGGCAGTGAGACACAAGCCCAATGTGGGCAGTGAGACACAAGCCCAATGTGGGCAGTGAGACACAAGCCCAATGTGGGCAGTGAGACACAAGCCCAATGTGGGCAGTGAGACACAAGCCCAATGTGGGCAGTGAGACACAAGCCCAATGTGGGCAGTGAGACACAAGCCCAATGTGGGCAGTGAGACACAAGCCCAATGTGGGCAGTGAGACACAAGCCCAATGTGGGCAGTGAGACACAAGCCCAATGTGGGCAGTGAGACACAAGCCCAATGTGGGCAGTGAGACACAAGCCCAATGTGGGCAGTGAGACACAAGCCCAATGTGGGCAGTGAGACACAAGCCCAATGTGGGCAGTGAGACACAAGCCCAATGTGGGCAGTGAGACACAAGCCCAATGTGGGCAGTGAGACACAAGCCCAATGTGGGCAGTGAGACACAAGCCCAATGTGGGCAGTGAGACACAAGCCCAATGTGGGCAGTGAGACACAAGCCCAATGTGGGCAGTGAGACACAAGCCCAATGTGGGCAGTGAGACACAAGCCCAATGTGGGCAGTGAGACACAAGCCCAATGTGGGCAGTGAGACACAAGCCCAATGTGGGCAGTGAGACACAAGCCCAATGTGGGCAGTGAGACACAAGCCCAATGTGGGCAGTGAGACACAAGCCCAATGTGGGCAGTGAGACACAAGCCCAATGTGGGCAGTGAGACACAAGCCCAATGTGGGCAGTGAGACACAAGCCCAATGTGGGCAGTGAGACACAAGCCCAATGTGGGCAGTGAGACACAAGCCCAATGTGGGCAGTGAGACACAAGCCCAATGTGGGGAGTGAGACACAAGCCCAATGTGGGGAGTGAGACACAAGCCCAATGTGGGGAGTGAGACACAAGCCCAGTGTGGGGAGTGAGACACAAGCCCAGTGTGGGGAGTGAGACACAAGCCCAGTGTGGGGAGTGAGACACAAGCCCAGTGTGGGGAGTGAGACACAAGCCCAGTGTGGGGAGTGAGACACAAGCCCAGTGTGGGGAGTGAGACACAAGCCCAGTGTGGGGAGTGAGACACAAGCCCAGTGTGGGGAGTGAGACACAAGCCCAATGTGGGGAGTGAGACACAAGCCCAATGTGGGGAGTGAGACACAAGCCCAATGTGGGGAGTGAGACACAAGCCCAATGTGGGGAGTGAGACACAAGCCCAATGTGGGGAGTGAGACACAAGCCCAATGTGGGGAGTGAGACACAAGCCCAATGTGGGGAGTGAGACACAGCCCAAATTTTGTAGGAAATTTTGTTCCAACCCCAGCTATGAAAGTTGTGTGATGTGATTTTCAGAAATGCGACATTCTGGATCTCTGCTTCTATATTTTCTTGCAGAAGTTCAAAGAAATAACAGTTTTTCGTATTTTCGAACATTGCTCAAGGGTATTGATTTTTTCGCTCAAGTCACAATAATCTTCGAGAAAATTTCTGATAAGCAGGCTCAAAAAAATCGCATAACAAATCAGGTACGTTGAAAAAACTCGAAGCAAACGCAAATGCGCAATTGGGACCCATGTTATTCAGAGGCGCATAGCTTTCGATACGCACGCTAACAGGCAGTTCACTTTCCTCATACTCAAGCTCGTTGCACTAAGTGGCCACTTGAAATCGACCGGAAGGTTCACATGCGCCAGTGAAGTGTTTCTTGCGCAGTTGGCCTATTGTAGTTACACGTTTTCGAGGAATATCGCCAATTAAGCCGTCGCTTGTGACACCTCCGAGTGATCATTAGTTCAAGTCTTGAAAGCGACGGTCTCACTTAAGCCAGGCAATGCGACAGCCGCGACCAACGATTTGTGCCCTTCATGTGAGGGCCCGTGTGTGAGACTCGTGTCTACATCAGGCAAATGCGCATCAAGGTGTTCAAATTTGCGTCATTCAATTGAAAGTCCACATGCGAGACTCGCCTAACAAAGGGCGATGAAACAAGTTTAAAAACATTAGCAGTGCAATATCCTCGCTACGACTCAGAAAAAACTAGAATGATGCAACTCGCAGACTTTTAACGTTTTGTCTTGGAATTTTCGAATTTAAAACATAAACTTTGGTCAACTAAGACCGTTAAAACAGCAAGCAATCAGAGCCAGATCTCGTTTTAGGGTCCGCTCTGTCGGTGTCAGCACTTGGAGTTCAATGTCCATTCCCGTCCGTGCAAGCCATTCGAAATAAATTAGAAATTTCATCTTCGAAGCATAGTAGAATAGTTTGTACAAATGCGACATGTAAGTGAAGTTCAGCAATCATACAGTTAAAGAAGGAATATAACTTCTGTGTGGCTTTAATTGCCTTAGACTCCGAACACCAGCACCTTAGACAAAGGTCCTCCAGGTCTACCCTTGGAAACGCTGAGAATGCCTAATTAAGATCGAAAAATTCTTTGGCCATCCAATGTGGGCATTTGAAAGCTCACAATTTCGATAAAAAATTTTCGTCAAAATCAGTGAAAAATTTTTCTTTGATAACTTGATAATGTTTTAATTTGCAACTGAATTACTACCGTACTACGAGTGAGGAAAAAATTCACTCATAACATACGTAATTAAACATTTCTGAGTCCCATGGTCTCGTTATCATTTACATTTTGAACCTTGTTTTCTAATTTGCATAGCCATCGTCCATTTGTGCGTGTAAAACACTATGACAATTTTAACTTTTTGAAACATTCATGAGAAGAGTTTCAAAGGATTCTCCTCAAGTCACCGATCTCATAAGTCAAGGCGCTGAGCACCGCAGTTTCTTACGCAAGTCATTTTAGGCTCCAAGTTTTCAGTGGAACGAAACATGTTTTGTGGGAACATAAGACTCAAATTCCGTGAAATGGCATACTTATACAACCTAAAGAACGAGTATATCTTTATCGTTTTTTGCAATCGCTTAGCAAACATTTTATTTCAAAAAATTGTTACGCAAACATACTTGATTTCAATACAAATTCTATAATTAACATACTTGTGAAAAAAAACACCTTCATCAGATCAATTATTTCGCTACAGAATAGCTTAACTGCACATCCTCACTAATTATGAATCATAACGAGAGTCATTTTGCTATTAAGCAAACAAGAAGCAAGGCAGGACTTAGTCCCCTTCTTTAATCCCAGTCAAAGAGCAAGTCATAACTACTCTAAGCATAAATAGCAAAGACCGGCAAGGGGTAGACTCCAGTCCCTCGGTGCTAGTTGTTTATTTTTATACAAACAATTGCATGTGTCGTGTACAACAGAGATGAAGCTACGTTGTACTGATGTTGCATGTAACATTGCTAACCCACGGTTACGTTAACATTAACGGAAACTGTCTCTAGTTACCGCCATTAATGTTGCACGTAATGGCGGTAATGGTAATTAATGTTGCCATTAATTTAGAACATTAATGTTGCACGTAAGACTTCAAATCCACGGTTACTTTATCAACATTAGCGGAAACTGTCTTTCTTTACCGCCACAGCACTGCCCAAACATCGTTGAAATGCATTTTTATTCGCATTTTAGATTTAATCGGAAAATATGTTTGAAATACATATTTATTATCATTTTATATGTAAGTGCAAAACATGTTTAAAATACATATTTATTGTTATTTTAGATGTAGGCGCAAAACGTCACCGAAATGGAAATTTATTTATACTTTAGACCAAAAGAAAATCCAAAAAGAATTCCGAAATTAAATTACAAGTTCAGCTATCGTGGAAAACTCTTCATGAGCTGCATCGAATCACGGTTCAAAATATCATTTGTAAAAAGATCGAGTTCAAAATTTCAAAATTTGCACATAAGATCCAAATTTATAAGTAAAGGAATTCAGACAATATACACGAAAGATTTCTATGATAAGATTTAGAGATGAAACGTCGCACGTGCTGGACTTGTAGAAATATTAAATCTAAATACTGCTCTCTGAAAAGAATGTACGCCTTTAGGTGCGAATCCTAAAAATGACGTTAGCAGCTTTAACTTAGTTAAGAAATTGCTCACATGAGGAACATTCTCTTATAAAAATAAAAGCAAAACAGAAAATTATAATTCGCGGCACATAAAATGAACACTATAAGTCCTAGTAACAAAAACACATTTAAATTTTCCAAAATTCCACGACACGAGGTAGTGTGGAAAAAGTCATAAGGAGACTTTAAATATTCAGCGATCCAGCAACATTAGCATTTTTCCAACCGGATATCTAATATAACAGTAAGAACAGAAATACATTTAGAACTGTGTGTTGAACTTCCACAGCTCTCAGTAGTTTACACATCTCCTATAACTGACTCCTATACAGACAGGCTATCAATATCAAATCGAAGATGCTTGGAGATGTCATTCTTAAATATTGATGACGTTCCTATATTTTAATTACATCTTTTTAAAAATACGAATTTCTACTCCGTGTGAACGAAGATTGCGACATTTGTTTCGATTCTACGGGAGGCAATGAAAAACACTTGAATTCGGGGAGAAAAGTGCATTAGGGTATAAATAGACAGAATAACTTATTGGACTGATACAGCATCAAGTTCGTGTAATCTGGGGGTCCAGGTTCAGAAATTGTTTTCTCTTGAATAACGAAGAGCACATCATTTATGGAAAAAACGCATGATGGGACTTGAATGAAAAAAAATCATCAATTGAGCATGGCATTCTAATATAAAAAACACGTTAATTTAAGCATTCAACTAAGTAAGCACTTAAGAATTCAAATTACAAAATGGTGACGTATAGCAAACGAGTGTATTTATGCAAAAATGTACAGCATGGAGGAAATAATTTGCGCATGAATAAAATGAAGTTGGTAACACCGAAACGTCGTAAAGTCGTACAAGTCCATAAATTCTATAAGTCAACAAAGTCAACAAAATCAACATAATTAAGGTAGAAAAATTCCACAGAGTTAAAATCAACGAAGTTAAAGTAGCATCAAAATAAAAAACGCTCGAACAAAAAAAGTCAACAAATCAACATATTTAAATTAAAAAATCAAATAAGTTAAAATCAACAAAATCAACTAAGTCGAAGTCGATGGCAACAAATTCACCAAGTCAAAGTCGAAGTCACCGAAGTCACCAAGGCCGGCACGTCGTAAACTCGCCCGTCACGCACACGCGCACGCCGAGGCGAGTATTTACGACAGCTTCCCAGAACGCGCTGTGACCTCCAGTGGCGCTGCCCAGATGTAACAATAAAACAATAAATAAAAACGGACTCAGAAACACGGAAGATGAAGGGATCCGTCGCTATGGACACCGTCGTCAACACACGAGGTTTCTGCGAGGCATTGAGTCTCTTTTTAAAGCTCGAACGCAAGGTAAATTCAACACGTGGCTTTGGTCGTGAATTTATTACGTGCTAAAAAAAGCTCAGTTAGAACGTACTTTGTTTGAATTTTTTTTCGTGAAATTAAATTCGTTCCAAAGTTTTCAGTCATTCCACTGCAAGCCAGAATGGGATAAGATGAGTTAGTTCGAGCCTTCTCGACGACAACGATGGTTTTCCAAAGCGAGGGACGATGAAGACACCATTTATAAGGGGTTAATAAAACGGAAGACTAATAGTCAAGGTGTGCTCTCACTCAAGATCCCCTGCGCATTAAAACATTAAGTTAGGAAGCGAGTTGATAAAACAAAGAGAAAGTTAAAGGAGAAAGTGAAGGATGCTGAAAAAACAGTGAATCGAATAGAACGATGGTTCGTAACAAAATGAAAATCTATTTCATTTCAACCAAAAGGAGGCGCCTGTTTAACTCTCAGCTCCTGCTCTCACGGCCAGTGTGAGAGTTTTCTTTCCAGAATTTCACAAGGTGACATTAAAATATTTTCACGGAATACAAACAATAGGAAATTTTCGAATAAGTTCAATAAACGAACTATATCATTTACCTCTACGGGACTATAACAACCAATAGAAAAAAAATACATGCATGATAGAAGAAGGAGCATCCTATATGAGCATCTCTATAGGTCTAGCCTTTGCGTTGGGTCTTACATCTGTCCACGTTGGAAAATTTGATTTTTGGGTAAAGGGATAGGAAGTTTCTCGACCTGGCAGAGGAAACTGAGCCTTTAGCTACACCTCTAACTGTAACTGAGTTCTCTGACTGTTATTCTGCACCTCTGACTGCAACTGAACACCTTTGATGGTAACCCTAAGCCTCTTAAGTTTGAATAACATCCTTGATTTTAACTGAAATTTTTTAGTGTAACTTGTACCTCTGACTGTAACCGGCCGACTCTGTAACTCTGCACCTCTGACTGTAACTGATCCTCCGACTGTAACCCTACATATCTGACCATAACCGGCCACCGGCCACCTCGATTTTATAAAATTATTTCATCGCAGTAAAATCAAAATACACGTACCAAAATAGAGCACCAAAATGTGCGCACCAAAATATTAAGCACCAAAATAAGTGAACCAAAATATGTCTGCTAAAATATGCGCACCAAAAAATGCCAAAGGCCTACCAGGAGGCAGCAATGAGGCGGCAGCGGTAGGTTCCGATCAACAGGATGTGACTTTCTTGTTTACATCAGGTGTTGTGCAGTTCAGGTGGTGACCAATTTAGGTGGTTACCAATTTAGTTGGTGACCAATTTAGGTGGTGCCCATTTTAGGAGGTGACCAATTTAGGTGGTGACCAATTTAGGTGGTGACCAATTTAGGTGGTTACCAATTTAGGTGGTGACCAATTTAGGTGGTGCCCATTTTAGGAGGTGACCAATTTAGGTGGTGACCAATTTAGGTGGTTACCAATTTAGGTGGTGACCAATTTAGGTGGTGACCAATTTAGGTGGTTACCAATTTAGGTGGTGACCAATTTAGGAGGTTACCAATTTAGGTGGTGACCAATTTAGGTGGTGACCAATTTAGGTGGTTACCAATTTAGGTGGTGACCAATTTAGGTGGTTACCAATTTAGGTGGTGACCAATTTAGGTGGTGACCAATTTAGGTGGTGACCAATTTAGGTGGTTACCAATTTAGGTGGTGACCAATTTAGGTGGTTACCAATTTAGGTGGTGACCAATTTAGGTAATAATCCTATTCGTACAACAGGACAGAAAGAGTTGAAGTACTTCTTTGCAATGCCGTTGTACCTTTGGAAGTTATGTCAGCGTTTTTTTAATTTCATTGCTCAAGTTTTCATGTTTAGTTACTTGTGTAAATAGTAGGCAGGTTTGGATAAATGGAGAACGTTGACGTTAATTTATACAGTGAAATAGATAAAGACTCATGAAATCAAGTCAAGGTGGGCTGACATATAATTATATTCAATAAATTCATTAATTCAGTGGGAATCAAATTCATCAGGACATTCACTCTGTGATTCATTCGAAAATTAAGTCAACCATATTTCGTTGATTAATATGTCCTGAAACATTAATATAAAAAATATAATCCTATTTTATGGATTTTTATTCTAATCCGGCATGAAAACTTTGACTGCGGCATGCACGAGTAAAGTAACATTGAACTCAAAAATGAAGTCAGTTGTAGTAAGCAGTGTTGAAAATTGCAAACATTAACTGGATCGTGCTGTTATGTAGCTTTGATTAAGTATTTATGGAAATTAAGTTTGTGACTACTGGTCGTCCAGCAGCATTATGAAAATTCCGTGTACCACCGGTCGCTCACGTCGCAGTCAAAATTTTAATCATCGAGTTAATTGTTTTCGAAATTCGCTCGTCCAAAAAAATAAATAGAGTTGAATGAATACAGCGAATGTATGCTGAAAAATCCAGCAAATAATAAAACTGAGACAATGTCATTACAAATTCAGGTCGCAGTTACACTGCAGCAGCATTGTAAAAGTGGCGCAAATTCGATCCCCATCCAACTGCTCAGTCACAACTGCTGCGCTGCGTTATGATTAATTTGGATACGTCCGCTTTGTACCTTCATGACAAAGCGCTTCGCTCATAATTAAATTGGACACGTCCGCTTTGTACCTTCATGACAAAGCGCTTCGATCATAATTAAATTGGACACGTCCGCTTTGTACCTTCATGACAAAGCGCTTCGATCATAATTAAATTGGACACGTCTGCTTTAAACCTTCATGACAAAGCGCTTCGCTCATAATTAAATTGGACACGTCTGCTTTGAACCTCCATGACAAAGCGCTTCGCTCATAATTAAATTGGACACGTCCGCTTTGTACCTTCATGACAAAGCGCTTCGCAATAGTCAGGTTGTTAAGAGAAAAAAAGCACCAAGGAGCTTAAGTGGAAAAAATATTTTCTGCGAACTTCCGTTCTAGCAAATTGCGAACCTTTAATATCTTTAATATCGTTGAGGTTAGAGGTAAAAAGTAATTTCAAGGAATAGTCACTGCAAGGCTTCACCATCGCAGAGTTCAACGTCATCTTAAAAATAACTGCGATTCATGACGCCTTGCATCGTCTCCTTTTTGAGCGTTCGGCGATGAAATTTAATCATTCGCATTCTCAACTAAAACAAACTTTGTATAAAGTGTCGCAGTTAGGGAACAAAATAAAGAGAAAGGTCACTGAGTACTCTCTATGAAAAATATCAAAATTTCAGATGTATTCCGAAATCAACCTTTACCTTTCAGTTATGAAAGCTTTAAAACTGTGAAAAAATATACAGCTCGTTATGCCAAAAATTAGTTATAACAAAACTAATTGTTCAATGGCATGCTCCTTTGGGCAAATACTAGACAAATACTTCAGGCAAATATTACACAAGTATGTGTTCAATGACAGGTTCCTTTAGTCAAATACCTTTGGAAAATATTTCACCACTATGCGTTCAATGGCAGGTTCCTTTAGGCAAATGCACTCTGAAGACAGGACTCTAGTGTAAACTACTGACTTCGCACAACAGCTTGAATGATTACTTGAGAAATCAAACAATTTCAGGTGTAACGTGTTTAGTATTCCCATGTTATTCGAGATATACTTCGTAGGTGCTTATAAAATAGAACAAAACTAAATTTAAAGCAATATACGCGTTAAAAACGGAATAATTTTACATTATTGCGTTTAATAAAGGTATCAACATAGAAAGCACAGCTTTTAGAATGAAAAAATCTCTATGTAACCTCACTAACACAAGGCTTATTTTAACATAAACCACTGGCGAAAATGAGGTTATTTTTGCTTGCTATTTTTCAGCGTACCTTCATTCAACACAATCCACTAATGCTTTGGAGAATTTTTTTCATTCTCCTACCACAAAGTTATTTCATCACGAGCCAATGATGTTAAGAGATTTTTACTGTTTTGTTGGAAATCTTCTTTCTACACACGCTGCAAAAGCTTTGGAACATTGCACTATCTTACCACGAAGTTATTATCAACACGAACCACAGGCGTCAATGAGGCGCGAATTTTCTTTGCCGCGAATTTTCTTTAAACACAACCCACCGAAGATTTCGAGCAAATGTTCTTTCCTTCCAAATACCACAAAGCTATTTTGAACTCGAGCCACTGACGTAAATGGCGGTATAATTCGTTCACAGGCTCTCGTTACGCCTGAACGATCCTGCACAGACGAGCTAGGGCCGGTCAGACTTGAGCAATTTCTCATGTCTGGAGACAAGCCGTCGGTGCCATCGACCCGGTCTCTTAGAGGAGCATAGGACGGCCGCAGAGTTTGTGCTCAAGTGTCCAAACCTTCTTTTGGAGGCCGCCTCAGGGTGTGAAGTTACGGAAATTTCAGGGGTGTAGCGAAAGCGTGAGGTCTACGACACTGTAGCATGAGATCTACCTCTAGCTAGTACTATAGCGTGAGGGGTGCTGCTATAGCGTGAGGGGTGCTGCTATATATAGCGTAAGGTCTACCGCACTATAACATGAGGTCTACCTCTAGCTAGTGCTACAGCGTGAGGGGTGCTGCTATAGTGTGTTAGACCTCAAATGTGGTATAGCGCGAGGTTATGGTAGGTTACGAATGAATATTACTTTTATCCATATATTTAATTTAGCGATAAACACTTAATATGTACATCTCAAACTGCACCTGTGTAGGCGATATATGGCAGTACACCTCACGCTATAACAGCGCTAATTTCAGGTTCTTTGTTGAAGCAAAATTTTCTATGCTTTCAGTGTTACCTGTGCAGTAAGTAATTTTGTTCAATTTACAGAATGGAAGTTACAAAATACAGTTTATTTCGAACTGACTCACAGCGGGCAGTAACGCTCCAGTTCTTTCAAGCAATGTCGCACTGGAGGCAACGAGACGTCAACACTCAAAGTAAAGTGCCAAAGGTAGTCCTTTCAAAAAAAATCTCTTACCTAAATTTGAGTTTTTCACGGCAATGACTAAGACCCACCTCATTGGTACGTTTTTTCAAAGTCGAAATAAATATTGTCTGATTTTCCAAAAAAATTCCTCACTAATAAAATTTGAAATTTCCAACCTTCTTTTTATAGTATTTCTGCCCACACGTTATAAGAATGAGTAAATAAGGTGGGATTTACTTCGTGACTCTGATGATACGACAATGTGAATTCTCTAATCGAAGATTCTGTGTTTATTTAAGTAATTTGTCTTAGAACTTAACTGGAATTATTTTGAAACGGGATTTCCTTATCAATTTAGACCATGGAATTTCACTTATTCAAATAATCCCTCATCGTTAGTTCTTGCTTTTCAGTACATGTTCACTCTTAAACCGATATCTAGGAAGGCTCAAACAAGAGGAAAAATCACAGTTAAACAATTAAAAAAAATTAGCAATCCTCCAAACTCGGTGAGACAACATTTGTGGTCTGACCGTGGTATGGTTATTGAAAACCAAAAAGTTATTTTCGCCACAGTTCAGCCTAAACTCTTTTCTCTCCACCTTAGTCTAAGCTCCTGATTCGATTTCTCTAAGACCAGAGAGTTATTAACGTTACATTTCTGCCCAAAACATGACTCCATTTTCAAGGACAATGAAGTTATTGAAGCTAATTAACCCAAAACATGAACCCTCCTCAAGGATGCACAAGTAATATCCGTTACATTTTCCAAAAATATCACCCCATTTTTAAAATACTAAATAACTATTACAGTTCCAACCTGAAAAAGAAATTACAATCGGAAGCAAAGTACACTTCGCGACCACAGTGAAGCTACGTCAATTTCGACGCTGCTGTGACTGAGCAGAACTCGCTCAGCGCCAGCGCTGCTCCACTTAATTCCGCTCTTATCGCTAAGTGCAGAGCGGCATAAAGAATACGAAGTCTGCTTTTACGCTCACTCGAGCGTTATCTAGGGGAAAGAGCAGTTGCTGCTCCGTATTGATGACTCAGATCATGTAAAGATGTAAGGCTATTGGATCGATTGGAATAGGTCTCGTTAAACCCAGCGATTTCATTGTACATTAGCGCCAGCCTTGTTAACACGTGCCGTGAGACACGCGTTTTAAAGCGAGGTGCAAGTGTAAACAGCGTTTGGGGACCATTGGTACGCGGTGTGTGGTGTGTAGGGATGAAGCTTTTAGCCACTCAGAAAATTATAGAACGTACAACTCTCAGTCATGCTCTTCGATGACACCAGACTAAGAAATGAATTTATAATGACGACAAATGCTGTTGTCATGTCTTTATTTTATATGCAGCAACGTTTTATTTCGAAGCTTCAAAAAAATAATTCTCTACGCTATATGCTTTGAATTCTGTGTCCTTTGAAGACCTCGGCTGTGTTTTACGAATTAAGAAGTATCATCATACGAAAAACTGTTTTCCTGTCTCATTCCAAGTCAAATCAGGCAAACAAAAGAAGCTACACAAACTTTGATTTGTATGAGGGAGCGAGCATATTGTTTTCAAAAGTACTCTTTAATACGAGAATGCCTAAAACGTCTATTCAAGCTAAGTAAAAGAAGCCAAAAACCTTGACATTTTTAAAATCATCTAGCAGCATTTATAGGTTACAAATTGTGGAAGATTTGAAATCTTCAAAAAAAAATAAAAATGTACGTGCCGCACGCAAGTGCGTTGTAACGAAAAAGTCACAAAAACACTTAATTTCTACCAGTCAACCGAATCAGCATTGAGGGCTACTTCAGTTTCGAAGTTTCTATGGCAACATATCAGCAGAGGAAGAAACTCCCTAGTAAGTAATTGTGCACCACAATTACCTCTCAGATGAGCCTGCCACTCAACAGTTATTGTGCACGTTAGATACAAATTAATTGCGACTGATGAACAAACCACCGATGATATACGTCGGGATGACTTCACGAGCTCTTCACGTCAGGGTGACCGAGCATGAAACTTTTGCTCCACGAGTCAGCCAACACCGTGGTTTAATTTAACAATACGAACTAACACAACGTGTGCGACGCAGATTCATGACCAACATTAGTTTAGATTGGTTGGTAAAATATAATTTCAATGGATTAATCAGCCGTATTTCCTTTGTTTAAAAGCCGCACCAAGTACACTTCAATGACCATCGAAGCTTAAACAAATGGCAAATGTTTTTAAATTACCGCAAATGTAATCTCCATCCTATGAGTCTACGTCGCAAGCTCATGAAACTTTTCTAAGTTAATAATGAACTTTCTCCTCACTGAAATTCCATGTCCTTACTTATCCGAGGTCATTTTTCTTCTAGATCATGTCGTTTTTCCACATCGTCTGACAATTCTATCCAATAAGTTTGGATGTTTTCAAATTTGTACTTTTTCGCTTAATTTTCGTCCAATACAAAGTGCAGTTTAAGTAATGAATTCGACGCACACAACCTTTAGTAAGCACTTCGGAAAAAAATGCATGCCCAAATCAGAGTAATTCGTGAATTCTTGAACCTTGTGAGATCCATGCAACTAACGTCCGTGAGTAAAGAACCGTGAAAAATGTCTCAGTCATGTATTTACGAATAATTGTGTAATCTGTCATTATTTTCCTCCATTTTCATAACCAGAAGAACAAAAAAGCGTTAAGAAATCATAGGGATATTTGACAAGACTTTTTATTCTAAATGACGAATAAATCTTTTCGCCATATTAAAAAAAAAACTTCAAAAGTTTTTAAGAGTTTTTGAACAGACGAACGCGAACCAATTAACCAAGAACAATTTAGTTTTTATTTAACCAACAAAACAATGTTTTGACTTTAACGAAGAGTTCCACACGTCTTGTTAATGCATTGATCACAATACTGATGAAATATGAATCTACAGATCAATGAAGAGATTTTATCCCTATCAATTTTGCCTCGTCTGTTCCGAATACTTTAACTCGCAATGTGATCACCACTTGTTACTTTATTCATTTATTAACATTTATACGCAGGGATATCAGAATTTGTACTTGATCGATGGGACAACGAATACCTCCAAGAAATTCGAACCGAACCATTCAGTAGAGACCATTCTGGAGTGCTTCTCTGCATCTACGCCGAATTAATGCATGGCGAATGTAATTTATTTCAGCATTTATATTACCAAGAAGAACGACCAGTCGTCGATAACACGAAGACGCTCACTGCATACAGACATAAATCTGACTTGTGCATCAAATCATGCATCGTTTATCGCCTAATTCTTTGATCATCAGACCGGGACGGTCGAAAATTCATTATAATAGGGCGCTCTCAGCGAGCTCCAGAGCTCGCCCTCTGAACGTCTCGTTATGACAGATAGAGATCAGGTAATTGAGCATGGAATGAAAGGTTAATTAACTTATATTTTATTTAAGATTACGGTCGAGGCCGAGTTCATTTAGATAATGATATAGAGGTGGACTCAGCGCAGTTTTTGCTCGATAACGAACACGACTTATAATTACTATTATTATTATTACCCTCGTATCAGCTTAAGACTCTCAAGCCACAACAAAAATGATCAAAAGAGAACAAAAAAAAGGACTTCGAAGTGTTTATCCACTCACTCGCGTTGCAACCCACGCAAAAGCAAATTAAAATTATCAGATTTTTATAGAACTTCGTTGAGAAAAATTTGTCAAGTTTTGGCGCCTTCTTTTTGATACTATGATGAAATATTGATGGTGATGTTGAGGTGTTGATGTTCATGCTATGAAAAAACACTTTTACTAGCAGATTTAACTCGCACCTATACTTCATAATCCTGTGTCCCTGTTTCTTTTCAGGGCGGGTAGTAATTTGGTTAAATGTTATAAACTCTTCGACCATACTTTCTCCTGCTGTTCATTTCACAAAAAGTGTCATATATCGGCAGGAAGCATTAGTGAGCGAATTAGTTCAGTCTTTCTGTCGCCCTTTGCCCGAGTTTATTCTGAATTGAAAAGTAAGTAATTTTTCGTAATTTGTTGTATTTAAAGTGAAGCATTCTCTTCTTTAGATTTGCATATGAGAGTTTAAAATTACCTCATTCCACTGTTATTCATGCCTTGCACAGCCAAAATTATTGAAAGATATTCAGTTTTTACTGGCAGGCAACACAAAAGTGTTTTATTTATGTTTTAACTCTGCGAACAAATGACCAAAATTTAGCAAGTCAAATGTTACGTGATCACATCTTTTAAATTCGAAATGGAACACATCGATGAAACTCACAAAGGAAAAGCAGCAATGAAAATTTTTCCAATAGTTAAAATCAAAGCTGAGATTTCAATACCGAATTCACAAATTAATATTTTCCACAGAACGACCATGAAGTCAACGGATCACCCAAGAAAAATCGAGCGAAAGAACTCAGAGCGAGCCAAACAATGCACACCTTTTAAGTGAAACGAAAGCTAAGTAACAATTACATTATTTCTTACAAACTGCACATCATCCATCAGAGTGTGGCCATGATTTAGCGCTTCATAAAGTCGCTCGTTCCTCCTCAGTTAAAGTCGAGTCATGTTTACTAGTCCGGAAACTGCAGTCATTTCCGAGACAGTGGAGCAGCTGTAAATAACCGAATGTTCATCTTTACGCTTCCAGATCAATACGGCGGTCGATGACTGTCGAGTTAAGGACATAAATAGTAATTACATCCCGTTTGTCTTTGGTTGGGGAACAAAAAGCGGACAAAAAAAATTTATGTTTATGCACAGCGCGCTCTACAACCCGTTGAACATCAGTGTAAGTTGAACTTGTGCATACCGACTCACTTCTTACTTCTGTACTTGTGCATACCGACTCACTTCTTACTCCTGTACTTGTGCATACCGACTCACTTCTTACTCCTGTACTTGTGCATACCGACTCACTTCTTACTTCTGTACTTGTGCATACCGACTCACTTCTTACTCCTGTACTTGTGCATACCGACTCACTTCTTACTTCTGTACTTGTGCATACCGACTCACTTCTTCCTTTTCTACTTGTGCGTACCGACTCACTTCTTACTTCTGTACTTGTGCATACCGACTCACTTCTTACTTCTGTACTTGTGCACACCGACTCACTTCACACAATTTCTGGCGCGTGAGAAAATGTTAGGCCAGCTCACGCAGGTGAACGGCTTATCAACGCCGATATTTCGGAAGTACCCGCATCGTTGCTTGTGACGCGAGTGACATTCGGAACATCAGCTTTACTAGGGAAAAAAATGTTCTTTACCTCGAAAATTTTAAAGAAATTTCCAGCCTTCTCAAATACGAATGTACTCATTTTACACTACTTTTGACGATCTTGAAAAAAGTTAGATTTCATCATTATTAAAACGAATGAAAAACATACGATACACGTAAATTACATAGACTGTCCTCGAGAACTTTTTATACGGTACCGATGTAGTCCTAAGACTAATAAGCAAACTATACAGTGTATAGTTTGATAGGTACGGATAACTCTTAAAATACGTAATAAAACCTTTCTCTTCGTTATTAACACTTTTTATTCAACGCGGTCATCTTTAACAACAATCACAAGCTTTTAAAATTTTAGAACTCTTTGTTACACTACACTGAGCGTCCTGAGGCGTTTTTTCACATTGAAGACAACGTTTCAGAGCTTTTGTGGTTGTGGTGTGTGAGGAAGCGCAACCTACAGACTCTAGAATGGATAACACAGGAAAAAATCGATCGGGTTAAGATCAGGCGATAAGGAAGGCCGCGTACCCTTACTCGAAAGCTTGAAAAAATAATACTGCCCCAACTTGAATTTTACTGAACGCGAAGTACGAGATGCAGTGAAGACTGCTCTCTGACTCAGAGGGAGGTCACACTTTAATGAGAAGAATGCAACTCTCTGAACGAAATATGTAGAAGCCACTCTCTTAACGAGATCAAAAATAATGTTTTCTTCAGAATGAGACGGAGGCTAGTCAATCGTCTGAATGAAATGCAGGTTACATATTTCATCTGCGTGAGATGAAACATATTTTCTTCATGTGAATGAGAGAGATTGTTGCTTTCTTCAACTGAAAGGATTGTAAGCTACGCTCTCTCTCTGAATGATAAGGATGTTATTCTGTGAATGAAATAACTACCTTTTGAAGGAGATGAACGCTTCTCTTTTTATCTGAATGAAATGGAGGCTACTCTCTGAATGAGATGGAAGCTACTCTCTGAATGAGATGGAGGCTACTATCTGAATGAGATGGAGGCTGCTATCTGAATGAGAAGACAATACTCTCTGAATGAGATGGAGGCTACTCTCTGAATAAGATGGAGGCTACTCTCTGAATGAGATGGAGGCTACTCTCTGAATGGGATGGAGGCTACTCTCTGAATGAGATGGAGGCTACTTTCTGAATGAGATGGAGGCTACTCTCTGAATGAGATGGAGGATACTCTCTGAATGAGATGGAGGCTACTCTCTGAATGAGATGGCAGCAAGGCAGACGCGGCAAAAGGTCGCTTCAATCAATAGCTTAAAGCAGCCGTGCACCACCTGCACCGGCCAGCTGGGCTGCTGTCCAGCTGCTGGTGTTGCGCCACCTGGCTGCGTCGTGTTGCAGTGTTGCAAGACTGTCGTGGTGCAACACTGCAACACTGACGTGGTAAAACACTGCAACACTGTCATGGTGCAACACTGCAACACTGTCGTGGTGCATCACTGCAACACTGTCGTGGTGCAATACTGCTACACTGTCATGGTGCAACACTACAACACTGTCGTGGTGCAACACAACAACACTGCCGTGGTGCAATACTGGGACTTAGTCAGGGAGTAACAGTGCAACTTTTCACAAACTCTAAAACACAAAATTTCATTGAGCGCAGTCCATTTCCTTTCCATTTCCTCCCTTTCCTCTGATTCTATCTCATTATAAGCAATAGATTTGAAGTTTTTAGTTCTTTATCGTAACTGGAATTTTTCTCTCACGCTGCCGTGTTCCCTCCTCACCTCGATAGCTTTTCCCTTCTAAAAGAATAGCTTTATATCTTTGAACCTGAATAGTTTCGTAAACCATCTTCTCTCAGCCCAAGAAAACTTAAAACCTTTTTTAATTACTGTTAGAATTAGGATGCACTTCCTGGTATAAAACATCCTTGAAGAAAGGAAAGAAATAAGGGAATTTTTTACCTGTGATTGAATTCTTCAAACGCATCGGCGACCGACATCGTGCAGCAATAATCTGTCTAAAAGTATCCCAATTTAAAAAAAACGCTCTAGGGAGATCAATTAATCTTTTTTCATGAAGCTTTACTAATTATTCATACGAAAGGTATTCTAATTTCCTGGAAAATGCATTGGGAAGTACATTTACTTTTTTTACATAGCTGAACTAATTAGTAGTTCGGAAAATATTCCAATATCCCTAAAACGCAACGGAAGGTTCAGCCACTTATTTCTTGCGGCTCTCCTTTGCTGACTCATCTCCCGGAATATTACTATAAACTAGTCCACCCCCCTTTATTTGAAATAAAAAAGAGGGCGAAATGAGAGAAATGCCGTAAGAAATTAAAAAATAGAATCTCTCGAGAGTTGATGAGGCCGCGTGAACACGGCCCGTCAAAATATATAGGGCTGGAGCTTGTATCACAGATACGCTCATCACACACTGCAGGCTGGCTTCAGACAAACAGAGAGACGGACGGACGGACGGACGCGGTTCTTATTATAGTATAGATTATAACAAAGTTGTCATCGGACTTTATCGTGTTCTATCTAATAAATTTTTGATAGATTTGAAAGATTCATGGACATTTCCTGGCACAAGAAACATTTTGAAAATATTCTTGTTCATGGAGCCCGTTTCCGTAATCAAGCTAAGAGTGTTTGTGCGTGAGCCCTAATTTTGGGAAATGTTTTCCCGATCATTCATCTCCCGTTCTTTAAACAACCTTTTTCTACTTTTTATCACACTTGTTGGCACAAATCTATCTAGAATTGCTAACATCTTCTATTCGTCTCTGTGAATATATCCTGCAATGGAGGCCTTTAGAAACATACGGTACCAATTACCGCTTGTAAAAACGTCAGAAAGGCCTATGAAAATAAATATATGCATGTACTCCTCAAATACTTAGCAACAAAACATAGCAAGTGAGTAGAAATACGAGAGTAGACTAAGTCGATTAACATCGGAGATGTAGTGTCGCAAAAGTCACTTCATTGTTTTGAATATGCTTCAAATCCGTATAAAACTTGAAACTTGATTGAAACGTAGGATGAAACTTGAAGATTTTATCTTCCATTTCGTCTGTAACCTGTTTTTATAGGTGTATTAGATGTCGTGTAATAAATGCTCAAAATGTTATCTAGAATGTCTGAAAACAACACTCAATAACTCCGTAACTTGCATAAAACTGCCCAGGAATTTTGTCATGACTAGTATAGTCATGACTCTAGTTATAGTTGCAATATTCAAGACTAGTTATGGTTAAAATAGTCAAGACTGTAGTCGTGACTGGAATCGTCAAGGCAATAGTTATTACTGGAATCTTAAAGATTGCAATCATCAATGAAAAAGTCATGGTTGCTATCGTGGCTGGCATTTGTATGAGCATCATTACGGATGAAACAGTCATAAATGTTATCATGACTAGAGTAGCTACTATAGCTGTTCTTATGACTGGTAATAACCGTGCTAGTGTGAGACAGGAATTGTCGTGACTGTTTTTGCGACGAGAATAGTCGTAAAAACAAGACTGCAAGAAGTGGTGTGTGAAAAAGGGTGTGTGATACGAAGTGCAACGGTAAAAAAACTAAAGAGAATCTAAAAATACAACAAAACCAATAAAAGCCCTTACTGAAAAAAAACATCATTTTTTCCTCACTCGCTTACTTGGCCTGTGTGACTGTAAACTAGGTACCACATCACTACACACAGACTGAAAATTGTCGTTTAAACTTTCCATTCAATTAATAATGATTAAAATTTGACCAAATATTCTCCTACACAAAACCAGCGAAATCAGAAAGAAAAATAATACGCTTTCAAATTTATCATATTAAAACAGTTCTCTTTATAGAAAAACAACTGCGATTTAAAAAAGTTCTATTATTTTTACATGGTCTGACTTAAAGCAAAAATTTGATGCAATACTAATAGAAAACTCGCTCTAGTTTCTCTCTGGTCGGGTCGTCTTCTGGCTGCCGCTGTTGCTTATTTCCGTCTGGGGTTCCGCAGGGGATATTGCAGTGGACATTGCTTCGTCTGTGGTTCCGCGGTGGATGTTGAAGTGGATATTGCATCTTCATCAGTGGTTCTGCAGTGGATATTGCAGTGGACATTGCTTCATCAGTGGTTCCGCAGTGGATATTGCATTGCCAATGATTCCACAGTGGATAGATATAGCAGTGGACATTACATCATCAGAGGTTCCGCAGTGGATATTGCAGTGGACATTGCAGGACAGGAAGTCGGACAGTATCCGGACTCCTCTCTCCCAATCTTCAGCCGTTCCCCCAACTCCCCAAGCTCCCCCAACTCCTCCGGCGTGGGAGCCCAGTGCCCGCCAACTCTCATTGATCTCCTATGCCCTCGAGAGGGAGGCAACGCCGCGAACCTGCACGAGCTGAGACATTGCTTTATTTATTCATTGATATATTCCTTAACTGAAATGTTTATTTATTTTCGCACTGATATATTTAGGAACTAAAATATCTATTTACTTATTTATTTATTCAGTTATTTATTTATGTATTTACGTACTGGAATTTTTATTCGCGTATTCGTTCATTTATTTATTTACTTAAATATTTACGCACTGGAATATTTATTCGCTTACTTATTCATTCAATTATATATTTATGTGTTTCTTTCTCTATTCATGAAACTTTTGTTTATTCACACTATATCGGAATGTTTTTCTGGTCACATATTTTGGCACGCATCTCACGTGAACTTTCCCTTCCCTAAATTCATGCATGCAAAAAAATATTAATCTGCATTTCGTACTTTTTCAGCATTCACAGTAAAAATCGGCTGAGCATTTTTTTGCCTGAGCATTTTTTACCTAAGATATTTAATATTAATCCGTTCTTTCAACTTTTTTCGTCTTTGATGATGAAAATCCATTAAGCATTTTTTGCGTTAGGTGTTTTATAGGACCAAAAAATTTGAGCGAATCTTCAAGCTTATTCGTCTTCATGAGGTAATGTTCCCTTTTTTTCACGCTGAGGATAAACTCTAGATGACAACACATCAAGAGCTATTTTTTAGGGAAAATAAAACCAAAGATAATGAAATGAAGAATAAATTGAAAAATAATTCAAGGGATAATGAGATAGAGAATAATATGAAGCATAATACAAAGGAAAAAAGGATAATATAAGGCATAATGAAGTAAATAATAATATAACAAAGAATAATACAAATGATAATGTCATGAAAACAATATGATGGAAATCAGAATAATGGATAAAATAGAGGCTAATAAAATAAAGCATCATAAAAATTAAGAAAATAATGGACTTTTTGGTGACTTCATTTGAACAAATTTTTTAAGGCCGCAGCCAAACAAGCTTAGTGTTTTCACAAGCAACTTCAGCAGTTAGATATTCTAACAATGTTTATTTTTTTTTTGTTAAAAAAAATTACTAACTTATTGTCCACGTTAGTTTTTCCTAGCCTATTCAGTGAAAAATTTGATCTTGTAAGATGGATCTTTCTGTAAAAAATTACAAACTTTATGAACAACTTAGTGTTAATCAAAAAAAATTCATCCGAAAGTTTGGTAAAATGAAATTTTTTCCAACGAAATAAATTATTGAGATAGCAAAGCAACAAATCGCTGAGCCATCGTTCGCTCTCAGATTCTTTAATTTACCTCCAGGTGCGGGAGAACGAATTGAAAAATTATCTTCAAATAACGAATGTATTTAAAAAAATTTAATCAATTGCATATCCAAGATGATATTGACAACAATGAGCATAGGCCTATATCCATGGCGATATCGACAACAATGAGGACAGTTCTACTCGTATATCCACACTGATTTCGACAAAAATGAGCATAGGTCTATGAAAAAGATCCTTACAGAATGATATCCAAATTTGCGCATTACGGTACATCCACACACAGGCACAACGAAATGTAATTTACGAATTTCAATAAATTTGAAGTTTCGATAATTATAATTACCTTCACATACGTGAGACACAATTTTGTCATTTTAAAAAGCTCAAAGTTTAATTCATCATCATCATCCATGGAAATAATACGTTAATTACAGTTGGAAAACTAGAAGTACCCATAGCATCAAAGCCTACAGAAGAACTAGATTTTTCAAAAAGTCTACGGATTCTACTCCTGATATTTCATTACACATCCAGTCGCACCCAACCGTAATCCGCAAACCTATTAACACGTAGACTCGTATTTTGAGAGGAAAATTCTCGTAACCAAAACCAACCATGGGAAATTTTGCAATCTATGAAAATTAATTAATAAATCACTCATAACAAGAAACTAGATTTATGCACCAAATTTACAATAGAAATATTGATATGAATATTAACCCTAATTATAAAAACAACAGGCAAAATGAAAAACTTTGAGTAAGTTTAAAACATGAATAGGTTCGGTAATTCTTTGAACGCCCTAATTATTTTAGGGCGTGTATAACGATTTGTCGACTCATAATTGGCATATTAAAATTTAATTAAATTAATTAATTATATACTATTTCTGTACTAAAAATATTTCTTTCCGACTTGTACATTATTTTGGAGACGTCTCCTAGCAAAATATACACATGCATGCTACAGATTAGAGGAACGCGAACAAATTATCTAAAAAATAACAATGAACTATGGAAAGTTCAAGTAAATATGCAAGAAAGATTCAGGCAGTTACGCTGGCATAGCAAGACCTCAAGTCTGCGTGGCAGGAATTCTTTTTCTCAATTTTTCTCCTTCACTGAAAACGCTGAATAAATAGAGAATAAACGGCTAGAATGAGAGAACAATAAAGCTTTTCGATATAGGAATTTAAAAGTACTTTTGAACGTACCCCCAAGAAACGTTCATTTTCAAGTAAAGTTCTATAAATTCAGTAAGTTAAAATTTAAATTTTGTTGGTTTTTAAACCGAAACTGCGATAATAAAAATAATGTTTGATCTTCCAAGTCCTATCTCAGCCCTCCCCCTTCACTCGTCACTCAAACACACACACAGACACTCATACCCTCCCCACTCCCCACACAGCGCAGGCCACACACACCTGAGATGCACCTCACACACATCCCATACACACCCATCACATTCCACACTCTCCCACACACCTGATGTACACCAAATAAACCTTATACACCTCCTACATTCTGCACATCCCCACACGCTCATTACACATCCCAAACGTCCTCCAATCCCCAAATTCTTTCCTCACTCACACGCTCCCAACACACACACACACACGCTCCCTTTTCGTGGGCTGAGTGGCGACAGAACTGCTGAGTCATGGTCGAGAAATTGCCGTGAGAGGCCTAGGTTTTATAACCCGTCGAGAAATTAAGAGGAACGTAACAACTTCACTTTTATGTGAAGAAATATAGCGTAATTACTGGGTAGCAATTCAGGTGTTGCCTGAATGCAGCGCCGGGCACGAGGCGTGGTCTCTTTTGCTTCTATTTTCGTGATGGGAAGTTGGTGAAATTGAGTTCATGAGACATTAACTGCTCTGCGCACCGCGGGCCAGATGGGCTCAAATGAAACTAATGGCTGAATTAGCTTATTTTAATAACTGAATAGAGTAAACTACTGAACTAACTTTTTTTAACAACTGAATAGAGTAAACTACTGAATTAACTTCAGCTAACCAATGAGTTAACTCATGTTAACTATTGTATAGGCTTAGGATGAATACTGAATTATATTAATAACTGAATTAACTTAGGCTAACTACTGAATTAACTTTGGCTACATGCTGAAATAACTTAAGTTAACTACTGAATTAACTTCACTAACTAATGAATTAACTTAGATCAGCTACTAAATAATTAACACTGGTAAACTGCAGAATTAACTTTAGTTAACTGCGGAGTTGAGAAAACTACTGAGTACTGAATTTGTACACTTGAGCACCGTATGCAATTTACATAATAAGGAACAACTTGTAAATCCTTCAGTTTGATTTTTCCACAAATAGAATCCATATTGCTGTTGTATACTTCATATCATTGCACTATTCAGAGCAAACTTATTTTACTACACACTTATGATGAACCAGGAAAGTGTTAGCCCTTAGTTTTCCAACGCTGTAATTCCGGTCTTTTTTATTCGTATACGGCTTAACAAAATTAATCTTTTTCAGAGACATTTAGCTGAGTTTCAAGAACAAATCTATACTTCATGCTGTCGATATTTGTACGCCGTCGAGGTGATTTCCTATGTCCGTTTGGAAACTTTTAAAACAAATCATGTCATTAGATCCCTTTTTTTGCCTCAAGGAGCCAGGCATTTATACCCCGTGCAGTTTGCTGTTCATTTATTCATTCTTTGCAGTGCAATCTATTTTAATTCTTTATTTTCAGAACAGGCTGGTAGGTTCGATAATTTATCCTTTGATGCTATGTTTGCTTATCCTATTAATTCACAGTCGGTCAGATTCATTACCTTTTCTCAGTATTACATTGTAGTTTTCCATTTACTTCCAGTATCATTTGCCAGGTTCTCTATTTTTCCATTTTTGGGCTTTGTATTCTTATACTATTTTTTCTTGGCAATTTGCCAGAGTTTATACTTTTCCTCAACGGTGCAGTGTACTTTTATCGTTCATTTTCACCAGAGTATGTCAGCTTCTCCACGTTCCCTCTGTGATATCGTACATTTTTTTTTTTTGTTTGTTTGTTTGCTTCCATTGCAATCTGTCAGTTCCTAAACTATTCCTATTTGGTGCCCTGTTTTCTAACCTTGTTTTTTCTCAGCAATCTGTCACTTCATCAATTTTTCCTTTACGGTACCGTGTATTCTAATCTTATTTTTTTCTTGTTGTCTGTCAATTCGTAAATTTTCCTCAATGGAGCGCGTATTTTTTCAATTGCTTTCACAGCAGTTAGTCAGTCACGCACGGACGACGCAGTCCGCTAATTGAAAGCAACTAAGGAGCGGCAGGCGTGCGTGCAGGCACAGGCAGCGTCGCTGGTGCTTGCTGGGCGAGGTGTTGGTGACGGCCTTTTGTTTTGTCTCAATTGGTGACGACTTTTTTTTGTTTCAGGTGGTAACGATCTTTTCTTTTATGGGTGACCACCTTTTCTTATGCTGGTGACGGCCTTTTCTATTGTTTCAGGAGTGTTGGTGACGATCTTTTCATTTGTTTCAGTGAAAGTGTTGGTGACGACCTATTATGTTGTATCAATAAAAGTGCTGATGTCGACCTTTAACTTATAAATTTATTTCAGCGGAAGTGTCGGTGACGAACTTCTCTTTTGTTTCAGTAAGAGTGTTGGTGAGAACTTTTTCTTTTGTTTCAAAAGCGGTCATATTTAGCATAAAAGGAATTTTTCAATGCCTACTAAGTCTTCCTTATTAACAAAAAATACAGAGTCTAATTGCGAATCTTTCCGAAAAAACTTTTGCTTTAACGAGCCAACAACTTTCTACGCCTGACTTTTCAGTATCTGTCAATTGGATAAGTTCTTTCCTACGAGATAAAAAGTTCGCAATCCAATTTTAAATCATATTTGGAAACACTTCAAACATTTTACACAGCAAAAAGCTCCTTTTATTTGAAATATTCAATAACTTTATCATTTTTGATGTCTTTGTCTTCATCGTCAATCAACGTCCATATCGTGCTTATCATGACTCTAAAATTATTTTATCTATTGGAAATCAACCATTAAGCTCCTCATAAATATTAGATTAATTAAATCATGAGGATGAAAATGAGAATGATGGCAATAATCTGATTAATGGAAAGAAAATTATGTTATTTACCACTCAGGGAAATGCTAATTTTCTCTTGTAATCTCGTTAGTAATTTTCTTTGAAAACAACATCGAGCTTTTACTCAAGGAGAAGGGTAGGGTTACACTTTTCTCGCCTCTGTTATTCGAGGCGTGCAGAGTAAGCAAGAAATGCCTAAGTAAGTCGGCTTCATATGAAGACTGGTCTTTTCTGTCACAATCTTAGCAGAGAAAATTAAGGCAAGAAATTCACCCCCAGACTATTTTTTGGGGGAAAAATTAGCGTCCGGAGCTCCTTCACGAGAGTAGTCTTGCACAAAATGTATACGTCGGGACATGAATTCCTGCTGTAGCGCCTCTGTATCCGACCTCAAAGGTTTGTGCCTTACGTCTCATTAATATTAAAATCTATTCGAATTACTCATACTGCCAATGATGTTATCATTCACACGTATTAACAGCTACATAAATAATACACAGCAGAGAGCGATATGTTAATCGCTGAAATCCACGCAAATTTTTATTATCCACGCCACGAAATTATTCTTAGAAGCACGAGGCCGACGAAGAACAATACCTAGACGACATCAAGTTGAATCTCGTCAATAAAATCAAGAATGAAAAAATTAATAAACAGCAATGCAAGGACGACACAAAACTGCTTGAAATTCTAGGCCATATAATATACTTCATAAGCACCAAACTGCGCGTCGTGAAGTCTACGGAGACTCAAATTAAGATTTCACGTCTCGACAGCTTTAAATATTTCTCTTAAACTCGTCGCCTGAGCCATGCATTTGCATGCAGATCTGCTGCGAGACGAAGGTCACCTTCGCCTCTTCTGTCTTTTTTGAAGCAGAGAAAATTAAGGTAAGAAATTCACTGTCTCAGGATTTTATTTCACAAAAATTATTGTGCTGAGCTCTTTCACGAGAATAGTCTTGCACAAAACATAAAAGAGAGAGTCTCAATTTCTAAGTAAGCTTTGGCTAACCGTTGTTTGGAATAGCAACAACATTAAAGTAAAAGTCAAGCTGCATCAGTAAATTTGCATCAGAAAATATTCTGGAATGAACCAGGTATAAATTCGTAAAACCTGTCTCCAATGAAACAGGCGGGACAACTTTTGAAATACTCCAGACCTTTTGAATATTTTCTCACATTTAACGCAAGTATTCATTGGTCTTGTTGAGTTGTACGATGAGGAGACAGTGCAGGGTATTTTTCATGCAACCAAACTCAACCGCTCTTCTTTTATGCAAAGTATACCAAGAAGTAATAAAAAAGATGCCTAATTCTTCCAGGTGACCAGTGATCATTTTCGATGGTCTCTAATTATAATTTTCAGGCAAATGAAACGGGAACTGTATCAATATTACTTTGAATGATTGCAGCACCAATAAAATAGTACTGTTTTACGTAATATTTTACAGAATATTTTATCGTATTATTTTAAGGTACGGAATGATATCACACAAGACGTTGATAAAATCTTGTTAACACGAGCGATGATTTCCAACATTCTAGATTTTCTAAATACTAAGTATGAATGAATGGGAAACTTGCTGATAACCTCCTCTAAATTACATATTTTTAGCCAATAAATTATGTTTTTCTGTTAAAATGATACGAAACGAGATTTTTGTACGAGACCGATATTGAAGTGAAACAATGTAGTGAAACCCCAAAAGGTGAAACCAAGCGTAGTGACTATGACACTTGTGTAAAGACCAACTAACACACACACACACACACACACACAGTGCGCTACATTATCTGTGATGAACAATCAGGAAAATTCTGTTGATATCCTATGGAAACAAGGAAAAAATGATCAATTCAGTGGTTTAACATAACCGGAAAGCAAATGGCAACCGTCGTGAGGTGTTTCGGACACAATTTCGCAGCTGCAGGCTATTTCACGTTGCGATAGTCCAAAGAAAACTTATTTTAAGAACATTCGATAAATTTTACAACACTTTAAGCTATATAGCAGACAGCATTACGCAAAATGTGATAAATCAAGCGAATAAATCAATTTCAATGTGAATGTCGCGTTCAATTACTGTTTTTTGTTCCTATATTTTCGTCAAACTTTTAAGCTAGTTCCTTTGCTTTTCATTTAAAGCGCGAAATGAAACAAGTTAAACTGAGATTGTAGACAAACTAATATTACTCTGAAACCAACGCGAGAGACATGTTCAAACACAAAGTTTTCACAGAAAAGTTGAGCACAAAACAACCAAGAAAACAAGCTAAGAAAACAATTCATTTCGGGACACTGTGCGCAAAACCCGCGCCACTTCTCAAGAAAAGCAATCTTTCTTCGCAACCACCGCAGCCTGTCCGGGTGCAATATCAGGTTACCCAACGCATTTGTCCGCCAGATAGAGACAAACTCTGCGCCATAAACAAAAGAAATAAAAAGCGCAGACTGAGCGAGTGTCTCGTGTCCAGACTAGGAGCCGCTCGGTCGCCGGGGTGTTTGTTTCTTCATCTTTTGCGACTTGAAATCATTGATCAATAACTAGACTTGGCGCCAGGCGCAGGCATTAAATTTTTTGATGACTCGATGTAAGATTAGTTTTACAAAATGAACATTCCAACTTTTAGACTTGGTACCAGGTGCAGGTGTCAAATTTTCTTTATTAAAATAACTAGATTAGCGAAAATAATTGAATCGACTGAAGTATTTCAATCACCGAAAAGAACTCATCCAAGAAAACTACTTAATCGACAAAAATAACTCTATTAACGAAAAGAACTTGACCAACGAAAACTGCTCAATCAACGAATACATTGAATCAACGGAAATAACTCAATCAACAAAAACAATTCAACCAACGAAAAGAACTCAACTAACGAAAACTACTAAATGAACAAATGTAATTGAATCAATGAAAGTAATTCAATAAAAGACAATAACTCAAGCAACGAAATTAAATCAATCAACAAAAACAATTGAATAAACGAAAATAATTCAGCCAGAAGCGCATACCTCAGGAGCATATTGACAAGGGTGCACGCGCTATAGAATGAGATGAGGAAGGACAACCGCCGGCTCGGCGGAAGGACCTCTTCAGAAATCGATTACTGAAGGAATGCGTTTAATTATTGACTACAGGACACTGACGCACGGCGAACTACTAAAAGAAATCGATAAAGTGAATTTCCCTTTATGTTAATTTTTTCTCAAGGAAAATAAGGTCACGTATTTGCTAAGTGATGGACAACTATACGGCTTAGGGAATCAAAATTCTTGAGAAGTCACTGGTACAAATTTATTTATACTTCTCTATTAATTTAAGAACACTCCAAATTTGTTTCGTTCATTCTTCACACTCGAGTAGCTACTATAAATTTAAAAAATATTGATTAAAGGTATAATTTTGACTTGCTAGATGGGATGATCAAGCAAATTAAAACGCATTGAAAATGGATTTTTAAGTGTATTTTACTTCAAAAGAACATAAAGAGAATGAAACTTTACTCAAAAAAAAATCTTTGTTTCAAACGTTACTCAGCAATAAATAACGAATAAAACGTACCCTAATGGAAGACTTAACAGTATAACTTAACTTAAAAATAATGAGATTCCTAAAATCTTTCGTCACGGAACTATGATGTAGATTATCACTCACAAAAACAATCATGGTTTAAAAATCTATTAACAAAGAAAACTTACAAAGGAAGTTTGATGAGGAATAAATTCTTAGACCAGGGATCCGGGGCACTTAGACAGGGGTTCAGCAAAATTTAACGAATTTAACAGCGGATGCAGTTAAAGTATTTATTTGCAGCTTTCGATGAGTGTTGATATTTTGAAACAGTGCGTACAATGTATATATACATACACTCCTGAGAGGAACACATGTGAAGGGATCCTCAGCTTATTTTTGTGTAATAAAAGTGGTCCTTGGTAGGAAATATTCTGAGAACCCCTGCCTTAGACTACATTTAATTAACAATTATTACAATACTAACTGAAATGATCAAGCGAAATAACATTTCATTCACAGTAATTTCAAGACCGTGAAATTCCAGCGTCTGATGGGAATAGTTCCAAGAACGTTGAACCTGTGGTGGCAGATCACCTACAGCCAGGATAGATCCTCCACAAGAAAAATCCAGTACAAGAAAAATCATCTACACCCAAGGTAGGTCCTGTACTAGAAAGATTTTGTAAGAGAAAGATCATCTACATTTAGTGTAGATGCCGTCCAAAAAGAGCATCTACTCGTACATCCAGTGTAGATCCTGTAGAAGAAAGATTACCTACAGCCAGAGCAAATCCAGCGCAAGAAAAGTCCTGTACGTGAAAGATCATATGCATTTAGTGTAGATCCTGTGCAGGAAAGATCCCTTTCATTCAGTGTAGATCCTGCGCAGGAAAGATCATCTACATCGTACGTAGATCCTGCGCAGGAAAGACCATCTACATTCTTTGTAGATCCTGCACAGGAAAGATCATCTACATCCTATGTAGATCCTTCTCAGGAAAGACCATCCTGGGAATGTAGATCCTGAGCACGGAACTTAGCCAGCAGAAGCAAAGAACGCGATCAAACACTTCTCTAGCCTTTTGCTGGAATATGGATACAGCACGAAATCCGTGCAACAGCCATCGTGCAGGGACGTTTGTGCATCAAAGAGGCCCAAACGAACACGCTTCATTTTACCTCCGTGCCGTGAGACCCCAAAGAAGTTTGCTCCACATAGCGCTGTTTTTCACCAACCCTTGCACACGTGATCACAGCCTCGAGGCCGCGGAGAATCCCAAATCAATGGACAGGAAAGAATAGCGGAACAAATGCCTGGCATCCGTACGGCCACAATTAATAATCTTAGGAACAAATAATGTTGCGACAGATGGGCAAATAACAGCTTCTCCTCAGTAACAGCAGACGATCACGAGGGTCGGAGTGTACAAGGGAAGTGATGGAAATAATATACCCTATGGACAGGGATGTATACCCTATGGACAGGGATATATATACCATATTGACAGGGATACATACCCTATGGTCAGGGATATTTACCCTATGGACAGGGATATATACCATACTATGTATACCCAGAGGGAGAGCAATATATATTATGGACAGGAATATATACGCTAATTTGTATACTCAAAGGGGGGAGTAATATACCTTAAGGACAGGGTGAAATAGCCTAATATACCCAAAAGAAAGAGTAATATGTCCTCAGACATTTGCAATGGCAGTCTGGTTGTGCCGGAAAGTTGCCTTACTTGAAATATTTTACCTTACCCGCGCAGAGTGTCGGCAGCCTATAATTGATGTTCCAAAATGTTTTGAGTTTTCGTAACGGAAGCGCACACGTATGTTTGCAAGAGATGTGTAGTCAAGAGAACACAATTTCCTTTTTTGCGAGGGTCGCAATATTTCAAAATCAACACTCTAACGTAACTTTTTTACATTGGATACCACTTTCTCCCAAAGATCCTAAAGCGGCGCGCCAACGGCAACAGACAACATTGAACCTATAAACTGACCACAAATTCTCTTAGAGCCAAGAACAATCCCTATTAAATCCTATTCCTGAGCATTACGATGGGTTATTAAGCATTTCACTACGCCATAACCAGAATACTTGTGCTGCGAAGACTGGATTTTTGCTTCACGCGCTGGTAAAACGTCACCACACGTTCCCATTGCACACCCCTCCGTTCAGCCTCACCCCCAATGACATAATCTGGCGTCATGATGCGATTAATGACCGCAGTTTCATTAGTAAATCGATGCCACCTGGACCTCGTTGCGAGATCCCTCATAGACAGGAAAGTCTGTTCCGCAATCATTCCAGAAGAACGAATTATTTTCGTCACAAGCAGGAAAATGAACTCACCATATTTAACAATCCGTGTTGCAAATAAAAGTTGACGGGGAAATTGGTTCAGATTTGAGTATGAATTTGCTTCTATGATTTTAATTTGTTCCAGAATTGACTGTAAAATTAGTTCCATAGTTTTTAATTTGTTCCAAAATTGACGGTAAAATTTGTTACTTACTGAAAATATGTTCTAGAATTGGTAAAGTTTATACCTCAGTTAAAATTTGACGGTGTAATTAGTACTGCAGTTGAAAATTGATCCAGGATTGTTGAGGAAATTTGTATCACAATTTAAATTTGTGCCAGAATTTACTGTGATTGATGCTGAAAGTTGTAAACTGTTTGAAAATACAAAAACATAGCGCACAAAAATTACGGCTTACTCCACAATTGAAAGAGATTCTTGTCGACTACTGAAAATGTTGAAACGAAGGAATCTCCTGAGGCAACGAAGAGCATTAATTCAATTAAAATGGGATGTTTCGCAACAAAATGTTGAAACTGCGGAAACGGATGTTGAAAAAGACGATGTTGATCAAGCGGATATTAAAAGAGAGGATGGTGAATGAAAGGATACAGAGAGAGTGGATTTTGAAGCAGAGGATGTTGAAAGAAAGGATGCTGAATCCAAAGATGTTGAAAGAGAAGTGTTCTCAATAGTAAGGTTGAATGCAAGACTTAAACCAAGTTCAGGCATAAGTGTTTCGTAAGCTGTACGTTAAAATTAGCTGCGTCTGTTGAAATTAAGCGAACATGTTTGTACCTTGACCAATAGTTAATCATGTTGAGAAATTAACGGGTAATTTTCGGGGTTTTGCAATTTAGTTGGGAGAATAAAAAGCGGAAAAACAGAACTTGGCAACAAACGGGCTATTTTAATGGAAAACCAATTTCAACAAGGAAGAGTGCATTACTTCCATCAACCCACAAACATTTATCAAAAATTCCGGGTAAATTACTACAGTAAAATATGTGCACTTGTATTTGTTCTACAGAGAACCGTTGCCATATTGGCCTACTTTTAGCCAAAATACTCAGAGTTTGTGTCTTTAATGACAAATTTTAGTGAAAAAATGACAACTCGCTAAATATCTGCCAGAGATGCACGGTTTGCCAGATGCTATCATTTCCACCTACCTATTCATGTTGGGAAGTTTTTTAATGTTAAGAACGCTTTTTCCCGTTAAAAACACTTTTTATTGTTATAAACGCCTTTGAATGTTAGAAACACTTTTTTATGTCAAGTACATCTTTAAATGTTAAAAATCTTTTTACGTTAAAACGTTTTTTTGCGTTGTAAGCGCTTTTTAATGTTAACAACGTTTTTTCATTTCGAAAACGCCTTTTAATGTTAAAAACGCTTTTTTATATCAAAAGCGCCTTTTTATGTTGAAAACACTTTTTATATTAGAAGCTGAAAAAGTTGCAAGCTTAAAAACGATCCGATGTTGATGCTACAACCGCGAAGCTACAAGCTGAAGGCGATATTGAAAACTTTTCAATCGTTTTAGTAAATAATGATCATTTTAATAATGTTCAATAATGATCGAAGCTTGAGAATTTTGGCTAGAACAAAAAAGCCAATATGGCAACACTGAGTCAAAGTGGATGCTGGAGTCAGTCCTACGAATAATTATAATTATCCAAGCTAGAGAATTTTGACCAGAAAAAGGCCAGTCTAGCAACCCTACACCGAAATATATGCTGGAGTATCTGTTGAATAATTTTCAAAGTGAAAAAAGTTTTGACGAGAAAATTCCAGTCTGGCAACACTGGGCCAAAATAGATGCTGGAGTCCATCCTAAAGTCGTCCGCAGCTCGGGTGGCGTGCGTCTCGGTCGTCAGGACTGGCGCTTTCTTGTTCCGTCAGGCCGGATTATTGCTGGATTATTGCCGGCAATCTCATGCGCACGCGAGAGGCGCGTGTCCGCGCATGTGGACAAGCCAGAGCCCCGAAATATCCTATTTTAATTGGATTAATGCTCTTCTTTCCCTCTGGAGATTCCTTCGTTTCAGTGAAGATCTCATCTCTGCGCTCTGATCGGTCTCGTCTACTTTCTTTTTCTAGGTTCCATCTTTTCAGACTTCTTATGGGAAAAAGGTGTTGAGGATACGCTTTTTATCCGCTGACGTCTTATAGATTAGAAATAATGGGGTTTCTAAATCGTTATATCTGAATGGAACTTCAGCAACAGATAAAAACACTTCTCCGATATGGAAAAGAGTAGATGAAGACTATAAATTGTGCTAAAAGATTGACTGTACTAAAGCTATTGACTACTTGTACTTGAAGAGTAATTGCAGCGAGTGAGGGACGAGATTTCTTCACAAAGAGCTGCCTCTTTAGAAAAGAGTTATCGTTTCTCAAAAAAGATGGACCTTCTTTGATAAGAGATGGTCTCCGAAAAAATTGATCAATCGTTCCTCAAAAAAGTGCCGCAAAAATTTCGACTGATGTCTCCTAAAGAAGAACTGGCTCTTTAGAAAATCTGTTCTCTTAAAAACGACTGGTTTCTTCCAGAAGACACTGCCACTGCGAGAGGAGTAAATACCCATCAAGTAAAAAAAATTTCAACTTCCAACCTAAGCTCATAGCACTCAACAACATCAGCACTCTATAAAAATTCAAGTCTATGAAAAATGTTTGCAGCGGCTGCCCTAACGAATAAATTTTTCCACGTGACATCCAAACTCCTCAGGTTTGTGCTGCTGAAAACCTCGACAATGTTTGAAAATTGATCATTTGTGCGGTGCTGACGCCAAGTGTACTGGTAGCCAGCCACGCTACAACGTGCTCTGATTTCCATGATTACAAATATATTTAACATTTTACCAGAGTCGGTGATGCGTGACACATGATCCAGCTTGCAACAGAGCACACTGTAATTTATACAAAATTAGGTATAAAAATTACACAGTGCAATATAACAGAATCATCGCCCAAGTATTTCCTCCGGCACTAAACGTGTATCGTGCAGCCACATTATCATGGTCATTTTTTGGACCGGTTCTGATAGTATTTCTGGCGCATGACTGCAATAATTCTGAGACATTTCTGTCTCCGACATTGCTGGAATATAGTTAACTTTTAGGTGCCTATCTTTTTCTTTGTGAGCTCATGGAAAACAAGTTAATTGCTAGGGTGCATTAACAGTATAATTATTTTTATTATTACAAACAAATCTGCAAATAATGTTCTCATTCATGTGTCACCTTAATGTTCGCTTAAAATATCTGATGCTGATGCTATGGATAAGTGCACTCGAGAAAGAAAAAGAAAATGCAAGAAAAATAAACTTGATCAACTAATTTGACCGATAATATCAAGTATGACTTGCTGAGAAAATAACTTGTAGTTACACTATGTAACTTGATGAAAAAATAGCCTGTGTAATAACACACTTATACAATTTTATCTTCCAGGCCAGTGGATCCAGCGGCATGACTTCGATATTGGGCTTTTTTCAAAAGGATAAAATAGCTAAATTGCCCATTTTATGGCTAAAATGAATCCATTTGGTCTTTTCAATCTAAATGGCAAATTTGCTCACCAAACGCACTCCGCATGTCTGCCCCCTGCTGAACCCTCTTAAAGCCAGATTTATTTTTAAACCCAAATTCATTTTTAAAAAAGCCTAACTTGAAGAAAATTTTAACAAGCAAAACCGACGAGTGAGGTAAACCCAAATTTCGTTATTACAGAGACCTTGCGGCCAAAAACATTTAAAAAAAGCCCTAACTTACTAAATTTTGACAAACAAAAATTAATATGTAAGGCAAGCCCAAGCCTCTTCGTTATGAGTGCCTTGAAGCCAAATTAATTTTTAAAAAAGGCCTAGCTTGAGGAGAATTTTGACACGCAAAAAGCCACGGGTGAGGCAATTCCTAGCCTCTTCGTTACATGTGCTTTGCAACCAAATTAATTTTTAAAAAAGACCCAACTTGGAGATTTTTGACCAGTAAAAATCAACATGTGATGCCAACCCCAATTTTTTCATTACGGATTCCTTTCGGCCAAATTCATTCGTGAAAAAAGCCCTCACTTGTGGATTTGAATCATTTTGATGTGGATTGAAAAGGCCTAAAAGCCCAAGCCTCCTCGAGTCGAGTGGAGCTACTGGCGCATGCGGTCGCAGACACTAAGGCCTGAAGTACAAATTACAGCTCTCATTTATTCATAAGCGCTGAGGAGCATCGTGCGGTTAATTATTCGATTATACGCAACGCTCAATATAAAATATGGTGGAATAAGTCACCGTAACTCGTAGGGATGGGTACAAAGGGCTCGTATTACCGCTCATGATAAATGGTTTGGTTTCATACAATGATCTCATCGATAAATTATCATCAAATTGTAGGACATTACGCCAAGCTCTGACACGCTGCCATGTAGCGTGTGAAGAGGGCTACCTGTGTGTTGTGTGCTGTGTGGGTGTGTGTTGTGTGCACTGTACTGTGTGTTGTGTGCACTGTACTGTGTGTTGTGTGCACTGTACTGTGTGTTGTGTGCACTTTGCTGTGTGTTGTGTGCACTGTACTGTGTGTTGTGTGCACTGTGCTGTGTGTTGTGTGCACTGTACTGTGTGTTGTGTGCACTGTGCTGTGTGTTGTGTGCACTGTGCTGTGTGTTGTGTGCACTGTACTGTGTGTTGTGTGCACTGTGCTGTGTGTTGTGTGCACTGTACTGTGTGTTGTGTGCACTTTGCTGTGTGTTGTGTGCACTGTACTGTGTGTTGTGTGCACTGTGCTGTGTGTTGTGTGCACTGTACTGTGTGTTGTGTGCACTGTGCTGTGTGTTGTGTGCACTGTGCTGTGTGTTGTGTGCACTGTACTGTGTGTTGTGTGCACTGTGCTGTGTGTTGTGTGCACTGTACTGTGTGTTGTGTGCACTTTGCTGTGTGTTGTGTGCACTGTACTGTGTGTTGTGTGCACTGTGCTGTGTGTTGTATGCACTGTACTGTGTGTTGTGTGCACTGTGCTGTGTGTTGTGTGCACTGTGCTGTGTGTTGTGTGCACTGTACTGTGTGTTGTATGCACTGTACTGTGTGTTGTGTGCACTGTGCTGTGTGTTGTGTGCACTGTACTGTGTGTTGTGTGCACTGTGCTGTGTGTTGTGTGCACTGTACTGTGTGTTGTGTGCACTGTGCTGTGTGTTGTGTGCACTGTACTGTGTGTTGTGTGCACTTTGCTGTGTGTTGTGTGCACTGTACTGTGTGTTGTGTGCACTGTGCTGTGTGTTGTGTGCACTGTGCTGTGTGTTGTGTGCACTGTGCTGTGTGTTGTGTGCACTGTGCTGTGTGTTGTGTGCACTGTGCTGTGTGTTGTGTGCACTGTACTGTGTGTTGTGTGCACTGTGCTGTGTGTTGTGTGCACTGTGCTGTGTGTTGTGTGCACTGTACTGTGTGTTGTGTGCACTGTGCTGTGTGTTGTGTGCACTGTGCTGTGTGTTGTGTGCACTGTGCTGTGTGTTGTGTGCACTGTGCTGTGTGTTGTGTGCACTGTGCTGTGTGTTGTGTGCACTGTACTGTGTGTTGTGTGCACTGTGCTGTGTGTTGTGTGCACTGTGCTGTGTGTTGTGTGCACTGTGCTGTGTGTTGTGTGCACTGTGCTGTGTGTTGTGTGCACTGTACTGTGTGTTGTGTGCACTGTACTGTGTGTTGTGTGCACTGTGCTGTGTGTTGTGTGCACTGTGCTGTGTGTTGTGTGCACTGTGCTGTGTGTTGTGTGCACTGTGCTGTGTGTTGTGTGCACTGTACTGTGTGTTGTGTGCACTGTGCTGTGTGTTGTGTGCACTGTGCTGTGTGTTGTGTGCACTGTGCTGTGTGTTGTGTGCACTGTACTGTGTGTTGTGTGCACTGTGCTGTGTGTTGTGTGCACTGTGCTGTGTGTTGTGTGCACTGTGCTGTGTGTTGTGTGCACTGTGCTGTGTGTTGTGTGCACTGTACTGTGTGTTGTGTGCACTGTACTGTGTGTTGTGTGCACTGTACTGTGTGTTGTGTGCACTGTGCTGTGTGTTGTGTGCACTTTGCTGTGTGTTGTGTGCACTGTACTGTGTGTTGTGTGCACTGTACTGTGTGTTGTGTGCACTTTGCTGTGTGTTGTGTGCACTGTACTGTGTGTTGTGTGCACTGTGCTGTGTGTTGTGTGCACTGTGCTGTGTGTTGTGTGCACTGTGCTGTGTGTTGTGTGCACTGTGCTGTGTGTTGTGTGCACTGTGCTGTGTGTTGTGTGCACTGTACTGTGTGTTGTGTGCACTGTGCTGTGTGTTGTGTGCACTGTACTGTGTGATGTGTGTTCACTGTTCCCTTTACCAATTTTACTGGTTGGTCCCGTATTTGTGCTGGGACCTAAAACTGCACGTTGCTTTGCTTGTTTAAATGTAAATGTAAACTTGGTAAACGAGCGAATAAAAAGTGTGCAATAAATAAAATAAGCTAAGCAGTGCAATAACTAAATAAGTGCAATAACTAAATAAGTGCAATAACTAAAGATTGCAAAAATGACCGTGAGTGCCGTGTGCCGGCTGGTCCCTGTGGGGGTGACGTGTGGCTGTGGGGGCGCTGTGAGTGGTGTGTGCCTGAAGTGTGCCGAGTGCGGCGGCTTCACCCACCTGGACTGCTCTGGCCTCCCAGCCTACCATCTGCTGCGCCTGGAGCTCACGAGGACATCCTTCGTCTGCCAGACCTGCGTGACGCCGACGGTTCTTAAGACTTCTAAGGAGAAGTACGACGAGACGGCGAATAGACTGCAGGCTGATTTAGCTGCACGGGCGGGGCAGGCCGGCCGCCCAGCAGCGGTGGCTACAGCTGTGCCGTCTGCGCCCCCGGCTGGTGATGGGGTGGATCCTATTGATCCTGGTGACCCCGCAGAGGAGAGTGTGCGTACGGAAGCGAGGACAGACCCTGAGGAGGTGTCGGTTAGTGGTCCTGCAGAGGTACGTGCGCAGAGAGAGGTGTGTAAGCACTTCCTCAGCAAAAAATGTAAGCACGGTCGAGGGGGTGAGAAGTGCCGTTTCGCCCACCCGAAACTCTGCTATAAGTTTCTAAAATTTGGTGGCAAAATGAGAGGGGGCTGCAAAAAGGGAGAGAACTGTAGATTCTACCACCCGGCTATGTGCCGTAAAGCTGAAGGCGGGGAGGAGTGTACCCGCAAAAAATGCAAGTTCCTACATCCCTCCGGCCCGAGTGCTGAGGCTCTCTCAATTGGAGCAGGAGCCCGTAAGGCGTCCTCCTTGCCTACAAATAAAGAACGGCGACGCGATGAGCAGCCGGCCTTGAGGCGCATCGCGTCCGCTCCTGATGAGATAGATGCCAACCTTGACCCGCCGGAACCAGCTGGCGCAGTTGGTAACCGCAGCCGCGGTACCCATGACGGGGAAGCAATGAACTTCTCGGCTTTTTTAGGGTTACGCCGGCAGGTGAGCGCCATAGAAGAGCAGTTGTCCCGGTTACTGAGCTGGAGGATAGAGCGACCTCCGCAGGCGACACGGCCCGCAGCTTGCAGCTGCCAGGCTCACTGGTAGCGGGGGAGGACAACGCTGCGTTCTTGTTCTTGAATATTCAAGGTTTGAGGCCCTACAGGCAGAAGCGCAAGGTGGAAATGTTGAGGGAAAGGGCCTTGGCTGTTGGTGCGGGGCTGGTGGCCCTTGTTGAGACCCACCTAAACGAAGAAATCCTGGACGCTGAAGTTAAAATGGAGGGCTTCTGCCTGTTCAGAGCTGATCGAACAGCTGGAATAAAGAAGGGGGGAGTTGCATGCTATGTCAGGAATGACGTCTCTCGACATGCTACAGTCCTCTCTGCCGGCACAAACTCGGTGGTGGAGCACCTGGTCTTGTGGTTTGCCGGCCTGGGCTTGGCGGTGGTGATTGTTTACCGCCCTCCAACTTGTCAACAGGCTAACTTTGAGCAGGCAATTAGCCTCATATCCTCGGCGCTCGAATCTCTGCCACCTCCACTCCCCAGAATCGCTGTTATGGGAGACTTCAACTTTCCAACCATGTGCTGGGAGTCGGGTCATGCCTATGGGGGAACGAGAGAGTCAAGAGTGCAGAGCGAGTACCTCTGGAACTTTATGGAGAGTTTAGCCCTGGAGCAATACGTCCGCCTCCCGACCCGACTAGACAATGTCCTAGACCTGTTTCTAACAAACGACGATGAGTTTGTCAGACGGGTTGAGGTTGAGGAGACTATTATGTCCGACCACAGATGTATCCTCATATATGGTGACCTTGGCCTGGAGCGGCAGACAGCCTGGGACCGAGGAGCATCGGGAGGGTCGCTTGACTCTCTCAATTTTATGAGTGATCGCGTAGACTGGACTGGCCTGTCGGGAGCGCTGGGTGACATTGACTGGGATACACGTTTGGCTGGACGTACCCCCAACGCGATGTACGACGAGATCCTCGCTGTCTTGTCCGAGGTCTGTCCAAGATATGCCCCAACACGGAAGATTGGGGGGATAAACCCAATACCTAGGGACCGGAAGGTACTAATGAGAAAGCGCTCAAAGCTGCTTAAAAGAGTTGGGACGTTGGCGCGCTCAGGGACCGCCAGTGATGGCATCCTTGAGAGAGTGGCTGAGATCGAGAGGCAGCTCGAGGCGTCACATGAGGAAGAGGCAAGATCCTGTGAAGATAGAGCTATCGCCGCTATAAAAAATAACCCTAAATACTTCTACTCGTACGCCAGGAGGAAACTTTGCACAAAGTCGGTTGTGGGACCGTTTCGAGTCGACGGACGGAATGTGTGCACCCCTGAAGAGAAATGCGCTGTGATGCGCGCACAGTATGAGGCGGTATTTAGTCGGCCCAAGTTTGGGGAAGACGATGGCGGCTGGGGCCCGAATGAATGGCCGGGTACCACACCGATAAACCTCGTGGACTTTGAATTCAGTGAGCGAGACGTTGAGGAAAGCATTGGCGAGCTCTCACCCTCGTCGGCGCCGGGTCCAGACAGTGTTCCGGCTGTCCTCCTATGCAACTGTAGAGTTGCCATCAGCAGGCCTTTGTTCCTGCTCTGGAGGGCATCACTGAGTGCGGGGTCCATACCTACCAAACTCAAGCTGGGAATTATTACCCCCATATATAAAGGTGGCGAGAAACACCTACCCCGGAATTATAGGCCGATCACGCTGACCTCTCACATTATAAAGATCTTTGAGAAAATAGTAGTGAAAAGGCTGGTGGGATATATGGAGGATGCTGAGTTGTTCAACCCGAGTCAGCACGGGTTTAGAAGAGGGAGGTCCTGCCTCTCACAGTTGCTCGAGCACCAACGGCACATCACGGAGGCCCTCGGTCGTGGTCATGCAGTGGACGCTGTATACCTAGATTTTGCTAAGGCATTCGATAAGGTAGACCATGGGATCTTGCTTAGAAAGTTGAGGGCTGCTGGCGTTGGTGGCGACCTGTGGAATTGGATCAGGTGCTTCCTTACTGGCAGAAAACAAGTAGTGGCCGTTGACGGATGCCGGTCAGCCGAGTCGCGAGTGATAAGTGGAGTGCCCCAGGGCTCGGTGCTTGGACCACTTTTGTTCCTGGTCCATGTCAGTGATATTGACGCCGGATTACTTCACTCCTGCGCCTCATCATTTGCGGACGATACAAGAGTTTTTAAGGAAGTGGCCAGCAAGCAGGACTGCGAGGCCATGCAGCAGGACTTAATCAAAATCTACGAATGGGCCGAAGTGAACAACATGTGCTTCAATGAGAGCAAATTTGAGCTCCTTCGTTGCGGTCACCATCCGGATGAAACCTTCCCCTACACAACTGCTGGTGGGGTGGTTGTGGAGAGGAGGTCATCAATCAGGGATTTGGGCGTGATCGTGGAGGACGGGGGAAGCTTCACAAAGCACATAGACTCGGTCTCAAAAAAGTGTCGAAGTCAACTCGGATGGATCCTCCGGACGTTTCGTGCCCGGGAAGCAGCGGCCATGATGACCTTGTATGGAGCGCTGATTTTGCCCCTGGCCGAATACTGCTGCCAGCTGTGGAGTCCAATTGCGACGGGGGAGATCCAGAAAGTGGAGGCAATTCAGAGAACGTTCACGTCGAAAATCGTCGGAATGGAGCGGTTCAACTACTGGGAGAGGCTCCAGAGGTTATCACTGTTCTCCCTGCAGCGACGACGAGAGCGGTACCTGATAATTTACACCTGGAAGATGCTGGAGGGATTAGTACCAAACTTTGTTGACCCGAGTCTGGCGTTGAGAATTAGACAACATCCCCGATTAGGGAGGTTATGTGTCGTTCCGCCATTCAACAACAGGGCCCTAGCCAGCGTGAGGACGCGCCATGAAAGATCTTTTTCGGTCATTGGCCCAAGACTCTTCAACTGCCTCCCAATCGAACTGAGGGAGTCCCGTGGGAAACTGGCTGCCTTCAAATCAAGGTTGGATAAGTTCTTGGCGTCGGTCCCGGATCGACCTCCGATACCGCACTACTACCAGCCTGCGGCGGGCAACAGCCTCCTGCAGCAGGTGGCGCAGCTGCGAGTGGGGGAAATGTAGCAGCGAGTCGTCGTTGAGGGCGGTGCATCAGCATGGCCCGGGCCTGTCGGGCCCGAACTACATCCCAGGAATCCCAGGAATCCCAGGTTGTGTGCACTGTACTGTGTGTTGTGTGCACTGTGCTGTGTGTTGTGTGCACTGTACTGTGTGTTGTGTGCACTGTGCTGTGTGTTGTGTGCACTGTACTGTGTGTTGTGTGCACTGTGCTGTGTGTTGTGTGCACTGTACTGTGTGTTGTGTGCACTGTACTGTGTGTTGTGTGCACTGTGCTGTGTGTTGTGTGCACTGTACTGTGTGTTGTGTGCACTGTGCTGTGTGTTGTGTGCACTGTACTGTGTGTTGTGTGCACTGTGCTGTGTGTTGTGTGCACTGTACTGTGTGTTGTGTGCACTTTGCTGTGTGTTGTGTGCACTGTACTGTGTGTTGTGTGCACTGTGCTGTGTGTTGTGTGCACTGTGCTGTGTGTTGTGTGCACTGTGCTGTGTGTTGTGTGCACTGTACTGTGTGTTGTGTGCACTGTGCTGTGTGTTGTGTGCACTGTACTGTGTGTTGTGTGCACTTTGCTGTGTGTTGTGTGCACTGTACTGTGTGTTGTGTGCACTGTGCTGTGTGTTGTGTGCACTGTGCTGTGTGTTGTGTGCACTGTACTGTGTGTTGTGTGCACTGTGCTGTGTGTTGTGTGCACTGTACTGTGTGTTGTGTGCACTGTGCTGTGTGTTGTGTGCACTGTACTGTGTGTTGTGTGCACTGTGCTGTGTGTTGTGTGCACTGTGCTGTGTGTTGTGTGCACTGTACTGTGTGTTGTGTGCACTGTGCTGTGTGTTGTGTGCACTGTACTGTGTGTTGTGTGCACTTTGCTGTGTGTTGTGTGCACTGTACTGTGTGTTGTGTGCACTGTGCTGTGTGTTGTGTGCACTGTACTGTGTGTTGTGTGCACTGTGCTGTGTGTTGTGTGCACTGTACTGTGTGTTGTGTGCACTGTACTGTGTGTTGTATGCACTGTACTGTGTGTTGTGTGCACTGTGCTGTGTGTTGTGTGCACTGTACTGTGTGTTGTGTGCACTGTGCTGTGTTTTGTGTTCACTGTACTGTGTTTTATGTGCACTGTGCTGTGTGTTGTGTGCACTGTACTGTGTGTTGTGTGCACTGTACTGTGTGTTGTGTGCACTGTACTGTGTGTTGTGTCGCGCACACTGTATACATGTGCTCTGTACAGTGTATTCGTGTGCTTTGCACACTCTTTTATTATACTTTGCACTGTATTAGGGTGTTCTGCATGCAGTATTCTAGTGCACTAATGCACAGCCCCGTAAACAGTTTTGACACCGTAAATTGTTTAAAAGTCCGGCGCCTGATCACACATGAATTTATGTCACGCACACTATTTTTATGTACAATATTGTCATATACAATGAACTATTGTCATGTACGCTAATGTCACGTACACTATTGTCATATACAATGAACTATTGTCATGTACGCTAATGTCACGCACACTAGTGTCAAGTACACTATTTAGCATCATGTACAGATGCCAAAACCAGACACACGTTAACTTCCCACTCCGCGTACGATACAAGTTAACGAGAGGTAACTCAGGAGTGGTATGAAGCTATCCAGCACCAAAGAAGGGGTGTCGAATGCTTTTCCAGACCAGAATACTCGAATTTGACAAAATTCTGTAAATTTTAAACTTTTTTCACTAGAAACTTTCATGAGGAAGAGTTTACCGTGAAAAGCCTGCAAATGTTAAATTATTAATTCACATTGAAAATTCTGAAATGGGACTGAAGTCGTTATTATGATATTGTTATTAATTCATCTCGAAAATTATGAAATGCGACTTAAAAAAATAATATGAAATTAATATCAACTCATACCGAAAATTCTGAAAAGAGGCTGAAATTATAATTATGAAATAATTAATAATTCATCTCGAAAATTATGGAATGCAGCTGAAATTATTATTATTATGGAATTATTATTAATTAATACTGAGAGGGCTACGCGAGGCATCTATCGAGGTGTCGAGCCAGGGAATTGGAGCACATCGGACCGCAATCACGGTAGAGGAAACAAGGTAGGGTCAAACCAGTCTTTTTTTGCTCGACTGTGTGGGTTTGCTGACGTCCCGACAACGAACCAATAGCAGTGCTCATATTGCTTCTGGTAGCACTGCTACTCCCAAATCTGTCTCCACTATTGGCCTAACGACATGGCGTTTTGGTGAAGTCACAAAGTTGGTTTGAAATAAAACCCTTCTATCGGCTAGCCGAACAAGAAGAAGAGTATTTTCCCCCATTGAAATGACCCTACCTTGTTTCCTCTGCCGTGACCGCAATGCGCAGCCTGCGTAACGGTGTCGGTTTTTGTCTGCGCTCAGAGGAGGCAAAAGGAAAATGGAAAAATTTCGTAATTTCATATTTTCATAATTGTATAATTTCACATTGCACATGAAGAATATTGCGCTCAAAAAGTCACCAAATTTAAACAGTAATTCATCAACATTGGAAGCATGTTTCGTTTTTAAAATTCATCTGATGATGAGGGAGTTTTTAAAGATTCTTTTAGGATTCACATTTCAAAATCCCCATTCATAGATTTAGTGAGCGCATCCAGAGACCTTTATTGCGTCACGGCACACTGATTGCGCCACGGTGCATCGATTGCGCCACGGCACATTGATTGCGCCACGGCACATTGAATGCGCCACGGTGCATTGATTGCGCCACGACACATTGATTGCGCCACGGTGCATTGATTGCGCCACGGCACATTGATTGCTCCACGGCACATTGATTGCGCCACGACACATTGATTGCGCCACGGCACATTGATTGCACCAGGGCACATTGATTGAGCCAGGGCCCATTGGTTAAGACTTTGATCTTTTATTTTAGAAACACAATGATTTCTTTTTTAAACTTGAAATGGAGCTGGACTCCGAAACATTTTCTGAGTAAAGACGATTCATTTCATCGGAATTTTCTTCATTTGTGAGTTTCTGGTGTGGTTACGACAACAGCAGACCAGTGACGTGTCCAGATATATTGATTGCCGCTCCCGCCTCATCTGAAGGAATCTAGCGAGGCACTCCGCAAAATAAAAGGTCACTGGCACAAGGCCGCTCCAATGGCCTTTTGTCTCACTGAACCGTGAAATTGTGAAGATGTGAAGTTGTGAAATTACGAAACTATGAAATTTTAAAATTATGTAAGTTTGAAATTATGAAAGTTCGAAATTGTGAAGTTGTGAAAATTTGAAATCGGGAAATTGTGAACTTAGGAAATCGTGAAATTGTGGAATTGTGAAACTTACCTAAAAATATTAAGTCAAAATTGGTTGTATCAGTAATGAGATAAATAATAGTTGGAAAAATGTGAGTGGCAGAGGATATTTTAATGAGGCCATAAATGATACAAAACTTAAAGAATCAATGTAATATTATTCTAAAAAACAAGTTATAAAAAGAGCTTCTTCCTGAAAATTCCTGTTCGAACATATTTCGACCTGCCTTGTTCCCTCTTTGTTCCCTCTTTGTTCCCTCGTAGACGTTTTTGATGAAAGTGCGTTGCTCCTTTGTTAGTTGCATAACGATCGGCTAAGCCGCTTGAAAATTTATATTTACAGGTCAATTTTCAGGCGAATTGGACCTTATTTATACTCAGACCTAAAGCTTTGTAACCAAGGATACATATCTCTGTGTGTGATGCAACAAATGAAACTGACATATCTTAATTCCAAAGTTATTAATATTTAAAGTTGGGTTTACTTTTTCTGATACATACAATATATTTATACATACGGTATATAATGTACATAGGTGCATATATACATATATATATTAATGAGTGTTTGTCTATGTGTGTGTTAGAACTATAGGTTATTCTAAGCCTATACTTTCCGTACAACCATGGAACTCAACACGATTTCCCCCTGAACATGAGCCTACCCACTCCTCCCCTTCAGTCGGGAATTCGAATAAATTTTGCATTGGGCGTGGCCACTCGGAGGGATAATGTGTGGCGGAGGGCTCCCCTGGCGAGAGCTCTATCTGGGCCGGCAGGCGCCATGTCTTATGGCCACAGAAACCGGAAATCCGGCGAAGCAATTACCAAAAAGCGGCTTAAGAACATCAGCTGAAAAATAAACCACAGAAGCCCACGGGATGAAATTTTGAAATTTTTAGTTTCGCTCAATAATAGAACTGAATGGAGGAAATTTTTGAATTTTCAAATTTTGCTGAATGACAGAATCACACATACGAAATTTTGGAATTTTTTTATTTTGAACTTTTAAAAGACCACAGGAGCAAATGGGACGAAATTTTGGAGTCGCTATGAATGACTTGATAGCTTTCAGTCGTGGGCGCGCAAAACAGAAAACACTGGTGGGACTGACATGAAGAAATGAGACACGCATTTTTTCGTTGCACAGGGTGTGGCAAATCAAATGCAAGCGTTTCGAAAGCCTATTAGGAAAAGTAAAACAATAGTTACAGAATTATTTATAGTTTAATTTGAATGAGTATATGCAATGGAGTTTGTGTGCTCACTTTTTGAAGATGGCATCAGGAAGATGGAGGTGACCACACACACATCTTACCATCACCTCCACAGCCGTTGCGCGCGCCTTTCAAAACTCGGTCATTTGATGTGCCCCACCCTGTAGATAGTTAATTAATTCACCATGGATGCAGGATAAAGTTCAGCATGCGACATATTTTTTTCCAACAGCTCCTCATTAGTTGAAAAGCCGATGCGGACATACCGAGGAAATTGTCAAAAGTGAGTGAAATTTATGGTACCAGAAATTGAAATTTACGGTACCAGAAATAAAAATTTATGGTACAAGAAATTTCACAAGTCACCTTACTAGCAAGTAAATTAATTGGGTCTGGCTTAACTCAGAAGCTCTCCTGCCCCACTTCGACATCGCATGCGGTAATGATAGTCGATATTGCAACTTTTGATACACAAAACCTCCTTGGGGTATCGGATGAAATAGCAACGGTTACGTAACAGCTGCGAAGTTGAAGCTGAGTGTTACGAATGTTACGAAATGCTACGAAATGTTACGAAATGCTACGAATGTCACAAGCTTAAAAAAATGCTGCGAATGTTGAAAACTTAGGAAATGTTACGAATGTCACAAATTTACGAAATACTACGAACGTCACGACATGTTACAAACTCTCAAAATGTTACGAAATGTTACGTGTTTATTGGTGGGGCATACGGGCATGGCGTGCCCGGCTGTTTACGTGGTATTTGCGGGCTCATTAGAGAAGGTAAACAGGGCTGCTGCCCGCCCTGTTTACACGGAGCGAGGGGCGCTTCGAGAAACGGGATAGAAACAGAGATCAGTCGACCTGCCTGTGTGCTGTGTTGTGTGTTGTGGGCATGTAATTTGTACTTAGATTTAAGGGAAATAATTTTGACTAGTTTGGTAGCGGGGTAAATTTGCCTCTCCTGGGGCGTTCGGTAAGTTTGTGAATTTTATTTCGCTGAGGGGCTTAATAACTCGGAGACAATAAGGTAACTCCAACAATTTGAAAGTTCATGTGTTCTCTTTGTGGGTGAGAGACTTAAGATGCATAGTAAGAAAACATGAGAGGGTATGTTTTACTTACAGAAGCGATGATTGATTCTTTTGATGCAATAAAGAAAATTAAACACAACAGCAGTAGAGATATTGATCGAAGCCCGGCTAAAACCAACAGGTTTTGCTCCTGAATTCAAATTTTTTGGCTCACCTATAATATTGTTTTACATTATGGCAACATTTAAAAAACTCTTCTCAGCTCATCAGTATAAATAAAACAGTATTTATGTTTTATTTCTCATCAGTGGCTCAATCAAAATCTTTTGGCACACCAGCATTTTTATTCTATTTAAGAGCTGTGTGTTAATTGTAGACTTTTTTGGCCTCACCAACGTACGTATGAACAGCAGAGGATCGATTGAAGATTTTGCGACTCACATTCACTTTTGTTCTCTTTAAAACCAGTGTCTCGATTATAGGCATTTTCATTTACCAACAGTTATGATTTTTTTTAATGTGGTGTTTCGATTAGATACTACAAGCAGCACACTACGTCGTGCAGTCTACACACCGAGGATTTGATACTACAAACTACACCCTATGCTGCAGGTATACGTCGCAAGCAACCGACCACCCAATAACGGCCTTCAGGCCACACACTGCAGTGTAACTGACCTCCCACGACTGGTATCAGGAACAACATTGACCTCCCACGACTGGTATCAGGAACAACATTGACCTCCCTCAACTGGTACCAGGAACAACATTGACCTCCCACGACTGGTATCAGGAACAACATTGACTTCCCACGACTGTATCAGGAACAACATTGACCTCCCACGACTGGTATCAGGAACAACATTGACCTCCCACGACTGGTATCAAGAACAACATTGACCTCCCACAACTGGTATCAGGAACAACATTGACCTCCCACAACTGGTATCAGGAACAACATTGGCCTCCCACAACTGGTATCAGGAACAACATTGACCTCCCACAACTGGTATCAGGAACAACATTGACCACCCACGACTGGTATCATTAACAACATTGACCTCCCACGACTGGTATCAGGAACAACATTGACCTCCAACGACTGGTATCAGGAACAACATTTACCTCCCACAACTGGTCCCTGGAACAACATTGACCTCCCACGACTGGTATCAGGAACAACATTGACCTCCAACGACTGGTATCAGGAACAACATTTACCTCCCACAACTGGTCCCTGGAACAACATTGACCTCCCACAACTGGTATCAGGAACAACATTGACCTCCCACAACTGGTACCAGAAACAAGATTGATCTCCCACAACTGGTACCAGAAACAAGATTGACCTCCCCCAGCAGGTACTAGGAACAAGATTGATCTCCCACAACTGGTACAAGGAACAACATTGACCTCCCCCAGCAGGTACCAGGAACATGATTGACCTCCCACAACTGGCATCAGGAACATGATTGACCTCCCACAACTGGCATCAGGAACATGATTGACCTCCCACAACTGGTATCAGGAACAAGATTGACCTCCCCCAGCAGGTACCAGGAACATGATTGACCTCCCACATCTGGTATCAGGAACATGATTGACCTCCCCAGCTGGTATCAGGAACATGATTGACCTCCCACATCTGACATCAGGAACATGATTGATCTCCCACAACTGGCATCAGGAACATGATTGACCTCCCACAACTGGTATCAGGAACAAGATTGACCTCCCCCAGCAGGTACCAGGAACAAGATTGACCTCCCACAACTGGTACAAGGAACAAGATTGACCTCCCCCAGCAGGTACCAGGAACATGATTGACCTCCCACATCTGGTATCAGGAACATGATTGACCTCCCACATCTGGTATCAGGAACATGATTGACCTCCCACAACTGATTCTGCAAGCAAAATTGGTCATCGTTCAATCAAGTTCATGTGATAACTCTACATAAAGTCTCACATTTTTTCCATTTGCAACTAGAAAATTCTACCGGCGAAGATCTGCAGTTTTCGTAGCGAAAACCTACTTTCAAACTTTTGCTTCTCCGAGAAAATAAAAATCGCGCGTAGAGTACACATCAATTGCGTGTTCTAAATTCCTCTTAAACAGACACGTAAGGACCAAATTCTAATCGTTTCTTCAAAACGAACACCCGTATCAAATTTTGTTTGAAATAAGAAAGCGTTTTTGTGTAGAACAACAGAAGTTTCTATTCGTAGACTCACGCGACAGAGTTCCGGTCTTTTCGACAGTTGAAAGTTCGCTCTTCTTTTCTGACTCGCACCTGCTTTCCGCGTAGACGAGAGGCTTCTTTGCGAGTAGACAGTATATCTACCAACGAAGGTAGATGAGAGGCTTCTACCCGAGCTGTAAATATATATATATATATCATACAATCATATGCATGTATAATATATATTTATACATAGTAAAATTGTCAGTGAGTCTACCGGTTACAGTAAAAAAATTGTGGCTTGCAACAGACATTTGTGATAGATTGCATCTTATAGAAAATCTGATTCCAAATAAATTCTAAGTGAATTAAGTTTATTGATTCATTTAGTTACAACATATTTATAACATTGCCCGAATAATTAGAACATTGCACTTTAAATAGCGTTATAGCAATGTGTGTATGTCGTTAGACTGGCTGTAAAATGATCCTCACTCGACAGTCGCGCTTCTCCGTTTCCGTAACTGTTAAAAAACTCGACAAGTTAAAAGGATAAGATGAAAGATTTTAAGTTATCAAAAGATTTGAGCGACTCGAATGATGTGGTATTTTGGATGAAGTTAAAAATATTGTTCATATTTTGAACGAACTTAAAAATTTAAATGATTTTAAATTCATGTAAGATTTTAAGAATTTGAAGGATCCGAAAGAAAGAAATGAAAAATTTCATGCACTGAAATTAGATGTGATCCTTCAATAGCAAACGTCCTGCACATGGGCGTCATTTTTTTGATATTCCATCAATTTTCCTCCGTTTCAAGGAATTGGACTTACATTTATGAGGAAGAATATTTGAATCAATGTGAAATAGATTTTACAAGTGAAATAAAATCTACACAAACCAGATTAGCAATTTTTTAACACACACACACAACATCACAGAAAATTGAGAAGGAAATCATGCGGAGTCATTCAATAACTTTCGTTCAAATCCTTTCAAAACTGACAGTGCTGTTCTGACCAAAAGCCTCACGTCACTGCTGTGTTGCCAAGTTTGGGGTGGGGTCTGAAGAGGCTAGAGCGGAGGTTCTTAACCTTGTTGGAGGTAACCCCACAAGTTCCATGCATTCATTGAACCCTTCGTAGCTGGAAAAATACAATGTTCTTTTTTCTTCATATTCCAAACATTTGTATAAAACTACATACTGTATTAGTGCATAAATTGTACCATCCTGAACCCAGGGGTTCGATCAAATCCAGGTTAAGAACCGCTGGTCTAGAGACATCGGCGCAGTTTGGCGCCGGCGAAGGCAGGTGTGTGGCAGGAAGTGAGGCAAGGGTGCGTCGTGCTGTCCACCGTGCTGTCCGCCGTGTTTTCACCGCGCTGTCCGCCGTGCTGTCCACCGTGCTGTCCTCCGTGCTGTCTTCCGTACTGTCCTCAGTGCTGTCCGCCGTGCTGTGTGCCGGGCTGTCCCCCGTGCTGTCCGCCGTGCTGTCCACCGTGCTGTCCGCCGTGCTATCCGCAGTGTTGTACGCCGTGTGGTCCGCCGTGCTGTCTACCGTGCTGTCCGCCGTGCTGTCCGCCGTGCTGTCCACCGTGCTGTTCGCCGTGCTATCCGCAGTGCTGTACGCCGTGTGGTCCGCCGTGCTGTCTCCCGTGCTGTCCGCCGTGCAACGATGAACGATCTATGTGCGAACATCAGCAGTTTGCCATGGGATCAGAACGGTTCACGTCTTGTCTCACGTTTTTGAAAAAACAAAATTAAAATTTGAATTATGAAGTTCTGAAGAAAATGCCACTTATTTATGTGAATCACTTTGAATTTTAAAATTCATTATGTAGCGAGCAATAATATGGCACAAAATTCCCATTTTAGTTGCCTCATTTTTTTCAAAAGCCCAGAGAACCGCAAATTCCCAGAATTTTACATAAATTTTACATTACAAAAAATTAATCTTGTCAGATTAGCATAGGTCTCTGGAACAATAACATCAGTAAGAATCAATACAAGTTTCACAACACTTTCCTTAATATTGTTCATAGAGATTTATTTTTGTCGTATTTTATCGTTCTCTTCTGCCATTCCTTGCCTCCATCTCCACCCCAGCAGATGCAGGCCACAGATCAATAAAGAAATAACTTCACAGTCGTGACCCAAGTCCATAAATAAAGTCACGTGCGTCCCCGGCTCGTTCGGAACATGTCAGCAGCATGTCGTAATCTCGTCCAGGAACATTAAAGCGCAGTTACTCGATCCTTCGAAGAATACGTGCAAATTTTTCTATTATTTATCACAGGATATTCGATCAACAAAGAGAAGCTGAAATGGAAGAGAAAATAGAAATAGAAGTGAGAGATATCAAGCATTGTGCTTCAGTTTCCGCGAAAATCGCGAGACGCAGATTGGTTCAAAACATCGACAAGAAATCAACCATGAATATATGCAGTAATTCCTAAGACATCAACTACTATCAAAACTATCAACTAATTCCCAATCTAATGTAAGTATTTTGAGATACAGTCCAGAATCCTTACTTGGTTACGAAAAACTGGTTCTTTTCATTGGTTTGAATTTTTTATTTGACTCGTCCATGAGTTGGTTGTGGAGCGTTGCGTCAAAGTGTGAACCTCAAACAGCAAAATGCCGACGCTCTCACCATCACAGATGTTCACGTGTGTTGTTACGGCTAAAACGATACAAATTTTGAGGCAGACCATCTTTGAAATGTAATCTATGGGTAAAAATTATAATTTTGAAATTCTATGCCATCGCTGATGCTTTTTTCAATGCTGCCAGTCAGGAAAGTTCTGTGAATTCGAAGACTCGTCAGTGAATTTCTTGCTGAATGTTGTTGCATGGACATATGCAAAGTTAGATAGCATCTAGAAGCACTGACACCCTTCCGAGAGTTTTTTTTTCGTGACAATAACGAAGCCAATCAATAAAAAATGAAATAAAGAAGAAAGAAAAACATATATTTCCGATGAACCTAAATGATACAATGAACATCATTGGTTTTTAAATTTTCTCATTATAAAGATCCCTAAACCAAAATTAAAATTGATTCAATTTTTGATATGAAAATTTATGGGTTTTGTTGACGAACTATTTGCTATGGAAAAATATTTCATGTTGATGTTGATGAACACCAGGAGGATGTGATGCCATTCGTTCAGTTTGTTAACACTTTGAGGGCGATTGGTCCAACTGAAGTTTGGTATTCAACTTTAATGTGAAGTCAATTGCACTAAGAAATTTTGAAAATAGAAAAGATTAACTGGATCGTGATTTGTTTAGCTTTAATTGAGAAGTCATGAGAATTTAGTTTATGACGACTGATCGATCATCAGCATTATGAAAATCCCCTCCGTGGCCACCGGTGTCGCACGTTCCTGTCAAAGTGCTAACCAGCATTCGTCACGTTAACTGCCGCGTTGCGCGCCTTGTTCGTTCACTGATGGGATTTTTATAACCGCTAAGAAAGTGATTACGAACGGTCTTTCATGTATGAATGAGCGGTCTGTCATATATTGAGAGAGGTCAGATTATTTTAAAATGATTATCAAAATTATTATTTCAAAATGCATGACAAGGTTTGAAAAATACGAAAAAAGGTCTTTCTGAGAGCATATCCATATTGAAATTCAGTTCAGAGTTAAACATGTTAGAATTATCTTATTTTCAAGTCATATTGCAAACCTACCCAATTTAAACTCGATGTTTTTATGCAATTTCATTTCTGATCTTCCAAGGTCGCCGAGACTAAATCAGAGTATGCAGGGTACTCCTAAAAATGTATCTACTCTTTGACTGCCCACTACTCATACATTTCATTTTGGCGTAGATATTCATTGGCGTAGATACAAATCCACTGACTTAAATCAAACAAAGTGACATTAAGCTTAAGAGAACTAAATGCCATGAAAGAAAACTCAGTTGCACTTGAAACAAAACAAAAACACATGAGGATGAATACATCACTTAAAGGATGAATACATTTAAGGGGACACCCTGTATTAAGACCTCTAAGTAATAACCAGCACGTGTCACTGAAGAATGACCTCTAGGAGAGGTTAAGGTTTCACTAGTGTACACGGCCCGTCAAAAATGACGGGTTTCAATAACGTTCGCTAAAGCACGTAAATCATGTAATTAGGTCGTATCACAGATGCAGTCATAAAACACATCACTCCTTGAGGCAATGTTATCCCTTGTAAATCCTTAAAAGCATCACAAAGAAATGGACCAACCAATAATAATATAATAATGGTATAATAATATTATACTCAGGTCGGATCACAGATCCAGTCACTAAATACATCACTCCAAGCAGCAATACTCTCCCTACGTAAATCCTTAAAAGCGTCATAAAGAAACTAAACAACCAATATTAATATAATACTATGATAATGATAAAATAATATAATAGTCAAGCCGTATCACATGTATGGTCATAAAGCACATCCCTCTAGTAGCAATATTCCCTTTTGTGAATCTTTAATAGCGTCACAGAGAGACGGACCAACCAATTATAATACCATAACATAACAACCATAACTGTTGGTAAGTACAATAATGATATAACAGTCATGCACTATGATCCAGTGGATGACTGCACCATAGACCATGTCCTTTATTGCACTGGCGGAGCAGAAGCGGCGCAGAAGAAGCCCTGTAGAGGCACGGTAATGGATTGCATCACGGAACGAAGTCTGAGGGCGTCATCTTTTAGTCCGTGTTCCTCGCGAGGCAAGAATAGAAAAGAAATAGGGTTTCATCGACCGACCTCGAGCATCTCCGTAAAGTGGCACCTATGTGATGCTATAAATAAGTACTAAGTGTGTTGTGCGAAATGTAAGACAGAGTGCGTCGTGTAGAGTAAAGAACAAAGTTTGGATCAATACAAAGCTCATTATATACAATGTAACTCAAGGTACGTTGTACATTTAAGTACAAATTACATAGGTTCTGTGAAATGTAACACAGAGTGTGTCGTACAGTTTAGTGCAGAGTTCAACATACATACAAAGTAGGCAGTATGCAATGCAGCATTGGCTGTGTCGTATATTCAAGTACAAAGTAGATAGTACAAAGTGTAGCACGAAATGCAAGCACAATAAGTACAAAGTGTGCTGTATTTAATATCGCACTAAGCAGGGAGTACAGAGACGGTTGCATGATAAGTACAAAAGTGCATTGTGTGCAATTTAGTACAAACTCTTCGAAGTACAAAGCAAGCAAGGAAAGGCAGCGCTGAAGGAGATGATGCAACATCTGCGGCGGCTTTCAAATCTAGCTGTTGTGCGCACGTGTTGGGGGCAGGTGTGTGTGGCCGCCGGGTGCAGAGTAACTGTGGGGAGAGTGGGGTACCTGTGTGGATATTACGGAGACTGTTTGGAGAGTAGGATAACGATGGGGAGAATGGGATAGCTATGGGGAGGGTAGGATAACTATAGGGAGAGCAGGGTAACGGTATGAAGTGGAGTAGCTGTGGGGCGCTGTGAGTAACACTGACAGTGCAGCCCGTGAACTGACTTTAAAGAAGTGAAAATGGACAAAAACTGATGAAGAGTCCCAAAATATAGTCAAAACTGTGATCAATTTCATCCAGTTTCATTGATGGAAAGATGTGTGGCGCTAATTGGTCGATTTACTGTAAATCTCACACTTATGATAAAAATACAACGTGTGTGTAGGACCACTACTAATGTAGATTTATCGGAGTTCAAAATTCCGGAAATTCAAAAATTCGTCATCTAAAGTTGGACACTGTTGAACCTGGATGTTGTGTCGGGCATTTGATGCCCTGATGACTTGATTTTTAGACGTCCCAAACAATGCCTTGATGTCTGGAAGACTTAATGCTTAGATGTCCCATTGTCTTGATGTCTTGATGACTTAATGTCTCAATGCCTTGATGTCTCCATGAAATATTGTCCTATGGTCTCAATGTCTTCTTGACTTTACGTCTAAATGCTCCAATGATGCGATGATTTAATGCCTTGATGACTTAATGCCCTAAAGTCTCTTCGCCTGAAAATTATGATGTCTTAAAGCCCCGATGTTTTTCTGCTTAAATTTTGATCCACGTAAAGGCACAAAGTAAAAACAGCCCTGGAACGCCACATCAGAACTAGAATATCCACACCTGAACTGGAACATCCACACCAGAACTGGAACATCCGCACCAGAACTGGATCATTTCCACTAGAACTAGACACCCCAGTACCTTCACCTCGTGCCGCACAACGAATCGTTCACACGCGTCGAGGGACCGGCCCGGCAGAGCGGAAGCCATTGGAACTATAATGGGTCCTTCCAGCTCACAGGACTCGTCCTGGACACGTAGGAACTGCCACGCAATGTCCTCCATTATCCTTTGATGGCGGAGGCAATGATGCGGGAACACGGCTCTGCACTTTCTCACACCGCTCGCCATCGGTGCTTTGTCGCTGTGGCTGCCGGCTTCAGGTGTTGTGTGAAAGGTAAAGTTTACCCAGTTCATCGAAATTATGCCGCACGGGTCAAAAAGTGTGCACCAATGTGAGCACAGTATTGTAATCACGGATGCCCTAAATTATATCACGGATGCCCAAAGTAAATCCACAGATGAACAAAATTATGCTATAGATTCCAAAATTTGTTGACCTTAAATATCAGAAACCGTTAACCACTGTTATCTGAAACTATTAACCACAAATATTCGACACCATTAACCACAGAGACCTGAAACTGTTAACCACAGATACCAAAAACCGTTCAACACCGATACATGTAACACACATATGCCCCACAGACGCCCCAAACCTCACACAATAGGGCATGTCTAAAAAAAACGTTCGGGGAACAAACTTTCAATGAATAAAAGCCCTTAAAAAGTAAAAACAAGTCGAATTCATCAAAGTAAAATTCAGATTCATGTACCTCGTGTTCTTGTTTGTTATGGTACAGTTTGTCAGATGTCACACCTGTATTTCTTCAGCCATTAAAGACTATTAATAACCGATATAAGTGACAATTGAACAATATTATCATAGATTGGCCCAATATCCTAACTCTAACATTAAAAAAATAGTTTTCGCAAAAAACAAAAACATTCACTCTTTCAAGCATGACATTTCCATAAGCACAAATTTCTATGAAAAACTTCAATGTTATTCGAGCACAAGATGCTGGTGAGCGACGTTATCTTTTATTGGGAGAGATCTATATTTGAAGCGATTCTTCATTTCAAGTTTAAACATTTCAACTCCACTGAACTTCTCCAGAAAACTCGGAATTTTCACAGGTGAGAATAGATTTTGGAGTGATCGTCGTGATCCAGTCAGCGGATCTTGGGAAAGACAATTGGAAAAAATCACCTTATGTAAAACAAATATCTTAGGGATATTTTGTTCTGTCCAAAGTGAAAATATCCCCGTACATAATAATGTGCGGTCTGCTGCTTGCTTGTTTGCTTAGCGCCTTGCTTGCCTACTCTCTCGCTTACGTAGCTCCTTGCTTGCTTGCTCTCTCACTTACTTGGGGTCCTTGCTTGCTTGCTCTCTCACTTCCTTAGCTCCTTGCTTGCTCTCTCACTTACTTGGGTCCTTGCTAGCTTGCTCTCTCGCTTACTTAGCTCCTTGCTTGCTTGCTCTCTCACTTACTTGGGTCCTTGCTTGCTTGCTCTCTCACTTACTTGGGTCCTTGCTTGCTTGCTCTCTCACTTACTTGGGTCCTTGCTTGCTTGCTCTCTCACTTCCTTAGCTCCTTGCTTGCTCTCTCACTTACTTGGGTCCTTGCTGGCTTGCTCTCTCACTTACTTGGGTATTTGCTTGCTTGTTCTCTCACTTACTTGGGTCCTTGCTTGCTTGCTCTCTCATTTACTTAGCTCCTTGCTTGCTTGCTCTCTCACTTACTTAGCTCCTTGCTTGCTTGCTCTCTCACTTACTTGGGGTCCTTGCTTGCTTGCTCTCTCACTTCCTTAGCTCCTTGCTTGCTTGCTTTCTCACTCACTTGGGGTCCTTGCTTGCTTGCTCTCTCACTTCCTTAGCTCCTTGCTTGCTCTCTCACTTACTTAGCTCCTTGCATGCTTGCTCTCTCACTTCCTTAGCTCCTTGCTTGCTCTCTCACTTACTTGGGTCCTTGCTGGCTTGCTCTCTCACTTACTTAGCTCCTTGCTTGCTTGCTCTCTCACTTACTTAGCTCCTTGCTTGCTTGCTCTCTCACTTACTTAGCTCCTTGCTTGCTTGCTCTCTCACTTCCTTAGCTCCTTGCTTGCTCTCTCACTTACTTGGGTCCTTGCTTGCTTGCTCTCTCACTTACTTGGGTCCTTGCTTGCTTGCTCTCTCACTTACTTGGGTCCTTGCTTGCTTGCTCTCTCACTTACTTGGGTCCTTGCTGGCTTGCTCTCTCACTTCCTTAGCTCCTTGCTTGCTCTCTCACTTACTTGGGTCCTTGCATGCTTGCTCTCTCACTTACTTAGCTCCTTGCTTGCTCTCTCACTTACTTAGCTCCTTGCTTGCTCTCTCACTTACTTGGGTCCTTGCTGGCTTGCTCTCTCACTTCCTTAGCTCCTTGCTTGCTCTCTCACTTACTTAGCTCCTTGCTTGCTCTCTCACTTACTTAGCTCCTTGCTTGCTCTCTCACTTACTTAGCTCCTTGCTTGCTCTCTCACTTACTTGGGTCCTTGCTGGCTTGCTCTCTCACTTCCTTAGCTCCTTGCTTGCTCTCTCACTTACTTAGCTCCTTGCTTGCTCTCTCACTTACTTGGGTCCTTGCTGGCTTGCTCTCTCACTTCCTTAGCTCCTTGCTTGCTCTCTCACTTACTTGGGTCCTTGCTGGCTTGCTCTCTCACTTCCTTAGCTCCTTGCTTGCTCTCTCACTTACTTGGGTCCTTGCTTGCTTGCTCTCTCACTTACTTGGGTCCTTGCTGGCTTGCTCTCTCACTTCCTTAGCTCCTTGCTTGCTTGCTTTCTCACTCACTTGGGGTCCTTGCTTGCTTGCTCTCTCACTTCCTTAGCTCCTTGCTGGCTTGCTCTCTCACTTCCTTAGCTCCTTGCTTGCTCTCTCACTTACTTGGGTCCTTGCATGCTTGCTCTCTCACTTACTTAGCTCCTTGCTTGCTCTCTCACTTACTTGGGTCTTTCCTTGCTTGCTCTCTCACTTACTTGGGTCCTTGCTGGCTTGCTCTCTCACTTACTTGGGTCCTTGCTGGCTTGCTCTCTCACTTACTTGGGTCCTTGCTTGCTCTCTCACTTACTTGGGTCCTTGCTGGCTTGCTCTCTCACTTACTTGGGTCCTTGCTGGCTTGCTCTCTCACTTATTTGGGTCCTTGTTGCTTGCTCTCTCACTTACTTGGGTCCTTGCTTGCTTGCTCTCTCACTTACTTGGGTCCTTGCTTGCTTGCTCTCTCACTTACTTGGGTCCTTGCTTGCTCTCTCACTTACTTGGGTCCTTGCTGGCTTGCTCTCTCACTTACTTGGGTCCTTGCTTGCTTGCTCTCTCACTTACTTGTGTCCTTGCTTGCTTGCTCTCTCACTTACTTGGGTCCTTGCTTGCTTGCTCTCTCACTTACTTGTGTCCTTGCTTGCTTGCTCTCTCACTTACTTGTGTCCTTGCTTGCTTGCTCTCTCACTTACTTGGGTCCTTGATTGCTTGCTCTCTCACTTACTTGTGTCCTTGCTTGCTTGCTCTCTCACTTACTTGGGTCCTTGCTTGCTTGCTCTCTCACTTACTTGGGTCCTTGATTGCTTGCTCTCTCACTTACTTGTGTCCTTGCTTGCTTGCTCTCTCACTTACTTGTGTCCTTGCTTGCTTGCTCTCTCACTTACTTGGGTCCTTGCTTGCTTGCTCTCTCACTTACTTGGGTCCTTGCTAGCTTGCTCTCTCACTTACTTGTGTCCTTGCTTGCTTGCTCTCTCACTTACTTGGGTCCTTGCTTGCTTGCTCTCTCACTTACTTGGGTCCTTGCTAGCTTGCTCTCTCACTTACTTGTGTCCTTGCTTGCTTGCTCTCTCACTTACTTGGGTCCTTGCTTGCTCTCTCACTTACTTGGGTCCTTGCTTGCTTGCTCTTTCACTTACTTGGGTCCTTGCTTGCTTGCTATCTCACTTACTTGTGTCCTTGCTTGCTCTCTCACTGACTTGGGTCCTTGCTGGCTTGCTCTCTCACTTACTTGGGTCCTTGCTTGCTTGCTCTCTCACTTACTTGGGTCCTTGCTTGCTTGCTCTCTCACTTACTTGGGTCCTTGATTGCTTGCTCTCTCACTTACTTGGGTCCTTGCTTGCTTGCTCTTTCACTTACTTGTGTCCTTGCTTGCTTGCTCTCTCACTTACTTGTGTCCTTGCTTGCTTGCTCTCTCACTTACTTGGGTCCTTGCTTGCTTGCTCTCTCACTTACTTGGGTCCTTGATTGCTCTCTCACTTACTTGTGTCCTTGCTTGCTTGCTCTCTCACTTACTTGGGTCCTTGATTGCTTGCTCTTTCACTTACTTGGGTCCTTGCTTGCTCGCTCTCTCACTTACTTGTGTCCTTGCTTGCTTGCTCTCTCACTTACTTGTGTCCTTGCTTGCTTGCTCTCTCACTTACTTGGGTCCTTGCTTGCTTGCTCTCTCACTTACTTGGGTCCTTGATTGCTTGCTCTCTCACTTACTTGTGTCCTTGCTTGCTTGCTCTCTCACTTACTTGGGTCCTTGATTGCTTGCTCTCTCACTTACTTGTGTCCTTGCTTGCTTGCTCTCTCACTTACTTGGGTCCTTGCTGGCTTGCTCCTACCCTGTAAAGCGAATACCTGAACACTGGAAACCGAGCGAAAATATCTGCGTTAAATTTTTGGTCACAATCTCGAATTTTACATTATAGTTCATCTACATTGTTGAAATTCAGTTCAAAGTCACCTCAACACACAACTACAGGAATCAACTGAACAAATTTCACGCATTTGTTATGTTTTTCAAAAACTTTCCCGCAGCAATTGCAGCTCAAACTTGAAAAAGGCATTCATTTTCTTCGGCGGATGTACTGTAGTAACAAAAATAACCTCCATCAAGGCCAGACTGGAAAGAATGATACAGTAGACTGATTTAAACGCAGAGTGAGAGACTAAGAGAGGTTGACCAATTTTATAACCCACGGAGTTCAACTTCAGTTCGCTTAAATTTATAGGTGCCATTTTTCACTGCTTGCTGTAGAGCGTCGCCGATGATTAGCGTGCATTTTGACGTCTCTTTAGCACTGAGAGAGCGCGTGGAAGTAACCATTAGTTTCTATAAGGGCAACCATTCATTTCTGCGAGAGCAACCAATAGTTTATGTGGGAGCCACCATTAATTTCTTGGGACGTGCAATTTGGTGCGTAATGAAAGGACTCTGAAAAGTTGGAGGGCAAATTTTATTCGTCTTAAACCCACGTAGAAATTAGCACGACTCCAGAGCACTGAAAGCTGAACTGTTACTTGTATTATTATTTCACTTTATTTTCAACCGTAGATATATTGGTGCTATATGATGCGTGGTTGTGAGGTAGTTCTGTTGCCTGTGTTGACTGGCGTGCGTACTTGTTATCATTAAATGTTTTTTAAGCATCAATAGTTTCCTTGATGTTAGTAGTATTTTAATAATAGTATTTTAATAGTATAATAATTGTTCAGTATGGACTTACGCGAACGCAGAATTTACGCACAAGGTGCTTAGAAATAATAAATCGTGAAAGAAGTATATGAAACAATACAATGGTGGAAGAAGAAAGTAGTAGGTGCTAAAATACAGGACAGCAGTGAACCGAAAAAAAGATGGTGCGTAACAAAACAAAAAAAAACATTTCAGTTCAACAAAAAAGGCCTACCTACCCTTAAACTCGGGACCTCTCATATTTCCCCAGGAAGCACTAATTCCCACATATACAAGAAATGTATCTCCGTGATTGGTTTTCAGAGCGGGTCTTGTTCTTAAAAGTTGAATTGGCGTTAAGAATCGCCTAATCCCCAAAATCGCACATCTATCAAAAACTTTAAATTAGCGATATCTATTCTTAAGCGACAGTTGAACATAAAAAGCCCAGCTTAACATATACTCCACAGATCTTCATCACAAGCGTACTTTAGTTATTTTCGTGATTATTTTATTACTATGTACTGTTACTCATTTTTTTTTAATTTTTTTCCTCTGTGTGCATAAGGGGATTTGCGTATTTTTAATATTGATTCTTACATGCTCCTCGTTTTTTAATTTTTTGTTCTCATGTGCATATAAGGATGGGCATTTTAACAATATTTACATTTATTTGTTAATTATTTTTTTTAATTTTTTGTTCGCCTGTAGGTATAAGGGGATTGTCGTATTATTGATTTCCTATTTACTTGATGCTAATATTTCAATTTTTAATTCTCATGGGCGTATAAGAGGATGGACGTATTATTGATATTCTTATTTACTTGTTGCTCATTTTTTTCAATTTTTTATTTTCACTTGCGTATACACGTGGCTTGTCCAGTGTTATGTGAATGGGGCGGGTAGGCTTCTTTTCCAGCTTTGATTTTGATCAAACACGAGAAATCAGTAATTTTTAAAAAAATGTTTGAGAAGAAGTACATATCTCAAATGATTTGAAGGCGAAATTAATCCTGTTGAATTTAAGAAGAAAATAAGTTCCCATTGAGAGTAATTATAATGCTTCTTTTTTATTTCCTCCTCAAATAAAGTGTTAGTTTTGTTATATCAAGGAAAGACTAAAAACAGTTAGGCTAAGTAAAAAGTATTAAAATTAGAAATTACCTCATGTAAAGACTAAACATAAATACTTCAGTGAATTCTAACAACTGAAATTAGAAGTTATCTCGAGTGAAGATTAATATAAAGCAGTTCAGTATGATATAAAGTACAAAAGTTAGAAATTATCTCAGGTAAAGACTGAAATAAAATAATCCTGAGAGCCTGAAGTCTAAAAATTATGATTAATCTCATGTAAAGACTAAACTAACCAATAGTTCAGAGGAATAAAATCCCATAAAATAAGGATTCATTTCAGACATAGAGGATTTAAAAACTTTAGTAGATCAACAATTTATAAAAAATTGCAAATCATTTATGATATAAAATTCTGGACAAAAAAAGGCTTGAAATAAGTTTCCAACAATGACCTTCAAGTGTTATTCGAAAGAATTTTAATTTTCTTATTTGACGCTTCAAATCTACAAGTTTTACACGGAACTATTTAATTTTTAAGACATCATCAAGCAAACTAATATTTCGAAAAATTGCTTGAATTTCTACAATCGTTTCGATATAAAAAAATTCTGGGCATGTTACACTTGTTGCTTTTCCTTTTTCGAATCAAAACAATGAAAAACAGGAAAAACCTCCCGATTTCCTTCTTTTATTACTAAATGGCGCTTGAAGTCATCGCATATGTTATGCCATTTCCAGTTCGGCAGCTCCTCTCAACACAAGCGTCATCGGCCAGACGATTCTATGGGGCTTATGTTAATGCATCACACGCACCTCGTATAGATTGATGAACCATACACACACCTCGTATAGATTCATAAACCATACACGCCCTCACTCATAAACACGCACTGCACATGAATACTCGTACATCAGCCACACATGCCACACATGAATACATCAGCCACACGCACACGCACAAAACGAATGTATACCTCAACCACACACATACACAAGATGTATGAATGGAATACATCAGCCCTACACGCACACACACAACCCATGAATACGACACACACAAAAAAGACGTGTGAATACCTCAGCCACACATGCAACATGTTTGAATAAACCAGCCACACACACACACACCACACATGAACACACGACCCCCACACCACCAGCATGATCCATGCCCAAAAGCAGCACAGGCAGCTCGGCAGAGACATCTCCAGGGCACACAGATGCAAATGAGGGTAACTCGATTTGCCCGTGAATGCGAGCACACAATACAGAGACGGGCTTTTTATTGACCTGAAATTCATGAGGAGATTAGCTTTGAGAATAAACGGGGAGACGGTCACTGCTAACGATGAGGTGTCATCACCGTGTATGTTGATGTGATCACCGTGGATGCTGATGTGATCACCGTGTATGTTGATGTGATCACCGTGGATGTTGATGTAATCACCGTGTATGTTGATGTGATCACCGTGTATGTTGATGTGATCACCGTGGATGCTGATGTGATCACCGTGTATGTTGATGTGATCACCGTGGATGTTGATGTAATCACCGTGTATGTTGATGTGATCACCGTGGATGTTGATGTGATCACCGTGTATGTTGATGTGATCCCCGTGGATGTTGGTGTGATCACTTTGAAGGTTGGTGTGATCACCGTGAATGTTGGTGTGATCACCGCGGATGTTGGTGTGATCACTTTGAAGGTTGGTGTGATCACCGGGTATGTTGATGTGATCACCGTGGATGTTGATGTGATCACCGTGTATATTGATGTGATCACCGTGGATGTTGATGTGATCACCGTGTATGTTGATGTGATCACCGTGGATGTTGATGTGATCACCGTGTATGTTGATGTGATCCCCGTGGATGTTGGTGTGATCACTTTCAAGGTTGGTGTGATCACCGTGAATGTTGGTGTGATCACCGTGAAGGTTGATGTGATCATTATGTATGTTGGTGTGATCACTGGGTATGTGGGTGTGGTCACTGGGTATGTTGGTGTGATCACTGGGTATGTTGGGTGTGATCACCGTGTATGTTGGTGTGATCACTGGGTATGTTGATGTGGTCACTGGGTATGTTGGTGTGATCACTGGGTATGTTGGTGTGATCACTGGGTATGTTGGATGTGATCACCGTGTATGTTGGTGTGATCACTGGGTATGTTGGGTGTGATCACCGTGTATGTTGGTGTGATCACTGGGTATGTTGGGTGTGATCACCGTGTATGTTGGTGTGATCACTGGGTATGTTGGTGTTATCACCTTGTATATTGGTGTGATCACCGTGAATGTTGATGTGATCATTGTGTATGTTGGTGTGATCACTGGATATGTTGGTGTGATCATTGGGTATGTTGGTGTGATCACTGGGTATGTTGGGTGTGATCACCGTGCATGTTGGTGTGTTCAGTGGGTATGTTGATGTGGTCACTGGGTATGTTGGTGTGATCACTGGGTATGTTGGAGTGATCACTGGGTATGTTGGGTGTGATCACCGTGTATGTTGGTGTGATCACTGGGTATGTTGGGTGTGATCACCGTGTATGTTGGTGTGATCACTGGGTATGTTGGTGTTATCACCTTGTATGTTGGTGTGATCACTGGGTATGTTGGTGTTATCACCTTGTATGTTGGTGTGATCACCGTGAATGTTGATGTGATCATTGTGTATGTTGGTGTGATCACTGGATATGTTGGTGTGATCATTGGGTATGTTGGTGTGATCACTGGGTATGTTGGGTGTGATCACCGTGCATGTTGGTGTGTTCAGTGGGTATGTTGATGTGGTCACTGGGCATGTTGGTGTGATCACTGGGTATGTTGGAGTGATCACTGGGTATGTTGGGTGTGATCACCGTGTATGTTGGTGTGATCACCGTGTATGTTGGTTTGATTACCGTGAATGTAAACGACTGGAATGTTGCGTTTGATCATTCATGTGTCAGAAGCATAGAATCGTATGTTGTTGATATGAGATCATGCTTTCATTGTGATGGAAATAAATCTGTAGCTTTCTACTAAATAAAGAGCATTTTTAAATAGAGTACCACGAAGTGAAGGTATTTATAAAAACTCATGTAATGGAGGTTCCCCTCTTGGCTAAGGTGCTGAGAGATTACGTGTGGTCGCTTTTCAACTTTTCTTTAATTTCCTCTCATAGTTTTATAAGTTATTGAGGAATTTTCAAAACTCTTTTTAAGAAACGCTATAGATTTTTTCTTTGAATTACTATCAGCTCTTTACGTTTACTTCACCCTGGAAAAAGAAGCTGGCCGTGTTCATTCCATAGACTACAAATATGGGCATGATATAGGACTTCACTACGAACATCAAGCTGAAAATGAGAAGTATGTCAATTCATAACGTGAGTTGGCTACTGTACTTCTCGAACAAAAGCACCGTGTACCTCTGCTAAGTTTATAATACGTACAGAAATAAAATTGGTGCTTCATATGTAAATCAGGTATTAGAGCGACTATAGAAATTTGCAAATAATTACACGACATGATAAGCTATCGTTAAAATTTTTTTAATTTGAGTATAAACCATTTGAGGCCTTACAACTGTGGTTGATACATAAATTATTAAAAAAGAACCTTTGTGTTTTTATGCATTTAATCTCGTTTCACGGTCATCCTAGTTAAGTCAATTAAATATTTACTAAGACTTATGTTCTCTTATAACATACTTGAACTGATATATCCCATTGGCTCTGACTAGAGTCTAGATCATTGACCTCTGATATAGATATATTATTTCTTAGTAACAGATCACTGATTGTACGATTTTGATAATACACACCGACTTTAATTGACTTATCCAGATCTACAGGGTGCGGCAGTCAATCCTGAATTTTTGAGGAAACTGTGGAAGCCTAAAAATGCAGGACTGACTATCGCAATCTGTATAAGTTCAATAAAGTTTCGTCAATGTTCTTGAAGCCAATGTTTAATTATACGAACTCGACTTATAAAAAAGGACTTATAGAAAAAATAAAATCACAGACTTGAATTTAAATTTGTTAAAATATGAATTAGTTTTATTTATCAAATTTCCGAGATGAAAAATAATGAAGCACATTACCATTGTGTTACCCTTTACAAATTTCTGTGACCCTTTTTATTTTTTGTTGACTCGCTTGTATTAATCTTTTTTAGATTTGGTAATCTTGTTTGCTAACTTTTTCCATTTTTTGTCAACTTTTTTTATTTTTTGTTAACATTTTTTATCTTTGTTAACTATTCTGTTAACCCTTTTTAATTATGCTTAACCTTATTTAGTTAACCTTTTTTCGAACTTGAGCCATATTTCTTCGGAGCTCGTACATCAGAGCAAAGTAAGATGCGTTAGTTTTAAAAGAGGTACTTGCCTCTCCAACCGCTGCTCGTGAAATATATCTTGGGCCTAACTTTTCATTAAGATGTAAGTGCCGCGCCTTAAACTGAAGTTCAATGTCCAACTCAAATCAGAGTTGTTTTTAGAGATCAATTTCGAAAATAACTAACATTATTGAGTAGATCTTGCCTTTATTTAGTTTTTATTCAGCATTTTTGAGTAGATCTTGCCTTTATTTAGTTTTTATTCAGTAGTTTTGAAAATTGAGTCAGTGACTGCTGGTCGGTCAGCAACATTATGAAAATCCCCTCATTGACCACCGGTGGTCACGTCGCACTCAAAGTATTAAAGTTTAAACGTGAACAAACGTTGATAAAAAGAATTAAAAATTGTTAAACAAAATAACTTTGCACATTTAGACACTTTTTATTCTCTCTCGAACGTGATCAAACTTCGACAAACATGAAGCAACAACTGCAAAAAGAACAATTTTACCCAAACATTGGATTCACGAAACTTTTAAACTATTTCGTTTTAAAAAGGATGAAACTTTACTCAACCCAGTGTCTGAGTTCCCAAACCGTAGAAGCAAACCCCGGTAAAAGAAGGGAAGAAATGCGAGGTTCTTCAATACGTAAGAAATGTAGAAGTAAACTTTCTTTAACAAGTCCGTAAGTAGTCATGAAAATTTATCCATGAATTTGAAAGCTAAAAAATCAAGAGCTAAGGTGGACTTGGAATTTACTAGATGAATTTGAGTAGAAAGAATGGAGTGTAAAACTGAACATGGAATTTACTGGATGACTCTGAACATTAAGAAATCAAGTTTGAAATTTGTTATGAACATATCTGAGAAAATTTAGTTCCAAAAATTTCCATTCTAAGCATGACATGATTTTTAAATTGAATAAATACGCCAGCCATACAACCCAGCACACCTGCGCAGGTATGACTCACCAGTCGCCGTAGCGGCACAGGTGTGACGAGCAGATTTTTGCAAGTCAAACCGCCACTTGCGTACCATGCAGACATGTGCTGTGCGTATATATCCACTCACACTCATTCACATAGTACACAAATACACAAAGTCAGAAACAGCAAGCGTCTCGATACACAAATCCACATAGTACACAAATCCACATAGTACACAAATACACATAGTACACAAATACACATAGTACACAAATACACATAGTCAGCAACAGCGTACGTCTCTAAACACAAATATACATAGCACGCGAATACACATAGTCAGTTACAGCGAGCGTTTCAGTAACTTGAAAACGCAACCGGATTTCATAGTTTAATGTCTTCAGAGTGTTCAAATGCACATTTCTAAGCCAAGCACTGTTGCATATTTTGCGTTGGTGCAGATATTTTGCCGGAAAAAAGACTATTTATTTAAGTTGAAGAAAATTACATTTGACTTAAAGATAACTCACTGACGCTGAAAAAAAGCAACGATCTTATCTATCGAAGTGAAGTTAGCCCGTTCCTAAACCCTTGCAGATGTAATTCCAAGATTTGGGCATTGCTTAAAAAAGAATTAGGAAACACAGCGGTACATTCATTAGGAATTTAAATTTTTTAGTGCCCAGATTTGGGCATTACTCAGAAAAGAATTGGGCAACACCGAGACACACTCATTTAGAATCTGGAATTTTTGAACAGTATCACCTCTGCTGAACTTCGATATGAGGCAACGAATGGGGGCATCGTGTACGTGATTGTATGAGAAATCATGCCTTAAATTCTCTTCTCACTTTTATCACAGATTGGCAAATCCAGTGAAAGTTCCTATCAAGCTTTCTATTGGATTTTAAAATTGATTTCGCTTCTGTGGATGATTATTACGACTTAAGCGAAGATATAATAAAATACAATGAATAAACAAACAGGGAACGTATTTTTGAGGAAATCGGTGGTAATCATCGAATTTTGTTGAATGTACCATTAAAATTCAGGGGTAATCTTTGAGTTTCAAATGCATTATTAAGTGCAGGCGAAAAAATCTTTTCAATCAAAAAATTATTATTAATGAATATTATATATACCGCTAGGCCAAAAAGTCTCCCGTTTAAAAATTTTATTATAATCAATTTCATTTTTCATAATCAAATTATCAATAATCATTTACCTATTGGTTTGGACAGCTTGTGTTCTACCTGGTATTGATTCTGTAAGTGTCCGAATCCTCAGATGCTCTAATTTTAGCCCCAAATCTCACAATCCAGCACACTGTTCATAGAAGAAGGAAATAAGGAAATAATACTGGATGGAATATAAAGTGTACCGCAAAAGTTTCAAGGTATTTAGATCTGGATATTGACGGGGCCAATACATGGGCTCAAATAATCCCACATGCCATGAAACCCCGCCTTTAAAATCTTGACAGTGTAAGTATGAGTACTGTCGTCTTGAATCATCCCACGATTTTCAGAAAATTGAAACTCGAATTAAATTTGTTTTACAGTCTTCAATAATTATTTTGAAAGAATCCTTAGTTAGTTCATTCGAGAAAGTGTTTTAGGTAGTGCTTTGTGCTCATTTTCAAACTGCGTTTGATACGAGTTAATTGCACAAAAAAAATACTTTAAACCGTAAAACTGCATAGGACTGTAAAGTAAAAGATATACAAAAAGGGTCCATCCTTTACGCAGTTGTTTGCCATCACTCCTAAAGTCTCGACTCATCGGACTACACTACATTTTTCCCGTTCTCCACAGTTCAAACACGAGGATTTCTGACAAACACCTAATTTTTTGGTGACTTTGCAGCGACACCAATAGCTTTCTACGGCCAGCAATTAAGTGAATTAGCTTAAGGAGTTTTTTAATTAATTTTCTGCCATGCACAACGTCGGGACTCATTTGAGTTATCATTTGAGAACTCGTACGAAGATCGCCAGTTTTCGGTTGTGTTGATGGGCAGCGATCGCTCTTATCAATAATGTTATGCCTTCCACACTTGTCTCGAGATGAACCGGTTTTTCCCTCTTGTTTCTATACTGCCATTACTGTTCTCATGTCCATAGCAGCTGTGGTACAGATACCATGGGCAGCTTTTCCACCCGCACAGAAACCAATAGCGCATCTTTTCACCCACGAAAGAAATGTCCCTTCCTCAGGACTTCATTTTTACGTTCAAACGAAGTCTTGAACACTAATCCCCCTTAAAGATTCTCCGTGATGTATATATGTACTTAATATCCATACACAGAGTTTTGCCATATGAGTTTCTACACGAACAAATGAATTTCAATACAATAAAGAGAAAAATAAAAAATGTATTTAAGCCCAGGGACTTTTCAATTTTTTTAACAGACATTGTAGAAGTAAGCAAGAATATATAATGTTCGGAACAAAAGTAGACCAAGTTAATGAAAACGGAAACGAGCAGATGAGAAAAAATTGAGGCAGAGCATGAATGAAAGTGATGGAAAGCAAGAAGTACAGTAAAAAAGTTAAGAGAAAAGTAAAAAACTGTATAGGGATGGCAGGTAGAAATTGATATGAAATTAAGTAATGGGGATTACAAAACAAAGAAAAAAGTATAAAAAATTAAAGGAAATGTTACGAACTAACTCACGGTCAAATATGTTGACTTCTGAAGTGATATGGGCTTGTGAGGCAGTGAGGGCTTGGGACTTCAAAAAGACCCATTAGGACTGACCCAGTCAACAATTAAGTTTAAAGGTCAGGCCACGACGGAGGCAGAGTAGTCTTTTACATCTAATTAAACCCCACCTGGTGGTGGTGGGGTTGAAGTGGAGTTGTGGTTGTACGCCGCCATGTGGTGTGGTGGAGTTGTGGTTGTACGCGGCCACCTAGTGTGGATGGGTTGGGATGATGAGGTTGTGTGAAATAACCGCAATAACTGCGTTAAGGCTTATTATGAAACCAAGAATAAATTTAAGCACTCATCACAATGATCATAATGCACTGGTCTGATTACTTTCATCACTTTATTTGCGGTGGTCATTTCCTCGCGATTGCACGGATTGCATCACTGCGCCCCTCAGAGAGATACATGAGCTGAAGGTAAGGTGGGCTTTCCTTTCATTGAAATAGTACAGGTACTTGTTTTACAATGGACAGTCATTTTTCGGTCCATTGCTGTCCTATTTCTGGTAGCTACTACTCTCTTTTCCAATTCAAATCGTGCTTCATGAACTTCCTTCTCAACTTACTGTTTCTATGTGCAGTGCATCTTGTGTGCGAGCACACCTCTGGCATTTAGATTCAGCGTTCGATTAACTCGATGCTAAATGGTACTCTTTCCTTCCTTCCATTGAAACACCTATGTTGTCAGCGAGGCTTAAACTAACTTACCTATTCTAATTTAATCTAATCTGTCAGCATTGCAGAGATATGCACACTCCGATTACGAATGAAATTTATCTGATTTTTGAGTTTCGCTTTGTTCCGTGAACATCGAGTTGAGTTGAGTCATTTGCAATTTAAAATGGAGACTGCACCAGCCATGAATAACACTCGAACATTGAGACTGAAAAGCAGATTTAATGCTGGAAGATAGCTATTCCCGCTTCAAATTCTCGACGTTAATAAAATTCATTTAGAAAATTGTTTACGGAGGTAAAGTTGCAGTCGAGGTAGGGAAAAATTCAGCCTTTCCAATTTAAAAAAAAAAGTTCAATGATATATAAAACAAATGATGTTAACGAACGACCATCTTGGTTTGACGGGTGCAATGATATGTGGAACCAATGATGTCAGCTTAAGACGTTCTTGAAATCCCATGCAGACGAAGCATCACACGACTGCTGTGAGGTGAATTGATTCAAAAAATAAAAAAAAAGAGCACAAAAATCGAGTTGCTCAACACTGGTCACACACTCTTTAAGTAGTCTCCAAGTACGGCCCGTAGACCAAATCTGGCACCTCCAATGTGATCAATCCGGCCCGCAACAGCTAGTGGCTTATTGTTTTGATAATTGGGATAAAAAACACAGAATAAAATACCTTGATTTTGAAATTTAAATGGTTTTGGTCCTCGGAATTTCCTGGAGTAATCAGTATGGCCCTTAGGCTGGAAAGTTTGGAGACCTCTCAAAACAACGCTCGGCCTCACACTGCCAATGGTGCTTCTGAGGAGCTGCGGGAGTGAGGGTCATTGCACGTTAACTGCGGTGTGACCCACCGGCGGTCACTGCATGAGGGAATTTTATGATGCTGTCGACCGACCAGTAGGCCCAAGCTCAATTTTTATTAACAATTAAAGCTAAATGAAGGTACGTCCATTTTATGATTATCATTTCTAAAATTTTTCACTAGAAATGCCTTTAATTTTCCAATTGATTATTACCACTACAATTAAATTATCAGCAGTTAACGTGTTGAGTTACCTCACACTCCTGACACGAGTCCGTTAGGCTTTGATTTGTTCCTTACAAATCGCAAAAATCCATGCGAGTACGGAGTTATTCATCTCTTGAAGAGCTTTCAGCCCCCGCGCTGCGCATCGGGTGAACAGAAAAGCGTTCAAAATTCAATTGTAACATTTGACGCGAAGGAGCTCTACGTGAAAGAACTCTGCAGTCGAGAAGAAACAGAGCTATTTAGACGGATGATAAAGAAATATTGTCTAACATAAAAGTGCAGCAGTATGAAGGCGAAGAAACACAATTGTACCCAGACACAGCAGCACACCACACAACAGCAGAGGCGTACACCTACAAAACCGCAGAAGTACAACGGGACAAAAGCACAGAAGTACAACGGTACAAAAGCACAGAAGTACAACGGTACAGAAGCACAGAAGTACAACGGTACAGAAGCACAGAAGTACAACGGTACAGAAGCACAGAAGTACAACGGTACAAAAGCTCACAGAAGTACAACGGTACAAAAGCACCGAAGTACAATGGTACAAAAGCACAGCAGTACACCAGCACAAAGACCCAGAAGCACAACCAGCCGCCCGTAGGCGCACGCGCCAGCGTTCGGACGCTGCCACCAGCTCTACGCCGCCAAAAATCTCTGTCATAAATTAATAAGGAAGCTCGGGGCGAAGACGTGCAGCTCGCGCTAATATAATTAGGCGGGCCGTGCGAGGCTGTGTGGTGCGGGGGGGCCTATGTCCTCGGCAGGCCTGGCTCTCTCCTGGCTTTTGTGCGCCCTCTCTCTCTTTCGTTTGATTTACTTTTGTTTTTGTGTTTTTTTTTCTGTTTCTAGTTATGGTATCTCTGTGTTACTTTTTCAATCTCTGTTTTTTTCACTCGCTTTTTTAATTTCTCTCTCTTTGTCTATTACTTCCTTCTCTATTTTCCTCTATCTCAATTTCTTTTCTCTTTTTCTCTTCTTTTTATTCAGTATCCATCTCTCCTTATCCGTCTCTCTTTCCATCTTGCTCTTCCTCAATTTCTACGTCTCACTCTGTCATATTCTTTCATCCCCTCTCCCTCTCTGCTTTCGCTATGACACCCTCTTTTATTCCTTTTTTATTTCTCTTTCAAAAACTTTATTTTCATATTCTCATTCTCTTATCCAGTTTCTTTCACTCCAACATAGCACGTTTCTCTTCATCGTCTTTTTTATCTTTATTTCGCTAACGCTTAAAACGAAGCCCCATTTTCCCCACGAAAAGATCTTGGTTTACACAAAAACTCCGAGGAAATCCTGCGAATTTTTTTAATTCAACTGCGAAATAAGCAATAACCGAAGCCATGAAGCCGTGGATGAATATGCAAGGTCAGCTGATTATCTCAGTGAAGTCCCATTTGAAATGAAAATAAATGTCAACAAATGATTAAATTTTGGAATTTCCAATTTTAACAAAACATGTGAAGCCACACTGATCGAGAGACTTGACGTGCAACAAATAGAAAAAGTTCTAAAAAAAAATTAGCAAAAAAGGAACACACAAGGAGAAGTCATGAGAAGAAGGTAAAATAAAAAGAGGGGATAATAACGCAAGAGAACCAAAAAGAGGGGATAATAACGCAAGAGAACCAAAAAGAGGGGATAATAACGCAAGTGAATCAAAAAGAGGGCATAGCAACGCAAGAGAGTCAAAAAGAGGGGATAATAACGCAAGTGAACCAAAATGAGGGCATAGCAACGCAAGAGAACCAAAAAGAGGAGAAAATAACGCAAGTGAACCAAAAAGAGGGGTTAATAACGAGATGAGCAAGCACCGGTCACGTAATTAGAGGGGAGCTCCGACCCTCGAATAGCAACCCTCACGCGACATTTATAGCCCTGTTAAAAATGTATACGGCCGGCGCAGGCATTATCTCATCTAGAGGCTAATGTGATTTTGCTGGTTTTGTGAAATTGCTTCCATGGATGAATTTGAACTTATTTTTTGTGGGCGTTTGCGTATTTCTGATGCGCCGCTGATGCGTGATGCTAAAACGCTTGAGTTTATAGTAAACCTGTTTTTTTATATAAATTCTTCAAAATTCAGTGAAACGGAAAAATATATCTATCGGTGTAAACCATGAGATGTAAACCATCTTACAGTTAATTTATTTTCAAATGAAAAAGTAGATTAAAAGAAAACTTATTATATGAGAGCCATCATAAATGAAAAGGAAGAAAGGAAGAAAATTTATTATATAATAGCCGTCATAAATAAAAATGTTTATAGGAAGAAAAGTTAGAATGAAAGAACCATTTTAGATCACAATTTGCTACACACAGTTTTTAAATGCTAATAATTCACACTTATCTAAAAATAATTCTAATGAAAAGTGAGTTGAGCCTGCGCAAAAAATAATGTTAAAAACGCCTTTACAAAAATCAGTAATGCGCTCCAAGTAGATTTAAATATCTTTAAGGGTCAGAAGCACGCGCCTGATGAGGAGGGCTTTTAGAGAGCCGCCTATATTTTTTATTAGAAGGTAAATTATAAAAGTATGAAGAATGCAGATGCGATCGAAAGCGCTATCGAAAACATTGAAGGCAACTCTTATCTCAACACCAAACGGACATGCAGCTGATAGCACCATGTTCAGTCAATTTTTGATGTATACAAAAATTTTTAAAAGTTTCATGAGTCAACTTTTGATGTATGTAAATATTAATGATGTTGAACTGGAAAAAAAGCTGCTGATGCACGGAACAAAATTATCTTTACCATGAATAGAAAACTTCAAATTTTTACTATCTTTTAGCAATGTGCGCATGTTTCCCAGCTAAGAAGATGCATAGAAGTACACGCAGTTGAACTCGCCATCGAAATGATAAGACGTTAGCATCTAAATTCGCGAACGGAAATAAAACTTAAGAGACATATCAGCACCCAATTCAAACACGAGCCAATGTGTAGTCATGTTATCCTCTAGTAGAAGCCAATTAATGGAGGAATATCCTCCACCACGAGCCGATGTATAGTCATGTTATCCTCCAGCACAACCGAAGTATAGTCATGTCATCCTCCAGTACAACCGAACTATAGTCATGTTATCCTCCAGCACAACCGAAGTATAGTCATGCTATCCTCCAGCCCAACCGAAGGATAGTCATGTTATCCTCCATCATAACCGATGCAGGAACATCCTCTAACACAACCCTATGTAGAAAATCAAGCTCTCCCCACCACCCACTCGCGGGCTGCCCACCCCCGAGCGATCAATAAACACACAATTAACGGGAAACAAGTGTGCACGGACCAAAAAATATTAACATCAGCCCCTCGTGACTCAGAGGCTAGTCCATGCCGGAGATGTGGCAGTTACGATGCACAGGTCAATGAGGAGTGTGTGGGAGCCGTGCACAGCGGGGGTGGGGTGTGTGGTACAGGTACAGAACGTTGAACACATCACGTGGTACCAGCGAGGTACCTAGAGTCAAGTGCAGTACCAGTGAGGTACCTGGAGCTACCAGTCAAGTGCAGTTTCAGGGAGGTACCTCGAGTTATTCATTTTAATTGGTGCCAATGAAGCACCTAGGATTATGCATTGTATGTGGTACCAGCGAGGTACCTGGAGCTACCAGCCAAGTGCAGTTCCAGGGAGGTACCTCAAATTATATATTTTAATTGGTACCAATGAAGTACTTAGGATTAAGCATTGTATGTGGTATTCGTGAGGTACCTCGAATTATACACTTTAATTGGTACCAATGACGTACCTAGGATTATGTGTTATATGGGGATACCAGTGAGGTCTCTGGAGCTGTACATACATGGGATGTACCTGGTATCAGTGAAGAACCTGAAGCAATTGATCCCTGACGGTACCAGGTAGTAGTAACAGGAACAAGTACATGGTACCTGTAAGGCTTCATTACCTACAGGGAAATGCCTAGTACCACAACAACTGGAAAACGTACCCTATTTTTTATTTATGGCGTTGTTTTAAATGTTATAGGAAGGAGAGTAGAAAGTCTTATAATCTATTTTAAACGAGTGAAAATTCACCCAACGTATTCGAGACGATTTAAATTCCGAGCATATAAAGTCAGCTTGAGTTGAATTGAAATCATTTTGTTGATGCACGTGTTTAAGAAAATCATTATTTTATTAAAGAAATTCAATGAATAAAATAATTTTGCTCGCACTCATCTCAAATTCTCACTCACACATACCCCATACATCACACACCCACACACACACACACACACATACTCCGCACCCCCACACTCATTTCACCCATACATACCCCCACACTCCCCCACACCTCACACACATACGCTCCGCACACACCCACACCCTCCACACCCCCACACACACCCTACACCCACTCCTACATACACCCCCACACCCCCACACCTCACACACACCTGGCGCACCCGGCACGCACAAGACTGACAGCATCGAGCACGACTGACGAGCACAGCTGTCGCGCACCGATGCTGACGATCACTGACGAGCAAAGCTGTCAAGCAGTAATATTAAAAAAAGAACAAAAATGACTAAAACTATCCAGCGCCACTGTCGAGCGCCATTAAAAACTTTGACATCAAAAATCAAGTGAAATGATTTATATTTAATTGCTATTTTACGTGTTTATGCATGTTAGTCTGCGTTTTGCTCATGTTTAGCCTGCATTTGGTCTACGTTTAGCCAGTGTTCAGATCAGACTAAGCCTGTAATTTGCTGCATTTAGTCTGCATTCAAAAGACGTTTAGCTCTCGTCAAGTCAATATTTAGCATGCATCGAAACTTACGTTTAGCCCTTGCTTAGCCATTGCTTAGCCTACATTTAACTGACATTTGGATTACGTTAATTTTGAATTTAACCTGCATTTAGCCTACGATTAGCATGCATTTTCCTTGCATTTAACCTTCCTATATTTTGATTTTAGTCTGCATTTAGCCTGCAAAATACCTGCATTTGATAAGCAAACAAACAAACATCGACATCTAAGGATTCTTTATTTCCAATCAAGCCTGATATATATCACCTTGTACATTGGACTTTCAAAGGCCTTATAACTAACGCCAAGACGCCACGACGCTTTCCCCCGGTCAAGACCGGTACCCATTTCAGGCACCTGGGTAGAGTGGGGTATTGTGCTTTGAGTTTTTCCCCTACACCCAACGGAGAAAGTCGCCACACAGCGCCGGGATTCGAACCCTCGAAACCTCGAAGGGCGGGTTCTTAAACCACACACCATTTGGCCTACACGTAGTCTTCACTTGGCCTGCACTTAGGCTTCATTTAGCCTGCACTAGCCTCCATTCAGCCTGCATGAGCCTGCCTCAAGAGCCCCGGAGAGCAGGTATTCACGACGCCTGCCGCTGTCTGCACGATAAGAGCGACCAGCAGCGCCAGATTCGAAGCAATCAATAGCGCCGGGACTTGTCAGGATCTCCGGTGTCCTGCTTCTCGCTCTATTAAAACCAGCGCAATACTACGGCAGTTCGGCGCAGTACGACAGCAGTTCGGCGAAGTACCAAGGCAGTTTGGCGCAGTACTACGGCAGTTCGACGCAGTACTACGGCAGTTCTGCAGATTACCACGGCAGACAGTGCGGCGCAATAATAATAATAATAATAATAACAATAATAATAATAATAGCAATAATAATAATAATAATAATAATAATAATAATAATAATAATAATAACAATACACCCTCGCCCCGAGGCGTTATATCCTTGCTGATATGCATTAACAAGAGAATCTCGGATTGGATGGATGGCACACCTCCATACAAACATACAAATGGTAATGCAATTTACCCGATTAAAACATAAACCCAACATAACATAACAAAACCCCACAATGAGCCCGCAAAAATTGAAATGATTGCAGGGTTTGCTATGATTGAGTGACAGACAGACTTACATTTCCATGACCCACTTTTTCTTAGGGCTTTTCTATGTCCTTGAGCCAGGACCTGTTCGCTGAAAATGCCTGGGACATGATACGACTGGGAACTTGTGGCATTGTACTCATACATTGAGATCCCATTTCACGATAACTATGCAAAGAACACGCAATTACAAACTAGTATACCTTGAATATGACACTTCTGAAATCCTGACATTGGCTGGCCAATTTACTCCTGCGACTACATATATTCGCATTCTAAAATGAAACATACTAAAGGACCGCAGATCTTGAATACAACAATTGTACTATGAGCTAATTCGAAAAGCGCACAATTATTGCATCCTATACACAATATTGTAACTATCTAATGCTCCGTTTGGGTGCTTATTCTGTTAATTTTTTATCCCTACATCAGTAGTAAAAACACGGGAAGACAAATTTCTGAAAACGATGGTTCTTCTTCTTTTTTTTCACAACGACGGTAGTAAAAGTAAAAGAAAGTAAAGGAGATACATCAGGGTACGTAATGTATTGTTTCCCATGTCAGCATTGTAGATTTTCAGTCATTAATTCAGCTGATAAGCCGTGATATTTCAGCATGCCATGACGTATCTGTCAAGAAAATGTTCATTCTAGTTAGCTTCCTATATTTTTTACTCATTATCAACATGCGTTCACTTTTTTCGACGATGTTGACTCTATCTTTACTTATGAACACTACACATCTTTACATGCTAGACTTTCATTATTATCATTTCCAGTTCAATAACATTATTAATAAAGGAACGCTGAATAAAACTTCTACTTCCGACGTGTCTGCTCATAATGTATACATATTTGCTATGGAGAGACATGCCAAATTTGGGTAAATCAAATATGAGCAGGGAGGGAGGGAGGGTTGTAACAAAAGATGTAGAATATAATGCAGACACCATAATATGCACAAGCATAATAGATGCTAAGAAGCAGGCTAAAATTCCCTGAGAATTCACGATGGGCTACGCCCATCGCACTCGAACTGATGACGGATACAGAACTGAAGTTAACGAGAACTTAGGAATGCGCACCACGGAATGTGTGAAGTGAAACGACGTGTTTGAAAATTGCCAGCATTTGTTTTAGAACTGCATGTCAACTTACTGCAGGCAAACGAAATTTGTTGTTCATTAATTCTCCTATTGGCTCGAAGGGAATTTTGTTAGCAGTCATTCGATGTCAGGATTGCTTAAGCGCGTAATTTGTATGAACACTCTTTGCTAGTTTGGCGTTAATTGATTTATGCGCGTTAACGAGTCTGCTGTTATTTTTTGCGTTTTATATTCGATTTATATTTTATATTCGGCTTTTCGATTGATCAAATTGAGAGCTCTTTGGATTATGCTGTCATTAGATTCGACCTTTGTACGCGATTGTAATTTTGCCATTGTGCGTTTTTTAGAACGTGAAGTTGAAGGACATAGAGCGTGATTATCCTGATTGTGAAGGCAATCGTCATAGACAAGGTAAACAAAAAAGATTGTGAAGGTAATCGTCATAGACAAGGCAAACAAAAAAGATTGTGCAGGTAATCGTCATAGACAAGGCAAACAAAAAAGATTGTGAAGGTAATCGTCATAGACAAGGCAAACAAAAAAGATTGTGAAGGTAATCGTCATAGACAAGGCAAACAACAAAGATTGTGAAGGTAATCGTCATAGACAAGGCAAACAAAAAAGATTGTGAAGGTAATCGTCATAGACAAGGCAAACAAAAAAGATTGTGAAGGTAATCGTCATAGACAAGGCAAACAAAAAAGATTGTGAAGGTAATCGTCATAGACAAGGCAAGCAAAAAAGAAGAGTTGACAAAATAAAATGACCGCAGAGTGCAAGGAAAGAGTGTGCACATATATGTACTCCACGAGTACCACTAAATTTACACATTCTTTATAACATGCTTGTGCATAAGTTTCCATGTCCCGTTTTCCAATTGTTCCAATTGTTTGAATAATGTTTGTGGGAGGTGAGCCAATTCCTCCACACGAGTCTAAATTCGATGCAATACGAGCATCGAATTAAGTCCCATGACGGCTACACAGATGTCAAGTTCGCTATGTCAACAGTTTTCTAACACCGCGCCTGCGCGAGTCACTGCAGTAATTCCGTCAGCAAGCTCCACTGATCAGAACCGAACCGCAGTAGGTAGATATACAGAAATGCTCACTTTTGACCCACTGCGTCTTCTGGCACCAAATACTGCTTTTGTGTACGTATTATTAACGGGACAAAACACCTATAGACTGCTATCGATCTTCGTAGCTACCTGAGCTATTGGCACAGTGTGATGCTCTAAATCGAACATAATTAAAGTGCCTTATTGCAACGAACATCAGAAAACCACTGGAGACTCTCGCCGATTTTTGCAAGAGCGTAGGATATCAACAAATGAAGGAAACAATTTAGTGACGAAATTAAATGTAGCTTTTTTAATTATTAATGCTATTATTGTATTTAATTCAACCATATTTAGCTCTTTTAATCAATGATGCTATTCATATGTCTTATTTTATTTAGATATATTTAGCTTAATTAATTATTAATCCTATTAATATACTTAACTGTATTTAAAAATGCTTCACGATTTTAATTGTTGATTTATCAATATGTTTAAACTAATCGTTTACTATTTAGCTCTTTCCATTATTAATACTATTAATATATTTATTCTATTATAATTATCTCTTTTAATAAAACAATGTTCTTGAATAAATGACTCTGAAGCTGCCGTACAACATGGCGCTGTTATGATCTTGAAGTTATTATAAGAATGTATGATGAAAATAAATTAGGTAACGTGAATTTTAAGTTTGGCTTTATTGATCTTATTGGAAAATAACGTGTTTATCAACCTTTTAAACGACCTGAAGACTCTAATTCCCTTGAACAAATTATCTGAATGCTGTCATTAACGTTAACAAATGACGAAACTGTTTGAACAGCCCAAAATAAAAACTTTGTTCCATGACGAACCTAAAGAAACAACTTCAATTCGTTACTGAAATTGAATAGCTAACCTCAACATATGAAATTTAGCACAATGTTTATAAATTTTTCATATTCATTTTCTAAAGTCAATTCAACACACACTGACTTAACTAAAAGTTTTAAAATGTTATATTAAAAAATCCAATCCCCAATGGAAAACGTGAACTTCATTCCTCTCTTGCACGATGCCACAATATAGTATACACATTTACACAATAAGTCCCACTTACTGTTACGGGGATCTAAGTTTTCGTAAACAAGTTTTCTTTCGGCTGTCAAAGTCTTCGTTCTAGGAACGAAAGCGTTTCGTAGCTGAGGAAAGAACAAGAAAATTCTTCGCTTCAACCTTTGGCTTGATATCTGATGTTGATTGAGTAGTTAACTGAAAGCTATTGTTTTTGCTTAAACTCTCACTTACGTAACGGGAGTGGGAAAAAATCTCCGGAAGAACAAGTCTGGCAAATGAGGTACGAATAATTTCGTACCTCATTTCAAAATTTCGTACCTCATTTCAAAATTTCGTACCTCATAATTTCGTACTGGCAAATTAGAGAAGTGGTTAGGTTTGGTAAACAATCAAAAGAAATGCAGATTATTTCATATTTCAGCGAGCTTGGCGACAGAATTAGCATCTCTCAGCCCCTCGGAACAGGCTTAGCACCAGAATTAGCGCTTCTCAGCATCTCCTATCAGGCTTAGAACAGGAAGCGGCCCCTCACATTGCTCATCACCAGAAATATCATCTCTCTTAGCATATCTTCACGATTAGAATCTTTCGCATTGATTATCACAAAAAATAGCTCTTCTCATAGAGTTTAGCACTAAAATTATAACCTCTCCTAGGAATTAAAAACAAATTTAATGCCTCTCATAAGGATTAGCTTAAATATTTATACCTACTAACGCTAAAATTAGCCCCTCTTTTAGGAATTGGCGCTAAAATTAGCCCCTCCCATCGGGACAAAATTAGCACTTCTCATAAGGATTAGCACTGAAATTACAACCTCTAATGGGGACTATCCCCAAAATTATCACCTTCTAGCATTTTTCATGAGCCTTAGCACGAAATATCAGCACCTCGCATGTGGCTGAGAACCAATGCCCCCAATTTTTTTGAGTTCTCTCCGTTTTATTTTCACGGTCCTCCTCCGGGCGCGCAGGAGGCGGTAGCATCGAGTGGTGGTGGTCGATACATCGACGCTGTCACGGTCTCCAGTTTTTAGGCAAAATAATTTCAATAAAGGCGTTTTCTCATCATAAAACGGGGCGCTTTCGAAGCTGTCAGTCTCATGTGTAATGGAGATGCTTGTTTTTAACTCAGCATTGGTCATTTTTGACGTGGATAAAATAGTGCGCCTCTGTAGCTACCAGCCCCATGTGTGGAATGAATATTTCTAATTCAACTTTGGTCATTTGAGGTGTAGTTTCTGTTCTAGCTTTACTTCTGCTCGAGAAAGAAAGAATGCTATTTTATTTCAAGAAAACGTTTGTACATGAAATGCATTTATTCGATCATTTAAATTTTAAATATTTCTCAACATAAAGGTACTAAATCGTTAGACTGATGGGGTTAGTGACTGTTGGTGTTAATCTGCATCTTGTGTCTTCTTTAAAAAATTTCATAGTTCCTTCCCTTTTTTTATGTGTTCAAGAGTTTTGTTATTAGAGTTATCATGTGTGCGCTATTGCTCGTTTTGATATTCTTTTTTGCAGTAAAATTTGACAAAGAAATACCAGACCTAACCATGCACTAAGCTTTTCGAGAAACACTCAAGCGAAAATGTGTTAATATTTTTTGCTGGTTTTCTTCATGAGCTCTCTTTGTTCTGCACATAAACTGGCTTTGTCAATCAAGTCACGTTGCCAGTATTCTTAAGTCAGACGACTAAAAAATCGAACAGTATTCAGTAGCAAACAAATTAAAGTTAAATATAGTTACGGCATGACAGTTTTAGGAACAACATGAATTGAACAAAGAAAATATTTTACTTATAAATAGGAAAATTTTGTTACCTGTAGCGGAAAAACTTGAGCTCCAAGGGTGCATTAACGCACCTATTCTGTCAGCTCTTATTTTGAGCAGAATTTTACGCTTCAATTGTTCATGTATTCGCCGCCACGAATGATAGGGAGAGAATTAAAAAAAAATATTAAAATTCTACTGGCACGATGTTTTTATTTAAGCAACTCCTCCCATAAATGATAAAACAGGCAATTTTATTGGAATAATTCAAACATTACTCAAAAAATATTTCCACGGCAGGGAAAGTTTTAGCTACAGTACAGTTGCAGGATTTGTTTCTTTTCTAGCCAAAATCCTAAAAGTAAGCCCTTTCCAATTAAAACTTGATTAACAACCCTTTTCGCTGGTGAAAAGCAAGGCTTGAGAGATTTTCAAAATATTCTTTTTTAAAAAAGGTCGCGTATGAGATTTTCGGGTTAAATGAAATTTCAGTGTAACATAACTGATTGTGGTTACATATTTCAGTCACTAACGGCTGGCTTTTTATAAGAAGTGTCAAATAATTTTTTTTCTATGAAAATTGCTCGCAAACTGAAATATTCTTACCCAAATTTGTCCTTTCTTCAATACTTGTTAATGCGTAATGCTTTAACTCTCCAAATACGAGTACAAATAATTCAACTAACAACACTCTAGCACTTAACGACTCTAAATTTATGGTTTTTTTACTTTAATTCCGTCCTAAATTGAAAATAGGTTGATGAGCTTTGCTCCTTGCTCATCACACCATAATTTTCCCGCAGCCTGCGCAACGTAGGTCGCTCTGCCTTGCAGCCGTGCAGCCCAGCCAACAAATGTTCTTAAAAAATCAACTAGTTACGAAATCTACGAGTTCTCACAGAAAGTTTCCGGAATCTTTCGAAAATCAATAAAGTGATGTAAAAAAATCATAACTATTAACAAATAATCCTAAAAACCAATGAATTGTACAAAAAAACAATGAAATTACATAAAAATCAACAAATTCACATAAAAATTATCGAATTATCGTAAAGCTGCCTGCATCAAATGAAAGTTCAGTGAAATGGTAAAATTTAATCATACTCATCTTGAATATTCATAAACATAAAACATTAAATTTAAAACAGTCCTGTACTTGTTCCTTCAAACTTTGCGCCATGGACAATTATTGTTCGGCCCAACTAATGATGCTTAACATTGGTTCTAATAACGACAATCATTGGATCCAGGGGTGTTGATCATAGGTTCCAATGATGTTAATTATTGGTTCCAATAATATAAATTAATGGATCCAGAGATGCTAATCATTGATTCCAATAATGCCAACCATTAGTTTCAAAGAGGCAGATCATTAGCACCAATGACGCTAATCATTGTGTCCAAGCAATAATGCTAATTTGGAAAGCACGCTAATCGAGCGTGACTGATATAGTTTCAGCGCGTGCAGGTGTCCGGTGTGTGGGCGTGTCTACAGCCGCCATGTGAACGCCTGCACTGAAAAAAACAAAATTCGATCTTTGAAAATTAAACTAACTTTCCATGACGTAGTTCAATGACGAGACCTATTTTTCCCTGACGTAGTTTAATGAAGAAACCTACATTTCCATGACGTAGTTCAATGACGAAGCCTACTTTTCCCTGACGTAGTTTAATGAAGAAACCTACATTTCCCTGACGTAGTTCAATGACGAAACCTACTTTTCCCTGACGTAGTTCAATGACGATACCTTTTTTTCCCCTGACGTATTTCTATAACGAGACTTTCTTTACCCTTGAAGTTCAATAACAAGACCAACTTTCCCTTGAGGTAGACAACCACGGTATTAGACAACCATGCCTTTACTCCCACGTCGCTGCATAAGCGCAGATGTGCGGATACGGGGTGGTACGAACGTGCGGTTGTGCGGATACGCTCGAGCGCCGATGTGCGGAACAACAGATGAGTCTGCGCTGAAATTTAAACCATTGCGATGCAATGCGCGGCAATTTGTGCGGTCACACGAGCTACGGACTGTGAAATTGACGTCCAGATCGATATCGTAGGGAAATTTCTCACGGCTGCTGCGGGATGAAATTATGCTTTTTGTGACGCTCGGTAACAGCCTGGGAAAATGCTACCAGGTCAAATTTAATCGCTTGTGAATCATTTTTTTTTACAATTTACAATAATGTGACAAAAACAAAGGTTCATTTGAAAACATTTCTGTCGCAGAAAACATAATTTTTTGGTATGTTAATTCGAATAGGTATTTGAAACAATGGTTGTATATGTAAATATTCATGAGGTAATCATGGATAACATGACCAACGTTTAAGTGATGCGAAGAAGAATATATACGTCGTTTAAATGAGAATTCTTGTCTAATTATTTTATCATGAGCAACTAAAAACTCAAGTTTGTTCAATTAACTATATCAACGCTACTCTTTGGAAAACAAATTTCTACCGATTAAAAAAAATTAGCCTGATTTTCAAATCAAAAGAGGGTAGCTTTGAGATCACCCTATGTTGATGGAACTTAAGTTTTTCAATGCATACGTTATAAAAATATTTCAATGCATGTTTCGACTAATAGGGAGATCGTCACGCTCGTCTAAAGTCGGAATGTATGGGTTGCACTGAAAAAGGCCCGTTTTGACTTATGAAATGAATGAGGAATTCTTGCCTTGGTTTATAACACTTAAAATTAGGACTGTAAATATGATACTTTAATGAGCACATTGCTACTCTAAACCTTTAATAAGCAGTTGTCAAATGATAATGTTCGATTAGCCCGGCAATTAGAAGTTACATACTCTTTACACGAAGACTTCGGGGCCGAATTTCGAAGTATTTTTCTATTTGTTGCTATTGTGCCCTGTTTTTCTCTAATTTTTTCCCAAACGTATATGATGATCTGTTAAATAAATTTTACGGACTTTGCACTTTCAGTTTTGAGGTGAAACTAAATTTACAGTAGGCTTTGCACAAGTAAATTTTCTGCAAAGGATTTGAGTGAATTCAGTACGTCAATATATAATCCTCAATGAGACGTCTATGAAAAAACACATACACTGACAGCCTCACGTTCTTCTATCAGTGTATATTTGAGCTTCTTATCACATGTTCGTTGCTCTAAGACTATTTGAAAATTCGTTAATAAGCTTCAAACATATTAAATTATATATATTCTACACTTCAAGGTAAGTCAGTTTAATTTTACTCTAAAAACAATGCCCTTACAAAATGTCATGTTCCACTTGAAGATAAAATATTCCTTGTAGACATACGTCCTTACTAAAAGCGGCCAGCGGCCAAAAATACTGGCATGACTTCATCTTAAGAAAATAACCATGCACCATAGCACGAAACATTGAATTCGAACTTCAAAAGTGGTCAATTTTTTTACAAACAACTAACTATAGGAAGAGGTCCAGATAAGGCCTTTCTACGATATAAAGTGAATGACTTTGGGAACATGTTTTCTTAAATGGGTATCAGAAGGAATCGTACCTTTATTCGCGAGACTCGTTAGTACATCCGCATGCGCTGCTTTAAAAAATACTAGTTTACTACTCTAGACTTTCAATATATTGTTTGCTCCTTACATGTCATTTTTTATTGGTTAGAAGGTACTTAGGAGAAGCAGGATTTGAAAAATGCGTGTGTTCAGCACGTACCAAATGAGGGTAGATAAAAAACATATTTGTGTTCGCGGATACATCTAAGTAATAGCCTGAAATCTGAGAAATCTCCTGAAAGATAACCTAGTCCTAATCCCCTCGTAAAATGGAATTCTTCGAAATGAGTTGTCACCAGAAAGCGCAGAAATTTTAAACGTCTCGAGAGATTACGTTTCTGGCCAGCTTCCAGAAGTGGAACCGATGATTCAATTGTTGGTCTCGACGGAATTTTAGTTTTAGGTCTCGACGGAATCGATTACCCTCACGACATGACCAAATGATAAAAGCGGGCAACACGTACCGCTAAAAACTATAATAAACGGATCACTCCTAGTCTGTTTGATATACCTCGGTGAGAGCTTGAAGTTGCATTATCTGCACATTTTTATCAAGTGAAATCCGACACACTGCGTAGAAACGCCTCAAGTTTCTTTCTCCACAGAAAAAAAATTAAATTCACCAGAAAGAAGACCGAGCACCCTCACGATATAATCGATCCCCACCTCATTTAAAACCAACTCCCATTACTCACCTGCCTGCCACAAGCAGAAGCAGATGCAGAAGAAGCCCAGCAGCGCAGATCTTTTCATTCGAGAAGATGAGATCGCTTGAAACTTCCCATCTCCTAAAAGGGAAATCTCACTTGGTCGAGGGAACATTTGTCCTGACCGACCATTACGAGGGTAAATTTTAGTTTTTCTTAAGTGAGGGGAAAAGGACATGCTGCCCAAGTACTGGCAAAAGCCGGCCATGTTCGCTCTCATGAAGACATCATTTCTCTCTTCATCACATCAAGATATAGACCATCACATCAAGGTATAGACCATTACGTCAAGGCGCAGACCATCACTTCAAGGTACAGACCATCACACCTAGGTATGGACCATCACATCAAGATGCAGACCATTTCATCAAGATGCAGAACATCCCACCAAGATGCAGACCATCACATCAAGGTCGGCCTGCTGCAGTGCAGACCGGCAAAAAGACTTTCCAGCAGTTCACGGCCTTCACCAATTTTGCACTCGTCCTTTGTATGTTGCTTGCTTCAAACCCATTGCGTGATTCATTTTCTAAGGCTAAACCGAAGATGATTAGTGAAAAGCTTCAAATCTTTATTTAAAATCAAGCACGTTGCATCAGCAGTAATAGTACACGTTACTTTTTCACTTTTTAGTAAATTGATTTCTGATTGAAGGAAAGATACCCGCACGAAAGAAGGAAAGCTGAAAATCAAAATGGAATGCTCAGTAGAAATTAATTTCCCTCCTATAATGACGTCCCACCGACAATGCTCAGATGTCTCATGACATAAATACTTGTAATAGCCGTCTAAGTAACAACTTGATAGACACCGCACCAACGAAACTTTTTTTTTATCCAGTTAATCCCAAGTAATGATAATAAAACAAGAAACTTCACGGAAACAGTTTAATTTTCTAGCATCTAAGAACACTGGTCACTTTAGCAACGAACAAAATTCACTTCTAGCCGACGCTCACTGCAATAGGATGGACACCGAGCCAACTAACTTGACTGGAAACCGCCGGCGCGATAAACACCTCCCCGCACGCACACGCGCACCCACACTCTCCAGGCTCCGGTAGAACACTGAGGCATCTGGAAGGCCTACTCGCCTGCTACCCTCACGGCCTCACCAGCCACAACTCGGAGATCAGGATTGGACTTTATCTTGTCCTTTTCCTATTTATTTATCTGTCCTTTTTCTATATAATCTAAATTCTATTTATCTATTTACTCTTTTTTCTGATGGACTTTATAAAAATGGCTTACTTAAGTCTTGTGAACTTCGGGTATAATCGTAACTTCCTATAGACTTGAAAATTTTCAGGAAGAACTCGCGTTTGTCTGGATGATTTCAGGGATAATTCGCTTTCATCTGATTGACTTGAAGGATAATTCGCTGTAGTCTAGATTATTTTTGGAATGATTCGTTTAAGGCTGATGTACTGAATGAAAAATTCGCTCCAGACTCATGGATTTTAGGAATAACTCGCAATAATTTTGCAGACTGTAATAACACCTCGCTTTAATCTGATGGATTTCAAGGATAACTCGCATTAATCTTGTGGACAACAATAATATCTTGCTTTAGATTGGTGGACCAGAAATAACTTGCATTGACCTGGTGGGCTCCAGGAATGACTCGGTATAGTCAGGTAAACAAAAATGAAGCTTCGTTCAGGAAAAAACTCGTGATTTTCAGGCGAATGCAAATAACAGGTGTTTTGAAAACAGATATTTGAGGTGAGCCAAGGTTCTAAATTAGAATAGAATATAATACATAATTAGAAAATAATTTGGCTCGCAAACTATTTTCCAAGTAAACTAAACTAAGTGAATTAAATTGATACGTGGTTAGACGTTATCAGATGCATGGGACGAAGAAAAATATGACTACGCAGATGAAATGCCCTATCCGCTTGTATTGCCCTTGGAATATTGATAAAATACATCTAAGTTTGTCGCTCAGTCATCGACCAGACAGCGCACAACACTGATCACTGAGAATAAAGTGTCGTGTGTATAGTGCTTTATTATCTGGGGACTGTGGACTGAAAAGCTTAGTGGATTTTAGTTACAAGCTAAGAAAATAACATTCAAATACAGATTTAGGGACGTCCTGTTCTGAAATACAATTCTACGAAAATTAAACTCGTTTCTTAATAGTTCAGCGAAAATTTTCTCCATCGCCTTTTCAATTCGAGTCCATGAGCAGAGAGTTGAGTTGCGCGCAGGAAAATGGGTGAGGGATTATCTTTGCCCCAAAATTAACGACGCAAAGCGCGTCACGATTGTGAATACAGAGCTGATGCATTTGAATGAACGCCAGAATATTGTAAATTTAAGGAGTGTGGCAATACATCACGGTAAATTGAAAATAATTTTTTAAATCATTCCTGGTTTCTTCACCTGTAAGATTGCATTTTGCTGTTTGGTGATTTTTCATTTGTATATCTTCTTCCTCAGCTATTCAATAGCCAGCAGCGAGAGCGAATTTCAAAGAGAAAATTACTGTCACGTAACTCACATTTGAGACACTGAAATTCATTTGAAAGCAGTTGCTCCTGTGGGACATAGATGACTTAAATAATGATAAATAATTTTCCTTGTTTTCTGTAAGTTCGTACTGAGAGAGTAAATTACAGTCATTTGTAAAGCATTAGCTTAGTGCAAAAGTAATGGCCGATTTTTAGAACGGAAGTTTAGATTTAAATTTGTTAATTACTCACATTCTGTTATAAGTGTAAGAAATTTCTAGGACTAGACCAAACAATTGTCTTTTAGATTATCTCTGTTACGTTCATATTTTTGATAGATATTGGCATCCATGTTTGTTCCATCTAAGGATTACATAAGAAATGTTTTGCTATACCAATATCATAAAGGTGTTGACGCAAGTGCGCAAAATCTATTTAGAACACTTATGGAGATGATGGGGTGAATAAAAGAACTTTCAGGATATGGTTTCTTAGTTTTCGAAGTGATGATTTCGCTTTAAAACATGAGCCAAAGAAAAGTTGCCCTAGCTCACTTGATTACGATCAGTTGAAAATTCTTGCGTCCGAGAATACTACTGTCACAACCAAAAAATTACAAGACAGACACGTTCCCTACAACCTACTTCTGATTTCCATTTATTCCGAGGGTTACATTTTAATGGACTTAGATTAACAAGAGAAGAGATTTAAAAAGAGTTTAATTACATTTTGATTCTAAGCCTACAGAATTTCACAAGCGAGGCATTTATCAGCTGGTAGAAATGGGGAATGAGGTTATTGAAAGCAATGGAGAGTATGTTAATGAATAAATATTTCCATAATCATTAGCTCATTCATTTTTACTTAAGAACTTCAAATGGGACAATACACACTTTTTCTCCAGCCTGATAGCACTGAAAACTTTTTCTTTGAACTAGCGGCCAGAAATGACAACGGAGATATGGTAGCACAATGAAAATAAATATCAACAATTTCATGGCTCTAATTAACGGAAAATTAAGAACACCTTTGCTCTAAAACAAAGGACCGTACTGTCTTTAATGATTCAATGATTCGAAATTAAGAGCACTTTTGCTATAAAACAAAGGGCCGGACTATCTTTTTTCTTTTTGGCTAAATCCATAATCCCAAACTCGAGGAGCTTCTTCAAAGGCAGTTCGAGGAACGAAGCTCATCCATTTTGGGAAGGGAAGATTGCCATCAGTCCCGTAGCTCCCAGCAAACAAATCGAATCCTTTGAACAAGCCATAGACTCGGTCTCTGCAAGAAAAGCCCGATTTATGCCTTCCGTTATAAAGGGGGGGGAAGAATATAGCAAAAAACAAGTCTACGGGATTCAAACAGAACAATTTGTACCATTTCTCTCAGACAGTTTAGAGCTCCTCGATTTGCTTCCGCTCTCATTGAAACAGAAAATCGATTTCGAAGACCGGGAGCACTGCCATCTTAGATTGTTTTTTGGTCTACTTATCGCGTATCTATGACCGAAAATTTGTAAGCACGTAGTCTATTATTTCAAAACATGCACTCATTTCATGAAGCATTGAGAGTAAGTGGCAGAGTTATATCGAGGGAATTTTTACTGCATATGAAATGGTTTTCATAATTTTAATTTATTTTAGAGAATGACGAGCTTCATTTTATTACTGAGGTACTGTCATAAAATGATTGGTACTCATTGAAGCTCCTCGAGAGGATGCAACTACTGTATCTACGTGAATTCGCACTCTGGCGGAGACAGATGTGAGGTCCCGAACTGATGGCTAAGTAGGCCTTCTTTTTGCGGAAATAGAATAAAATTTGGGTTTTGTTACAGACCATCTTTTTCAGTTCACTGCCATCCTTTTTTCATCACCTACTACTTTCTTGTTCAACTTTCATCTTGTGTCATAAACTTATTTCCTAACTTGCCGTTTCTATGCGCAGGCGTTCTTGTATGGGAGCACACCTTGTGAATAGATTCCACATTCCTATGACTCCATAATGAATGGTGACTTACTCCATTCTCTCATCGTAACACCGTTGTTGTGGTCATGGAGGCTTCAATCAACTTCTCTTATCAATTATAGCACAACTTGAAACGAGCCACGATCACTTTGATTCCATACCAAATGATGTCCTACTTCTTCCTCCCTTTGGAACACCTTTGTTTGAGTTATGGAAGGTTGAACAACCTAATATAATCTAACACTATGCGACCATTTATCGATAACTGGTCCTGCACTCACAAAACTAATGCATCGCTAAAATATTCTGAAAATATTCTTACAGCAATATCATTTTCAAGCGTTCAGGGAATATAAATTAATTATTGTCAGTACAATGATGTTCTTCCTTCACGTATTTTAAACTAGGCGTCTTTGTGAATTAATTGGACAGTCATTAAAACTTTGGAATAGGAACCGACTAGTCGTAAAACCTAACGGATTCCGATAAAATCGCAGAATAAGAGAATTGGCTGTACACATCGGACTGGTTTTCTACGCCTCTCAAAAACGTCTACTCTATTACCGTCATGAATTTTCGCGTTACAGTTTGTCTAGGGACAGAACATTATCATCCATGGGTCCAAAAATATCCCAAGTGTGCTTTTTGGGGGGGTATTTCGCGTGTTTCCAGCAACGATGTCACTTTTTAAAGCATTTCTGCATCTCGCTTGTTGGTTTCAATGAACGAAATCCGAAAATGGAATTCTGGGGGTAGAAAAAAATTATTCATTTTGTGTATGCATAGATACTCTTATCATAGGCGTTTATTTCAGGAACGAGTACTTTTCGTGCATGTTACATACAATCATTACGTTTTCCTACAATTGCTAGATATGTTATAGTTGAGTTTCAAGCTTAGAAACTCTTTTAGAAGCACAAGCTCATAGAATTTTAGTGAAAGAGAGATGTGAAGCAAGATAGCTTTAAACAATACCAGAGTACTTGTGCGCTAGTAACATTTTTCAATATTCTTATAACACACCAAAATATTGATGAAAATAGCTTTACTTCTTTTTGAGCCAGGTTTTCGAAAAAATGTTGATAACGAATAGTAATAAAAATAACAATGATAATTATGAAAATGATAATTATTCCTTTGAGCAAGGACATTGGGCCCGCTTGGGATCTCCCCCAATGAACCCTTCAAGCAAGATAGGCCGCTCGATTAAAGAAGCTCCCACCAAAGTCCTGTCCAAACAGCGCTGTCCTGCGGAGGTCGTGACTTGAATTCCAAATGCTGGCGGTGCTACAGGAAATACAAACACTCCTTGAGATAAACAAACTTTTGGCACAGTAAATAAATATCTATCTAAAAGAAGAGGCTCATTTCCGTTAATAAGAACATGCATCTGATAAGTTTAAACTAAACGCCATCGGTGCAGGCGGATGTATGATACAAACACTCCTTCGGTAAAAAATACTTTTAGTGCAGTGAATAAATATTTATCTAACAGAAGAGGCTTGTTTCCATTAACAAGAACATCTGATAAGTTTAAAATTGGATGAACAGTTTTGGTTGTTGAATCTCGAATTAATAACCGGCTTGAAATCTCGGTACCTCTATACTTTAACGTTATTTGTACTTACATATCCTTGTAATGTTTCTTACTTTATTTAAAGTTTATTCCGATCAATAATTTCATTATCATTACTATGATCCATGAAGGGATTCACTTTCAATGTTAAAAATTCACTTGGTCCAAAATTGAGAGTGCAATTTAAGCAACAAAAATAGAGTGCAATTTCGAACTCAAAAATATCCCACTGGTTTATAATAAATAAGCAAGGGGTCATGCATAAAAACGAGGATTGCAATCAGGATTAAAAACATTTCAATATTTTCATAACGAATGTACTTCAACAAGAGCAATATCAAAGTAGTTTACAACAAACAAGCAAGGGAACAAAAAAAATCATTACAACGATTAAAACGCATTAATATTTTCATCAAAGAAACACAGTAACAAATAATCACTAGCTCAAATTTCGGTGGGTAAGAAAACGAATAGTTGCAACCTAAGCAACATCTGCCGTATTATTTCTAGTGGACGGTACAAGCCAAACCGATGAGCTGGGAGCAGAGAAATTAAAAATCCCTGTGACTCATAAAATAAATCAAACGACATCATCATTACTCTTTTATAAAGGGTGGCTCGAAAAAAACGCATGGACTACTGATACTACGCAAGTCAAATCCATGCGTTCATTTTGCGCCACCCTTCACAACTGGCATTCGTCAGACACACGATCCTGCGTGTGCGTTTGAGCATGTGGCTGTTGACTGCATAGCTCAGCAGAACACATTACGAGTAGGCAAAGTAAATACACAGCGTGAGCTGTGTGCTTAGCTGTGGAAATATTTTGAAGTTAGAGAAATACATCAACCGGACGAAACGCAACGGGTTCTAACAGCCCACTTCTGAAACTCGTGAGTTGCGCAGTCTATGACTTGTTATAGGAGTTTTATGGTGCAGTCTCTGATGTGTTATGAGAGTTTTATGGTGCAGTCTCTGACGGTGTTATGGCAGTTTTATGGTGCAGTCTCTGACGTGTTATGGCAGTTTTATGGTGCAGTCTCTGACGTGTTATGGGAGTTTTATGGTGCAGTCTCTGATGTGTTATGGGAGTTTTATGGTGCAGTCTCTGACGTGTTATGGCAGTTTTATGGTGCAGTCTCTGACGTGTTATGGCAGTTTTATGGTGCAGTCTCTGACGTGTTATGGCAGTTTTATGGTGCAGTCTCTGACGTGTTATGGGAGTTTTATGATGCAGTCTCTGACGTGTTATGAGAGTTTTATATTGCAGTCTCTGACGTGTTATGGGATTTTGATGGTGCAGTCTCTGACGTGTTATGGCAGTTTTATGGTGCAGTCTCTGACGTGTTATGGCAGTTTTATGGTGCAGTCTCTGACGTGTTATGGCAGTTTTATGGTGCAGTCTCTGACGTGTTATGGGAGTTTTATGGTGCAGTCTCTGACGTGTTATGAGAGTTTTATGGTGCAGTCTCTGACGTGTTATGGGAGTTTTATGGTGCAGTCTCTGACGTGTTATGAGAGTTTTATGGTGCAGTCTCTGACGTGTTAGGACAGTTTTATGGTGCAGTCTCTGACGCGTTATGGCAGTTTTATGGTGCAGTCTCTGACGTGTTATGGCAGTTTTATGGTGCAGTCTCTGACGTGTTATGAGAGTTTTATCGTGCAGTCTCTGACTTGTTATAGGAGTTTTACGGTGCAGTCTCTGTTGTGTTATGGGAGTTTTACGGTGCAGTCTCTGACGTGTTATGAGAGTTTTATGGTGCAGTCTCTGACGTATTATGAGAGTTTTATGGTGCAGTCTCTGACGTGTTATGAGAGTTTTATGGTGCAGTCTCTGACGTGTTATGAGAGTTTTATGGTGCAGTCTCTGACGTGTTATGAGAGTTTTATGGTGCAGTCTCTGACGTGTCATGAGAGTTTTATGGTGCAGTCTCTGACGTGTTATGAGAGTTTTATGGTGCAGTCTCTGACGTGTTATGAGAGTTTTATGGTGCAGTCTCTGACGTGTTATGAGAGTTTTATGGTGCAGTCTCTGACGTGTCATGAGAGTTTTATGGTGCAGTCTCTGACGTATTATGAGAGTTTTACGGTGCAGTCTCCGACGTGTTATGAGAGTTTTATGGTGCAGTCTCTGACGTGTCATGAGAGTTTTATGGTGCAGTCTCTGACGTGTTATGAGAGTTTTATGGTGCAGTCTCTGACGTGTCATGAGAGTTTTATGGTGCAGTCTCTGACGTATTATGAGAGTTTTACGGTGCAGTCTCCGACGTGTTATGAGAGTTTTATGGTGCAGTCTCTGACGTGTCATGAGAGTTTTATGGTGCAGTCTCTGACGTGTCATGAGAGTTTTATGGTGCAGTTTCTGACGTATTATGAGAGTTTTACGTTGCAGTCTCCGACGTGTTATGAGAGTTTTATGGTGCAGTCTCTGACGTGTCATGAGAGTTTTATGGTGCAGTCTCTAACGTATTATGAGAGTTTTACGGTGCAGTCTCCGACGTGTTATGAGAGTTTTATGGTGCAGTCTCTGACGTGTCATGAGAGTTTTATGGTGCAGTCTCTGATGTATTATGAGAGTTTTACGGTGCAGTCTCCGACGTGTTATGAGAGTTTTATGGTGCAGTCTCTGACGTGTCATGAGAGTTTTATGGTGCAGTCTCTGACGTGTCATGAGAGTTTTATGGTGCAGTCTCTGACGTGTCATGAGAGTTTTATGGTGCAGTCTCTGACGTGTCATGAGAGTTTTATGGTGCAGTCTCTGACGTGTCATGAGAGTTTTATGGTGCAGTCTCTGACGTGTCATGAGAGTTTTACGGTGCAGTCTCCGACGTGTTATGAGAGTTTTATGGTGCAGTCTCTGACGTGTCATGAGAGTTTTATGGTGCAGTCTCTGACGTGTCATGAGAGTTTTATGGTGCAGTCTCTGACGTATTATGAGAGTTTTACGGTGCAGTCTCCGACGTGTCATGAGAGTTTTATGGTGCAGTCTCTGACGTGTCATGAGAGTTTTATGGTGCAGTCTCCGACGTGTTATGAGAGTTTTATGGTGCAGTCTCTGACGTGTTATGAGAGTTTTATGGTGCAGTCTCTGACGTGTTATGAGAGTTTTATGGTGCAGTCTCTGACGTGTTATGAGAGTTTTATGGTGCAGTCTCTGACGTGTTATGAAAATTTTATGGTGCAGTCTCTGACGTAATATGGGAGTATGGTGCAGTCTCTGACGTGTTATAGGAGTTTTATGGCGCAGTTTGGGAAGCGTCGTGGAGCTGTCCATGACGCAGGCATGACCCAAGAATTATCCTATAATTAACAGGCTACATAAATTTGGGCATGGTAACTACGGGTTACTTATTAGTTCCCAGTAATTTACTCAAAAATTAGCCGCGAAACATCTACGTGTAACTCTCTAAATGCCCTCGATTTGCTCACGAGTTACGACTGACCCACTAGTTACCTACGATTTAACAACTTGTTAAACACGATTTACTTACTAGTTACCCACGAGTATTTTAAAAGATTCTTACTAGCTACCCATGAGTAACCCACTAGTTACCCATGAGTTACTTCCCAGCTACCCATGAGTTACCCACCTGCTACCCATGAGTTACCTCCCAGCTACTCATGAGTTACCCACCAGCTACCCATGAGTTACCTCCCAGCTACCCATGAGTTACCAACCAGCTACCCATGAGTTACTCACACGCTACTCACAAAGTAAAGCCATCAAATTTTGGCTCTAAAATTATAGGCTTGAATTACTACATGTGTGCCTACATGCTATACATGTATGCGTGACAGCAGTTTGCTGTCGATAAAAACAGAAAATTACGCGAAAAAACAGAAGTAACTTTAATATTCAGACACACGCGTTATGGAAATGATTCCATTAATTTCCAACAGTGGAAACGCTTATATAATAATGTGCTCATCGAAGCGAGATTGATTATATGGCCAATTGACGAACGACACACTGACTTGACCAATCCAAAACGTGAAGACCAGGGCGTCCAAATAATAGCAGCACCTGACGTGATAGTGATTTTGGATCTCTACCCTGTTGAAAAATGAAGTCTCTGAAATACCTTATAAATTCCTAATTGTTTTTTTTTTTGACTAAGAGTAAAAGTTGCTCAAAACGTGTGGTCATCCTGCTGCACGTTCATTGCTGCAGTTTCATTAAAATAAACTGTATCAAGATGCTAGTATACTGTTAGAGGGAGATGTTACAGTTAGAGTGAAATGTAACTAACTAAACTAACTAAGCTGCCACTAAACAGCATCTTATCTAAATTGCAACTGCGGAACTAAACTTTCATTGTGACTAAAAAACTGCGTTGTAACTAAAGAACCTGCAAACGGATTACAACTGATCAACTGAAATGACAGACAGACACACTAACTAACTTTCAGACGTTTCTTACTGGAAAGGTTAATGGAAACTTCCCATTGTTTGTTGAAATTTTTTATAGTTTTTTGTTTTATCATGTCTTTTGAATTTCATTATCTTACATCCGATTCATTCAGAAGATTTATAGTTACAATGTTTTAATACTTTGATTTATTGTATTTCAGAACACTGAAGATGGATTTTTTATAATCCGAAACGTTTGTTTTTTATCATGATATTCTTAGTCACGTTGGTTTTTCTTTTTATCCTAAAAGTGAGATTTTCCAGAAATCAATCTACTTCATTTATTAATGGAAAGGTAAATAACACACCGTGAATATCGTCTGTACTGAAATATACATCTCTAAGTAGTTGCCTGCTATAGTATTTTCCACGACAAAAATATTTTACGAAAATATTGGTGACTGTAAAAGATTCAATACGCACATCAAACATCACCTATATGGTGGAAATAAAGTTGTTTTTTCTACTCGGGTGTAGGAAAAATACATGAAAACAATATTTTGTTCTCAGTGGAGACGAGTCGTAATCGTGCAGTTAAAAACTTATTTTTACATTAACTTCATTGAAACTAACCTATTCAGCCAAAATTGGGTAGCTGAATTATTTATTATCATTATTATTTTAATCTGGAATAAAAATTCACATTCACATGCTGATAAGAATAATAAACTCGAAACTGACTGAGGAGACTTATGGATTAGCGTTTGTAGAACACGGAATCGCTCTAATGTTAAAGTTGATCTGTACTAAAATTAACTATGCGGGCCAGGAAGCCAGTTTCAACAATTTTTTATTCCGCAAAATTACGCAAGCTTTATCGCCCTAAACCCATCTCAGTAATGATTACCAGATTCTTGTTAAATTACTCGTGCACTAAATCTATTTAACATAAATATGTAGCACACAATCAGGAAATAAGATGAGGTTGTGTTCATCGAACTACCCTCTCTGAAAAATATATATATATTTTAGTACATTAACTATATGTTTCTGACTGCGCTATGTTCAAATCCTTTAGTTCATTTTGAATACAATTTTACAGACTGCAATTGATGTTGATATCGGCACCACATCCTGCTTACCAAGAATTTAAGAATTTCAATTTAGGTTCCACTTAAACGCCACAAACTCAAACGAAAGCATGTGAAGTTCAAAAGTTTCAAACACTCGTTTGGAAAATATAATGAAACACTTTAAAGCATAAATAGGATCAAATCGCGGTAAAATAAACGTAGGCATTTCCTTTACTGTACATTTACGCCTAAAGTATTGACGTTATTTTTACCGGAAAGGATGTTGGTGAATGAGTTCGCGCACGTGGGCGCAACTCGTTCACACCCTGGCTCTTTAATCAACGGATCCGCTAAATCTAAATGAGAGCGGATCAGGCGGCTTCCGTTCCGAGCCAGCTGCTGCTCCGGAAGTTAGACTCCGCAGTCCCGCTCGGACACCGGCCAGCGTCCGCACTCCGCCTCCGTCTAGAATTCTTTTATTTTCTGCTACATTCAGACTCGAGTCGGGCTGGAGCAAACTCTCGCTCAGCCTTGGGGCTTCATGGCAATATCTTCAGAGCTCTATTCATCTGCCACTAAAATGAGGTGGTCTTTCTTGAATTACTTTATTTATTTACCTATATCAAGCTTTGTGAAATCAGCATCTTTAAAGCTATTTTTATCTGCCACTAAAAATGAAGTGATCTTTATTACGAATAATTCTACTTTTTTAGCTGAATCGAGCTTTGTGAAATCAACATCTTTAGTAGCTACTTTAATCTGCTGCTAAAAATCAGGAGGCCTGGTTTGAATAACTCTACTTTTTTAGCAATATTAAGCTCCATGAAGCACGGCTGGATTACTAGCTACCTATTCACTTGATCTATTTAATTAAAATTGCTACGCAAAATATGCTAAGGCAGTCATGATGACAGGGAGTTATCACGTTTTATCCACCAGTCATATCAATTCACCAACTGCAATCAGTATTTTACTGATGCATTGCCACGAGATGTGAGGAGTAATCCTGGCGCTGTACACTTTTCCCGCTAAGGGTAGAACTGAAACTCAAAATTCAACTCAAATTTAAAGTCAATTATAGCGAGCAATTTGAAAAATAGCACACATTATCTGGATCGTGCCTTCAGTTAGCAATGATTATGTATTTATTAAAATTGAGTTTGTGACTACCTGTCGGTCAGCAGCACATGAAAACTTCCTCCGTGTACTTCGGTGACTCACATCGCAACCAACGTGTTAAATTCCACCTCAAATATTAAATTACACTGGATCCTTAGCATGGTTCTGGTCCTGGATCCTTATCATAAGATTCACCTCTAGCTAGTTCTTTAGCGTGAGGTCTACCACGCTATGGTATGAGATCTACCTCTAGCTATAGTACTATAGCTAGAGGTAGATCTCGTGCCATAGTGTGTTAAACCTCTGATGATAAGATGCCTATGGCATGATCTCATCCCATCATAACATTTGATTCATCCGCAAATGAGCGCTCGATGAGAGAGGACCTGTGCTTTGTTTAGTATCCGATGATTATTGTTTTTTGCATCGTAACTTCATGAGAATAAGTTTTTATTGGGTGAAATTTTATCAGGACCTGTTGAATAAATACAGTAATTGTTCTAGTCTCCTTACGGAAGTGATAATTTGTGCTCAAAATAATTTTTTAATAAGTAATAATTTTAAGTAATAATTGGATTAGGTAATGAAAAAACACGTCCGACGTGTTTAAGAAGGATTCAGTAACGTCAATTACGGTGTCATGGGCTCAAATTTTAAGAGACTCTTGATTTCTACATCTGAAATGTGTTCTACAATTGAGAACCTTCGTAAACAGAATTATGCAACAGCATTTTCGTGCACGTTGGAAACATCTCCCAGTTTGTTAAATAACATTTGTGACTTTTCTTCAATTTTCACGACACCTACGAATTTAAAGCTAATAGAGTAATTTTTTTATTTACATTCTAAGGCTATCGAACTCTCGGTCATTTATATTCAAATGACTGCTCACGCCTCAACAATCTAATTACCTCTTAAGTCACTTCTATGACTATCTCTTTATTCTTCAAGTCTCTTTTTCGACTATCTCATTACTTTTTAAGTTGCTTTCTCTGTCATCTCACTACTTCTCAAGTCCCTTCCTCGACTATCTCATCACTTTTCAAGTGCCTATCTCAACTATCTCATAACTTTTCAAGTTACTTTCTCTTTCATCGCATTACTTCTCAAGTCCTTTTCTTTTTCATCTCATTACTTTTTAATTCCCTTTCTCGATCATCTCATTGCATCTCAAGCCAATCTCTCAACTATTTTATAACTTTTCATGACACTTTCTCATTTCTCTTATTCCATTTCAACACACTTTCCCTTTTTTCTCGTTCCTTCTCAAGTCACTTCCTCAGCCATCTCGTCACACTTCCAATCACTCGCTCTCGTTCCTAGCACCCATATACTTCGGAGCGTATCATCACAGAGCGGACCACTGGCCCCGGCACAAGTCGAGGATCACGCAGCTATCCTCTTCCAGAAGCCGCATAATCGCTTGATGGCGGCTCGATTTACAGCACGAGCTGGTTGCATCCCAGGAGCCTTAGCTGTGTCAGCACAGCCATGTTTTTGTGCGCATTTCCATTATTACTATTATTGTCACTATTACTATTACTTTTATAATATACGACGTTTCACCACCGAAGACGCTACTAAGGCGTTTCATCGGTGTATTCGATACTCCCCAGTTCATCATTTCCATATACAAGTCGGATATCTTTCCATCCGCAGCACTCTTTCTTGTGCGTGTTTCCTTCCTGCAGCACTCTTTGCGAAGCAGATATCATGCTCTGTACTATCTGTTGTTATTTTAGCTACGGAATTATCAGCAGAAGAATAATATTCCATGGAATTAACACGTTAGACATCACATCAGCTTGCGTTTTTTTTTACACGTTTTGTTGCTGCGGAAAAAAAATCATATTGAATATGTTTTTATAAGTATTGGTTTTGTAGGCTTATTTTCACAGGTATCAGTCACTGAATGTTAAACACTGATTTATGTATTAGATATCGACATTATATATTTTCTAGATATTAACTTGCGCATCATTGGAGATATAGCTTGCAAAACTATCAGGAGTAGTAAAATTCCCCTAGAAAAACTCAAAAACAACAAAAGATTAATATCAGTATCTAAACTCGTAATGATCATTAAGTAAGGTATAATAAATGTTATAATAGTTTACCTGTTGCGTAGGAAAGTTATTGAAAATGTTTAAGCAAATGTTCTGTTTGCTTTCAGCGCAGATTCCCGAAAAACTCTAGGGGAAAGAAAATGCTAATAAAATTAATCATTTTGCAGTTGTTTTCTGATTCCTGCTGTTTTGTTTGTTTTCTCTTCTTTATCTTCTCCATTTTCCTGTTTGATGTACTAAAAATCTGTAATTTATCACCGATCGCGACAGTATTCGTACTTAGTGTTAATCATACTTTGCATTTTACAGAACTGATGATTGAGCTGGTCTACGAAACGTTTCCGATTTTTTCTTTCATTGAATAAAAAAAATATTAATTTTATCATCCTTTTTTCTACAATATATATATTCATAGTTATCGAAGAATTTTGTTACCCTTGACAACTACTGCAAAGAAAAAACGTAAAAAAACTCTGAAAGAAATGAAAGTCATATCATAATGTATGAAACAGGAAATGTTCACCGGGAGACCTAATATAATTCAACAGATAAACTTAGTCAGAGAACCCTGGGTATCATGATTGGATCACATAAACAGAGAGGTATCGGTCAAGAAATTTTCTGGAACAGACTTCATATAAAAGAAGCTGACTCGTAATTGCTAAAAAATGACCGTAATGAACTTTGATAAACTTGCGTTGCATGTAAGAATTTGATTCATGTTCGTAATGTTTCCATTGTTTAAGCCAGTTTCATTACTGCTTTGTGGATACCTAACATTTCACACAGAAGCTGTCGTATGTAGGTGTTGATAGAATTGTAATTCCTGCTGTGAATAAGGAATGTTTAATAGAGCTCCTCATAATTTGTTAACATTCGGATTCCAAATTTTAATTATGCTAATAGAGTTACAGAATTAGAGCGTATTGAAATAAGATGTGTGTATAATATAAAATTAAATTATAAGGAACAAATGGCATTTTATTAACGTCTGAAATGATTTGAATGACTTATTAGACAATATGAAATCATCAGGAAACTCTGGGGGAAATTTATGTATCTCTTTTTTGACTGCTAACTGAGCACCGAGGGAGTCAAGAATATCTAACGTTCAACTCTGCTTCGTTTCTATCAAGTAAAATTTATTTACAATACTGAACGTTACTAATATGTGTACAATTTCATCCGGCTCATAAAAAAAATCCCAAGAATCAAACCAGCTGTGGAAGAGTATAAGTTTTTCTAGAGAATTTTTCGTACACACGAATACTCGAAATAGTAAAGAACAATGCAGACAAACCTGGAAAAATCTTTACCTTAGATAAAATTATCTAGGTTTAAAAAAAACATTCAGTAATATTTAGATTAACGAGTGAAATGATTGCACAAAATATCAATGGGGGGAGCATTAACTTACCAAACAGGAAGCAATTCACACAGCCGGTTTCACTAAGCTACATCAACTGAGACTTGTTGAGTCTGAATTGATAAACATGATTCCTTAAATGCATGTTTTCAGGCGAGGGTTTCACATTACAGCTTGTGGAAATTTTTAGTTCTGCATAATAATTTACACAAGGTTAGGCGTTGAAATTTGGCCTTTGGTATCATTCAGAGCAGAGCTTGGACGGTAACAGTCTACCAACTGAACCTCAAAGCAAACCAACAAGATTACCAGAGTTTTATAAGTATTCAGCATAATTAACTGTAGGACTTGTTCAGATCATTAAATAACGGATGCAAATAAATTTCTTGCTTCGCAATGGAATTAACGGAGCGATGTCTCCAGCAGAAGTGGAAGAGCGAAAGGGGACTTTTTTTAGCAACGTTCGTTAGAATTGACTGTTTTTTTTCTGATTGAATGGCATTTGTATTCAATGCGACGTATTATCAAGCGCTGCAAGGTTTCGGATTCACGTACTTGCGTTCCAGTCTCTACAATGGGAACTTATGGCACGTTCACACGTGTGAATGTGTGTGTGATACTTCCCTGGGTATAAGTGGGGTAGGGAAGGGGCGGCAGATAGCAGGGGCAGAGAAAAGGAAGAAGCAAGTTCGAAGGTCGAGAAAGGGGAGAAGGATTGAGGCCGGGTAGCGGAGAAGAAAGAGACGGATCGAAATAGAGTAGCAAAAAGAGTGAAAGAAACAAGCACCGTTCATCTTCATAATAATTTGAGACCTGAAATGCGTTGAAACCAATTGGATTTTGAGTATTCGTGAACGTAAAAGTCTTAAATTGACAGACATAGAAAACGAGAAGAAAAAAGAAAAATGAAGCAATAGGGACTGAAGTAGGGAAATAGGGGGAGAATATAGGCGAAATAATACAGAAAGACGGGGAGAAGGAAGCTGATGTGGAGAATGGGGTGAGGGTGGGATACAGGGGTGAGGGTAGGGTAAAGGGGTGACGGTGGGGTAAAGAGGTGAGGGTTTAGTAAAGGGGTGAGGGGAGGGTACAGGGGTGAAGGTGGGGTAAAGGGGTGAGGGTGGGGTACAGGGGTGAGGGTGAGGTAAAGGGGTGAGGGTGGGGTAAAGTGATGAGGGTGGGGTAAGGGGTGAGGGTGGAGTAAAGGGGTGAGGGTGGGGTAAAGAGGTGAGAGGAGAGGAGGGTGTGAGATATCCAAGCTTCCTGCCACACACCTGCCGCAGCTGCTCAAAAAACTGCCGTAACGCGGCTCTGCCGTGAGGGTACTGCATGAAAGGTTCTACATTTAAAACCTATCTCTGTTTTTTCACAAAAACTGCAAACATGATATATGGTGATGTGCTCTGAAGGGTTATGGCAAAATGTTCTTTACAGTACTTGTGGCGAAGTGCTTTTTTGCCATTTATGGTGACGAGCTCGCATTTTATTTATGGTGATGTTATTTTCTTGTTATTTTTATGGCCCAGTACTCTCCATATGGTACTTATAGAAATACTAGTGTGCACGACCCGTCATAAATGACGGGATTCGATGTGTTGCTATCGAGACCTGTACAACGTTATTGGACTAATACGTGAATTTAACAACAAAGGGTTGTCATAATATACTCAAGAGCGCCAGAAGTGATATGATAATTTGGACCACACAAGCCTAACAAGAACATTTTAGGGCGTGAATAATAGAAAAAAAACATCAATGTCCCATAAGAGTTTCATATTAGAAAAATTCATATTTTCTCCGAAATCTGATGCAAATGTCTGCAATTGGTAAACACATTCATTTATATGTTTCTGACTGAGGTAGACTATTTTGTGCAAATATTATAAGCATGGAAATGTTCTAAATTTGTGGCCTGATAAAAAATAATTTTTAGAGTTCCATAATTTGAATACTGGTTTATACGTAGGAGTGAAAATGTAGTTCTGAATGTCAACCTCGCTGCCAACGCAGCATCATTTTAGCCCACCCGTTTTACTTTCAACAAATTCCTCACATCGCAAGTCCCTGAGCTCGTATTTTAATGTAAGTGTGCACTAAAAAGTGTTTTCAACTATGCATCGTTACTGAAATTCTGTTCTCTTTTATTATTGTAGTTACATCTACCGGATGTCCCACAAAAATGGCCCCGACTTTTAAATTGATTATACCTCTGATTTAAATTAACATATTTTAATTGTCGTTTTTTCACAATGTAGTACATTTTGTTTCCTCTGCGAATTGTTCAAGTTTTTGATAATCCGTTGAATAACCACTTTACAATGATCGATTTACTGAAAGAGGTAGAAAAACTAATCGTTCAAATGAAAATTTTAAAAACGACACTGGTGTTCTTCTTCATTTCTCAATGCCTACTGTTAAAAAAAATCACAATGGTGTCTCCTAGTTACATACCACCAAGTATGTATCACCTCCATCATTAATAATATTCTTCGACAACGAATTGAAAAAGTGTCTTGAACTTGAACTTGAACTTGAAATTGAGGGCCGACAGCGTCGGGGCCTTTGTAACGGCCTACAATTCCCTCCACAGTTATCACACAAAGAGTTCAGCGCCTGGTACCAGACTTGTCCACTAAACTACTCAGGATTTACCAATCCTTGTCACAAGCTGCCATTGGATGGCGTCACTGGGATAGCCAGTGCGTCAAAACACCATCCCCAGGCATATTGGGTCATTACTGACCATTCTACCTGACTGGCTCATTCCAGTCACTGTCTCTTACTCCAGGCACGCACAAGAAACAATTTCATAGCTTCAATGATACTCAAATTGCACTCCTGATCCAATCCAGCAAGACAGCTCATACCGCAATCATCTTCAGCACATCTGGCATACCACTCATTCTCTCCATACTGCTCAAGCACCACATTCATAAAACTTTCTCTCTCTTGCTCATACTTACTACATTCCAGCACAAAATGCTCAATTGTTTCCTCCACTCCACTAATACACTGCCGACATAATCTGTTATTATTCTCATTCCACCTCCATGTACGTCTGTTCACACTCAATGACTTACATCTCACAGCAAACAAGAGTTGACTTCCAAAACTACCATCATAGAACATCTCAAACTTAGGTGCTTCTTTTTTCATATACCAGTCAAGTGTAGGCTTCTGCACCATGCTAAGCCTCCACTTATTCAATCCATACTCTTTTGTTTTCCTCTCAATCTCTTTCTTCCACCTCTTGCAGTCCCACTCAGGCCCTACACCTCCAGGATTTATTAAACTCCAGTCATCCACAGGTCTCCCAATTCTAACATGAATAACCTTTTGCATACTAAGCTTCCTTGCATGCCCCCAACACACTTTCTCCCAATAGCTTACACTCAGATTCCATTCAAAAATTCGCTTTACCCATCTGCTATTCTGCATTCTTTCAATTCTCACCTTATAATTCAGCACCGCCTTCATCATTCTTTCTGAAAATAGGCTCCACCCAAGGTCACCTCTAAAGGCTTCTGTAGCTGTCCATTTTGGGGCACCCAATGCTAACCGTCCTACCTTATTTTGTATTACATCCAGCTTTTCAAGATCACTTCCATTCCAGGCAAGAGCACTCATACCATACATGACACTAGGTACAGCAACATACTTCCACATTCCTCTCACACATTCATACTTGTTTGCTCTGTATCTGGCCACGCTACTTAATCGTCCACTCCACTGCATAGCTTTTGCCACTTTCTCACCCTTAGTTCTAGTGCATCCATCTTCACTTATCATACAACCTAGATATTTGTATTCTTTTGTTCTACCTATTCTGATTTCTCCAATATTCCACAGTCTGTCTCTATCAGTCTCATCACTATTTATAACCATAACCTTGCTTTTGTCGGCACCAAAGTTCATCTTGAAATCTGTACTATATCCGTTCACAATGTCAAGCATCCTTTGCAGTTCATGTCCACATCCACTAACCACAACCACATCATCAGCATACAACAAACAGCTCAGTCTCTCATTACCAACTTTCAGTCCTAAGCCACTCCTTCTCAGTCGAACTGCTAATTCTTCTGTGTACAATCCAAACAACAGGGGAGACAGAGTACAGCCCTGTCTCACTCCTCTAACACTCCTCACTTGCCCCGTTTCCAAATTTCCTAACCTGTATATAGCGCTTGTGTTCTCATACAGACTTTGTACAATTTTTACTATTTTTCTGCTAAACCCAACTTTTCTCAGAACTTCAAAGAGCCTAACCCGATCCACCCTGTCATACGCTTTTTCAATATCCAGGAATGCTAAATACATCTTCTTATCATCCTTCCTCATTCGCTCAATTATTTCACTCACTACAAACAGATTATCTTCCCCACGTCTATCCTGCCTAAAACCATTCTGTTCTTCACCTAGGACTCCTAATTCCTCAACTAAATTTTTCATTCTCTCATTCAAAATCCCACAAAATATCTTACATACAGTGTCACCCAGTGCAATTGGTCTGTAATTTTTAAGTTCTTTCATACTCTTATGTCCACCCTTATGCAACAGAACTACATTACACTTGTTCCAGTCATCCGGTACTCTTTCACTCTTCCATATCTCATCAAATAAACATTTCAACAAACTGACCACACTCTCTCCTCCAAATTTATAGAACTCATATGGGATCTTATCAGGGCCACATGCCTTTCCATTTTTCACTTTCTTCAAAAAACTTACAATCTCTTCACAAGTGATTTCGTCTTCCATTTGCAGTTCACGTTCATCAATCAGAAAATTTATGGGTGCATTATCTGTAACCTGCTCATTCATTCCACCAATGTCCTCCCAGTATTCTTCAACTGCTTTCACCAGTTGCATCCTATCTTGCACACTGCAACCATTAACTACTAATTCATCAACTTGAACTTCACTACTTCTATCATTACCTTGTATAAACTTATACCAATCTTTTATTCCATCCGGACCTTTCTTTCTTAGATTTTCAACTTGGTGTCTCTCCTCTTTAACTCTAGCCTCATTAATCATTCTCCTTACTTTCTTCTGCTGGTCCTTGTACTCATTCCATGCACTCTGCCATTCATCCTCAGTAATTCTGTTTCTTTCATACATTTTCCTCATACTGCGTTGTTTCTTATTTAAAGTCTTTCTTCTCATTCGTTCTTCCTTTATCTCACTTGTAAACCACCTGGCATTCCCTGTCCCTTTCCTACATTTTATTCTACCAATCTTTTGCTCTGCCACATCATACAAGGTTCTTGCAATCTCACCATTTAGGTCATTTACATTTCCACACCTGTTCCAGTTATACCTACTCAATTCATTCTTAAATTCTTCCCAGTTTGCCTTTTTTATCTGCCAACTTTCTTTCACACTACTGACCTTTTGCATTGACTCCTTTCTACCCCAGTTATATTCAAGCACAAGCATTTTATGGTCACTATCAATATCAAAATCATCTTCATCTACAAACATTTCATTGACACACTCTCTTGCTCTACTATTCACAATCATATAGTCAATTGCAGTTTTCCATTCCCTGCTTTGCCATGTATGCAAGCCATTTCCTATTGTTACATTCAGGTTTTCAAGTTCATTCTCATCACAAAAATCTATCAATTTTTGTCCATTTGCATTCATCGGCTCACCAAGTATACCAACATGGCCATTCATGTCACCCATCACAATCAGAGGGCACCTGCAGTGTTCTCGTACAATCCTTGTTAATATTTCATACTTTTTTACATTCTCTTCATGAGCTAAAATCCCATCAGTTGTCATATAACATACAATCACAACAATACATTCTCTGGCATGCATTCTTTCACACTTAATTGCTAACAAATCTTCACTTTCAGGTTCATTTCCAACAGGAAGTTCCTCTAATTTCCAATTTAGAGCATTCTTTACAATCAAACCAACTCCACCACCTCTTTTTTGCCAATTTACACGCCCTTTTCCTATCATATGATACTTATTCTCCTTACATGTTAAACTGACTCTATCACGCATTTGGGTCTCTACTACACCAACACAATCCAATTTTCCATTCTCAAATTCTACTACGAGGTCATCTAACTTTCCTGCATTCCATCCACGCACATTTATACTTCCAAACCTTACAACACAATTGGACAATTCCAGACGTTCCTCACTTTTGCTCTGACGGATTTTCATTCATCCAGTTCCAGCTTCCATTATGACATGAGTAGCCCTGATCCACCGGATATATTTCTTGGAGAGTTTCATCTCACCTTCTTCTGTAATATGGACTCCATCTCCAAGAAAACACCCATCCTGGATCACGCTATCCATGTCAAGGAAGCTGGAACCCAGCTCACGCTTTCTCACACTCTCAGCTCTCATACTCATAATCCTTTCATGCAACTCTCTATTCACCTCCTTTCGCACCCTTTCATATTCCTCATCACACGCAGGCCTTCTTAGGAGGCTAGTCACCGCCACTCTAACATTCTTCTTCCGCGCCCTATCAACAACTTTCATAATTGCATTCACCGTACGTTCTCTCCCACATTCAAGCAACCCATTGCCACCTCCTTGCAGTACAACCATTCCTTCATCCATTCCATCTATCACTCTCTCAGCATGCCTACAAATCTCCTCCACTCCTTTCCCTCTCATGCTCATACATCCACTACTGTCACTCATACATACGAACCTATCAACATTCTTCACCATGCTATCTCCACATATTCTAATCATAGGTCTTACTCTCCCTTTCATGCTACTCTTTCGCTCACTTCTTTCACTCAGATCATTCTTTCCATTCATCTTCCTTTCATTCGCTTCCACTACAGGCTCCTGCACCTCATGTGGCACCACAACAGGTGGCTCATTCACTCTCTTTCCATTTTTACCTCTTTCATCATGCTCATTCATCCTTCTACTCTCATCTGTCGCATTTGCACCATCATTTGCTTCATTCACACTCCTTGCACCATCATTTGCATTATCATCCACTTCATTTGCACTCCTTGCACCACCATTTACCTCTTCATTCACTGCATTTGCACCATTCTCATTCTTTCCTTCGTTCAGCTTCCTTTCATCCTTCAAGTCAGCCTCTAAAGCAACCATCAAAATTGTCAATCTCTCAACCTCCTCTTTCAACTTCTTACTCTCATCATTCAAACATTTCCAGCATGTAAACACAAGATCACTCAACTTTCTCCGACTCATTTCTCTCAAACCTTTGCATGCATCCATATCTATCCACTCTTTACAAGCCATGCACTCAATCTCCTCATCCATTCCACTTGCACCTCCCTTCCTACGACCAGTCCTATTTCTTGCCATCCTCAAACACAGACTTCTCTCTCAGTACAAATTTCACAGGCAGAAGAAGTCTTCACTCACCAAATCTACTGAAAATCAAGTTATCAAACCAAAAGAAACAAAAATGTTTCCTACTACTCTCACATTCACTCTCTACAATGTCACACACTATACTCTTTATATGCAATGAAAGCTTACCAGTCAAAACACCTCAGTCAAAAATTGCAAGTCACCACACCAAAGTCCAATGCTCAGTCTCAACTCTCACGCAACAAAAAAAACTACTCTCACGAGCACTCCATACAAAGTCACACACTGTACTCACGTGAACATACAAACCATACCAGTTTTTCAGCAACTTCACTTTAATTCACCACAATTTTCGTCGGAGAATTAGACGCACGTGCACACCGTATCAGCCGTACAAGGTACATTAAAGAGAGTACTGCGTTTTACACGGGTATTACGATACCAATGTGTTATAATCATTTAAGGATGTTAATGTTAAGGTGTTTTAAAAACCAATGTATCGACATTTCATGTTTGTACTTTATTGGAAATAAAATGTTTTTCTTTTTCTTTTCTTTTTTCTTTCTCAAGAACTGAAAGAAAACGGTGAAATAATCCGCAAAACTCTTCGACCTTTGATCAGATAGTGCAGAAATTTGTTCAGATTGTTGACGGTGCGGAATCATCTCCGATGAAGATCCCGAGACAAGAAGGAATATTCCCAACATTTCAACCAGGGCTGCCAATGCTTGGGTTTTAACCCAAGATCTTGGGTTTTTACGATGAATCTTGGGTTCTTGGGTTTTGTTTTCGAATATGTTGATAATCTTGGGTTTTGAGCCTCATACTTCAATCATGGTGCAGAGAAATTTCTCAAAGTCAAATTATTACGTACAAATGCCTTCTTTTTATTGCGCTTAAAGGTTTCGTTATGCGATAGAAATGCGTTGCATGCCTGTCATAACCTGTCAGAGCACGTAGCGTATGAACTCGTACCATAACCGTGACCTGTCACAAATCACAATCTGCTGAGCGCGCGCCACTGTGTCAAAAAAAAAAAAACAGATTAGAGTGTGCGTGTGTGGCGTGTGCAAGTCGCGTTATTGCATTTGCTATGTGATTTTCGTCGGTGGTTTGTTTTGAAAATCTGCATTTTTCGATTAAACTCAAATTTGAAGGGATTATCTTCTAATGACTTCTGTTCATTCAAATTAAAAAAGTGTCTGAAGAAATTTTTCCAGCAAAGAAGAGCAAATGGAATGCTCTGTGCTTCAAATAAGAATGGGCCAGTGAAACGGAATAAAAAAAAAGGGGTTTGAGCATGACTGCAACGACGAAGACTCAGTTACCTACTGCAAGGCATGCAAAGTGACACTAAAAAATAAAAATGAGTCTAGGTCGTTGAAATATAAAGTTTCTTTTAGTCATGAAAAAATTTGCTGTTGCTAGTTAAAGGAAGCACGAGTATCACTCAATATCTTAAAAAAGAGAACAACTGAAAGCCAACAAACAGCGAGGAGTGAGATAAGGTTGCAGTCTATTTCGTAGCACATAATCTACCCTTTGCCAACATTGAGGTCTGTGAGCTTGCATTTCCTGATAGTAATGAAGTGAACAAAACTTACCTAGGTAATTCTAGATGGTACAGCTTTTGATAAAATAAATATTAATTTCGCAAACGTAAAATAGAGAAAAAAGAAACACAGTTTATTTCCAATAGAGATGGTACAAAAGTACCATCATTGGTGTTTAAAATATCTTAAAATTAATGCACTTAGATGTACACACACATGAGTATTGTAATACCCATGCCACTAGTCGAAATAAGTGATTGAGGGCAATGTACTCTTAATGTTACTTAATCTACATTTGATGATACATGTAATTATAATTATACGTGAGTATATGTATTTTTTATACCATAAAGGTGTTTTTGTGCGAACAAATATCAACTTATTGAAGAAAAATCAAAATAAATCGATTTTCACGATTGATAATTTGCCTAAAACTCCTTACTTTTCGAGTTCAAATGACTTAAAGAAACTTTTAAACTTAAAGTAGGATACTACATGTGCGCCAATGTTATCTCTACTCTCTAAAATTCCGACCCCATTATAGCAGTTTTTGTTATTTTTGCAATAAAGCCAGCAAGCATTGTACAAGTGAGAAAAATGTCTGCAATTTAGTTTTCGGTTGAAAATAAACGCCAAGCCATCCACAGTAGTTATTTCATTAAATTTAGAAGCCTCATTTTTACAATTTGTTAGGAACTTTTCGTCAGAGGTATTGTAGGATATTAATAACAAGCCATACATTAATGCTTAACTTTTATTCAAAAAACTAGTCTTGTTACAGGTGTTGAAATTAAATGGCCTCCATTAACTTCGACGCATCGAACTCGTGTGTTCCAATAACGTAGAAACATTGTTTAATGCTTAAGAGCTTGAAACTACGGGTATTTTTTCTAACAGTAATATGCTTGTAGTTTTTATTGCTAAAATAGCAAAAACCTGCTTTAGTTGGTAGTTTTTGGCATTTTATCCTTCGTAATAATCATTTTTGTATGTTTTTCCACCTATGATTGCAATTTGTTCGCACAGAAAGAAAAAAACACTTTAAATATCATGAATTTTTTGTATTTTGGTAATCTTGGGTTTTTATTTTAGATCTTGGGTTTTTTAGACCCATGATCTTGGGTTTTTGTAAAAGTCTCATTGGCAGCCCTGATTTCAACTCGTGAGTATATTCACGTGAGTACAGTGTGTGACTTTGTATGGAGTGCTCGTGAGAGTAGTTTTTTTGTTGCGTGAGCGTTGAGACTGAGCATTGGACTTTGGTGTGGTGACTTGCAATTTTTGACTGAGGTGTTTTGACTGGTAAGCTTTCTTTCAATATAAAGAGTATAGTGTGTGACATTGTTGAGAGTGACTGTGAGAGTAGTAGGAAACGTTTTTATTTCTTTTGGTTTGATAACTTGATTTTCAGTAGATTTGGTGAGTGAAGACTTCTTCTGCCTGTGAAATTTGTACTGAGAGAGAAGTCTGTGTTTGAGGATGGCAAGAAATAGGACTGGTCGTAGGAAGGGAGGTGCAAGTGGAATGGATGAGGAGATTGAGTGCATGACTTGTAAAGAGTGGGTGTGCCAACGGGTACGATACGGTGTGCACGTGCGTCTAATTCTCCGACGAAAATTGTGGTGAATTAAAGTGAAGTTGCTGAAAAACTGGTATAGTTTGTATATTCACGTGAGTACAGTGTGTGACTTTGTATGGAGTGCTCGTGAGAGTAGTTTTTTTGTTGCGTGAGAGTTGAGACTGAGCATTGGACTTTGGTGTGGTGACTTGCAATTTTTGACTGGTAAGCTTTCTTTGCATATAAAGAGTATAGTGTGTGACATTGTAGAAAGTGACTGTGAGAGTAGTAGGAAACGTTTTTGTTTCTTTTGGTTTGATAACTTGATTTTCAGTAGATTTGGTGAGTGAAGACTTCTTCTGCCTGTGAAATTTGTACTGAGAGAGAAGTCTGTGTTTGAGGATGGCAAGAAATAGGACTGGTTGTAGGAAGGGAGGTGCAAGTGGAATATATGAGGAGATTGAGTGCATGACTTGTAAAGAGTGGATAGATATAGATGCATGCAAAGGTTTGAGAGAAATGAGTCAGAGAAAGTTGAGAGATCTTGTGTTTACGTGCTGGAAATGTTTGAATGATGAGAGTAAGAAGTTGAAAGAGGAGGTTGAGAGATTGACAATTTTGATGGTTGCTTTAGAGGCTGACTTGAAGGATGAAAGGAAGCTGAACGAAGGAAAGAATGAGAATGGTGCAAATGCAGTGAATGAAGAGGTAAATGGTGGTGCAAGGAGTGCAAATGAAGTGGATGATAAGGCAAATGATGGTGCAAGGAGTGTGAATGAAGCAAATGATGGTGCAAATGTGACAGATGAGAGTAGAAGGATGAATGAGCATGATGAAAGAGGTAAAAATGGAAAGAGAGTGAATGAGCCACCTGTTGTGGTGCCACATGAGGTGCAGGAGCCTGTAGTGGAAGCGAATGAAAGGAAGATGAATGGAAAGAATGATCTGAGTGAAAGAAGTGAGCGAAAGAGCAGCATGAAAGGGAGAGTAAGACCTATGATTAGAATAGGCGGAGATAGCATGGTGAAGAATGTTGATAGGTTCGTATGTATGAGTGACAGTAGTGGATGTATGAGCATGAGAGGGAAAGGAGTGGAGGAGATTTGTAGGCATGCTGAGAGAGTGATAGATGGAATGGATGAAGGAATGGTTGTACTGCAAGGAGGTGGCAATGGGTTGCTTGAATGTGGGAGAGAACGTACGGTGAATGCAATTATGAAAGTTGTTGAAAGGGCGCGGAAGAAGAATGTTAGAGTGGCGGTGACTAGCCTCCTAAGAAGGCCTGCGTGTGATGAGGAGTATGAAAGGGTGCAAAAGGAGGTGAATAGAGAGGTGCATGAAAGGATTATGAGTATGAGAGCTGAGAGTGTGAGAAAGCGTGAGCTGGGTTCCAGCTTCCTTGACATGGATAGCGTGATCCAGGATGGGTGTTTTCTTGGAGATGGAGTCCATCTTACAAAAGAAGGTGAGATGAAACTCTCCAAGAAATATATCCGGTGGATCAGGGCTACTCATGTCATATTGGAAGCTGGAACTGGATGAATGAAAATCCGTCAGAGCAAAAGTGAGGAACGTCTGGAATTGTCCAATTGTGTTGTAAGGTTTGGAAGTATAAATGTGCGTGGATGGAATGCAGGAAAGTTAGATGACCTCGTAGTAGAATTTGAGAATGGAAAATTGGATTGTGTTGGTGTAGTAGAGACCCAAATGCGTGATAGAGTCAGTTTAACATGTAAGGAGAATAAGTATCATATGATAGGAAAAGGGCGTGTAAATTGTCAAAAAAGAGGTGGTGGAGTTGGTTTGATTGTAAAGAATGCTCTAAATTGGAAATTAGAGGAACTTCCTGTTGGAAATGAACCTGAAAGTAAAGATTTGTTAGCAATTAAGTGTGAAAGAATGCATGCCAGAGAATGTATTGTTGTAATTGTATGTTATATGACAACTGATGGGATTTTAGCTCATGAAGAGAATGTAAAAAAGTATGAAATATTAACAAGGATTGTACGAGAACACTGCAGGTGCCCTCTGATTGTGATGGGTGACATGAATGGCCATGTTGGTATACTTGGTGAGCCGGTGAATGCAAATGGACAAAAATTGATAGATTTTTGTGATGAGAATGAACTTGAAAACCTGAATGTAACAATAGGAAATGGCTTGCATACATGGCAAAGCAGGGAATGGAAAACTGCAATTGACTATATGATTGTGAATAGTAGAGCAAGAGAGTGTGTCAATGAAATGTTTGTAGATGAAGATGATTTTGGTATTGATAGTGACCATAAAATGCTTGTGCTTGAATATAACTGGGGTAGAAAGGAGTCAATGCAGAAGGTCAGTAGTGTGAAAGAAAGTTGGCAGATAAAAAAGGCAAACTGGGAAGAATTTAAGAATGAATTGAGTAGGTATAACTGGAACAGGTGTGGAAATGTAAATGACCTAAATGGTGAGATTGCAAGAACCTTGTATGATGTGGCAGAGCAAAAGATTGGTAGAACAAAATGTAGGAAAGGGGCAGGGAATGCCAGGTGGTTTACAAGTGAGATAAAGGAAGAACGAATGAAAAGAAAGACTTTAAATAAGAAACAACGCAGTATGAGGAAAATGTATGAAAAAAACAGAATTACTGAGGATGAATGGCAGAGTGTATGGAATGAGTACAAGGACCAGCAGAAGAAAGTAAGGAGAATGATTAATGAGGCTAGAGTTAAAGAGGAAAGACACCAAGTTGAAAATCTAAGAAAGAAAGGTCCGGATGGAATAAAAGATTGGTATAAGTTTATACAAGGTAATGATAGAAGTAGTGAAGTTCAAGTTGATGAATTAGTAGTTAATGGTTGCAGTGTGCAAGATAGGATGCAAATGGTGAAAGCAGTTGAAGAATACTGGGAGGACATTGGTGGAATGAATGAGCAGGTTACAGATGATGCACCCATAAATTTTCTGATTGATGAACGTGAACTGCAAATGGAAGACGAAATCACTTGTGAAGAGATTGTAAGTTTTTTGAAGAAAGTGAAAAATGGAAAGGCATGTGGCCCTGATAAGATCCCATATGAGTTCTATAAATGTGGAGGAGAGAGTGTAGTCAGTATGTTGAAATGTTTATTTGATGAGATATGGAAGAGTGAAAGAGTACCGGATGACTGGAACAAGTGTAATGTAGTTCTGTTGCATAAGGGTGGACATAAGAGTATGAAAGAACTTAAAAATTACAGACCAATTGCACTGGGTGACACTGTATGTAAGATATTTTGTGGTATTTTGAATGAGAGAATGAAAAATTTAGTTGAGGAATTAGGAGTCCTAGGTGAAGAACAGAATGGTTTTAGGCAAGATAGACGTGGGGAAGATAATCTGTTTGTAGTGAGTGAAATAATTGAGCGAATGAGGAAGGATGATAAGAAGGTGTATTTAGCATTCCTGGATATTGAAAAAGCGTATGACAGAGTGGATCGGGTTAGGCTCTTTGAAGTTTTGAGAAAAGTTGGGTTTAGCAGAAAAATAGTAAAAATTTTACAAAGTCTGTATGAGAACACAAGCGCTATATACAGGTTAGGAAATTTGGAAACGGGGCGAGTGAGGAGTGTTAGAGGAGTGAGACAGGGCTGTACTCTGTCTCCCCTGTTGTTTGGATTGTACACAGAAGAATTAGCAGTTCGACTGAGAAGGAGTGGCTTAGGACTGAAAGTTGGTAATGAGAGACTGAGCTGTTTGTTGTATGCTGATGATGTGGTTGTGGTTAGTGAATGTGACATGAACTGCAAAGGATGCTTGACATTGTGAACGGATATAGTACAGATTTCAAGATGAACTTCGGTGCCAACAAAAGCAAGGTTATGGTTATAAATAGTGATGAGACTGATAGAGACAGACTGTGGAATATTGGAGAAATCAGAATAGGTAGAACAAAAGAATACAAATATCTAGGTTGTGTGATAAGTGAAGATGGATGCACTAGAACTAAGGGTGAGAAAGTGGCAAAAGCTATGCAGTGGAGTGGACGGTTAAGTAGTGTGGCCAGTTACAGAGCAAACAAGTATGAATGTGTGAGAGGAATGTGGAAGTATGTTGCTGTACCTAGTGTCATGTATGGTATGAGTGCTCTTGCCTGGAATGGAAGTGATCTTGAAAAGCTGGATGTAATACAAAATAAGGTAAGACGGTTAGCATTGGGTGCTCCGAAATGGACAGCTACAGAAGCCATTAGAGGTGACCTTGGGTGGAGCCTATTTTCAGAAAGAATGATGAAAGCGGTGTTGAATTATAAGGTGAGAATTGAAAGAATGCAGAATTTCAGATGGGTAAAGCGAAATTTTGAATGGAATCTGAGTGTAAGCTATTGGGAGAAAGTGTGTTGGGGGCATGCAAGGAAGCTTAGTATGCAAAAGATTATTCATGTTAGAATTGGGAGACCTGTGGATGACTGGAGTTTAATAAATCCTGGAGGTGTAGGGCCTGAGTGGGACTGCAAGAGGTGGAAGAAAGAGATTGAGAGGCAAACAAAAGAGTATGGATTGAATAAGTGGAGGCTTAACATGATGCGGAAGCCTACACTTGACTGGTATATGAAAAAAGAAGCACCTAAGTTTGAAATGTTCTATGGTGGTAGTTTTGGAAGTCAACTCTTGTTTGCTGTGAGATGTAAGTCATTGAGTGTGAACAGACGTACATGGAGGTGGAATGAGAATAATAACAGATTATGTCGGCAGTGTATTAGTGGAGTGGAGGAAACAATTGAGCATTTTGTGCTGGAATGTAGTAAATATGAGCAAGAGAGAGAAAGTTTTATGAATGTGGTGCTTGAGCAGTATGGAGAGAATGAGTGGTATGCCAGATGTGCTGAAGATGATTGCGGTATGAGCTGTCTTGCTGGATTGGATCAGGAGTGTAATTTGAGTATCATTGAAGCTATGAAAATGTTTCTTGTGCATGCCTGGAGTAAGAGACAGTGACTGGAATGAGCCAGTCAGGTAGAATGGTCAGTAATGACCCAATATGCCTGGGGATGGTGCTTTGACAAACTGGCTATCCCAGTGATGCCATCCAATGGCAGCTTGTGACAAGGATTGGTAGATCCTGAGTAGTTTAGTGGACAAGTCTGGTACCAGGCGCTGAACTCTTTGTGTGAAAATTGTGGAGGGAATTGTAGGCCGTTACAAAGGCCCCGACACTGTCGACCCTCAAGTTCAAGCTACCACTTTCTTCTGTAAATTTTTCTTGTTTCGTGATGTTCTTTCTTAGCTTACTGTTTCTATGCACCTTGTGCATAGATTCTGTTTTCCCTCAACTCCAAACTACATAAATGGTGCTTTCATCCTTCTTCTCTTGGAACATCTTTGTTGTGGTAAAGGGAGGCTATAACTTCCTTATATAATCTATACTATAATAAGAGCCTCGTCCGTCTGTCCGAAGCCAGCCGAAAGTGTGTGATGAGCGTATCTCTGATACAAGCTTTATCTTTCATGTGATTTGTCCAACATTAGCTTACATTTTTCACGGGCCGTGTTCACTAGGCCTCTTCAACTTTCGAGAGATTTAATTTTTTTATTTCTTACGGCCTTTCTTTCATTTCGCCTTCATTCTTAATTCAAATAAAGGGGGGTGGACTAGTAACAATAATAATGCTTCCTCCCTCAGCAGAGACAAAATTATGATGGAATGGCTTCCCAGTCATGTCTCTATTAATAGCAATGAAGCAGCAGACAGACTAGCATGTAATCCTTAAGTCTGGCTATCGAAGTTAATCTGTAATCCTAGCAAACTTGAGCTGAAAACTAAATTCAAAATGCACTATGGCCAACTTTGGCAGAGAAACTGGATATCACAACCTCCTTTCATCGCCCATCTTAAACCACACTTAGGTTCATCAATCCCCACAAACTTTTCTCGCTACAATTTTGTTATTTTCACACGTCTCCGATGACAAACATGCATCCTAACGCATGCTTACTTCATCAAACAGACTCTTCGCCCATTTTACACTTTCTGCAAAAGCAACATTACTCTGGAACACATATTCATACTGTGCCCAATGCACAAACCATTTCGTGCTCCACTTCAAGCAGCATGCCTTTCCAAATCTCAGCCGTACTGTCTTTTTTCGCTCCTCTCCGACCCTGGCACCCGAAGGATACTTTGTTCGAAGGATACTAAGTTACTCTATTCATTTAAACATTATTTAAGGTAATGATTTATTACTCTTTTAAATTTTTGTCTGGTTTTTTGGAAAGTACATAATAAGGAACAATATCAATATTGTTTTAAAAACTTTTTATTTGAACAATTATTTTTTCTAGAAATAGTAGCTTGTACTGGAAAGAACATAATTGCATAAAGTATGGATTTAGACTAAATTGCATCTGAGCATTCCAAGAAATAATGGGTGACATTGTTTGCTTGTTGTAGTTGTTGAATTTTTGTTGTTCTACAAACATTGCTGGTATATGCATAGAATGTGTGGTATAATTCCATAGCATAAAAGTATAGGAGTAGGCGTGAGAGCTCCTATTCAGGAAGTATGAGTATATTGAGCATGGTTAGTAACCTGCATGAGGCCCCTATACTATTAAATGGCATAAAGGAGAAAGCTAAAATGTGCAATAGGAGAGGAGCTGGACAGTTTTTGGCTAGATAGAGGATGTGTGGGTGTAATTCTAGTAGTGCGACAAATGTGAAAAATAAAAGCAAAGGGTGTTTTGGGCATTTGAGAATTTAGATAAGTAGATGTTACAGCTGTTCAGAAAGTGTTGTGAGAAGTGCTGAGAGTGTTGGTGTGAACAATAAATTGCCTGAGGCTATCAGGAGCTTTCATATTGGTAGTATAGCCTGTGTTAAAATGGGAAATGTAGTTAGTAAAGGGGGTGAGATGTTTGTGTCAGTGGTATATAAGTATAAAGGAGATGCTTTGCTGAAAAGTTTGGCCCACAAATTATTTTCTGAAATAATGGAAGAACAGTGTCATATTTCAATTTTTTTGGCAGGTTTTAGCTCAAATTTTCTTGAATATTAGAATAAATAAGCAACTCATTACCCATTGCAGAGCTACCTAAACCCTCGGCATGAAGCACGCACTGGTTATGGTGCCAAAGTTGACAGATGCTGAAGTGGAGCAGCTGTGTTGCAAGCATGACTTCATCAAGCAGAAAACTGCAGCTGAGGACAGGGGACAAGGTGAGACTTGGTTCTGGTCTGGTATGAGGTAAATGTTATTGATATTACGGTTGAAAACTAAGCCTGTGTGGTGTGAAAATCAAGTCAAATGGTATTAAGATAAGAGCTTTCCCTACTGGTTCAAGGGTAAGATCTACTGTTTATATGAAATGTAACATGTAAGCAAAGAAAAATAAATTATAGGATATTATGTCCTAAGAATCTTGTTAGAGAAAATGAACAGAATTGCTCATTATATATTTCTCCTTAACACGTTAACCGCCACGTGTACCACCAGTGGTATACGGAGGAAATTTTCGTAATGCTGCAGACCAACCTGTAGTCACAAAATAAATTTTTATAAATACTAAATCAAAGCTAAATGATGGCTTGATCCACATAATGTTTGCTATTTTCAAAATTACTTACGACAATTGGCTTCAAATTTTAGTTGAATATTGAACTTTAGTTTAACCCATGGCAGTCAACATGTTGATCATTGCTTTGACATAGGCTGTATCTCCAATTCTGATATAATGGAATTTCTAAAGTCATACAGAAGATGAAACAAAGTTTGAATATAATGCCATTGGTACATACATTTTGCTCTTAGAGTAAACCTTATCTCATTGATATTCTTCTCATCTGATGAACCATACCATGAATGCAATGTTACGGATTTGAAAACTTTCATCCCTCGTGGGGGTTCAGCTATTGTTTTTATGGGAATTAGCTCCTATGGGGGAATATGTGTGGTCCCAAGCTAAAGGCTAGGTATGTCTTTCTTTTGTTGAAATCAAATAGGTTTTTTGTTTTTTATGGACCATCTTTTTTTCAGTTTACTACTGTTCTGTTTTTCAGATTTATTACTTTCTTTGTCAACTTTTATCTTGTTTCATAAACTTGTTTCTCAACTTACTGTTCTTACACAGCTTATGCATGGATTCTACATTTCCGCAACTCCATATTAAAGGCTGCCTTCTCCTTCCTCTTTAGAATGCCTTAGTTGGGTAAGTAGGCCTAAACTGATATCCAATCAAATTTAAAAACTTTCAAGGAAACCGTGATATTGCTTTGTTGAAGGTGACATTGAGGTATAAGTTGTGTTGAGTATTGGTCTTGGCTCAGTGTAAAACTTCCTCCCCCAAGGTTAAGAAAGGCCGTCATAATTGAGAAAACATGTCTTTCTTTTAATTGTCTTGTTCATGATTTATAAATTGGTGTATACTAATTTTCAATTCAAACTTACACAATGTCATTCAAAAATATAGGGAAGTGCAAAGTTCACTTTTTGATGCAAGTTTTATTGGATTTGCAATTTTTGTATCAGTTGTAAGTACTATCTATTTGAAAGACTTTTTTCTGAATAATTGTAATTTACATATGCTGATGCAAGCAAAAATATGACTCTGTTCATGTAGATCCTCAAAGCTTTTGAGGTGATAACTATTTAGTTAAAATAATTATATTAGGTTCATTGCTGAAATCATTATTACTAGACTATTTACAAGTTGATTTGCTCCAAATGAATTTTGATTTGCTCCTCGTGAAAATAGAATTGCTCCAAGTGAATTTTGATTTGCTCCTTGTGAAAATAGAATTGCTCAAAGTGAATTTTGATTTGCTCCTCGTGAAAATAGAATTGCTCCAAGTGAAATTTGATTTGCTCCTAGTGAAAATAGAATTGCTCCAAGTGAATTTTGATTTGCTCCTCGTGAAAATAGAATTGCTCTAAGTGAGTTTTGATTTGCTCCTCGTGAAAATAGAATTGCTCCAAGTGAATTTTAATTTGCTATTTTTCAATTTTAAATCATTACATAAGTATTTTACTGGCTTTATAATGTTATTTGAAAGAATCTTAGCGAAATTTTTTTTTCTTTGTAAAGTAATTTCATTCCAATAATGCATACAAAGATACAGAGTTTTTGCTGAGTATAATTTACAAAAAATATATATATATATATAGAATATAATTTTCGTTGTATGAACCATTAATCATTATCAAATCATTAGACAGAGGAGTCGTACCTCAGACACTTTGATCAAGGAAGCATCACAGAGATACTGCCACGTTGCACATTGCTGCACGTCACGTTGCACCTTTTGTATATAGACAAGCTACCGTCATCAGCTATAAGTGTCCACCTCAACTCCAAATTTAAACTTTCAGAAATCAAAACCTTCAAGATGAAATATAATAAAACAAGTGCGCAAGACAGACAGAGAATAATAGAAGCCTTCAATAATGAAGAGGACTGGAAGAAAGTTGCGAACGCACTTGGAGTAAATGCTAAGACTGCTTACAGGTGGCTGAAAAATAAGCAACTCTTAGCAAAGAAGAAAGGAGGAAATAATAAGAAGAAATGTCCCGAAATATTGAGGACACTGACATCAGCCATAGAGGAAAATGTTTCGATTACCCTCTCACAACTTCGTAGAAAAGTACAAGAAGATCACGACATTGACGTGTGTGTTAATACGATCAAAAATTGGCTCGATGGTGAAATGTTTTCCGTCAAATTAGTGAGACCAAGCATTGATAGAATGAATAATGAAGCGAACAAAGGAAAACGCGCTAGATACATGGAACAATTTTTCAATGTGAGATAAGAAGGTAGGACTCCAGTCTGGGTTGATGAGACAAATTTCAACCTTTACTGTAAAAGAAACAAAGGAAGATCAAAAGTTGGTACGAGAGCTTCAGTGATTCTTCCGTCCAGCAAAGGCGCAAATCTGCACATCATTGGAGCAATGACAAGTACCCAATTGCTTCTAACCTCGACTCGCCGTGGCTCGTTCAATCGACAGGATTGTCTGCAGGGGTTCCGGGAGCTCATAGATGCATGTTGTCAGAACGGGATTGACCATCCTACTTTCATAATTGACAATGCTCCGGCTCATTCTAATCTTGAAGGGCTAGAGACAGAATATCCCAGTATTCAGATACTTCGTTTAGCTCCCTATTCTTATCTGCTAAATCCAATAGAGTTGGTTTGGAGCCTAGTGAAGAGTCACGTAAAGAGGCACTTGCGTGAAAGGATGAATGCAATTCTTGAGATAGCACCAGGTGGAGCATTACCAGTTACTGAGCAAAGGATGCGAGAGATGGAGAACATCGCAGTTGAAGCCCTTGGACTTGTCAACCCCGGCATGTTGCTCAACTTTACCAACAGGGTGGAGAAGTACTACGCTGCCGCAACTCGTCAAGAAGACCTTATAGAAATATGTTAATGCGAAAATAACTGTCAAAACTTGTGCAGACGTTGTAATGCATGTTTACTTTTCTGTTTGCCTTGCTTTGTTATGACTTTTCAGCAGCATTATTCTTTTGATCATATTACTGTACTTTTTCATCAAAATGCGTTTTTACACGAGTTATTGATAAAACCTCTATATATATATTGTTCTTTTTAATTCTAAAACGCTTTCTATCAATATATTTTCCAATCCCGCTAGGGACTAATGATGATAATAATAATTGTTTATTCGATAGGGCCGGATAATCTACCGGATAATCGTCGGTAGGATTGTTAGATTAGTCGTAAGTTTTAGCCTCCCAGGTAGGGAGGCTAAAACTAAAACCGGGTTGGGAGGCAGCAACAAATGCTATCCAAAGAGAGGAAGGACGAAGGCACCTTTTAGTAAGAAGTAAAGGGAACTCGGAATCTATTCAGAAAAGGCATATAAACAGTAAGATGAGAAAGAAGTTCATGAAACAAGATCAAATTTGAAGAAGAAAGTAATAGGCGTTGAAAAAATACAGGACAGCAGCAAACTGAAAAACATGGTCCGTAACAAAACAAAAACTTATTCTATTTTAATAAAAAAAGAGGGCCTACCTAACCTTTAGCTTGGGCCCTCTCATTGTCCCCCTAGGAGCACTAATTCCCTTAGATACAATATATAGTTGTATCCCCCTGAGGGGTCATAGGTAGAAAATAACCCTTGGTTAATACAGCTACTTGATGATCGTCGGTAGGTTACCGGTTGAACATGTGATCCTAATACCCTGCAAATTATTGAAAGTCCTTTTGCTTATATGCCTTTAAATGATCGATTAATTAAAAAGCTAATTAATTAATCTTTCTGCAAAAATTTTTAAAATTAGTTACTTATTAATTACCATTAATTAAAAAAATAGAGTATTTTTACAACAATATATAACAAAAATATATAGCATTTTATAGAAATGGTTTTTGAATAGGTTCATTTTTCAATAGGAAAAAGCGTTTGGCAGAGTGCCTGAGAAATGGTTGTGTCTACTTATAAGAATGTGATTGCTGCCTGCAGTCCTATGTTGGAAGTACCACACTCCAGCAATTTATTCGTCACAGCCAACACTCTTGTGTCTCCAATAGAACCGGCCGTCCCTACTCATCTTGCTTCCTGGCAGCCATCAGAGATCATTGCCATAGTTCAAACCACCCTTTCAAAAATTCCAATTTCTCCACACTTTGTAGAACTGTAGAGCAATTTGACCCTAGAATTATGGAATCCTCCTTCAACTTTACCCATAGACCTCAGCTAAATATATAGTGATCAAAGTGTGATGAAATTAAATATCGCCCAAACTGTGTAAATATGAGTGTGTTTGAGTGAGTGTGTGTGTGGGGGGGTATATATGTGTGTGCAGTTCGGTTACTTTGTGTAGATGTTATTGGGGTTTGGTTTGATTGCCAGAATTTAGGTGTACTTATGGTCAGGAATGTTTAGGAGAAATTGTTTTTATTTTTTACGGTTAGGCATAACTATATATATATATATATATTTCGATGTAGGTATATATAGTGATATTAATTTCTTATATATAATTTTCCACAATTTGTTCATTATTGTTTTTCGTTTCGAGTTTTACAGCACTGATGATGGAATCATAGATTCCGAAACGTTTGCAATTAAAAGAATGTTCCCTTTTATATTGGTTCTTCTTTTCATTTTACATATTAGATTTCCCAAAAATCGCCCTTTTAATTCTAAAAAAAATATTATTATAATTATTCTACAGTATATAGCAATATATAGTGTTTTAAATATGTTGAATACGCAAGCTAAAAAATTAACCGTAATTTTGATATTAAAACTATAGCAATCTAAAAATCATTTGAATCAATTGCAAATTAAACAAGAGCAAATCAAAATTCACTTGGAGCAATTCTATTTTCACGAGGAGCAAATCAAAATTCACTTGGAGCAATTCTATTTTCACGAGGAGCAAATCAAAATTCACTTGGAGCAATTCTATTTTCACGAGGAGCAAATCAAAATTCACTTGGAGCAATTCTATTTTCACTAGGAGCAAATCAAAATTCACTTGGAGCAATTCTATTTTCACGAGGAGCAAATCAAAATTCACTTGGAGCAATTCTATTTTCACGAGGAGCAAATCAAAATTCATTTGGAGCAAATCAACTTGTAAATGGTATAGTGTGCACAGCCCATCAAAAATGATGGGATTCAATATCTTTCTTGAACAAATTTTTCAGATGTGAATGTCAAACAATTATATCCATCCTAACAGTACTCGTGATAAAAATATTTCTGTACTTGTGCGCTGGTGAAACTTGTATCACAGATACGGTCATTAAACTATCCTTATGAGCGCGACAGAGAAATAAAAGAAGCAGACTTGAAACAAATAAACCAAGGGTATTATTAGGTAGTAGCAGGACTTGTCGAAATTCCACGGAAAATGTCATTGTTAAGCTAGGTGTATTGAAAATATTTCACTACTTGTTTTGTACCTCGACGGTAATGCTATTATGTACATAGAGCTCCGGCCTGGGACTGCCTGGCTGAAGCTAAAGTGGGCGGCTGGTCAGTTGCGTTAGGACCTTCATAGAGTGCACTTGTCTACGAGCAGGCCAATAAAGCTGTTTTGCCTGATGTTCGTAAGTGCCCTGTGCCGTGCTTGCTGAAATCCTATGGCCTCTTTTATTATTGAACTGTAGGGGTTCTCTTGTTTTGCCGGGGTGTTATAGTCGGCGGGAGAGTTACGATCTCACGTAGAGAGACGGCTACCGCAAGACACGCCCTGAGGCTGTATGTGTCAATGTCATATTTCCGTTTTAAATATAATCCTCGTTACTTATCCGTGCCGCACCTTAACCTAGTATCTGAGCCTAGCTATTTAGCCTGAGTAGCTAACCCCTACCTGGTTGGCATCCTGACGGGTTGGCTTCCTAGTGGTGAGACAAAGAACAGGCGGGTCTCGCAACATAGGTACACCCGTGAAAAATTTCCATCAACATTACCTAATCTATGCTAACCTAACATATCCTAACCTTTCGAATTCTAACCTATCCTGACCAAATCTATCCTGATGAAATGTCAAATATATCAATGCATGTAAGGGCCATCTTTCAATGTCACACTGAGATATTTGGTATCCATGATACTGCCCACTCAGACATCCTATGCTTCTTAAGAAGCGCCCACCAAACGAATATATAAATAAACACACAACGGGCATTATTAGGTTAGATTCTTTTTCCACACCTACAAAATCACTCCAGTTTTTTTATGCATTAAAAACATACTAAGAGTGTTCATCATTGTCATTATTATTATGCAATTTCTTTGCATTTCAACACATTAAGGACTGTTGCTGGGTTTATTATCTCAAATGCAATTTTTCTCAATGAGCTTGTGTCACTTGCAGGTGATGGTCCAATGTCTGAGCACCATTTAGGAAAAATTTGCATCAAATGTGAAGTTCTTGATGCTGAGCTGGAGGCCGTTACTGTGAAGGATGAGCCAATTGACTGGCATCAGGAACCCCAGGTGCTGTTGTAATTGGGGGGTTGTGGTGTTACTTTTTGTAGCACAGACTTCATTCCTCTGTTGAACAAATTATTTTATTTTTTCTTATTGATTATAGCCTAATTATTTATTTTCATTCTCTTCAGCTTTGCTAGTAAATTTAAGCTTACTATAAGATATTATTAGTAAGCTTAAGATAATTCTGTTGCACCTAAGCATCAGTTGCACTTGTAGGTAAGTTTATGAGTTATCTCTCTGAAGGACATGTGATTAATTTTGTTATATGGTTACTTGCTTGTTGAATTACTATTTATTTTGTTGATATTCAGTTCTTAATTTGGTTGTTTGCTTTGCCTAAGTTCATTGTTATTTGAATTTCTTTTTTATTTTTGAGCTATGGAATTACTTTTATTATATGTTCACATTCAAGTTGGGAATTAGCGCTCCCAGGGGAAAAATGTGAGGGCCCGAGCTGAGAGTTAGGTAGGCCTTCTTTTTGATGAAATAAAAGTTTTTTTTGTTGTTAAGGACCACCTTTTTTCGGTTCACTGCTGTCCTGTTTTTCAGCACCTCTCGTTTTCTTCTTCAACTTTTATCTTATTTCATGAACTTCTTTCTCATCTTACTGTTTCTATGCCCCTTCAGCATAGATTCCTCATTTTCTTATTTCCATACTAAATGGTGCCTTCCTCCTTCCTCTCTTCGATACGCTCTATTTTTGTAGCGGTTAGGGAGGCTTAAACTAACTTATAATCTATAATCTAATCCACATTCAAGTTAAATGGTATAGAATGTTTTTTTAAGGGGGCCTTCCGCTAAAAGTTGAATTTTGATCAGATTGGTGTGAAATTTGGCCAGTATATGTATTTTTACGAGAAAAACATTTTATTCGTGTAACTTTTTTGATTTAGGCCTTAGTTTTTCCGAAAAATTTGAAATATTAGTTTTTTTTCAGTCATTTTTATACATATTTCAAAAAGATAGAAGTCAAAAAGTTTTTATGCTAGAACAAATTCAAAGACAGTTTTAGAATCCTTGGAGCATTTGTAGAAAAGTGATAGTCTGTTTATTTTGTATTTGAAACTTTTTTTATATATGCGATATTTCACCAATTATAAAATATACTGAATTTTTGGTTTCAAAGTATGATCAAAATTTTTAAAATGTACAAATTGGAAAAAACACTATCAGTTTGTTAGAAATGTTTCAAGGATTCTAAAACTGTCTTTTTCTTCTCAGCATAAAAACTCAATGACTTCTATTCTTTTGAATGTTAAAAATAAGTAACTTTACAGGACAGGCCAAAAACAAAATTTTTTGTTGAAGTGTGATATAATGGAAAATTTATGTAATTGAATGCTGTTTTCATTTTTATTTTGATAATCTCCATGCATAACTTCATATTCACACTGTGAATTGTAATTTCCATGAAAAAAAAATTTCATAAAAATTATAAAAATTTTTATTTTCAGTCTGGTTCTTATGAAATTTGACTCTAATATATAACTTTCGAATAGAAACACAATTTCTTCTATACATTTTTTTGATTCAGGCCTTAGTTTTTCAAAAAGAATAGAACTCATTGAGTTTTTATGATAGAACAAAAACAAAGACAGTTTTAGAATCCTTGGAACATATCTAACAAAAGTATAGCAAGTTTTTTATTTCCCGTTTTGTTTTCTTTTTATATGGGGTCAAAATGACTATACGGGGTCAAAACAAAGGCTGCTTAACATTCATTCTTACAACATGCCCAAACCCTCCAAGCACTCTTTCATTGAGCTGCCTATTCATCTTTTTTCACAACACCCGTCTGCTCCCTAACCAACTCATTCCTAATCCTATCTCTTCTTGTTACTCCAAACATGCTCCTTGAACACTTCATCTCAGCTGCTCTGACCTCTCAAACCCCAAGACTCTGCTCCATACAGCAAAACTGACACAATTAGGCTTTCAAACAGTCCCCTTTTAGCACTCATGCTCCTACATTCAAAAACTTTCTTAATTGCACCCAATGTCTTGCAGCCTTCACTCACTCGATGTCTGACTTCTACTTCCATACGATCATTCACAGCTATGTCTGACCTGAGGTAACTAAAATGTTCTTCCTCCTCTAACACTTCACCATTCATCCTTGTATCCAATGTTACAAACACTCCACTTCTTGAATATCTCATCACCTTGTTTTTATTTACATTCACTCTCAACTTACACCTTTTGCACACTCTACCAAACTCTGCAACCAGTCTCCGCAGTTTTTCCTCTGGATCAGCCACAAGCGCTGTATCATCTGCAAACAACAGCTGACACACTTCCTAATTTGCACCATTTTGTCCCACCAACTGCGCACCTTTTTTCAACACTCTCGCATTCTCTTCTCTCACTAGACCATCAATAAACAAAATTGAACCACCTCAGCGACATCACACATCCCTGTCTCACGCCTGTCACAACTGGGAACCAATTACTCACCTCATTCCCTACCCTCACACATGCTCTGCTATCAATGATTGCATTCAACAGTTTCCCACCCATTCCATACAAGCTTACAACCTGCCTTACTGTCTCACAATTCACCCTGTCACACGCCTTCTCCAGATTCATAAATGCCCAATACACATCTTTTCCTTTCGCCAAGTATTTCTCATTCACCTGTCTCACAGCAAACATTTGATCCACACAACCCCTGCCACTTCTAAAACCACATTGTTCTTCAGCTAGCACACCATCCATCATCACTTTCACTCTTCCAATTAAAACTCTTATAAAATAAGAATGATAAGCAAGTAAGTAATTAGTTCTTGAGAGAAAAACATTGATAGTAGACCTTTTTTGTGAAAATCCTGATCCGAAATATTGTGGTAATGTCATTCACGGATGCATGTAGTGAATTTTGTCATTATTTCTTGTGCACTTATTTTTTTAAACAAGTACTGCAACGTAAGAAGCTTGCAAATTTTGTTAAATTTTCACCTTGTATTGAAGTATTTAGCGGCTGTGAAAGGAGAACGGGCTTTTCAAATTGTACTTCTGCTATTGACATTTCTTCCGTTTCTTCACTATTTATATATTCCTATTATTTTTTGTCTTTTACACTAGAATGTATTTGGTGAAAAATAAGATAAACACAGATGCTCGATTGCACAAATTTGTTCTAAAAGTAAATGGGGGCACCAAATAATAAATTTTTGCTGTAACGTAAGCATTATTCTGCTATTTTTGATGAATCCTGTCCGGTAATAAATGTATAAAGTTCTCCCTCACAGGATAGTTCTACACCAGGCCCTCTTGCAGTTACTTTCAAGAAAGAGGTAGAGGATGACTGCGCTGAGGCACGTTCAGGGTGGGCTAAAGCAGAGGACAAGGTGAGGGAGGGCAGCTTTGGTGCGTGCAACACAAGTGCTATTCATCAGAGACTAGCTGAAGCATCTCAAGGGAGTGCTGACTCGCTACCATCAGATGTGTCTGGTAGCGGCAGTGGTGTCGAACCCACACCTCCTGACGGACTCTTGTTACAGCCCTTACTGTGTGAACATTGTGATTACTCCACTGGTAAGAGGGGCTTTATGAAACTGCACCTCCGTGTCATGCATAAATTGGGATGTTACTATGAGTGTAAGCTGTGTGATTACTCCACTAAGTACATCAGTTTTTTTAAACGACACGTATTGAAGCAGCATGATCATGAAAACCGGTTCAAACGTCTGTTTGTGCGTTACCAATACCTTGGTGTGAAAATGATGAGAGAGCATCGACCTGAAAGACAAGGTCAGGAAGAGCTCGAATGCAAATTCTGTGGCTCTTTTTTAGTCACTAAGACTATTTCAGAAGCCCCTAAAAATGATACATTAGACAATAGTATGGTGTACAAGTGTGAGGTGTGTGAATATTCTTCAGCAGATGAGGCAAGCTTGAAGCAGTGTTTGTCTAGTATGAGAAAAAAAGGACATCAAATAAGCAAACATTGTCAAGGTCAGCTTTACATGCGTGTGAATGACCATTCCCCAGCTCGTAAAAACGAACATAAAGTACGCCAAGCTTGCAAAGGTGGTAAAGGTCTGCTGTTCAAGTGTGAATTATGTGACTATTCCTCTGCACGTAAGTGGAGCGTTCAACGACACCAAGCTGGCAAACATGGTGGTCAGCAGTTCACGTGTAAATTATGTGACTATAGTTCTACCCTTGAAAGCAATTTAAGGCTACACAAAGCAAGCAAACATGGTATAGGTCATATATTCAAGTGTGAGTTCTGTGACTATTTTTCTGCTGTGAAAGGTAATGTTGAAGTACACCTAACTAGCAAACATGGAAAAGGTCAGCTGTTTAGGTGTGAGTTTTGTGACTATTCCTCTGCATTTAAAAATAGCGTTAAACGACACCAAGCAACCCAACATGGTGGTCAGCAGTTCAAGTGTAAGTTATGTGACTATATTTGTGCCTGTAAAACCTATTTGAAATTACACCAAGCTAGCAAACATAGTGAAGGTAATCTGTTCACTTGTGAGCTCTGCGAGTATTCTTCTGCGCGTAAAATCAGTATGAAACTACATCAAGCAAACAAACATGGTAAAGGTCATTTGTTTAGGTGCGAATTCTGTGCCTATTCCTCTGCTCACAAGAAAGGAGTCACATTACACCTAGCCAGCAAACATGGTAAAGGCCTGCTGTTCAAATGTGAACTATGTGACTATTCCTCTGCAATTGGAAATAACGTTAAACAACATAAAGCCAGCAAACATGGTGGTCAGCAGTTCAAGTGTAAGTTGTGTGACTATAGTTCTGCCCTTAAAATCTCTTTGAAACTACACCTAGCAGGCAAACATGGTGAAGGTCATAAGTTTAAGTGTGAGTTCTGTGATTATTCCTCTGCTCGTAGAGATTATGTAAAACTACACTTATCCAGAAAACATGGTAAAGGACAGTTGTTCAAGTGTGAATTATGTGACTATTCCTCTGCACGTAAGAGTAGCGTTAACAAACATCAAGCTAGCAAACATGGTTGCACCAATTTGTTTTCTCTCTAATAGTGTTAATACCACACCTAAAAGTTGTTAAATATTGTAGTTTTTCTGTGTGGTCAAAGATCTTACGAGTTTCTTGCTCAGCAGAACGTAACTTTTGTGTCCATAGGAATTGATGTTCGCAAGGGGAATATGTGATGTCCCTACTAAAAGTTTAGCAGGCCTTGTTTTTGTTTAAATGTAATGTTTTCAGTTTTGTTAAGGACCATCTTCTCTGGTTTACTGCAGTCCTGTTTTCAGTATCTGTTACGCCTTCACCTTCTTTCATAAACTTCTCGTGCAACAAGCTGTTCCGATGAACCATGTGCATAAACCCTGCATTCTCGTAAGTCCTTACTAAATGATGTCTACCTCTTTCCTCGCTTAAAACCACTTTATAATTAAACAAACCCAAATAACTCATCTGATCTAACGTCTATGTAGCGTTGTTATCAGTAAAATTCATTTCCCTGTTAACACAGAATTCTTCGTTTTGTGTACTATTCTGCGCAACTTTGACAAACCCAGGAATATGGTTTATTGAAGGAAACGCAAACTATGAAGTGAAATTAGTGGAAATCAAAGGTTCAATTTCTATTCCAAAGTGTTCATCTTCACATGTTTTGGACATTTGTCCGACTTGTACTGCTGATTCTTTTTTCTTTAATATTCCAGGAGTAACGCTCATTCTTGAATTGTTTCGTGTTCTGTGTTTGTGTGAAAATGTACATTTCTTGTAATATACTCCACTGTTTGTCTATTAGTAGACCACGTATAGTCTATCTATAAGTACTCTGCGTATAGTTAGTTTGTCTAATGACGTCTTATATTAAGAAATTTTTAAAAGCCAATATGTTGGTCATGTATCTCATGTGCCAACCTTTTTGGAAATAAATGTTTTTTTTCTTTTTCCTTTGTGAGATAGAAACGGTGTTCTCATGCATTTTAACCCTAAATCTGGGTATGATAATTAACTCTCTTAGGGGGAAAATATGAGGTTCTGAGCTGTCTTTTAGGTGTGTCTTCTTTTGTTGGAATAAAATATGTTTTTGTTAAAGCACATTTTTTCTGGTTTACTGCTGTCTTTGTTTTCAGGGCCTCTGATTTTTTCTTCAACTTTCATCTTATTTCAACCTTATTTTTTAACTTATTATTTCTTTTCGCTGGAGTTCCTCGTCGGAAACTTTTCTTGTGCATAGAATCCATGTTCCCTCAACGCCATCCCAAATGATGCCTTCATTCTTATTTTCTCTGGAACGTCTTCATAGCGGTTAGGAAGGGAGTCTCGAACAAACTTGTCTCAATTCCGAAAATTTGTTGTAAAAGCTTGTAATTTTTCTCAAAAATTTTAGTATGGCAATTTGATTGCATTCCCGCGTGTATGTATGTTCATTTGTTTTAGACATACGCGTTGTGCTATGTTTTTATATTTTTTACCAACTGTTCCTTATTTCTTGAAAAATTTTTAGGACGGTGTTTAGGGCTGTACTGTTAGGTGTTTCATGTTTTTTTTGCTTTATCTAACATGGAGCAAATATTTTTATTCCACAGCTTGTGCTTGATTTGATGCTTTGAGGCATGCATTAAAATATTTTTAATTTTACTACAACTAAGTGGATATAAGTAATTTTATATTGAAGAGTTCCTATAATCTAACACATTCTCTTTTTTATGCTCTGCAGAAACTTGGGTTTTGGTTCACAGTTCTTTTTATTGGTGAAATATTTACGTAAGCCTTGTGCAACGGCCGCTCTTCCTCGTGTCTGACTATTGGGAATCTTTTGTGCCAGCCTTATTTTGGGAAGAATTTGAAGACAAAATTTTGTTGTGTAATAATCATTTTTCCTGAGTTACTAGATACCAACTTATAAATGTGTACACAGGAAAAATTTTGAACCATTTAGTATTCCAGGCGAAATTATTTACTTCCACCCATTATACCTTCAACAAAATCAACTACTACTGCTGCTGCTGCTGCCTATGCTCTTGTGTAAATGTAATAGGAGACTATCCGTCAAGGCATTTTCCAGTAGTATTGACAGTATTTATTTGCTTCCAGCCCAAGTGTTTGAAGGAAGATATCCAAGAAAAAATATTTTAATTTATTTCTGCCAATCGAATATACAACCCCTTGACGCAGCTGTTTTCTAATTTAAGGAAACCATCCCACTTTTTCAACTTTTTTAGTCCGATTCGTTTGAAAGTTGGCCAGTATATGTATTTTGTAAAAGTAAACCTTTTTTACTCCTGTCATTTTTTCGATTTAGGCCTTACTTTTTTTTTTTTTGACGAAAAATGTGTTTTTGGTATATTTTTATTGAAATTTCAGATTGTAACTCCTCCTTCAGTTTTGATGCTAGAACAAAAACAAAGACAGTTTTAGAACCCTTGGAACATTTCTAACAAACGCTCGTTCAGTTTTTTCAAATTCAAATTTTTTCTATTTTTTCAAAAAATTTTAAAATTTCAAAAATCAGCAACAATTTTTTGGGTTTAGAGCTATATATTTTTTCAAAGAATTCGAATTTGAAAAAAACCGAACGAGCGTTTGTTAGAAATGCTTCAAGGATTCTAAAACTCTCTTTGGATTTGTTCTAGCATCAAAACTCAAGAACTAGTCCCAGGATAAATGTTGAAAATTCAAAGTGTTGGGTATAAGCAAAAAAATAAAATTTTGTGTTGAAGTGTAATATAATGAACAATTGATGTAATTGAATGCAGTTTTAATTTTTATTTTGATAATTTCCATACATAACTTCATATTCGAAGTGTGAATTGTGATTTAAAAAAAAAAAAAATTATCATTTTTTCTCAACAAAATGATTTTTTTTATTTTCAGTCTGATTCTTATAAAATTTGACTATGATATGTAACCTTTGAAAATAAACACAATTGATTCCATTCATTTTTTTGATTCAGGCCTTAGATTTTGCAAAAATTTGACATATTGGTTTTTAGGTATTGATATTTCACTAATATTGATAATTCAAAATGGGACTCCTCCTTCAGTTTTGATGCTAGAACAAAAGCAAAGACAGTTTTAGAATCATTGAAACATTTCTAACAAACTCACATTGAGCTTTTTTTCCATTTCCTATTTGTTCTCTTTTTATATGGGGTCAAAATCGGGAAAAAATTTAAAATTTTGGGTGCTCTTCATTTATGTTGATATTTCAAAATGTAACTCCTCCTTCAGTTTTGATGCTAGAACAAAAGCAAAGACAGTTTTAGAATCCTTGGAACATTTCTAACAAACTCACATTGAGCTTTTTTTCCATTTCCTATTTGTTCTCTTTTTATGTGGGGTCAAAATCGGAAAAATTGAAAAAGTTTGGTCGCCTTACCCCCCCCCGGGGGGGAAATTATTTTCCGTAGCGCCATAAAATTTTAGGAACGAATAGTCTACCACCTAAGGGTCCTTTTACAACAAAAACATGAAAAATGACCATGGAATCGACAGCATCTGGCAAGGGCCTGGGATGGTTTCCTTAAATGGTTTGTCTTTCAATAACAGGAAGAGGTCGTTATTAACAGGTTACGACTGAAACACTAAGCTCTAACTCACAGTTATCTTTTGGACTCGGAGGCACTCGGAGAGAGAGACCCATGTGCGGGTGGTGTGGAGTAGAGATCCTAACCGTGAAACATATTATGGAGGAATGTACCGCGCTGCAGCCAACAAAAGACCGGATACTAATACAGCCGGAGGGAATGCTAACGCAAACAATTTAATACGTGGCGTAGGACCCATCCGTAAAGTGCTGGAGTTTGTTAAGGATATAAATGTGTTTGGAAATCTGTAAAGGTGAATAAGAGCGGGAGGGAACTGTTCTGACTCAACGAGCACTACCATTAGAACTTGGATTCAAGAATCGGCTCGAATTTGCTCGAGTTGAGCATTTCATCCAAGTGGGATGTGGTGGTATGAACACACACCACCACACAAGCTTGAAAGCGCCACCTCACAGCCTCGAAGCGCCAGTACTAAACGACCAAAATCAGAGCCCAAGTTTGGCGCTGGGGTGCCGGACCAAGCTTTATAAGCAGCCTGCCTCGAACAGTCAGACAACGTCGATAGAAGCCAAAACCCCAAACCACAAACTCAATTTTCAACCAACACTAAATAGTCACCCTCCAAATAATCATTGATCATTCCGTCCTTACCCACAACATATTCATAACCTTTCAGTAAAATATCAGACGCCAACCTTACATGTTTCTTATGTCCATTTTTGAGGTGGAGCGTCCCGGGAGGGACATGTGGTGGATACGCCGGTAACAAGGCTACACAGGGCCTTTGTTGTAAATATTGTAATATTGCATAAAGAAAAAAAAAAAATCATATGAATATATATATGTATAATTTGTTATAGTTGAAGTGTATATTGCCAATTTTGGTAATACTCATAGGAATCACACATTTCTTTCTGTAACCTTGTATATATGTTATTGAGCGGAATTTGAGAAAAAAAAAAGAATTGGATATATTCTATTCAATACATATGTACGGGTATGTATGAGTGTATGTACAGTAGTAATATATGTAAATCATCAATTTGTAAATATTCATAGCAATCATCATACATATCTTTATGTAATATATTCCTCAATTTGTGCACATATAAAAAAAAAATGTATAAAAGAAAAAAATTAGAAAAAAAAATTGCATATATGTATATGTGTACATTAAAAATGTTAGTTTGGAAATACCCACAGCAATCATCATACATACCTTTATGTAAATTATTCCTAAATCTGTGTAAATGTGTGTATATAGCTAACTAGTTTGCGAATTAGTCGGTTAGGGATGGGTGCATGAGATTACCTTGTAGATATAACTCAGCCATTAATGTAATATAAGGGTAATATGTATATATAGTTACACCTTACCTATAATATTAGGTAATAGCCACATCGGCACCATATAACTTGTTAATTTGTACATACAAAGCCTTGAAAGGTTCCCTTATCTCATACCCCAGGGAAACCTTATATTTAAAAAGTACGTCAACAGGATCACCAAATTATGCGCTTTTTTCCGCGTCTCTTCCCTCTCCTACTATCCTCTTCCCTTTCGCCTTCTGTTTCTTCTGGCACACTCTGTGCCGAACTCTCTTTTTCCTCTCTTTCCTAATGGCATCGCCCCCCCCCCCCCCCCTCAGACAACGTGGATAGAAACCTCCGTAAGTTTAACTCAAGCCTAGACGGCGATAAGCGGGCACCTCGTCTTGAACAATCGGAGACCTGGACGGCCAGAGTTAGGCTCCAGCGAGGCCTATATAAACAGCCGCGCAGCCAGCGCAGCCTCAGTACACTCTGAGCGTCCCTGATATTCACACCAAGTCTCGACGCTCCGCCAGCACCTCACCCGTTGCCTTCACCGCCTCCTCGACTGCCAGCCGCCACGCCTTGTTGCTTGCTAGACGCACCAGTTCCCTGCTAGGCCTCTGGTACTCCTTGGTCGGAGACACTCAGCCAGCAGCAGCCTCACCGGTCTGCTTTCGTCCTCCAACCACGCAGGGTCTTGCCGACAACCGTCGGTCCGCCAAGACGTCATCGGTTGCTGTATTACGCCACTGTTATATTCCCTTGTGCCATTATTGTCGGCGATCTTCATAATAATACGGCGTCTATTCCAGTTGTCTTTTCCTCACCTTGCCGGCTTCGTTTGCACCTCAGGCACTCACTTCGGGCAAAGATATTTCACAAGTCTATCGATATTCACAAGTCAATAGATATTCACAAGTCTGCCCGGAGTGTAAAGCAGCCTGAGGGAGAACACCACACTGGTGACCCCAGAGTGACCCGGCAGGTTGAAGCATGGCTGGGAGAGATGCCCGGTTACTCGCCTTCAGTGGTGACATCAAGGGATGGCTCCTTCACTGCGATGTTTTTCTCGCACAAATCCCGAACCTGGACGACGCTTCGAAGTTCGGGGCGCTCCTAGGAGGACTACCCACGCACATTGTATCCATGGTACAAGAGATACTACTGAACCCCCCGGCAAACGGTAAATACGACGCATTAAAGGCGGCGTTGACGCAACGTTTCGTGCATCACGACAAAGAAACAAACTACAATGCCATCGCTAAAATAACGCTGGGAGACAATACGCCTTCCGAGTTGCTCATGGAAATGACGCGTCTCAACAACTGTAGACAAGCTCCGCTACCCCCGTCAGTCATCCGCTGGATGCACCTTTCAAAATTGCCAGTGGAAGCACAGCCACTGATTGAAGCTTTAGAAAGAGGAAAAACGGACGAAGGGTACAGGGAGATTGCCGATCAAGTCACAGCAAGGCAATCCGCGTGTCGGTCTTCAACTGCCGAGCCCCTCACCGTAAAGGCTGTCAAGCTATCACCGTCTCCGACAGTGTCAAGAGCCGAATTCGACGCAGCTATGAAGGAGATAGCAGAACTCGAAGAAATGTTAGGAAGGGCGTTACGCCCGCAAGAAAATGTCCATCAAGCAGACAATTGACGGAATCAAGCCCCGGCGCCCAGAAACGTCCAAAACGCTAACAAAGAAAGCAGGCTCGAACAAGTTTACTGCTACTACCACCGTACCTTTGGCGATCGTGCAAGAAAGTGCACGCAACCGTGCAGCTTTGCGGGAAACGACGGCCGCGGAGGATGGTAGGCGCCCAATCTTTCGCGCAGGCAAGAGTAGGCGAGCTGTTGTACGTTAAAGACGCGAACAACGTCCGATATCTGGTCGATACTGGCTCGGCGGTCAGTCTAATCCCGCCCGACGGAAAAAATTAGACCAGACCCCCGTCCTACGATCTGCTAGCAGCCAACAATACTCCAATAACTTCATACGGGATGGCAGGAAGGAACATTCAGCTCGCCCCTCAATTGTTCGTGAGATGGGATTTTGTAGTGGCCGACGTTGGTCAACCTATTATAGGCATTGAATTCCTACACGCGAATAAAATCAACGTCGACGCAGCAAATGCAAGATTGTACATCCAAACCACACAAACTGCAATTCCTTGTGAGCGAGCAAACTTGAGTAGCGCTAAAATTCACAGTGTAGTGAATTTTCACTACTGGTTTTGTACCTCAACGGTACCGCTATGATTTACATAGAGGTCCATCCCGCGGCTGTCGGGCTGCGGCTGAAGTGGGCGACTGCTCGACCTAGGCAGTCAGTTGCGTTGGAACCTTCATGGCGTGCACTTGTCTGCGAGCAGGCTAATAAAGCGGGTTGCCTGGTGTTGTAAGTGCCCCATGTAGTGCTTGCTCTAATCCTATGCCTATTTTACTGGGTAACGCCTAAGGTGTTTTGCCAGGGTGGTTAGTCAGCGGTAGAGCCACGGTTTCGTGTACGAAAGACGGCTACCGCGAGACCCGCCCTGAGTCTGTCTGTAAATTATCATTCCCCTGTTTTAATATATACTCTTGTCTTGTCCGTGCCGTACTTTGACCTCGTATCTGGCCTTAGCTATTTAAGCCTGAGTAGCTATTCCCTGTCTGGCCGGCATCCTGACAGGTCGGTTTCCAGTAACTAAACGTTATCAGGCTCGTGGTCGTTACATTTGGTGTCAGGAGTGGGATTTGGCTTCAGATACGGGGACAGTCGGTAGGATAAGGAGTAGTGCAATAAATTGGAATTTTTAATAGAACTTATTATCGTTGCTGACAGTAGACATTTTTGGGCTTAATTTAGGATGGAAACAGGAGCGGAGTTAGCTAACGTAATGCTTAGTCTCACAGAAGCAATCAAGGGCTTACGTTCAGACAAGTTGCCCCCACCGGGGAAGTTTTCAGGCAAGTCTAGCGACGGTCAGGTTTCGGTTTTCTTGACTAAATTTGAGAATTATGTAAGTTCTAAGTACCAGGAAAACAAGTCGGCTTGGGTTCAGGAATTGCCAGAATTTCTTGAGGGGGAAGCCAAGAATATAGTTCAAGCATACGGAACGGGAGCTGACTATGGGGAAGTAAAAAATAGGTTGATTCAGGAACTAGAGCTTCACAAAAAATTAAGTGATGATGGGTACACAGAATTCTTGCGGGCAGAAAGAAATAGGGGTGAATCACTGACTTGCTATGGTATTAGGCTTGAAAGGCTAGTAGCAAAAGTGGATAGTGTAGGAAAAGAGGGCAAAGAACTCTTCGCTCGAAATAAATTTATTAGTTCCCTAGCACCGGAGCTGGTACGTCGGCTTAAGTTATTCGTTGGCCAGCAGGAGTCCATTGCACTTAGTGCAGTGGCCCGACTAGCAGCCAGTTTGGAGGCCGATATGACAGCTACCGAGGAAAGAATGGGGAATAATACTCGAGCGGAACAAATTTACTTAGCAACGCCATACGCGCCAGAAACAAATAATGATAACATTGAGCGCCGGGAACGCGGGCCGGCGAGATCAATGCGTTGTTTTCGTTGTGGACAGGAGGGACATTTTGTGCGGGACTGTACACAGCAGGTAGCACATAGAGACAGATTCGGGGAAGTTGTTAGTTCAGAACGCGGGTTGAAATGTGCGTATTGTGGCAAGAAGGGGCATTTGATGAAGGACTGTCAGGGATTTTTGGAGAAATGCGCAGCTTGCGTTTGGTGTGGAGAAATCACACATCGCAGTTTTCAGTGTGCGCATAAACCAGGTCGACAGTCGGGAAACTAGGTGACTCCGGTTTGGAAGGGGCACAGCCGGAGCAGTGTCATGATAGTCCCCAAAATATTGAGATGGTACGGCAGAAGCGTGAGGTAGCGGTGTCGTACTCGGTGGTTGTTGAGGTTGGGCAGTTACAGGTCGATGGCCTGTTAGACACAGGCGCATCGATCTCGTTAATTACAGAAGAGCTGCTCCATAGAATTCCGGGTGTTCAGGGAAAACTTCGCGCTTCCGCCGTTGATAATGTTGTAGGAATTTCAGGAAACGAGATTCGAATAGAAGGTGAGATATACTTGGCAGTAACGATTGGCAGAACTAAGTTCCCAAGGCATAGGTTTTTGGTGATGACTAAGCCGGTACAGTCATTCAGTTGTGTGTTGGGCTTGGAATTTCTTGATAGCTTCAAACTTACGTTGAATGCATCAGATAGGACTTTGGAGAAAGGAAGTAGTCAAGATCGTACAAGAATAGCCCGGTTGAAGGTGATGACTTCGCGCAGAGCGGAATTTCCAGTTTTCAGTGCGGCGGAAGTGACTGTACCTTCTAGGCAGATGTTGCGTTTGTCCGCTCAAGTGAAGAGGGCACCAAATAAATTTGAAGGGTATTTAGAGCCAGTCGATAATGGGACTCGTCCATTGATGGTAGCTTCATCAGTAAATGTCGTAGACGATGAACATATTCGAGTAGAAGTAATGAACCCATTTGACAGTGATGTGAGGTTAGCCAAGCACACAAGACTAGGTACTTTGGTGGCTTTGTGTCGGGAAGAAGTAGAGCAGGATGAAGAGATGGACGAGGTGCCGGGTGACCTTAGCTTGGACGGTACGGATCTGACTGCAGAACAAAGGATGATAGTTGCTGAACTGATGACTGCGCATAAAGACGTTTTTGCGACAGATGAGGCAGACGTGGGGTGTACCGAGACAGTGCGGCACCATATAGATGTTCAGGGTGCAGCGCCTGTAAAACAAAGAAATAGACGTTACCCGGGGCCCATGAAAGAGGAAATCGACCTAGAGGTAAAACTATTAGCGGAAAAAGGTATTATTGAGCCATCTAAGTCACCATGGTCGTCTCCGTTAGTGCCAGTTAGGAAGAAGAACGGAAAACTAAGACTTTGTGTGGACTTTAGAATGTTAAACAGCTTGACAAAACCAGACTGTTTTCCGCTGCCTCATATAGGAGATACGATAAACAAACTTTCGGGAAATTATTATTTTTCTACACTTGACTTGAAGTCGGGATATTATCAGGTGCCTCTGACTGAATCTTCGCGAGAACTGACTGCTTTCTCTACTGGTACGGAACTGTATCAATTCACTAGGCTTCCGTTTGGAGTATGCAACGGGCCGGCTACGTTCTCACGGCTAATAAGTTTAGTAATTAAGGGGCTACCGAGTGACTCTGTGCAGGCTTACCTTGACGATATCTTGGTCGCCAGTGGGACGTTTGCTGAACATGTCCAGGCGCTGGAGAGAGTGTTCGGCCGGCTTCGGGTTCACGGGCTCAAGCTGAACTTGGAAAAATGTTGTTTGTTTCAAGAGCAGGTCGATTACTTGGGTCACTCCGTCGGTAGACTTGGTGTGAGTCCGCTAGAAAAGAATATAGGGGCGATCCAAGAGTTTCCAGTGCCACGAACGGTGCGGCAGTTAAGATCCTTCCTGGGTATGGTGAATTATTTTAAGAGTTTTATAAAAGACTCCGCTAATTTGCTGCACCCCTTATACCTGGCGACAGCCACGGGGAAATGGGAATGGACTGCCGAGTGCCAGCAAGCATTTGAGGACGCGAAAACCGTATTGGTGACCGCCCCAATTCTAGCATACCCAGACTTTGTGACGGGACAGCCATTCGTGTTGACGACTGACGCTAGCGGATGGGGAGCTGGCGCGGTGCTGTCTCAGGTGCAAAGCGGTCAAGAAAGAGTGATCGGTTATGCCGGGGTCAGTTTTAATAAGGCCCAAATGAGATACAGCGCAACTGACAAAGAGCTAGCGGCAATCAGGTTTGCAGTAAATCACTTTAGAATTTACTTGAGTGGTAGGAAATATGTGATCCGAACGGACCATCAGCCTTTGATATATCTTCACAATATGAAACGTACCGACGACCGGCTGATGAGGACGTTGGCTGACTTGGCTATTGGCCAGTATAGCATCGAGTATGTGCCCGGGAAAACTAATGTAGTTGCTGACTGTCTGTCCCGTGTGAATTTTCCTTGGTCAGTTCCAGAGGGAGACGAGAATGCTCCCGAGCCAGAATGTGGGGAGTACCAGGTAGCCGAAGTAGAGGGGGGCCCAAATTCTTTGTTTGTGGCGTTGAGCCGAGCCTCGGGTCTGGGAGACGCGTTGACGCTCCGAGAGCAGGCGATAGACAAATTATTGCAGGAACCCAAAGCATTCGGTAGGATTGATAAGGCCGCGGATCGTAGGTTGATTTCGAGTTGGAAAAATCCGGATGTTTTCCCTCCATGGGAGGCTCTCGTGGCGTTTGCGCAGTTATTTGACTTGAGAGTGGAGGTAGTTTGCAAGCCGGGAGGGTTGGTTGTTGCAAATCCTGTGGGGGAGAAGGGAACTGTTAAACTGGAATGCAAAGGAGGCGTGCATTTTAATGTTATCATAGCAGGTATACCAGCAGAAAGGGTCAATGTAGCAGCGCCTCACGGGCAAGGTAGCCAGGAGGGTGCTTGCCAGTTGGCTGACCTTCGGTTAGGAGAGGAAATACAGATGTTCGCGCCGCATCAACTGCAGGACCAGAGGTTGGTGAGGGTGCGCGAGGCTCTGGAAAAGAAGGAAAAAGACCCAGCATTAGGATATTTGCGACAACATTTTAATAGCTTAGTGTTACATAGCGGTGCCATATGTTACAAATATAAGCTAGGGGGTGAGGAAAAGTTCCTACCAGTGATTCCAGACAGTCAATTGAAGGGCTTAGTTACACAGTTTCATGAACATGTAGCACATGCGGGGCAGGCTAAGGTTAGCAAGGCATTCCGGCGGTGTTACTTCCATCCCAGCCCATACAAGACTATCAGGGAAGTGGTAAGAGAATGTCGGACGTGCCAGTTGCATAAAGGAGTAAGTGCAAAAGATTACCCGCTGTACGGGTTGAGTGCTAAGTGCACGGCGCCGTATGATATTTATGCGGTTGATTTGATGCAATTGCCGCGTACTCCCAGAGGACATATTGGATTATTGGTGGGTATTGATTAATGGTCCAAATTTGGACACGCAATACCTATACGTTCAAAAGCTGCGCCGGGAGTTGCGCGTGCATTGGAGTATGGTATATTGGCTAGTTGCCCTAGAACCCCTAAAATTTTGCGGTCCGACAATGCTCCCGAGTTTCGAGCTAGGTTGTTCGGACAATTGTTGGACAGGTACGGGGTGCGGCATGAGCGCTCGATCGCCTATGCGCCGCATACCAATGGAGCGGTGGAGAGACTCAACCGGACCATCAAGGAGAGACTCGCCACGGCCTGCGCTGGTAACCCTGGGAGCTGGGATCTGGAAATAGCAAGAGTGATGTCCCAGTACAATAGACTTACCCACAGTGAGACCGGTCGGGCCCCGTGTGAATTCTTCGTGAAGGAGGCTGCGGTGCCAGATCTGCCAAGGCCACCCCGGATGTGGCGACCCGCTGGACCGAAGTTCCGACCGTTCGCAGTGGGAGAACGGGTCCTGCGACGGGTACCTTACGCACGGGAGGACGACAGACACAAACTCGCCCCGCAGTTCCAGGGTCCCTACGAGGTGCTGGAGGTTGACAGGAACCAGGTCACCTATAAGATACGGGACCTGCAGCGGCGAAGGGCTCCCTTCAAGGTGCACGTGAGGCAATTGAAGAAATATTATGGAAACGACATGGGTCAGGACCAGCCAGCGCAACCCGAGAGGAGGAACGAAGCAGAAGGTCTGCCACAAAGGCAGCCACGCAAGAGAACCCGTCGAGAAGTGGGGCCAAAGGAAGACGGGGTTGGTGCAGCAGGAGAGATGCAAGAGGACCAAGTGGCTCCCGTGGAGGATGAGTGGTTGGGTCGCCCAATTCATCCGCTGCCACCATTTCCGGCAACGCGGCAGGGGGAGGTGACGGGCGACGACACCAGCGGGGACTTCTCGAAATTTCTCGGGCAGTACCCGGATCTTCCGCCGTGCGAGGAGAGCCTCGACTTTTCGGGGTTCATCGGCCAGTACCCGGATCCCCCTCTGTTGCGAATGGGGAGAACGGAGGTGCCGGAAGCAGAACGCGGACCTCTCGTCTTGAGTGGGGGAGAGTCGAGTGAAAGCGGAGCTGCAGCAGACGGCACCTCCGATTTTTCAGGTTTCGGGGGGTGGTCGCCATTGGAGAGAGCGCGCCCAGATGTGCGAACTTCTACCCCGGTGGAGGAAGGTGACGAAAGGGGTAACGATGCAGGGTGTGTGGAGGTAACAGAGGTGAGTGCTAGTAATAGTACTTGGCAGAGAACGGAGCCCTCGGAGACGGAAGTTGAAATATTGCCGCGATTAAGATCAAAAAAGAGGTTAGATTATAAATGCTGAGTGTCTACTTCGATACTGCTCGGATTGTTTTTGTTTCAGGCCCGGGGATCTGTTGCTGCAGGCGATGGGCCAACGTAGCACGGGGTGCGATTGTCCGACCTGGGCTGCCTGTTTGCGTCCAAACCCTGCAGATGTCCTCTGAGGCGCGGCCGGTGCTGATGGCTGCCTTCCATCGAAACCCGACTGGTGTGAAGCCCTTTGGATGTCCGGGTCGGATGTGACGGGCGGAGGCGTATACTCTTCAGAGATCGTGGTCTCTGTTGCGAGCTGGGCACGCCATGGGAGGTGGACTTCTGCCGCCTGTTTGGCTGCTAAAGTGAAGCCTGCTCGGCGCCGGTTTGCAGTATGAAGGAGCAGTCGCCGGTGTGCAATCTGCGGTCGTGTCAGCATGCACTCGGCGAATCTGCAGCCGGACGTTTCGTCGTCACCTGCGAGACTGGCGGGAACTTGGAAGACAGAAGAACCGGATAGTATTATCAATTTTAGAACAATGATGTACAAAGTAAACCTTTTAATAGTTGTCCAATTGTTCATGTGCTAGGTGGATGTTTCCGTAATGCGAGCCATTTGCCATCTTGTTTGGTAGTTAAAGTAGTGTAGGCTTCAGTTGGAGCGATGACTTCCTTGCTAAATTGGGGAAGAATGTAGTGTAGTGAATTTTCACTACTGGTTTTGTACCTCAACGGTACCGCTATGATTTACATAGAGGTCCATCCCGCGGCTGTCGGGCTGCGGCTGAAGTGGGCGACTGCTCGACCTAGGCAGTCAGTTGCGTTGGAACCTTCATGGCGTGCACTTGTCTGCGAGCAGGCTAATAAAGCGGGTTGCCTGGTGTTGTAAGTGCCCCATGTAGTGCTTGCTCTAATCCTATGCCTATTTTACTGGGTAACGCCTAAGGTGTTTTGCCAGGGTGGTTAGTCAGCGGTAGAGCCACGGTTTCGTGTACGAAAGACGGCTACCGCGAGACCCGCCCTGAGTCTGTCTGTAAATTATCATTCCCCTGTTTTAATATATACTCTTGTCTTGTCCGTGCCGTACTTTGACCTCGTATCTGGCCTTAGCTATTTAAGCCTGAGTAGCTATTCCCTGTCTGGCCGGCATCCTGACAGGTCGGTTTCCAGTAACTAAACGTTATCAGGCTCGTGGTCGTTACAACAGGATCGATCATCAAGCATCGCCGGAGTTCAACGACATTTTTAAGGAGTTTGCCGAGATACTGGCATCACACGAACGCACTCCTCAGGCAGGAAGAAAAGATGTAGAGCATCACATCGAAACGGTCGGCCCACCGGTGTACGCGAGACCTCGGAGACTCCCTCCAGAAAAACTCGAAGCAGCACGTGACGAGTTCCAAAAGATGTTAGATCAAGGCATCATCAGACCATCAAAAAGCGCATGGTCGTCTCCTATGCATATGGTCCCTAAGTCGTCCGAACCCGGGGCTTGGAGAATTTGCGGGGACTACAGGCGACTAAATGCAGTTACGAAGCCCGATCGTTACCCCATTCCGCACTGCCAAGACTTCCACTACAAGCTGCACAAGAAGACAATTTTCTCAAAAATTGACCTCGTAAAGGCTTATCACCAGATACCGGTGAAAGCCGAAGACATTCAGAAAACGGCAATCACCACGCCGTTCGGCTTGTACGAGTACACTGTAATGTCTTTCGGGCTCCGGAATGCTGCTCAAACGTTCCAACGTTACATCGATGCGATCACCAGAGACATGGATTTTGTCACTGCATATATAGATGACGTTCTGATAGCATCTACGTCCACCTAGGAGCATAAGGATCACTTAAGGCAACTGTTCCTTCGTCTGCAAGAAGAGGGACTGCAAGTGCACCCAGCAAAGTGCATCTTTGGAGTGCCTGAACTAGACTTCCTCGGGCATAGAGTGTCAGCTCGGGGGATCTCGCCGCTTCCACAGAAAACAGAAGCCATCTGCAACTTCCCACGACCGTCAAGGATAAAAAAACTTCGACAGTTTCTGGGAATCGTCAATTACTATCATCGATTCCTTCCAGCTGCAGCAGAAAAAATGCAATCCCTCACTGAACTAATGAAAGGCTACACACAGAACTCGAAGAAAATCATCAATTGGACACCTGAACAAGTTGCAGCTTTTGCGAGATTGAAAAACGATATTTCCCAGCTCACCATGTTAGCACACCCAGCTCCCGAAGGCAAGACAAGCCTAGTTACGGACGCCTCTGCCACCGCGGTGGGGGCGGTCTTACAACAGGAAATCGAAGGGGAGCAATTGCCAGTAGCCTTCTTTTCAAAGAAGTTGGACGACACGCAACGCAAATACAGCACCTACGACCGGGAGTTAATGGCTAACTTCTTGGCAGTCCAACACTTTAAACATTTCTTGGAGGGCCGGAGTTTCGAAATCAAAACGGACCACCGACCACTCTGCTTCGCTCTTCACAAATCTACGGAGGGCAGCAATCCACGCGTGGCCAGGTAACTGTCGTATCTCTCGCAGTTCGACTGTGAGATCAACCACATCAGTGGCACCACCAACACTGTAGCGGACGCTCTGTCGCGTGTGGTGTCAGCAATCCTAACAAATGAACCTTCAATCGACTACGAGGAAATAATAAAGGAACAGAATGAAGACCCAGAATTAGAAGTGCTCCTGAATCCAGCATCGAAGAGTGCTCTGAAGATACGACCTATCAATACACACGGCAGCAAAATACCCCTGTGGTGCGACGTGTCCACCGGCCAGGAGAGGCCGTACATCCCCAAGAGTTGCCGAAAAACAATATTCACGCATTTTCACGGAGCCAGCCATCCTGGAATTCAAGCTACGCGAGATCTCCTGAGACAACGGGTAATGTGGTCCGGCCTCAACAAAGATGTCGGCAAGTGGACACGAGAATGCAGTCCGTGCCAAACGAGCAAGATTGCGAAGCACGTCAAAAGTCCGCTTGGAAAAATGCCAGTTCCAAATGAAAGATTCCAAACCATACACGTGGACATTGTCGGACCGCTGCCCGTATCGCAGAATTTCCGGTATCTTCTTACGTGCATAGATCGTTTCACAAGGTTGTGCACGGCTACACCAATGATGGATTGTACGGCAGAAACGTCGGCCCGTGCTTTTCTCCAGGGTTGGGTGTCTTCGTTTGGAGTTCCGATGACGATCATTACGGACCAAGGTGTACAGTTCGAATCGACTCTGTGGAAGAACCTCCTAGCAGCTTTGGGCACAAAGCGACACCGGACTACAGCCTACCATCCACAAAGCAATGGCTTGGTGGAAAGGCTACATCGACGACTGAAAGAAGCCCTGAAAGCTACTATGACCGACGCAAACTGGGTGGACGCTTTGCCCCTCATACTTCTTAACATCAGAGCCACACCACACTCAGACGCCAACATTTCGCCGGCCGAAACGGTGTACGGGCAGACGTTACGCCTCACCGGAGAACTACCTGCAATGAAGAACGAAACTCTCCCAGCGGGAGAATTCCTGCAGAGGCTACAAGAAACAATGACACGATTACAGCCAGTACTCCCAAGGCAGCAGGGGCCTACAGATATCCATGTCCCAAACGCCTTGCTAACGGCGACCAACGTTTTCGTTAAACATGGAGGGGTCAGAAAACCATTGCAGAGACCGTACGATGGCCCTTTCGAGTTCTACAAAGGACCCGAAGTACTTCACCATAGACATGCGAGGAAAACCTACCAATATAATAATTGACAGGGTGAAAACAGCGCACTTACCCGACAGCAGCGAAACAGAAACGGAGCACGTGGAATCAACAAGCACGAAAGTATACGATGTCTACGAAGGAGTTCCCTTTCCCCAGACGGTGGTGTCTCCTGAACAAGGAACCATAACAAAGTACGAAAGAAGAATCAAACCTCCACTGAGATACTCGGAAACTTAAAAAAACGAGGAGGCACCTGTGGTGGTATGAACGCACACCACCACACAAGCTTGAAAGCGCCACCTCACAGCATCGAAGCGCCAGTACTAAACGACCAAAATCAGAGCCCAAGTTTGGCGCTGGGGTGCCGGACCAAGCTTTATAAGCAGCCTGCCTCGAACAGTCAGGCAACGTCGATAGAAACCTCCGTAAGTTTAACTCAAGCCTAGACGGCAATAAGCGGGCACCTCGTCTTGACCAATCGGAGACCTGGACGGCCAGAGTTAGGCTCCAGCGAGGCCTATATAAACAACCACGCAGCCTCAGTACACTCTCAGCGTCCCTGATATTCACACTAAGTCTCGACGCTCCGCCAGTACCTCACCCGTTGCCTTCACCGCCTCCTCGACTGCCAGCCGCCACGCCTTGTCGCTTGCTAGACGCACCAGTTCCCTGCTAGCGCCTCTGGGACTCCTTGGTCGGAGGCACTCGGCCAGCAGCAGCCTCACCGGTCTGCTCTCGTCCTCCAACCACGCAGCGTCTTCCCGACAACCGTCGGTCCGCCAAGACGTGATCGGTTGCTGTATTACTTGACTGTTATATTCCCTTGTGCCATTATTGTTGGCAATCTTCATAATAATACGGCATCTATTCCAGTTGTCTTTTCCTCACCTTGCCGGGTTCGTTTGCACCTCAGGCACTCACTTCGGGCAAAGATATTTCACAAGTCTATTGATATTCACAAGTCAATAGATATTCACAAGTCTACCCAGAGTGTGAAGCAGCCTGAGGAAGAACACCACAGGGATATAAACTCATCCTGAACTCTGAGTGAGATGGCCGAGCGCATTGTGCTGATATCCCTGACTCTCTGTTGAGAGAGGGTTCCAGCATGGGTCAGGCGCTCGGCCAAAGTGAGGGCGGGTAGCTGGAACCCCCCACCGTGGGGCCTTAGCTACCACTAATATAAGTAAGCTTCTGATAATTCCCTTTCACCGCCATGTTCAAATAAAATCTTTGTTAGGCTCCTAATTCCTACACCTCAACGCAGTCAATTGTCTCTTGGTGGAGATGCTTTGAGGAGTCCCCAGAATAAAGCTCACAACGATGATAATGGTGGCGAATATAAATAGAGTATGAAACTAGAACATCTGATGTGCAGGGAAGACACTGAATCGCCGTCCCGTGAGATGGATGTGTATTTTCAGTGAAATATGTGGAATGAGCAGATCGGACCGTCACTCGGTGTGAATTGTAATTAAAAGAAAAATTTAGTGACTGCTGTTGCCCGATTTGTTGTGGTGGAAATATCAGAAATTGCCCTCCTATGACCTTCGTTCTGATGAGGTAGAGAGAAAGAAAAGAAAAAAACGTTTATTTCCAAGTTGCCACATGAGACACATGCCAACACATTGGCTTTTAAAAATTTCTTAATATAAGATGTCCAAAAACAAAAGTTCCATACGAGGCGTACTAATAGATAAGCCATACGAGGTATATTAATAGACGAAATATACGAGGCGTACTAATAGACAAGCCATACGTGGCGTGCTAATAGTCTAACTCAGTCAAGGGGTAGTTGAATAAGAAATGAAAATATCATCTCTTGGATATTTTATATTCCAAGAGATGGCTAACAACTTACAAAGAATTCGAATACCACTAAAGAATTCTTCGGAACTCCCAAGTTATTAGTTGAAATTATCGAAGTAAGAAAACGACAAAAAACGCTATACAGTTGACACTTGAAATTTGAATCCTGGAACGCGATACAGTGTGAGCTGCTGAGGAGCTAGCGAATTTCAAAGTTGCTGCTGTTAATAAAATTGCGAAGCCATTAATGTATAAATTACGAAAATAACTGGTGTATTTACCAAAGTGATAACTAAGTATTTTCTGACCGAAGTTGTCGTTAACTGAATTTATTATTATTTAAATAAAAACCCTTTATGTGATGTATGTATTATTCAAAATAATAATTTTTTGTAAGGAATTTCATGCAATAACTTCTTTGGAAATGAACCGTCTTCCATATTTTCATGGAACTGTTCTTGTATAAATGTGTTTCCTTGTCATTTTACTAGAAAAATTTTTTATGGCCTTTTCACGTTTTCTTAGTTGCATCTAAGAAAATAAATTTTTATTGCCGTGCGGAAATGCACTTTTATGCTCTACATAATTAGTTTTCGTGATGTAGAACCGAGTATTAAAATTGACAAAAAGGTTCAGCGCTTATGGAAACCCTTACATTTTTACAGAAAGTTCGTTTAATAATATTGAAGTTTCTCTGATTTCTCACTAGAAATGGCTTGTCATAGCTGTGTGGTTTAAGGACCTGCCCTTCCGTGAAGGCATCGAGGGTTCAAATACCGGCTCTGGGTGGCGATTTTTTTCCGTTGGGTATAGGGGAAAAATTCCAAGCACAATACCCCAGTCTACCCAGGTGTCTGAAATGGGTACCGGTCTTGACCGAGGGAACGCGTCATAGCGTCCTGGTGTTAGTTATAATTGCTCGTCGTAGCTGTGAGACTAGCGAACTTGCCTCCGTCCAGGCAGACCCTGGTTCAAGTCCCGGCGCTGGTGGCGATTTTCTCTGTTGGGTATAGGGGAAAAATTCCAAGCACAATACCCCACTCTACCCAGGTGTCTGAAATGGGTACCGGTCTTGACCGGGGGAAAGCGTAATGGCGTCCTGGCGTTAGTTATAAGGCATTTGAAAATCCAATGTATAAGGTGATATGTGTCAGGCTTGAAATTGGAAATAAAGCATCCGTAGATGCCTTCATTATTTGAAAATCCAATGTACAAGGTGATAATTTCAGGCATGAAATTGGAAATAACGCATCCGCATTCCGCAGATGCCGTTGTTTGTTACAATCCGTCTTCGGCTTCGGCACAAATGACTAGGCTATGAAAAAAGAAGCACCTAAGTTTGAGATGTTCTATGATGGTAGTTTTGGAAGTCAACTCTTGTTTGCTGTGAGATGTAAGTCATTGAGTGTGAACAGACGTACATGGAGGTGGAATGAGAATAATAACAGATTATGTCGGCAGTGTATTAGTGGAGTGGAGGAAACAATTGAGCATTTTGTGCTGGAATGTAGTAAGTATGAGCAAGAGAGAGAAAGTTTTATGAATGTGGTGCTTGAGCAGTATGGAGAGAATGAGTGGTATGCCAGATGTGCTGAAGATGATTGCGGTATGAGCTGTCTTGCTGGATTGGATCAGGAGTGCAATTTGAGTATCATTGAAGCTATGAAATTGTTTCTTGTGCGTGCCTGGAGTAAGAGACAGTGACTGGAATGAGCCAGTCAGGTAGAATGGTCAGTAATGACCCAATATGCCTGGGGATGGTGTTTTGACGCACTGGCTATCCCAGTGACGCCATCCAATGGCAGCTTGTGACAAGGATTGGTAAATCCTGAGTAGTTTAGTGGACAAGTCTGGTACCAGGCGCTGAACTCTTTGTGTGATAACTGTGGAGGGAATTGTAGGCCGTTACAAAGGCCCCGACGCTGTCGGCCCTCAATTTCAAGTTCAAGTTCAAGATTGTTCGGTCAATGTGAAGTTTAATGCAATCACGGAAAATAATAAGGCCGATCTCAGGAATCACTAAAGGAACACATTTCAGAACATTTTACATGAGTGACATTCTGCTCGCTGATGCGTTATTTTCGAATAATTAAACTTTGAAGTTGGCCTTGGCGCCAAAGGAAGCGAGCGCGTGAAACGGAATTTAATTAATAACGGAAGCTATTACGAACGTAAAGAGGTTGGGTCATGAGGGGGATGCACAGTTCTTCTAGTGAAAATTATAAATAAAGCTTCTAACCCACCCATTAGGGTGACGACCGCAATCTTGTTGACATCGGGTCCAAAATGGCGGCACCCATGGTGGTCGCCATGTTAGACCCGATGTAAACAAGATTGCGGTCGTCACCCTAATGGGTGGGTTAGAAGCTTTATTTATAATTTTCACTAGAAGAACTGTGCATCCCCCTCACGACCCAACCTCTTTACGTTTGTAAAAGGGGGTTAGCTTCCGTTTTTAATTGAATTACGCTCGTTTCCTTGGGCGCGCGACGGCCAAATTCAAAGTTCAATAATTCGAAAATAACGCATCAGCGAGCAGAATGTCGTTCCTGAAAAACGTTCTTAAATGGGTTCCTTTAGTGATTGTTTGGAATATCATTATCAATTTCCGTGATTGCATTAAACTTCACATTGACCGAATGACATTCTGCTCACTGATGCGTTATTTTTGAATAATTGTACTTTGAAGTTGGCGCCGGCGCCGTTATTTAGTTAATAAGGGTAGTTAACCCCCTATTACAAACGTAAAGAGGTTGGGTCGTGAGGGTTAGCCACAGTTCTTATAGCAAAAATTATAAATAAAGCTTCTAACCCACCCATTAGGGTGACGACCGCAATCTTGTTTACATCGGATTCAAGATGGCGGCGCCCATGGTGGTCGTTTGCCGCACCTAAAGTAAATATTGACCGAATATAATGTTGTCAACGATTATGATAATTCCGTCACCAAGAATGTATAGAGGAACCCAATTTGAAACGTTGTACAAGAACGTTCTTCCCGGAAATGCTTCGTTTTTGAGTTATTAACCTTTGAAGTTTTTGTTTCCGCGCCAATCAGCTGCAATAATAAATCGCCCGCCAATCACGCGGCCGGGCAAAAACAGTGCAAGAAGTAACTGTTTACGCAATATATGTTATTGTTCTTACCTAAAAATGAGATGAACTAAGGTGTTGTTACAACCCCTCTTCATAGACGTCGCTATCTTCGTCTTTGTCTTTGTCAGTCGCAGGAATAGGACGATTTCGATGTTTCGGTTTATCTCGTTTAATCAGTGATGGCAGGTAAAGTTTAGCGGCGTGCAACAAGAATGCATGAAAAGCGTTATCATGATGTTCTTTAATAAACATATAACGCCCTAAGTATTGTTTCAAATATTGAGTACGAATTCCTGGTTTTTTTATGAATTGTTTAACATCCAACCACAACCTTTCAATGTTTTGTGTGTGAATGTTTCGATTATCAGGATCGACGAAATTAAGTGAGTGGTTGATAGCTAAATGTTTATAACCTTCATCGGAAAGGGTATCAAATGCTTTCCACAAATCGGAATAAATTGTGGTACCTTGTCGAATGAATTTTTTAATAATCGCAACTAGCGTTTCTTTATTCCTTGGTTTCGGGTTGTCATTTTCGTCTAGCAAAGGAATAATAAATCTCTTCTTCGAAGATCTTTTGATACCGCCGAAAAGCCAAACCTGCTGCTTGATTCATCCACGATCGTACTTTCTCTTCGCAAGAAGAGTTTCGTCTATTTCAACAGAAATTCCGACTCCTCCAATTGCTTCTTGGTTATGGAACCAATCTTCTGTCACTTCGCTACAGAATGATCTCCAATCAACACTAGTGCGAATATTTATTTTCAAACTCTTCAATGCGATTTCATGGCAAAATTCCTTTTCTAGCCAACAACGTATGAAAATTAGTATTTGAGACGGAGTAAGACGGGAGCCAGATAAGAATGAACCATTATAGAGAGAAATGTCAAAGCTGCACTTTTTACAGGTTTTACTTTTGTTCAATTTTTCATAATGCCAACAAGATAATTGATTTCTACTTTCCGAATACACCAATTTGTGGCCACAGTTAGGTCATATAGGTATCTCACTTTCTTCCTTGGAATGAATAACGGAATGAGAACTGAATAGTTTTAAACTAGCAGTATCGTCATTAAAATATTGTTTGATGCATTCAAATAGTGTGGGAGAACATCCCTTGCATGAACCTTCCACCGCAACAGCCATACCGAAACTGCCGTTGATGTTTAAAATGACTCATTTTGCGCGGGAAACGCCAGTCAGGAACGTCGTTCGTATAACTTTAGAATTGAAAAGGAGCTAACCCTCTATTAAAAACGTAAAGAGGTTGGGTTGTGAGGGGTAGCCACAGTTCTTTTAATGAAAATTGTAAATGAAGCTTTTTAGCAACGTCCGTTTACATCGAATCGGTATCGATTCGGTACTGGGGGCAGCCATCATGGAGTCGATTTAAACAAATGTAAATAGAAAGCTTCATTTATAATTTTCACTAAAAAAACTGTTGCTACCCCTCACGACCCAACCTCTTTACGTTTGTAATAGGGGGTTAGTTCCGTTATTGTCAAATAACAATAATTGCTATTGCGGAAAAAAGGCAATTCAGGAGCGCCGTTCCTATAACTTCAAATTTAAATAACTCGAAAACTAAGCATTTCTGGGAAGAACGTTTTTGTGAAACGTTTTAAAACGGGTTCCTCTATACATTCTTGGTCACGGAATTTTGAAAATCGTTGACAACATTATATTCAATATTGACCAAAATTTGTACTGAGATAGAAGTCTGTGTTTAAGGATGGCAAGAAATAGGACTGGTCGTAGGAAGGGAGGTGCAAGTGGAATGGATGAGGAGATTGAGTGCATGACTTGTAAAGAGTCGGTAGATATAGATGCATGCAAAGGTTTGAGAGAGATGAGTCGGAGGAAGTTGAATGATCTTGTGCTTACGTGCTGGAAATGTTTGAATGATGAGAGAAAGAAGTTGGAAGAGGAGGTTGAGAGATTGACAATTCTGATGGTTGCTTTAGAGGCTGATTTGAAGGATGAAAGGAAGTTGAATGAAGGAAAGAATGAGAATGGTGCAAATGCAGTGAATAAAGAGGTAAATGGTGGTGGTGCAAGGAGTGCAAATGAATTGGATGATGGCGCAAGGAGTGCAAATGAAGTGGATGATGGTGCAAGGAGTGTGAATGCAATAAATGAAGTGAATGGTGGTGCAAATGTGCCAGATGACAGTAGAAGGATGAATGAGCATGATGAAAGAAGTACGAATGGGAAGAGAGTGAAGGAGCAACCTGTTGATATGCCACATGAGGTGCAGGCGCCTGTAGTGGAAGTGAATGAAAGGAAGATGGATGGAAAGAGTGATGTGAGTGGAAGAGTTGAACGAAAGAGTAGTATGAAAGGGAGAGTGAGACCTACGATTAGAATATGTGGTGACAGCATGGTGAAGAATGTGGATAGGTTTGTGAGTATGACTGACCGTAGTGGATGTACGAGCATGAGAGGAAAGGGAGTGAATGAGATTTGTAGGCATGCTGAGGAAGTGATAGATGGAATGGATGAAGGGATGGTTGTACTGCAAGGAGGTGGCAATGGATTGCTTGAATGTGGGAGAGAGCGTACGGTGAATGCAATTATGAATGTTGTTGAAAGGGCACGAAAGAAGAATGTAAGAGTGGCTGTGACCAGCCTGCTGAGAAGGCCTGCATGTGGTGAGGAGTATGAAAGGGTGCGAAAGGAGGTGAATAGGGAAGTGCATGAAAGGATTATGAGTATGAAAGCTGAGAGTATGAGAAAGCGTGAAATGGGTTCCAGCTTCCTTGACATGGATAACCTGATCCAGAGTGGGTGTTTTCGTGGAGATGGAGTCCACCTTACTCAAGAAGATGAGATGAAACTCTCCAGGAGATACATCCAGTGGATTGGGTGTACTCATATTGTAATGGAAGGTGGAACTGGATGAATGGAAAGCTGTCAGAGCAAAAATGAAAAATGTTGTGAATTGTCCAATAGTGTTGTAAGGTTTGGATGTATAAATGTGCGTGGATGGAATGCAGGAAAGTTAAATGACCTTGTAGCAGAATTTAAGAATGGAGATTTGGATTGTGTTGGTGTAGTAGAGACCCAAATGCGTGATAGAGTCAGTTTAAAATGTAAGGAGAGTAAGTACTATATGATTGGAAAAGGGCGTGTAAGTTGGCAAAAAAGAGGTGGTGGAGTTGGTCTCATTGTAAAAAATGCTCTAAATTGGAAATTAGAAGAAATTCCTGTTGGAAATGAACCTGAGAGTGAAGATCTGTTAGTAATAAAGTGTGAAAGAATGCATGCCAGAGAATGTGTTATTGTGGTTGTATGCTATATGACAACTGATGGTATTTTAGCTCATCAAGAGAATGTAAAAAAGTATGAAATATTAACAAGAATTGTGCAAGAGCATTGCAGGTGCCCTCTGATTGTGATGGGTGATATGAATGGCCATGTTGGTATACTTGGTTCGCCTGTGAATGCAAATGGACAAAAATTGATTGATTTCTGTGATGAGAATGAACTTGAGAACCTGAATGTAACAATAGGAAATGGCTTGCATACATGGCAAAGCAGGGAATGTAAAACTGCAATTGATTATATGATAGTGAATAGTAGAGCAAGAATATGTGTCAGAGAAATGTTTGTAGATGAAGATGATTTTGATATTGATAGTGACCATAAAATGCTTGTACTAGAATATAATTGGGGTGGAAAGGAGTCAATGCAGAAAGCCAGCAGAGTAAGAGAAAATTGGCGTAGTAAAATGGCAAACTGGGAAGAATTTAGAAATGAATTGAGTAGATGTAACTGTGTAACGACCACGAGCCTGATAACGTTTAGTTACTGGAAACCGACCTGTCAGGATGCCGGCCAGACAGGGAATAGCTACTCAGGCTTAAATAGCTAAGGCCAGATACGAGGTCAAAGTACGGCACGGACAAGACAAGAGTATATATTAAAACAGGGGAATGATAATTTACAGCCAGACTCAGGGCCGGTCTCGCGGTAGCCGTCTTTCGTACACGAAACCGTGGCTCTACCGCTGACTAACCACCCTGGCAAAACACCTTAGGCGTTACCCAGTAAAATAGGCATAGGATTAGAGCAAGCACTACATGGGGCACTTACAAACATCAGGCAACCCGCTTTATTAGCCTGCTCGTTGACAAGTGCACACCATGAAGGTTCCGACGCAACTGACTAGCCTCAATCGAGCAGCCGCCCACTTTAGCTGCAGCCAAGCAGCAGCCGGACGGAGCTCTATGTACACGCCAGCGGTACAGTTGACGTACACAATACGTAGTGAAGTCTCTTCACTACACCACATCCCTCTTAATTTAGTAAGAACTCCTCGCTCCACTAAAGCCTCTAATATCCTCCAATTATCGCACAAGATTAAAAGGTTATACCTTAAGAAACCTACATCTAGCCCGTGAACAATCGGACAACTACTAAAAAGGTTTACTATGTACATCATTGTTCTAAAATTGATAATAGTATCCGGTTCTTCTGTCTTCCAAGTTCCCGCCAGTTTTGCAGGTGACGACGAACCGTCCGGCTGCAGACTTGCCGAGTGCATGCTGACGCGACCGCAGATTGCACACCGGCGACTGCTCCTCCATATTGCCAACCGGCGCTGAGCAGGCTTCCCTTAGCAGCCAAACCGGCGGCAGAAGTCCACCTCCCATGGCGTGCTCAGCTCGCAACAGAGACCACGATCTCTGAAGAGTATGCGCCTCCGCCCGTCACATCCGACCCGGACATCCAAAGGGCTTCACACCAGTCGGGTTGCGATGGAAGGCAACCATCAGCACCGGCCGCGCCTCAGAAGACATCTGCAGGGTCGGGACGCGAACAGGCAGCCCAGGTCGGACCCTCGCACCCCGTGCTACGTTGGCCCATCGCCTGCAGCCACAGATCCCCGGGCCTGAAACAAAAACAATTCGAGCAGTATCGAAGTAGACACTCAGCATTTATAATCTAACCTCTTTTTAGGTCTCAATCGAGGCAATATTTCATCCTCCTCTTCCGAGGGTTCCGTTCTCTGCCAAGTACTATCACTAGCACTCACCTCTGTTACCTCCAAACACCCTGCGTCGTTACCCCTTTCGTCACCTTCCTCCACCGGGGTAGAAGTTCGTACCTCTGGGCGCGCTCTCTCCAATGGCGACCACCCCCCGAAACCTGAAAAATCGGAGGTGTCTTCTGCTGCAGCTCCGCTTTCACTCGCCTCTCCCCCACTCAAGACGAGAGGTCCGCGTTCTGCTTCCGGCACCTCCGTTCTCCCCATTCGCAACAGAGGGGGATCCGGGTACTGGCCGATGAACCCCGAAAAGTCAAGGCTCTCCTCGCACGGCGGAAGATCCGGGTATTGTCCGAGAAATTTCGAGAAGTCCCCGCTGGTGTCGTCGCCCGTCACCTCCCCCTGCTGCGTTGCCGGAAATGGTGGCAGCGGATGAATTGGGCGACCCAACCACTCATCCTCCACGGGTGCCACTTGGTCCTCTTGCATCTCTCCTGCTGCCCCAACCCCGTCTTCCTTTGGCCCCACTTCTCGACGGGTCCTCTTGCGTGGCTGTCTTTGCGGCAGACCTTCTGCTTCGTTCCTCCTCTCGAGTTGCGCTGGCTGGTCCTGACCCATGTCGTTTCCATAATATTTCTTCAATTGCCTCACGTGCACCTTGAAGGGAGCCCTTCGCCGCTGCAGGTCCCGTATCTTATAGGTGACCTGGTTCCTGTCAACCTCCAGCACCTCGTAGGGACCCTGGAACTGCGGGGCGAGTTTGTGTCTGTCGTCCTCCCGTGCGTAAGGTACCCGTCGCAGGACCCGTTCTCCCACTGCGAACGGTCGGAACTTCAGTCCAGCGGGTCGCCACATCCGGGGTGGCCTTGGCAGATCTGGCACCGCAGCCTCCTTCACGAAGAATTCACTCGGGGCTCGACCGGTCTCACTGTGGGTAAGTCTATTGTACTGGGACATCACTCTTGCTATTTCCAGATCCCAGCTCCCAGGGTTACCAGCGCAGGCCGTGGCGAGTCTCTCCTTGATGGTCTGGTTGAGTCTCTCCACAGCTCCATTGGTATGCGGAGCATAGGCGATCGAGCGCTCATGCCGCACCCCGTACCGGTCTAACAATTGTCCGAACAACCTAGCTCGAAACTCGGGACCATTGTCGGACCGCAAAATTTTAGGGGTTCTAGGGCAACTAGCCAATATACCATACTCCAACGCACGCGCAACTCCCGGCGCAGCTTTTGAACGTATAGGTATTGCGTGTCCGAATTTAGAGCATAAATCAATACCCACCAACAGTCCTATATGTCCTCTGGGTGTACGCGGCAATTGCATCAGATCCACCGCATAAATATCATACGGCGCCGTGCATTTAGTACTCAACCCGTACAGCGGGTAGTCTTTTGGACTTACTCCTTTATGCAACTGGCACGTCCGACATTCTCTTATCACTTCCTTGATAGTCTTGTATGGGCTGGGATGAAAGTAGCACCGCCGGAATGCCTTGCTAACCTTAGTCTGCCCCGCATGTGCTACATGTTCATGAAACTGTCTAACTAAGCCCTTCAATTGACTGTCTGGAATCACTGGTAGGAACTTTTCCTCGCCCCCTAGCTTGTATTTGTTACATATGGCACCGCTATGTATCACTAAGCTATTAAAATGTCGTCGCAAATATCCTAATGCTGGGTCTTTTTCCTTCTTTTCCAGAGCCTCGCGCACCCTCACCAACCTCTGGTCCTGCAGTTGATGCGGCACGAACATCTGTATTTCCTCTCCTAACCGAAGGTCAGCCAACTGGCAAGCACCCTCCTGGCTACCTTGCCCGTGAGGCGCTGCTACATTGACCCTTTCTGCTGGTATACCTGCTATGATAACATTAAAATGCACGCCTCCTTTGCATTCCAGTTTAACAGTTCCCTTCTCCCCCACAGGATTTGCAACAACCAACCCTCCTGGCTTGCAAACCACCTCCACTCTCAAGTCAAATAACTGCGCAAACGCCACGAGAGCCTCCCATGGAGGGAAAACATCCGGATTTTTCCAACTCGAAATCATCCTACGATCCGCGGCCTTACCAGTCCTACCGAATGCTTTGGGTTCCTGCAATAATCTGTCTATCGCCTGCTCTCGGAGCGTCAACGCGTCTCCCAGACCCGAGGCTCGGCTCAACGCCACAAACAAAGAATTTGGGCCCCCCCTCTACTTCGGCTACCTGGTACTCCCCACATTCTGGCTCGGGAGCATTCTCGTCTCCCTCTGGAACTTACCAAGGAAAATTCACCCGGGACAGACAGTCAGCAACTACATTAGTTTTCCCGGGCACATACTCGATGCTATACTGACCAATAGCCAAGTCAGCCAACGTCCTCATCAGTCGGTCGTCGGTACGCTTCATATTGTGAAGATATATCAGAGGCTGATGGCCCGTTCGGATCACATATTTCCTACCACTCAAGTAAATTCTTAAGTGATTTACTGCAAACCTGATTGCCGCTAGCTCTTTGTCCGTTGCGCTGTATCTCATTTGGGCCTTATTAAAACTGACCCCGGCATAACCGATCACTCTTTCTTGACCGCTTTGCACCTGAGACAGCACCGCGCCAGCTCCCCATCCGCTAGCGTCAGTCGTCAACACGAATGGCTGTCCCGTCACAAAGTCTGGGTACGCTAGAATTGGAGCGGTCACCAATACGGTTTTCGCGTTCTCAAATGCTTGCTGGCACTCGGCAGTCCATTCCCATTTCCCCATGGCTGTCGCCAGGTATAAGGGGTGCAGTAAATTGGTGGAGTCTTTTATAAAACTCTTATAATAGTTCACCATACCCAGGAAGGATCTTAACTGCCGTACCGTTCGTGGCACTGGAAACTCTTGGATCGCCCCTATATTCTTTTCTAGCGGACTCACACCAAGTCTACCGACGGAGTGACCCAAGTAATCGACCTGCTCTTGAAACAAACAACATTTTTCCAAGTTCAGCTTGAGCCCGTGAACCCGAAGCCGGCCGAACACTCTCTCCAGCGCCTGGACATGTTCAGCAAACGTCCCACTAGCGACCAAAATATCGTCAAGGTAAGCCTGCACAGAGTCACTCGGTAGCCCCTTAATTACTAAACTTATTAGCCGTGAGAACGTAGCCGGCCCGTTGCATACGCCAAACGGAAGCCTAGTGAATTGATACAGTTCCGTACCAGTAGAGAAAGCAGTCAGTTCTCGCGAAGATTCAGTCAGAGGCACCTGATAGTATCCCGACTTCAAGTCAAGCGTAGAAAAATAATAATTTCCCGAAAGTTTGTTTATCGTATCTCCTATATGAGGCAGCGGAAAACAGTCTGGTTTTGTCAAGCTGTTTAACATTCTAAAGTCCACACAAAGTCTTAGTTTTCCGTTCTTCTTCCTAACTGGCACTAACGGAGACGACCATGGTGACTTAGATGACTCAATAATACCTTTTTCCGCTAATAGTTTTACCTCTAGGTCGATTTCCTCTCTCATGGGCCCCGGGTAACGTCTATTTCTTTGTTTTACAGGCGCTGCACCCTGAACATCTATATGGTGCCGCACTGTCTCGGTACACCCCACGTCTGCCTCATCTGTCGCAAAAACGTCTTTATGCGCAGTCATCAGTTCAGCAACTATCGTCCTTTGTTCTGCAGTCAGATCCGTACCGTCCAAGCTAAGGTCACCCGGCACCTCGTCCATCTCTTCATCCTGCTCTACTTCTTCCCGACACAAAGCCACCAAATTACCTAGTCTTGTGTGCTTGGCTAACCTCACATCACTGTCAAATGGGTTCATTACTTCTACTCGAATATGTTCATCGTCTACGACATTTACTGATGAAGCTACCATCAATGGACGAGTCCCATTATCGACTGGCTCTAAATACCCTTCAAATTTATTTGGTGCCCTCTTCACTTGAGCGGACAAACGCAACATCTGCCTAGAAGGTACAGTCACTTCCGCCGCACTGAAAACTGGAAATTCCGCTCTGCGCGAAGTCATCACCTTCAACCGGGCTATTCTTGTACGATTTTGACTACTTCCTTTCTCCAAAGTCCTATCTGATGCATTCAACGTAAGTTTGAAGCTATCAAGAAATTCCAAGCCCAACACACAACTGAATGACTGTACCGGCTTAGTCATCACCAAAAACCTATGCCTTGGGAACTTAGTTCTGCCAATCGTTACTGCCAAGTGTATCTCACCTTCTATTCGAATCTCGTTTCCTGAAATTCCTACAACATTATCAACGGCGGAAGCGCGAAGTTTTCCCTGAACACCCGGAATTCTATGGAGCAGCTCTTCTGTAATTAAAGAGATCGACGCGCCTGTATCTACTAGGCCATCAACCTTTAACTGCCCAACCTCTACAACCACCGCGTACGCCACCGCTACCTCACGCTTCTGCCGCACCATCTCAATATTTTGAGGACTATCATGACACTGCTCCGGCTGTGCCTCTTCCATACCGGAGTCACCTAGTTTCCCGACTGTCGACCTGGTTTGTGCGCACACTGGAAACTACGATGTGTGATTTCCCCACACCATACACAAGCTGCGCATTTCTCCAAAAATCCCTGACAGTCCTTCATCAAATGTCCCTTCTTGCCACAATACGCACATCTCAACCCGCGTTCTGAACTAACAACTTCCCCGAATCTGTCTCTATGTGCTACCTGCTCCGTACAGTCCCGCACAAAATGTCCCTCCTGTCCACAACGAAAACAACGCATTGATCTGGCCGGCCCGCGTTCCTGGTGTTCAATGTTATCATTATTTGTTTCTGGCGCGTATGGCGTCGCTAAGTAAATTTGTTCCGCTCGAGTATTATTCCCCATTCTTTCCTCGGTAGCTGTCATATCGGCCTCCAAACTGGCTGCTAGTCGGGCCACTGCACTGAGTGCAATGGACTCCTGCTGGCCAACGAATAACTTAAGCCGACGTACCAGCTCCGGTGCTAGGGAACTAATAAATTTATTTCGAGCCAAGAGTTCTTTGCCATCTTTTCCTACACTATCCACTTTTGCTACCAGTCTTTCAAGCCTAATACTATAGCAAGTCAGTGATTCACCCCTATTTCTTTCTGCCCGCAAGAATTCTGTGTACCCATCATCACTTAATTTTTCGTGAAGCTCTAGTTCCTGAATCAACCTACTTTTTACTTCCCCATAGTCAGCTCCCGTTCCGTATGCTTGAACTATATTCTTGGCTTCCCCCTCAAGAAATTCTGGCAATTCCTGAACCCAAGCCGACTTGTTTTCCTGGTACTTAGAACTTGCATAATTCTCAAATTTAGTCAAGAAAACCGAGACCTGACCGTCGCTAGACTTGCCTGAAAACTTCCCCGGTGGAGGCAATTTGTCTGAACGTAAGCCCTTGATTGCCTCTGTGAGACTAAGCATTACGTCAGCTAACTCAGATTTCGTTTCCATCTTCACTCTTAGCCCAAATTAAGCCACGAAAAAAAATGTCTACTGCCAGCAAACGATAATAAGTTTTATTAAAAATCCCATAATTTATTGCACTACTCCTTATCCTACCGACCGTCCCCGTATCTGAAGACAAATCCCACTCCTGACACCAAATGTAACGAAATAAAAGCCTGAAAACGTTTCGTCACCGGAGGCCGACCCGTCAGGATGCCGACCAGGCAGGAATTAGCTACTCAGGCTAGATAGCTAAGCACAGATACTAGGTCAAGTACGGCACGGACAAACCAGGAGTATATATTTAAAACGGGGGTATGATAATTCACAGACCAGGCTCAGGGCGTGTCTCGCGGTAGCCGTCTTTCATACATGGAATCGTGGATCTACCGCTGACCAAACACCCTGGCAGAACACCTTAAGCGTCATCCAGTAAAACAGGCATAGGATTCGAGTAAGCACTTACAAGGGGCACTTACGAACATCAGGCAACCGGCTTTATTGGCCTGCTCGTGGACAAGTGCACTCTATGAAGGTCCTGACGCAACTGACTAGCCTCAATCGAGCAGCCGCCCACTTTAGCTGCAGCCAAGCAGCAGCCGGACGGAGCTCTATGTACACGCCAGCGGTACAGTTGACGTACACAATACGTAGTGAAGTCTCTTCACTACAACTGGAACAGGTGTGGAAATGTAAATGACCTAAATAAGGAGATTGCAAGAACCTTGTATGATGTGGCAGAGCAAAAGATTGGTAGAATGAAATGCAGGAAAAGTACGGGGAATGCTAGGTGGTTTACGAGTGAGATAAAGGAAGAACGAATGAGAAGGAAGACTTTAAATAAAAAACAACGCTGTATGAGGAAAATGTATGAAAGACGCAGAATTACTGAGGATGAATGGCAGAGTGTATGGAATGAGTACAAGGACCAGCAGAAGAAAGTAAAGAGAATGATCAATGAGGCTAGGGTTAAAGAAGAGAGACACCAAGTTGAAAATCTAAGAAAGAAAGGTCCAGATGGAATAAAAGATTGGTATAGCTTTATACAAGGTAATGATAGAGGTAGTGAAGTTCAAGTTGATGAATTAGTAGTCAATGGTTGCAGTGTGCAAGATAGAATGCAAATGGTAAAAGCAGTTGAAGAATACTGGGAGGACATTGGTGGAATGAATGAGCAGGTTACAGATGATGAACCGATAAATTTTCTGATAGATGAACATGAACTGCAAATGTAAGACGAAATCACTTGTGAAGAGATTGTAAGTTTTTTGAAGAAAGTGAAAAATGGAAAGGCATGTGGCCCTGATAAGATACCATATGAGTTCTATAAATGTGGAGGAGAGAGTGTAGTCAGTATGTTGAAATGTTTATTTGATGAGATATAGAAGAGTGAAAGAGTACTGGATGACTGGAACAAGTGTAATGTAGTTCTGTTGCATAAGGGTGGACATAAGAGTATGAAAGAACTTAAAAATTACAGACCAATTGCACTGGGTGACACCGTATGTAAGATCTTTTGTGGTATTTTGAATGAGAGAATGAAAAATTTAGTTGAGGAATTAGGAGTCCTGGGAGAAGAACAGAATGGTTTTAGGCAAGATAGACGGGGGGAGGATAATCTGTTTGTAGTGAGTGAAATAATTGAGCGAATGAAGAAGGATAACAAGAAGGTATATTTAGCATTCCTGGATATTGAAAAGGCGTATGACAGAGTGGATCGGGTTAGGCTGTTTGAAATTTTGAGAAAAGTTGGTTTTAGCAGAAAAATAGTGAACATTGTACAGAGTCTGTATGAGAACACAAGTGCTATCTACAGGTTAGGAAATTTGGAAACAGGGCAAGTGAGGAGTGTTAGAGGAGTGAGACAGGGCTGTACTCTGTCCCCCCTGTTGTTTGGATTGTACACAGAAGAATTAGCAGTTCGACTGAGAGGGAGTGGTTTAGGACTGAAAGTTGGTAATGAGAGACTGAGCATGAACTACAGAGGATGCTTGACATTGTGAATGGATATAGTACAGATTTCAAGATGAACTTTGGTGCCGATAAAAGTAAGGTCATGGTTATAAATAGTGATGAGACTGATAGAGACAGACTGTGGAATATTGGAGAAATCAGAATAGGTAGAACAAAAGAATACAAATATCTAGGTTGTATGATAAGTGAAGATGGATGTACTAGAACTAAAGGTGAGAAAGTGGCTAAAGCAATGCAGTGGAGTGGACGGTTAGGTAGTGTGGCCAGATACAGAGCAAAAAAGTACGAATGTGTGAGAGGAATGTAGAAGTATGTTGCTGTACCTAGTGTCATGTGTGGTATGAGTGCTCTTGCTTGGAATGGAAGTGATCTTGAAAAGCAGGATGTGATACAAAATAAGGTAGGACGTGTAGCATTGGGTGCTCCGAAATGGACAGCTATAGAAGCCATTAGAGGTGACCTAGGGTGGAGCCTATTTTCAGAAAGAATTGTGGTAGGTCTGGCAGTCGGGGTCGCGGAATTTTCTATCATACCCTGGGCTGCGCGACCCCTACTTCACCAGCCTAACCAACGTAAAGCACGGGTCGTAGCGCTGCTACCTTATTTTCACTGCACCCAAAGTTCCATCCGACCTTACTGACCTATCTCGGGAGCATCCAAGGCTCGACTCAGCCAACAAACTTCAGAGACGTCCCCGGCTTCGGTACAGTCGCCGACCAACAGGTTTGCCAAGTCACGCCTAAATACGAGTTACGACCGGACTTCCCTTGACAACTGGCACCAGTTCCTGGTAATTTTCAGACCCAAACTTGTGGCGCTATTCTCAAGCCGGCCTTCATGGGAAACAACGAAAATGCGAAAACTTACGTTTATTGGTATCCACATTCAGGATATTACACTTTAAAACATACTACTACTTACGATAAAATCGGTCGGCATGGCTACATTACGTGCACCCATACGATCCTGCTCTATATATTGGCGACTATCTTACGGCGGAGTCTTCTAGCACAGGACGTTAGCCTTTATTAACTTGTCCATGCTCAGACCCACCATATCACGCACAACGTAGTCACCGACGAAAGTATACACGGAGGAGTACAAAGATAGCCAAGCCGACCTCTACAGGCTCCAAAAACTAACTCTCCCAACCCATCCTCGGCAACCCTCCACATGCTCTCGCTATTACGCGTAACAGGTCGCGCGTGGATGTTACTTTCCAGAATATACAAAAACGCAACTACTAATAAACTTCACAATAGTAGCACACTACTATACCCCTCCCCCCTTAAATAGCTACTCGGGGCTCCCAACGGGAAACCCCAACAAAATACACAATTGGCGACGCCCTCCGTACGTCGACTGCCGCAAAAAGGGGTAGCCCGGCCATCGGTCCACGGTACTGAGATCAACCGCCCGCAGCGTGGCCCTCATCCGTCGCGACCGGCTCTGCCGCCTGCGCCGCTCTCTGCAACGGAACCGCTCCGCCAGAGACAACACTCGGCCGCGGACTATTGACGGACCAATCGCGGGACGGTGGGCCACCGCTTCCTCCAGCGATCTCCTCCACACGCCAACTCCCACTCCTGGTATAGGGTGCACCCCGTCTTGGCTATCCAAGTACCGGTGCAACCCCAAATAGCGATCCATCAGGATGGTGTGGACCCCCTGCCGCTGGAAATACCCTTCCAGCTCCCGCACCGTTGATCTATATCGGTTGGCCGACCACTCCGCTTCCTGGCAGAGGAACTCGGGGAGCTCACCCCACCGACGCTCCCGTACGCCCTGTAAAGTGTTGAAGCGGGCGAAATCAGGGGTAGCCGGCAGACACCACACGACCGGGACCCCATAATACTGGCGAAACACATGGTCCGCCGAGGTTACGGCCAAACGGATCTCAGGTAGCGGGGCCGGCTCCGCCAATCTCAAGAGACCTCGGGCTGCCGCCACGCCGTAGGTGGCCAGATACGTCAGGTCACAGTGGAGACCCACCATAACCAGCATATCCGGCCGTTCCCCAGCGCGCAGCTCGTTCTGCGCAGTTTCCGTTAGCCGGGACAATGTAGCTCCCAGACACACGCACAGGCGGAGCCTCCAACCGGGAGGGGCGGCCAAGGTCGCATCCCTTGCGCGGGAATCTCCCACCAGCAGCAGCACCCGACTTTGAGGACAGGGGGGTATTAATACATCGAGCATTGTCGATGGGGTATTAGTACATCGATCATTGTCGATGGACTCTCCTTATTCTGTACTAAATTTAGAACAAGGCTTCTACTACCCAATATCTTTATTCAAAATTTTCGTAATGTCAAAATTTTTTTTAAAAAAAGAGGACAATTTCTTGCCCATAACTTGAAAAATTTTTGCACTTTACAAGTAAAACTTCTATTAAAACAAGCACACATCAGTTCACTATACGACACAAATCAGCATGATCCGGAACGCAACAACTCGCCCAAACAAACCATTTTCTCACACACTCACACTTTGTAATTTACCTTAGGTCTCACCCGGAGCGGATATTTCTTACCAACTCGGTCCGGCTTAATCTTGTTACTTTCCTCACCCGGTGTTGACGTTTTCGGGCCCAGCGCCGCGTCGTATTGGTGTAAGAAATCCGAAATATCTGAAGCGCTCGAACCGGACGCGGGGTAACTTACCTCCCCAGGCCCACTCACCACGCTGCCAGGGCTGCTCTCATATGTGGTACCCCGTACCGTCCGAAACCTCGGGTTGCGCCCCGTCCGAAAAGGGGGCGTCGTCCTTCCTCTCTGCACTAGGAGTCCTCACTGTTCCTGCCCTGATTCCTCGTAAGAGCTCCCAGTCGATCCCGAGGACAAGATGTCGGCCCCTCTCCCGCGGCCGGCGTTCCCGCGCCGGCGCCGCATTCTCCCAGGGCGGCGCCTTTGCTGGCACGGCCACATTCGGACCAACCTCCGGTTTCCCATGGAACTGCTTCAACTGCCCTACATGGGCCCGCAAATACCGAGCTCGAGGCCCTTCTTTCTTCAGCTGGTAGCTCACTCCATCCGGGTAACATCGCACCACTGGGTAGGGCCCTTCGAAGCGGGGCGCGAGCTTGTGGCGTTCAGCCCCGGGCAAATGCACTATCCTCCGCAAGACGTAATCGCCCACGTCAAAATGCCGGAAGCGGGAACCTCCAGGTCGCCAAAATTTCTCCTTCTCAGTTACCTTGGGCAAATCTGGCGTAACCTCCTCAGACACAAAGAACTCACGAGGCGCTTTTCCAGTTTCTCGATGAATTAGCCGATTGTACTGCATCATGACCCTTGACAGGTTCCAAATCCCAATCTCCTGGAACTTTCACACAGGTGGCTGCTAACCTGTCCCTAATGGTCCTGTTCAATCTTTCCACAGCTCCATTCATGTGGGCAGCATAAGGTACGATGGTTTGATGTCGGATCCCGTAACTACTCAACAGTGACTGAAATGCCCGTGAGGTGAATTATGGCCCATTATCTGATCTGATTGTTTCCGGCGTCCTTGGTAGGCTCGTGAAAATGCTTCGCTCCAGGGCTCCCACTACAGCCCTGGCCTGCTTTGAGCGTATCGGTACTGCATGACCAAACTTGCTATACAGATCAATGCCGACCAAGACTCCCACATAACCTCTCTTACTCCGGGGAAGCTCCAACAGATCCACTGCATACACCTCATACGGCCGCGTCAAGTTCTTATCCAGCCGATGCAACGGTAAATCCTTAACAACATCTCCCTTATGCTGCTGACAAATTACGCATTCCCGTACCGTCTTTTGCACCACAACTCCCAGGCCAAGCCCGAAATAACTTCTCCTGAAAGCATTCAAGAGTTTATCTCTTCCCACATGAGCTAGATGTTCATGATACTCCTTTACTAATGCCGGCAAGTCTCTTTCTGGAACAACCGGAACAGGCTTTCCCCGAGGGTTCCCTTTCCTTATACACACTGCTCCATCCCGTAAGCATAGTCGCTTGAACAACTTTTTATAGGCTCCCAAGTGCAAATTAGCCTGTCCTGTCCGTAAACTTTCTTTCACATTAACCAGAATTGGGTCAGCGTCCTGACCTGCAGCAATAGTCGGTAAGCTAGCTCCCAACATACTACATTTTTTAGCTCCCGAAGCAATAGCCACATTGACAGATTGTTTCCCATAATCCCGAGACAGCCTGATAGGGTTAAAATGTACCCCGCCCAAACATTCCAATGCGACAACCGCTTGTGCCTCTCTTTCAGGAACTACCGGAACAGGTTTTCCCGGCCGGAAACACACTACGACTTCGAGTCCATACACATCAGAGAACGCCTGAACTGCCTCCCATGGCGGGAATACCCCCGGACTACCCCAGGTGGTAGCCCACTTCCTATGTGCAGCCGCCTTCCCCAAGCCATACCTTTCCGGCTTCTGCAGAACGACATCACAACAGCGTTTCCGAATGGTCTCAGCGTCACTCTGACCCAGCAACACACACAAAGCCTGAAACAAGGAGTCTGGACCACCCTGTATATTGGTTAGGACATCATACTCAACAGCACTAATGCTCTCCTCGGGTACTTCAGGCATACTCCACGGATAGTTCACACGAGACAAGCAGTCTGCGACAACATTATTCTTCCCGGGCTTCTCTCAACACTGAAAACTCTTATGGCTACTCTCCCCACACCATACACATGCACACACTTCACTCTTAAACTGAACACATGCTGACATTACATGCCCCATTCGTCCACAATACGCACATACTTCCGCTTTTACGCAAGCACCTCTCTCCTCCATTTTCCGAGGGCAGGCTCTCGCAAAATGCCCACTCTCATGGCAATAGTAACACGCGCTCTTCGTTCGCCACTGTTCGTTCACATCCTTTCGCACATCCTCTCGCACCCGTCTCTCCTCACTCGCACACACAAATTCTTTCCTCATGCACTCGTCCTCCTGCTCCTCCAACACGGTAGCAAGATTAACCACTTGCTTCAATGTCACACCATCCAAATGCCCCAACTGCACCCGTAATCGATTCACAAGCTCCTTCCGCAGTGAACTAATTAATTTGCTCTTTACTATTCCTTCCCTTTTGAATTCGTCACTTTCCCGCAACATTTCCCGCGCTAGCCTTTCCAAGCGAATGGAATAACACAATAAGCTTTCGCCCGTTCTACGTTCTGCGGAAAAGAACGCCCCAAACTCCGTATCCGTTAATGATAATTTTGCACTAAACTCCTGCACCCTGGATATTGAAAAAGCGTATGACAGAGTGGATCGGGTTAGGCTCCTTGAAGTTCTGAGAAAAGTTGGGTTTAGCAGAAAAATAGTAAAAATTGTACAAAGTCTGTATGAGAACACAAGCGCTATATACAGGTTAGGAAATTTGGAAACGGGGCAAGTGAGGAGTGTTAGAGGAGTGAGACAGGGCTGTACTCTGTCTCCCCTGTTGTTTGGATTGTACACAGAAGAATTAGCAGTTCGACTGAGAAGGAGTGGCTTAGGACTGAAAGTTGGTAATGAGAGACTGAGCTGTTTGTTGTATGCTGATGATGTGGTTGTGGTTAGTGGACGTGGACATGAACTGCAAAGGATGCTTGACATTGTGAACGGATATAGTACAGATTTCAAGATGAACTTCGGTGCCGACAAAAGCAAGGTTATGGTTATAAATAGTGATGAGACTGATAGAGACAGACTGTGGAATATTGGAGAAATCAGAATAGGTAGAACAAAAGAATACAAATATCTAGGTTGTATGATAAGTGAAGATGGATGCACTAGAACTAAGGGTGAGAAAGTGGCAAAAGCTATGCAGTGGAGTGGACGATTAAGTAGCGTGGCCAGATACAGAGCAAACAAGTATGAATGTGTGAGAGGAATGTGGAAGTATGTTGCTGTACCTAGTGTCATGTATGGTATGAGTGCTCTTGCCTGGAATGGAAGTGATCTTGAAAAGCTGGATGTAATACAAAATAAGGTAGGACGGTTAGCATTGGGTGCTCCAAAATGGACAGCTACAGAAGCCATTAGAGGTGACCTTGGGTGGAGCCTATTTTCAGAAAGAATGATGAAGGCGGTGCTGAATTATAAGGTGAGAATTGAAAGAATGCAGAATAGCAGATGGGTAAAGCGAATTTTTGAATGGAATCTGAGTGTAAGCTATTGGGAGAAAGTGTGTTGGGGGCATGCAAGGAAGCTTAGTATGCAAAAGATTATTCATGTTAGAATTGGGAGACCTGTGGATGACTGGAGTTAAATAAATCCTGGAGGTGTAGGGCCTGAGTGGGACTGCAAGAGGTGGAAGAAAGAGATTGAGAGGAAAACACAAGAGTATGGATTGAATAAGTGGAGGCTTAGCATGGTGCGGAAGCCTACACTTGACTGGTATATGAAAAAAGAAGCACCTAAGTTTGAGATGTTCTATGATGGTAGTTTTGGAAGTCAACTCTTGTTTGCTGTGAGATGTAAGTCATTGAGTGTGAACAGACGTACATGGAGGTGGAATGAGAATAATAACAGATTATGTCGGCAGTGTATTAGTGGAGTGGAGGAAACAATTGAGCATTTTGTGCTGGAATGTAGTAAGTATGAGCAAGAGAGAGAAAGTTTTATGAATGTGGTGCTTGAGCAGTATGGAGAGAATGAGTGGTATGCCAGATGTGCTGAAGATGATTGCGGTATAAGCTGTCTTGCTGGATTGGATCAGGAGTGCAATTTGAGTATCATTGAAGCTATGAAATTGTTTCTTGTGCGTGCCTGGAGTAAGAGACAGTGACTGGAATGAGCCAGTCAGGTAGAATGGTCAGTAATGACCCAATATGCCTGGGGATGGTGTTTTGACGCACTGGCTATCCCAGTGACGCCATCCAATGGCAGCTTGTGACAAGGATTGGTAAATCCTGAGTAGTTTAGTGGACAAGTCTGGTACCAGGCGCTGAACTCTTTGTGTGATAACTGTGGAGGGAATTGTAGGCCGTTACAAAGGCCCCGACGCTGTCGGCCCTCAATTTCAAGTTCAAGTTCAAGTACCAATCTTTTCTTCACAAATTCATACTTCGCACCGGGGCCACAGGCTTCCACAATCTCTTCAGGCTCTCCCTGTAAATATTTGAGTAAACTAGCCAGCCATGTTTCCGTGTCATCCCCATATTGCACCTTACAGTATTTTTCAAAACCCTGTAGCCACGTATCTAACTCTTTCTCATTACCAATTCCCCCTTTAAAAATGCTGGGTTCAGGTACTTCTTTCCCAAGTTTCCCTATAGCCTGCACCAGCTGCAGCATTACGTCTAACATATCCGCTGCTGATGCCATACTTGACAAATTCAATTTACTCGCACACCAGCGAAACCCACAGACAGCTCACAACCCGCTTTCAACACCTAATAGTTCTCCAATTTGAGACTGTTCCGAGCTTCGTATCAGCCCCCTTAAAGCTCCAGAACTTTGTCTCAATTCCCCATACTGGCCACCAATGTGGTAGTTCTGGCAGTCGGGGTCGCGGAACTTTCTATCATACCCTGGGCTGCGCGACCCCTACTTCACCAGCCTAACCAACGTAAAGCACGGGTCGTAGCGCTGCTACCTTATTTTCACTGCACCCAAAGTTCCGTTCGACCTTACTGACCTATCTCGGGAGCATCCAAGGCTCGACTCAGCCAACAAACTTCAGAGACGTCCCCGGCTTCGGTACAGTCGCCGACCAACAGGTTTGCCAAATCACGCCTAAATACGAGTTACGACCGGACTTCCCTTGACAACTGGCACCAGTTCCTGGTAATTTTCAGACCCAAACTTGTGGCACTATTCTCAAGCCGGCCTTCATGGGAAACAACGAAAATGCGAAAACTCACGTTTATTGGTATCCACATTCAGGATATTACACTTTGAAACATACCACTACTTACGATAAAATCGGTCGGCATGGCTAAATTATGTGCACCCATACGATCCTGCTCTATATATTGGCGACTATCTTACGGCGGAGTCTTCTAGCACAGGACGTTAGCCTTTATTAACTTGTCCTTGCTCAGACCCACCATATCACGCACAACGTAGTCACCGATGAAAGTATACACGGAGGAGTACAAAGATAGCCAAGCCGACCTCTACAGGCTCCAAAAACTAACTCTCCCAACCCATCCACGGCAACCCTCCACATGCTCTTGCTATTATGCGTAACAGGTCGCGCGTGGATGTTACTTTCCAGAATATACAAAAACGCAACTACTAATAAACTTCACAATAGTAGCACACTACTATAGAATGATGAAAGCTGTGCTGAATTATAAGGTGAGAATTGAAAGAATGCAGAATAGCAGGTGGGTAAGGCGAATCTTTGAATGGAATCTGAGTGTAAGCTATTGGGAGAAAGTATGTTGGGGGCATGCAAGGAAACTCAGTATGCAAAAGATTATTCATGTTAGAATTGGGAGACCTGTGGATGACTGGAGTTTAATAAATGTTGGAGGTGTAGGGCCTGAGTGGGGCTGCAAGAGGTGGAAGAAAGAGATTGAGAGACAAACAAAAGAGTATGGATTGAATAAGTGGAAGCTTAGCCTGATGCGGAAGCCTACACTTATCTGGTATATGAAAAAGAAAGCACCTAAGTTTGAGATGTTCTAACTATGATGGTAGTTTTGGAAGTCAACTCTTGTTTGCTGTGAGATGTAAGTCATTGAGTGTGAACAGACGTACATGGAGGTGGAATGAGAATAATAACAGATTATGTCTGCAGTGTATTAGTGGAGTGGAGGAAACAATTGAGCATTTTGTGCTAGAATGTAGTAAGTATGAGCAAGAGAGAGAAAGTTTTATGAATGTGGTGCTTGAGCAGTATGGAGAGAATGAGTGGTATGCCAGATGTGCTGAAGATGATTGCGTTATGAGCTGTCTTCCTGGATTGGATCAGGAGTGTAATTTGAGTATCATTGAAGCTATGAAAATTTTTCTTGTGCGTGCTTGGAGTAAGAGACAGTGACTGGAATGAGCCAGTCAGGCAGAGTGGGCTATAATGACCCAATGTGCCTGGGGATAGTGTTTTGACACACTGGTTGTCCCGGTGATGCTATCCAATGGTGGCTTGTGACAAGGATTGGTAGATCCTGAGTAGTTTAGTGGACAAGTCTGGTACCAGGCGCTGAACTCTTTGAGTGAAAATTGTGGAGGGAATTGTAGGCCGTTACAAAGGCCCCCGACACTGTCGGCCCTCAAGTTCAAGTTCAAGCCGTGCACAACTCGTGAAACGATCAATATACGTAACAGATAGCGACAATTCTGCGATACGGGCAACTTTGGTGCTGATAAGGGTTATGGTTATAATTAGCAATGAGACTGATACAGATAAACTGTGGAATATTAGAGTAAACAGAATTGGTAAAACTAAAGAATACAAATATCTAGCCTAACTAGGTTGTATGATAAATGAAGATCTATGCACTAACTAGAACTAAGGGTGAGAAAGTCACAAAAGCAATGCAGTGGATTAGACGGTTAGGTAGTGTGGCCAGATACAAAGTAAACAAGTTTGAATGCGTGAGTGGAATGTGGAAGTACATTGCTGTACCTAGTGTTATGTATGGCATGAGTGCTCTAGCCTGGAATGGAAGTGGCCTTGAGAGGCTGGATATGATACAAAATAAGGTAGGATGTCTAGCACTGGGTGCCCCAAAATGAACAGCTACAGAAGCTATTAGAGGTGATCTAGGGTGGAGCCTATTTTCAGAACAAATGATGAAAGCTGTGTTAAATTATAAGTTAAGAATAGTAAATGTGTAGCGTTGGTCACTAATTGGTTTTTAAGTTTTTGGTGCTTGAACATAGTTAATTAGATTGAATTAAACAAGTTTTCTTCTATGCACTTTCCGTCGGAAATGAGTATTTTACAAGTTATGGCGGTTAATGACTTACCGCAACTCTAGTGTTTGAAGCGGCAAGTAATTCATCAACTGCACGTCTGGCAACACTGTCGTGAATGCTCTGATCTGACGCGCTTGAATGCGTTCCCACCATCTAAGACAAAAGTTAACATACCATTATAATTTTTTATTTTTGGGTGATAATTTCTATTGTGTTATTAACTAAAAGATCCTAGAAGTGACTTCAGGCTCTGTGGGGTAAGCTAATAGTAAGTTAAAAAGTATTTAAACATACAATAACAGCTCAATCACGCTTAAAATGAAACCTACCGCTCTAACTCGTAAAGTACTTATTTCCCGCAAAAAGTATATGGAAGAAAAGTAGTTTATTTTGATGTTATTACCATGATTCAAGCAACAAAAATTTGTAAATCGATTAGTAGCTGTTTATTCAATTACGCTATAACTCGTAAAATACTCATTTCCGACGGAAAGTGCATAGAAGAAAACTTGCTTATTTCAATCTAGTTAACTATGTTTAGGCAACGAAAAGTAGAAAATCGATTACTGACCAACGCTACACATTTACGGGTAAGAATTGAGAGAACGCAGAATAGCAGGTGGGTATAGCAAATTTTTAAATGGAATCTGTTCATAAGCTATTGGGAAAAAATATGGTAAATCTGAAGGATATGTCAGTAATTGATTCTGTAAATTTTGATGCCTGAGCATAGTTGATTAGATCAAAATAAACAAGTTTTCTTCTATGCACTTTCCGTCTGAAATGAGTATTTTATTAGTTATAGCGGTAAATGACTTACCTCAACTCTAGTGTTTGAAGTGGCGAGTAATTCAAGGAGCAAATCAGACAGCAACACTGCAAGTGCAATGCACTCTCGCTTCCAGCACGATTGTCATCAAAGACAAAACCAAACCTACCGCTATACCTCGTTAAATACTCATTTGACGAAAAAAGTGTATGGAAGAAAAGTTGTTAATTTCAATGATATCACCATGATTCAAGCAACAAAAATTCAAAAATCAATGAGTAGCTGTTTATTTGAGTGCATTCGTCATGAAAGATAAAACTAAACCTACAGCTATAACGCATAATATCATTTCAGACGGAAAGTGCAAAGAAGAAAACGTGTTTATTTTGATTCAATTCATTAAGTTTAGGCACCAAAAAGTGGAAAATTGATTACTGTCATATCCTTCAGATTTACCAAAAATATGTTGGAGGCATGCAAGAAAACGCTAAGTATGCAAAAGATTATTTGTGTTAAAATTGGGAGACCAGTAGATGACTGGCTTTTAATGAGTGTTGGATTAAAAGGACCAGGGTGGGAATGAAAAAGGGTAAAAAAAATAGATTGAGAGGCAAACAAAAGAGTTAGGATTGAGTAAGTGGATGCTTAGCATGATGCAAAAACCTATACTAATCTGGTATGAGCAAGAGAAGGTGCCCAAGTGAGATGTTCTATGATGGTAGTTTTGGAAGCCAACTCTTATTTGCTATGAGGTGTAAGGCATAGACTGTGAATAAACGTATATGAAGGTAGAAGAATAATAATAATAGATTATATTGTCAGTGTGATAGTAGAGTAGAGGAAACAATTGAACATTTTGTGCTGGAATGTAGTAAGTATGAGCAAGAGAGGGAGAGGTTAATGAACGTGGTTTTTGTGCAACAGGGAGAAAGTGAGGCTATACCAGATGTGCTGAAGATGATTGTGGTATGTTCTGTCTTGCTGGATTGGATCAAAAGTGTTATTTGAGTATCTTTGAAGCTATATAAATCTTTCTTGTACGTGCTTGGAGTAAGAGACAGTGACTAGAATGAGTTGGTCATGTAGCATGGGCTGTAGTGACACTCCATGGCTGAGGTCGTTTTTTTATGTACTGGTTATCCCAGTGATGTTGTCCAATGGCAGCTTGTGACAAGGATTGGTGGATCCTGAGTATTTTATTGGACAAGTCTGGTACACTGGCGCTGAATTCTTTGCGTGAATATTGTGAGTATTGCAAGGGAATTGTAGGCCGTTACTAAGGCCCTGACACTGTCGGCCCTTATGTTCAAGTTTATTATTCAAATTTATAAGTTGTCATCAATCTCTTTGTAGATGAAATATCCAAGAGATGATATTTTGTTATTTCTCTCAATAACATTATCAGCCGTCAACAGGCTATAGTATGCTTCATATGGTTTGTGGATCAATTAAGGACCTTTATATTGAAAAGTTTTTGAAATCCATTGTGTTATAATACATCTTATGTATCAATTTCTTTTGAAATAGACAGTTCTTCTTTTTTGTGTTCAACAAAAATTTTGTATGACAAAAATGTTGCAAGTTCTCTAATTTGTCACTAAAAATTGCCTTAGGATGGAAAAATATGATTTTAAGGTTAATCTCAGATTCATTCGCCCTAAAAAAAATAAAAATTTAGCTGGCAGATTTTGACTCTTTTCTGAATTGATTTCGTAACAATTTTATGAGAATTTTATAAGTATTCATGTCCTTATAATTAGTTTTTCATGGTGTTGAATCAAGTATTGAAGCTATTTAAAAGTTTGGACGCTTACGGAAACTTTGAAATAAAATATTGCTAGGTTCCATCGTTACATTTTTGATGAAAATTTTGTGGAATAAATATATTGAAAATTCTCTGATTTCTCCCCAAAAATGAATTGAGAATTAAAAAACACTGTTTTGAAGTTACTCTCAACTTGATTTGCCTTGGGAAAATTTAAAATTCTACTCTTGGATTTTGACACTTTGTTAAAAGAATTTTTTCAGAACTTTAAAGAGTTTTGGTCGTATAAATAGTTTTTCTCATGTACATTAGAGTATTAAAGTTATCAGAAATTCCATCGCTTGTGGAAAGATTGACTGAAAAGGTGATAAATATCTAAAGAATATACCTAGACATTATTCAAATTTGTATAATAAAGACTAATTATTTGACCAGAATTTTTTTTAAATTCTCAAAAAATTTGTTATAAAATTAAAAAAAACAAAAATAGAAAAATTCAATTTTGTTTTTCTTAGGTGAATCAGTTGTAGATTAATTTTCAAACCTTATTTTCCAATTCCTGATTCATTTCCAATGAAAAATTATAGAATTTCTAATCTTTTAATTTGGCAAAAAAATATTTCTCAAAAGAGATATATTTTTCTACCTTTTCATTCAATACTTCTAAAAGCAATTAAACTTTTTGAAAATTTCAATACTGGGTCTTACATCAGGAAAAACTATTCATTTGTCTAGAAATTCTATTGAAATTGTTGTAAAGTAATTACTGAATCCTTGCATCTTCCTGGACTAGGTTTCACAGTTTAAGCTGAGAAACTAGGAGCTCTGACTGCTGTTTTGACAGATAGAAATCTTGAGCAAGATCATTCAAGTCTTCCAGGGCAACCCACTGGGGCTTGTTGCCAATTGCTTCTGAATGAACTGAGGCATTATCTTCAGAAGAGACTGACTCATCTGAATTTTCTGTAAAGGTATATTTTCATCTGATAAGGGAAGAAAAGCCTTGTTTACTGGGAATTTTGGTACATGAAGAGCATCTGGATGGGGAATAAACCCACCCATGACAGAAGAAAGGTTGGGATATTTGGTCTTTTTTCTAGAAGATACATTGACTCCAGTATTGTTTGTTAGACAAAATTAACCATCATTTGCATGGATTACTGGCTTTCCTCAGACCATCAAGACAGCAAACTATAGCATATAGGAAAACTTAACCACAATTCCGTTCTCTATCCATGTTTGAAATAGGTACCAGTTGGACTAAAGGTAAAGGTCATTGCATGATGTAATTATTTAGACAGCATTTGAAAAACTAATGTATATGATGATAAGCATTGTATGACCCAAACAAATTATCCATAATTAAAAACCAAATATCCATAATCTGTTAACATATACACATCTAAGTTTTGCTTTTTGCAAAGTCTGACAATAAATAAAATAGCAAGGATAGTCGCTTTTAAAAGATCCATTATCAGTTAGTCGTTTAATAAATAGAAGAACCTAAAATGATATATAAAATTGAACATTTCGACTACAGGAGTCATCTTCAGCGTTAAGGGCACGGTTCGGGTCAATTTTCAGATTATGGTCATTTTTCAGTTTATAAACTCCTCTTATAAAGATTTTTCTTGCGCATCCAACGTTATAATTGGCTTTCAAGTACGTCAATTGGTTAGTCTTCTGGACGGGGTAAAAGACGCGCACTAGTGTGACCTTGGGGTGCGCTAATGGATGGGTGACCTCCCTCTTCCCCCCCCATTACGAGCCAGTATTGAGTGTTTCTCTACTGGAATAGCAAGAGAGTTCATTCATGGCCTAACTTGAAATGCTTTTGTACTCTAACGAAACATCCTATCACTCAGTGATAAATTATGATGCTGTAATTGAGTGTTTGTTTTGAGTCTGGCTGCTGAGTCATCAGCTAATTAGCTGGCTATGTAAACATAAACGCCTCCCGGAGTTTTGAAGCTACAGGAATGGCAGTTATATCAATCGAAAGGGCTTAAAAAAAGCTACTATGCAATACAGGTTTTTGAAAAAAATTTAGTCAGCATTGAAAAAAAAATTTGTTAAAAAATTAACCCTGTTCTGAAACTTATATTTATTGACTTTTGATATGGATCCTTACCCACTGTTTTGAAGGTACATAAGAAGGTACAGAATCACTGATAAGACTCAATTAAAAAATTAGTACAGAACGAAAAAATTTTTTTTTTGAAAAATGGCTTTTCTGAATACTCACCTTCTTGATTTTTGAAAACCTACTCCTCCCACAGTTTTGAAGGTACAGAGATGGCAAGCATACCAATCAATGGCGATTGAAAAGGAAAATAGATCCGGTGCAAAAGTTTTTTTAAATTTCAATTCACCTTGAAAATTAGAAGCAAATTATTCAAAAAAAAATGGAAAAAAGGTCATTTTTGGGGAAAAAAGTTCTCAAAATTAAAAAACTTAAATAATCGAAAAACTTTTGCACCGGATCTCTAGACAAGACAATTTGCTATCTAGAGAATATTTTCTGAGTTATGTGAGTTGAAAATTGTAGGAGAAGTAGGGTTTTCCGCAACACATGTTTTTTCATGTTTTTTAAAAAAAATCTTATTCACGTATGGTTACAAAAAATTTGCACAAATCAAAAAAGTTATTAATAACAATTTACATCGACGGTAGATATCTCAGAAAAATCCACCGAGAACTTACAGACTTTTTTTTTACCCCGAACCGTCCCCTTAACAAGATGTATGGAAGACAAAAAATACATTTTATTGAAAATAAGTGCAATAGTTAAAACAAATAAAAAGAAGTGGACGAAAAAGGATGGAGAACAATACTAACATGCTATTAACAGAGGGAATGACGATTCAGTTTCATTTAAAATAGGTTTGTCTTTCATGATAAAAAGAGATTCTAAAATACGAAGGTCTGATTGACTAGATGTGGTTCCTATTATCTGGAAGTTGTCCAAGCGGACTAGCTGGTTGCACTTCTCGGCATGAGTGCGTACCGAAGAGTGAGGGGGAGAGGCAAGGGGATTATTGATTGTTAATGCTGAAGATGACTCCTGTAGTCGAAACGTTCAATTTTATATATCATTTTAGGTTCTTCTATTTATTAAATGACTAACTGATAATGGATCTTTTAAAAGCGACTATCCTTGCTATTTTATTTACTGTTAACATATAGTTTGTACATATGATGGAGAGAATTGCAGGCAGTATTAATGGTTCTGAGTGAGTGTTGTCAGCTGTCACATTTGAGTTCAGTCATTAACATTCTCCTTATCTTCTACCTGGAACACATAATTGAACATTAAATTGAAATTTATCAAGGACAATTTTTCAAGATACCCGACTTAAGAAAAAACTTGTAAGTATTAGCAATCAGTAAGATTTATGAGATCCATTTTTATTATGCTTTACTAATGTCAAAGCATATCTTGAAAATGATGGTAAATAATAAAAAAATAATTATATGGTTTAAATGCAAGGTAGTTTAAGTTGTATTTAGCAAGCTCTGTGTTGCTGTGAATTAAATTTAATCAGGAAATATCAATTAATATGCTCTAAAGATTTTTTTTCAGACTTGGTGTTTAAGATTTTTTAAATAAATAATCAATTTATATCATAGTTTTTGAAATTTGCTACAAGATGAGCTCCCGATACTTTGAGGGTGCCAAGCATGTCTTCAATTATGCTAAGTTCAGACCATCTCCTCCTGCTTCCCTGATAAATGCTGTTGTGGAGTTCACTAAGGCCAAGGTAAGAAAATTTCTACAGTTTCATTTTAAATAATAATTGGATGCTTTCTAGTTAAGTTTTTTCCAAATATCAATGCATAGTTTGAGGTTAAAATACATATTACTCTATGCCTAATAAATACCTTCAGATGCATGTATGGATGAGTTGGATTTTAGTATCATTCATTCTTCTGCATTGTAAGCAAATGAAATTTGAGTCCTCTTTTTGTCACACTTGTATGGTAATTCATGTGTTTTTATATTATTGCTTTGTATGGTAATTCATGTTTTTTTTATATTATTGCTTTGTATGGTAATTCATGTTTTTTTATACTATTGCTTATGTATAAAAGAAAAAAAATTTTTGAAGGTCCAATAATTCATTTTAGGACATTTATTCCTGCAGAAGTATAACATATTCCAATCATATCTATAAGATGGAATTAAAATTCTATTACCATGCAACTAGATCACTCGGGTGTAAAATATTTATTCATATTCTCTAAGTGATACGCAGGTGTCTCTGTTTTCGAAAGTTTTGTTCTGTGGTCACATTTGTTTGTTATCCTAAGTGTAAATCACAATGGGTTAAAGAAATACATTGTTCCTTTCTTCATTGGATAGGATGTTGGGGGACAGATAGGCTCTCGATCCTCTCTAGAGAACTAAAACTGATCCTACCATCAACACGTGTAGCCTTGATTGCTACCGCTCTAATACATTGATTGTGGCTGATTGATGTATATTACTACCCTAGTCTCAAGGTGAATGAATAGGCAGACACTTCCAGGTCATGGGATTATAATTCTCCTTTTTGTTTATTTATTTGCTTGGACAAAAATTACATGCATACAAAAGAATGAGTGGACAGGAGTAACTTACCTACAAATAAACCTAACAAGAATGTAAATGGTTAACCAGAAAAGGATTAACTGTGCCAAGAGCAACTCGGTATGTCAGAACTACAGTACAGGAGTGGCAACAGTACAGGAGTGGCAGCAGTACAGGAGCGGCAGCAGTACAGGAGCAGCAGCAGTACAGGAGCGGCAGCAGTGCGGGAGCGGCAGCAGTACAGGAGCGGCAGCAGTACAGGAGCGGCAGCAGTACAGGAGCGGCAGCAGTACAGGAGCGGCAGCAGTACAGGAGCGGCGGCAGTGCGGGAGCGGCGGCAGTGCGGGAGCGGCGGCAGTGCGGGAGCGGCGGCAGCGCGGGAGCGGCGGCAGCGCGGGAGCGGCAGCAGCGCGGGAGCGGCAGCAGCGCGGGAGCGGCAGCAGCGCGGGAGCGGCAGCAGCGCGGGAGCGGCAGCAGCGCGGGAGCGGCAGCAGCGCGGGAGCGGCAGCAGCGCGGGAGCGGCAGCAGCGCGGGAGCGGCAGCAGCGCGGGAGCGGCAGCAGCGCTGGAGCGGCACCTACAAATGAAAGGGATGGCCTGTAATAGGCCAAAGTCCAAGATGAGGCCTGTGCCTTTCTGCCTCCAAGTTGTGGAGACTGACACGACAGAGCTTTGGATGCCGGCTCCCGCGTCCCACGTTTGGCTCTGCTTCCGCTCTCTAACTGAAGGTCTTCCTGCCAATCTGCCGTGCTATATAAATAATTGCTTACCAATGATGATACTGGTAATATACTGTTTCTCATATAATTCAAATTTATTTGAAGAATTTGTGCTCAGTATCGGTTACAAATAAATATTTCAATAACATATAGGTTCTTTTGTTTGGATCCCTTAACCCGTCTCCACATGGTCGACCTACCAAGAGGCTTGAAGAAAATGGGTCAACTGTGCAACTTACTGTACATTCATTAATCATGTTAGAAGTTTCATTGGGGGTTCGTTGTAAAGAGAGAGAGTGGCTCTTTCTGTCAGTGGGGAAAAAAATACTGCTACCACAATGAAAATCTACGAAATTCGAGTTTTTATTTCGGTAAAATACAAAAAACGGAAATCAGAAAATCGCTGGCCATTTTTTATTTATTGCACTTTTATGTTTTTTTATGATGCATTTTCATAGATTCTGAGTTGCTGAATCTTGTGGTATGTGAATTTTTTTTTCAGGTCCAATAGTTCCGGAGTTATGTGCACTATATGTAAAACATAGTTTTTATTTTTTAGTTCATTTTGTGTATAGTCTGTTATCAAGCAGTTTCATTGCTTGTAAAGAGTTTGATATGCATGGAGCTTTCCTCCCGAATACAATGGTGGTATTATTTTTTGCGTAGGAGTAAATCTGTGGATTTGGACTCCCATTTTTGGAACAAAAAACATAAGAAAATAAAAATGATGGCGACCTTCTTAGAGGCAGAGTGTGTGCTGGTATGCCTCAGCTACACTCCTGGCCTTCTAAGAGGTTGTGCAGCGGCGGTAGCTACACTCCAGACTGAGCAGAAGAATTCATACAGATTTGAGCTTGATACCTCTCCTTCCCGGTTCCTTCCACATAATTTTACCTTACACCAATGAATAGCGCTTAACGAGACGCTTAAGACCATATATGGCAACCCTAGGTTTGCTGATGTGAAACATGTGCTAGCTTTGCCGACCTTCTAAGAGTCCAGGACGTGGCGACGGGTTAACCTGCGTACTATTCTCACCCTTGCTGGATGATGCCGCTGTGAAATTAATTGCAAGTGCAGCACTTTTTTTCTCCACTTCCCAGTTCAATCTTTACTAGTAAGCATTTATGACTCTGTTCTTCTGTAAAAACATATAGGTTAGGAGAATAGAGAGATTGTGCCATCCCATTCTCAAATATGGTTTAGGAGACCAGTGGATCACTCCATTACAATGGAGGAAATTTTAGTCTCTCTTAGAAGGAACAAGACTTCTTCTCGCTCAAATGGTTGAACTTGCCATGCCTTTATTACACATTTCAAGATAAAAGTACTGCTTTGTAGGCTCTAATTTTTATTAATTTTTTTACTGCTGGTAAAAATCTTAGGCAGCATTTAATTATTCCATCGTAGTTTATCTTTGTGGTAGTTTTTTAGCTTTGAACAGTGGGATCTTATGCTCGCTCTCAAATTGCCTTTTGTCATTTTTATTGTACAGGAAATTAGAAAAAAATCGCATTGTCACAAACTTGATTCAGTAGAAATTTTCTTCAGCATAAGAGCATTGAATTTTTGTTAGAAAAAATATTATTTTAACAGTGGAAAGGAGTACCAAAAGCCATTGTTTTCCTCTTATCTAGGAGTCATTTTGGATTCAGAAACATCCCTCGGGCTTGAAACATATAAAAACTTGACCATTTTTTTCTTCAATTTATATTTTGTCTGTTGCAGCTGAGACTAGCTGTCAGTCAACAGACCTTCAGTGTGTCTTTGGTGTCTTCTTTGTTTGTGAATTTATCATTCCTTCTTCATTCTGTCACTATTAAACATTTTTGTTTATGAAACCCTAATTTTTCAGTAATTTCATACTTTTCAAATTTTGGTAGAAATTACTTTCTGATTCATATCATTTGTCAAGTATTGTATGTGCTCAACATTTTATATAATTCAAACACGTAAAGTGTCAAAAAGAAATTTTAAGATCTCATGACTTCTTTCAGACTATCAATGTTCACATGTTATTATTGATGTTGAGGTTTATTTAGTGTTCACCCAAATCTCAGTTCACTTACTATTGTCAAGTTTCCATTGGTTCTCACTCATAACCCTGTAAATAACAGTTGTATAGGATCAGTGCTGCCATTATGACGATGATCAGCAGCATTGAAAACCCTGCTTGCTATGTGACAACTACTTACTGTGACTGTTTAAAGCTACTGTGGTCACTTTGAATTACTGTTGCCAAGTAGACCCCTCAGGGGGATACAACTATTGTATCTACGGGAATTAGCGCTCCCAGGGGAAAATGTGAGGGCCCAAGCTGAGAGTTAGGTAGGCCTTCTTTTTGTTGAAATAAAATGTTTTTTGTTTTGTTAAGGACCAACCTTTTTTCGGTTCACTACTGTCCTGTTTTTCAGCACCTCTGACTTTCTTCTTCAACTTTTATCTTATTTCATGAACTTCTTTCCCATCTTACTGTTTCTATGCCCTTTCTGCATAGATTCCTCATTTTCTTATCTCCGTACTAAATGGTGCTTTCCTCCTTCCTCTCTTCGATTCGCTCTATTTTTGCAGCGGTTAGGGAGGCTTCAACTAACTTATAATATAATCTAATCTTTTGCCAAGTAGAACTACTGTGGCATTGTAAGACTACTGTGGCATTGTAAGACTACTGTGGCAATGTAAAACTACTGTTGCCAAAAAAAACTACTGTTGCCAAAAAAAACTACTGTGGCATTGTAAGACTACTGTGGCAATGTCAAACTACTGTTGCCATGTAAAACTACTGTGGCAATGTAAAACTACTGTTGCCAAAAAAAACTACTGTTGCCAAAAAAAACTACTGTGGCATTGTAAGACTACTGTGGCAATGTAAAACTACTGTTGCCAAAAAAAACTACTGTGGCATTGTAAGACTACTGTGGCATTGTAAGACTACTGTGGCAATGTCAAACTACTGTTGCCATGTAAAACTACTGTTGCCATGTAAAACTACTGTTGCCAAGTAAAACTAATGTGGCAATGTAAAACTACTGTTGCCATGTAAAACTACTGTTGCCAAGTAAAACTACTGTGGCAATGTAAAACTGCTGTGGCAATGTAAAACTGCTGTGGCAATGTAAAACTGCTGTGGCAATGTAAAACTACTGTTGCCAAGTAAAACTACTGTGGCAATGTAAAACTGCTGTGGCAATGTAAAACTGCTGTGGCAATGTAAAACTGCTGTGGCAATGTAAAACTACTGTTGCCAAGTTAAACTGCTGTGGCAATGTAAAACTACTGTTGCAATGTAAAACTACTGTGGCAATGTAAAACTACTGTGACAATGTAAAACTACTGTAACAATGTAAAACTACTGTGGCAATGTAAAACTACTGTTGCAATGTAAAACTACTGTGACAATGTAAAACTACTGTGGCAATGTAAGACTACTGTGACAATGTAAAACTACTGTGACAATGTAAAACTACTGTGGCAATGTAAGAATACTGTGACAATGTAAAACTACTGTGGCAATGTAAGACTACTGTGACAATGTAAGACTACTGTGACAATGTAAAACTACTGTGACAATGTAAAACTACTGTGGCAATGTAAGAATACTGTGGCAATGTAAAACTGCTGTGACAATGTAAGACTATTGTGACAATGTAAAACTATTGTGACAATGTAAAACTACTGTGACAATGTAAAACTACTGTGACAATGTAAAACTACTGTGACAATGTAAGACTACTGTGACAATGTAAGACTACTGTGACAATGTAAAACTACTGTGACAATGTAAAACTACTGTGACAATGTAAAACTACTGTGACAATGTAAGACTACTGTGACAATGTAAGACTACTGTGGCAGCATAAGACTACTGTGATTATTTTTAGCTTGTGTAACTATTTAATACTACTGTAACAACACTAACCCAAGTAATAGTTGACATTGAAAAATACACAGTATTTTAAGAAGACAACCTAATAAGCTTACTCTAAAATTCCCCTTTGTAGTGGTTACTCAGCTTTTTCATGCATGTTTTTTGTAAATTTTCAGATGTTGATGCAAACCTGATGAAAGCAGTGTTCAGGTGTTTAATGAATATAATTTGTTTAGGTGCCTGGTGGGAAGCTTGAGCGCTGCATTGACGTGGGCTGCGGGTCAGGCCAGAGCACGCCATGCTTCTCTGACTCCTTCACCAAGGTGCTTGGGGTGGATGTGTCCCCAGCTCAGATTGAGGCTGCTAATGCTACTGAGAAGCCTGCCAATGTCTCCTATGAGTAAGTTACTTCATTTTCTTTTGGGTTAACAGAGAGTTGAAAAAAAATGAATTATTGTATTTTAATAGTTTTATGATTGTGCGGTGTGCGTGTCCCACGGTAAAAGAAACAGAGTAATATCAAACAAGCTTTTTCGTTGACCGTTTGGCAATGCTGACGTCATGGCAACGAACCAATCGCAATGCTCATATTGCATCTGGTAACATTGCTAGCCTCAAATCTGGCACTACTATTGGCCTAACGACATGTTGCAATGGTGATGTCGTAGTTTATTCGAAATAAAGCCATTCTATTAGCTAGCCAAACAAGAAGAGTTGTATTTTCCCCCATTGAAATGACTCAACCTTGTTTCCTCTACCGTGATGAGTCATCAGTTCAGATTGAGGCTGCTAATGCTACTGAGAAGCCTGCTAATGTCTCCTTTGAGTAAATGGCTTAATTTTCCTAGGTTAACTGAAAATCACTAATTGTGATTCAAAAGTTTTTATGTTTGATAAGTGATTTATTCATCCCTATGTGTGCTTTTCAGTGAACTGTATCAGTTTACTTATGACAGGTGCCTCATTAGGACTAAATATCAAGAGTTGGATTTTTTTAAATGTTGCTTTAAAATTAGGATTTGCACTTCATTTTTTAAATTGTCCAATCCAGCTGCACTGGAGAGGTTTGCTGTTCAGCACATCTTGGAAATTTGGCACTCTATAAAGAAATATCTGGAGTACACTTGAAGAGATATGCTGATATTGTTCATCATCAGCATACATTGCAAAACTAGTGTTTCACTGTGGTAACCTAAGCTGCCTACACTGTGTTGTATGGGAGCAACTACTTTGTTAAATGGTTCTTCCTTCTTGCTTTTGTGTGACCTTTTGTATTGTGTTGATTTAAAAGTGGTGGTCTTTTTGATTTTTGGAAAGTTACAGCTATCACTGTTGCCATTGTGTTATTACTGTTACTAGTGTTTGTTATTTGTCTTTTTATAGACTGTGGATTAATTGGTCAACAAGGGAATTGAGCCATTGACGATCTTGAGTTGTTGTGGTAGACATAATTTACTATGAACAAGTGGCAATGCTAGTCTACAGTAGCTGCAACTGGAGGTTTTTCTTTACAATTGCATCATGCAATTGTCTTTTATCTTTTCTTCTCCTGCATTGTGGAATTTCCTGTAGTGCACTGTGACATGTCTCTTCTACGCTACACTTGATTCTGTGATCTTATTTTCTGGCCACAGGATATCTGGCATGAAATTTCTACATATGGGTTACACTTTTTGAAGCAAAATTACACTGTCGATATTAATGTCCTGATTTTTTATTTGTGTGCGGGACATAAGTACAATATCACTTTCAACTCAAGTCCTGGCTGTGATGAGTTGCAAGTGAATAATACTGGAATAATTGAGTATGTTTTCATTCAGCAGGTGATGTCTGTGCCCTCAGAGTGTGTCAGGCCGAGAAGCTGCCTCTGGAGGCTGGCTCTGTGCAGCTGGTGACGGCCTGCCAAGCCTGCCACTGGTTTGACATGCCCACCTTCTTCTCTGAAGCTCACAGGATTCTGGTACCTGGTGAGTTGCGGCCTCTCAGGGCTTGTCTTAATTTATTCCTGCGTGCACCAAACATGCTGAATGTCAAAAGCTAAAAATACAATTCTTTCAGAAAAAATGGAATTGAACTGTATGAATGCATGTCCTCCTTTCATCCCTCTATTTTTGAATTCATGTTGGAATTAATTTCAGTCAGTATGAATGAATAATCATTGAAAATTCTCGAAGTTGCAGTTATTCTGTAGTGTTCAGGTGATCAGTTTACAGGATGAGAATAGGGATGGACACTGCCGACCTCATGTACAGAATAACTGCACTGCAAGCTTAGTCAGAGAAATTAGGTTGCTCATTTATGTGCAGTCTTTCTAACATTCTTCTTGTCATGTATGAATATGCGGTGGTTCTGTTTGAAATATTAAATTTTTCCTGTATCAATACACTGCTTCACATGCTATCTTGTATGGATCTGTGGGAAAAATTTTGATTTTTCTGTAAAAACTTTTTAGCTTGCAGGGCATTATTCACTTATAGTTCCTTGTGATGGGCTTTATCTTCAAATTTGTGGGTGGAGGAAGGGTTAGTCTATGAATGTACTGTAATGGACTTCAGATGTGGAGAAAGTGTCATGAAATTGGTCATTTTCCTTAATTAGATGAAAGGTTGGACTCCTATGCGATCATAAGTTAGTAAATGCAATATATGATAAATACTTAGTGGTAGAAATATGTATATGTGATACAAAATTCAAAAATTCAAATCACATACATGGATTTACTTTAAGGAAATCTGGTTATAATTACTCCTCAAGGGGATACAACTATTGTATCCACGGGAATTAGCACTCCCTGGAGGAAAATGTGAGCTCCAGAAATAGAGGTTTGGTAGGCCTTCTTTTTGTTAAAATAGAATATGTTTTTTGTTTGGTTATGGACCATCTTTTTCCAGTTCACTGCTGTCCTATTTTTCAGCACCTACTACTTTCCTCAAATTTCATCTTCTTTCATGAACTTCTTCTTTCTTAGCTCACTGTTTTAATGCATTTTCTTGTGTGATTCCATGTTCCTTTAACTCTATACTATACTAAATGGTGCCTTCATCCTTCCTCTTATTGAACATCTTTTTTGTGGCAAAGAGAGGCTAAAACTTTCTTATAAACAATCAATCAGATTCCCTATTCTCTTAATTCCACTCTAAATGGTGCCTTCCTCTTTTGCTTTTTTGGAAACACATTTCAAGTGGTTAATAAGGTTTTAAATTAATGTCTAATTTATCCTTTGAGTGATAATTTTGCAAGGGATGGAAGTTTGAAAGCACTAACTTATTCCCCAGGTGGAGTGGTGGCCTTGTACAGCTACCAGCTACCCAAGTTCATCAAGCATCCTAAGGCTGAGGAAGGGCTAAGCATTATTCAGGAGGTGAGGCATGTGCAATTTATTTCCGCGTGTAGGACAATTGATGTGATAAAAATCTCATGCTAGATCCCCTCAGGGGGATACAACTATTGTATCTATGGGAATTAGCGCTCCCAGGGGGACAATGTGAGGGCCTGAGCTAAAGGTTAGGTAGGCTTTCTTTTTGTTAAAATAACATTGGCTTTTGTTTTGTTACGGACCATCTTTTTTCGGTTCACTGCTGTCCTGTTTTTTCAGCACCTACCACTTTCTTCTTCAACTTTGATCTTGTTTCATGAACTTCTTTCTCATCTTACTGTGTCTATGCCCTTTCTGCATGGATTCCGCGTTCCCCAACTTCATACTAAATGGTGCCTTCTTCCTTCCTCTCTTTGGATCTCATTCGTTGAGGATAGGGAGGCTTAAACTAACTAATAATCTAATCTAATCTCATGCCAGATTGAATTGATTTGATTATTTACTAGACATTCAAACAGGTCAGGTTTCAAACCAGGCTGGTGTGACTGGTTTTTGTCACATTAGTTGTCTGCTATTTATACTCAGGGTTTGATTCCCTTCAGACATGCCCATCCTTAACATAACTTTGGCTTCACATGTCCGGCAGTATTAGACAGCCTTACGGGCTCAGGATGCTTAGTGCCATGTCTTACTTAACACTCTGACCGCGACATGAGCCACTGTGGGTGACGGAGGGGACTTTCACAATGTTTTTTACTGACCAGTAGTCACAAACCAAATTTTCAAGAATCATAACGAATTGAAATTCCCCTCCACTTGATATTAGATATTCCCCTCACGGGGATACCACTATTGTATCTATGGGAATTAGCACTCTCAGGAGGAAATTGTGAGGACCTGAGCTGAGAGTTAGGTACGCTTTTTTTTTGTTAAAATATAATGTTTTAGTTATGTTAAGGACCACCTTTTTTTCGGTTCACTGATGTCCTGTTTTTCAGCACCGACTACTTTCTTTTTCAACTTTTATCTTGTTTAATAACCTTCCTTCTTAACTTACTGTTTCTTTGCACCTTGTGCATAGATACCTCGTTTCCCTATCTCTATATTATAAGGTACCTTCCTCCTTCCTCTCTTCGGACATTTGTGTTGTGGTAAGGAAGGCTAAAACTTGCTTATTATTAATTACTTGAATAATTCATGAACTTTTTCCCAACTCTCTGTTACTGTGCATCTTCTGCATAGATTCAGCATTCCCTTATCTCCATACTAAATGGTGCCTTTTCCTCCTACTTCTCTTCAGATCGCCTTAGTTACAAATAGGGAGGCCTAAACTAACATTTAATCTTATGTGTGGTAAAAGGCTGAAACCAACTTATAATTAGTCTATCAATCTTGGCAATAGTCATGGCTTGATGACTCTTTATGCTTTCCTCTTCTCCTTATGCTTCACTTCTTTCAATTTGTCGTCCCTCTTGTGCAGTTCTACGATGTGGAGCTCCAAGGCTGCTGGGCGCCGGAGCGCGTTGACGTGGACGATGGTTATGTTGCTGACAGGTTCCGGATCCCCTACCCCGACTTTTGCAGGTACCTGTCAACGTTTTAAAGCACCAAAAGATGATGGAATGGGTATTGTGGGTGTGTAAAGTTTTGTCAAGAATTGGTGTCCGTGCTATGTTGTTATTTTGCTCTCACTTCTGCACTCATAAAATGGACTTCCAGTTTACCTGAATCTAACTCGTTCACCGCTGTTGTTAACGGTTTTTTGGTTAGGTTGTAAGTAGCAGAATAGGGAAATAGACTTTACTGCTTGAATACATTTTATTCTACCTAAACAATGTGAAAAAAACAATTGTGCAATGGCATTTCACCCTGTAAGTTGATAGTATTTTTTAAAAAAGCTTGCAAATAGGTCAAATTATCATTCATTTATCCTTTTACATGTATAAGCAATTTATTTATTGCTACGCTACACATATGGCATAAGATGCAGGGAACCTTGTGATCATCATTCGTAGATTGCAGATTGCTATCATTAAAGTAATCTAATACCTCTATGCTTGCTCAGGGAATTAGCACTCCCTAGGAGCGAATGTGTGAGAGCGCGAGCTGAGAGTTAGGTAGGCCTTCTTTTTTGTTGAAATAAAATGTTTTTTGTTATATTAAGGATCACCTTTTTTCGGTTCACTGCTGTCCTGTTTTTTCAGCACCTACTATTTTCTTCTTCAACTTTTATCTTGTTTCATAAACTTCTTTCTCAACTTACTGTTTCTATGCCCCTTCTGCATAGATTCTGCATTCTCTTATCTCCTTACTAAATGGTACCTTCCTCTCTTTGGAACACTTTGCAACTAACATCTAATCTAAATTGAATTTAATGGTCATTTGTAGATTGCATATCTCTACATAAAAGTAATCAAGGACTTTATGCTTGCTCATAGTATGTTGTGAGCATTTCGTTTGAATCGGGCTGTTTTGCTGACCCGTCGCACGCAGGCAAGACAATTTCACGTTGGAGCGAGAAGTGACCACCAGAGATGTTCGTGGCTGGCTCAGCTCCTGGTCTGGCTACAGCCAATACTGCACTCAGAAGGGAGAGGAGCAGGGCGAGGCTGCCCTTGACAAGGTCTCACAGAGGTAAGGGGCACAGAGAAAGCCTTGACAAGGCCTCGGAGAGGTAAGGAGCACAGAGAAGGCCTTAACAAGGCCTCAGAGAGTTAAGGGGGATAAAGAAAGCCTTGACATGGTCCCGAGCTAATAGAGGCACGAAGAGATCTTAGACTAGGTCTGAGACAGGTAGAAGGCAAAGAAAAACCTTGGACAAGCTCTTGGGCAGATAAGAGAGACAGAAAGATCCCAGACGAAATCAGAGACAAGGTCTGAGGTAGAAAAAGACTCTTGATAGAATCTCGGACAAGTCAGAGGCATAAAAACTCTTCCCACCATCACGGACAGATGAAGGCACGAAATGACTCTTGACATGGCCTAGGACAAGTGTGAGAGTTGAAATGAGCCTTGATAAGGTTTCAAATCGGTAAGAGGCACTAAATTACTCTAAGGTCTTATACTCGTAAAAAGCTCAAAAAGGCCCTTAGCGTGGTGTTAAAAGTGAGATATAGAAAACTACCCTTGACAAAGTCTCTGGCAGGTAGGTAAGAGGCACAAAAAAACTGAATAAGTTCTTGGAGGTGAGAAACCATCTAAGTGAGAGGTAGGAAACTATTTATGACGAGATCACGGACAAGTAGCAGGCACATTGAGGCTCTTGGTCTTGGAGGTATGAGATGTAAAGAGCGTTCCTGGACGAGGTCAGGGATGAGTTTATTACTTATTATTTTTTGGGTTTTTCCAGCCGTTTTTGATACTCTGACAAAATCAAAGCGTAATTTGATAGCATTGTTACATTTAGGTCTTATAATGGTAATTTGCGGAGGGTGAGGATCATCCCAACCCCGTTTTAGTGCCGTGGTGTATCAGATTTGGTCTGACAAAGGAGCGTCGGTGCTTCTAATCGCGGGCATGCGCGCTGGCGATGGTTTGGGCCTCATAGGAGGCGAAGAAGATCTTCTCTCTAGAGGTTACTCATTTTCAGTTGGTGAGTCAAATTTTATGGAGTAGGCAAATTTCAAGTAAGAAAAGGTTCAGAGGTCCGCAGAAAAGGTGGTCCGCAGATGGCGGGGCCGGTCAGTAGTTCAGGTAGGTTCGGCTCCTCGCCGAGGTGAGCTTGACGCTTTTGTCTGTAGACGGGACCTTCGAGAAGAATGTGGGAGACCGTTAAAGGCACAATACAATTTTTGCCGTACGGTTGCGGTCGGCCCTCCAGCAAGTGCTGATGCGTGGGGCGTGTATGGCCTATACGAAGCCTAGCGAGGACGTCAGGGATGAGTTACTGGCGCGGAAAAGCCCTTGACGTGACCTAGGACATATGAGAGACAGAGACAGAGGGACCTGACCAGATTTCAGACGAGTAAAAATGAGAAAGAGGCCCTTGGCAGCCGAAAAAAAATCTCAAACTTTAAAAAAGAGGCCCTTCATAAGATGCTCCTGATGCTCTAGTGGTAGAAGCATTTAGTAATGCGATACTTTTGTTAAATCGAACTACGAAAGCTGTTACTCAATATGTATCTGCTCCTAGCATCCACCACGTCTACTTGGAATAAAAATGTTAGCGTAGCATAGTGACGCTTCAAGTAAGATGATGAACTAAGTGAAAATGCATTCATCTGTTGTAATTGAGTCTTTATCTAATTTTAGACCCATATATTAAAATTATAATTTTATTCGTTTTCAGAGCGGTTGTGCCAAAAAAGTTGGTTAACTTGTTTTCAATGTCATTGAGTTGTTTGTATGTTTACCTTTTATATTCAGAGCTCGTTATATACAGGCATATTGATCAATACCATTGTTTTTAGAACTCTGCATGCTGCAACACCATTAGAGGCATGCCAAGAACACATCACTATCTGAGATGCTCACAGAACGCTTGGATCTAACCATAATTTAATGCCCGTGAGATTTTACTGTTACCAAATCCATCAATTTACGCATGCTTTTCTTCGTTCCCTCCACTCAGGTTATTAGAATTTCACTTCGTTTGCAGGCTGTCTGCGTTGTTCGGGGGCCCAGACGAGGTGGTGCACATCAGCTGGCCGTGGTTCCTGTTGATGGGGAGCAAGCCACTCAGCTCAGAGGGCGCTGCATCGTAAGAGCGGTCTGGCAGTGCCTCTAGCCTCGTCCTTGGCATTTTTTTTAAATCCGCTGGGCTACTATGAGTCAAGGATTACTGCTATAAACTGATCAAGCGATGTTAAAGTTGCTCTTGCCCTCGACAAGGACTGCTGCAGCAGTACAGAAGTCTTTGACGCCGGGGCAAATACATCAAACGTCTCCTGAGTGCCAGAGCGTGTCTGTTGTGTGGCTGGTAAGCGTAAGGGACTTCTTTTCGTGGGTACGCATTTCATTTTTGTTGCCATGTTTACCTGTGATACTCGGATACGATTTCAATAATTCGAGTACGTTTTCAATAACTGGAGAACATTTTCAGCATCTCGAGCACGTTTTCAATATCTTGAGTGTCAGAATTTTTATGTGTATGGTTGTTGACAGGGTTTTCTATTGATCGATGTACTGTGTCGTATTGTACCGTCTAGAGATGCGAGACATGGAGAGATAGCCTCTTCGTGTGGGGAAGTGCTTGTGGAAAAATGTTTGTCAATATACTGGGGTTCGTTGTGAATTGAATGTGTAGCTAAATATTTTCGTACTTTGACTCTTTTGAACTGGCTACATTATAGCTGGATTCTTGTGTATTTGTTGGATCATTTTCTTGTTGAGATGTCCACCTAATCGTGGTGCGGGTGCTTTATTCATGGGGCAAATTTTGTGGCAATCATAGCGATAAGTTTAGGTATGAGCTGGGCGCAGTAAACAACTCAGTTTTGGCCAAATACTAAGCTACAATGATAGCTCTTGCTTCGTTAGGAATAATGTGTTTTATTTTATTTCATATTTTGCGATTGTTGGTACAGTATATCGCAAAAAATATGAATTTTGAAACGCTAGTTTTACTTTTCTAGCAGATCGATTATAATTGCGAAAATTTTTATAAAGCTACACTTTATGGATTATATTTTGTATTAAAATCTGATCAATAATATATTTAGATTGAAAATTTCTTGAATTAAACGTGCAATGAAATAGCTTTTTATTCAACTCTAGTACGTACTTAGATACAGGTTCTTGAGAAAGCATATCAATTTAGAACGCAAGTGGGGAGGCTTATACTAACTTATCATAATATAATCTTAAGAAAGCTAAGTCTTTGATAGTACAAAAATAAGATGAGCACAGCTTGAAAACATCAGAACGCTTGTTTTGGATTGTTTTCCGTTACTTCCAGATGGGAATATTAATGCTGAAGCTGTTCGTTTACAACTACCGGCAGATTTGGACTTGAAAAATGGTTCGCCGTTGGAGCATTGTCCTTTGATTGTGAAACTTGAATTTCTAACAGGTTCTTTATTGCATTGGAAAGACCTCAGTTTTAACATAAACATCTCGAGGTAGGCACGAATTTTTGTGCTGCTAGTGGGAGCATCGACCAGCTAGATGCATGTTATGTTTTTACTTGAATCAAACAATCTTTAAAGTTGCCCATCCCTATTAGAACCCGAGTTATAACCCTCAAATGGAAAATCGGTCTAATTTCTCAGCAGGGAAATAAACACGACGAACTTTTAATCGTTTACCCTAGGGGAAGCTTACGTCAACGTTCAACGAGTTCACTTTGAATGTACAAAAGGAGAAACGAATGCTTCCATGGAGGTCACATGAAGGTAAAATAGCATAGCATGCCAGCATGGACACACGGACGCACCACGTAGACGTCCCTGCGGGTCTCAGGCGCTCCGCTTGTATTGGGAGGGTAGCTTAACACGTTAGTTGCGATGGGTTAAACCGAAGTTCAATATTCAACTTGAATTTAAAGTCAAAAGTGATAAGCAAATTTGTAAATATCAAACATTAACTGGGCCTGTTAAATACCACTAATTTAGAAAGGTTGTTAGAATTTTTCAAAACGACCCATCGATGGGTCGTTTCGCAGCAGGAAAAACCTAAGCACGACCCACCGGTGGGTCGTGTCGCAGTCAACGTGTTAAATCTCAAGGAGTTTTAGACGCTCACACTCTAAGGTTTCCAGCCATTTATCAATTGAACATTCTGATGTACTAACAGCTCATTCAGTTACGCAGATTATGCAATTCATTGAAGGTCTGAGATGCGCACAGCGGGCTCTGATTTAGGATGTTACACAAAATTCTGTGTTACTCTGCGAGGTCACTGAATTCGTTTATACCTGCTACCTTTCGTGAGGGATGAGCTTCGAATGATCCTAACTGAGCAGTTTTTTAACTTCTTGCTGGGCCATTAAGGTAGCTCTTCTTCGGGGCCACCATGGCTATGACAGGAGAATTTATACATGAATATCAATCATGCACCGTTCCATGTAATGATCTACTGGATAAAAGCAGCACCTAAGTTGTCTTGTGCAAGACAACCTTTGTTGCTGAAATACTAGCACACACTCCTCACTGCTCTCATTCACTCATGTCATCTCCGATCAAGACGTTCTGCTCAAAGTTTTAGTGGCAACTCAAAAATACAGAGAAAATAAATATTCTATTTAAACATTGCATTTGTAGTAAAATTTTGTTCACGTGCAAAATTCGCAGACGTCATTGAAAAGTTTATTTCAACGGTGAGTAATGAAATTAGCCTGACGTTCATTCTTTTGAGTCTACGTTTTCAAGTGAAAGCCTTTAAAAAGTGCAACAAGTAAAAGTGTTCATTTATAAATATACTTTTTACGGTGATAAGAAACATACATCTCTAGCCCTTCGGGTTTCGTTATCAAGTGGAAGCATTTAAAAATTGAGAAAATGTTTTTCTACACATATTCACGCTGTTCATAAACGCACCCGATAGTTATTTATCACCTCTGAAATAAGTACACGAAGCAATTTCTAGAACAGGTTGCTATTGAAGTAGAGACGCTAAATATTTCTCGCATCTGAAACGCTGCAACCTTCACGTTAAATGCGCCAGTCACTGCGCTTGCGACCGGGGCATTTGCGAAACAAATAACCTGTTTTATGAACACCAGGTGCACGTCTGTGACTCATCTACCAACATGTGTGCAAGTAAGAGAAAATCGTCAAATTCTTTCATATAATATGGAAAATGAAAGCATACAATTTTATAATACAATAATATCTTTCGTATAAAGGGGGCAAGCACGGTGCAGTTTCCCCTTTGTTGTCTTGCATACACATACAGAAATAGAAACTCGTACCTTCATAAATTGCATACTGCAAGAAACTTTTAGAAAAAACTTCCATTCCGCACACATGCATGAATCGTTCAGCCTGCACGTGGAATCAAACTCTGCTCTGGGTATTCCGCAGTTTCCCTAGATAGGAAAAATATTTGAAAATAGAGAGTAAATTAAATTCAAGTCTGCCGTACTCGACTCATAACATGGGTGTAAAACTATCCCTCACGTCTCAACTTCAATGAAAACAAAATTTGGGGAAATTTCGACCGGGACTTGTCGATAATAATAATTTTACGGAAACGTTTCTACTGGGGTCGCCAGCGTATTGCCAATGTGGACCCCCCCGGCGCTGGGGGACTTGTCGAATTGCGGTACTTAGTTTCAAAAAAATTCACGTTGGGTTTATTATATACAACAATGTGTTAGTTCAAGCCTCCCTAGTCATAATAAATGTGATCCCAATAGAGGAAAGACAGATGAAAGAAAGAATTTTCACTGTTCCCTTTACCATGTTTTACCAAGTGTGAGATGTTTGATATTTTCATTCGATTACTTTTATAGCATGTCTGAGCTTTATTGTGTTTGTACGAATCTGATAGTAATTAGGCACTCAATAAGATGACGCTGCGTCGGCGAAGTTGGCTGGACGGTTGCTGCTCCAAGTCCCCTCGCCGCACCGGCCATACCATGAGCCGCCGCGCTCTCAGGCTGTCTATAAAACAAATCACCAGAGCTGCTGCCCTGCCCCTCTCAGCTGCTGCTACATCCGGCAGTGTTCTTTTTGGTGCTGCATCTGAAGCAAACCTCAAGGTTGTGGGGAGAGTGCGTCCTCTCAATGCCAGGGAGCAGGAAAGCAATACGCGGAATGTGATCAAGGTAGCTGATGAGCACATGCTGGTCTTCGATCCAAAGATAGAAGAGGATGTGTTCTTTTTCCATGGCGATAAACAGAGACAAGACATCACTGAGCGGCTGCACATAGACCAGAACTTTGTGTCTGAAAGAGTCTTTGGCCCTGATTCGACCAACCTACACATCCTTGAGAGCACCACTGAAGACCTCATGGACACATTACTAGATGGTCACAACTGCTCAGTGTTTGCATACGGCGCAACTGGGGCAGGCAAGACCTTCACGAGGGTGGGAAAACCGGGGTGTCCAGGCATCACGCTGCTCACCCTCATGGAGCTGTACGCCAGGATCGATGCCATGGAGGCAGACAACCCTGGCCACGGTGTCGAGGTGGCCGTGTCGTATCTTGAGGTCTACAACGAGACTTTGCGGGACCTGCTCCAGCCTGGCAAGCCTTTGCAGGTCCAGGAGTCAGGCCAGCAGGTGCTGGTGTTGTCTTCCAGGTGGTGGGTCAGCAAAGGCATTACCCACAACAACTTATCCGTGGCCAAGTTCTCAAAGATCGACCTGGCAGGCAGCAGCGTAGCTCTTCGAAGGGCTGCAGACACCATTTAGTGTGGAATTGAGAACCGCGGGAACCCATGCATTAAATATGACCCCACAGTTTGCTCATTGAAATCGCAAGATTGTAAAAAGTTCATGAAAAACTACAAAAGTCAAAGAAAAAATTGTAGATGCTGGAGAAAAGGCAGCAGTGAACAGAGAATAAATGCTTAGTAGCAAAGCAGAAAACCTTAGCTGTTTCAACAAATGCCATTACAGCCCGAGACCTCGCATCTTTCCCCCGGGATCGCTAGATCTCTTGAAGTTGCACCCTCTTGAAAAGGTATCTCACATAGGAAGCAGACCAAATGACTACCAAGAAATCTAGACAGAACAAAGGTGCTGCTCAAGCAACAAACAAGTAATGCACGCCGAAGTGAAATTTTTTAATGCACTGCTACGCAGCAAAGTATCTTTTTTTATAGAAGTTTAAATATTTATGAATATACTTCTAGAAACTGGATGGACACTAGATGCATCTGGATCGGTAGTATTCTGCTGAATAAGACACCCAACGTTAGAAATCTAAGATGAGAACTCATATTTACTACCGCCTTTTAAGAATGGAGCTTACTAAGCTAGTCATAATGTGCATCAATCAAATTTTGGCAATCCCTCTAACCCAAATGCAATGTACGTGGTTTGATTATCGTTTCTTACAATAATGCTAACCTCACAGTAACGAATGATAAGCTCTTATTCCAAGGCACCACAATGTTATTAAAGCACTGTAACTGAATATATACAAAATTACTCGGAGCTTAAAGAATGCCCTTGTCTCCGAGCTACGATCTGTGGGCTCTGAAAAGGGAACAAACACACAAGGAAGTGTCAGAACTAGTGTTAGGATGACTCGAATTCAGTGTCTGTCTTGTGCTGAACAATTCATATTTTTTCTGTACGCTACAGTAAAGGATGGTATTTATTAATAAAAATGAGCAACAGACCGTAAATTTATGGGCTTAGCGGAAATATTCATTTTTCCCCAACTAGCAGCAAATTTACTAGTTGCGCGTACACACGATTTAGGCCAAAAATACTTCCAAAGACGGTTGACGAGATTCAAAGACGGTTGACGAGATTCAGAGACGGTTGACGAGATTCAGAGACGGTTGACGAGATTCAGAGACGGTTGACAAGATTCAGAGACGGTTGACGAGATTCAGAGACGGTTGACGAGATTCAGAGACGGTTGATGACGTCCAAAGAGGGTTAACAATTCAATATACACATAACCTACATTATAAGAACAAGGAAACGGAGCCAGGGATGCTATGGAGCATCCTTGTCCTCGAGCCACGGCCTGAAGATGGGCAGACTCTGGGGGTAGTGGGCGGGGCGTTTGAGAGAGCCGCCCTCACCGTCACGGTGCGGGTAGGTCGCTAGCATGATGGGCAGCTGCAGCTTGATGTCTTTCTCGATCCCGCTCGGCTCGATGATGAACTGCAAAACAAGTTCAGCGTTAATAAAGGGAAATTCTCTGCTTAGTGGAGGTAAGATGTCAGAAATATTGATGTTCACAAGCTTGGTGTTAAGGATGATTAGATTATAAGTTGAAGTCTCCCTAACCACAACAAAAATGCCTAAGAAAGGGAAGAGGAAGGCACTACTTGGTATGGGCTTGAAAGAACGAGGAATGTATGACTTGCATAAGTTGAAGACTCTCTACCCTCAAAAAGCGACCTTAAGAGAGCGACGAGAGGGACCACTTCGCAAAGATCAGAAAACGGGAATCTATGCACGAGGTGTGTTCTCACGCAGTATACCTTGCGCAATAAAGCAGCGAAGTAAGATGGAAAAATAAAAAATTATATAGAGGAGATAGCAAAGATTTTAAACTCTAAAAAACAAAGTGGGCGCGAAAGATAGAAGTCTCGGAAACCTTTCTAGAGCTGAAGTAACCGAACAATATCCACCGAGAGCATGAGTCCCCAAAGCATAAGGTCGATAAATCAAACTTAACTAAACCTACTGCCTATTCTACGCCCCCGGAGGAGCATACCCAGCGCATAGAAATCAAGATTGGAAGAAGTTTATGAAACACGATGAGAGTTAAAAAAATAGTAGGTACTAAAAAAAAGACAGCAGTGAACCTACAAAATTGTTCGAAATCAAAGAAAAATATTCCATTTCAACAAAGAAAGGCCTACCACAACATTCAGCTAGGGACCTAATCTCCTCTCTGGGAGAGCTGATAGTGAAGGATTCATAAAAGGAAATGCGATGCCCGGTGGCGGTGAAATGTTGAAAGAAGTTTCGCTTCATGCACGCTATATTTCAAGCATAAAATAATTTTCTACAATTTGTCATATAAGAAACTTTACCAATGAAAAAAACCCAAAAAATCTGACTAATGCACTACTACTAAGAACTTAGAGCATAAATACATTTTTATCGGTTTTACCTATTTTAAAATGGTTCTCAACTCACATACACTCATACAGTACAAAAATAAGGGGCTGAATAAATTAGAGAGAGTGAATACTTTTATTTCGGTGCAATCAATGTGCCAATGTATGCAGGTGACATCGTATACGGAAGCATATTTCAATGGAAGTTGTAGCAGCTCCTGGTACCTCAGTTAATTTTTAACGTCCCTAGAGGACTGTGCGGCCCTCTTTCGAAAGTAGACTTCAATGTATTGTATTTCTTGGTAATTATTTTCCATAATGTGTTCTTTGAATTGAACTGCCGAGTTAAAGTTTCTTCCTTATTTCTATATCGGGGCCACCTGATGCTAGCGCCAGTCAGATGACAGTGGTTGTGATAACGGTAATATGAGAACAAAAATGCTGACGTTAACACTTTGACCGCAATGGGTTAAACTGAAGTTCAATATTCAACTCAAATTTAAAGTCAATTGAAGTAAGCAATTTTTAAACAGCCAACATTAACGGAATCTGGCTTTCATTTAGCTTTAATTATGCATTTATGAAGATTGAACTAGGGACTACCGGCCGATCAGCAACATTTTGAAAATCCCTTCAGTGGCCACCGGTGACGCACGGTGCGGTCAAAGGGTTAAATACAGAACCAAACCTGGCTGGCTGAGGGGACCCAGACCCAGCACAAGGATGCAAAAGACGCACGGTCCTGTAGTCGTCAGTGAGGCTAATTTTTGGGAGATTCCAAACCAATATTGAAACGGAGCACGCTCCAAAAAGGGAACAAAGGTAGTTCTTGTGAGAATGCGATTCCTCCTGTGTTTTTGTGCAGTATACTGTACTGATTTGAAAGTTTTTGCAGCAGGAGAAAAAAATTAAGAGTGGGAAGTTACGAAGATCGCCGTGATTTCATCTAAGACAGTCATACAACACAATGATGAGAACGAAGGCGGAGCAATTGAGTCAGAGCTTGACTTCACATCTTGAGTAACGTACTGAGGGAATGTATGAACAGCGTTAAGCTTTTATAATATGAAGAAAGTTACTATGAAAAGTATGAAAACTATTTAGAGAGTAAACAAATACGGTGAGTAAAGTAAGAAATTGAGACCACCCAAAAACAATAAAGAAGGGAGGCATTGCGAGAGTGCCGGTCTCGTTACAACCCAAATACTCTATTTCAGACTATAGATGTTCTGCATGCTAACTAGCGGTGGTACTCTAAACGCTCTTAAAATGTAATGAATCCCAGATACAAAGTGTTACATACCTTCCCGCTCTTTCTTTCAGAGCATAGCAACGGTCTCTCGTGAATGACTAAAAATATCCTTATCTACTGTACCCTAGCTTTACGTAAAAGCATTTTATTAAGTAATCAAAATAAAATACAACATTTAAGCTTTTCATGAATTCATTGTGATCTATTTCGGATACACCGTTTTGAATGCACGAAATCACAATGTATATTCCAGTTTTCCGTCAGTCATTAGTCAAAATTTTAGCTTTTTACGAGAACTTGGTAATAAGAGTACACTGAGTCACTGAATAATTCTCATAATTATAAAAGCAGCTCACATTTTGATCAAATGGCCGCAGTATTTTTCGTGGCTAATTGCGAAGTTTGTATTTGCTTTAATTCTAGCTAACCCAAACTTCTTTGAATGATTTTAATTTTTTCCGTTGTCTCCGTAACAAACACATCTTATCGCATCTTCCTAAAAAATGCAAAGATATTTTAACTACATGTACTTTCGTACATGTTATTAAACATTCTTCATCACATGCTATACTCTACCCTCACTCCTAACGCACAAGACGTCGTATTGTATCTTGATTCATAGCTCGCAAAGAAGTCATACTTTATCCCGATTCGCAACTCACAGAGACGTCATATTTTATCCTAATTCGCAATTCATAAAGAAGTCATATTTTTCTCTGATTCGTAACTCACAAAGATGTCATCGTACTGTACCCTGATTCGTAACTCACAAAGACGTCGTACTGTATCCTCATTCCCAACTCACAAAAAAAGACGTCGTACTGTATCCTGATTCTCAACTCACAAAGACGTCGTACTGTATCCTGATGACGTGACACCCCCTGAGGTTGGTGGGCGGCAGAGGCGGCACGGTCAGTTGCTCGTCCGGCCACTCGTCCGAACCTCCGGATGGAATGCGACCTCGCGCCGCCGTCGACAGCTCCCTCAGCTCCGTCTCCACCACCTTGTTGCGGCTCATGTACTGGATCGTCTGCAGGTGTTCATCAAACGCTCGTGAGATTAGATTAGATGTTAGTTTAAGCCTACATAACCGCGAAAAAAGCGTTCCGAAGAGAGGAAAGATTAAGGCACCATTTAGTTTGGAGATGAAGGACGCAGAATCTATGCAGAAGGGGCATAGATACTGTTGAGAAAGAAGTTTATGAAACAAGATAGAAGTTGAAGAAGAAAGTAGTAGGCACTGAAAAACAGGACAGCAGTTGACCGAAAAAAAAGTCCTTCAACATAACAAAAACATTGTATTTCTACAAAAAGAAAACCAACCTAACAGCTCGGGCCCTCACACATTTTACTCCTTGGTAGAGCTAATTCAAACGCTCGTAAAACCACGTAAATCTACGGAACTCTCGAGTAATTCCAAGAGAGTACAGAAATAAGATATCTTCGAGATTGAAAAGACGTGTGGGTTTCATGTTTTCAGCATGGTAATAAAGACTTTTCTGGGAATTCTTATTATGATTGTTCAACTCTCCTTCCAATTATGGTCATTACCTTCATATAATAATTCAGTAAAGGAAGCTTCGCCAATAAAAATTACGAATTTCGGAAAAGTCTCTCTAACTATACTCTACATATTTATTAGACGAAAAATGTTTGAGATTCCCCAACTGATGAGTGTATGTAAAAATCATGGTACTACACTAAGATGTGGTAAGAGTTTCAAGGTACAAATATGATCTACTCCCAACAGTGAATATTTCAACGGTTGACAGCTTCAACAGGCATCGACTGTGAGTTTATTTTGTACAGGCGTGTAAAATTTTTATCCGTCACGAAAAGCACGCGATTTTTTGACACACCAAATAGAACAGTCAGGAGTAGATTTCATTCCTTAGTAGCCAGGATACACTGTTCAGCGCTACGTAACGTGTGTATCAGTTCCATTGAAATGACCAAAATGCGTTTTGTTGAATTTTAACAAAACTATTTTTAGCTATTTTTGTTGGCAGATTTGTTATGTAAGCCAAAAAATTCATCCATCTTTACGCTGATATCCTCTTATAAGAAGAGGGTGACCTTTGATGAGTAGTAGAACGATCGGTTGCTCCTCTTTGAATCGGTAGAAACTTAAAAGCCTTTTAAAGGCGTTTAAACTTTTAAATAAACTTAAATTTGAAAAACTTCAACTTAAAGTTTTTTTAGTGAACGGAGAAGACGAGTGGAAGAGGCAAGAGAAGGAGCTTTTCTACTCACTCAGCTGGCTCTCCATTAACCTACTCCCACTCCTTAGATTACGAAGCCTTGAAAACCATCAGTACAACCCCATTGTAAAAATGGAGCGATCAATGAAGATGTTCCCTCTTTTCATTCCTTGAGATATATCGGATGGATTACGCGGAGTGTAAATTGTGGTAAATAAACTCTAAATTCATGTCGTGCTAACCCATGGGTCGCGGAGGGCAAATTCATGAAGCACAACACAGCAGACGCACTGAGTGATCGCTGTGACGCTAATATGAAATTTCAGATACATTTCCCTACGAAGCATAACCTTCGATCTGCCAACAGGTTCGTAGACCGTTTCCAAAAACAAGACAAGATAAGAAACGGACAACTCGACAAGATAAGAAACGGACAACTCGACAAGATAAGAAATGGACAACTCGACAAGATAAGAAACGGACAACTCGACATGATAACAAACGGACAATTCGACAAGATAAGAAACGGACAATTCGACACGATAAGAAACGGACAATTTGACAAGATAAGAAACTGACAATTCGACAAGATAAGAAACGGACAATTCGACAAGATAAGAAACATACAAAATTCAGCTTCGTTTACATAGTCAGTCGCATGAATGAAAAGCCACAATATTCAAATTAGGCCCAAGCTTTAACTGGATTTCCTTTAACCTTCGTCAGGGGCCTGACTCGAATTGGCTTATAAGACTTTAATGGACCATACGCGTATTTAATATAATATACGCGCGTTCAATATGAATATAATATATTATAATCCTATAATTTAATGAATCAATAACTGTTGACCTTCTAATTTTCTGCCTACCATAGGACATAAGTATAAAAAAGTTATGACATCACATGAACGTGATACGACAATCATTTCCATGAACGAACAGCCGAAAATAAATTGGACAAAAACAGCCAAAAATGTTTCACATGGGTATGACAGAAGAACGACTACTTTCTTGACACTCTCTGACATGAGAATATTAGACAAGTTAATTTTGTGCTTCCCTAACCACTCAACCACTACAACAGCAAACACACAACAGGCAACGTCATTTTAAGAGCGACAGATTATATTAGACATCCCAAGAGCGATCAATGGGAACTCCAATAATGAGTACTGACCTCGGTAAGACAAGCCCTAGTCCGGCGTATGGCAACCCTGCTGTTGTTCTTGACCCGAGCCCAGAGGACGATGTGTTCCCCGGGGACGTAGCCGCCGCGGTCCAGCCTCACGCGGCAGTTGATGGGACCCGCTAGGCAGGCCAGGCCTAGCCTGTGCTCTATCTCGCACAGGAACGGTTGCTGCAAACAAATATTTACAGGTTAAATATTAAGTTTAAGTCTCCCTAAATGTAAGAAAAATTCAGCATAATAGATTATATTTACAGATTAGATAAGAAGTTTATTGAAGTCTCCCAAAACATAAGAAACGTGGTCTCAAGAAAGGAAGGATGAAGGCACCATCTAGTATGGGGTTGAGGGAAAGCAATATCTTTGCATAAATGCACAAGGTGTGTTCCCACACGAGATAGAAATAGTGAGCTGAGAAGGAATTTTATGAAATAAAAAATTTAAAAAGTAGTAGATGCTCAAAAACATGAGAGCATTGAAACCAAAAAAGGTGGTCGGTAACAAAACAAATACCTATTCGATTTTAACAAGATTGGTTACCTAACTCTCAGCTCGGTTCAACACATTTTCCTCCTGGGAGATCTTATTCCCGTAGATACAATAGTAGCACCTTCCTACGTGGAAAACCTTATAAACCAATCATTAAAGTTAAAATTAAATTAAATTAAATTCTAAGTTAGAAGAAAACAATAATCAGAAAAAATCAACGATCTACTCAAAGATAAGAAAGAAAAGAAAAAAAGGAAAAACGTTCATTTTCCACGTTGCCACATGAGATACATGCCAACATATTGCCTAAAAAAAATTCTTAATATATGACATCCTAAAACAAAATTTCCATACGAGGAGTGCTAATTGACAAACCATCCGAGGTGTACAGATAGATTAGCCATACGAGGCATAATAATAAACAAACTATACGAGGTGTACTAATAGACAAACTATACGAGGCGTACTGATAGACAAACCATACGTGGCGTGCTAATAGTCTAACTCTGTCAAGGGGTAGTTGAATAAGAAATGAAAAAATATCATCTCTTGAATATTTTATATTCCAAGAGATGGCTAACAACTTATAAATAATTCGAATACTACTAAAGAATTCTTCGAAACTCCCAAGTTATTAGTTGAAATTATCGAAGTAAGATAAGAAAAGGGCAAAAAAAGCTATACCGGAGCAGGTTGAAACACCATCGTAAATGACTATCAAGTATTGAGAAAAGGTTAGTCATGAAGTAATGAACGAAAAACGAAAGGAATGCCAAGCCCTACGACGACTGTTGCAAGGGGGACGCTGATTAGTACAGCAAATCTTCTGTAGTAAAATAGATATTCAATTTGATGTACACAAGCAACCCCCAAAAAATAATTACCCCAGACGAATAGCGATATTTACCAATTCAGACAAATAATGAAATTAACAACTGATCAGAGAATACAAAATCATAGTTCTACATTATGAGGTGGTCAAATTTTCAAGGTATAAATAAGATCCACAGCTAACAACGAATAATAAAATGGTGCACTGTTCCAACAGGCATCCGCTGTGCGTAATCGTGGAACTAAACTAAGATGCCCATGAAAAATTTGCCATCAGTTTGAGAAAATATATGAGAGAAATACAAAATAGATTCACCGCTAAAAGTTAATAATAAAATGGTAAACAGTTACAAAACGCATAAACAGTGCTTTACACTTTGACTGCGGCATCTAAATATTATGTTCAGCGCCAAATTCAAATTTAAAGTCAACTGTAGTAAACTATTTTGAAAATACCAAACATGAACTGGATCGAGCCTTCATTTAACTTCGATTAAGTATTAATCAAAATTGAATTTGCGACTACTGGTCGGTCAGCAGCATTATCAAAATTACCTCCGTGTACCACCGGTGGTGCACGTCGCAGTCAAAGTGTTAACGCGGGTACTACACTAGGACGCGTATCAAAATTCTGTAATGAATAAGAGATTGAAGCATAGATAACCAAAATGGCAGCAAGACTCACAGCGAGGATGGACGGCTCGAGATTCAGGTCGATGGGGTTCATGACGATGAAAACTTGCTGGTTCTTATGCGTGAGGCCACCGCCCTCCCGCAGCGCCGCCCTGCAGAAATACTGCACCCAGCCGTGCTTCCCCAAGAAGGTGCTCGGCAGCCCCAGCGGCAGCCCCAGCTTGAAGGGGAAGCTGTGGATCCCAGGGGAGAGTGGGATGGGGCCCTGGTCTGCGGAGGGAGCAATCTGTTAACCTTTCCCTCAGTAATTAACTTTGGAATGGTTATTTGAGGTCATGTGAACACGAAGTAGTCAATTTTTCATTCCGAAGTTAACTATTATTATCTTAAGAATGATTTTTTGAGGTGAGAACTGACGACGTTAACACGAAGTAACGCTTTGGATATTGAGGTCACTGATATGAATTGAATGCAATTTCATATTATCGAAACTGGATACGAAGATTACGAAGGCACAGTTAAAAATCACCGCCGATATCTTTCGAGATTAGCGCAGTAAGGCAGCGCAGTTCAGCGTAGTAACGTTCGCGTGAGGGCAGGTCACCGCAGCATCTCCGCGCGCTCCTCGAAACAGCCGCATGCTACTCGAAATAGCCGCCTGCAGTTCGTAGCAGCCGCAAAGACTCATCTACACCAGCTTAAATCAACTATGTAGTTAGCTAGAAGCTTACATGGAATGTTACATCCCTCGAGTCTTTATTGAAAATATTACCTGCTGATTTAATTCGTGTCTGTACTTAAATTGTGGTTAAAACAGCTATACAGTAGTTCAATTTGAGGTATATGCTTGTTATAAGATTTCATTCTTGAAATAATCATATGTGAACCTAAGTTAGGTGTTCCCTCTTAAGTTTATCATATATCGAGATAAATATTAATCAGTTCGTAATGAAAGCCCACAATTTAATCAGCAATTTGGAAATTAACGTTTTACATTCATTATTGGATATAATTTTGACACTTATATCTATGTTACAGAAGCGTATCCGTTCAGCAGGTTATCACTTAAATAGGTTTTAATTTTTTATGATACGAATAAAACTTTTGCAAAATTCCCACGGTTTTTGTCAAACTCATTTAAATGCTCCAGGAAGCTGCTGGAACAACTTCTTTATTAATTTAGAAATTAATACGAGAGTTTTTAATTTTTCCTTAATACACATTAGTATATTATGGAGTTATTCAGGTAGTAGCCGTGTTATATATTAGTTGTTTTTTTGACCATCGCAGGTTTGGAGTGACAAGACTTCGTTTACCTACGTTGTGCCCAGCGATCCGTTTGATATGGCTTGGTTTAAATATTATTTTGAACGGAATTTCACTTCCGATAAAAATCAATGAATACAAAGAAAATTTAGACAGCTATCCCCGATATTTCAGGTGATCAATTTTATTTTCAGTAAAAGCCAATGAATGAGTTGGAAATTCAGACAGCTATCCCTGATATTTCAGGCACCAAATTGAAGTAATTACAAACACATGAATGTAGGACACATAAAACTGCCACTATGGGTGTGACCAAGTAACTCAGCATGATATTTTCAACCACAGTAGCTGAGGCTCTTCCAACATCACAGCTCTGAACAACCCAGTTAACCATGTCAGTAGAGCGAGCGTTAGTCAGTAAAGCAACGAGGGAGTGGCACACCACAGCCACACGGACGTACCCTTAGCAGAGGCGCTGACCGTCTCTGAGTCCATCGGATAGTTCGCGTCTGAAACATCATTAGCTAATTCTTATTCAGTATTACCATTACTAAGTCTTCTGTGAAATTGTTTATTTTCATGCAGTATTACCGTCACTAATTCTTATTCCGTATTATCATTACTAATCTAATACTGCTACTTCTGATCCGTATTAGAGATGCATTTTTAATTCAATTAAACACCAATGTGTAACCCATCACAATAACGCATCACTGGCTTATTTTTGACTCATCACTTACCCACCACTAACGCAGCACTGGTCTACCACTAAGCTAACACTGGCAACCCCCTCATCCATCACTGGGTTACAAATAATGAACCTGTAAACCATCACTAACCCATCACCGACCCACCACACCCCCTCCACTTACTTATCACCGACCCACCACACCCCCTCCACTTACTTATCACCGACCCACCACATCCCCTCCACTTACTTATCACTGACTCACCAGTCACCCACCAGTGCCCCACCGCTCACCATTTACCCACCACTCACCCACCAGTGCCCCACCGCTCACCATTTACCCACCACTCACTCACCAGTTCACCACCACTCACCATTTACCCACCACTCATCCACCAGTGCCCCACCCCCATTCACCCACCACACTCACCCACCAGTGCCCCACCACTGACTATTTATCAAACACTCACCCACCAGTGCCCCACCACCACTCACCCACCAGTGCCAACACTGGTCACCGGCATCATGTAGTCACCGACATCACAACGAGTAAGTGACTGCCACTCGGCAATGAATTACCCTCCACTCACCCACCAGTGCCCCACCACTCACCATTTACCCTCCACTCACCCACCAGTGCCCCACCACTCATCATTTACCCATGACTCACCCACCAGTGCCCCATCACTCAACATTCACCCACCACTCACCCACCAGTGCCCAACCACTCACAATTTACCCACCAGTGCCCCACCCCCATTCACCCACCACACTCACCCACCAGTGCCCCACCACCACTTACCCACCAGTGCCCCACCACCACTTACCCACCAGTGCCCCACCACACTCACCCACCAGTGCCCCACCACACTCACCCACCAGTGCCCCACCACACTCACCCACCAGTGCCCCACCACACTCACCCACCAGTGCCCCACCACACTCACCCACCAGTGCCCCAAAACTCATCATTTACCCACCATTCACCCACCAGTGCCCCAAAACTCATCATTTACCCACCACTCACTCACCAGTGCCCCAAAACTCATCATTTACCCACCACTCACCCACCACTCACCCACCAGTGCCCCAAAACTCATCATTTACCCACCACTCACCCACCAGTGCCCTAAAACTCACCATTTACCCACCACTCACCCACCATTGCCCCAAAACTCACCATTTACCCACCACTCACCCACCAGTGCCCCAAAACTCATCATTGACCCACCACTCACCCACCAGTGCCTCACCAATGACTATTTATCAACCATTCACCCACCAGTGCCTCACCCCCATTCACCCACCACACTCACCCACCAGTGCCCCACCACACCCCCACACCCACCCGGCTCCCCCAGCAGCCGCATCCTGAAGTCGATGTAGTTCTCCCTGTCGTGCAGGGTCTGCTGGCGCTTGTCCGTCACGCGCACGACGCCCTCGCCCATCACGTGGAAGTAAACGCCTGTAAAACATGCTCATGTTAACCCTTTACCGTCATAAGTGCATTAAAAAAATCCACTTTCACAAACAACTTCAATATATTTTATTCCTAGTGAAATTTAGGTGCTAATTTATTCTTCGAAGTTCATTGTCGAGTGGCAGTCACTTACTCGTTGTGATGTCGGTCACTACATGATGCCGGTGCTAGTTTAATGATGGTGTTTGTGATAACCGTGATACGAGTACAAAATGCAGATATTAAAAGGTTAATTCTCGATCCCTTCACAGAGAAATACACGCTATGTACACGAAGATGAATGGTGCTTTCCATTTCGTTCTTTGATTTCCATTATTTCAAAAGTAAGTTTCAAAATGATATTCCGAAAAGAAAAGACGAAGTTCTGTGTGTTCAAACTAACAACTTGAAATGATTTATATATATATATATAAGTTTAGAGCCATTACTCGGAAATGTTTCCAAGAAACTATAACAGGAAGACACGCATGCATACTCGTAAATCTTTTCGCAATAAACAACAACGTTTTCTCAGTAGATTAGATTAAATTATAAGTTACTCTTAAGTCACCTTAACCGCAACAAAGGCGTTCGAAAGAGAGGAAAGAGGAAGGCACCACTTAGCATGGACTTGAAAAACACGGAATCTATGCACACAGTGCATAGATACAATTAGTCGAAAAAGAACTTCATGAAATAAGATAGCAATTAAAGAAGAAAGTAGTAGGACAGCGGTAAAAAGGGAGGTGAAAAACAGGACAACAGTGACCCAAAAAAAAGATGGTCGGTAACAAAATAAAAAAAACTATTCTATTACAATGAATGAAAAAGAGTTGCCTAACTCTCAGCATGGGACTTCACATATTCCCCTGGGAACGAAAATACCCATATATGCAATAATTGTGCCCCATTGAGAGAATGTACCCTGAGTAACCGAATGCGTTGAAAATAAGATACTCATAATATTTGGTTCCATCTATTACATCCTAAGAATAAACAACTTGAACACATCATTTGCACATCAGCGTCTACATGTTAAGAACATGACGGTTCTGTAACACAATTTGATTGCATTCAGTAAATGTACTTTTTTAAGCAAAAGCATGAATACTTTCACCCGAATGCCTGTTTGGTATCAATTTACAGACAATAAACAAACCTCGACGTCCAGTTTGACAGGACGTTGAGGTTTACAAACAATAGAGACGAAGAGGCTTGAACAGCGTGGAGAAACAAACCGAGGTGGCATCTCCAACAAACAACGCGTAGAGATAATTTTATCATTAGCCATAATAAAAAAAAACAGCCTTTCCCTCAACACAAAGCGTTAAGGGCAGATGACAACACAAACAACGCGCACCAATACACTCATCATCAATCTCCATCACCAAAACAAGGTTCCCACGAACCAAAGCGATACGGACGAATAAAAATACGAACAATGTGCAGGGATATACTCGTCATCAATTCCTATCAGAAAAACATCCCACACGCCAAAGCTACAATGACAAATGATAACACAAACAACACGCAGAGAAACACTTATCGTCAATTCCTATCAGGAAAACAACGCTTCCTTCAACACAAAGCATCTATCAGAAAAAAAGAACTTCCTCAACACAAAGCATCTTCCAAAAAACAACGCTTTCCTCAACACAAAGCATCATCCAAAAAAACAACGCTTTCCTCAACACAAAGCATCTTCCAAAAAAACAAGGCTTTCTTCAACACACAGCATCTATCAGAAAAAAAGAACTTCCTCAACACAAAGCATCTTCCAAAAAACAACGCTTTCCTCAACACAAAGCATCTTCCAAAAAAACAACGCTTCCTTCAACACAAAGCATCTATCAGAAAAAAAGAACTTCCTCAACACAAAGCATCTTCCAAAAAACAACGCTTTCCTCAACACAAAGCATCATCCAAAAAAACAACGCTTTCCTCAACACAAAGCATCATCCAAAAAAACAACGCTTTCCTCAACACAAAGCATCTTCCAAAAAAACAACGCTTTCCTCAACACAAAGCATCTTCCAAAAAAACAAGGCTTTCTTCAACACACAGCATCTATCAGAAAAACGACGCTTCCTTAACGCAAAGCACCAATCAGAAAAACAACCCCCACCCCAAAAAAATACGGACAAATGACATGGAGTGCGATCCGACAGACTGGGAATTCGCAGCTTAGGGTCAGCGACTCGGCAAAGCCTGAGTCACCCACAGGCGAGCCGGGTTTTGGGAGTCGTGACTTTCGGGTCACCCCTCAGGGGAGATAAGGGGGTCCGTATCAATGCTACGGTGGTGGGGAGTGAACAGTATAGCACCCTCCTCCCACTCCCCCCCCCCCCCCTCCATCTCGCAGCGCCCAGACATAGAAGTGGATTTTTTGATAGAGATGACAAAAAAGGTTGGGGAAGTTGTTTGAGGTCGAAGAGGTTCAAATGAGGTTTAAGTAACGCAGCGTGGAGATTAGATTAGATTAGATTATTAGTTAGTTTAAGCCTCCCTATCCGCAACAAAGGCGATCCAAAGAGAGGAAAGAAGAAGTCACCATTTAGTATGGAGTTAAGGGAGCGTGGAATCTATGCAGAAAGGGCACAGACACAGTAAGATGAGTTAGAAGTTCATGAAACATGATCAAAGTTGAAGAAGAAAGTAGTAGGTGATGAAAAACAGGACAACAGTGAACCGAAAAAAGGTGGTCCTTAACATAACAAAAACATTTTATTTCAGCAAAAAGAAGGCCTACCAAACTCTCAGCTCGGGCCCACACATAGTCCCCCTGGGAGCGCTAATTCCCATAGATACAATAATTGTATCCCCCTGAGGGGTCCTATGATTCCATTAAATGACTAAATATGTACACAAAAAAAACGAAGCTAGTTTAACCTTTCACTGCATGAATTATTTTCGGAAATAGAAAAATAGCGATGTCAGCACTCGTCTGTAATGGAGTTCAAACTAACTCTGCCGCTGGAGGGGTGTGTCGAACATGTTTCATTAGCTTTTATTTTTTGTGGAGTATGTCTCATTAGCGGTACAAACCGCAGAAATGCACTTTTTTCAATCAATTATTTATACACACAGCAAAATTAAGTTTGTGACATATTCGACACACTATGCAGTGAAGGGTTAAGAACAGGACTGAACATCATGCTTTTAAATCAGCAAAACGTAGTTTCAAAAATGGCACGGGCTCGTTGCCACGTATGTTACCTATTTTATAAATTCAATGCACATGTATTTCCAGCAATGAAATGAAATCTCACCTAAATTTTTCTTTATCATATACTAAAACGCATTCGGCTATATTCCTTTGAGGAAATAAACTCAACAGCAACTTCTCGATCATCAAGCGAAAAGAAGAAACTTTAATGAGTGCGGTTCCCAGACATGACTTACTCACTTAACCCAAGAAAATTATACTCATTTACACATTACGAATAGGAGCGAAACGTTTGTGCAGAACCTTTCGTGCAGTAGCTATAACCTTTCGAGTAGTTGTAATAAGGGAGAATTGGTAGCTGTGCATACAGGCGAACACCTGTTTTTGCAGGTATCCATGAAACGATGCGAATGAACTTAACCTCCGTACTCTTTGTGCCTCAACACAGACATGCCAACAGCAAGCGACTCGAGTTCATGACCACATCTGGAATCATCGCGATCAGCGTCAGTCACAACCTCAAGTCAAACAAAACTATCTAGTATATAACAATATAGAGTTGTTGCTTGCTTCTTTGGTTGGTTGGTCTGTCTTTCTGTGACGCTGGACGCTCAATGACCGTATCTGTGATACGAGTTTCACCAGTGCCCAAGTACAAGAATTTTTTTATCGCAAGTACTATTAGGATGAATACATTCGTTTGTCACCCACATCTGGGAGAATTATTCAAGGAAAACATCGAATCCCGTAATTTTAGACGGGCCGTGTACACTAGTTTCTATATATAAACTAAAAAATTTGTGTTAGCTCAAAAGAAGATAGCTCTCATAAATATTACTGAATCAACCGCTTTCTTGCGATTATCTAATTACGTTTTGTACATATAGTGTAGAATATAGTCGCTTCTCAACTTACACGAACGTCAACTTACAACAGACCACAGGAAATTAATCGCATTTATTCTAATGATATGATGCTTGATTCGAGTTATGTATAATACTGATAATATGATATAATAAGACCAAATTTTATACGAGCGAGTACACGCAGCCCGTCAAAAAATGACAGGATTAGATATAGGACCAACTGAGCTTCAACATGACTTTCCCATGATTTCCCATGTTCTAATGTTCTTTAATTAATTTTAATTAAATTTAATTAAATTAATAAAAATTAAAATTAAATGAAAGGCTTTATTATTATATTACATAATAATAAATCATACAATAATAAACCTTATAATAATAAATAATAATAATAACTATATTATAAAATTAAATTAAATTCATTAAATTAAATTTAATTGAATTAATAAAAATTAAAATTAAATGAAAGGCTTTCCAATACTTTCCCAAGTCTCAACCGCTGATATTCTATTCAACCTAATCTAACCTACCAATACACGTGAAATTCATTCCGACTCCCAATCTGCTGGGTTAAGGCACCGAAAATAATTGTGGAGTTGATGAAGCTTGTATCACAGATACGCTCATCTCACACTGCAGGCTGGTGGGAGTGACACACGGACGGACGGACGCGGCTCCTTTTATAATATAGATAGATAGATTAGCCAAGTTTTGTATCAGATGATGTTTAAGTAAAGCATCAACTGCATAAACGCAAGACGCTGGCCTCTGCAGCAGAAACAGAAGCAGCACCAGCCGTGACATGCCGTTGTTCTGCCCGCCCTTGGCACCTCGGTATAGGGCAGTGTCAGATCGATCACCTCACGGCCGTCACCAGCGTGCTTCCAAATGTCACGGCCCACACACACACACTCGGGGTGTGACATCGCTATAATTATTCATTGAACGAGGTGGCACCGATACAGAGCAGCACTTGTTATCACGATTGATGGTACCACATAATTTGTACTTGGTAGCTTAGATACAATGCGGAAATTTCAAGTTAATCATTATGAAAGAGCAGAAAAATCCTGCTGCTCCAATTACAGGTAGATAAGGGGAGCACCTTTTGTGATCACGACGATACCACATGCAAGTTGGAAGACTTGGTAGCTAAGATACAATGCGGAAACTCTAAGTTAATTAATCATTGTGAAAAAGCAGAAAGAATGCTGCTGCTCTGTTACCACAGTTACAGTACGTCACTTCCTGACAAGGCTATTTCGCGAGTTTCTAGATTAAAATTCGCTTCAAGAATACAACGCAGAACTTAACATAAATAGAACTCATTTTGAGAACCGAAAGAAACAGCAATGAACACAGCACAGTTTAACGCAGAGTTTCAGTTCCTATCCTCGTATAACAGAAGCCAGCGGAGTGTAGTATTAAAAAACACTACAGAACGTTCGACAAGGCGTTTAGAATAAAATGAGGAGTTTTTAAAGACCTGAGCAGAGCGTGACGCGGCGAAAACCAACACACGACGGACACCGCACCGGCGCTGGTGTAGGTGCAAGTTGTCTGCAGCCGCCACTGACGAGCAGCACACGCAACACACGTTCCTTCAACGCCTTGACTACGTAGAAGTACGTTGTGTACCAGTAGGTAAATTGCCCATTTAACTACCGGTATAAATGAGAAGCAATTTAATTATTCACTAATTTTTTTCGAATAGATATTAGCGCACAAGTTAAAATGTTATTGCGGAATCACATTTTTCACACTTCTTAGAAAAGATAGTTATGTATTCGTTAATTTACACTTTTCTGATTAGCTGTAAAATAAATACATAATCTCAGTTCCTTATATCATTTGACGTGTGCACCCTATTACTTACAGTACACTGTTATAAAGCAACATGACTAAGAAAAATTTAAATGGTCGATGGAGCCTGTAATGATTCTGAAACTGCTAAAGAGTTCACGTGGTAAATGAAAATTTAATAAAAACAACAAGTGTGAGATTATATCATGTCAAATAAAAAAATAAGCTTAAATAATGTTTTATTCGCAGTCTCAACTGAATAAGTACGAGTTTAATTAAGAGCTTAGGCGTTTAGTTTAGTCGTAAGTTTTAGCCTCCCTACCCGCAGCAACAAATGCGATCCAAAGAGAGGAAGGAAGAAGGCCCCATTTAGTATGGATTAAAGAAACGCGGAATCTATGCACAAGGTACACAGAAACAGTAAGCTAGGAAAGAAGTTCATGAAACAAGAAAAAAGTTGAAGAAGAAAGTAGTAGGTGCTGAAAAACAGGACAGCACTGAACCGAAAAAGATGGTCCGGAAAAAAACAAAAATCTATTCTATTTTAACAAAAAATCTACCTAACCTTTAGCTCGGGCCCTCAGATAGTCCCCCTGGGAGCGCTAATTCCCATAGATAAAATAGCTGTAGCCTCTGATGGGTGTTTAATTCAGAACTTGGTGTCTCAAAGTAAAGATAAATTATTTGACTACCAATGATCTATCCTATAGATCTATCCCATAGACTTCAATATGCTCGTATGAAGAGCGTTCAGGTAGCCGTGTCAAAATCAAATAGGCGAGAAAACAACTTGGCCTAAAAATCAAGTAAGTTAAAGAGTCACAATCATGATCCTCGAGTTAGCACGTCAATATAACCTTGACATTCGACAACCGAAACTAAAGCAGTGATGTTCCAGTCTAACTGTTTCGCCGGAGCATGCATGTTTTTCGCCGCCCAGGCGATTTAATTACTTGGGCGGCGAAAAACATGCATGCTCCAGCGAAACAGTTAGACTGAGTATCAGCGGTGCGTATGGTCGGGGTTAGGACAGCACACCCTCTAATGTTGGCCAACTTGCAGCAGCATTCCGGCCAAGTGGTATGGAATAGACAGGTCAATATAATAATGATACCCAAACCAAAAGCAGTGATGCCAGTGGCGCCCGTAGTCAGGATACAGACAGAAATGCTGCCGGTAAACTGTGGCAGCAGCATTCCGGCCAAGTCACGGTGTGGTGCTGTGATAAGCGGCCCATAGACGATCAATTTAATTGTCAATATCATTGACTCAATATATTGATGAGATTTTTTTTGCCCACTCAGTCAATTATTTGACGGTCGTCAGTCAAGCCCACAGACGATCAATTACATTGTCAATATTCATTATTGACAATTATAGTGACAATAAAATTGATCGTCTATGGGCCGCTTTATGGAATTGGCTCGTCAATAGACGCATAGACATCGAGCTGGAAACTTCGAAGCAGTGATGTCAGTGGCGCCCGTAGTGGGGGTATGGACAGAAATACTGCCGTCAAACTGCATGGCACAGCATTTCAGCCAAGTCACGGCGTGGTGCTGTGGTATGGAGTTAGCAGGCAAGTCTGACCTTTGCTCCTAACTTGGTATTTTTTCTCCATTTTTACGAGATGCCGCGCAGGTCCCCACTAAGATACTCAGCCCTAACGGTGTCGTGATTTGCAAAAGAAAAACTTTCAGTAATTGCAGCGCCGTTGCTGATCTTCCGCAAGGCATCAGGACTGCGTTCTTCAAGCGGAAGATTCTTTACAGTGTTATTATTATTATATAAGAAAGTTTTAGCTTCCCTTTACCACGACAAAGATGTTCAAAGAAAGGAAGGATGAAGGCACCATTTAGTATGGAGTTGAGGGAACGCGGAATCTATGCACAGGGTGCATAGAAACAGTAAGCTAAAAAGGAGCTCATGAAACATGAAAAAGTTAAAGAAGAAAGAAGTAGGTGCTGAAAAACAGGGCAGCAGAGAACCGAAAAAAGATGGTCCGTAACAAAGCAAAAACCTTTTCTATTTCAACAAAAAGAGAGCCTACCTAACCTTGAGCTCGGGCCCTCACATATTCCCTCAGGAAGCGTTAGCTCCCATACATAATATAGTTGTATCCCCCTGAGGGGTTTCTGTACAGTAATTTTACAAGAGGCATCAGGACAGCGTTCTCCATGTACAAAATTCTTCACAGTAATTTCACATGAACTCATTAATAGTACCTCGTTCTTATGAAGCTGTGCCATTAACTTCGACATTTTTAACGTAGGTGTTCTACATTAACGAGTAAACATGCCGAAAAATGAAAGTAAAACTGATTGTACACCAACATAAAGAAGTAATTCAAGGTCACATTAGACTGGACTATGCTGTGAGTTAGTCTCAGCATCTCTTACCGGAACAAAGATGTTCAAGGAGAGGAAAGATGAAGGCACCATTTAGTATGGAGATAAGGGAATGCGGAATCCATACACAAGGTGAATTTCCGCACAGGATCCCGTGCGCATAGAAAGAGTAAGTCAAAAAGGAGTGTTATGAAACATGACAAAAGTCGGTGAAGAAAGTCAGAGGTGCTGAAAAGCAGGACAGCAATGAACCGAAAAAAGTGGTCTTAACAAAACAAAAATCATTTTCTTTCAACAAAAAGTAGACCTACCGAACTCTCAGCTGCGCATTTCTGAAATAATAAAAAGGACAAAAAATAATTCACCTAGGAGTAATCAACACTTTTCTAAGAATCCTGGATCTACAAATCGTGAAAGAATCCTGGATCTAAGAATCGTGAAAGAATCCTGGTCCTAAGAATCGTGAATGAATCTTGAATTCAAGAATCCTGGATTCAAGAACCTGGATTCAAAAATCGTGGATTCAAAAATCGTGGATTCAAAAATCCTGGATTCAAGAATCCTGGATCTAAGAACCCTAAAATAATCTTGAATCTAAGATCGTGAAATAATCCTGGACCTAAGAATGCTGGAATGCTGTAATGTGTCTACAAGAAGACTGGTGCTAAATACAAATCTGACCTCAGTCCCGTGCATCTTGCTCGAACCTACAAGCCAAGGTAGATGCAGGTGTTGCTGGTTACTCTCAGGTGATCTTTTTTTTGTCCCCAAACTGCGATATTCGAGATGCTTTCCGAGCATATCTGCTTAATGGCTGGAAGTGCTACTGGAACACTGAAGATATAAAGGGGTATTTTCCCGTTATGGGAGGCATGGGAAAATGTTTATTACCAATCAATCCCCGCCAATCAATCCCCGCCAATCAATCCCTGCCAATCAATCCCTGCCAATCAATCCCTGCCAATCAATCCCTACCAATCAATCCCTACCAATCAATCCCTGCCAATCAATCCCTGCCAATCAATCCCTGCCAATCAATCCCTGCCAATCAATCCCTGCCAATCAATCCCTGCCAATCAATCCCTGCCAATCAATCCCCGCCAATCAATCCCCGCCAATCAATCCCCGCCAATCAATCCCCGCCAATCAATCCCCGCCAATCAATCCCCGCCAATCAATCCCCGCCAATCAATCCCCGCCAATCAATCCCCGCCAATCAATCCCTACCAATCAATCCCTACCAATCAATCCCTACCAATCAATCCCTACTAATCAATCCCTACTAATCAATCCCTACCAATCAATCCCTACCAATCAATCCCTACCAATCAATCCCTACCAATCAATCCCAACCTATCAATCCCTGCCGATCAATCCCTGCCAATCAATCCCTGCCAATCAATCCCTGCCAATCAATCCCTGCCAATCAATCCCTGCCAATCAATCCCTGCCAATCAATCCCTGCCAATCAATCCCTGCCAATCAATCCCTGCCAATCAATCCCTGCCAATCAATCCCTGCCAATCAATCCCTGCCAATCAATCCCTGCCAATCAATCCCTGCCAATCAATCCCTGCCAATCAATCCCTGCCAATCAATCCCTGCCAATCAATCCCTGCCAATCAATCCCTGCCAATCAATCCCTGCCAATCAATCCCTGCCAATCAATCCCTGCCAATCAATCCCTGCCAATCAATCCCTGCCAATCAATCCCTGCCAATCAATCCCTGCCAATCAATCCCTGCCAATCAATCCCTGCCAATCAATCCCTGCCAATCAATCCCTGCCAATCAATCCCTGCCAATCAATCCCTGCCAATCAATCCCTGCCAATCAATCCCTGCCAATCAATCCCTGCCAATCAATCCCTGCCAATCAATCCCTGCCAATCAATCCCTGCCAACCAATCCCTGCCAACCAATCCCTGCCAACCAATCCCTGCCAACCAATCCCTGCCAACCAATCCCTGCCAACCAATCCCTGCCAACCAATCCCTGCCAACCAATCCCTGCCAACCAATCCCTGCCAACCAATCCCTGCCAATCAATCCCTACCAATCAATCCCTACCAATCAATCCCTACCAATCAATCCCTACCAATCAATCCCTACCAATCAATCCCTACCAATCAATCCCTACCAATCAATCCCTACCAATCAATCCCTGCCAATCAATCCCTGCCGATCAATCCCTGCCGATCAATCCCTGCCGATCAATCCCTGCCAACCAATCCCTGCCAACCAATCCCTGCCAACCAATCCCTGCCAACCAATCCCTGCCAACCAATCCCTGCCAACCAATCCCTGCCAACCAATCCCTACCAATCAATCCCTACCAATCAATCCCTACCAATCAATCCCTAACAATCAATCCCTACCAATCAATCCCTGCCGATCAATCCCTGCCGATCAATCCCTGCCAATCAATCCCTGCCAATCAATCCCTGCCAATCAATCCCTGCCAATCAATCCCTGCCAACCAATCCCTGCCAACCAATCCCTGCCAACCAATCCCTGCCAACCAATCCCTGCCAACCAATCCCTGCCAACCAATCTTTACCAATCAATCCCTACCAATCAATCTCTACCAATCACCTACAATTGTTTACAACTTTAAACAATTATTAACAATTGTTTTCGTTTGTTACTATTTATTACTGTTTTATTACTTTTAACTACATGCTGTCATGAATCAAAATGTATTCAGAGATTTTCCTTTCAATTTTGTAGCGACATAATAACAAATTTGATATCTGTGAAATTCTAAAAAAATTACGAAACTTAGTTCGTGAGAATTTATGAAAAAGGCATTATTTGTGATCATAACCCTATCTTTATGTTATAAATGGGAAAAATTCTACCTCTGTATCACCTGTGGTAAATAAATTGTTTAAATTGTTTATAAATGGTTAAAAATTTGAAAATAATGAAAGTGGCTGAGCAGTCACCAACCAGTAGCAACTGCACAATATATTTTCAATTTAACCGTGTGCACAGAATTTTTCCCCGTTAATGGGAAATATTTTAATAGTTTTACGCTCTCCCCAAAATACTTTCGCAGTAGCGTTCCTGATTCCTAAGCTCAAAATTTAAACCAAAAGGCCTACCTACAGCTGAGGTAACTTAAGAGTACCTCCCCCCTGGGGGCGCAAGCCCCCATGGCATAAGCTAGGCAAACTTAACTGACCTAAACCTTTACCTATCCTATGTTAACTTCACTAATGCTTGGAAAAATGTGCATGTAACCGCAAATTATCTTGAAAACGAATTAAGTTTGTGCAAGTAGGTGCAAGAATACTTCTACAAACCAAACAGCAACAAACAATGGAAATAAATGCAAATCAAAGACAAATGAAAAATATATTCCATCAAATAGATTCCGCTTTCGTAACACCACTTAATTTTACTACATCAGTGAACGTTTTGAAACTGATTAAAATTAAATCAGTTCTGCACAAGTATAACTCCACATCCCCTAGAATAGAAAACACTAAATTATTCATGAATGCATGTTCAATTCCAGGGAATCAGAAATGTGCGCTATAAAACCTGCTACGATTAAAACAAAGATATCGAGATAAAAGAAGGATGCTGCACCTATTAGATATGGGTCGAATAATCAAACAATTTACGTCGTTGTAGAGGCACAGTTGACAGCGAAAGTTTCCATAACTTGGCTACTTAGTGAACTACAGTAAGGAGTGAAGCCTAGTGCTACAGCTCGTAGCCAGGTCTATTTGACACTTTGACTGCGGCATGTAAAACTGAAGTTTAATATTCAACTCAAATTTCAAGTCAAACGTCTTAAATAATGTTGAAAATAGCAAACATTAATTGGATCATGCTTTCATCAAGTTTTCATGAAGTATTTATGAAAATTGAGGTTTTGACTACTGGTCGATCAATAGCAGTATGCAAATTCCCTCCGTGTACCACCAGTGGCTCAGGTCGCAGTCAAAGTGTTAAAAGCACATAAGCCGCCAGGTGTACCTCTTCAACAACGTAAACTTTTTGAAACTATTTATTTAGTATTCATGCTACATGGGAGGGGTTTATAGTAGACGGCAAGTCGGCAACCGTCATATTGGCGCCACTCGCCCACGGGCACTGACCAGTGACGGGTGTGTCTTCTTCGAGCTCGACGATGACTCTGCCCGAGATGAAGTGGCCTGGGAAGTACAGCAGGCTCGAGTTGTCGAACAAAATCATAAACTTCTGCAGCTTTTTGGGACCCATGGTGTGAGGTAATCTCCGTGCTCGGTACTTGAATAACAAACAATGGCACTAGAATCACAAAATCAGACGAATATCTAATATCAACACTGAATAACTTGAACAATCATAGTAAGGATTTCAAAATCAGGATTGGATTTCTAAAATGAACACTGAAATTTTCAACGTCAACCTTTAACATTGACACTAGGCTGTTAGAATAAAAATATTATTGTTGACATCAGCACTTTTCACGAAATTGAATTTTCAACATAACACAACTTCCATCAATGAAGTTTTCACATCAACACAAGATCGTTTTCAACACTAGATTACTTGCAACACAAGATTGTTATTAACACTAGATTGCTTGCAACACAAGATTATCAACACTGGATTGCTTGCAACGCAAGATTATCAACACTGGATTGCTTGCAACACAAGATCAACACTGGGTTGCTTGCAACACAAGATTATCAACACTGGGTTGCTTGCAACACAAGATTATCAACACTGGGTTGCTTGCAACACAAGATTATCAACACTAGATTGCTTGCAACACAAGATTATCAACACTGGATTGCTTGCAACACAAGATTGTTATCAACACTAGATTGCTCGTAAATCGGAATAGCCAATTTAAAAAATTTATTCATCCACACTCAAGATGGTAAATTTCAATTTTTTCTGCCCATACTAACACAGTCAACGTAAATACCAGAACTCCAATTTGCTTCTTCCGGTCTGTTATACAGTTTTCATGTCCAATTTGGGCAGCACAATAATAATGTTATCCTCAGATATTTAAAATTAGATTTATCATAGTAAGAACTGCACAGTGATCTTGAGCTAGATTGACGAAAGTCCCACAAATTATTTCAAATAACTTTTTACTACACATTATTAAAGGTCATGCCCGTGCGTATATAGGTCACATAATGGCTACTTTTGCATCAAAACGTGGAATTCTGACTAAACTATTGAATTCCTTCTCTTTCTCACTGTTCCTACGGTCCACTCAAGCGTCTCAGGAATACCAGAAGCGTTTGCCCAACAACCATAAGATTTTCACTGTTACTACGATCCACTCAAGCGTATCTCCAGTAGCTCAAAAGTTTCTGAAATAGAAGGAAAGATTAGATTATTAATTAGTTTAAGCCTCCCTATCCGCAACAAAGGCGATCCAAAGAGAGCAAGGAAGAAGGCACCATATAGTATGGAGTTAAGGGAACGCGGAATTCATGCAGAAAGGGCATAGAAACAGTAAGATGAGAAAGAAGTTCATGAAACAAGATCAAAGTTGAAGAGGAAAGTAGTAGGTGCTGAAAAACAGGGGAGCAGTGAACCAAAAAAACGGTCTAACATAACAAAAACATTTTATTTCAGCAAAAAAAAGCACTAACTCTCAGCTCGGGCCCTCACATTTTCCCCCTGGAAGAGCTAATATCCATAGATATAGCAGGGTTGATTTCGATGAATTTACGCCATTAACTATCCACTACAATTGCAAATGTTTTCATACTCCGGTCGCAGCCAGGAAAGAAAGAACCCGTCACAGGATGACCACCAGCCAGCGCGAGAGTGAGAGCTCGCGTGCCTGGGGCGCGTCGACATTCCCACGTCGCGTCAGCGCTTCCGCCTCCGCGCGGTTCTGGTGGTGATGTCATCGTCCAGCACCACGTGTGGATCGGCCTTGCTCTTATCAGTATTGCTTTCATGTATCCTGCATACCGTATACGGTATCCGACAAACAATATAGCTTAGGAATATGTATCCTGCAAACCGTTTACGGTATCCTACATACAGTATAGCGTAGGAACATGTATCCTGCACACCGTATAGTTCACCTACATACCGCATTCGGTGTCCTGCACACCGTATAGTTCAGGAACATGTATCCTGCCTACCGTTTAGTTCAGAAACATGTATCCTGCCTACCGTTTAGTTCAGAAACATGTATCCTGCATACCGTATACTTCAGGAACATGATTAGATTCGATTATTAGTTAGTTTAGTATAGAGTTAGTATAGAGTTTAGTATAGAGTTTAGTATAGAGTTTAGTATAGAGTTTAGTATAGAGTTTAGTATAGAGTTTAGTATAGAGTTTAGAGAATGCGGACAGAAAGGGCATAAAAAAAATAAGATGAGAAAGAAGTTCACGAAACAACATCATAGTTGAAGAAGAAAGTAGTAGGTGCTGAAAAAAAAGACAGCAGTGAACCGAAAAAAGATGGTTCTTAACATAACAAAAGCATTTTATTTCAACAAGAAGGCCTACAAAATTCTCCATTGTCCTCTTCAGGAACATGTATCCTGCCTACCGTATACTTCAGGAACTTGCATCCTGCATACAAAGCAGTTCAGAAACATGTACTCAGTCAAAATAAAACGCCATAATGGAAAATATTTTCCTTATATTGTACAATGCCGTAAGTGAACAGGGACCCCATATAGGGTGCAGTGAAGGGACATGTACGTTACATGCAATGCAGTAAAGGAACATAATGCTATAGGCGGTACAGTTTAAAAGCATACTACACACTCAACGTACGATGCAGTTCTAGAATAGGTATCCAATATCCATCCTATAGATACCTATTTTGGGATTTTATACAGCCAGCTAGATTAGGTGATGGCTCAAGCCTCCCTAACTGAAATTAAAATATTCCAACGAATGGAAGATTGAAGGCACCATTTACGATGGCGTTAAGAGAACGCGGAATTTATATACAATGAAGGCTCTCTCACAATATCTCCTGCGCATAGAAACGAAAGTTACGATGGAAGTTGAAGAAGAAGGTTAGAGGTGCTAAAAACAGGACGCAATGACCTGAAAAAAAGTGGTCTTTAATAAAATAATACGTATTTTATTCCAACAAAAAAAAAGGCGTACTTCTCAGCTCGGGACCTCACATTATCCCCCTGGTAGTGCTAATTCCCAAAAATAAAATAATTGTCTCTCCCCTAAGGAGAAGATTAGATTATAAGTTAGTTTGAGCCTCCCTAACCGCTACAAAAAAGAGCGTATCGAAGAGAGGAAGGAGGAAGGCACCATTTAGTATGGAGATGAGAGAATGGGGGAATCTATGCAGAAAGGTCATAGAAACAGTAAGATGAGAAAGAATTTCATGGAACAAGATCAAAGTTGAAGAAGAAAGTAGTAGGTGCTGAAAAACAGGACAGCAGTGAACCGAAAAAAGATGGTCTGTAACAAAACAAAAACCTATTCTATTTTAACAAAAAAGAAAACTTACCTACCAACCTTTAGCTCGGGCCCTCACATTGTCCCCCTGGGAGCGCTAATTCCCATAGATACAATAATTGTATCCCTCGAGGGGCCCTAAGGGGAAATATTTCCTAAAAATAATTAGCGTAAGTAACTTGAGCGAACAGACCACTTGGGAAAAGGGCAGTTCAAAATTTCATTTAAATAATCCCAATTAAAAAAACTCAAGAAACCCAGTTCACGGAAATATAACGTCTGATGACTACTGATAGCTATAGGCAGGGAATATTTCGCCTCTCAAACATCTGGAGGCATGTGCTTAACACGTTAACTGTAATGGGTTAAACTGATATTTAATTTTCAACTCAAATTTTAAGTCAAAGTTGTTAGCAATTATACAAATACCAAACATTAACTGGGTCTATTAAATACCATTAATTTTTAAAGATTGTTAAAATATTTCGAACAACCCATCGATGGGCCATTTCGCAAGCAGATTAGATGATTAGATTAATAGTTAGTTTAAGCCTCCCTATCCTCAACAAATGAGATCCAAAGAGAGGAAGGAAGAGTTAGATGAGAAAAAAGTTCATGAAACAAGATCAAAGTTGAAGAAGAAAGTAGTAGGTGCTGAAAAACAGGACAGCAGTGAACCGAAAAAAAGGTGGTCCGTAACAAAACCAAAACCTATTCTATTTTAATAAAAATAAAGGCTACCTAACCTTTAGCTCAGGCCCTCACATAGGCCCTCTGGGAACGCTAATTCCCATAGATACAACAGTTGTATCCCCCTGAGGGGCATTTCGCAAGCAACGTGTCAATAATTTAGTGTTTCTTTTATAATAGTTCCCCAAGAGCGAAGCGTAGAACACCCCAGGGCGGCGGGCGGGAGCTGTGGCGAGCATTTCTCTCCATCCAGGCGGAGTGATAACTAGAAAGTGCACAGCCTAATTGCAGCACGTAACTCCAGGATGTTTTCCCGCTTTCACGAGCCCCTAATTTTATTATATTGCATATTGGATCCAAGAGTTAAGCCTTTCTATGTTCAAGAAGCACTTTAAAATTACAGACAAACATGATCAACTTTCAAAATAGGCCGCGCATTCGGGTTCGTAATTCGAATGCATGCCTTAGCTATTATGCCGTTTTCCAATCAATGATTAGATTATTAGTTAGTTTAAGCCTCCCTATCCTCAACAAATGAGATCCAAAGAGAGGAAAGAAGAAGGCACCATTTAGTATGGAGTTAAGAGAAAGCGGAATCTAGAAACAGTAAGATGAGGAAGAAGTTCATGAAACAAGATCAGAGTTGAAGAAAGTAGTAGGTGCTGAAAAAAGGACAGCACAGCAGTGAACCGAAAAAAAATGGTCCGTAACAAAACAAAAACCTATTTCATTTTAATAAAAAAAGCCTACCTAACCTTTAGCTCGGGCCCACACATAGTCCCCCTGGGAGCGCTAATTCCCATAGATACAATAGTTGTATCCCCCTGAGGAGTTCCAATCAATGAAAAAAAGCCATTAATCACCTCCATAAGCCCGGTTGAGAACTGAGTGAAATTGGGCAGACATGATTCAAACAATGAACAAAAGGTGCCAACATAATTTGAAATTAGATAGCAACTGGTCGAACACGATTTAAAATGAGTGAAATTCGCCACAAGCGATTCAAAAGTCAATTCAGCGGAATGAAGTGATCGAACACTATTCAAAAGTTGAGCTGAATTTGGCGAAAACTTTTTACAAGTTGAGCAGAATTGGGTGACTACGGTTCCGAAGTTGAGCAAAATCGGGCGAATACTATTCAAAAGTTGAGCAAAATCGGGCGAATACTATTCAAAAGTTGAGCAGAATTGGGCGAATACTATTCAAAAGTTGAGCAAAATCGGGCGAATACTATTCAAAAGTTGAGCAGAATCGGGCGAATACTATTCAAAAGTTGAGCAAAATCGGGCAAATACTATTAAAAAGTTGAGCAAAATCGGGCGAATACTATTAAAAAGTTGAGCAAAATCGGGCGAATACTATTAAAAAGTTGAGCAAAATCGGGCAAATACTATTCAAAAGTTGAGCAAAATCGGGCGAATACTATTCAAAAGTTGAGCAAAATCGGGCGAATACTATTCAAAAGTTGAGCAGAATCGGGCGAATTCTATTCAAAAGTTGAGCAGAATCGGGCGAATTCTATTCAAAAGTTGAGCAGAATCGGGCGAATACTATTCAAAAGTTGAGCAGAATCGGGCGAATACTATTCAAAAGTTGAGCAGAATCGGGTGAATACTATTCAAAAGTTGAGCAGAATCGGGCGAATACTATTCAAAAGTTGAGCAGAATCGGGTGAATACTATTCAAAATTTGAGCAGAATCGAGCGAATACTATTCAAAAGTTGAGCAGAATCGGACTAATACTATTCAAAAGTTGAGCAGAATCGGACTAATACTATTCAAAAGTTGAGCAGAATCGGGCGACCACGATTCAAAAGTTGAGCAGAATCGGGCGACCACGATTCAAAAGTTGAGCAGAATTGGGCGACCACGATTCAAAAGTTGAGCAGAATTGGGTGACCACGATTCAAAAGTTGAGCAGAATTGGGTGACCACAATTCAAAAGTTGAGCAGAATTGGGTGACCACAATTCAAAAGTTGAGCAGAATTGGGTGACCACAATTCAAAAGTTGAGCAGAATTGGGTGACCACAATTCAAAAGTTGAGCAGAATTGGGTGACCACAATTCAAAAGTTGAGCAGAATTGGGTGACCACAATTCAAAAGTTGGGCGGAATTGGGTGACCACAATTCAAAAGTTGAGCAGAATTGGGTGACCACGATTCAAAAGTTGAGCAGAATTGGGCGACCACGATTCAAAAGTTGAGCAGAATTGGGTGACCACGATTCAAAAGTTGAGCAGAATTGGGTGACCACAATTCAAAAGTTGAGCAGAATTGGGTGACCACAATTTAAAAGTTGGGCAGAATTGGGTGACCACAATTCAAAAGTTGGGCAGAATTGGGTGACCACAATTCAAAAGTTGGGCGGAATTGGGTGACCACAATTCAAAAGTTGGGCAGAATTGGGTGACCACAATTCAAAAGTTGAGCAGAATTCGGTGACCACAATTCAAAAGTTGGGCAGAATTGGGTGACCACAATTCAAAAGTTGGGCGGAATTGGGTGACCACAATTCAAAAGTTGAGCAGAATTGGGTGACCACGATTCAAAAGTTGAGCAGAATTGGGTGACCACAATTCAAAAGTTGAGCAGAATTGGGTGACCACAATTCAAAAGTTGAGCAGAATTGGGTGACCACAATTCAAAAGTTGAGCAGAATTGGGTGACCACGATTCAAAAGTTGAGCAGAATTGGGTGACCACAATTCAAAAGTTGAGCAGAATTGGGTGACCACAATTCAAAAGTTGAGCATAATTGGGCGACCACGATAACTTATCAGATGCGGCCCGAAAGATGGACGTGAACTGTGGCACAGCGAGACTGGCACCGCCAAGGTCCAGATAATGTGACTCAATGGAACACATGAGGCACCGCCCGTGAAGTTAACTGGCAGAGAACAGCGTAATGAAAGTTGGAGACACTGGCATGAGAACTTCAAATGAGTACTCGGGGCCGATTTTTCAACAATTTGCAATGTTGTACCTATCCAAACACGCACGAACTCTAGATCTAGCAGCACAGATGCATGTAAGTTGTCGCATTTACCTACAGTACGTGCTACGGCCAAGTCAACTTGAAACTTACGAAGTCAGCTGAAGTACAACAACGTAAACTGCTCGAAAACACGGCCACATGGAAATGGAACACTTGTCGCACCACGGCCAATGCAATCGCTTGTTACAAAACAAGTTAATTAAACACTCTTCTAAATGAACAGAGAAATTATAGATCATCGGCGATGCTCGTACTTGGTAGACTCTAGATTTATTCTACTACATAAATGGCTTAACTTCCTGAATAAATGGTATCAAATTTAAATTTCATTAAGTGTGCTGCCTTCGCAGCAATTTAGGAAATTTCTATTTTCAAACAGCGGTAGAAAATTTGTGCCTTCGAATATCGAGGGAACCAGTCCGCACGTTCACTCGTTTTCCGGAAACGCTCTCTTCCGGTACATTAGGTATTTAAACTCTGCGAGTTGAGTAGAGGCCGCCAGTTGTGTTGAAGTAGTGTGTAGACTCCAGAGAAGGAAATGTAAGTAAAGAGTGCTAAATATTAAGTGCATTGGGTCCTTATAGATGTCTGTTTTGTGTCTCCTACTAGACAGTGAATTCTTAGGTCCTAGAAAAGCTAAAAGATTTCAGGGGATGTTAGAATGTGTGCTGTCACAGTTTTTCTGTTTGTGCTTTTACAATTCTAGATACTGATTCTTCATTCGCGGTGCCAATATAATGTAATGCTGTGTTTACCTATTTGTACCTGGCTCAAATTGTCTAGTGGTATTGCCCTGTGTTGGACAGGGTTGTGAGACTTTCTTGCAAACACTCAGTCATGTTTGATTATATTGTTGAGCCTGATTTGTTCTGTGCTTGTCAGTGCTACTTAATTTATTTGCTGGAATTCACAGCTGGATTCATTGTGCTCAGTTGTTGATTTGATCTAAGCACATTGCATTATATAGATCCTTGATATCATTCACGATTAATGTTAGTGGATTTAAACTCTGGTATTTGGACTCTAGAATTGTGTAATTCCTCACTCAAGTTGCTATTTTACCAGTCTGTAGAGTGTGGTGGTTTCTGCCTATTTTTATTTGTGTGATTTTTACTGTGCTGCAGATATTTTATATTGCCTGGTTGATGATGTGTTCATGCCTGTTAGGTAACTATTTACTTGTTCAGAGGTGTCTAAGTGTGCCCCCTTGTTCACTTATTAACCACCTTTATAGATGGGTGTGTTTTAACTATGCCCAGGTGGTACTATAGATTGATACACTTTTGTGACTAGTCATGTGAGTCAGAAACAACTCAAGTTGTCAGGCACTGTTTACGTAGGAATAGCTGTGTAACTTTAGTTCAGCGTCTACCGGGTTGGACATGCATGTTTATATGGGAATAGCCGTGTAACTTCAATTCAGCATCTACCTGGTTGGACATTAGTGTGTAGAGCCTACTGCCTGACCTTAGTATTTAATGAGGGCCTCATTAGGTTGACTGGTTATATCTGATTGTGCCATTGGGATGCTCGTATGAAAATTGTACTAAGTCTCGCGAATGATTTGGGTGTTGAATGAGCCGCTGAAGTATTACCCGTGTTCTCTGAATTAGATTTTCTTGTGCCAGTGATGCAGTTCTGCCCCAATTTTTGCGTCCTTATTTTCTGCTTTGCCCTCTGAATCACTTTTAGATATGCAATCTCTAAAAACTGTATATTTTTTGTATTACTTTTGTGCTAACTAGACCTTTCTATTTCAGGAAAATTTATGTACCATAAATGGCTGCTTAAGACAAGTTTTGCATCATCCGTGGACTTTTCTGAACCTTCCCCTCGTCGATAGAAATTGTTGAGGCAGTCACAATAAATTTTCAACAACATCTCTGCAATGTCTCAAATGGCCAAAAGAAGCTCAAAGAAAACCCTTAAACTAGCTGAAGTTGAAGCCGTAAAGACCTATGACGATCTTTATGAAGCCCTGTCCAGGGAGAGTCCAGGAGAGGATGAGACGTCGGCCATCTTATCCTTCATAGCTGAACTTAAGGTCAAGCGCGATCAGTTCATCACTTCAAGCAGAGCCTTTGAAGGTTCCTTGGAACGAGCAGGACATAAGCAGCGGTACCATGAGCAATTTTTGAAGAGACGTGTGATGCTGGAAGACTGCTTTGGTCGCATCGCGACGCTCAACAAACAGATGGAGAGGCTTGGAGGGGACATGGTTTCCAACCTTGATCCCAAAGACCTGTCTTCTCTGCGTAGTGAGAGAATGAGTAAACTTACCTCCGTAAGAAGAGAAAAAGTTGGACCTTTTTCCACACCACTGTCGGTAGCCTCTGAGGTTTCTACTATCTCAGAAGGAGAGGATGAAGAATATCAAGAGCAGGAAAGCCACCTAGATGATCTGGCAGGGCTGATGGAACACGCTTCCGTGAGCTCTCGCAGGTCGATTCTAGAGCCTAGAGTAGAGGCAAACCATCGACTGAGAGCTCCTAGGCAGGGGAGCACTCTAGATGCCGCTTCTGTTCACCTTATCCGGGCCGAGCTGTTGAAGACCCCTGCCAACCCCTTCAAAGGAGACATCGGATTGTACCATTGCTGGGAATCTGATCTGAAGAATCGACTGCAGGGACTAGCTTTGGGCCCCATCGAAGAGCTACAAGTTTTGGCGGCCAATACCGCGGGTAAACCCAAGGAGTACGTTCAGAGAACTATGAGGTCAGTCATCGGAAACAATGCAGAGGCAGTGTTGCAGGTGGTATGGAACACCCTTCGTGAGCGTTATGGTTCGGACTGGTTGCTAGCAGAACACACGGCAGACCAACTTCGGAACTTCCCAAACATCCCTCCTGGGGATCTTACCGCTCTCCAGGATTTCTTAGATTCTACGAGTACCGCACTTACCAACGCAGCAAGATCGGACGAGCTGGAGGAGTTTTGCACTACCAGAGGCATGAGGCTCTTGGCACTCAAACTCCCGCCAGATCTGCAACGCAGATGGCATAGGAAAGCATCTGACCTACGAGCCAAGAGTGGGCAGCGCCCAACGTTCTCCTTCTTCAACCAGTTCCTAAGAGACGAAGAAAGAGCGATGAGGGATCCATTTTTCAACCCAGCACTGTCAGGCGGAAGACCCAAGCCCGTTCGGGTCCTGCACACAAGCGCTGACCAGAATACCAAGAAAGAGTCTAGTGAAGGTGATCAGTCCATGGTGGCCTACAACAAACCTGAGTCAAGATATGAGGCGCAAGGACCTCACAACAAAAAACCTCCGGAAACGGACCATAGAATCAACAAATGTATTTTCCACAAGGTCGACGCCCATTGAACCTGGGAGTGCCGGTCCTTTGGAAGACTACCCATCGACCAGAAGAAGAAGCTCATCACCGAGGCGAAGGTATGCTTCCGATGCCTTGGTCCCCATTACATCAGGAACTGCGACAAACAAGTGAAGTGTTCTCACTGTCAAGGCTCACACTTGACGGTCATGCACCGGGCAAGCACTAAACCGGTGACCCCTGGTGAGGTCGCCACCTGCACCAGAACGGGATGCCTCGGTCTCGAGTCCAGGGAATTTTCCAAGACGCTGTTAGTAGATGTCACCTCGACGTCCACCCAGAGAAAGGTGCGTTGTTACGCCATCATTGACGAGCAAAGCTCAAGATGCTTTGCGGACCCTTCTCTGATAGAACAGCTCGATCTTAAGGCCACTCCCTGGAAGTACGCCCTCAGAACACTGAGTGGTCTGTCGTCTGAGGTGGAAGGACACGCCATCACCGGGCTCAAGATAAGGGGTGTGGGTGAGAACCGATGGCATCAGCTACCCACTACATGGACCAACGAAAATATCCCGGACACGACTGACGAAGTAGCCACTCCCGACGTTGTGAAGAAGCTCAGCCACGTTGCGCACCTGGTCAAGCACTTCAATGAGCAGGATCCTTTGGCTCGGTCACTGATACTCATCGGAAGAGATGCCGTGTCGCTCATGGCATCTAGACACTATGGAGTACGAGGTCCTCTTGCCTGCAAGACCGCCCTGGGCTGGGCACTGTTGGGACCATTGAACGGAGGAGCGAGAACCCAGCAGACCACTGCCCTGCGGACGTCATTCGTGAACCACGAGGATCATCACTTCTCGATCAAGATACGTGGGCCCAACCCTGGGAGGCAGACGCTCGACGTCTTTGAGGAGCGAGTCGACGACGAGCTCCAGGGTCTGAGTGTGTTAGACAATAAATTTGTAAGTATTTTGAGAGCTGGTATCGAAGTGAAAGACGATAGGATTGTTGCGCCCCTACCCTTTACTAGAGATCCACCAAATTTGTGTAATAATTACGTGTCTGTATTGGGAAGAACGAACACGACGTTGGGAAAACTGCGTCGAGATCCCTCAAGTGCTACACTAAGTCTCGAGAAAATGCAATCGTACATTGACAATGATCACGTTGAGGAAGTAGTCGCAGGGGAACTTCCTGAGAAAGGCGTGGGATGGTACTTGCCTATCTTCCCGGTAAGGCAAGCCCAAGAAGGGAAAGTTAGGTTGGTGTTCGATGGTTCAGCAAAGCACAAGGGACACTGCCTCAATGATGAGTTGTTGACGGGCCCCGATTTGAACAACAGCCTTCGGGGAATATTGCAGAGATTCCGACTCCACCAGGTAGCCTTTACAATTGATATAAAAAATATGTTCCACAATTTTCGAGTCAAGATTGAAGACAGGGACTATCTGCGTTTCTTTTGGTTCAAAGATAATCGGGTTACTAACGAGATTGTCCCCTACAGAGCTAAGGTCCATGTCTTCGGGTTGCGGAGCTCTCCGGCCGTCGCTGCGTTCGCCCTTCGCCATATCGCCGACCTGGGCGATGCATCCGGACGCCCGAGCCGGGCCACTGACTTTCTCCGTCATGCGACGTACGTTGATGATGGGTCTGCTAGTTTGGACTCCCCAGACGAGGCCAGGGAGCTGCTTGGTGAGGTGCGGTCTCTGTTGCACAAGTATGGGTTGAACATTCACAAAGTTGCCACGTCTGACACTCGGGTAACGGTGGGTCTGCCAGACGAGGAACTAGCCGCACCAAAGACTGTCACTTGGGACGGATCCGTTATCCAACGAACATTGGGGATCCATTGGAACGTCTCCGAAGATCTGTTAATATTCAAGGTCAATATCCCGGACAGACCCTTCACTAGGAGGGGTGTGCTGTCTACTGTGAACTCCTTCTTTGACCCCCTCGGACTAGCTGCGCCTCTTATTTTGGGTGGCAGACTTCTACAAAGAAAGGCGCTGTCTGATAGCACTGCCGAAACTAACCAAAGCTCCACTCTGTGGGACGAACCTCTACCTAAGAAACTGGAAGAGCATTGGGAATCGTGGAAAGACGGACTGAGAAGATCAAAGGAAATACGCCTCAGTCGGTGCGTGAAGCCGCGCGACTTTGGGGAGGTTTCACGGCACTCGCTTCACATTTTTTGTGACGCCTCTCAGGAGGCCATTGGCTATGCGATTTATTTGCGGCTGACCAGTACCCGAGAGCAGAAACATTCCACCTTGATCAACGCCAGTTCGAGGGTGGCACCTAGGGCAGCTACCACCATACCACGGTTGGAACTGTGCGCCGCAGTCGAAGCAGTACTGGCAGCAAGAGAGACCCTCAACGACCTCAAGGTGAATGTGCAAGAAGTCAGATACTACACGGACAGTCAAATTGTTCTTGGATACCTGAAAAATGAGGATAAACGCTTCACCAGATATGTGACCCGGAGAATAGAGTTGATTAATAAGCATTGCTCTCCGACTCAGTGGTACTTCGTAGACACGAAAGAGAACCCCGCAGACATGGCTACTCGTCCCACGGATGTAGAGCAGCTCGTACACAGCCATTGGTTCACCGGCCCTGCCTGGATATTAGAAGATTGCGTCGTCGACGCTCAGCCCCCTTTTGAGGAAGCGCAACTAACAGAATCGTTGCCGGAGACCAAAGCCTTCACGACCTTGACCGGTTCGCCACCTCCATTTCGTACGGTGATGGACCGACTGAGTAGGTGGACCAGGCTTCTCGGGGTTACCCGCACCGTGCACAACCTGGCACATAAGTGGCTGATGCGAGCGAGATCTAACCTCAACACTTCTTCGGAACCGACACTACGTATACTTCAGAACGACCAGGAAGCTGAAATGTACCACGTTAAGGCCGTCCAACAAGAATCTTACAGCGAAATACTACCCAAGATGGGGAAACCAGGTCCAATGCAGCTACCGGAAGGACATCAACTGACACCACTGGCCCCCTTTGTGGATGAAGAGGGTCTGATCCGTGTAGGAGGCCGCCTAAAGCACAGTGACTTACCAGTGGATCAAAAACACCCTTTGATCCTACCCAGGAACCATCCCTTCACTCAGATAATTATAAGACGGGCACACCAGCTGGTGGCTCACCAGGGCCGTCTCCTCACCCTTGGTAAGGTGCGATCTCTGGGCTTCTTCATCCCGCAAGGTAGAAAGCAAATAGAACGACTCCTGAGGAGCTGTGTGATTTGTAGGAGGCTGAGAGCTCCCTTTGAGCAACAGATGATGGCCGACCTCCCGGAGGATCGTCTCATCCCCACCCCACCTTTCACCCGGGTGGGCTTAGATGTCTTCGGGCCGTTCACTGTACATGACGGACAGAGTACCCGAATCACAAAGGCCACGAAGAAAATGTATGGCCTACTGGTGACCTGCCTTGTGTCCAGGGCAGTTCACGTTGAACCTCTCTGTGGGATGGATACTCCTTCCTTTATGAACGCATTGCGTAGATTCATCTCTGTACGAGGCACCCCCCAGCTGATAAGAAGCGATCGAGGCACCAACTTTACAGGTGCGGTGTCTCAATCTTGCGATTTGAACAAAGTATCAAAGGACATGGAGACAAGGGGATGCGAGTGGAAATTTAATCTCCCTGGAGCGAGTCATCATGGAGGTGTGTGGGAGAGAAAAATTGGAGCGATCAGAAAGGTACTCGACCTGACCTTGGGGAGGTCAGGAAAGGTGACACTCAACCGTGATGATATGCACACCCTCCTGATAGAAGCCGCGGCCATTGTAAATTCTACGCCCCTGTACGCCCCTTCCGAAGACCCCAATGATGTGTTCCCTATCAGTCCCTCCACTTTGCTAACCATGAGGGACGCCTCTCGCACACAGTCGTCAGACTCGTTCACAGATCGCGACCTCCTCGCTTATGGTCCACGAAGATGGCGGCGAGTGCAGCTGTTGGCGGACCAATTCTGGCAACTATGGAGACAATTCTACCTTCAAGAAATCAGTCGTCGCAGAAAATGGACGACACCAAGGCGTCCCTTGTCCCAGGGGGACATCGTACTGGTACGAGACTCGCAGTCTCCAAGATGTCAGTGGCCCCTGGCTCGGGTAGAGTCGGTGCATCGCTCGGGATCGGACGGACGCGTGCGTGGGGCGACGCTGCGGCGGACGGACAATTCCGGAGGTACCAAAAGTTGTGAGCGATCGATTAAAGATATTGTAGTAATCTTACCTAGCACTGTTGAGAGAGAGGAGTGTGCTGCCTTCGCAGCAATTTAGGAAATTTCTATTTTCAAACAGCGGTAGAAAATTTGTGCCTTCGAATATCGAGGGAACCAGTCCGCACGTTCACTCGTTTTCCGGAAACGCTCTCTTCCGGTACATTAGGTATTTAAACTCTGCGAGTTGAGTAGAGGCCGCCAGTTGTGTTGAAGTAGTGTGTAGACTCCAGAGAAGGAAATGTAAGTAAAGAGTGCTAAATATTAAGTGCATTGGGTCCTTATCGATGTCTGTTTTGTGTCTCCTACTAGACAGTGAATTCTTAGGTCCTAGAAAAGCTAAAAGATTTCAGGGGATGTTAGAATGTGTGCTGTCACAGTTTTTCTGTTTGTGCTTTTACAATTCTAGATACTGATTCTTCATTCGCGGTGCCAATATAATGTAATGCTGTGTTTACCTATTTGTACCTGGCTCAAATTGTCTAGTGGTATTGCCCTGTGTTGGACAGGGTTGTGAGACTTTCTTGCAAACACTCAGTCATGTTTGATTATATTGTTGAGCCTGATTTGTTCTGTGCTTGTCAGTGCTACTTAATTTATTTGCTGGAATTCACAGCTGGATTCATTGTGCTCAGTTGTTGATTTGATCTAAGCACATTGCATTATATAGATCCTTGATATCATTCACGATTAATGTTAGTGGATTTAAACTCTGGTATTTGGACTCTAGAATTGTGTAATTCCTCACTCAAGTTGCTATTTTACCAGTCTGTAGAGTGTGGTGGTTTCTGCCTATTTTTATTTGTGTGATTTTTACTGTGCTGCAGATATTTTATATTGCCTGGTTGATGATGTGTTCATGCCTGTTAGGTAACTATTTACTTGTTCAGAGGTGTCTAAGTGTGCCCCCTTGTTCACTTATTAACCACCTTTATAGATGGGTGTGTTTTAACTATGCCCAGGTGGTACTATAGATTGATAGACTTTTGTGACTAGTCATGTGAGTCAGAAACAACTCAAGTTGTCAGGCACTGTTTACGTAGGAATAGCTGTGTAACTTTAGTTCAGCGTCTACCGGGTTGGACATGCATGTTTATATGGGAATAGCCGTGTAACTTCAATTCAGCATCTACCTGGTTGGACATTAGTGTGTAGAGCCTACTGCCTGACCTTAGTATTTAATGAGGGCCTCATTAGGTTGACTGGTTATATCTGATTGTGCCATTGGGATGCTCGTATGAAAATTGTACTAAGTCTCGCCAATGATTTGGGTGTTGAATGAGCCGCTGAAGTATTACCCGTGTTCTCTGAATTAGATTTTCTTGTGCCAGTGATGCAGTTCTGCCCCAATTTTTGCGTCCTTATTTTCTGCTTTGCCCTCTGAATCACTTTTAGATATGCAATCTCTAAAAACTGTATATTTTTTGTATTACTTTTGTGCTAACTAGACCTTTCTATTTCAGGAAAATTTATGTACCATAAATGGCTGCTTAAGACAAGTTTTGCATCATCCGTGGACTTTTCTGAACCTTCCCCTCGTCGATAGAAATTGTTGAGGCAGTCACATTAAGTTATAGAAAAACGATCATCAAGATAGTTGAAATGTAGTTAGTTAAATTTCTAGTTTAAGCCACCCCCCCAACCACAACAAAAAGTGTTTCTACGAGCGAGAAAACTCCACTTACTATGGATTGAAAGAATAAGGAATCAAAACAAGGAGTGACTCCTCACTATGCACTTGAAAACAGCGTGGCTGAAGAAAAGTTTATGAAACAAGATAGAAGTTGCAGAAGAGAGTAATGGGCGGTGAATATAAGACTGCAGTGAACTGAAAATTGTAGTCGGCAACAATTTTTTTTAACTTGCTTTTCTACAAAAATTAGGCCTACCTACAGGTCGGGACCTCATATCTTCAGTAAATGAGGCATAACTTCTTGACAATATAGTATTTAACATTAGCTAGCCATGGATTGCCCTTCGAAGTATTTAGACAAAATGTCCCCAAAATATTCGGTGAAATACTTTCAGACGCAAAATATTAACGTAGTTGTTTAAAACACGTTCAACGCGTTGGTTGCGATACAAGCCGCTGGAGCGTACAGAGGGACTTCACATAATGCTCTTGACAGACCAGTAATTACAAACTTAATTTTTATAAATTCTTAATAAAAACTAAATAAAGACCCGATCCATTTTATGTTTACTATTTTCAAAATTCCTTACTACAATCAACTTTAAATTTGAGTTGAATATTAAACTTGAGTTTAACCCACCGCGGTCTACGGGTTTAACATTACCGATACCGTCAGCAGGAGCGAAGGCTCGCGCGACGCAGCAGCGGATGTGGACGAACAAGGCTAAGTGATGACCGAGGTTCAGCCTCAGCCACCAACACCCAACACAAAGCGCTTTAATTAATACCAAATGAAGAGAAATTAACAAAGACGCTGATATGAACCGTGTTGGGCGGCGTGATTGAATCGCATCGAATACAAATCTTTGTTTATTAAATCAAGAAGATTAACTGGCGTGCAACTTGTTTCCGTCAGTTGCATGACCTGACGGGTTGCCACGCAGGAAGTGCACCCGGAAAGATTTCTCGCCAAAATCTACCTCAAGTTCAACATGTGTAGACACTTCAGCTGGTAAATAGATAACTTCTGCGATGCAATACTCAGGGCTGCTATAACATTGACATCGGCTGATATGACACCCGTGTGCATTAACCGACTAAGGACCAGTATGACAAGACTCTCTAAAAAATAATTTAATGGATTTCATGCATCAACTTTGTTGGTAATAAACTGGCAATCTTCTCTTTTCTTTTCTTTTCTTAAGAGACGAGAGAGGATGTCTGGAAACATCGCACGCAAATCACTCAGGCTTTCTAATCGCCAACTACCCAGCACGTCGAGGGAAGAAATCAACTCTCGACTGTGGATTGCTTTAGTCAACATGCTGCTCCCACGCTGCTCGTGAATCACTCCCTGAAGCCGATTTCTACTTCAGACTCTCAGAAAGCAATCATTCCATTCCTGTCCTAAAGAAGTTAGGACGCAGTTAGCAACAGGCAAAGCATGGTTCCAGAAATTATAATCGTAACCATATGTCAATAATTTGAGCTACTACCAAAGAATGCATCTAATAGCGTACAAATATAGCATCGAAATCTAAAATTAAAAAGTACAATTTAATAGAAAGAAAATAAATTATAAACGATTAATAATATTCCATACAGAAAATGAGAGAAATTAAGGAGACTTCAACGCGCCTTGGGTAGGTATCCTCGATACGATACGTCAGAAAGAAGACGTCCTTTACGAATCACAGACAGAAAAAGATGAACCCCAATCATCGTAAGCACTTTAGATCGTGGTTTATTACTTGAAACATTTTTGTAAACCAAAAACTTTGGCAAAATTAGAAAACTGCAAAATGTAAAACCATCAACTCCTTCGAATGAACATTTTACAAAACACAATATAAGTTTTGAGGCGCATATATTAGAAAACACATTTCCACGACGTCTACTCCCCCTCTGATATACCATCACGGCCTGCAACAAAGGATGGGTGGGGTGAGAAATGACTTGTCGTAAACCTAAGTTCATCGAAAATTGGCCCATATGCTGATACGTGGTAAGTTGAATTGAGATGTGTGGTGTAGCAGGTGTGACGTGTTGGGCAGGTGGCATGGTGGTGTGACGTGTTAGACAGGTGGCATGGTGGTGTGACGTGTTAGGCAGGTGGCATGGTGGTGTGACGTGTTAGGCAGGTGGCATGGTGGTGTGACGTGTTAGGCAGGTGGCATGATGGTGTAGCGTGTGTGTAGGGCTGGACGGGTAGTGTGTGCGTGACGGACGGGCGGAGTGTGGCGGACGGGCGGAGTGTGGCGGACGGGCGGAGTGTGGCGGACGGGCGGAGTGTGGCGGACGGGCGGAGTGTGGCGGACGGGCGGAGTGTGGCGGACGGGCGGAGTGTGGCGGACGGGCGGAGTGTGGCGGACGGGCGGAGTGTGGTGGACGGGTGGAGTGTGGTGGACAGGTGGAGTGTGGTGGACAGGTGGAGTGTGGTGGACAGGTGGAGTGTGGTGGACAGGTGGAGTGTGGTGGACAGGTGGAGTGTGGTGGACAGGTGGAGTGTGGTGGACAGGTGGAGTGTGGTGGACAGGTGGAGTGTGGTGGACAGGTGGAGTGTGGTGGACAGGTGGAGTGTGGTGGACAGGTGGAGTGTGGTGGACAGGTGGAGTGTGGTGGACAGGTGGAGTGTGGTGGACAGGTGGAGTGTGGTGGACAGGTGGAGTGTGGTGGACAGGTGGAGTGTGGTGGACAGGTGGAGTGTGGTGGACAGGTGGAGTGTGGTGGACAGGTGGAGTGTGGTGGACAGGTGGAGTGTGGTGGACAGGTGGAGTGTGGTGGACAGGTGGAGTTTGGTGGACAGGTGGAGTGTGGTGGACAGGTGGAGTGTGGTGGACAGGTGGAGTGTGGTGGACAGGTGGAGTGTGGTGGACAGGTGGAGTGTGGTGGACAGGTGGAGTGTGGTGGACAGGTGGAGTGTGGTGGACAGGTGGAGTGTGGTGGACAGGTGGAGTGTGGTGGACAGGTGGAGTGTGGTGGACAGGTGGAGTGTGGTGGACAGGTGGAGTGTGGTGGACAGGTGGAGTGTGGTGGACAGGTGGAGTGTGGTGGACAGGTGGAGTGTGGTGGACAGGTGGAGTGTGGTGGACAGGTGGAGTGTGGTGGACAGGTGGAGTGTGGTGGACAGGTGGAGTGTGGTGGACAGGTGGAGTGTGGTGGACAGGTGGAGTGTGGTGGACAGGTGGAGTGTGGTGGACAGGTGGAGTGTGGTGGACAGGTGGAGTGTGGTGGACAGGTGGAGTGTGGTGGACAGGTGGAGTGTGGTGGACAGGTGGAGTGTGGTGGACAGGTGGAGTGTGGTGGACAGGTGGAGTGTGGTGGACAGGTGGAGTGTGGTGGACAGGTGGAGTGTGGTGGACAGGTGGAGTGTGGTGGACAGGTGGAGTGTGGTGGACAGGTGGAGTGTGGTGGACAGGTGGAGTGTGGTGGACAGGTGGAGTGTGGTGGACAGGTGGAGTGTGGTGGACAGGTGGAGTGTGGTGGACAGGTGGAGTGTGGTGGACAGGTGGAGTGTGGTGGACAGGTGGAGTGTGGTGGACAGGTGGAGTGTGGTGGACAGGTGGAGTGTGGTGGACAGGTGGAGTGTGGTGGACAGGTGGAGTGTGGTGGACAGGTGGAGTGTGGTGGACAGGTGGAGTGTGGTGGACAGGTGGAGTGTGGTGGACAGGTGGAGTGTGGTGGACAGGTGGAGTGTGGTGGACAGGTGGAGTGTGGTGGACAGGTGGAGTGTGGTGGACAGGTGGAGTGTGGTGGACAGGTGGAGTGTGGTGGACAGGTGGAGTGTGGTGGACAGGTGGAGTGTGGTGGACAGGTGGAGTGTGGTGGACAGGTGGAGTGTGGTGGACAGGTGGAGTGTGGTGGACAGGTGGAGTGTGGTGGACAGGTGGAGTGTGGTGGACAGGTGGAGTGTGGTGGACAGGTGGAGTGTGGTGGACAGGTGGAGTGTGGTGGACAGGTGGAGTGTGGTGGACATGTGGAGTGTGGTGGACAGGTGGAGTGTGGTGGACAGGTGGAGTGTGGTGGACAGGGGGAGTGTGGTGGACAGGTGGAGTGTGGTGGACAGGTGGAGTGTGGTGGACAGGTGGAGTGTGGTGGACAGGTGGAGTGTGGTGGACAGGTGGAGTGTGGTGGACAGGTGGAGTGTGGTGGACAGGTGGAGTGTGGTGGACAGGTGGAGTGTGGTGGACAGGTGGAGTGTGGTGGACAGGTGGAGTGTGGTGGACAGGTGGAGTGTGGTGGACAGGTGGAGTGTGGTGGACAGGTGGAGTGTGGTGGACAGGTGGAGTGTGGTGGACAGGTGGAGTGTGGTGGACAGGTGGAGTGTGGTGGACAGGTGGAGTGGGGTGGACAGGTGGAGTGGGGTGGACAGGTGGAGTGGGGTGGACAGGTGGAGTGGGGTGGACAGGTGGAGTGGGGTGGACAGGTGGAGTGGGGTGGACAGGCGGAGTGGGGTGGACGTACACAGGGTCAGCGAGGCAATATAAGCGAAGCAGCAGTGGGCCACGAATCGTCTTCAGATGGACATGCGTTCACGTTTGCCAAGTCTTATAATTATACATGCAGTGGGCGACCACAAATCAAAAACGATTCAAAACGATTCACGATTCCAAGACTGGTAGGTTAACTTTGGTGATTAACTACGTTACTCTTCGTGTTGCAACAGCTGGACAGTGCAGCGCTATGGTACTCTTCGTGTTGCAACAGCTGGACAGTGCAGCGCTATGTTACTCTTCGTGTTGCAACAGCTGGACAGTGCAGCGCTATGTTACTCTTCGTGTTGCAACAGCTGGACAGTGCAGCGCTATGTTACTCTTCGTGTTGCAACAGCTGGACAGCGCAGCGCTATGTTACACTTCGTGTTGCAACAAATGGACAGTGCAGCGCTATGGTACTCTTCGTGTTGCAACAGCTGGACAGCGCAGCGCTATGTTACTCTTCGTGTTGCAACAGCTGGACAGTGCAGCGCTATGGTACTCTTCGTGTTGCAACAGCTGGACAGCGCAGCGCTATGTTACTCTTCGTGTTGCAACAGCTGGACAGCGCAGTGCTATGTTACTCTTCGTGTTGCAACAGATGGACAGTGCAGCGCTATGGTACTCTTCGTGTTGCAACAGCTGGACAGCGCAGCGCTATGTTACTCGTCGTGTTGCAACAGCTGGACAGCGCAGCGCTATGGTACTCTTCGTGTTGCAACAGCTGGACAGCGCAGCGCTATGTTACTCTTCGTGCTGCAACAGCTGGACAGTGCAGCGCTATCTCAGCTGCACAACACGCGGCCGCACACAAAGACTTGCTGATCAGATTATAAGTTAGTTTTAGACGTCCCCGCGTATTGGGCCATATGTGTACCACTCGGTAAATTGCTCATTCACGTATCGGTATAAATGAATGACATTTCACCTTTTTCACAACCGTTGTAAAAGATAACGGTTATCACACCAGGTAAAATGATGTCGTGCAATTGTATTTTTCATATTTCTCAGGAGGGATATAAATGAATTCAAGCAGGAAAGTCGACTTCCTGATTCTGCTACTTGCGACCTAACCAAACCAAGCCTTAACAACCGCGGAAATGTGGTCAACGTGTTAGGCCTTTCTAGCCACTGGGACTTGCATCCTTTAGTAAAGATTATAGGACGACGAATTTTAATCACAAGTATATTAATTTAACTACTGACGTCGTCAGGGTCTGTGACTGGTCTCTGGCGGGACGAGTGCGACGGTGCAGCGAGAAACTTGATTGCGATTGAGACGCAATGCCTGACGTCGCAGCAGTTACTTCAGTTATTATAGGTAGTGATAAGTAATGACAGGTATTAATAAGTAATGACAGGTAATAGTAAGTAATGACAGGTAATAGTAAGTAATGACCGGTAATAGTAAGTAATGACCGGTAATAGTAAGTAATGACTGGTATTAGTAAGTAATGACCGGTAATAGTAAGTAATGACCGGTAATAGTAAGTAATGACAGGTAATAGTAAGTAATGACAGGTAATAGTAAGTAATGACAGGTAATAGTAAGTAATGACAGGTAATAGTAAGTAATGACCGGTAATAGTAAGTAATGACAGGTAATAGTAAGTAATGACAGGTAAAAGTAAGTAATGACAGGTAATAGAATGTAATGACAGGAAATAGTAGGTAATGACAGGTAATGGTAAGTAATGACAGGTAATAGTAAGTCATGTTTATTAGTTTATTAGTTAGTTTAAGCCTCCCTATCCTCAACAATGAGATGTAAAGAGAGGAAGGAAAAAAGCACCATTTAGTATGGAGTTAAGGGAACGTGGAATCTATGCAGAAAGAGCACAGAAAGCTAAGAAAGAAGTTCATGAAACAAGAAAAAGTTGAAGAAGAAAGTGGTAGGCGGTGAAAAACAGGACAGCAGTGAACCGAAAAAAAGATGGTCCGTAACACAATAAAACCTATTCTATTTTAACAAAAGAAAGCCTACCTAACCTTTAGCTCGGGCCCTCACATTGTCCCCCTGGGAGCGCTAGTTCCCATAGATACAATAATTGTATCCCCCTGAGGGGTAGTAAGTCATGACTGGTAATTAAAGTAATAACGAGTAAAAGTAATAATAATAAGTATTAATAATTAATAACAAGCAATAAGTAATAACAATAGTAAGTATTAACAAGCAATAATAGCAGTAACAATTGCAATTGAGACGCCGTACCTCTCACCGCAGCAGTGTTACTCTAGCAACAACAAAAAGAGCGCCTACAGCCCACGGCGCATTTTACGAGCCAACTCAACAAATAAATACTTCCGCATTCCCTCAACTAACTTTTTGTTTCCTCATAGAACAGAACAACGCATCGTGTTACTTCTTACTCTGATAAAAAAAAGCCTATAAGAATTTTACCAGGAAGATGGCGTTCAGATTCACATTCCTATCGGTCTGTTAGAAGTCGGATTTTATATTCCAGAGCGACAAACAATAAGCGGGCGTTATCACCACTACAATCAAAGTAACACGAGTAACTTTGTGTCAAAGCGATGTATTTCAGGAATTCATTCTACTCGTTTTACATCTTCACCAATATATAGGAACGATGCAATTACTTCTAACTTACAAAACAACATATACAGTATGTCCCACAAAAACCTGAACCAAGTCTTTATTTTCCTGTAAAAGTAATACCATCATAATCAGTAACACCTTTTCTATAGGTTAATTTTGAAGGATAATTTTGCTAGAAATTAAATGCTTATGGTATTCTCAATGATGGTATTACTGATACGGGAAAATAAATACTCAGTTCGGGTTTTTCTGGGACATACTGTATAGGGAGAGAACAGCACGCTTTTTCAGTTTTCAATCTCCTTTTCAAACTCCTGCTGCTCTTGATGCAAGAAACACGCTATCCAACTCTGTATTTAACTACAAAAACATTAGGACCGAAGACTTCGATGCAGCCTCTGCATCGCTCCAAGAAGATAGGACGCACAGATTTGGCAACTCCTTACACTGCTCAACATGAAAGCAATTCTTACCTCAAGCTATTACGAACAACCCAGTCGCTCGATTTTACTTCTGTCTTGCTTTTGTTCGTGATATGTAATTACAGATGCACTCGCAATAGATTAAATACAAGAGTGAAGGTCTTGAAGGAAGTCATAAGGGAGTTCAGGACAAATTGGTGTCCTTGTAAAGCCGTAGGATGCGAGGGATGTCATTAGATGCTTCCTTCGACTGCAGCTTCCAGCGGCCGCCGTGCTGTGAGGAAGCAAGGCTTGCAAGAACAGGGCACGCAACCTAGGGAGGAATGAGCAAGGGGTTAGGGGAGATGGAGGCTTGGAGAAATGAGGAAGGGGTTTGGGGAAATGGAGGCTTGGAGAAACGAGGAAGGGGTTAGGGGAAATGGAGGCTTGGAGAAACGAGGAAGGGGTTAGGGGAGATGGAGGCTTGGAGGAATGAGGAAGGGGTTAAGGGAAATGGAGGCTTGGAGAAATGAGGAAGGGGTTAGGGGAAATGGAGGCTTGGAGAAATGAGGAAGGGGTTAGGGGAGATGGAGGCTTGGAGAAATGAGGAAGGGGTTTGGGGAAATGGAGGCTTGGAGAAACGAGGAAGGGGTTTGGGGAAATGGAGGCTTGGAGAAACGAGGAAGGGGTTAGGGGAAATGGAGGCTTGGAGAAATGAGGAAGGGGTTAGGGGAGATGGAGGCTTGGAGAAATGAGGAAGGGGTTTGGGGAAATGGAGGCTTGGAGAAATGAGGAAGGGGTTAGGGGAAATGGAGGCTTGGAGAAATGAGGAAGGGGTTAGGGGAGATGGAGGCTTGGAGAAATGAGGAAGGGGTTTGGGGAAATGGAGGCTTGGAGAAACGAGGAAGGGGTTAGGGGAAATGGAGGCTTGGAGAAATGAGGAAGGGGTTAGGGGAGATGGAGGCTTGGAGGAATGAGGAAGGGGTTAAGGGAAATGGAGGCTTGGAGAAATGAGGAAGGGGTTAGGGGAAATGGAAACTTGGAGAAATGAGGAAGGGGTTAGGGGAAATGGAGGCTTGGAGAAATGAGGAAGGGGTTAGGGGAGATGGAGGCTTGGAGGAATGAGGAAGGGGTTAAGGGAAATGGAGGCTTGGAGAAATGAGGAAGGGGTTAGGGGAAATGGAAACTTGGAGAAATGAGGAAGGGGTTAGGGGAAATGGAGGCTTGGAGAAATGAGGAAGGGGTTAGGGGAGATGGAGGCTTGGAGGAATGAGGAAGGGGTTAAGGGAAATGGAGGCTTGGAGAAATGAGGAAGGGGTTAGGGGAAATGGAAACTTGGAGAAATGAGGAAGGGGTTAGGGGAAATGGAAACTTGGAGAAATGAGGAAGGGGTTAGGGGAAATGGAGGCTTGGAGAAATGAGGAAGGGGTTAGGGGAAATGGAAGCTTGGAGAAATGAGGAAGGGGTTAGGGAAAATGGAGGCTTGGAGGAATGAGGAAAGGGTTATGGGAAATGAGGTTGCTAAAAATGGGGAGCGGTTGGGGAAAACGGAGGCTTGAAGAAATGCAAGAGGTTGTAGGAAATGAGTAAAGATTAGATGTTAGTTTAAGCTTTCATAAATGCTAAAAAAAAGCGTTCCAAAGAGAGGAACGCACCATTTAGTATGGAGATGAAGAAACGTGGAATCTATGCAGAAGGGGCATAGAAATACCAAGTTGAGAAAGAAGTTTATGAAACAAGATAAAAGTTGAAGAAGAAAGTAGTAGATGCTGAGAGTAGACTAGCAGGTAACCGAAAAAAAGTTCGTAAGGAAACACAAATCTATTAAATTTTTACATAGGAAGGCCTACCTAACCTTTTGCTCGGGAACTCTCATATTTTCCGTGGAGTGTTAATTACCATAGATACAATAGTTGTATCCCCCTGAGGAGATGTGAAATAAAATCAAAGCTGACGAAGTAGTAAGTTCTAAAAACAGGACAGTAGTGAAGTAAGACGGAAGGATCCGTAACAAAACCAAAACTTTTCATTTTTATATAAAAAACAGCCCACCTAACGTTCAGCTTGGGACCTCATATCTTCCCTCTATAAGCGCTAATATTTAGGTAAGCTAATATGCTGGAACTTTCTAAAATAATCTACTAAATTCTAGGTACGAATTCCTTGCAAAATGAGCGTTATCTTATTCTGTCGAAAACTGTCACAGGATTTAAAGTTGAGCACCAAATTTCTAGACAATATCGCATTTTCATCACTCCTTAACTAAAGTATCTAGTATTAACTAGCTTCGACCCACGACCTTTCCTAGGAGAGGCTAGATTTTTAAATTTGACGGCCTCTCTTCACAGCGCACCAACTTATAGAGAAGCACCTTCGGAGAAAATAAATCCAAAACATGGGTTATTATTTCAATTCTTAGTCCATCCAGTACTCAACACATTTTCTGCGATGGGTTAAAATGAAGTTCAGTACTCAATTGTAGCAACAAATTTTGAAAATAGCAAACATTAACTGGATCGTTCCTTCAGTTAGCTTTCATCGAGTATTTATATGTAAAAATTGAGTAGCTGACAGCAGGTCGGTCAGCAGCATTATGAAAATCCCCTTGGTGACCACCGGTGGGTCCCACTGCAGGGAACGTTACGAAAGCTCCATTTGAGGAACTTCAAACGCAAGTGAGAAGCAACAGACGCAACATCAGGAAACAACATACACAACATACACAACATCAGGAAGCAACATACACAACATCGGGAAGCAACATACACAACATCGGGAAGCAACATACACAACATCAGGAAGCAACATACACAACATCAGGAAGCAACATACACAACATCAGGAAGCAACATACACAACATCAGGAAGCAACATACACAACATCAGGAAGCAACATACACAACATCAGGGAGCAACATACACAACATCAGGAAGCCATCGCTGGTTGCCGCCTACACCGCATGCGTCCTAATGACGTCACGGTAGCCTTGGCGTCTGCGTGTGGGCACGTGGATGTGCTATTGTGCGTGTGTCATTGTGTGAATGTGTTGTGCAATTGTATCGGTGAATGTTTGTCTCTTTATTTGAAGATTGGTGTTATGTATTAAGGGGTTAACAAGTTGTGTGTATTCATGAAGGAAGAGTACATGGTGTGTATTCATGAAGGAAGAGTACATGGTGTGTATTCATGAAGGAAGAGTACATGGTGTGTATTCATGAAGGAAGAGTACATGGTGTGTATTCATGAAGGAAGAGTACATGGTGTGTATTCATGCAGTAAGAGTACATGGTGTGTATTCATAAAGGAAGAGTACATGGTGTGTATTCATGCAGGAAGAGTACATGGTGTGTATTCATGAAGGAAGAGTACATGGTGTGTATTCATGAAGGAAGAGTACATGGTGTGTATTCATGACGGAAGAGTACATGGTGTGTATTCATGCAGGAAGAGTACATGGTGTGTATTCATGAAGGAAGAGTACATGGTGTGTATTCATGCAGGAAGAGTACATGGTGTGTATTCATGAAGGAAGACTACATGGTGTGTATTCATGAAGGAAGAGTACATGGTGTGTATTCATGCAGGAAGAGTACATGGTGTGTATTCATGAAGGAAGAGTACATGGTGTGTATTCATGAAGGAAGAGTACATGGTGTGTATTCATGAAGGAAGAGTACATGGTGTGTATTCATGAAGGAAGAGTACATGGTGTGTATTCATGAAGGAAGAGTACATGGTGTGTATTCATGAAGGAAGAGTACATGGTGTGTATTCATGCAGGAAGAGTACATGGTGTGTATTCATGCAGGAAGAGTACATGGTGTGTATTCATGACGGAAGAGTACATGGTGTGTCTTCGCATGTGGATGTGTTGTGTGGTGTTGTGTGTATCACAAGTTATTTTATTTATTGTCCTATCATTTTCGTCCTCCCCCTCAGATTATTGAGCCACAGAAGAAGTACCGCAGTATGAACAAAAAAACAAAATCTGCTCATGAAAGAGTTCACGTTTTTTCCCGCCACTAGCAAGGTTATATCATGGCTTTTGTATTAGAATAGTTTTTATGATAAAAAAGCAGCTTTAGTTTTTATGAGAGAAAAACAACCTTCCCTCAATTCCTCGTCTTCTCTACACGAAGTTAGATCGACAAAGGAACATCAATTATGTAAATCAAGTATCAAACTGCTTTTACTGTAACTTTTTGTTTCAATAGAATTGCAATTCACAGGTGTCTCCCTCGAAATAACTTCTTTGGGAAGTCACGTAGAGTTGGAGACTACTGTTATTTGAGTAATACAACTGTCATTCAATTATCTACTTGAATAGAAGTGCAATTTAATAGAGCCTCCGTTAAAAAACTTCCTTATGAAGTCAGTGCTGAAATCTTTTCGTCTAATTTTTATAACATTTCTGGAACTCGCGTACTGGAACAGCAGTCAATTGATCGATTGCAGCTGTTAGAATTCTCTCGAGTGTCTCAAAATACCACCCTTAATTCGGCAATTTTATAATTTCATGGAAAGGAAAACGTCATAACTCAGGCGAACAAAAAGCACCAAAAATTATTGCGGGTTAAAAATTCGTGTACTGTATAGACTGCTTTGTGATAATGTGAATAGATTAGATTGTTAGTTAGTTTAAGCCTCCCTATCCTCAACAAATGAGATCCAAAGAGAGGAAAGAAGAAGGCACCACTTATTATGGAGTTGAGGGAACGCGGAATCTATGCAGAAAGGGCATAGAAACATTAAGATGAGAAAGAAGTTCATGAAAGAAGAACAAAGTTGAAGAAGGAAGTAGTTGGTGATGAAAAAAACAGGACAGCAGTGAACCGAAAAAAGATGGCCCGTAACAAAACAAAAACTTACTCTATTTTAACAAAAAGAGAGCCTACCTAACCTTTTATTCGGGCCCTCACATTATCCCCCTGGGAGCGCTAATTCCCATAGATACAATAGTTGTATCCCTCTGAGGGGTGATAATGTGAATAACGCAGATTTTTTTTCGCCCTCAATCAAGAGTTCAAATTTTGCATGACATTGTGATGAGTCAATTCAATTCTTCCCTGATCATTCTCACCATCAACCAACGATCTGAACGTTTAACACATTGACTGCGATGGGTTAAACTAAAGTTCAATATTTAACTCTAATTTACAGTTAATTGTGGTAATCAACTTTGAAAATGGCGAGCATTAACTGGAAGGGGTTTTTATTTGGCTTTCATTAAGTATTAATAAAGAATGAGTTAGTGACTGCAGGTTGGTCTGCAGCACTATGAAAATCCCCTAAGTGGCCACCAGTGGGTCACTTCGCAGGAAATGTGTTGAGATCTCGGATTCTGTCAACATTTTATTCAGTTTGTGAAGATGAAGGCCTTCAGCTGCGTAGTCCATTCCCAATTGACTCGCTTCCTTTTGAAAATGCCTCCATGTCTCAGTTGCTCGATGCATGGGGGCGAGCGCAAGGCGGGACCGGGCTCTAGCTGTCAGTTCACCGAAGGCTCAATTTCTACCTCACCCCATAGAGTTCCGTTTCTAACACGTTGACTGCGTTTCCGCGGTCCGATTGGTTTCGTTGTAAGTAGCAGAATTGGGAAATGAACTCAAGTCCCGAATTCATTTTTATCCTTAAGAAATATGAAAATGCAATTGCACGATATCAGTTCACCTCGTATGATAACAGTTATTGATTTTAAAAGGTCGCAAAACAGATGAAATGTAATTAATTTATACCGGTACGTGAATGAGTAATTTGCCGAGTGGTACGCATATGGCCCAATACGCGGTGAACAGGTTAAATTTACACTAATTCCCGGTATGATTTGCACTACGATAAAAGGAGGTGAAATAATTAAATACATGCAGAAATGCGTCATATCTCATATGAGAGAGCTGCACTAATTAATTTTTCTTTAATTAACTAGTATACGGCCATTTATTGCAACAACAGAGAACATGAACGACCTAAAAACTTGTGCTCTTCTCAAAATACCGTCTCCGCCGGCAAAAACTTCTATAGCACTGCAGGAGTGTGAAAGAAAAACTGATATAGCAGCACGCCGTTACACTAAATTTTCACCTCAGACAATCTAGCGAAATTTTTCATCGAGAAAAATTGATACGGCCAACGACTAGCAAGTTCATACCGCGTATTATAAGTTTACTTAAGTCCAACTCCTTCAACATTGCTAAATCCACCTTTATCAAGCAATTTTCAGTTGGTTTGCACACCTCGTTTGTGATATAGTTGAAGGCTACACTGACCTGGAGTGCCTCAAGAATTGTTCGAATGCAAGATCGGTCAACAGGCATGCAGAGTAAAGTTTTGGTAGTCTAAAGCCTACGCAAATTCTACCAAAATTCAGTTTACTAAGCTTCATGTAAGACTTTCTGCAAACTGAAGCGCTCAGAAAACTAACGTTACCTGTGAACTAAAGCGTCTTTTAAACTGACAGCGATGAACTCTCCAAAATTTGCGCTGCTGTAGAAGACAGGTATTGAAACCGCTGACTTTGGCTTTTCTGGCACGCAGGTTCCAACTTCAGGTAGACTGTTGCGGACGCCCTTCAGGCATGTTTACCTCCTCAGACTAGCTTAAAGTAAACAACTACAAGGTAAAACAGCTTGCACGTCAACATTAACACGTTGACGTTAACACCGTACGACTCATCGAAGGGCCGTAATTAAGTTCTTCCAACTACGAAACGACTCATCAATGAGTCCTTTGAAAAGTTTCAACAATCTTAAAATTAATGGTATTTAATTCACCCATTTAATGTTTGGTAATTATTAAATTACTAACAACTTATGACCTTAAATTCATGTTGAATATTGAACTTGAGTTTAATCCATCGAAGCAGTGAACGTGCTAACAAAACCAGTTGGTTCTTTGGTCTCAACCTTTGTATGAAAGAGACGCTCCATCACAGTCGAGGATGTAGCATGCGTTGGGAGTTGCGAGAACGGTTGACTGCGTTTGCGCTTCGTCAACCAACAGTTATACGTGAGATAGTTTTGTTCTGAACGCACATCTTCCCATGGCACAGTGTGTCTTTGCATGCAATGGACTCGCCGCAACTCTCCAAATGTCCCTAGCTGTGGCCGCCATGTGGGATTAGAAATCCTACTAAACAACACGCGGCGTGCAAGTCCTCATCTGAAAGTTGGTCAACCCACAAGTGGAAGAAAGAGAATGATAAATTCTAATAAATTTGATACAAAAAACATCAAGGTTGGTTTTTAAATTGTCTCAACGTAAGGTTCCTTAGTTTGTATACGTACATGGGTATCGTAAAGGCCATGTCGAAGTTGATCAAAAGACTGAGCGAAAGACGTGGAAATGCATGCCTACGTTTGAGTCATTCTATGATAATGGCAGTAAATACAAGTAAAGATTAGATTAATAGTTTAAGCCTCCCTATCCGCCACAATGGAGATCCAGTGAAAGAAGGAGGAAGGCACCATTTAGTATAGAGTTAAAGGAATGCGGAATCTATGCAGAAAGAACATAGAAACAGTAAGTTGAGAAAAAAGATTATGAAACAAGATCAAAGTTGAAGAAGAAATTAGAAGGTGGTGAAAAACAGGACAGCAGTGAAGCGAAAAAAATGGTCCTTAACATAACAAAAACATTTTATTTCAACAAAAAGAAGGCCTACCTAACTCTCAGCTCGGGCCCTCACATTTTCCCCCTGGGAGTGCTAATTCCCATAGATAAAATAGTTGTATCCTCCTGAGGGGGAGTACAAGTTAAAGAAATACAGAGTTATATTTGTTGAAAAAACAAACGCTTTTGACAGCCTCATTTTACTCTGACAAGTATTCTTGGCTTCAGAAGTATGTCGCCTAATAATACCTTTGGTGTGTTTATCTATTTGTTTGGTGTCCGCTTCTTCCGCCTGTCTGTGACGCTCATCAGGATGCTTAGTGACCGTTTCTGTGATCCGAGTTTCACCAGTGTACAAGTAACAGAATACTTTAATCGTTTTTACTGTTAGAATGTATGTATTTGATTGCCATCCACATCTGGGAACTTATTCAAGGAAAATATTGAATCCTGTCATTTATGACGAGCCGTGTACATTAGTAAGGTAATAGTTTATTAGTTTATTAGTTAGTTTAAGCCTCCCTACCCCCAACAATGAGATGTAAAGAGAGGAAGGAAGAAGGCACCATTTAGTATGGAGTTAAGGGAACGTGGAATCTATGCAGAAAGGGCACAGAAACAGAAAGCTAAGAAAGAAGTTCATGAAACGAGAAAAAGTTGAAGAAGAAAGTGGTAGGCGGTGAAAAACAGGACAGCAGTGAACCGAAAAAAAGATGGTCCGTAACACAACAAAACCTATTCTATTTTAACAAAAGAAAGCCTACCTAACCTTTAGCTAGTAAGGTAATAATGGAAGTACAACGGGTGGAAGGAAATAATTCTGTCTCTAAAGCTAATAGGTCAACATTGCAGATATTTGAAATTAGCCTCTAGTGTATACATATGAAACTATTGTATTACGTAGCAACTAGCTTGGAAAATGTTTCCCACACAAAAAATTAATGATATTTTCGACATGAATAATGCCGGCACCAAGAAATGAAATGACAGAAAACACTTCATTCCCAATTACATATGAACATGAAATTTGTTACACAATTGTATTTTTACATGATTCTTAAAATAAAGCTCCTTAATTGGTGCTGAAACGGTGATACGTATTAGAAGGTTCGAATAAAATAATGAGGGAAAATATGAAAAGTATTCCTTTAATTGACTTTTCTTATGTTTGAAAGCTTATAAATCCTTTTCATGAAAGGAAAGACGGTGAACATCGATAAGAACGCCTTGGGGAACACGATTTCGATTCACAAGGACACATGAGCTTAACGGTACTGTGATAATAACCAGATGAGATGATAGGTTAAGCCTCTCTAACCGCTAAGAAATAGGGTTCCGAAAAGAGGAAGGTCCCATTTAGTATGGAGGTAAGGGAACGCGGAATCTGTGCAAAATGGAAATAGAAACAGTAAGTTGAGAAAGAAGATTAAGAAACAAGATCAAAGTCGAAAAAAGTAAAAGGTGCTGAAAAACAGGACAGCATTGAACCAAGAAAAAGAGGGTCCTTAATATAACGAAAACATTTTATTTCAACAACAAAAAAAGCCTATGTAGCTTTCAGCTCGGGCTCTCGCGCATTTTCCCCTGGGAGTGCTAATTCCCACAGATACAATAGTTACATCCCTCTGAGGGGTCCAGGGACCTCAAAGATCATTCAAATGAAACGTCGGTAACTCTCTTTTATAGATCCAAGATATCTGAAATTATCTTCGACAACCGGAGAAAATATAGAACTTAACTTTAAGCTATATGTCAGGTTTTTTTTCTACCTCATTCGGACCCCCATTCCGACTAGTATGACTCTCATAATGCACGAGTCATGAGAAAAGCTATCATCAAGAAAAATAGGCAAAGAGAAACTGCAAAAAATATCCATCCTTAGAGCCGAAATAGAGCCAAAACCTCATAAAATGAGCGAGCTTGGTAGCAGGCAAAATTAAAAATCCGTTTCTTAAATAGTCGCTGCATGATACGGCCATCATTGTTCCTGAACATCGCTATCAGGCAAAACTGCATGAAAATGGTCAGAAAATAACACCGAAATCGCCGCGGTGAGGTGAAGAACAGGTGCAGACCTGCGGTGCTCTTTATCCCAATCAAGCCTGATACATATCATCTTGTACATTGGTTGCTCAAATGCCTTATAACTAACATCAGGACGCTATGACGGTTACCCCCGGTCAAGCCGGTACCCATTTCCGACACCTGGGTGGAGTAGGGAATCGTGGCCGAGTACTCTCTTTTTCCAACGAGGAGAATCACCGGGCGCCACAGCCGGGATTCGAACTGCCGACACCTTCCCATGAAGGGCGCGCTCTTAACCACTTGGCCACGGTGACCACTCTTTATTCAACAGGTACGGACGTGCGGGTTGGAAATTGAGCACACGACAACCGTCACGCCTGCGCTCCTGTGCTTCGGACGATCGTCTCCCGAAACGACGGCGATAACGAGCCATGAAAGGAGAGCCTAAGGTGCGCTGCTCCACGCAAGGCTGGGCCATGAGAGAGCCACACTTCCGCCAGTCGCGAGCTGCGTCCCTGGCCAACTCTCGACTCCGCAGCTCTGACCTCCCCCATCCTACTCCTTGAGTTGGACCCGCGTTCTTTTTAGATTTTAACACGTTCACTGTAAACAGCTGGTTTGGTTAGTTTGTGAGTAGCAGAAGAAGGAAATCCACTTTACTGCTCGGATATATTTTTATCCTTCCTACGAAATATGACAAATACAATTGCACGATACATTTCACCTGGTTTGATATCAGTTATTTCATGATGAGGTCACAAAATAGATGAAATGTCATTCATTTATACCGGTACGTGAATGAGCAATTTACGGACCGGTACAAAAATGCCCAATACGCGGGGAACGTGTCAAGTTTGGGACAGACGTCCGAGTGACAGCTCTGTGTGGGGAGCTGTATTATTCAGCAACTTGAAGAGCCCAGAAAATATGAATTCCTTTCGACGTTCAACAGTATACCGAAACACAAGAACATGTCACCAGCACATGTTACACTGATCCCAGTTAATTCAGGTATTTTTTCCAAAAAAAATAATTAGCTACTAGAATAGATAAGTAAATTTTTGTAAGAGAAACTTTGACAAAGATGTTACAAAGAGAAAAAAGAAAGGCATCGTTTTATATGGGATTAGGAGACTGGGGAATCTACGCACAAGCTAATCCCCCACACAAGAACACCTGCGCATAGAAGCCGCAACTTAGGAAGGGAATTAGTGAAACGCGATAAAAGCTGAAAAAAAAACAGATACTGAAAATCAAGACAGTAATGGATCGGAAAAAAACACTCCATATTAGCACTGAACAAAAAAATATGGCTCTTAACTACACAAAATATTATTTTATTTAAACAAAAAGAAGGCCTACCTAACTCTCAGCTCGGGCCCAAACATTTTCCCCCAGGGAGTGCTAATTCCTATATATACAATATACCCCCCGGTAGGAAATGAAAACCTATTTTATTTTAACTAAGGACCTACCTAACCAGAATTTAGTTGACAAAAGGCCAACCTAATAAAGGTCTACCAGCAACTTCGATTTCAGACCGCCAACATTCACGACTCTAAGCGGCACCGCCAAATTGATACCGAGCGTTACTGATATTCCACTCAGCGCGAATGCTTAGACGAACTCCACTCCTATGGACACAGAAAGTTCGAACAATATTAGTAATAGAAGGTTAGAACAGTATTAGTGAGCCGAGCATTAGTAATGTCCCTCTCTGCACGAAGGTTACGACGGACTCCCATTCGTGGGACACAGAAGGTTAGAACAGCATTAGTGAGCCGAGCATTAGTAATGTCCCTCTCTGCACGAAGGTTACGACGGACTCCCATTCGTGGGACACAGAAGGTTAGAACAGCATTAGTGAGCCGAGCATTAGTAATGTCCCTCTCTGCACGAAGGTTACGACGAACTCCCATTCGTGGGACACAGAAGGTTAGAACAGCCACGCCTGTGTGACGCAAGGCGCTCGCCACAACTTGGAAGCTGTAGCAACAATCCTGCACGTTCTTTTCAGCAGTGTTCATTACAGACGGCACACAAAGGAAGCACAACGCCCAACAAACGCGTGGAACGGAGACATTCCATCAATAATTTGGTGTTGACATCAAAAGACACGTCCGCCACAGACGTCAAAACAACAAAACTGCGCCGAGCGAGGTGCTGCAAAAACTCAAGATTGACTCAGTATACAACGGCAGTTGTGGGTTGGTTCAAATTTTCTTAACCCCTTTCCCCAACAATTTTTTGTTCAAAACGTTTCTTTTTCAGACTATTTTTTTATTTTTACGAGAATACTCGTTTCACTCTTAGTATGGCTTACAAAGGCTTAAAATCGACGAGTACAAACGTGTGTAGCTGGTTTTTGAAGGTGAGTTTTAGACGAGTATACTCGTCAAAGACTGAAAAAATAACATTTTGTGAAAACGTGTATACTCGTTTCTGCCGGGGAAGGGGTTAATGTAGGGTTTTCTCAATCAATTTTATGCACTTATAGGCCAATGTACTGGAAAGAAATGCATCAGTCCATGTAGGCAAATTATCCCCTGGGGAAAAACAATTTCAAACGGCCGTTTACTTTTTCAATCGATTGCAACCTTCTAAAGCTTGAGGACATCAATTTCCGTTCGTCTCTCGTTGAGAATCACAGCTGTGTCATCATCCATAAGAAGGCTAAATCGGTAATGAGAGTCTAAAATGGGCGTACTGCATGACCTACATATGCGAAGTTGTATCCCCCAAGGGGAACAAATAGTTGGGAAGCACAATTTTTACGAATAAGAAAACACATGCTGAATTCATCGCTGGGCGCAATGGTCATTCATCGGATGGTGTAACTTTATTGTACTGATAGGCAGAATTGGCATACATACAGGCCCTGAACAGACAACAAACCACATACACACCCAACGGACCTTCCCTCAACTGAAGTTAGCTAAGGCAACCCACACAGCAGCGCTGCAGCCTTGAGATCAGCTGCAGGCGAAGTTTTTGCTCGCACTAGGTGAGTCACAATAAGAAATAAATTATTCTTTTGTTTTCAGCAGAGCACAAGCACAGCAACCGTTTCGTGGCGCTCGCGACTGCCAGGTGCAATTCAAGAACTTGAAGCGGTTGTTGAGCTAACTTTGGTAGGATGCTAAATTGGATCTTCCGGTAAGATCAACGATTCATCAGATTCGAGGAGTTTGAAACGAAATCTTTTTCTACTACGTTTTTTTACATATTTTACCGTCAAGGTCTGTCTTTATTCTATGTTCGTCTTCTTGCGAAAGTGAAAGCCTGCCTTGATTTTGTGCGACGTAATATGCACAAAAAAAAAAACAGTTCTCTACCCCTTAATAATATTAAAATTTTGTACTCTTGAAAAAGCATGGGGGAAATTTCGATTCGCATAAAATGCATTTTTCCGAACTCGAAAAATTTTAGAGACGCAGGTTAAAATGATGTAGAGCTGCATTATTTCTCTCACGCATTTACACTTGAATTGCGACGTGAGCAACTGGTGGTAAACTGGAGCAATTTTCATGATGCTGTTGAACGACCAGTAGTCGAAAACTGAATTTTCACAAGTACTTAATGAAAACTAAATGAAGGCACGATCCAGTTGATATTTGCTATTTTGAACATTATTTACAACAGACATCAAAGTTGAGTTGATTGAATATTAAACTGCAGTTTTACCTGCCGCAGTCAAAATGTTAACCAACCCATGTCGGTAACGAACTTCATGCCATGAACACGACAGACATTATTCACCCGACAATACGTAAGCCATGTCTGGTCAGAATTTCCTCGCGCGTTAAACCTCAAGAAAACGTCGAAATGGTACACTTAAAAAAATGTAACAACAAGGCAAGCATTTTTCGACGCACCACAAAAGCATAAAACTTAAACGTAAGTAACTGAAAACTGGGACATACTCCTGAGAGCAAATGCGCGAGAACAACTGAGTGGCGCATAATTCTCTCTTCAACTCTTTCAAGCGTAGTGTCATAAACAATCAGCAACCTTTAGGAAGGAAGAAAAAAGCAGTTCATTTCTAATTAAATTAATTCACATAATTTACAGCATTGATGTTTGAACTTTCTTAACAGAAAGAAGGTATACTTACGTGGATTTCATATAAGACGTGGATGTCAACGGTTCAACAAAAGGTTAAGAATAAAGCATAAAAACATACGCCATTGGTAAAGTTATTCGAAGTTTGAGATCATTCCAAGCAATGACTAATGAAGAGAGTGACATACTGATGAAGAACGATTTAGAGGCAGTCTCCACGTACATTGACGAATGAGATAAGGCTTCTGCGATATCCGGTGATGCTACCTAAAGCTTAATAGGTGAAATTAAATGGTTCTGCATCGACAACGAAATGGCCAACATGACAGAAATTTGAAAATGTATTTTCGTAGGTACATTTCAACATAGTTGAATGTCAGGTGAACATGCTTTACTACACAAGAAATTCATACTTCTTGGGTAAGTTATTCTGACAGAGCACTCCCGGGAGTCAAATTAGGACTGGATCGTCACTCAAGGCTAACTAAAACATTTTAAAACCCGAATATGTACTTCAATGAAATGAACATTTTCGCTAACAGGCCAATATCTAAATGACATTTATTATTCACTGATGGTATAGATGTGCAATCTGATACTTGTATGTCATCAGGTACTCGTGGTAGTTGTCAAAATAATCTACAATTAAAGAAAAATTTAATTCGACTTTATAAATTATTAAGTGCTGGTGCAATTTCCAATAAAGCATAAGTTTTTAGAGGTTTTCATAACGAATCGTACCTCAAAGCCCAATGTTTGCAAACGTTTGACTAAAAAAGTCGTGTCCGAAAAGGGTTTAAGCGTACCAACTTAAACACCGAGTAACCTTCGTTTTGCCCTCGTTATATCATCGTGTGTACATAGCAGCGAAATCTCTCATCACCCACGGTCCCACCAACAGTACAGCAGTTGACTCCATCCTTGCAGCTAACACCCTTTCGCAGAGAATTCCGATAGCTCAGCACACCGTGAAACGCCTCAAAAACCCCGCAACGTTATCGTTGTAGAACGAAATAGTGAAATTTTTCAAGTGTTCTGAAACCATAGCTGGAACTGAAGAGGGGACTTTCGGCTGGATAAAGTTTGAAATTTCGTGTAAGTTCTCAACTATCTACGGAAATGCTTCAAACCAACCGAGGCTGTGCAAACCTAAACCAAGCGGAGAAAATGGCAATGGGTCGCACGAATGCCCACATAACGTGGCTTAGAAGTCGGAATGCAAGTACGCTTTGTAGCAAACGGACGACCTCTGTAATGACGAAATGAGGGTCGAACTTAAACTTAGTGGATAGGCTTAGGCCAAAAATAAACCTGAATCAAGAAACTTGGGCCCGAACTAACCCTGAATCAAGAAGCTTGGACCCAAATTAAGCCTGAATCAAGAAGCATGGGCCCAAAACTAAACCTGAATCAAGAAGCTTGGGTCCAAAACTAAACCTGAATCAAGAAGCTTTGGCCCAAAACTAAACCTGAATCAAGAAGCTTTGGCCCAAAACTAAACCTGAATCAAGAAGCTTGGGCCCAAAACTAAACCTGAATCAAGAAGCTTGGGTCCAAAACTAAACCTGAATCAAGAAGCATGGGCCCAAATTAAGCCTGAATCAAGTGGCTTGGACCCAAATTGAGCCTGAATCAAGTGGCTTGGACCCAAATTAAGCCTGAATCAAGTGGCTTGATCCCAAATTAAGCCTGAATCAAGTGGCTTGGACCCAAATTAAGCCTGAATCAAGTGGCTTGGACCCAAATTAAGCCTGAATCAAGTGACTTGGGCCAAAGCTGAACAGGAAAATCAAGCTGCTAGGGTAAAATTAACCTGAAAGGAAATTAACGACTTGAGAGATTAGCAGGCCTTGAATTGTTCACGAGGAATTTTGGACAAGCCGCAATTCTACACTTCCTCAAGTAGGGCACAAATTTGACCACTTATACGCACGGCGACGAAATTAATTGAAAATTTTATAGTACAAGCGTATTCAAGTTATCGAGTCGCTCAGAGTAACATCTTTGGATCAGCGGATCATTCTTCCTACTCCCCTGTTCATTATTTGGTTAGATTAATCGCAAATCGCTTGAAAACTTGGTAAATGTGTATCTTTGGTCAGTAATCGATTTTCCACTTTTCGGTGCCTGAACCTAATTATTTGAATCAAAATAAACAAGTTTTCTTCTATGCACTTTCCGTCTCAAATGAGTATTTTACGATTTATAGCGGTAAGTATAGTTTCGTCTTTAATTACGAATGCGCTCGAATAATAAGCTACTCATCGATTTTCGAATTTTTGTTGCTTGAATCATGACATTAACATCGAAATAAACAACTCTTCTTCCATACACTTTTTTCGTCAAATGAGTATTTAATGAGGTATAGCGGTAGGTTTGGTTTCGTCTTTGATGACGATCGCGCTGGAAGCGAGTGCGCATTGCAGTGTTGCTGTCCGACGTGCTCCTTGAATTACTTGCCGCTTCAAACACTGGAGTTGCGGTAAGTTATTTACCGCTATAGCTAATAAAATACTCATTTGAGACGGAAAGTGCATAGAAGAAAACTTGTTTATTTCGATCGAATCAACTACGATTAGACACCGAAAACTGGAAAATCGATTACTGACCAACGCTACACATTTACCGAAAACTTCGCAAGTAACTTACGTCACAGTCTTTTGTTCATCGAGAAGCTTTTCTTATTCGGCCTGACTCCAGTGCTCAAGATATATTACCGGAATTAAATAGTAACGGAGATTTACAGGAATATGACTAAATTCATTTTCGTGGCTGAATCAGCGCCACGAGGCTCTCAGAATACGTGAGGGATTCATGGAACAGGAAATATTAAAGTAAAAATAAAAAAGAACAGCTGTTGTACCCAGAAACACTTGGGGAATGACAAGCAGTAAAAAAAACATTGTATCCACATCTGTTCTGCGGAATGCGGATTAACTTGTCATTTGGACTTTTCATTTGGCCTTTCTGGGCCAAATATTATTGTCAAAAACTGTGGAGGAAATTTCATTCCAAACAGTCACCAAATCAACGAAAATTATAATTACTAGTATATTCTAAGAAACGGTGAGCAAATACCAAACGAAACAACAATTAGGAATGTCGTACCATCCAAGGTTGAAATGAGACCTGCAAAAAGTTTGTTTCAGCAAATAAGAATTACTCTGGAAAATCCCGCTGGGCTGTTACTTTCCTGAAGTAATTGAAACGTTTTCCAATTCACGATTGTTCTGCACTGACGTCCAAATACGATCCATTATAAAGCATTTCGGCTAATATCTCAGCAATCCAGAGACAGTGATAATTGCAGCATCCTTCTAAATGCGTACAAAAGAAAAGTTTTTCACGTTAAAATGACGAGTTCTTGCCCTCAAAAAAATAGCAATATTATCGACATATGTCCGTGCTATCAAATTCAACCTAGTTGCAAGCCAACAAATTTTGCTGCTTCGAAGTAGATGTATTTCAATCTACATGCCGCAATAATACGGTCATCTCTTGAACATAAAGCAAGACGCCGAATGTACTCGTACTCAATACGAAACATACTAGCCTATAATTTCTCACGTAAAACTGTCGCACTATGTCCGACTCAGTTTTGGCAATAAAAGTATACCTCCTCAAAATAAACTTATAGGCCTACCTCCAAAAAGTATACCTCCAGTACCTCCTCAAAATAAACGTATTAACTAAAATGTAAACTCTCACGACCGCCTACGTGACAGCTAGAATATATTCACATTTAATGGCAGAGCTAACATACGTTTTGATGAAAATTCATAAGCGTTTAGAAGTTCATGCAAATTTTCATCGGTTCTTCGTATTCAAAAGCACTGGCTGGTGCGTACTAGAGTACAAGGGAAGTGGCAGAGGATACTTAGTCACCATTGAGTGATCACATTCAGTTCTTCAGGCGCGGTCAGATTGACGATAAATTAATCGGACTCGGGAGACACAAACGTGTGGTTGTCGAGCACTCCTTTCCAGGCTTCCATGTAGATTCTTTTGGACTTCCGGGATATAAAGCTGGGAGGCTAGAAATTAATCACTCATGAATCCCCTCCATGTACAAAGCAACTAATCTATCACCGTCGAATATGGGTACATGAACACATTCCTACTCAGCAGACGAGCTTGAACAGCACAGAAAACGCGAGGGACCTCCACGACCCCTCTTGCTTCTACCACAGTTCGTGCCAGACTGGAGTGGTCAACTGCGAGCACCTGGCCAATCAGTGCCTCCCGTACTCCGTAGCTTGGCTACGACAAACAAGTTTCGAGAGAAAAAGAAAAGTCGGTTGTTGTTCGTAGAATATATACATACGTGAGAAAGTACACAAAGCACCTGTGTAGAAGTCTGCGATGGCGGCAAGGAAGAATGTTTTCTAAGCGGGACACGTACGAGTTACAGCCGTAATATTAATCTAATACATGTATGCATAGTAGCGAATATGCAGTGGCACACATATATTAACTTCTATAGTGTACACAGCCAGTCAGCAAAACGTTGTTTATTACGTTCCAGAAAACTGATAAAAAATCTAATTCGGTAAGGTATGTTATTATATTATTTAGCTCTAAAATCTGATTACATAAATATCTAAAATGGTTTGACGTAGGTATCAATGCGACAGGCTTCACTTTCTTTTGAATTTTCACTAAATTAATTCTTCAGACTTGAACATCACGCAAACATGTCAATCCTTATAATATCCCTAGTTCACATATATCATCAGTGTCCCCTGACAGTGAAAACCTTAACTCAGGGCTATAATTCACTCGTGGAAAACTTTTTTAAATGAAAAGTTTCATTACGTACGCTCCCTCTTTTGTTATTTTTGTGTGATTTAGGATAACATTGAATTGCATTTAAGTCAGTTAAATTAATTAGAATGTAAAAAACTACAATTTGCAGTCATTCACAGTTTACGGGCGGGAGTAAAGAGGGGCAAATTACGCAAGGGGAGCAAAAATGTTTAGTATTTTGTACCACACATTTAAGGATGTAAGGAACAGTCATACATTCGTCTTTAGTTTTGCTGTTCCTTTGTTACCTCACGTTATTGCATGTTAGGAATAGTGAATATGCTGCAATGTAGCGTGTTTTCTAATACATCTTTCTAAATGCTATCATTTTTGAAAACATGCTTGTTTTTTGGTCCCCAATGTAAAAATTCCTACTGTCACTGAGCAGAAGTATGAAGCAAGTATTTAACTTCTGATATTTAAGTGTTAGTTAAGAATTTTGACGACTCTCGTCACTCTTTACTCTTTACTTCTAGGGAGATAATTTTTTAAGTCCATGTGTACGTAAGCAAATCTTGGCGTATTTTAGACCCATTGCAGCAAAGAAAAGAAAAGAAAAGAAAAAGAAAAAAACGTTTATTTCCAAGTTGTCACATGAGATACATGCCAACATATTGAATTTTAAAAGTTTCTTAATATAAGACGTCCTAAAACAAAAGTTCCATACGAGGAGTACTAATTGGCAAACTCTATAGAGGTGTACTAATAGATAGACCATACGAGGCATATTAATAGCAAACCATACGTGGCGTGCTAATAGTCTAACTCTGTCAAGGGGTAGTTGAATAAGAAATGAAAAAAATCATCTCTTGGATATTTTATATTCCAAGAGATGGCTGACAACTTATGAATAATTCAAATACTACTAAAGAATTCGTCGGAACTCCTGAGTTATTAGTTTAATCGAAGTAAGAGAAAGACAAAAAACGCTAGGATCAGATTGAAATACCAACGTAAATGACAATCAAGTATTGAGAAAAGGTTAGTCACAAAATAATTTATAAAGAACATCGCGCAACACAGCGCGCACATCTAGAAGTGCGTAAACAAGCTTACACTCAAAATTGAAACTCTTGGCTTGTTCAGCATACGGACATAGGGATAATTTTTGCGCGAGCGCTTTATTTCATTTGTATGTTTATACTTTTAATTTCCTCTATTCACAGAATGCCCTTCGGGGCCGTGATAAATCGATTTATGAATCATTAAGCAAGCGCAATCAATTTGTTTATTTCTGGAATTTGGTTCAGTGTTAACTGATCGCAGAGCTTTAGGTAAAACGTAATGTGTCTTGAGGTTTTGCTTTTTACACAAAAAATAGAAATAGAAACATATATATGTACATGCGCGTATATATATATGTGCGAACGTGTGCATGTATACACTGAAACATATAGACATTCATATTTGGTTGCGCACAAATACATGCACACACTTACACACACAAATTCATATATATATATATATATATATATATATATATATATATATATATACGTATTGAAAAGGAATATAAGAAAAATACTAATAAACATCAAAAACAACCTTGCTCTTGCTACATTTAAAATGACAGTCAAGCTCTGTGTAATCGTAAGAAAATAGGAATAAAGATAAGGAATAGGATAAAAGACGTCGAAAAAAGTATAAAAAAAATGATTTTGAATTTCCTAAAAGAAATTTTAAGAAAACACAAGTGGTTACCGTCAAGGAACAACAACAAAAAAATGGATTTCAAATCCTCTTGGTATTCTCTGCTATATCATACGGACATGGGTACATGGAATAAAATGGAGATACAGTGTAAGCCGGATATCACTCATGATTAGCAAATATCTAAAAAATTTTGACAGAAATGCGTAAACAAACAAACATATACTCAACATCAAAATTCATAACTTGTTCAACATACGGACAGACAGAAAATTGTACCACGATTCACATGCTCAAATTGTGTTTTATTGCACTTATTGTATTTATCATTTTTCCGATTCACAGAAACGCCCTCTGGGGAAGTGGTAGATCTATTTTTGAATCATTTCGCTAGTGCGATAAAATTAATTAACCGGATGGTTTTCGCGTAAAGAAATGAAATAGAAACATGTATATCTATTTGTGTAGATTTAGATGTACCTACATACGTACACACACATATTAATATATACACTTATTGAAAATGAATATAAGAAAAGAATATATATATGTATATGTAATAAAAAATATAAAAAACAGCCTACCATCTACTACATCGAAAATGACAGTCGAGCTCACTGAAATCGTAAGAAATTATTCGTACAAAAATTACTGAAATTCAAGAAAACTTCGAAAAACGTAAAAATGAACTGATTTTTAATTTCTTCATAGAATTTTAAAGAAAACTCAGGTTACAGTCAAGGAACAAAACTCTTCAGTATTATACGGACATGTGTCTGCCCTTGAGCAGCCCTAGCACAGCGCCCGAACGACCAACGACCAAGTCTGCATGATAACGAACTGCGTCAGATGAGAATTGAGCATAAGTAATTTCTTCCCATTGGCGCATTACTTGAACTACACTACTTTGTGTCATCAGATCATGCAAAGCAGCAAATTGAAAATTAAAAATCATTCAATACAATTCTCCAGATTTCGAAGTCCTTGTTTATTTAAAGTGACTAAAGATTTATTTGTTAGATGAGCAACATAAATTATCACTTGAAATCGAATAGTAGGGAATCGTATACTTTGAAAAAATACATATACTTTGAAGAATCGCAGAACAAAAGTGTGCAGAAGTGCACGATATATGTCACCTCGCGCACAATTTCTACACACTTTTGTTTAGCTAAAAGTTCTACAATTTTTCAAATACGTGTTCTCTTAAACTAGACTCGTATTGCTTAAAATCGCTTACGTGTTAAACCGCAACAAGATGTTTTCTGGAATCGCATATAGAATAGGCCTCAAATGCTCAATTATTATTTTATGCGACCAATCCATATTAAACAACCTTACTGCATGGTCTCCAAGTGTGAGATCTCATATAGTATACATTTCTTACACTCATCTAAATAACGTCGTAAACCATAAATAATTCTAATAAACGTGCATAATATTTAGTGTTCGAGTTTTTTTATCTTTAGCGCTAACATTTTCTGATAAATGGTAATAAATCAACTTTCTAAGTCTTAACATGATTATGCGTACAGGAGCGAATAAGTTGAACGGATAATCATTCTTCAGCGCCAAGCGCGTAACTTTTGGAAAGGTGATGAATGGCAAAACCATTTTGGAAAACAGGGCTCTCAGCAGATCCATTTTCAATCAATATATAACAGCAAATTCATTTTCCGATCATCACAAATCAGAATTTTAATCATCACAAATCCGTTTTTCAATCATTGCAAATTCGTTCCTCAATCATTTGAAAAAGGCAAATTCCTTTTTCAATCTCAAAGTAACGTTAGGTAAAACAATCTTCTTGGTATTTTCGGCTGCTGTACATGTAATGCTGACAGGTCGCTTGTTGTTGTGTGATAAAAATCATATAAAAACAAACGTCCGTTTGTCCTGAACTAAAACAATTCACTGTACTCTACAAAATCAATAATTGCTGCGTACTTGAGCTATAAAAGTACATTTACTTGTACACTGAGACAAAAAATTTGCAATTTTTTTTTAATAATGAAGGCATCTACGGATGCTTTATTTCTAATCAAGCCTGATACATATCACCTTGTACATTGGATTTTCAAATGCGCGGGCCCTAAAGAACTCACCGCTTATAAGACCTCTGAGGTGCACGGGGTAAGAGGGGCATGGATTGCGCATGGCGCATAACATATCACCTTGTACATTGGATTTTCAAATGCCTTATAACTAACGCCAGGACGCCATAACGCTTTCCCCCGGTCGAGACCGGTACCCATTTCAGACACCTGGGTAGAGTGGGGTATTGTGCTTGGAATATTTCTCCTATACCCAACAGAGAAAATCGCCACTGCCAGCGCCGAGATTCGATCCCGGGTCTCCCGCACGGCGGCAGAACCCTCTAGCCACATGGCTATGGCGGCTTTGAAGCTTTGAAGCACATGCAAGCACATGAAAGGACTTTTATGGGCAAGGACTTTTATGGAAACTCGACAGCGTTGATCTCCACGCAGGTGAGGAAAAGTAAGAGTGACAGTACGGGAATTTATAATACAACCCATTTACTTTCCCAGACGACCTTCCCTCTCGCTGACGACGTCACGAGCTGATCCGCCCGCACAAAAGAGACCGCTGATGCAACTCTCTCCGACACTCCTCGACTGATCACAAGAAAGGGGCCATAAAATGTTTTTGTTGTTTGTTCATCTGTCTGTGTGTGCTGGCAGACTTTTACTTTCTTTCGCCCCTGCTCCAAGACACTGACAATCATTTGGTACAAATAGAATAGCCCAGCGGAGCAAACCACTTGAAATTTTCAGATCAACATGAGTGACAAAGTGATCCCTAAATGTTATTTCCACATCCCTAGTAGGGATTCCTTTCGGTTGTTATTTTTCTACCTGAAATCGTAAAATTCGTATTGATTAAATTCGTTTTGAGTAAGCAAAATATAATTTAAAGTAGGTAAACAAAAATTCTTCAACGACGAGCCATAAGTATATTTCAGCACTTTTTTAAAAATGTTGCTCCGTAATTTTGGTTATGATTATATACATATATATATATTCATATTTAAATATATATATATATATATATATATATATATTTATATATAACAATTATCGGTAAGTTCTGCGTGCAACGCAATTTTTAGACAATTTTTATTATATCTATAGATCTATATATATATATATATATATATATATATATATATATATATAAATTTTTTGTATGATTTATAGCATGCTCTTGGAGGCAGAAAATTTCAATTTTATTGGGCTCACTCTACACTAAAATACATTTTTGAATATCTGCCGTTTTGACCTGTAAGTTTTGGATATATTTTAACTACAAACACTTTCAATAGCACTTCCTGATACCAAGAAAGCCGAAGCTTGGATGTCAACGTGCGTGAAAACTGTCACAAGTGTTTTCACCCCGCTGACTTCATCATCTTTATATTTTTTATAACGTTCATAAATAAACATTTTTAAACTTCAACTAACCAAATATGAGATGCATTTCTATGTTTCTCTCTCAGTCTTCTCTACAAGCAATGACATAGACAGTCATGGCACCCATCTACATATGTATATCCACTGAAGACTTTTTATCTAACACATTTTAAAAGGCGACGAAATTCATCTATACTATAACAAGAGCCGCGTCCGTCCGTCTGTCCGAAGCCAGCCTGCAGTGTGTGATGAGCGTATCTGTGATACAAGCTCCAGTCCTGTATATTTTGACGGGCCGTGTTCACGCGGCCTCATCAACTCTCGAGGGATTGTATTTTTTATTTCTTACGGCCTTTCTCTCATTTCGCCAGCTTTTATATTTCAAATAAAGGGGGGTGGACTAGTCTTATATAATAACTAGAGCCCTGATTTTGTGGCGCAACGCCATATTTGCCATAAACGCCATAAATGCCAGGGAGGCCTGATAGTTGTGACATTGTCATAAACGCCATAGTTGCCACCTAAATGCGGCACGGTAATGAATAGTGCCGAAAAATACCATATGAATATGGCAATTTTGTTGCCGCGCTGCCAATCCTGCGTATCTATTCTACAAAAGTAGTAAATTTCTTGCTTATAATTAATTATTTAATTAATTATGCTGGTTAACAGGGTTTCATGGTTAAATTTAGATTTCATTTTACATGTTCAACGTTTTCACAGAGTCTATGTTTATTCTTACCTTTATACATATTGCTTTTGACCCTTTTTAAAATTTTTGCAGACTGAGAACTATTTAAAATTACTGTGACCGACATGATCAGTTTTAAAAATTTAATTGCAAGAACTTTGAAACAGCCGATTAGTTTCAACAATATTGCGCATCAGACTTCTGCCTCTTTATTAGTGTACCGTTTGGTTAACATTCATCATGCCTTAGGTTAAGACGTGCCTAACTTTCAAGCTTAACAAATTCGTCGCGGAGTTTGTTTTTCTAGTCTCGTCTCGTCATAGCCGTGTAGCTTTCGGACCCGCCTCCGTGCGGGCAAACCCGGGTTCGAGTCCCGGGGCTGGTGGCGATTTTCTCTGTTGGGTATAGGGGAAAAATTCCAAGCACAATACCCCACTTTACCCAGGTGTCTGAAATGGGTACCGGTCTTGACCGGGGGAAAGCGTCATGGCGTCCTGGCGTTAGTTATAAGGCATTTGAAAATCCAATGTATAAGGTGATATGTATCAGGCTTGGAATTGGAAATAAAGCATCCGTAGATGCCTTCATTATTCACTATTATTTGGCAACGACGTCGCTTCAACAGATGGTACTTCCCTTTTTTGTAAGCCGTGTAAAACTACTGTGAATTCCAGCAAGAGGCACTTTTTACGATGCACTGCAATGGTGCAAAGCACAAGACAGCAATGACACGTGCCTGTTCTATACAGCAAGAAAATGATAGCTTGGCTGAGCCATCTACTTCAGGAAATACTTCGACTTTTTCATAACACCTTTGCAAGGCATTCGTGGGCACCAGCATCCCTTTCTGGAAACTGGAAAGTCCGTTCGTGAAAATTTTTCTGGCAAAATGTACAAATGAAAACATTTCGAGCGAATCCACGTTAGGATATAAATATGTTGAAGCTTACTATGATACCACCGTGAGTAAAATTCGAGAAAATATTGAAGACGGAAAGATTTGGGTCTCTATTGATGAAACTACAGATCCCACCGGACGCCAGATAGCCAATGTCATTCTAGGTGTCTTGGATACCGAGAGAGAAAGAAGATTCTATCTTCTAACCTCAGAAGAACTAACAACAACAAATAGCATCGCCATGGCACGAACGTTTAAGGCCTCTCTTAGTATGCTCTGGCCGGACAAAATTAAATTTGACGACGTTCCTCTTCTAGTTACCGATGCAGCTCCTTACATGAAGAAAGCGGCCGCTGGTCTCAAGGTTCTCTATCCAAGAATGATTTTTTTTACCCGTTTAGTGCATGCCCTCCACCTCATAGCTGAAAAGATTCACTCTAAGTTTCCTGATGCCGACAAGTTAATTTTAAATTGTAAGAAGGTATCTGTGCAGGCTCCTTCTCGGATTAATTTATTCCGTGAAAAAGCTCCTGAACTATCGATGCCCTGTCAGCCAATCCTCACACGGTGGGGCACATGGTATAGTGCTGCTTAATACTATGCCTCAACTTTATACAGTTTGAGGAGTATTTCGGATGAGCCGCGTACTGAGGATGCATCGTCAATCGAGATCGTTAAAGAGCTCATTGACCAACCAACTTTGCCAAACGTCCTTGCGTTTACCACCTCTTAATTTGCCAGTTTACCCAGTGCTATCACCACATTAGGAAGCAGGAATTCTTCACTCATTGAAATGCTTGATTTGTTTGAATGTACTGTCGATAATTTGATTAAAAATCCCGTTAGAAAAGGAAACGCAATCAAAAATAAGGGCGAACGCATCATTTTAAGCAAACCATGGCCTACGTACTATGAAAACGATTGGAAATGTTCTCAATGGGAATAGCGCAGAAGAACTCTCCGACTTAACCCCTAGATATATTTCATCATTTAAATATGCTCCTGTAACTTCTGTCGAAGTTGAGCGCTTATTCTCCAAACTTAAATCATTACCTTCTGATCGTAGGTTCAGTCTGAAAATGGATAAAATAAGAAAAATGTTATTTATTGCTTGTAATGAGTCATAGGTGATTGTTGATATTTACCTATTCGTGTGTTTCAGTGTGGGTGTTCTATTTATCGTTGTTATTATTATAATTGTTTCTTTATTTCTGTAAAATGATGTGATGTTTAATAATTGATAAAAATAACGCTAACTGTTGTATTTTGTGATTATCCGTTTCCTAGAAAGTAAGTCGATAAGCGTACGTAGGGTTTTCCATCCGCTTGCAGTCAACTATATTAATTTGGTATTCCTGCAAAAGTCAACAAAGCACCTGCCATAATTGACACATTTTCCTACCTAAATAGTAAAAAATGTCACTTCTGATTGCTATATGCGCCCCCTTTTGATGCCATATGTGCCATTTTTTACCGCTATAAATGCCACAATTTTCGTGCCACAAATCTGAGCTCTAGTAATAACTTTAGATAACATTATTCTTTTATTTTCTTATGCCTGCTCTAAAATATTCTCATCATTTATTGTTTCTTACGCTCGTGACTATATTATGACAACACTATTTAGGTAGTTATTTTTTCGTACTGTTCCAGCTATGCTGCAAATGTAATGGTTAGCATTGTACGACTATCCTTCTCATGCTTATGACTCCGGTGAACTCTTTTGTGCCAGTATTATTAGTGTAGGAAATATCATAAATTTGTGTTATGGTAAAATATTTTATTCCTACGTATGAATGAAAATTGTCCCGAATGTTGACCTCGTAGTCTTATGTTTTCTTAATTATTTGTGTTTATAAGCATTGCCAAAATCAGATTAACTCAACAAAGGGAACGCATTTTTTCGAACATTTGTTTTAGAAATTGACATTGGTATTACGATACTCACATGTGAATATCAACTAAAGATCTAGATTATTAAGGTCTAGGCTGTTAAGAGCTGTGTATTAGAGGTGACCGAGAGTGGGGCCTATTTCCAGAACGAATGATGAAAGCTGGGTTGAATTATAAGGTAAGAATTGAGAGAATGCAAAATAGCAGGTGGGTAAAGCAAATTTTTTAATGGAATCTGAGTGTAAGCTATTAGGAGAAAGTACTTTGGGGGCATGCAAGGAAATTAAGTATGCAAAAAATTATTCATGTTAGAATTGGGAGACCTATGGATGACTGGCTTTTAATGAATGTTGGAGGTGAAGGAGCAGCTAGAGACCGGCTAGCCATTTTTGAGAACCCATCTAAGATCCTTCGCGAATTACCCTGACAAAAAGGGTAATTTCTAAACTATAAGACGTACAATCTTCAAATTAGTACCAAATTAATGCGCGTGACGAGTACAACATATTTATGTAATGAAAAAAATTTTTACGCCCCTAGCGGGGGCAGGAAACAGGGCTTTCGTGGCCCGTCAATGGTCGGCCGATTTTCTCTTTAAGGCTCATTTTGACGCGCTCATAATTCCTGAACTATTGCACCTAAAAACTTTAAATTGGTCTCATTATAAAGATCGATTCATTCTCCAACTCTGAGTGTATAATAAAACTGTCATACGCTCCCTGGGGAGGCATGGATAGATGTTTCCCTACCCTCTGACTGGTCGACCGATTTCCTCTATAAAGCTCATTTTGACGCGCTCATAATTCCTGAACTATTGCACCTAAAAATTTGAAATTAGTCTCATTTTAAAGATCGATTCATTCTCCAACTCTTAGTGTATAACAAAACTGTCATACGCTCCCTGGGGAGGCATGGATAGATGTTTCCCTACCCTCTGAATGTTCGACCGATTTTCTCTATAAGGCTCATTTTGACGCGCTCATAATTCCTGAACTATTGCACCTAAAATTTGAAATTGGTCTCATTATAAAGATCGATTCATTCTCCAACTCTGACTGTATAATAAAACTGTCATACGCTCCCTGGGGAGGCATGGATAGATGTTTCCCTTCCCTCTGAATGGTCGACCGATTTTCTCTATAAGGCTCATTTTGACGCGCTCATAATTCCTGAACTATTGCACCTAAAAATTTGAAATTGGTCTCATTATAAAGATCAATTCATTCTCCAACTCTGAGTGTATAATAAAACTGTCATACGCTCCCTGGGGGATGACAGAGAGCAAGGTTTCTCTACATTCTCCTAGCCTCGTAATCCGCGCTGCCGAAGGCCGCGCTCACCTAAGTTATGAAGTGCTGTTTTAATTCTTGTCCATAGCCTTGTCGTTGCCCCATCGTGTGGGGTCTTCGAATCCCGGAGGTGACGATTTTTTTTCTAAGTTGTAGAATAATCATTTTCATGTGTCTTACTCATGTAGACTTTTTCTACGTAATCCCTCTCATTTGTTGTTAAATATGGTTCATCAATAAAATAAAATAGAGGTGTCCGAACTGAAATTAATGCAGTTTCAAGTTTTGAAGACTTTTATAGCGTGACAGTTTTGTGCATCTAGTGATGATAGTTTTCTTGTTCTCTTCTACACATAGGCCTACCTATACGTACAAAAGTGTTCAAGTGAAAATACAACTGTGAAATTTGTATCAATTTCCGAAACATATGCATTCAGTGAAGTAATAATAAATTCCTCTGTTGTGCTGTGCCTGTTTATTAAAAAATGAGAAGAAACTCAACAAATTAATCCCTCTAATTCCAGAAATCCGACGAATTCCCAAAGTTTGCATCCTTATAGTGATTTCGCTTTCTGGACTTAGATAAGGGCAATCAAATCTGCAATCGACATTTAGAGATTATATACTGATTTGAATATTTCTGCAATACTTCGTTATTCAAAACCTAATGCGAATGTTTGGTATTCTGGGATCTCCGAAATGAGAGGGATTACGTAGAGGAAAATTATGATAATTTTTTTCTAATTCTTTTTATTAATTTTCGTATTGAAATTTAGCGATATATTTCATAATATGTACATTATTGAAGAAGTGAACAAATTTCTTATACTATTCTAATGATTATCATTATTCAGTAGTTACACCATGCGCAAAGTACCCCAAAGTGTAAGTAATGATACTTTCATGAATGAATTCCCAGAATATGACTCTGTGGACGGAAATCTGTACAATACTTACTGCGGGAAAACTGTTCGTTTATCGTGAAACATTATAAGAGTCTACACTGTTTTTGTCCAAATATCGGCTGAGACTTCATCTTTATCAATAACGAAGATAATCCTTTTGGTTCAGCATAAAGTTAACCAATGTACTTCAAATCGACGATTTTATCTTGGCGTCCTCTCTGCATCCACATTTTAAGCTAAAATGGCTAAACGAAGTGCAAAGAGTGGAGGTAATAACAACAAACTAATCACCCATCTTAATGACAGATCGGAAAATGGTATTTCAGCTTAGGGGAGCAGTGCCGAGGACGTAGATGACGAAGATGACTTCTTCAACGTCGTAATGAAATCGGATGAGATGGAAAAAACGAAGATAAGTTCGTTGAAACAATTCGATGATTGGCTGAAACATTTTTGAGAGGCAACGTTGATCGTCATTACAGTGCATAGACATTGTCACATCGAGATCACGAACCAGTATTAAAATCATAGGAGTGGAATAACAAAAAGCAGAGGAATATTGTGGTAAAGGGAGGCTAAAACTTTCTAATATAAGAATAGTAATGCTTCCATAGGACAAACCGAGCTCGCGTCTCGTAGATACATGTGAATCAGACTTCTATGACGATTTTCAAATTTTCGTGTCAGCTTGTTTGCTTTTTGCTTTTTCACCGGACTTATTGCGGAAATTTAGCTTTCACACATCTTATGGTGCCTTATGGGGTGAGTAGAGGTGTGAGTGGTGCCTTTCTGTAGAGGGGTGAGTGGTGTCTCGCTGTAGAGGGGTGAGTGGTGCCTCGCTGTAGAGGGGTGAGTGGCGCATAAGGCACCACTCACACCTCTACAGCGAGACACCACTCACCCCTCTACAGAAAGGCACCACTCACACCTCTACTCACCCCATAAGGCACCATAAGATGTGTGAAAGCTAAATTTCCGCAATAAGTCCGGTGAAAAAGCAAAAAGCAAACAAGCTGACACGAAAATTTGAAAATCGTCATAGAAGTCTGATTCACATGTATCTACGAGACGCGAGCTCGGTTTGTCCTATGGAAGCATTACTATTCTTATATTAGAAAGTTTTAGCCTCCCTTTACCACAATATTCCTCTGCTTTTTGTTATTCCACTCCTATGATTTTAATACTGGTTCGTGATCTCGATGTGACAACGTCTATGCACTGTAATGACGATCAACGTTGCCTCTCAAAAATGTTTCAGCCAATCATCGAATTGTTTCAACGAACTTATCTTCGTTTTTTCCATCTCATCCGATTTCATTACGACGTTGAAGAAGTCATCTTCGTCATCTACGTCCTCGGCACTGCTCCCCTAAGCTGAAATACCATTTTCCGATCTGTCATTAAGATGGGTGATTAGTTTGTTGTTATTACCTCCACTCTTTGCACTTCGTTTAGCCATTTTAGCTTAAAATGTGGATGCAGAGAGGACGCCAAGATAAAATCGTCGATTTGAAGTACATTGGTTAACTTTATGCTGAACCAAAAGGATTATCTTCGTTATTGATATAGATGAAGTCTCAGCCGATATTTGGACAAAAACAGTGTAGACTCTTATAATGTTTCACGATAAACGAACAGTTTTCCCGCAGTAAGTATTGTACAGATTTCCGTCCACAGAGTCATATTCTGGGAATTCATTCATGAAAGTATCATTACTTACACTTTGGGGTACTTTGCGCATGGTGTAACTACTGAATAATGATAATCATTAGAATAGTATAAGAAATTTGTTCACTTCTTCAATAATGTACATATTATGAAATATATCGCTAAATTTCAATACGAAAATTAATAAAAAGAATTAGAAAAAAATTATCATAATTTTCCTCTACGTAATCCCTCTCATTTCGGAGATCCCAGAATACCAAACATTCGCATTAGGTTTTGAATAACGAAGTATTGCAGAAATATTCAAATCAGTATATAATCTCTAAATGTCGATTGCAGATTTGATTGCCCTTATCTAAGTCCAGAAAGCGAAATCACTATAAGGATGCAAACTTTGGGAATTCGTCGGATTTCTGGAATTAGAGGGATTACTTTGTTGAGTTTCTTCTCATTTTTTAATAAACAGGCACAGCACAACAGAGGAATTTATTATTACTTCACTGAATGCATATGTTTCGGAAATTGATACAAATTTCACAGTTGTATTTTCACTTGAACACTTTTGTACGTATAGGTAGGTCTATGTGTAGAAGAGAACAAGAAAACTATCACTAGATGCACAAAACTGTCACGCTATAAAAGTCTTCAAAACTTGAAACTGCATTAATTTCAGTTTGGACACCTCTATTGTATTTTATTGATGAACCATATTTAACAACAAATGAGAGGGATTACGTAGAAAAAGTGTGAATAACACACACTGCAGGTTTAAGTTATTTACTTTTATTGCGCTAGGCAAACAAATAAGCCTGATCGTAGGCTAAGAAAATCGTGCACAAGCAAGATACAACTCGCTAGTGAGAGTAGGTTTCGAGGTTGCGGAGATTGTTGCGCTAATTAGAAGATGCAAGCGCTCTCGCGCTCTTGTGTCCTTGTGTCCTTCGGCCAGCAAGGGTTGAAAAGAGGTCTTCCTGGAGTCTTTACTCAGGTCTCCAGCAATGGTCTCGAGCAAAGGTGGAAGAGAGGTGAAAGGTTTACTGCACGAGGAGAGAGAGAAATTGAAATAATTAAATTGCCAAAGTAATTGGATGAACGTAAAAGGCTCGTTTAATGAAAAATAGTTACAAAATCTGACACAAGCTCTCTTACCCTCTTAATGTTCGACGTTCGTGCAAAATGGCGTGCGCTACGTGACAAAAGAACGAAGTTGCAGGAACAACGGAAGGTGATTTGGCAGTGAAGTGCAGTTATACTGCAAAAGAAGGTTAGGAGTAAATATACGGTAACAAGAAAGTTAAAGCATATAACTCACTGTTTCAGAAATAATTAGTTGAATATATAGGTCGGTCGAAACTCACCTAAGGAATTTATCCTCAGTGAGGTTTCTCCTCTTTCAGTGGAAAATAAGGTGCAAAGCTCAAGAGGAGCAACAGAACACAGAAGATAATCAAGAAGGCCTTAATAATACCTTAGAGTAATTAATGCTACCTAAGTTAAAGCGTCGCCTCACAAGGAGGACGACAAGAGGTAAGTTAAAGCGTCGCCTCACAAGGAGGACGACAAGAGGTAAGTTAAAGCGTCGCCTCACAAGGAGGACGACAAGAGGTAAGTTAAAGCGTCGCCTCACAAGGAGGACGACAAGAGGTAAGTTAAGGCGTCGCCTCACAAGGAGGACGACAAGAGGTAAGTTAAGGCGTCGCCTCACAAGGAGGACGACAAGAGGTAAGTTAAGGCGTCGCCTCACAAGGAGGACGACAAGAGGTAAGTTAAGGCGTCGCCTCACAAGGAGGACGACAAGAGGTAAGTTAAGGCGTCGCCTCACAAGGAGGACGACAAGAGGTGAGTTAAGGCGTCGCCTCACAAGGAGGACGACAAGAGGTAAGTTAAGGCGTCGCCTCACAAGGAGGACGACAAGAGGTAAGTTAAGGCGTCGCCTCACAAGGAGGACGACAAGAGGTAAGTTAAGGCGTCGCCTCACAAGGAGGACGACAAAAGGTAAGTTAAGGCGTCGCCTCTCAAAGAGGACGACAAAAGGTAAATTAAGGCGTCGCCTCTCAAAGAGGACGACAAAAGGTAAATTAAGGCGTCGCCTCTCAAAGAGGACGACAAGAGGTAAGTTAAGGCGTCGCCTCACAAGGAGGACGACAAGAGGTAAGTTAAGGCGTCGCCTCACAAGGAGGACGACAAGAGGTAAGTTAAGGCGTCGCCTCACAAGGAGGACGACAAGAGGTAAGTTAAGGCGTCGCCTCACAAGGAGGACGACAAGAGGTAAGTTAAGGCGTCGCCTCACAAGGAGGACGACAAAAGGTAAGTTAAGGCGTCGCCTCACAAGGAGGACGACAAGAGGTAAGTTAAGGCGTCGCCTCACAAGGAGGACGACAAGAGGTAAGTTAAGGCGTCGCCTCACAAGGAGGACGACAAGAGGCAAGTTAAGGCGTCGCCTCACAAGGAGGACGACAAAAGGTAAGTTAAGGCGTCGCCTCACAAGGAGGACGACAAAAGGTAAATTAAGGCGTCGCCTCTCAAAGAGGACGACAAAAGGTAAGTTAAGGCGTCGCCTCTCAAAGAGGACGACAAGAGGTAAGTTAAGGCGTCGCCTCTCAAAGAGGACGACAAGAGGTAAGTTAAGGCGTCGCCTCTCAAAGAGGACGACAAGAGGTAAGTTAAGGCGTCGCCTCTCAAAGAGGACGACAAGAGGTAAGTTAAGGCGTCGCCTCACAAGGAGGACGACAAGAGGTAAGTTAAGGCGTCGCCTCACAAGGAGGACGACAAGAGGTAAGTTAAGGCGTCGCCTCACAAGGAGGACGACAAAAGGTAAGTTAAGGCGTCGCCTCACAAGGAGGACGACAAAAGGTAAGTTAAGGCGTCGCCTCACAAGGAGGACGACAAAAGGTAAGTTAAGGCGTCGCCTCACAAGGAGGACGACAAAAGGTAAGTTAAGGCGTCGCCTCACAAGGAGGACGACAAAAGGTAAGTTAAGGCGTCGCCTCACAAGGAGGACGACAAAAGGTAAGTTAAGGCGTCGCCTCACAAGGAGGACGACAAAAGGTAAGTTAAGGCGTCGCCTCACAAGGAGGACGACAAAATGCAAGTTAATAATGGCTAAGTTTAAACATTAATAATTAAGGACACCCTAGTGAAAAAGATAACACGGAAGATATACAGTAAGTGCAAGTTTAGAGGAGATAGGAGAGGATAGCACAAGAGGAACAGAATTGTTCGTCCTCTTGCTCAACCGCGGGCCTTGATGACAGCCCCGACGGAAGTTCTCAGCACTCGTCCGTGTGCACAAATCTTAAACATCCGCAGGTACAGGTGACACTGGGTGATTTTCAGTGACGATAGTGAAGATGATCACGGCAATAATAGCAATAACGATAGAGGTAGCAATCGTAATAATCAGCGTAATCATAATAATCTTAAAATTAGGGACCAGTTCACGATCTCACCTCCGTTCGCGCTCCAAACCTCAAGTGTGTGGTGAAACGAGGTCTAGACTGCTATGTTACGGAGGTGAGCGCACTGTATTTCTTATACATCTCTCCTTTACCCGTTGGAACTGAGCCTGGACAGCGTGGAACCTCTATCAGAACCTAACCCTGCCCCCACTGAGCCTGCACCACCACCACCTCGACCACAGCGACTGGTCCAACTTTACCCAATATAAACGAGCCTTGGCGTAGTTGTCTACGACGTCCACAGGTCGTTTCTTCGCCACGTCCGATAGTTTGAATAGCTGGGCGGTCACTCCTAGCAATCTGTCAATAGAAGAAAAATTGTTAATGTCGAGAACAGGACATCCTGCAGTTTCGTGAAACTTTGAGAACCGAGCACGCTCTCGAATGTGAATTCAAGTACGTGCCCTCTGAAATGAAGGTGCAAAGCTCAAGAGGAGCAACAGAACACAGAAGATAATAAAGAAGGCCTTAATAATACCTTAAAGTAATTAATGCTACCTAAGTTAAGGCGTCGCCTCACAAGGAGGACGACAAGAGGTAAGTTAAGGCGTCGCCTCACAAGGAGGACGACAAAAGGTAAGTTAAGGCGTCGCCTCACAAGGAGGATGACAAAAGGTAAGTTAAGGCGTCGCCTCACAAGGAGGACGACAAAAGGTAAGTTAAGGCGTCGCCTCACAAGGAGGACGACAAGAGGTAAGTTAAGGCGTCGCCTCACAAGGAGGACGACAAGAGGCAAGTTAAGGCGTCGCCTCACAAGGAGGACGACAAATGGTAAGTTAAGGCGTCGCCTCACAAGGAGGACGACAAAAGGTAAGTTAAGGCGTCGCCTCACAAGGAGGACGACAAAAGGTAAATTAAGGCGTCGCCTCTCAAAGAGGACGACAAGAGGTAAGTTAAGGCGTCGCCTCTCAAAGAGGACGACAAGAGGTAAGTTAAGGCGTCGCCTCTCAAAGAGGACGACAAGAGGTAAGTTAAGGCGTCGCCTCTCAAAGAGGACGACAAGAGGTAAGTTAAGGCGTCGCCTCTCAAAAAGGACGACAAGAGGTAAGTTAAGGCGTCGCCTCACAAGGAGGACGACAAGAGGTAAGTTAAGGCGTCGCCTCACAAGGAGGACGACAAGAGGTAAGTTAAGGCGTCGCCTCACAAGGAGGACGACAAGAGGTAAGTTAAGGCGTCGCCTCACAAGGAGGACGACAAGAGGTAAGTTAAGGCGTCGCCTCACAAGGAGGACGACAAGAGGTAAGTTAAGGCGTCGCCTCACAAGGAGGACGACAAAAGGTAAGTTAAGGCGTCGCCTCACAAGGAGGACGACAAAAGGTAAGTTAAGGCGTCGCCTCACAAGGAGGACGACAAAAGGTAAGTTAAGGCGTCGCCTCACAAGGAGGACGACAAAAGGTAAGTTAAGGCGTCGCCTCACAAGGAGGACGACAAAAGGTAAGTTAAGGCGTCGCCTCACAAGGAGGACGACAAAAGGTAAGTTAAGGCGTCGCCTCACAAGGAGGACGACAAAATGCAAGTTAATAATGGCTAAGTTTAAACATTAATAATTAAGGACACCCTAGTGAAAAAGATAACACGGAAGATATACAGTAAGTGCAAGTTTAGAGGAGATAGGAGAGGATAGCACAAGAGGAACAGAATTGTTCGTCCTCTTGCTCAACCGCGGGCCTTGATGACAGCCCCGACGGAAGTTCTCAGCACTCGTCCGTGTGCACAAATCTTAAACATCCGCAGGTACAGGTGACACTGGGTGATTTTCAGTGACGATAGTGAAGATGATCACGGCAATAATAGCAATAACGATAGAGGTAGCAATCGTAATAATCAGCGTAATCATAATAATCTTAAAATTAGGGACCAGTTCACGATCTCACCTCCGTTCGCGCTCCAAAAATCAAGTGTGTGGTGAAACGAGGTCTAGACTGCTATGTTACGGAGGTGAGCGCACTGTATTTCTTATAAAAGTCTACATGAGTAAGACACATGAAAATGATTATTCTACAACTTAACAAAAGAAATCGTCACCTCCGGGATTCGAAGACCCCACACGATGGGGGAACGACAAGTCTATGGACAAGAATTCAAACAGCACTTCATAACTTAGGTGAGCGAGGCCTTCGGCAGCGCGGATTACGAGGCTAGGAGAAGTGGAGAAACCTTGCTCTCTGTCATCCCCCAGGGAGCGTATGACAGTTTTATTATACAATCAGAGTTGGAGAATGAATTGATCTTTATAATGAGACCAATTTCAAATTTTTAGGTGCAATAGTTCAGGAATTATGAGCGCGTCAAAATGAGCCATATAGAGAAAATCGGTCGACCGTTCAGAGGGTAGGAAAACATCTATCCATGCCTCCCCAGGGAGCGTATGACAGTTTTATTATACAGTCAGAGTTGGAGAATGAATCGATCTTTATAATGAGAACAATTTCAAATTTTTAGGTGCAATAGTTCAGGAATTATGAGCGCGTCAAAATGAGCCTTATAGAGAAAATCGGTCGAACATTCAGAGGGTAGGGAAACATTTATCCATGCCTCCCCAGGGAGCGTATGACAGTTTTATTATACACTCAGAGTTGGAGAATGAATTGATCTTTATAATGAGACCAATTTCAAGTTTTTAGGTGCAATACTTCAGGAATTATGAGCGCGTCAAAATGAGCCTTAAAGAGAAAATCGGCCGACCATTGACGGGCCACGAAAGCCCTGCTTCCTGCCCCCGCTAGGGACGTAAAAATTTTTTTCATTACATAAATATGTTGTACTCGTCACGCGCATTAATTTGGCACTAATTTCAAGATTGTACGTCTTATCGTTTAGAAATTACCCTTTTTGTCAGGGTAATTCGCGAAGGATCTTAGATGGGTTCTCAAAAATGGCTAGCCGGTCAGCTAGAGTGGGACTGCCAGAGGTGAAAAAAAGAGATTGCGAGGCGAACGAAAGAGTATGGATTGAATAAATGGATGCTTAGCATGATGCAAAAGCCTACACTAATCTGGTATATGCGAAAGGAAATGCCTAAGTGCGAGATGTTCCATGATGGTAGTTTTGGAAGCCAACTCTTGTTTGCTGTGAGGTGTAAGGCATTGAGCGTGAATAGACGCACATGGAGGAAGAATGAGAGTAATAATTAATTATATTAGAAGTGTAATAGGGGAGTTGAAAAAAACAATTGAGCCTTTTGTGTTGGAATGTAGTACGTATGAGCAAGAGAGAGAGAGAAAGAGAGCTTCATGAATGTGGTGTTAGCAGTATGGAGAGAATGAGCGGTATTCCAGATGTACTGAAGTTGATTGTGGTATGAGCTGTCTTGCTGGATTGGAGCACGAGTGTAATTTGAGTATCATTGAAGATAAGAAAATTTTTCTTGTACGTGCCTGGAGTAAAAGACAGTGAGTGGAATGAGTCACCCATGTTGAGTGGGCTGTTATGACTTACCATGCCTGGGAATTGCGGTTTGAGGTACTGGTTATCCAAGTGATGCAGTTCAATTGCACCTTAATTGTGGCAAGGATTGATGGATCCTGAGTAGTTTATTGAACAAATCTGGTACACAGGCGCTGAACTCTTTTGTGTGAATATTTTGAGTGTTGAGGAGGGAATTGTAGGCCGTTACAAAGGCTCCGACGCTGTCGGCCTTCAACTTCAGAAGTTTAAGTTCAACCGAAAAAGTCACCTGATACATTAAAATATGAGCTTAAATTTTTGCGATATCAGGAAATAATGTTGAAGTGTATTGGTGAGAATGAAAAATTCTACAACTAAATTAAAAAAAGGCACGACAAAAATTTGAAACTTTTTTTCCCAGCAGTCATATGAACTAGTTCGTATCTAGGAATTAGTTATGAGAAAATGCTTCACCACACAATAAATTATCTTACATCATGCATAAATAAACTTGGCACATAAAATTCCACAGATTCAGCTATAACTTCTCAAAATTTTGCTTGCATAGTGTCGCTTCAAGATTCTTGGACCACTTAGAAAAGAAAGAAGTTAAGGACCGTTTACACTAGGGGACATTTTGGCCGTGAGGCGTGACACACGTATACGAGGCTCATATTTGTGTGGGTGTATACGAAGTTCCCTATTTGCTCTGATCGAATTCGTGAAGTGCGACACACGAGAGCCCCGCAACCATGGTAGTGTAAGCGCTCATGGCTCTTGTGAGGTGCCACATGATGCGTATACACGTGAGCCTGCAACAAAATACATACAAGTGTAAGCATTGATTTGGCCACACACTGATTGATTTTGAGCAGCGCGCGCTCCGTGGCCCGCTCAATGTCTAGTTTGGGGTTCCCTAAAGTACGGAACGATGGAACGCCCGGAACGGAACGTTCCGTGGAACTGATTTTACTAGTCCTAAAATCCGGAACGCCCGGAACGGAACGTTCCGTGGAACTGATATTAATGGCCCTAAAATCCGGAACGCCCGGAACGGTTACGGAACTCTCACAAACCTAGCTTCGAATTGTGGTAGGTGATGATGGAACACGCGGAAACAGTTTAACCCAGCAAACTTTGATGACACCCTACAATAATTGATCTCTATAAACACCACACAAGCATTTCTTCTCAGGAGCCTAATATAGCTCCTTAGTGCCCGTAGTGCCCAGAACGTTCCGTTCCGTAGTGCCCGGAACGTTTCGTTCCGTAGTGCCCGGAACCTTCCGTTCCGTAGCGCCCGGAACGTTCCATTCCGTAGTGCCCGGAACGTTCCGTTCCGTAGTGCCCGGAACGTTCCGTTCTGTAGTGCCCGGAATGTTCCGTTCCGTAGTGCCCGGAACGATCCGTTCTGTAGTGCCCGGAACGTTCCGTTCCGTAGTTCCCGGAATGTTTCGTTCCGTAGTGCCCGGAACGAACCGTTTCGTAGTGCCTGGAACGAACCGTTTCGTAGTGCCCGGAACGAACCGTTTCGTAGTGCCCGGAACGAACCGTTTCGTAGTGCCCGGAACGAACCGTTTCGTAGTGCCTGGAACGAACCGTTTCGTAGTGTCCGGAACGAACCGTTTCGTAGTGCCCGGAACGAACCGTTTCGTAGTGCCCGGAACGAACCGTTTCGTAGTGCCCGGAACGAACCGTTTCGTAGTGCCTGGAACGAACCGTTTCGTAGTGTCCGGAACGAACCGTTTCGTAGTGCCCGGAAGTAACCCGGAAGCTGTAAAGCTCCCGAAAACACTAAAAACATGGAACAGCGAATCTTTATGCATTCATGCCTGATACAGAGGAACTTGTGCAGCAAAATTTGAGTAGAGAGATAAAATTTTGAATATTTCCAGAATACACTACTTCGCAGCAGTTACGTGGTTTTGTGTTCGATTACGAACTCTCTGACAGGCTTCCAGTTCGCACCACCGTAAACATTTTCTGAACAAAAGACCTAACTAATGTACGACAGAGTTTGGCATGAGACGTAAACGGATACTGTAAGGAAAATGAAATTGTTTGCCAATAATATGTCTTCCCAAGAGATGTAAGTCGTTATCAAGATGACAGGAGCAAGGTGTGTTGAATGAATCGCCCGTGACTGTCGTTTACCTGACATCTCCATACTATAGAGTGTTGACCTTGGCAATGGCCATTTGCTGAGTATAGTCACGTGGTTGTTTGACAGCTCGTTGCACGTAGTAACCTGTGACTCATGTGTGCTTATGTACATCTGCCCGAAATTCATGCTCGTTGACAGGGAGCTAACATTGAAGTGGACGGCTTCTTGTGAGTCTAGATTGCTAGGATACTGCTCTATAGAGCTAAACTGGAATGCCTTTTGTAACCTTGCTTGCGTACGTGAAGGTGCGAAGCTGCTACTAACCTCTGTTAAATTTTTAGACAATCCTGATAAATTGCAATATAAAAATATGCTCACGGTAGATGCCGTTGATGAAACATTGAAAATTGAATAGGACCTTCTCGAAGACTAAACACATTCGAAACCATGAATTCAACCGTACAGCTTAGATTTAATGCATGGATGAATTAGCGTCTCAGAGAGCATTAGCTAAACTTTGAGTAAAAAATGAGGCGAACGAAATTTGATTTTTTAATAAGAAAAAAATATACAAGTGAAACTAAGAAAGGCAACAATATTCAGCAGCTATCAACAAGTACAACATGTTGCTTAGAAGACGAAAGTATTGAGGTAATTATTTACGTGGAAAAATTATTTAACATTTGAAAAGTAAACAAGGAACAGAAATAACAGTAAAATTTTTTCACTCCATTCGCAAAAATTGAAGGATTGCTCTGGAAATCATTGGTTAACCAACCATTTAACATTTAATTCTTAAGTAAATACAACAAATCACGTACATGCGCATGTTTTATATTTCCTTTTAACAACAAGGCAAAGGAATTTTAAGGATGTTCAAAACTGACAATGCAAAATAAAGACATCACTGAAGAAAAGGTCCCCTATCTATGAACGAAAAATTTTCAGAAATCATTTATGTTTCGAAAGCTTGTAAGCCTGATAAACAGCTGGCGAAATACTCTTTCATGCATTGCCCGGCCTCAATTCTTTTTCACTTTTGTACCTAAGCAGCTAATCAGCTAGACTGATCAAAACGCTCACCTTGATATACACGCTCCCGCTGTTGAATACTTTGCGACTTGAATCTTCGTAGAAAAATATGTTATATGTATGAAAAGAGAGCAATAACTCTGGTAAATTATATTTTCAACTTCATTTCAACTGAAATTAATTTCTTACTCCATGTCACTTCGCTCAGTCCATATGAGACAGAGTGGAAGTGCGCAATTCTCAATGGCGAGCAGGCAAGCACTCAGTTTTGAGGATTCTCCCTGTTTTCATTAAAATGATTTTCCTCGTACCTGGGACGATTGTTTGGGCTCAGATTGCAGAGTAGGATGACGATTTAAGCGCAAATAGAAGTGGGATTTTATATTTTACAAAAATCAGTTTCGGGGTTAAAGATTTTTTAATGAACTTGAGTTCTATGGAAAGTTATGGAAGAGAAAGTGAGTTTTCATTTTTCCACAAAAATGCAGACAGAAACGAAAATGTCATTCCAAAAATGGAGCTACCTTCAACACACCCGTTTAATACAATGTATAGTTACATTTGATGTCTTGAATCACTATCATTATATCACGTATCTCTACCAAGTACTTTTTATGGATTTTTTTGCAAAATTACAAAAATAACAGCAGCATAATCAGTTTTCATTAGTTGTTTCATAGGTGTCTCTCGTTGAAACAATGAGGCTGCAAAATTCGGTTAATGTAGGTGCAATAGGAAACGTTTTGATAACCAAAATGTAAACTTGAACAGAAAGCAATGAGAATTATCCTCTTAACAAATCAGAGTACGTTACAAAATAACGCCATCCCAAACTCAAGTCAGCATACATGTCAAATATTATGCTCTCCTCTACAACTTCAATCTCGAATACCAAAGAGAGGGCAGTGGCAGCATAAAAAGTCAGACATTTTTTTTAAATTAATGATCTAATTCAAAAGCCGTTTTGAGGGGCTATTGACCTAGCTTTTCAACTCAGCACATGCAGGTGGTCGTTAATTATAGTAAAAAATCGCTCACACACTTCATTTCACCCAATTATTGCGCGTACGGCAACTTCAAACTCAGTCTTCAATACTTCATTTTATTCCACACACATCATATAAGAAAGAGTTCTTTTTACTGCTGTGCAAGCCCTACCAAAACAGCATCAGATGATGCGCATCGAAATAACCGAATGAGTATACCAAGCAGAAGGGCATAGGTTGCTATGTTTGAACTTCGAACAATAACACAAGCCAAGCTTCTCCCTCGCCCGTGGACAGCCGAAGACAAAACTTAGAAGTCAAAGAATCTTCGCAGCACGGTATCCCTTGCCCTTCTACGTACGTGCTATTATTATTTTACAAGGTTGCCAGATTGGCCATTCCATGGCCAATTTACACAAAATTTGCCATTTTTTGAACCCCGTGGCCATGAAAATTTACTTGGCCATTTTAAAAAAATCTTATGACTCAAGAAACAGAAGACCTGGAATATCTCGAAGAGGCGCTCTCGTCGCAATATTGTCGAAGTGTGCAAAAAGTTTATTAGTATTGTGATTTTTTATGAAAATATGCCTGTATATTTTGTTGTGACCATTTTGCCTATCGTTTCTCGAAAAAAGTGGCCATAAGCTGACTGATTGATCTGGCAACCCTGCTGAGTATGGTGTACTCTCGCAACCACTTACTGCTGAGTCTGCTCAAAGTTTGTGACTTCTGACACTGAGTGTCTCTCTCAAATTACTCCGCATGAGCTCAGAGTTGCAGCAAAGCCTTACAGGCTGAAAGCTCGGCCACCTCGGCTGCCGCCACAGAGTGACTCAGTCTCTCAGACTGTCAGAGTCAGACAGTCTCTAATCATCGGTGAGTGTGCATAGCGAAACGTTTGTTCTGCGTCCTGCTTCATTTCAAGTGCGCCCGCTCGGCTGAAATCGTGAGTCAAAGGTTTTTTTACGCTATCTTCTATTGTTTACTTTAGGGCATTGTAATCCATGTGCGTATTGAGTGACTCTAATGAATTTGTTAATAAATTCGTCGCTCACGTATGTTTGTCACTCATTCGCCCGTTGTAGTTAGTCCTGCTTCCTGCTTAGTCCTGCCTGTGCTCGCCGTGGCACAGTGGTTAAGGGATCGGCCTTGTATGTTGGAGACGAGGGTTCGTATCCCGGAGCTAGCGCGGCGATTTTCCCCGTTGGGTAAAAGGGAAAGCTCAAGCACAATACCCCACTCAACCCAGGTGTCGGAAATGGGTACCGGCTTTACGGGGGGAACCGTCATGGTGTCCTATATATAGTGTTGGTTATAAGACATTTGAAAAACCAATGCTCAAGATCATATGCATCAGGCTTGATTGGAAATAAAGCATCCCAAAGATGCCGATGTTTGTTTGTTTCCAAAATTACGTGGGATATTTTCAGCAGTTGGGATCAACGGCTCATCAACTAACTATGTGAGAACCATCGAAACTAGTGAAATGAAGTTGTTAAACCAGAGCGAGTGTCCTTTCGATTAATGGATGAAGATAAGGCAATTGCCGTATTATTCCTTGAAAGGCTTTATTCAATGTAGATCATTTAACTTGGGCATTGATTTATTCAGGCTATGTCGCGGGAAGAATTAGGAATATGTTGAAGGTAAAATTTTTGCCGATACTGACACCGGTATAATTTTATTCGCGATGCCTATCTAAAATTATACTTTTAATATGATCATTGGGTGTAAAGTAATTAAGGCTTGAATTTCTCTGAGATTAATCCAAAAACTATTAACAATTATTACATTCATTTAATTTGATGGTCGTCACATGTTGTGATAGTAGATCATTTTTTGAACGATGTACTCAAGCCTAAAGTGGAATACAAATAGTATTTTCAATATTTCTCCTGTTGATAATTAAAATGATACTAAGACTCAAACGGTATTTGAAACTTAACTTTCTTCAATTAAGTATTATTAACACGAGCTTCTCTCGCATTTCCGGTGACCATGAGTATTTCCAAATATTTCGAAAATTCGGTAATTTGCTTCATCTGTGATTTGTTGAATTACCTTTCATTCTTAACGAACTATGTTGATTAATTGTACAAACTCAGGAACTTGATCCATCTGAACTCACGTTATGGACAGGTTGCAATCATTATTGAATATCTAGTGTAAACTGTGTAATACATGACTAACGATGCTTATGTGGTTTTCACTTATCTTAATTATGCAGAACACTAGAGAGTATCATTTTATGTTATGAAATTTTTGGTACACTATTGGTCTACTTACTTACTTCATCTGCTTCGAAATAATACCAAAAATAATATTTAGGTTCGACAAAATCGTTCCGGTGGCTGGAAGCATCTTTAAGTACAGAAAATTAAATTCATTGACTTGATAAAGAGTTGTGAAATTTCAGTTTGATACTCTTGAAAAGGAAGGTTAAATGTATTTTAAATATTTATTCCGATAAGACTAAATAAGTTCTAAGGAAAAAATGATTCGATCTCAGATAGTACTAATTTGAATGCTGAAATCAAGAGTAATGAAAGAAATGCGTGCGTATTTCGCTGTTGTGGTAGGATTTTTCACTTTAAATGATTGATCTGAGTAATAGTAAAGATGCTTCAACATAAATTGTACTCATGAGAAAAGAAAAAATTGAAATTTTTTCCAAGTTCAGCGATGAATTTGGTTACTTAAAACTCAACAAAAATTGAACCATGAATCAGAAGTTTTTATGTTTACAAAGTTAACTGTTTCAGAAAACGCATGTTGCTTCGACGCTAATCGGTCTACTCATCACCTTCGAAACTACTACATGAAAATGCTCTGAATGAATCAGTAACGTAGTTTGTCAAAGTAATATTGGCTGTTGCGTCACTTAATAGCTTGCTTGAGTTGAGCATCATCGCTTTGTGTAACTGACGGAGCCATTCATCCACGATTTGTTTACGTACGCCACAGTCGTGATGTACGCAATAAAGTTGTTTCGATATGTAAATGTTGTCATAACATATTACTCGGTTGCTCTTTTCTTATCACTGTCAGAGAGATCGACTTTTTTAATTCGACACTGTTAAAGAATACGCGCAGTTTACGTGAAACCCCTTCGCAGATTTTGAAAGAGATTAGAAGGCTTATTTGACCGGCGACTGTACCGCTCACGTGTTGCGTCGCTCCCTTCCTCGTCGTTAAGTGGTCGCCGGCACTGTGCCGCAGCAATGTTTTGATGCTGCAAGGATAGCCGGGCGTCAGTCAGTCTACTGCAAACGAATTTTTTTTACGTTACAAGTCTGACCTACAAGTGTTGTAGATTTATTAAAAGTCTAAGTCGGAATTAGAATATAAGTTCAGCAAAATGAATTTTTTAGCCTTCAAAGGTCGTGTGACACTAAAAATCTCGTTTATGTGATGAAAATTATCAAATAATAATAATGAAGGCATCTACGGATGCTTTATTTCCAATTTCAAGCCTGGTACACATCACCTTGTACATTGGATTTTCAAATGCCTTATATCTAACGCCAGGACGCCATGACGCTTTCCCCCGGTCAAGACCGGTACCCATTTCAGACACCTGGGTAGAGTGGGGTATTGTGCTTGGAATTTTTCTCCTATACCCAACAGAGAAAATCGCCATCCAGCGCCGGTAGTCGAACCCGGGTTTCCCGCACGGCGGGCAGGGACTATAGACACACGGCTATGGCGAGCGTAAATCAAGTTGGAGAAGTCCCTCCATTGCCTTCACAGTGGAGTTTCTAGAGTGATTTTGTATTACTTACTCAATCTAATGTTTTTTCAAAGTCGAGAAGTACTGAAAAACTCGGCTTCCGTTATCGAGGCTTTTGTACATGTGCTACAGATGATTTTAAAGCAGCCTGCATTGTTAATTTGTTTGTTCGGAAGTCATTGCGGTTAACATAAATGAATTCTGTTCGAAATCGGACTATACTTTTCATGTGTTCTAAAGATAGGTAGGGCAGAAACAGTTCTACATATAATGCATATTTTCTATAAGTTACAGAGGCAGATTTTCATAATTTTCCATCGTATCTGAAGAAAAGCGTTACTGGCGGAATTTTTTGAAAAAGGAAAAATTTTGAACAGAGAATGGTTAATTTAGTCTAATGAGATGGTGTTATTTTGGCGCTGCGTACATTTAACACGTGTGCCGGGGCAATTTCAATTTGTATAAATTATTTTTTAAAGTCAGTGGTGATACAGGCTCGAATATTGGAGGCTTTAGTAAGCAGTAAGAGGAATGAAGATGTGTATATCTTGGTCGTTGAAGACTTCAATTAAGATGTGGTTTATTAAGCTCGTCTACCCCCCTGCGGTGCCGTGTGTGTAAGAGCAGACGTCTCTCCTGCCTGTCTGAAGTGAAAGTTTTCTTGGCATGTATGAATAATAATTATTCCTTCTCTTTGAACTCATTTCTCGGATGTAAATTGAATAATGAAGATATATTTAGACTAATTCATGAAGTAGAATTATCAAGTTGAGTAGACTTCATATTTTTGTGCTGCGTCATTGCCTTTCTTTGAACCCACTGTTTGTCTCTTGAGAAAGTAGCTACTAATTTGTTTAATACTTGTAATTTAAAATAAAGCTTTATGATTAAATCGGTACACAATACTAAGCCTAGCAACTGAAAACTTTAGATCAATGCCGTGACACTTGAATTTGATCCAAAATGTCATTGATGTGCCTACGAAATTTAATGAATCGTTTTTGAAATAATAGCGGGAAAATCGGTACAATGAAAATCCTGGGTATAATATCTACTCCTCTCTATTTAATGCCTTTGTATATAAATATTATTGCACACTATTTCCTCCATATATATTGCGTAATAACTTCATTGTTAGGATTGATCGAGGGCGGCCCGCCCGTTCCCACAACCCCGTCGGTCACTTGGTAAAGAACACGCTGCGTTTTCCGGCAGCTTGAGTAGATGTCGCGATCTTTTTGTTATACAACGCACAAAATCTCTCTAAATTGCTATTGTCCCTGCTGTTCTGTATGACTTTTCTGTATTGTGTTTAGTTTGTGTGTTTCTGCATTATTACTGAAGTAAAACCAGCTTATTCTTTATCGAAATCAATTCAATGCATTCGCAGTTGGGCTTAATTTGTCATCATGAACTCGCAACCATACTTCTGTTAAACCCCTAGCGCGTAGCAATAACCTTTTTTCCGTGGCGGCAAAAATTTCCCGGCATTTTCAAAACCATGAATGTAACTCATTTCTGATGCACGATGAGAAGCCTTGAATTTGCTGTTAAACAGTATTAGAAAAATCAGTTATGTTTCTTGTTTAGGTGAATGAGATGTGCTACACTCATGTACTACAATTATCTTAGTATAGTTGAAAAATCAATTAAAGTTCTCTGCTGATGGAATGTGTCATTATTTTATACCGATCGAGAGCATATTTGAACTCAATAATAGTAGTGGAAGTTCAAAAATCAGTTGAGATGCTGCATTATGGCATGCTTCTCTCCAATGTAAATAAAACTCTAATGGTATTCCAAAACATTGAATGATATATATTAAGAAATAGCTTGATGCAATGTCATTCTGATTGAAATCCTGCTGCATGTCTCAGCGCTGGTATAGAAACGTGACAGAATGTCCTCACGCCTGCACTGTCTGTACAGATGTGGCTGTGCCGTGATGTGGCCGTCCCGCGGCCTGACGTGGTCGTCCCGCGGCCTGATGTGGTCGTCCCGCAGCCTGATGTGGTCGTCCTGACGTGGTCGTCCCGCGGCCTGATGTGGCCGTCCTGATGTGGCCATCCCGCACCCTGATGTGGCCGTCCTGACGAGGTCGTCCCGCGGCCTGATGTGGTCATCCCGCTGCCTGATGTGGCCGTCCTGACGTGGTCGTCCCGCGGCCTGATGTGGTCGTCCCTGTGGCGGCCTGGTGCTGTCCCTGTGGCGGCCTGGTGCTGTCCCTGTGGCAGCCTGTTGCTGTCCCTTTGGCGGCCTGGTGCTGTCCCTGTGGCGGCCTGCTGCTCTCCTGTGGCGGCCTGGTGCTGTCCCTGTGGCGGCCTGTCGCTCTCCCTGTGGCGGCCTGTTGCTCTCCGATGGCGGCCTTGTGCTGTCCATGTGGCGGCCTGTTGCTCTCCGGTGGCGGCCTGGTGCTGTCCCTATGGCGGCCTGGTGCTCTCCGGTGGCGGCCTGGTGCTGTCCCTGTGGCGGCCTGCTGCTCTCCGGTGGCGGCCTGGTGCTGTCCCTGTGGCGGCCTGGTGCTGTCCCTGTGGCGGCCTGTTGCTCTCCGGTGGCGGCCTGGTGCTGTCCCTGTGGCGGCCTGTTGCTCTCCGGTGGCGGCCTGGTGCTGTCCCTGTGGCGGCCTGTTGCTCTTCGGTGGCGGCCTGTTGCTCTCCGGAGGCGGCCTGGTGCTGTCCCCGTGGCGGCCTGGTGCTGTCCCTGTGGCGGCCTGTTGCTGTCCCTGTGGCGGCCTGTTGCTATCCCTGTGGCGGCCTGTTGCTGTCCCTGTGGCGGCCTGCTGCTCTCCGGTGGCGGCCTAGTGCTGTCCCCTTGGCGGCCTGTTGCGGTTCCTGTGGCGGCCTGTTGCTGTTCCTGTGGCGGCCTGTTGCTCTCCGGTGGCGGCCTGGTGCTGTCCCCATGGCGGCCTGTTGCTGTTCCCGCGGCGGCCTGTTGCTGTTCCTGTGGCGGCCTGTTGCTCTCAGGTGGCGGCCTGGTGCTGTCCCCGTGGCGGCCTGGTGCTGTCCCTGTGGCGTCGTGATACTGTCCTGCAGCCAACCGCTGCTGATCACGTCGTTGGTTTTCATTATCCTGTTTAGAGTTGACTGGAAAAATGTAACATGAATTTTTGGAGGTAAAATCAGCATAAAATAAATAGATTTTTAATTTTCATCACCAGAAATAGGAATTATTGGCCACTAAAAAATTTTGATTGGTGGAGAAACTTATAGGGAGTTCGAAAATGGTTTATTATGTTGGGATGAACGCGTGGGCATCGTAGCACCCATGTTTGGTAATAGTTGAAACCTTTCATTGAAAGGAAAGCAGGAAAATACGCATTTTCATTTTTGGGCTGATCCTTGCTAAACAATTCATATGGCGGCCAAGTTAAACGGAAATGATACCCTTGCAATGATGAAAACGCCCATCAGTGAGTGTGTGACAGGTACGTTTACGGTAATAAGAGTGAAAGGGGATTGCGCGTGATGTTTTCAACTAAAGTTTACGAGCTAAAAAACGTGATTGAGTATGAGCGTCTTCTACGGTAACTGTCGTGAACTAAGTTTATTTGTATTATTGTTCCAAGTGTTGCTAAACAGTTCAATCCAAGTGTATCGGAACGAGTTTTTCTGGGTATCCCAAAACGATTTATTCCGTGTGTTCCGGGCACTACGGAACGGATCGTTCCGGGCATTACGGAACGGAACGTTTCCGGCGCTACGGAACGGATCGATCCGGGCACTACGGAACGGAACGTTCCCGGCGCTACGGAACGGAACGTTCCCGGCGCTACGGAACGGATTGTTCCGGGCACTACCGATCGTTCCGGACGCTACGGAACGAATCGTTCCGGGCGCTTCGGAACGGATCGTTTCGGGCGCCACGGAACGGACAGTTCCGGGTGCCACGGAACGGATCGTTCCGAGCGGTACGGAACGGATCGTTCCGAGCTCTACGGAACGGATCGTTCCGAGCGCTACGGAACGGATCGTTCCGGGCGCCACGGAACGGATCGTTCCGAGCGCTACGGAACGGATCGTTCCGGGCGCCACGGAACGGATCGTTCCGAGCGCCACGGAACGGATCGTTCCGAGCGCTACGGAACGGAACGTTCCGAGCACTACGGAACTATTATTGGCTTCTGGGAAGAAATGTTTGCGTGGTGTTTATAGAGCTCAATTATTGTAGGGTTTCATTTTTGTTTACTTGGTCAAACTGTTTCCGCGTATTCCATCATCACTTACGATAATTCGTAACTACGTTTGTACGAGTTATTCCGGGCGCAACGGAACGGAATGTTCCGGGAGCTACGGAACGGAACGTTCCGGGCACTACGTAACGGAACATTCCGGGCACTACGGAACGGAACGTTCCGGGCGCAACGGAACGGAACGTTCCGGGCACTACGGAACGGAACGTTCCGGGCACTACGGAACGGAACGTTCCGGGCACTACGGAACGGAACGTTCCGGGCACTACCGATCGTTCCGGGCGCCACGGAACGAATCGTTCCGGGCGCTTCGGAACGGATCGTTCCGGGCGCCACGGAACGGACAGTTCCGGGTGCCACGGAACGGATCGTTCCGGGCGCCACGGAACGGATCGTTCCGAGCGCTACGGAACGGATCGTTCCGGGCGCCACGGAACGGATCGTTCCGAGCGCTACGGAACGGATCGTTCCGAGCGCTACGGAACGGATCGTTCCGGGCGCCACGGAACGGATCGTTCCGAGCGCTACGGAACGGAACGTTCCGAGCACTACGGAACTATTATTGGCTTCTGGGAAGAAATGTTCGCGTGGTGTTTATAGAGCTCAATTATTGTAGGGTTTCATTTTTGTTTACTTGGTCAAACTGTTTCCGCGTATTCCATCATCACTTACGATAATTCGTAACTACGTTTGTACGAGTTGTTCCGGGCGCAACGGAACGGAATGTTCCGGGAGCTACGGAACGGAACGTTCCGGGCACTACGTAACGGAACATTCCGGGCACTACGGAACGGAACGTTCCGGGCGCAACGGAACGGAACGTTCCGGGCACTACGGAACGGAACGTTCCGGGCACTACGGAACGGAACGTTCCGGGCACTACGGAACGGAACGTTCCGGGTACTACGGAACGGAACGTTCCGGGCACTACGGAACGTTCCGGGCACTACGGAACGTTCCGGGCACTACGGAACGGAACGTTCCGAGCACTACGGAACTATAATAGGCTCCTGTGAAGAAATGTTCGCTTGGTGTTTATAGAGCTCAATTATTGTAGGGTTTCATTTTTGTTTACTTGGTCAAACTGTTTCCGCGTATTCCATCATCACTTACGATAATTCGAAGCTAGGTTTGTAAGAGTTGTTCCGGTCACTACGAAACGTTCCGGGCACTACGGAACGTTCCGAGCACTACGGAACTATAATAGGCTCCTGGGAAGAAATGTTCGCGTGCTGTTTATAGAGCTCAATTATTGTAGGGTTGGATTGTAAGAGTTGTTCCGGGCACTACGGAATGGAAAGTTCCGGGCGCTTCGGAACGGAACGTTCCGGGCTCTACGGAACGGAACGTTCCGGGCGCTTCGGAACGGAACGTTCCGGGCACTACGGAACGCAACGTTCCGGGCGATTCGGAACGGAACGTTCCGGGCGATTCGGAACGGAACGTTCGGGGCACTACGGAACGGAACGTGCCGGGCGCTTCGGATAGGAACGTTCCGGGCGCTACGGAACGGAACGTTCTGGATTTTAGGGCCAGTAACATCAGTTCCACGGAACGTTCCGTTCCGGGCGTTCCATCGTTCCGTACTTTAGGGATTGCCGTCTAGTTTAAACGTACATGGCTCTTGTGAAGCTCCGGACATTCGGACATTCGCACGAAGCGTCTACACGTGAGCCTGCAGCAAAATGGATACCAGTGTAAACAGGGCTTTAGCAACGTTCATTCGTTACTTGATCGTAACACACGCTCATTGCTGATTGCGCGCTTACCTTCTAATACGTGGTCGTTAGAAACTTGAAAATTAACTACAGTAATAATCTGATCAGTCATGTTCATTTAATGAAAATTTCCTGCAAAACGCCATTTTCGTCTAAAAATTATTTGTTTTCCGGACTTGTTTGTTCTTTGTTGTCCAAGAATTGCGAGTCAACTTTCAATTCGCAGCGGTCGCAGTTCGAAATTTCTCAGAGTCTCACTGTCTCAGACGAAATACAGTTCCGGGCCTGAGCCGCTGAGGTAAGGCGCTGTAATTCGAACTCTTTCGCTTGTATTTGTCTGTACTCTGTCTCCCCTGTTTGGATTGTACACAGAAGAATTAGCAGTTCGACTGAGCAGGAGTGGCTTAGGACTGAAAGTTGGTAATGAGAGACTGAGCTGCTTGTAGTATGCTGATGATGTGGTTGTGGTTAGTGAATGTGGACATGAACTGCAAAGGATGCTTGACATTGTGAATGGATATAGTACAGATTTCAAGATGAACTTTGGTGCCGACAAAAGTAAGGTTATGGTTATAGATAGTGATGAGACTGATAGAGACAGACTGTGGAATATTGGAGAAGTCAGAATAGGTAGAACAAAAGAACTTGAACTTGAACTTGAGGGCCGACAGTGTCGGGGCCTTTGTAACGGCCTACAATTCCCTCCACAATTTTCACACAAAGAGTTCAGCGCCTGGTACCAGACTTGTCCACTAAACTACTCAGGATCTACGATCCTTGTCACAAGCCTCCATTGGAAGGCATCACCGGGACAGCCAGTGTGTCAAAACACCATCCCCCGGCACATTGGGTCATTACAGCCCATTCTACCAGACTGGCTCATTCCAGTCACTGTCTCTTACTCCAGGCACCGCAAGAAACACTTTCATAGCCTCAGTGATACTCGCATTACACTCCTGATCCAATCCAGCAAGACAGCTCATACCGCAATCATCTTCAGCACATCTGGCATTCCACTCATTCTCTCCATACTGCTCAAACACCACATTCATAAAACTCTCTCTCTCTTGCTCATACTTACTACATTCCAGCACAAAATGCTCAATTGTTTCCTCTACTCCACTATTACACTGCTGACATCTGTTATTATTCTCATTCCATCTCCATGTACGTCTGTTCACACTCAATGACTTACATCTCACAGCAAACAAGAGTTGACTTCCAAAACTACCATCATAGAACAGCTCAAACTTAGGTGCTTTCTTTTTCATATACCAGTTAAGTGTAGGCTTCCGCATCATGCTAAGCTTCCACTTATTCAATCCATACTCTTTTGTTTGTCTCTCAATCTCTTTCTTCCACCTCTTGCAGTCCCACTCAGGCCCTACACCTCCTACATTTATTAAACTCCAGTCATCCACAGGTCTCCCAATTCTAACATGAATAATCTTTTGCATACTGAGTTTCCTTGCATGCCCCCAACATACTTTCTCCCAATAGCTTACACTCAGATTCCATTCAAAGATTCGCCTTACCCACCTGCTATTCTGCATTCTTTCAATTCTCACCTTATAATTCAGCACAGCTTTCATCATTCTTTCTGAAAATAGGCTCCACCCTAGGTCACCTCTAATGGCTTCTATAGCTGTCCATTTCGGAGCACCCAATGCTACACGTCCTACCTTATTTTGTATCACATCCAGCTTTTCAAGATCACTTCCATTCCAAGCAAGAGCACTTATACCATACATGACACTAGGTACAGCAACATACTTCCACATTCCTCTCACACATTCGTACTTGTTTGCTCTGTATCTGGCCACACTACCTAACCGTCCACTCCACTGCATTGCTTTAGCCACTTTCTCACCTTTAGTTCTAGTACATCCATCTTCACTCATCATACAACCTAGATATTTGTATTCTTTTGTTCTACCTATTCTGATTTCTCCAATATTCCACAGTCTGTCTCTATCAGTCTCATCACTATTTATAACCATGACCTTACTTTTATCGGCACCAAAGTTCATCTTGAAATCTGTACTATATCCATTCACAATGTCAAGCATCCTTTGTAGTTCATGACCACATTCACTAACCACAACCACATCATCAGCATACAACAAACAGCTCAGTCTCTCATTACCAACTTTCAGTCCTAAACCACTCCCTCTCAGTCGAACTGCTAATTCTTCTGTGTACAATCCAAACAACAGGGGGGGACAGAGTACAGCCCTGTCTCACTCCTCTAACACTCCTCACTTGCCCTGTTTCCAAATTTCCTAACCTGTAGATAGCACTTGTGTTCTCATACAGACTCTGTACAATGTTCACTATTTTTCTGCTAAAACCAACTTTTCTCAAAATTTCAAACAGCCTAACCCGATCCACTCTGTCATACGCCTTTTCAATATCCAGGAATGCTAAATATACCTTCTTGTTATCCTTCTTCATTCGCTCAATTATTTCACTCACTACAAACAGATTATCCTCCCCCCATCTATCTTGCCTAAAACCATTCTGTTCTTCTCCCAGGACTCCTAATTCCTCAACTAAATTTTTCATTCTCTCATTCAAAATACCACAAAAGATCTTACATACGGTGTCACCCAGTGCAATTGGTCTGTAATTTTTAAGTTCTTTCATACTCTTATGTCCACCCTTATGCAACAGAACTACATTACACTTGTTCCAGTCATCCGGTACTCTTTCACTCTTCCATATCTCATCAAATAAACATTTCAACATACTGACTACACTCTCTCCTCCACATTTATAGAACTCATATGGTATCTTATCAGGGCCACATGCCTTACAAATATCTAGGCATGTGGCCCTGATAAGATACCATACAAATATCATACAAATATTTAAGAATACAAATATCTAGGCCGTATGATAAGTGAAGATGGATGCACTAGTTAGTTAGAACTAAGGGTGAAAAAGTGGCAAAAGCTATGCAGTGGAGCGGACGGTTAAGTAGTGTGGCCAGATACAGAGCAGACAAGTATGAATGTGTGAAAGGAATGTAAAAGTATGTTGCTGTACCTAGTGTCATGTATGGTATGAGTGCTCTTGCCTGGAATGGAAGTGATCTTGAAAAGCTTGATGTAATACAAAATAAGGTAGGACGGTTAGCATTGGGTGCTCCGAAATGGACAGATACAGAAGCCATTAGAGGTGACCTTGGGTGGAGCCTATTTTCAGAAAGAATGATAAAAGTAGTGCTGAATTATAAGGTGAGAATTGAAAGAATGCAGAATAGTAGATGGGTAAAGCGAATTATTGAATGAAATCTGAGTGTAAGCTATTGGGAGAAAGTGTGTTGGGGATATGCAAGGAAACTTGGAATGCAAAAGATTATGGTAAATCTGAAGGATATGTCAGTTGTCAATTTTCCACTTTTTGGTGCCTGAACCGGTAAATGTAAAGGACTTGACCATAATTGATATTCAAATTTTCGATGCCTTAATAATGTTAATCACATGGAAATAAACAAGTTTTCTTCAATGGACTTTCCGGCGGAAATGAGTATTTTAAAAGTTATGGCGTTAAATGAGTTACCGGAACTCCATTGTGCATCACCCTATTACAAACGTAAAGAGGTTGGGTCGTGAGGGGTAGCCACAGTTCTTTTAGTTTTATAATTTTCACTAAAAGAACTGTTGCTACCCCTCACGACCCAACCTCTTTACGTTTGTAATAGGGGGTTTGCTCTTCGTCGGCTTGGTTGGCGCGCGGGAACGCCTGTTTACTTTCACGTCGGACCGCGCGGTATATTTTTCCCCGCCTCAAACACTGGAGTTACGGTAACTCATTTAATGCCATAACTTTTGAAATACTCGTTTCCGCCGGAAAGTCCATTGAAGAAAACTTGTTTATTTTCATGTGATTAACATTATTAAGGCATCGAAAATTCGAATATCAATTATGGTCAAGTCCTTTACATTTACCCCTGAACCTAATTAATTGAATCAAAATAAACAAGTTTTCTTCTATGCACTTTCCGTCTCAAATGAGTATTTTACGATTTATAGCGGTAAGTTTAGTTTCGTCTTTGATGACGAATGCGCTCGAATAAACAGCTACTCATTGATTTTCGAATTTTTCTTGCTTAAATCATGGTAATAACATTGAAATAAACAACTTTTCTTCTATACACTTTTTTCGTCAAATGAGTATTTAACGAGGTATAGCGGTAGGTTTGGTTTCGTCTTTGATGACGATCGCGCTGGAAGCGAGTGCGCATTGCAGTGTTGCTGTCCGACGTGCTCCTTGAATAACTTGCCGCTTCAAACAATGGAGTTGCGGTAAGTCATTTACCGCTATAATAACTAATAAAATACTCATTTGAGACGGAAAGTGCATAGAAGAAAACTTGTTTATTTTGATCTAATTAACTATGCTAAGGCATCAAAATTTACAAAATCGATGACTGACATATCCTTCAGATTTACCAAGATTATTCATGTTAGAATTGGGAGACCTGTAGATGACTGGAGTTTAATAAATGCTGGAGGTGAAGGGCGTGAGTGGGACTGCAAGAGGTGGAAGAAAGAGATTGAAAGGCAAACATAAGAGTATGGATTGAATAAGTGGAAGCTTAGCATGATGCGGAAGCCTACACTTGAATGGTATATGAAAAAAGAAGCACCTAAGTTTAAGATGTTCTATGATGGTAGTTTTGGAAGTCAACTCTTGTTTGCTGTGAGATGTAAGTCATTGAGTGTGAACAGACATACGTGGAGGTGGAATGAGAATAATAACAGATTATGTTGGCAGTGTATCAGTGGAGTAGAGGAAACAATTGAGCATTTTGTGCTGGAATGCAGTAAGTATGAGCAGGAGAGAGAAAGTTTCATGAATGTGGTTCTTGAGCAGTAAGGAGAGAATGAGGGTCAATATTGAATTTAATGTTGTCAACGAATTTCATAATTTCGTAGGTGTAGATGGGTAATATAGTCGATTATAAGACGTTTTACAAAAATGACATTCTGCGCGGCGATGGGTTATTTTCGAATTATTCAACTTTGAAGCTGGCTTGTGCGCGCCATGGCAGCACGCAGGGCTAGCGTAATTTAATTAATAACGGAAGCTAATCCCCTATTACAAACGTAAAAAGGTTGGGTTGTGAGGGGTAGGCACAGTTCTTTTAGTGAAAATTATAAATAAAGGTTTCAAGTGACGTTTGTTTACATTGACGCCAAGGTGGCTGCCGCCATGGCGCCAACCGGTTGAAGATGGCGGCAGCCATCTTCGAGTTGATGTAAACAAACGTCACTAGAAAGCTTTATTTATAATTTTCACTAAAAGAACTGTTGCTACCTCTCACGACCCAACCTCTTTACGTTTGTAATAGGGGTTAGCTTCCATTTTCATTGCTAAAACAATGACTGTTTTTGCGTTAAAAGGGCCATTCAGGAGCGCCGTTTGTATAACTTCAAACTTGAATAACTTTGTAGTGAAGAGACTTCACTACGTATTGTGTACGTCAACTGTACCGCTGGCGTGTACATAGAGCTCCGTCCAGTTGCTGCTTGGCTGCAGCTAAAGTGGGCGGCTGCTCGATTGAAGCTAGGCAGTTGCGTCAGGACCGTCATAGGGTGCACTTGTCTACGAGCAGGCCAATAAAGCTGGTTGCCTGATGTTCGTAAGTGACCTTGGTCGTGCTTGCCCGAATCCTATGCCTCTTTTATCTGTTGGAACTTAGGGTGTTCTGCCAGGGTGTTAAGTCAGCGGTAGAATTACGATCTCGTGTGAGAGAGGCGGCTACCGCAAGACACGCCCCGATTCCGTTCTGTTAAACTATCCTAGTTCCCTTGTAAATAAACGCTCTTAGTATTTGTCCGTGCCGTACTTTGACCTCGTATCTGGCCTTAGCTATTTAAGCCTGAGTAGCTATTCCCTGTCTGGCCGGCATCCTGACAGGTCGGTTTCCAGTAACTAAACGTTATCAGGCTCGTGGTCGTTACATTTGGAGTCAGGAGTGGGATTTGGCTTCAGATGCGGGGACAGTCGGTAGGATAAGGAGTAGTGCAATAAATTGGAATTTTTAATAGAACTATTATCGTTTGCTGGCAGTAGACATTTTTTTTCGTGGCTTAATTTGGGCTAAGAGTGAAGATGGAAACGAAATCTGAGTTAGCTGACGTAATGCTTAGTCTCACAGAGGCAATCCAGGGCTTACGTGCAGCCAAGTTGCCTCCACCAGGGAAGTTTTCGGGCAAGCCTAGCGACAGTCAGGTCTCTGTGTTCTTGACTAAATTTGAGAACTATGCAAGTTCTAAGTATCAGGAAGACAAGTCGGCATGGGTTCAGGAATTACCAGAGTTCCTTGAGGGAGAGGCCAAGAATATAGTTCATGCGTACGGAACTGGAGCTGACTATGGTGAAGTAAAAACTAGGTTAATTCGTGAACTAGAGCTTCACGAAAAATTCAGTGATGCTGGATATACAGAATTCTTGCGTGCAGAAAGAGAGAGGGGCGAATCACTGACTTGCTATAGTATTAGGCTCGAAAGGCTGGTAGCAAAAGTGGATAGTCTAGGAAAAGAGGGCAAAGAACTCTTGGCTCGAAATAAATTTATTAGTTCCCTAGCACCGGAGCTGGTACGTCGGCTTAAGTTATTCGTTGGCCAGCAGGAGTCCATTGCACTCAGTGCAGTGGCCCGACTAGCAGCCAGTTTGGAGGCCGATATGACAGCTACCGAGGAAAGAATGGGGAATAATACTCGAGCGGAACAAATTTACTTAGCGACGCCATACGCGCCAGAGGCAGGTAATGATATCATTGAGTACCAGGAACGCAGACAGGCCCGATTAATGCCTTGTATACAGGAAGGACATTTTGTGCGGGACTGTACACAGCAGGTAGTAGATAGAGACGGATGCAGGGAAGTTGTCGGTTCGGAACGCGGTTTGAATTGTGCGTATTGTGGCACAAAGGGGCATTTGATGAAGGACTGTCAGGGATTTTTGGAGAGATGCACAGCTTGCGTATGGTGTGGGGAAATCACACATCGTAGTTTCCAGTGTGCACACAAACCAGTTAGAACAGTCGGGAAACTAGGTGACTCCGGTGTGGAAGGGGCACAGCCGGAGCAGTGTCACGATAGTCCCCAAAATATTGAGTATGTGCCCGGGAAAACTAATGTAGTTGCTGACTGTCCGTTCCGTGTGAATTTTCCTTGGTCAGTTCCAGAGGGAGACGAAAATGCTCCCGAGCCAGAATTTGGGGAATACCAGGTAGCCGAAGTCGAGGGGGGCCCAGATTCTTTGTTTGTGGCGTTGAGCCGAGCCTCGGGTCTGGGAGACGCGTTGACGCTCCGAGAGCAGGCGATAGACAAATTTTTGCGGGAACCCAAAGCATTCGGTATGACTGGTAAGGCCGCGGATCGTAGGATGATTTCGAGTTGGAAAAATCCTGATGTTTTCCCTCCATGGGAGGCTCTTGTGGCGTTTGCGCAGTTATTTGACTTGAGAGTGGAGGTAGTTTGCAGGCCAGGAGGGCTGGTTGTTGCAAATCCTGTGGGGGAGAAGGGAACTGTTAAACTGGAATGCAAAGGAGGCGTGCATTTTAATATTATTATAGCATGTATACCAGTGGAAAGGGTCAATATAGCAGTGCCACAAGGGCAAGGTAGCCAGGAGGGCACTCGCCAGTTACCTGACCTCAGGTTAGGAGAGGAGTTGGAAAATTTCATACCGCACCAGCGGCAGGATCAGAGGTTGGCGAGGGTGCGCGAGGCTCTGGAAAGGAAGGAAAAAGACCCAGCATTAGGATATTTGCGACGACATTTCAATAGCTTAGTGATACATAGCGGTGTCATATGTTACAAATACAAGCTAGGGGGCGAGGAAAAGTTCCTGCCAGTAGTACCAGACAGTCAATTAAAGGGCTTAGTTAGACAGTTTCATGAATATGCAGCACATGCGGGGCAGACTAAGGTAGTCAAGGCATTCCGGCGCTGTTACTTTCATCCCAGCCCATACAAGACTATCAAGAAAGTGATAAGAAAATGTCGTACGTGCCAATTGCATAAAGGAGTAAGTCCGAAAGACTACCCGCTGGACGGGTTGAGTACTAAATGCGCGGCGCCGTATGATATCTATGCGGTGGATCTTGTTCCGTTGCCGCGTACACCCAGAGGACATATAGGCCTGCTGGTGGGTATTGATTTATGTTCTAAATTCGGGCACGCTATACCTATACGTTCAAAAGCTGCGCCGGGAGTTGCGCGTGCGTTGGAGTATGGTATATTGGCTAGTTGCCCTAGAACCCCTAAAATTTTGCGGTCCGACAATGGTCCCGAGTTTCGAGCTAGGTTGTTCGGTCAATTGTTAGACCGGTACGGGGTGCGGCATGAGCGCTCGATCGCCTATGCTCCGCATACCAATGGAGCGGTGGAGAGACTCAACCGGACCATCAAGGAGAGACTCGCCTCAGCTTGCGCTGATAACCCTGGGAGCTGGGATCTGGAAATAGCAAAAGTGATGTCCCAGTACAATAGACTTACCCACAGTGAGACCGGTCGAGCCCCGAGTGAATTCTTCGTGAAGGAGGCCGCGGTGCCAGATCTGCCAAGGCCACCCCGGATGTGGCGACCCGCTGGACCGAAGTTCCGGCCGTTCGCAGTGGGAGAGCTTGTCCTGCGGCGGGTACCTTACACACGAGAGGACGAGAGGCATAAACTCGCCCCACAGTTCCAGGGTCCCTACGAGGTGCTGGAGGTTGACAGGAACCAGGTCACCTATAAGATACGGGATCTGCAGCGGCGAAGAGCTCCCTTCAAGGTGCACGTGAGGCAATTGAAGAAATACCATGGAAACGACATGGGTCAGGCCCAGCCAGTGCAACCCGAAAGGAAGAACGAGGCAGAAGGTCTGCCACAGAGGCAGCCACGCAAGAGGACCCGTCGAGAAGTGGGGCCGAAGGAAGACGGGGCTGGCGCAGCAGGAGAGATGCAAGAGGACCAAGTGGCTCCCGTGGAGGATGAGTGGTTGGGTCGCCCAATTCATCCGCTGCCACCATTTCCGGCAACGCAGCAGGGGGAGGTGACGGGCGACGACACCAGCGGGGACTTCTCGAAATTTCTCGGACAATACCCGGATCTTCCGCCGTGCGAGGAGAGCCTTGACTTTTCGGGGTTCATCGGCCAGTACCCGGATCCCCCTCTGTTGCGAATGGGGAGAACGGAGGTGCCGGAAGCAGAACGCGGACCTCTCGTCTTGAGTGGGGGAGAGGCGAGTGAAAGCGGAGCTGCAGCAGAAGGCACCTCCGATTTTTCAGGTTTCGGGGGGTGGTCGCCATTAGAGAGAGCGCGCCCAGATGTACGAACTTCTACCCCGGTGGAGGAAGGTGACGAAAGGGGTAACGACGCAGGGTGTTTGGAGGTAACAGAGGTGAGTGCCGGTGATAATACTTGGCGGAGAACGGAACCTTCGGAGCCAGAAGATGAAATATTGCCTCGATTGAGACCTAAAAAGAGGTTAGATTATAAATGCTGAGTGTCTACTTCGATACTGCTCGAATTGTTTTTGTTTCAGGCCCGGGGATCTGTTGCTGCAGGCGATGGGCCACCGTAGCACGGGGTGCGAGGGTCCGACCTGGGCTGCCTGTTCGCGTCCCGCCTCTGCAGATGTCTTCTGAGGCGCGGCCGGTGCTGATGGTTGCCTTCCATCGCAACCCGACTGGTGTGAAGCCCTTTGGATGTCCGGGTCGGATGTGACGGGCGGAGGCGCATACTCTTCCGAGATCGTGGTCTCTGTTGCGAGCTGAGCACGTCATGGGAGGTGGACTTCTGCCGCCGGTTTGGCTGCTAAGGGAAGCCTGCTCAGCGCCGGTTGGCAATATAGAGGAGCAGTCGCCGGTGTGCAATCTGCGGTCGTGTCAGCATGCACTCGGCAAGTCTGCAGCCGGACGGTTCGTCGTCACCTGCAAAACTGGCGGGAACTTGGAAGACAGAAGAACCGGATACTATTATCAATTTTAGAACAATGATGTACATAGTAAACCTTTTTAGTAGTTGTCCGATTGTTCACGGGCTAGATGTAGGTTTCTTGAGGTATAACCTTTTAATCTTGTGCGATAATTGGAGGAGATTAGAGGCTTTAGTGGAGCGAGGAGTTCTTACTAAATTAAGAGGGATGTAGTGTAGTGAAGAGACTTCACTACGTATTGTGTACGTCAACTGTACCGCTGGCGTGTACATAGAGCTCCGTCCAGTTGCTGCTTGGCTGCAGCTAAAGTGGGCGGCTGCTCGATTGAAGCTAGGCAGTTGCGTCAGGACCGTCATAGGGTGCACTTGTCTACGAGCAGGCCAATAAAGCTGGTTGCCTGATGTTCGTAAGTGACCTTGGTCGTGCTTGCCCGAATCCTATGCCTCTTTTATCTGTTGGAACTTAGGGTGTTCTGCCAGGGTGTTAAGTCAGCGGTAGAATTACGATCTCGTGTGAGAGAGGCGGCTACCGCAAGACACGCCCCGATTCCGTTCTGTTAAACTATCCTAGTTCCCTTGTAAATAAACGCTCTTAGTATTTGTCCGTGCCGTACTTTGACCTCGTATCTGGCCTTAGCTATTTAAGCCTGAGTAGCTATTCCCTGTCTGGCCGGCATCCTGACAGGTCGGTTTCCAGTAACTAAACGTTATCAGGCTCGTGGTCGTTACAACTTGAAAACTAAGCATTTCCGGGCACATTGTCATTTGTGTAAAACGTCTTAAAATCAATTATATTACCCATCTATACCTACGAAATTATGAAATTCGTTGACAACATTAAATTCAATATTGACCAGAATGAGTGGTATGCCAGATGTGCTGAAGATGATTGCGGTATGATCTGTCTTGCTGGATTGGATCAGGAGTGTAATATGAGTATCATTGAAGATATGAAAATGTTTCTTGTGCGTGCCTGGAGTAAGAGACAGTGACTGGAATGAGCCAGTCAGGTAGAGTGGTCAGTAATGACCCAATATGCCTGTGGGGATGGTGTTTAGACATACTGGTTATCCCAGTGATGCCGTCCAATGGCAGCTTGTGACAAGGATTGGTAGATCCTGAGTAGTTTAGTGGACAAGTCTGGTACCAGGCGCTGAACTCTTTGTGTGAAAATTGTGGAGGGAATTGTGGGCCGTTACAAAGGCCCCGACGCAGTCGGCCCTCAATTTCAAGTTCAAGTTGTCGTGTGGATCTTGATTTTTGTGTTTGCCATTGAAAATGAAAGCTGTTCATAGATACTTAACCTAAATAATTTTGTTTTACTATTTAATATAAATTTATGAGTGATAATATGTATACCCAGAAAGTAATTTACAATGTGCTGTCTACCTCAACGAATTCAATATTTTTACTAATTTTCTTTCAAATTTTTAGAAAAACAGCGAAGTGTTTTGCCACTCTGATACTTATTAAATAAGTTGAAATGTACCGTTTATGTGTTTAAAAATAGCACCAATTTAATTTACTGTCAATCCAAGGGTATACCAACATATCTGTGTGCATTTTTGTTCCTTTAAGTTAAGGGGATCATCCGGGTTTGAGACCTTTTTTTGTCTGATTTGTTCGAAAATTGGCCAGTATATGTCTTTTATGAAAGTAAACCTTTTTTACTCATGTCATTTTTTTGATTTAGGCCTTAGTTTTTTTTTAACAAAAAATGTGTTTCTGGCATATTTTTCAAATTGGGACTCCTCCTTCAGTTTTGATGCTAGAACAAAAAGAAAGACAGTTTTAGAACCCTTGGAACATTTCTAACAAACGTTCGTTCTGTTTATTTTCAAATTCAAATTTTTTCTATTTTTTCAAATTTTTTGGAAATTTCAAAAATCAGCAATAATTTTTTGGGTTTAGAGCTATATATTTCTTCAAAGAATTTGAATTTGAAAATGAAAAGAATGAACGTTTGTTAGAAATGTTCCAAGGATTCTAAAACTGTCTTTGGATTTGTTCTAGCATCAAAACTTGAGAACTAGTCTCAGGATGAATGTTGAAAATTCGAAGTGTTGGGTATAAGCAAAAAAAAATTTTGTGTTGAAGTGTAATATATATAATGAACAATTGATGTAATTGAATGCACTTTTAATTTTTATTTCGATACTTTCCATACATATCTTCATATTCAAACTGTGAATATTGATTTCAAAAAAAAAATAAATTATAAAAATTTTTCCTTTTTTATCAAAAAAATAATTTTTTTCTTTTTTCAGTCTGATTCTTATGAAATTTGACTATGATATATAACCTTTGAAAAAAAACTCAATTGATTCTATTAATTTTTTTGATTCAGGCCTTAGATTTTGCAAAAATTTGACATATTGGTGTTTAGGTATTGATATTTCACTAATATTGATATTTCAAAATGGGACTCCTCCTTCAGTTTTGATGCTAGAACAAAAACAAATGCAGTTTTAGAATCCTTGGAACATTTCTAACACACTCACGTTCAGCTTTTTTTCCATTTCCCATTTGTTCTCTTTTTATATGGGGTCAAAATCGGGAAAATTGAAAGATTTTGGGTGCTTTTCATTGATATCGATATTTCAAAATGGGACTCCTTCTTCAGTTTTGATGCTAGAACAAAAACAAATGCAGTTTTAGAATTCTTGGAACATTTCTAACACACTCACGTTCAGCTTTTTTTCCATTTCCCATTTGTTCTCTTTTTATATGGGGTCAAAATTGGGAAAATTGAAAAATTTTGGGTGCTTTTTATTGATATCGATATTTCAAAATGGGACTCCTTCTTCAGTTTTGATGCTAGAACAAAAACAAATGCAGTTTTAGAATTCTTGGAACATTTCTAACACACTCACGTTCAGCTTTTTTTCCATTTCCCATTTGTTCTCTTTTTATATGGGGTCAAAATCGGGAACAAGTTGAAAAAATTTTGGGTGCTTTTCATTGATATCGATATTTCCAAATGGGACTCCTCCTTCAGTTTTGATGCTATAACAAAAAAAAATGCAGTTTTAGAATCCTTGAAACATTTCTAACACACTCACGTCCAGCATTTTTTCCATTTCCCATTTGTTCTCTTTTTATATGGGGTCAAAATTGGGAAAATTGAAATATTTTTTGGCACATGTAACTTTCAATTTTGGACACATTTGCTTCTATAAAATTTTTCGAATTTCAAAATAGAAAAAGTTAGTATGCGCACATAAAAAGATATATATATATATGTACGCCAAACATTTCTCACCCTACAATTGCCAACGTAGAAGCATGATTTTGATCTCATTTGGCATGGAAAGACTGTGGCAACAGCGTAACAAAGGATATTTTTGAATTTTGAATAATAATAAACAATTTATGGTTGCATTTGTCCTAAAATTTATGGTTCCCCAAAAAATCCTCAAAGTTTCAGTTCTAGCATTTTTATTACAACTAGGTCAACGGAAATGAATACCGATACACAAAGATGAATTATAAACACATTTGTTCTATAAATTTTTTTGATTTTTGCAATAGAAGAAAAGTTATTGTGCAAACATATATATATATATTTATGTATGATTTTTATATATATATATAGATATATATATATATTAATATATATATAAAAATTCTTGTAGAAATTTCAAAATTCTTGTAGAAATTTGCAGAAGGTAAAAGAAAGTTTGGCTTCCTAAAATGCAACCTATCATGATAAAAATGTAGTCTAAAGATGCAATGAATTGCTAAAACGAATAAATATAAGTTAAGACAATGGGTCAATCATGATGAACTATTGTAAAATGAAATAAAAATGTCTGAAAAGATTCCTAGAAAATAAAAGATATTCAAATAAAGATGAGAGAATTAATTCTAACTTAATTATAACTTTCAACAAAGTGTATTTGCAAAATGACCTGCTGCCAACATACACCAATATGTATATATATTTTATATACATAAATTTGGCAAAACCCTACGCCTTCTACATTTTTCAACATAAGGCGTGATTTTTTGTCTCATTCGATGCGGTATAATGGTGAAAACAGCGTAACGAGGCGGAATTCTATTGATATTCCAAATTAGATATTGTGAAAAAATTAGGATTCTTTTGGCATAAAAATTTTCTTGGACATTTGTAACCATAAATTTTTTTCTAATTTGAAATTCGAAAATATCCTTCGTTACGCTGTTGCCACAATCTTTCCGCGTCAAATACGACCAAAATCATGCTTCTACGTTGACAATTGTGGGGTGAAAAATGTTTGGCGTAAATATATATATTTTTCTATATTCACGCAATAACTTTTTTTGAATGCAAAATTAGAAAATTTTTATAGAACCAAATGTGTTCAGAATTCTATATTATATATCTTTATGCATTTTTGTTCCTCTAGAGGCAATAGAAATGTGAACAGTGAAATTATAAAATTATGTAAATTAAGTTGAAGTCCAGGGTAGTAGCTCCCCTTGAATAACTTTACTTAGCGATACCAAGACTGATGTTTTGTGTCAAAAAACTGCGCATGTTCCAACAACGCAGCTGACTATATAGTGTTATTCTTCCCTGAACATTAATCTTATATCTCAAAAGGTAAGCCTTTGCAAGCAAAACATCATTCATATAAAATGTCTTAAAATGTATCATATTACCGATTTATAGGAACAAAATTTTGAAAATTGTTGAATGCACTAAAGTAAATATTGACCAAAATTTAAGCCAAGGCAAGATGCATGTGAGACCACAAATGCTTCTGATTATTTATAGTTTGTAGCATAAAAAATTGATATGTTTGTTAATTTTCATAGAACTATTTAGTAAAAAAAAATTCATATGCATATTGAGATATATGAGAAATAAATTATGTTGTCGGACTTGAATGGGTTTGGGGCATAGAGTATCAAAGAAACAGAACAGAAAAAATCAAGGGTGCTTACAGTTTTAATGTTACTCACAAACTTTGTGTAAATATTAATTTATTATAGGTCCCTCAATCTTGAAAGAACTATTGTCATTCTTTAGCTACATTACAAATCTATACTATAATAAGAGCCCCGTCCGTCTGTCTGAAGTCAGCCTGTAGTGTGTGATGAGCGTATCTGTGATACAACCTTCATCAACTCCACACTCTCCAGCGTATTAATCTATCAGATTCGAGTAGGAATGAATATCATATGAATTCTTAGGAAAGAGGAACGTGTGCCATATGATTTGTCAAACACTGTTGTACATTTTTGACAGGCCTTGTGCACTCGGCCTCATCAACTCTTGAGAGATTGAATTTTTTCATTTCTTACGGCTTTTCTTTTATATTGCCCTCTTTCTTATTTCAAATAATGAAAGGGTAGACTAGTAACCTATAATAATCAGTCTTACACTCAAGATTCCAATTTAACTTTATACTTTGGTCACGTGTGTTGCACATTGGGAATGATAACTTTAACATTTCCATTCATTTATGGTTCAGTGGTCCAGTTTGTGGGGTAGTAGTGAGGTTTTTTCTTGCTAAATTTTGTGCATGAACTTGAATAAGACAATTTTTGTATCATTTTTTCTATTTCCTTCATATTGCTTCACATTTTATAGAAAGAATGTTTGAATTCTGTTGAAGCTCATCTCACTATAAGATATTCATCAAGACCAGCTCCTTGTAATTTATTCTGTCTTAACTTGAAAAGTCGGGGCAGAAATTTGTGTACTGAGATAAGATAGGAATAATTTTTTTTTTCATATGTTGATTTATAATTGAGCAGACCTAGAAAGTAAGTTTTTTTAGAGGATATTTCAGTTAGACTTAAGGGGAGTGGCCCCCAGAGAGTGTAAAAAATAGATTTTAGCTGCTATTGGAGGTGAAAGAGGTCAGGTACATCCTGTGGAAAAATGACGTTCAAATGTTAGCTCTTTCGCTCGCTATGGGGGTTTGAAGAATGTGGGGGAGGGGGAAGTGGTATTTTATCATGTTCCACCTCCTCCTTGGCTATTTCTTTATGGTGCAACGTTGCTATGTCATCTCCTATGTCTGTATTACTCCAAAAATATTTAATAAAAAAATTAAAATCATTTAAATTTTAATTATAAATTCAAAGATTACCTGTTTGCTTCCTATAATCTACACGATATTCCGCATCCAATGATACCAAAATTATCACTAGCCAAAAAACTGGGGGGGAGATGCATTTTGAAACCTCCCCCGAAACTCCGTTTTCTATGAATATCTCGTTTTCTTCAAAGAAAATTGCATATTTTTGTAGAAGATGAACGATTCCAAAAGTGCTCTAGGTTCAATAATGAAGAAAAAGGCCCATTAGGGGGACGCCCTCCTTGAATTTTCTATGTAAATCAACTCACCTTCATATTTGTCTTTCAGATATTTTTATCCCTGCAGTTCACATAGTGAGCTTCAACATGGGTAAGCTTCCACAAAAGAAGTATTATCGCCAACGTGCACACTCCAATCCAATGGCCGACCACAGTTTTAATTAGTAAGTGATTATTTATTTTTTCAATTGATCTATCCATTCTGCAGTTTACACGGTTTATGTGTATCCCTAAAAAACACCAGTGAGGGTGGTGTTTCATTATTTTAGTTATTTTTTGTTTCATTATTTTAGTTATTTTTAGTAGCATATCGCTACTAAACTCTCAATTTTTACAATTTTTCCTCATTGCCAGGAGCATATTTTTCAAATTCAGTAATTACAGAAAAAATGGAGCCTAAAAGCAGGGACAATTTATGGTCAATATTTATTTTAGTGCTCTCAATGATTTTCAAAATTTTGTTGCCATGAATAGGTAACAGCACACATTTTAAGACGTTTCACACGAATGACATTTTACTTGAAAATGATTACTTTTTGAGATATTTAACTTTGGAGTCATAAGAACGTCGTAAATAAAGGTAAGGAAACGGACGCGTAAAAATGCTGCAATACCGTATTGATGTTACGATAGGTGAGGGTAGGTTAGGTAACGTTAGGTTATTTAAATAACCTAACCTTCTACGGGGACAGCCATATCAAGATATGTTTTGGTGCCAAACAATTGTGCATATTCCAACAACACAAAAAGCTGTTGTGCTGAGAATATAATGTTATTCATACCTGAACATTATAAATGTTATATCTCAAAAAATAAGTATTTGTGCGGAAAAAATGTCATTTATGTATAAAATGTCTTAAAATGTGTCCCATTACATATGCATGGCAACACAATTTAGAAAATTGTGGAAAACTATAAAGTAAATAGTAACCCAATTTTTAATTGCCTAGTTGTAACATTATTTATGATTATTGCTAAACCTCAAAATAATATAGAAGTATGGTCCTGCATTTAATTAATGATAGCAAAACTAATCTTGGTAAAAAAAGTTGCTCATAATTCATGAGTCTTATTTGTTATGATTAATAATAGTTATTGTTATGCTATCTCATTTATTTTTTATTGGTTTGTTGTTCCCCTCGGGGGATACAACCATAGTATCTATAGGAATTGGCACTCCCTGGGGGAATATGTGAGGTACTAAGCTAAAGGTTAGAAAGGCCTTTATTTTGTTGAAATAGAATAGCTGCTTTTTGTTTAGTTACTGTGTTTTCCAGTTCACTGTTCTGTTTTTGAGTTCTACTACTAATTTCATTTTTATTTTTTATCTTGTTTCATGAAATTCTTTCATAACATACTTTTCTGTGCACCACATAAATTTTGCATTCCCTAACTCCATACCAAATGGTGCCTTTCTCTCTTTATAATACCTTTGTTGCAGTTAGGGAGGCTTAAACTAACATATAAGTAATTTCTTTTTCTTGAAAACAAAACTGTATTGCTTGCAGGTTGAAAGAGCATGTTTCAGGTTATGGGATATCATAACGGGTGTCTTGTTTCACCACAGCCCACTGTGTCCTGCCAAAATGGACTGGAGCTTGCTATTCCCAGACTGCCCTGCTGAGCAAGATTCGGCAGTTCGGTTTGCTGATATAGGCTGTGGCTACGGGGGATTGCTTGGTGAGCTTATTGTTTTTTGTTCGCAGTTTATTTGAATTATAACAATCAGATTAATGTCTTTTTGTTCTCAATATAATTCAAATTATAACAATTTAATGTCATTTGTTGACAAATATTTGAATAAAAATAATTGATATAATGTCCTGCTCTCAATTTATTTTATTTATAAAAATCAATTTAATGTCCTTTGTTCATAATTTATTTGAATTATAACATCAATTTTATGTTTTATTGTTCTTAATTTTTTCAATTATAACAGTCAACTCAATATCCTTGTGTTATTAATTTATTTGTGTTATAAGTATTATATACTTCTTGGCATTTTGAAAAAAAAATCAAAATTTGTTCATTAAAATTTGAGTCTAGTACTGAATCCATTCTTGTGTTTCTTATTAGGATATTTAAGCCTTTGGAGCTACTCGTATTTGGTATGCAATCTCAATGTTGTAAAATCACTTCGGTTTGCACTTTCAATTAATAACTGTTATTCTCCAGCTCTCAGGAGACATAGGGTGGGCAGTAGATTTAGGTTGGGCAGGTTATTTTGTGGTGTGGGGCTATGGTCCTCTTGGAGAAAAACTGTTTGCTCGCCTCAGCTTTTTGAATTGGACCTATAACATTTCTGTCTTCTATGCGCACTTGGCTTATAACATTTGACCTATAACATTTCTGTCTTCTATGCGCACTTGGCTTCTGTTTCCATGTCTTCTTTGCTATCTCTTCATTGTCTTTTCTTCCTCTTCTTTCTTAACTTGGTGGTTCTATACTCAGTATATCCTATGTGGGAACACACCTTGTACATAGATTCCATGTTTTCTAGAGTCCAAACTTGATGGTGTCTTCTTTTTGTTTTCTTGAAATTCCCTTTGTTGTAGCCAGTGAGTCCAACTAATTAATATAATGTTAGTGTTATAAACCTGGTTGTAATTATGATACATGTATCTCAGAGACGCATCCTAAACATACATTTTTGGAAGAAGTTGTAGGTGTGGCCCCAGATATGTCTCTTGAGTGTCTGCAACATCCAGCTTGAATGAGTCTGAATACATTCTTTCTCTTGTCTTTTTGGGTGATTTTAAATGTTAAGTAGAGAGATAATAAGAGTTTAAATTTGTGTCTTGATTTTGCTGTTTTTATTTTTGAATAATTTCTTATTGCACTGTCTTTCATTCACTCTGTTACTTATATTCACAATAAAACTAGGATAGTGTTTCCTGGCAGAGATTTTCTTTCACCTGATGAAACCAAGTGCTGATCTGGTGAGGGTGGCTTCTTTGCTGAGTTATGCTTTGCTTGTATAAATTATTTGGTTGCTCTAGGCTAAGATTTACTTCATGTTGAGCATGTTTTCTTTTGGCCTACTGTTTTTTCCATTTATTTTTTTAAAGATCAAGTTTTTCAGTTTTACTTGACTTCAAGACCATTTTTGTAGTAAAAATTTTCCCAGATTACTCCTTTGAATTTGTTGTTGAATGATTTGTTCTGAGTTCAGTTTCACTAATACTCATTCCATAGTCCAATTTTTTCTGTTTCTCTGTTTCATTTTTAGTTGGTGTATTTGCCTTGTTTAGCATGAATTCATTCTCAGCATAATTCATTTGGTTTGATTAATTAATTATTTAAGTTTAAAATTTGAGGAATCTAAAGGAACTGGTTTGGTTATATTTTTCCTTTCCTTTTCAGGGTGTCTAATAGGTAGTAAAATAGTAAAAAAATAAAAAAGGAAGTAAAAAGTAGTAAAATTTGCCTCAGTGGTCCACTGTACCTGTCATGGTAGTAAATAATTGTGAATTGAGATAACTCACTGAAAATTGAAAGTGATGTACGTATGTATAGACTGTAAAGATTTCAAACAAAATTTCTCCTAGGATCAGAAATTTGCTGCAGCTTATGGGAAATATTCCTGTAAGGGGGTTTGACAATCTCTCGGCCGTTACTACTTTCCAGTCAGTTTATATTTTGCATACAATGAACTTTTGCTCTCATAGTAAAAGATTTTGAGAAAGGATCTTTGCCAAACATTTGTTAGTCAGTTTAGGAAGGGTACATTAAGAATTTAAGTAATTTTTTACAATTATTCTTTGGTTGCTGCATTTAGCATTAAGTATTTTATTTAGTATGGTATTTTGAGAATTAACAAACTTGGATTTTTTTTTAAAACTTTGTTATTGTGGGTATTACTGATTCAAACTCATTATAGGCCGATTACTTATATATGAACAACATTCATTATGTAAAAAAATAGGTAAAAATTTTTTGCTATTGAAGATAGTAAAACTTAGTAAAAAAGTAGTTAAATTTGGAAATGAAATATCCACAGACACCCTGATTTTTATTTTTCTGCGTCACAGGGCTTTATTTATAGTGGCTACTCCTCACTTGTCTTCATTGTTTCTGAGCCTTATCACTTGTTTTTGCATGTCCAATCACCTGTTCCACAATAAATCTTCATCATTTGTCAAAACAAGGTTTATCACTCCCTCACTGTGTGGCCAAAAACAGCTACATGTATCACTGCACAAATGCTAGTGCCCCATCCTCTTACTAAGTTTCTGATGAAATAAAAGCAGTTACTTTGTAAAGAAATGTGGTCTTTGAATGAAGAAGAAAATTCAGTGCCATGTCATTGTTGTGTAAAGATTATAAGTTAAATTTATTTGTGGAATAGTGTATTTTCTCAGTTCTTGGCTGGCTTTGCAAGGAGCTTGCTCGCCATTTTGACATGGCATTGTTTGAATATGCCTGATGTTGGAGTTTCATAGCTGTTGGTTGGTGTTCAAATGGCCGGCCTAATTTGCACATTTTCAACTCATTATGAGTGTCTGTTTTTGGAGCTGGCATATGTGGCCATGCTGCTCTCTGGTCATGGTGCCTATCTTTAGTGCCTATATCAAAAAGTCTTCCTATTCCCAGCATCTACTTAAACCTGTTGTTCTCATTCCAGTCTCACTATCCCCACTGTTCCCCTCAACGCGCATGCTTGGCATGGAGATCCGTGTCAAAGTGGCCGACTTTGTGACGGACCGCATAGCCGGACTGCGAGAGGAACACCCAGGGCAGTATGACAACATTGCCTGTGTCAGGACCAATGCTATGAAGTATCTGCCTAATTACTTTACCAAGGGGCAGGTGAGTGCAGTTTTCTCCTTTTGCTCTGTGGCAGTTCCTTTTTATTTTAGAACTGGTGAGATGAATTGAGTTTCGTTATAGCTGGAAGCTGATTTTTTGGTTACTGTAAGTTAGCATTTGTTCATTTTGGAAGGCCCCCTCGCGCCATCCTGCCCTTGTCGTGGGGAGGGGGCTTGCGTGTCTCGAGGAAGGCGGGGGCTGGGCCATCGGGGAGAATTGGTCTCCCCGGCAGATTCAATCATGTTGGAGTGGCTCTGCTGGAGAGATCTGACTAACTGGGGTGGCAAAACCCCAAGCTCAAGGTTTAACTGTGCTGATGAGCTGAGTGGTCGCCGGGGTTCAAAGGCGACAATAAGCAGTTTTTAAAGCTCTGGCCGTCTTCAGATTGGCAGAGCCCTCTCCCTGGGGCGGGCAACTGGGAGTTGTATTCTCTCTACAGACCCGCCGTTTTTGAACCAGCCTCTCCATGGGCGATTATGAAAATTCTGAAAACTCTCAGGGGATGGGGCCCCCTTCTCAACCCCAACCTTTTCTCGGCAATGACTCGGCGCTTCCCTCGGACTCTGCTGGGATGTCTAAAAGGACAACCAGCCCTACTTCTCCTCTGATGACCTTGAGCCCCCATATGGATTCTCCTCTGACCACTCCAAGGGTGATGACTGCTGCACCCTTCAATAAAGACAGCGATTCTCACTTGACTGCAGAGAAACTTTCTGAAAACCCAGATGGCCCAAAATATGAAACCCTAGAGCCCTACCAACCAGCTTATAGAGGACGAGGGCGACGAGCCCGGAGACCACGAGTCAACAGCTCCGTCTCCTTCTTCCCGCCGCTGGAGGAACAGAGGCAAGCACCTGAATGCAAACGATTCTTCCATATTTCCTCACCTACTGATGTGAACCTGTCTACCATCAACGTTATTAGGGCAAATGACGAGATAGAACGAACTATCGGAGGCCCGCCCAAGAATATTAATGAAGCAAGATCGGGGCAACTGATAGTGGAGGTCTCAAACCAAGCCCAGAGTCGAGCCATTATGAACCTGAAATCTTTGGATTCACACGAGGTGACTGTTGAACCACATAAAACTCTTAACTAAATAAAAGGCACTATTTATTACAGAAATAACCCCAAATTTTCACCTAGTGAAATCCTCGAGGGACTCAAGAGACACAAAGTTCTCGAGGTCTACCAAACAAAAAAGAGAGTCACTGGAGTCCTGATCGACCAACCAATTTATATATTAACCTTCGATACATGTCAGCTGCCCGCTGAGGTCTCAATAGGATGGACAAAGTGCTCTGTCAGGCAATATGTGCCCAAGCCCAGGCGGTGTTTTAAATGCCAAAAGTTTGGACATGGAGCTGGGACGTGCAGAAGTGACCTAAGTATCTGTTACCATTGTGCTGGGGAATTACATGAGCTACCTTGCTCCCGACCTGCTTGCTGTTCTAACTGTGAAGGACCTCACCCGGCCTCCTCCTTGAGCTGCCCAATCTACAAGAGGGAAGAAGAGATTATGGCCCTGCAGGTAAAAGATAGACTATCATATGTCGAAGCTAAGCGGAAAGTAGCCGCCCGCTATGTCAAACAGAACACTTCCTTCGCAGACGTTCTCAGGTCTACAAATGTGACTGCGACACACCAAGCAGGCCGCTCGGTAACCTCAATGAGTGCTCCCTCCGGTTGGAGACCCCCAAACCCTGCTTCGGAGACTGTGCCTGCTGGTACCCTAGAGAACATCGCTGCCTGTACAGAAGTGAGCCTCTCAACAGAGAGCCAAGACACTCGAGATACCGAGCAGATCCCTACACCAAATCCTCATTACAAAAATACCCCAACTTTGACCAGAGAAGAATCCCCACTAATACTACCTGATATAAATCCAAGGGATGCCAGGAACACTACTGTCGAAGGCCGAAAAACTGAGAAACCCAAGACTATTTCCAACCGAGACAAGCCTCGAATCGCAGCAAAGCCAAATATTACTGCCCCTGATGCAGTTCATCCCACGAGCCAAACCCAAACTCGGAAGCCAGTTGAAATGGAGGTGAGTACAGGAATCCCTCGAAAGCGCCTTCAAAGCGGAACACCACCAAAAGATCTTGGCCACAACAAAATCCCTAAAGGGCAATTGGATTCTAGGCATGAAGAAAAGGCATACCCAATAAGTAGAAGGAACACAACCTCACAGACCCACCTCTCCAGAGATAGTTTTAAAAAGCCCTCGCAGCCTCACTTGCGGAGAATGCATTCTCTAGACAGAGTCACTGAAGTCTCAGCTGACATCAGTGCAGACCTCCTCAAGAAATATCCTCCTCCTCCTAACCTCCCGTCAAGGCCCCCGCCTGCTATCCCTATGCAGGTTTGGGGAGAAACCAGAAGAAAGTCAGACGGAGAACGACCTATTCCTACCATTGTAAGCCAACAGATTCGGAATTTAGAAACAAGAAAAGATCCACCAAGAAATCTCCCTTAATGTCGCTCAATGCACAATATCATACAATGGAATTGCCGTGGTTTTAGACGAAATTATGAAGACTTGCAAGCTATATTACGAGAACACCAACCTGCATGCATATGCCTACAGGAGACCATGCTTGGTAATATCAGGCCTGGCAACCTCCAACAGTACAATGTGGAGACCTCCTCCTCCAATCCTAACCCTGTTCCTGGCTCTGGACTTGCAGTTTTAACCAGGTCTGACGTGCCGCAACTTAAGATGGATATAAATTCACCCTTTCAGACATTGGCAGTTCGAATCAAACTTGGCTCGATCTATCTCACCGTGTGTAACATATATATTCCCCCGAATCTGGCTCTCAATCCTGACGACTTACTTAATCTAACCACGCAGCTACCTCCTCCGTTTCTGCTGGCTGGAGATTTTAATGCTAAGCATGCTGCATGGGGCAACTCCATTAGCGATCAGAGAGGAAAAACCATTGAGCGATTGATCTCCACCACAGACATCTGTCTCCTAAACTCAGATGTCATGACTCACATCCACGTCCAAACTGGCTCCTCGTCGGCTATAGACCTCAGCCTCTGCTCACCTGAAATATCCCCAGATATTGAATGGGCCATACTGGAAGATACCCATGGGAGTGACCACTTCCCCATCATAATGACCTTACTGACTCGCCATCTCGTTCTAACGCAGCCGCGCTACAAACTCCACCGTGCTGACTGGAGTACCTTCGAAGCGCTGACTTCCCTCGAGGAAGAGGAAGTCCAAAGCGTGGATGATGCCGCAGAAAGAATCCGAAGAATTATTAATGACGCCGCATCCGTATCCATCCCGCGCTCAAGAGGCGGTTATGTGCAACATTGAGTGCCCTGGTGGAACGACAACTGTGCGCGAGCCAACTATGAACGGAAAAGAGCTCTACGACGCTTCCAACGCAGTCGCACGGTTGCAGATAAAATTCTTTACCAGAGAGCGAGAGCCAGAGCCCAATTCATTAAGAAGGCAGCCAGGAAGCAATCTTGGCAACAATATGTATCCTCGCTGAACACCGACACACCAACCTCCAAGATATGGCAACGAATTCAGAAAATGAGGGGAAAAGGACGACAAAAACTGCCATTACTTGAAATAAACGGAGAACTGGTATGTGACCTAGATCGCGTAGCCACCCATCTAGCTGAGCACTTTGCGGAAATTAGCAGCGGGAGACATTTTTTGCCTACATTTATCCAACTTAAGCAACGACAAGAGGAAGAGGAACTTGATTTTACTACTGATGAACATTATGCCTACAATGAGCCAATTACATATCTGGAAGTATTTCATGCCCTTCAACAATCCAGAAACACCGCACCAGGACCAGATGGAATATATTATAAAATGCTGAAAAAGATGCACCCTACAGCCATAACATATCTCCTCTCTCTTTACAACAAAGTCTGGGAAACGCACTCCTACCCCTCCGCTTGGCAATTAATCATAATAATGGCCTTTGCAAAGCCCAACAAACCCCCAACAGAAGTGACAAGTTACCGCCCAATAGCCTTGACAAGCTGCTTGGGAAAGCTTTTAGAGAAAATTGTCAACATTAGACTGATGCGACATTTGGAATCCCAAGACCTCCTCTCCCCTGTTCAATTTGGGTTTCGACCTCTGAGGGGTACTACTGGCGCCCTTGTTAGACTTCAAAACCATATTATCAGGCACCGCATCCAAGGTAAACACACTATGTGTATCTTCTTCGACATGCAGAAAGCCTACGACACGACTTGGCGATATGGAATTCTGAAGAGGGTACATGAGCTCGGTATAAGAGGCAACTTGGCTTTTTATCTTCGGGAGTTCCTGAGGCGACGCTGCTTCAGAGTAAAGATTGGCTCTACTCTTTCCCCACTCATGACTCAAACTGAGGGCGTTCCCCAGGGCAGCGTTATAAGCTGTACCTTGTTCTGGTTAGCCATCGACGGTATATCGAATGCCCTGCCAGCCAATATCTCATGTTCGTTGTACGTAGACGACGTCATGATCTATGCCTCCTCGAGATACCTGCCGGCTCTAACCCGTCGTATGCAGGATGCAGTTAATAGAATAAATGCTTGGACTCGGGACCATGGATTCACCCTCTCCAGTGAAAAAACCGTGATGTTGCACATACAGCCCAGCCGGACCCACAAACCTACTCTCGAGCTACTCCTACAGGGTAGGCCAATAAGATCTTCCCCTACTGTGACGTTTCTGGGCATGATCTTTGATGACAAACTCTCATGGAAACCTCATATAAAGGCTCTAAAAGGAAACTGTACCCGAAAGCTAAACCTTCTGAAATGCCTCTCTAAGCTGACCTGGGGAGCAGATCGAGTGACCCTGCTGAGAATTTACAGAGCTACCATCAGAGCAAAGCTCGACTACGGATGCATTATTTACCAAACTGCAAATGTTTCCTCCTTATCATTATTAGATCCAGTGCACAACAGTGCTTTGAGGCTATGCACAGGTGCCTTCAGGACATCGCCGGTTCTGAGTTTGCTCGCAGAGAGTGGCGAACCAGCCCTGCAGTACCGTCGAGCGCAATTAACGCTGCAGTACCTCGTGCGGCTTAAGCAGATCCCTGCCTCGCCTACTTGGGACAGTGTGGTGGGAGACGCTCAAGCTGATGATGCCTTCCCCTACTTTCTTCCATCAGCCACCGACTACGGGATTTTACTAGGCCTTTCACAACTCCCACCATTTGAGATTTCTCCGGCGCCAAAGGGAGGAGAGCCGACTTGGCGGATCCCAATGGGAACTTTTTGCCCAGCTCTTGACTATCCCAAGAAAAATGATCAAACAAGCGTGCTACTGCGGCACCTGTTCATTGATCACCTACTGCAAAATCATCACGATGCTGTGAAGATATATACGGACGGCTCAAAGACCGACGGTGCCGTCGGTTGTGCCGCGGTCACTGAGGAGCAAACGGTGATGCACAGGTTGCTTCCCGAAACCTCAATCTACTCAGCGGAACTCCTCGCTATCCTCGCCGCCTTACGTATCATAGAGGAGCGCCAGATCCAGGGACCATACGTAATACTTTCAGACTCTAAGGCAGCCCTCCTAGCCATCCGAAATTATAACTCGAAGAATCCGATTGTTGCTGAAATTGCCTGCAGCCTCGCGCGACTCTCCCGCACTCGGAAGCACATATGTCTGTGTTGGGTGCCTGGACATGTTGATGTGGGCGGCAACGACAGAGCGGATGAAGCCGCGCGACAAGCCGCGGGTTCTACCATGCCTCCCCGAAATACAGCAGTCCCATGTTGAGATTTCTATCCTCTAATCAAAGCAGCGGTTGGTGACATCTGGCAGCAGCAGTGGAACGACATCGATGAGAACAAGCTGCGAAAATACAAGAATACCGTCCGAGCCTGGCCCTCCTCGAGCCATCTTTACCGACGGCTTGAAGTCTTGTTGTGTCGCCTGAGGATCGGGCACACTCGCTTGACGCATAAATACCTCATTGAGCGGAATCCTCAACCCCTCTGCGGCGACTGCTTGGTGCCGCTCACGGTGCGCCACCTGCTGGCGGAATGCCCGAGCCTTGCCGACTTCCGTTTGCAATATTACCCTACGTTGCCTAGAGATAACCATGATGCCTTCTTGGAAGGTATGCTGGGAGACCCTCCCCGGGGCGCTTTTAATTTCGATTCATTAATTGCTTTTCTTTCTGATGCCCATCTTATAGACGAGATATAGGATGCTTGATGATATTGTACATCCCTTATGAATTCGTGGCTCTTTGAGCTGAACTTCTCAACATTAGCTTTCCTGACTCATTGACCTTTTAAACAGTTTTTTGTCTCTCCTACGTGAACTCTCTGGAAACCAACCACTTGATTGGACACTGTGAACATTGAGACCTTCGGCGCGTTATAGTCTTTGTTACTGAACGCTAGAAACCCGATTTTACTACTACTACTACTCATTTTGGAAGGTTATAAATTTAGCATTAGATATGTGCCAAATCTGAAATGTTTTCTATGTCAATACCGATGCTGATTCATTTTACAGATGCCGATTCTTCAATGTTTAGAATTTTTCTTTACTTACCAAAACTAAAAGTTTAAAGCTTTAGCAAAAATATCTAATTTATTAAAATAAGTGCATCTCTTGAGATACACATTACTTTTGTAATGTTAACATATGTATGCTTTGTGTGAGTGATACCATGAGTGACAATGACTGCACAGTATAAAAATCTAAGGCTTGTGCAAACAATAATATGTATCCTTTTCCCATGACAAAGTTAACGTAGAATCCAGCAGAATTTGTACACTTTTCCAATTAATACTTATTACTATTATAGCAATTTATTAAGTCACTCAATATGGTCATAATGTTTTGTGTGTTTCAAATACTTGCATGGTTCTTATTTAACTTCATCAATGAAAATATTTTTCTTGCATTTACACTGACGTAGAGTTCATTATAGAAAGATTGATGCACCCACATCACACCGTGATCTATTTTACGTGCGCAGCTTGCAGGGAGCAATATGCAGTCTTGATTGCACGCTGCAATTAAACAGTAATAGAGTTCCTGCATAATTTTTATTCTTTGTTGTGTGAAATTCACGTTGTATTTTTTTATATACGTTGTATTTTTTTAAAGTTCATATCTTATAAAAATATGTAATGCTCCCACTGTTTTGGAATACTTATACCCATATACTTTACATGTGACTCTGAGTTTAATGTTTCAATAGACTAAAATGACTTAATAATGCAAGAATAAAATTGTGTCAGACACTCGGTGAAATTTCTGTGCTCTTTCCTTTTCTCCAGAAATAGCACCACTAATACACTGTCACAGTCTTACCACCTTTTACAAGATAGTCCACAATCTCATCACATGAAAACTGTTTTGGCGCCATTTGTCGGGTTCCATCCCTGACTACAGTGGTATTCACTCAAAATCATGGAGCTCCGGGCTTCGTCCCACTATTGTATCTAGTTCACAGTTCGGGTAATAACAACACTCTGGTGGAATGGCCTTTTAATTGTGTTGGTTTTACATTACACATTTCAATGACAGGGAGTTATGCGCCTGTGGGCAACACTCGCGCCAGTCAAGGTCTCGCGGGAGTCAAGGTCTCGCGGTCTGACCCTGACCTTGCTCACGCTATAACTGACTCCCTTGACAGGTGCGGGAGTTCTTATGGACAATGCAAGCAGGCAGAAAGCCCCTAAAAGAGATTATAGGTAAACCCTACAACAGCAAAGTATATCAAAAAACTATTTATGTGCATCTAACTGAAAACTCTTCTGATCCGCAGTACTCACCAGACTTGGTTCCTTTGGACTAACACTTGTTTTCATCCACGTCTCATGTAACCAATGATCTAACAGTTACAAAAAGGTTGAAAAATAGCTTGCTGACTGATTTTTCTCGAAATGTAAACTAATTTCTGTTAGGACATTTGCAAAATGTATATATAATGATACTGATAGCACACACTGTGAATAAAGCATTTGTTATCTTCCTCCCAAAATACAATCATTTCCTGTAAAAAATATGGCGAAATATCAGTCTTCACACTTGGCACAACTTGTGTTTATTATGAATAGATCATGAAAGCTAAGCAGAACCAGTTCAAATTTTGCACATTATCATTGTACATTGAATGGTGGTTGCTGCTATTGAGGGTGAAAATGATTACAGAAAGGATTTTTCCCTGAATGAAGAAAAGATTCCAAGTGTTTCGAAATAAAAGCAAAAGATATCCTACTACGAAATGAATTTCAACTAGGAGCTCACAATTCTCATGGTATGCCATTGCCGGTTTTGAAAAGAAGTACTGATTCTTGTTGACTAATTATATCCTCCTTAGCATCAGTTTGCTCAAAATATTTTAGTGTTGAAAAGAATTTAGTACCTTTGTCACTGGAAGTTGCCGCTCAACAGATGCATATTTACCTGCTGGTATTCAGTGATTCAAAATCAACTGTTGTTGAAGAGACAAGGTTGCGATAAGCTTTTTTTTTTCTTTCAAAGTTATGTGTCATGGAACTGTGAGACGTTTGTAGGGTCAAGTCATGTTGTTAAAATTTGTATTTATAAAAAAATTATTCACAATGCCTCGGAATTTTCTAGCATGTTTTTTACTGTGAATTTAGGTACTCGAAGCCTTTATTATTTGTTGCATTTGTAGTCACTTTCTCAACAGTAGGCATATGTATAAATAAATTAAATACCTAATTTCAAGGATGTAAATGAGTGTGCGCTGGCTTTTCGTGTGCAAGATGGGCATTTAACTTTTCACTTTTTCTCAGGGTGTTCCCAAGTAAAATGTGGATACAATTATAGTATCTAGAGGATTGGTGCTCTCTGAGAAAGATGTAGGTAGCGAAAAGTTAAGTAGCTCTTTTTTTTGTTTAGATAGAGAATTTTTTTGGTATGGACCATCTTTGTTTGGTACACAGCTGTCTACTTTTTCAGTACCCATTACTTTTTTCTACAACTTTTTGTATTTTTCCACTTACTTTTTTCAATCTTACCGTTTTTATGTGCAATGTGTGAGGACACATTTTGTGCGCAGATTCCCGTTCACCTATTTCCTTTACTAAATGATGCTCTTGGAACACCTTTGTTGTGGTCAGGGAGGCTTAAACTGATTTATACTCTAATATACTGTGAAAAATTAGTCAAATATTGGCGAAGGTTTTTTATTATATTACAAAGCGTTAACATGTTGTAAAAAGGAAGGCATAGGACGGCAACCTATACAACTTCTCTCGACATTTCCTTCAGAAGGGAAAGTAGTTTTTACAATCTTCTTCAAAGACCCAAACGTACCACTTTATAAAAAATAGAATTACTTTTTTGGTGAAACTTGAAAATTCATTATATTAAAATTTTACTCTAATTAGCATCTTCTACCGTGTCAATTACCGATAGCTCAACGCCGTTGATAACTAGTCCATTAGTGCTCTGACATACAAAATACTTGTTGCCACGGTTAGAAGATGCTAACGCGATACCGCGCAAGGAATGTTATTTCAACACGTCGACCTTGGTAGTTTAAGCTGAAGTTCAATATTCAACTCAAATTTAAAATTAACTGTAACAATTTTGAAAATAGCCTTCATCAACTGGATCGTGCCTTTGTTAAGCCGTGACCACTGGCGGCTCACGTTGCGGTTAAAGTGTTAATTAAAACCATTAAATATTGAAAGAAAGCGTAACATAGCTTTATCGCTGTAAAAAAATTTCATGGAAATTGAACATCTCAATTCCCACCAACCTTCAAACATTCCCACATCAGAAGTGGTTTGAGAACAAACCTTCCTGCTGGAGAGAAGGTTGATACGTTGTCTGCGAGGGGCATACTGAAATTCAATATTCAACTCAAATTTGAAGTCAAAAGTGATAAGCAAATTTATAAATCCCTAACATTAACTGAATTCATTTAATACTATTAATTTAGAAAATATTTTAAGCATTTTTCAAACTACCCATCAATGGGCGTCGCGCCCCAAGAAAAAAAGAAATGTGTTAAAGATTAAGTTATTACCCCTCAGGGGGATACAACTATTGTATCTATGGGAATTAGCGCTCCCAGGGGAACCATGTGAGGGCCCGAGCTAAAGGTTAGGTAGGCTTCCTTTTTGTTGTAATCAAATAGGTTTTTGTTTTGTTACGGACCACCTTTTTTCGGTTCACTGCTGTCCTGTTTTTCCGCACCTACTACTTTCTTCTTCAACTTTTTCTTGTTTCATGAACTTCTTTCCAAGCCTACTGTTTCTGTGCACCTTGTGCATAGATTCTGCGTTCCCTCAACTCCATACTAAATGGTGCCTTCCTCTTTCCTCTCTTGGAACATCTTTGTCGTGGTTAAGGGAGACTAAAACTTTCTTATATAATAATAATAATTAAGTTATTAAAGGAAAAGTCTCACCACTTTTAATAATTATTCTCAAGTACTCCAGGATTTTATTTCATTTAAAAGACGAGGAATTTTTCCTTCCATTAATTGGACTTCAGTCAACATCTAAATCGACCAGAAGAGAATGAAGTTACTCTGCAGCTTGAATTTTAGGATCATCAATGGTTTTTATTTAAAGTTTAAGTTTAGGTTAATTATGGACAAAACCAAACATTAGGCTTACAATTTAATGCCTAAATTTTCATTGTGGCCAGACCTCAACCGAGGTAATAAATGGCATGCTAATCGAATTGAGGAATTAAAGAGAATAAATAAACACTGGCCCCCCAACAACTAAAATGCTGAAGGAAGCAAAGTAAACAGAAGAAATAAAGAAACTTAATACTTGCACCTCATAGCCTCTCTAAAACTGACTCAAAACCATAATAACCTCTCTTTAGACAATTCTTCAATCAAAAGCCCCAAAAATTAAATATTGTCTTTGAGAAAATGCGTTCAGATGGATGTCAAAATTTCTAACAATAATATTCAACTCATTGTGTGTTGACTGATTTATTCTTCAACAAAATCAAAACTGATTTATTCTCTAATGCAATCTTTTACTCATGATGTGTATTGATCTCATTGCAGCTGAGCAAGCTGTTCTTCCTGTTCCCTGACCCGCACTTCAAGAAAGCCAAGCACAAGTGGCGCATCATCAACCAGACGCTGCTGGCCGAGTACGCTTACGTGCTCAGGGAGGGGGTGAGGCCTTGGAGATTTGTGCCTGGTTTTGTTCCTGTGATCTTTCATGTTCATGCTGTTCGTGTGTGTTCTTGTTGGTCCTGTGTGTTCTTGATGCTCCTGTGTGGTCTTGTTGTTCCTGTGTGGTCTTGTTGTTCCTGTGTGGTCTTGTTGTTCCTGTGTGGTCTTGTTGTTCCTGTGTGGTCTTGTTGTTCCTGTGTGGTCTTGTTGTTCCTGTGTGGTCTTGTTGTTCCTGTGTGGTCTTGTTGTTCCTGTGTGGTCTTGTTGTTCCTGTGTGGTCTTGTTGTTCCTGTGTGGTCTTGTTGTTCCTGTGTGGTCTTGTTGTTCCTGTGTAGTCTTGTTGTTCCTGTGTAGTCTTGTTGTTCCTGTGTAGTCTTGTTGTTCCTGTGTAGTCTTGTTGTTCCTGTGTAGTCTTGTTGTTCCTGTGTGGTCTTGTTGTTCCTGTGTGGTCTTGTTCTTCCTGTGTGGTCTTGTTCTTCCTGTGTGGTCTTGTTGTTCCTGTGTGGTCTTGTTCTTCCTGTGTGGTCTTGAATTGTTCGTGTGTGTTTTTGATGCTCCTGTGTGTTTTTGATGCTCCCGTGTGTTCTTGATGCTCCTGTGTGTTCTTGATGCTCCTGTGTGTTCTTGATGCTCCTGTGTGTTCTTGATGCTCCTGTGTGTTCTTGATGCTCTTGTGTGTTCTTGATTCTCCTGTGTGTTCTTGTACCTAATACCTGAATATTTTCCATTAAATTTTTCAAACTTAGAATTATTTAACAAGTTGACAACGGCTGTGAGGCCGCTGTGGATGGTCAGTTTTGGTTGTTAGCAGCAGAATTGAAAATCTGACTTCACTGTTTGAATACATTTCTATCCTCTCTAAGAAGTATGCAAAATAAATCTTAATGATTATATATCACTTTATAGGCTGAAATCTTCTGAAAAAGGTTGCAAAACAATTGAAATGCTACACATTTGTATCGGGCATAAATGAGCAATACGTCTGGTGGTACATATGTGTACCTATACATAGTCAACGTGTTGATTCAAACTTAAACTGGTATGTGGTTTATCTAAATAATTAGTTAAATCCGTATTAACTTCTTTTATGTTGAATCATGCATACTTTTTGCTGTATATTTGTATAATCTGAAGTCAGTGTTCTGTGGCAGTCTATGCCGTGCTCAGGTAGTGTTGCGTACTCGTTAATGCTACAAACACTACATTGCTGGGGGAAATTCTGAACTACATTGCTAAGAGAGAAATTTTTTATAGGTTAGTCAAGTTATATAATTTGTGAAGTATTTAGCATCCACTCCTTTATTCTTTCTTTAATAACCTCTTTGAAAAACTGAATTTCAAAACAATGAGATTTGTAAAATAATAACTACTCTGGTGTCTAGCACAAAATTGAATTATTTATGCCTTCTGTTTGCTTGACATTTCCATGTATCTAAGTTCATATTCCACTCAAGTGTAAAGTCAATTGTTGAGGGAAATTCTAAAATAGCAAACATTAACTGGACCGTGCTTTCATTTAGCTTTGATTGAGTTTTTATTAAACTTGAGTTTATGACTACTGGTCGGTCAGCAGCATTATGAAAATTGCCTCCGTGTACACCGGCGGCTTAAGTCGCGTCCAACGTGTGCAATGAGACATTTTCATCAATATGTAAATATAAACAAAAACGTTCTCTAAATTTCACGTAAGGATGCGAATTGGTAAACTAAGATAACGTTTTCTTCAATTGAAGGTATATTTTTATCGAAAGCAAAAAATCATTAGTGCTTTCTTAATGACTGCTTTTAATATGTATTGACTCCACTTTTAACCTCATTAGAAATTGGTGCAGTTAAATATTAAATCTTGACTTGGAAATTTCATTTGAATGACTGCATACATAGGTTATTGTTATTGCTATACCTTTACTTTGATTTACGTTGTAATTTGAGTAGAGCTTGTCGTATGATGCCGGGTGCGCTAATGTAATTTTTGCCGGCCGCAGTTATGGAACACTTCATTTGTTTGCTGATCCATGTATTATGCCCCTCAGGGGGATACGACTATTGTATCTATGGGAATTACCACTCCCGGGGGAGAATGTGTGAGGGCCTGAGCTGAGAGTTAGGTAGGCCTTTTTTTGTTGAAGTAAAATATTTTGTTTTATTAGAGATCACTTTTTTCGATTCACTGCTGTCTGGTTTTTCAGCACCTACTACTTTCTTCAAATTTTTTCTTGTTTCATAAACTTCTTTCTCAACTTACTGTTTCTAAGCTCCTTCTGTTTAGATCCCACGTTTCCTTATCATCATACTAAATGGTGCCTTCCTCTCCTTTAAAACTTATTTCGTGGATGGGGAGGCTTAAACTAATATTTTATCTAATCTTAGTTTGTTTCACCACGTTTGTTATCAACATATATAGTTGGGTCAGCTGCTCCTTTCCTCAGCTTAACTGATCATTGACTTATGCATGTAGAAGTAGTGATTAAACATTGAAAATATTCTAATCGTTTGTCTAATGTTAGTGTTGAGTAGCCTCAATCACGTCTTCTCTCCTTACCTTCTATTTTTATCTGAGGGAAATTTTCAATTGATGTAAGGAACAGGTGTGAGGATGTAAGGATGTTCCATGTTACTCAAAACAGAATTATTTTATTCAGAATTTTTTAAACAATTCTCACTTACCATGTAACAGACTTATTTTCCATTTATTTCATTTCAATATATGTGTGTGCCTTGGTTCATAGCAACTCACATTATTTATCCATCCGTAAAGCGTATCCCACCATGTAACGCAAGTGCACCCAACGGCTCTTAACTCTACATTTCTGTGTCGACAGGGCATAGTGTACACGCTAACGGATGTGGAGGACCTGCACGTGTGGATGAAGCAGCATTTCTCTGATCACCCGCTCTTCCAGCCTGTAGATCAGCCTGAGTTGGTGGGTGCTGGGGTGTGTGAGTAGGTCTTGAGAGCATGGTGGGCTGCAGCGAGTTGTCTTTACGGCTTGAGGGAGTAGCCTTAGGGCTACAGCAAGTTGTCTTTGGGGCTGTGGTGAGTACAGTCTTAGGGGCTGTAGTGAGTCCAGAGTCTTAGGGGCTGTGGTGAGTCCAGAGTCTTAGGGGCTGTGGTTAGTCCAGAGTCTTATGGGCTGTGGTGAGTCCAGAGTCTTAGGGGCTGTGGTGAGTCCAGAGTCTTAGGGGCTGTGGTGAGTCCAGAGTCTTAGGGGCTGTGGTGAGTCCAGAGTCTTAGGGGCTGTGGTGAGTCCAGAGTCTTAGGGGCTGTGGTGAGTCCAGAGTCTTAGGGGCTGTGGTGAGTCCAGAGTCTTAGGGGCTGTGGTGAGTCCAGAGTCTTAGGGGCTGTGGTGAGTCCAGAGTCTTAGGGGCTGTGGTGAGTGCAGAGTCTTAGGGGCTGTGGTGAGTCCAGAGTCTTAGGGGCTGTGGTGAGTCCAGAGTCTTAGGAGCTGTGGTGACTCCAGAGTCTTAGGAGCTGTGGTGAGTCCAGAGTCTTAGGAGCTGTGGTGAGTCCAGAGTCTTAGGAGCTGTGGTGAGTCCAGAGTCTTAGGAGCTGTGGTGAGTCCAGAGTCTTAGGAGCTGTGGTGAGTCCAGAGTCTTAGGAGCTGTGGTGAGTCCAGAGTCTTAGGAGCTGTGGTGAGTCCAGAGTCTTAGGAGCTGTTGTGAGTCCAGAGTCTTAGGAGCTGTTGTGAGTCCAGAGTCTTAGGAGCTGTTGTGAGTCCAGAGTCTTAGGAGCTGTTGTGAGTCCAGAGTCTTAGGAGCTGTTGTGAGTCCAGAGTCTTAGGAGCTGTTGTGAGTCCAGAGTCTTAGGAGCTGTTGTGAGTCCAGAGTCTTAGGAGCTGTTGTGAGTCCAGAGTCTTAGGAGCTGTTGTGAGTCCAGAGTCTTAGGAGCTGTTGTGAGTCCAGAGTCTTAGGAGCTGTTGTGAGTCCAGAGTCTTAAGAGCTGTTGTGAGTCCAGAGTCTTAGGAGCTGTTGTGAGTCCAGAGTCTTAGGAGCTGTTGTGAGTCCAGAGTCTTAGGAGCTGTTGTGAGTCCAGAGTCTTAGGAGCTGTTGTGAGTCCAGAGTCTTAGGAGCTGTTGTGAGTCCAGAGTCTTAGGAGCTGTTGTGAGTCCAGAGTCTTAGGAGCTGTTGTGAGTCCAGGGTCTTAGGAGCTGTTGTGAGTCCAGAGTCTTAGGAGCTGTTGTGAGTCCAGAGTCTTAGGAGCTGTTGTGAGTCCAGAGTCTTAGGAGCTGTTGTGAGTCCAGAGTCTTAGGAGCTGTTGTGAGTCCAGAGTCTTAGGAGCTGTTGTGAGTCCAGAGTCTTAGGAGCTGTTGTGAGTCCAGAGTCTTAGGAGCTGTTGTGAGTCCAGAGTCTTAGGAGCTGTTGTGAGTCCAGAGTCTTAGGAGCAGTTGTGAGTCCAGAGTCTTAGGAGCTGTTGTGAGTCCAGAGTCTTAGGAGCTGTTGTGAGTCCAGAGTCTTAGGAGCTGTTGTGAGTCCAGAGTCTTAGGAGCTGTTGTGAGTCCAGAGTCTTAGGGGCTGTTGTGAGTCCAGAGTCTTAGGGGCTGTGGTGAGTCCACAGTCTTAGGGGCTGTGGTGAGTCCACAGTCTTAGGGGCTGTGGTGAGTCCACAGTCTTAGGGGCTGTGGTGAGTCCACAGTCGTAGGGGCTGTGGTGAGTCCAGAGTCTTAGGGGCTGTGGTGAGTCCAGAGTCTTAGGGGCTGTGGTGAGTCCAGAGTCTTAATGGCTGTGGTGAGTGCAGAGTCTTAGGGGCTGTGGTGAGTCCAGAGTCTTAGGAGCTGTGGTGAGTCCAGAGTCTTAGGAGCTGTGGTGAGTCCAGAGTCTTAGGAGCTGTGGTGAGTCCAGAGTCTTAGGAGCTGTGGTGAGTCCAGAGTCTTAGGAGCTGTGGTGAGTCCAGAGTCTTAGGAGCTGTGGTGAGTCCAGAGTCTTAGGAGCTGTGGTGAGTCCAGAGTCTTAGGAGCTGTGGTGAGTCCAGAGTCTTAGGAGCTGTGGTGAGTCCAGAGTCTTAGGAGCTGTGGTGAGTCCAGAGTCTTAGGAGCTGTGGTGAGTCCAGAGTCTTAGGAGCTGTGGTGAGTCCAGAGTCTTAGGAGCTGTGGTGAGTCCAGAGTCTTAGGAGCTGTGGTGAGTCCAGAGTCTTAGGAGCTGTGGTGAGTCCAGAGTCTTAGGAGCTGTGGTGAGTCCAGAGTCTTAGGAGCTGTGGTGAGTCCAGAGTCTTAGGAGCTGTGGTGAGTCCAGAGTCTTAGGAGCTGTGGTGAGTCCAGAGTCTTAGGAGCTGTGGTGAGTCCAGAGTCTTAGGAGCTGTGGTGAGTCCAGAGTCTTAGGAGCTGTGGTGAGTCCAGAGTCTTAGGAGCTGTGGTGAGTCCAGAGTCTTAGGAGCTGTGGTGAGTCCAGAGTCTTAGGAGCTGTGGTGAGTCCAGAGTCTTAGGAGCTGTGGTGAGTCCAGAGTCTTAGGAGCTGTGGTGAGTCCAGAGTCTTAGGAGCTGTGGTGAGTCCAGAGTCTTAGGAGCTGTGGTGAGTCCAGAGTCTTAGGAGCTGTTGTGAGTCCAGAGTCTTAGGAGCTGTTGTGAGTCCAGAGTCTTAGGAGCTGTTGTGAGTCCAGAGTCTTAGGAGCTGTTGTGAGTCCAGAGTCTTAGGAGCTGTTGTGAGTCCAGAGTCTTAGGAGCTGTTGTGAGTCCAGAGTCTTAGGAGCTGTTGTGAGTCCAGAGTCTTAGGAGCTGTTGTGAGTCCAGAGTCTTAGGAGCTGTTGTGAGTCCAGAGTCTTAGGAGCTGTTGTGAGTCCAGAGTCTTAGGAGCTGTTGTGAGTCCAGAGTCTTAGGAGCTGTGGTGAGTCCAGAGTCTTAGGAGCTGTGGTGAGTCCAGAGTCTTAGGAGCTGTGGTGAGTCCAGAGTCTTAGGAGCTGTGGTGAGTCCAGAGTCTTAGGAGCTGTGGTGAGTCCAGAGTCTTAGGAGCTGTGGTGAGTCCAGAGTCTTAGGAGCTGTGGTGAGTCCAGAGTCTTAGGAGCTGTTGTGAGTCCAGAGTCTTAGGAGCTGTTGTGAGTCCAGAGTCTTAGGAGCTGTTGTGAGTCCAGAGTCTTAGGAGCTGTTGTGAGTCCAGAGTCTTAGGAGCTGTTGTGAGTCCAGAGTCTTAGGAGCTGTTGTGAGTCCAGAGTCTTAGGAGCTGTTGTGAGTCCAGAGTCTTAGGAGCTGTTGTGAGTCCAGAGTCTTAGGAGCTGTTGTGAGTCCAGAGTCTTAGGAGCTGTTGTGAGTCCAGAGTCTTAGGAGCTGTTGTGAGTCCAGAGTCTTAGGAGCTGTTGTGAGTCCAGAGTCTTAGGAGCTGTTGTGAGTCCAGAGTCTTAGGAGCTGTTGTGAGTCCAGAGTCTTAGGAGCTGTTGTGAGTCCAGAGTCTTAGGAGCTGTTGTGAGTCCAGAGTCTTAGGAGCTGTTGTGAGTCCAGAGTCTTAGGAGCTGTTGTGAGTCCAGAGTCTTAGGAGCTGTTGTGAGTCCAGAGTCTTAGGAGCTGTTGTGAGTCCAGAGTCTTAGGAGCTGTTGTGAGTCCAGAGTCTTAGGAGCTGTTGTGAGTCCAGAGTCTTAGGAGCTGTTGTGAGTCCAGAGTCTTAGGAGCTGTTGTGAGTCCAGAGTCTTAGGAGCTGTTGTGAGTCCAGAGTCTTAGGAGCTGTTGTGAGTCCAGAGTCTTAGGAGCTGTTGTGAGTCCAGAGTCTTAGGAGCTGTTGTGAGTCCAGAGTCTTAGGAGCTGTTGTGAGTCCAGAGTCTTAGGAGCTGTTGTGAGTCCAGAGTCTTAGGAGCTGTTGTGAGTCCAGAGTCTTAGGAGCTGTTGTGAGTCCAGAGTCTTAGGAGCTGTTGTGAGTCCAGAGTCTTAGGAGCTGTTGTGAGTCCAGAGTCTTAGGAGCTGTTGTGAGTCCAGAGTCTTAGGAGCTGTTGTGAGTCCAGAGTCTTAGGAGCTGTTGTGAGTCCAGAGTCTTAGGAGCTGTGGTGAGTCCAGAGTCTTAGGAGCTGTGGTGAGTCCAGAGTCTTAGGAGCTGTGGTGAGTCCAGTTTGTAGGGCTGTGGTGAGTCCAGTTTGTAGGGCTGTGGTGAGTCCAGTTTGTAGGGCTGTGGTGAGTCCAGTTTGTAGGGCTGTGGTGAGAGCAGTTTGTAGGGCTGTGGTGAGAACAGTTTAACACTTTGACTGCGACGTGCGCCACCGGTGGTACACGGAGGTAATTTTCACAATGCTGCTGACCGACCAGTAGTGGCAAATTCAATTTTCATAAATACTTCATCGAAGCTAAATGATGGCACGATTCAGTTCATGTTTATTATTTTCAACATTGCTTACTACAACTGACTTTAAATTTGAGTTTGGTGTTGAACTCAATATTTAGTAGTCGCAGTCTAAGTGTTAAAAGGTTGTGGTGGATAGTTATTGGGGTTGTAGATGACAAGGAGCAGATCCAGTTGTATCGTATAAATTACCTCAACTTTCTGCACGAAGTTACTCAGGTTATTGAATCATTTGGATCTGCAATGATTCATCGGCAACTCAAAGGCTGTAATGAGTTATGGTGAAGCCTGAGCTGCAATGAGTGGTGATGTTGCCTTACCAATTTCCCTGGCCGGTTACTAGGTGTGCACTTGTTGGTATGTATGCACGAAAACTAGTTTCAAATTTCTGAAATGTGTATTTCTTAAATTTTGGTGCAGAATTAAGTCATTTAATTCCAACCCCTCTCCCTGAGTTTTCAACAATATTCAGGACTGCCGCAGAAGCCATTACTTTTGTGTGAATGTAAAAGGAGACTATCTTCCAAAGAATTGTTCTGTAGTTTACCCAGTATTTATAAGCTTTCAGTTCATGCGTATTAAGAGTAAAATATCCAAAAGACTGAATTTCAATTTTGTTTCTTCAATAGTTAGCTTAACCCGTGACACAACTATTGTCTACTTTTTACGGTTTCTGTATCAATTTGAAACTTTAATGTTGATTATTATAATATGGATTGAATTTAATTTAAAACTCATATTGGAAGTATTGCACTTCGCGTGTTAACTCTTTTTCAAAGTAAAGGGTTTTTCTCTTCTTTCTTAAGCTTCAGTAATTATTGATGAGGCCTAAGGATCAATGAGTAAAGATGATAAAGCCTGCTTACGGCAATGTTTTGACAAAGCTTTAGGGCGGACGTTGTCCACAGCGTACTGGTACGAGTATTAACCGAGTGTTAAAGGACCAAAATTACTCGAATCTTTCAGTGTTCCGAATGTTCTTGCACCAATTTTTTGTCCCGAATATTTTTATGCAAATTTTCATCTCCAAATGTTCTTGCACAAATTTTTTGCCCTCGGAATGTTCCTAGACAAATTTTCTCCCCCTCAGGACGCAGACCCGGTGGTGCAGGTGCTGTTCGACAGCACAGAAGAGGGCCAGAAGGTGTCTCGCAACGCCGGACAGAAATACCTGGCCGTGTTCCGCAGACTACCTTCTGATGCCCTACACCCGGCCAGCTAGCAGCAGCCCTTCGGCCCCTGCTCTCCTCACTGTGATCATTTTACGTTAATAATGAATTAGTTAGCATGATCTAAAGCTCTTTAAACCATGCTAGTGAGCTTGCAACTTGAGTCAGCAGTGCCATTCGTAAATCCGTTGCGCGTTTTAATTAACGGGATTAGTTCTTTGTAGATTGTCTTATCGTTGCTTTGCGTATCCCGTTATCGATTGTCCAGATTTTTTATATCACTTTTCTGATCTTGTCTGGTTAATTTGTTAATCCCATATAATTTGATGACAATGCTACAATTTCTAAAGTTGTTTAACGCTCGCGTATGTCTTTAATTGTTCAATTTTTGCTGTGAAAATTTATGTTTTACCTCTAATTTAAAAAGCCATGAACATTAATGAAATCAATATCCCGCCATGAAATCTTTGAAACGCGGGCGCGTGAGCACTAAGCTAGCTCTCAGATATCAACTAGTGCTAATTATGTCTCAATTAAACATTTTCTGCAATATTAGGGTCTCAGAACATCGGCATTAATTTAAGCACCTACCTTAAATCTTGAAAGTGCGCCGGGGAGGTCAAACGCAAGCAAACACACTCCTCATTTCATTATTTACACTTGAAGTAAATCACAAAAAACTCCACCAAGAAACCAAACCAAAAACCGTACAAGATGATAATTGCATTACACCAATGTGAATAAAAAGAAAAGCGAGTGTGTCAAAAAATCATTGTTCCTGAATGTTTGTGAATCGTTACTCTCGTAAACCCGATGCTCAGATGTTTTTGTCGAATATCATAGAAAAGCTAATCCTAATTTAGCCGGGAGTCAGCAGTTTTAATTTATATGCAGCCTATTTATATGTACACCATTCTAAGCTATAATACACTCTGATTAACTAGATTGAAAATGTATTTTCTTTGTTGTATTTAACACTTTGACTGCGACTGCTTAATATTTAGTTCTACACCAAACTCAAATTTAATGTCAATTGCAATTAAGCTATTTGGAAAATACCAAAGATGAACTGGATCGTGCCTTCATTTAGCTTTGATTAAATATTTATGAAAATTGAGTTTGCGACTCCTGGCCGGTCAGCAGCATTATAAAAATTCCCTCCGTGTACCACCGGTGGCGCACGTCGCAGTCAAAGTGTTGAGCAACTGTTAGAAGTTATCTATTCCCATTCGAGGTTCTCCCGTCGTATTTTTTCATTAGCTCCATGCAATACAGTCCTGCAACAATTTGAGGCCACAGGAAAGCTGGAGGAAAGGTTAGTTTACGCCTTCCTCGCCTTAAGATACATCTAGCAAGGAAGAAGGAAAGGTTTATCGAGTGCAAAAAAAAACGAATCTTTAAAAGGTGTGGCCTCATACTTTTTGCGTAGAGACAATCCATGAACGTGAGTGAAGTCAAAGAAAACAGTATTAGGTGCTGAAAAGGGACAGCAGCGAGCCGAAAGATAGTCCTTGAAATAAAATAAAATAAAGATTCAACAAAAACAAGGCTCACTTAACCGTTAGCTCAGGACCTCACATTCTCCCCCCAGGAGCTTCACGTTATTAGGTTACTTTCGTTATTGCACAGCTCAGTACTGGCTTCATTTTGTACATTTATGCAACATTCAAAGAACGAGGATTATTACGTAACGATGTGGCCACGCATTTTACATGTTTATCAAAGAACCATTATCACGAAAGAAAAGAAAAATTGTAACAAGTCTATCCGAAGGTGTCTAGAATGAGCTACCAGAAACTTACTTCGTATACGAGATCGTGCTATGTATCAAATTTACACGTCTTTTGCATAGAATAGTGCTGCAGTTAGGCGAACGAAAGACGTTGCACTGCATAAAAAAGTCAGCTGAATAAAAGTCCTAACTGCAAGTAAAAGCTACGCACATCTAACATGAATGCTGCTTAACTTCTATGTTCCTAATGCGTTATTACAGAAAACTTTTTTTACCAACCTCAATAAACAAATCGTGCTGGTAAAAATATAATACGCCGATGACAATACGTAATTCATTATTATTATTATCATATAAGAAAGATTTAGCCTCCCTTAACCACGACAAAGATGTTCTAAGAGAGGAAAGAAGAAGGCACCATTTAGTATGGAGTTGAGGGAACGCGGAATCTATGCACGAGGTGCACAGAAACAGTAAGCTAGGAAAGAAGTTCATGAAACAAGAAAAAAGTGGAAGAAGAAAGTAGTAGGTGCTGAAAAACAGGACAGCAGTGAACCGAAAAACGATGGTCCGTAACAAAACAAAAACCTATTTTATTGCAACAAAAAGGAAGCCTACCTAACCTTTAGCTCAGGCCCTCACATAGTCCCCCCTGGGAGCGCCAATTCCCATAGATACAGTAGTTGTATCCCCCTGAGGGGATACGTAATTCATTAAGATTTCCTTACCATATGAAATGTATGTTCAAAAGTGTTTCATTCAGTATCATTGATATATATGATCCCATTATTAAAAACAAATGGGACATTATTATACTATAGCGTACATTATTGTTAGACATAGTCTCTCGTTTAGTCCGAAGAGTTTTTTTTATTACATTGATCCAATAATTTATGAAACGTACTGGGGGCTGGAGCGGTAATAATGTATATTTGCTGAGAAAAATGTCCCTTAGCGAAAGGATATAACGTGAATTTCGCCTCTTCAAATTTGAACTGATATTCCTCATACAGTGCCGGGGTACATGGTTGAAAAATTTTCCTGACAGAATATACTTGCAAGCCTTCCTAACAACACGCTTGTCAGGAAGAAAAGCTTTGCAGTGGCTCACAATCGAATATACCACCAAGATGAAATTCAACTCATGAATTATTATACAAGTTTTTCTCAACTAGGCAGTTGAGAAGCCCATATGTCAAGTTGGCCAGCACTATAAGATGAGGATAAACATCAAAACTGCACACAAACTAACCTGAACACAATATGTAATTTACAGTGCATTTGCGGAACAGACTTCAGAGCAGGAACGAGCGCGGTACACTGATGAAGGCTTCAGGCTTGTTTTGCAAGGAAGCTTCCTTATTTCACCATCACTTATACATTCGTCAATCACATTAAATATATCATTATAACTTACTCATATTTTAGTCTCAGTTTCTTCCAGTTTAGGCAATTTTCGAAAATACTCTAATGTTTATCATTGAAGTCACACAACAAAAACGCAAGACTTAACGTCTCTAGTGGTGAAGCTCGCTACGTCGGTAGACGTAGGCATGCGCATATCGATGAGAGGAAAATGATGCACGACAAAAAATATTTCAACAGGAGACCGGTTGCATGGTACACCAGCCTACTTCACGAAAAAGGAAAAATCTAACAAAAAATCCAATCCCGCACAACTGCAACATGAGAGTCCATTCAAAATTTCTCTCCCAAACCACACCATAGACGTTCTCTAGAAAAAATAACATTTAGTACGTAATTGAGGGAAAGGAGAATCTGTGCAATTAATGTCTCCCCACACACAGCGCATCGGAACAGCAAAACTGCAAACAGCTTGTGAAAAAAGAAAGACGCAAGCGAAAAAAATGACATGTCAACCGAAAAAAGATGGTTCGTAGCAAAAAAACATTTCAACAAAAAAAGCAGCACTCTACCTTTAACTCAGGGTATCAGATTCCTTCCTTGGGCGCGCTAATTGCCATAGTAGGACATTCCCCTGAAGGGACTTGCAACACGTGAAGCCTATATTCTATGGTCGGTTGTTAAGATTCTTACAGAGCACAGCCAGTTTCATATCAATTGAAGGAAATAAACACAATAAGCATGGGTCTTGAACATAGCTCTGAAACTTATATATCCGTAAGATAACCACGAACAGCTCACGATATTCTTTAAAAACGCTTTTGGATACCGAACTCAAAGGAAAATTCTAATTTTTTTCCCATTGTTCCAGTGACTTATGAAACGTACGAGGGGCTAGAGCGGGAAAAATGTGTATTTGCTGAGAAAAATGTCCCGTAGCGAAAGGGTAGAACGTGAATATCGCCGCATCAAATGTATGTGTGTATACGTATAACAATATGTCGGAGCATTCGCTGACGCAGCACCTGTACACGCGCAACGTGAATTCATACATTCATATCACGTTGCTCTTTTCTGCAATAACCCGATTAGTTTTTAACGCAGGGCTCTCAAGCTCTCGCTAATCATCATGGACACATTACAGAACGAATCCTGCTAAATTCGTATCTATAAGAAACTGGGGAAGGCGGAAGACCTGGTTTCCATCAACAGCAGACTAAAACAGTCAGACACACATAGTGTTAGGAGGTTTTTAGCCCTCGCTGCGTGTACTGCCACCCAGTACTACCTCAATTTCAATCAAGCCTTTGCCTTTTCTCCCTTGCTCAACAAGACTTCATTCTACAATTATTCAAACCATCTGCCAATAGATACTATCTTTTTAGATAATTCACTTGAAAACACTTCACCTCCGTCGGGCTGCCTGTGCTATTGCACTACGTATTCATTTTTCAAGTTTCCGCATCATTTACACTCTTTTGATGTCAACTCTCCCTTACCAACCACGCCGAGACCTTCATATTCCTTTTCACCTTTCTATTTCCCTCTTTGCTGCCACAAACGGTGGTTAATAGTGTGTTAAAGGTGTTATTTCTTATTTTGGTTATTTATATTCTCCGCACATTTTCCATTAAATGAACAGTTCATGAGTAAGTTCAAAAGCTTTCTCGTTGTTCAACAAGCTCAAGGTTTTAACAAATAAGAATCCCTTCGCTCAAAATAACAGCACATAGCTTTTTTCAGAATAATAACAGAGTTTGTAGAGTAATAATTCTCACCCTACATACTAGCACACAACTTCCTCTCAATCCTACCTGTAATGTCTTAACCAGTTTTGCCCTTTTCCTGATCTTGAACAACGCTACTGTTCGCAAAACTAGACATGATAATTTTGACTTCAGCATGGCACTAAAACTTTGTACAGCCATAGTTACACGACTCTGTTACGTTACTTAAACTTAGCACCTTTTAACGGTAAAAACTTCTGAACTGAACAACTGATGCTTTAACACAAATCAATGCAAGACTAAATATATGTCTATATACACCCACATACAAAGTAACGAAATCAATCAATGCATGATAGAATAACAATTGCCCCTCCAGTTTTGAAGGTGCAACCTTTATTTTTGTTTCGACATTTGTGCCAGTAAACAAAGGCATATTTCCGAATTTGAACATTTCATTCGACACTCAATTGGCGACTCACACTATTACACTCGTTCCTCCAGTCAACACCATCAAAACCTCATGAATGTTCCTACAATTTGCTGTAGGTGACGCAGGCACCAGTAACTTGCAGGAAATGCTGATGTGAACTTTTATAAACCACGAACTGAAGCACTTCTTCTGTTTTCATATTAATTCAAGACTACCTCACCACACCAAAGGCGAGCTCAAGAAAGGGATGAGAAGATATCATTCAGTACGGACTAGAAATCAGAAATCAATGCATAGAGTGTGTTCCTATACAAGATACCTTTCCGTTCTGATAGAAACAGCAAATTAGCACGGGGAAGGAAGAAATGATAAAGAAGAGGTAGCAAAGAATGCATAAAAACTGAAAGAAGCAAAGCGGGCACAAAAGTCTTGAAGGCCTGATCGTGCTCATGAACTATTTCCGGTCAACATATCTCAAAACAAACAATGCAGGAAAGGGAATATGAGGCATTGCATGGTAGATTCATTAACTTTCCCTCACTCGAGATCGCTGCAGAGGAGCTCAAGGGAAGTGTCTTGATTTCAGCATCTCTGCTGAAACCACTCAGAACCAAGAAAATAAAGCAGTGGGAGTTTCTTGAGGGGGCGAAAAGGTAAGCCAGAAATGGAGAAACAAAACAGCTCGCGTAAGAGGTGAATTCCAAAGGCACACCGCAGCAGCACACAAGAAAAATGGGTACGGAATAGAAAAGACAGGCTGTCAAGTTGATCTACAGCAGGCTCTAACAACAAGAATTAAGAAAAACCTATTGATACAAGTTAATTAATACTGAGAACAGCTAAGAAATCCACCGTACTCAAGCTCTACAGTAAACAGGACAATCCTCAACAGAGAACATCGAAGACACATTTACACATACTCGTTAGTTTCAATGACTTAGGTTTGGCCAGGAAAACATCTTTTCATTTTCACGATGGAGAATTTACGGCAATGATGCCCGTCTATACCAGAACAAACAACCGTATATGAACAAATGAACGTAGCAGGGTGTAATGCACAAATGCAGAAAAAAGCATATCATATCATAGGCGTCCCAAGAAAGCGAAGCGTGTCGCAACTCGGACAACTGTATCTGATCTGTGCTGTGAAGAGAAAAACTTTACATACATTGAAGGTATCAATCAAAATTGAAATAATCAATGTCCTGGTTGTGTTATACTCTATTTTACAGTGTGAATTTAGTTTTTCGTACTTCTATGTTATTCAAATGCTGAAATCGATAAGAAATTCTTCTAGTTTCATCCATTATTTCGAGCAGTCAACTAATGTGTAAAACCTTTACTCTCCGTCCCAGTGGTACGTTCTACGATACCAGTTAAGGGACGAGCATGGTGGCGTATCAATGCGATAGAACTCATCCGTCAATAAATAGGAGTACATAGTACAGGCATTCGTAAGTCAATAGGGGAAGCAAAAATGCACCAAGAAGATGAGGAGATTTGTACTACCAAGCTAGTTGCTACATCAGATACTGATAATGAACAAGATTAAATTTATTCTGGTTGTTTTGAATTAATTTCACGCTCAAAAGCATACGCATCAAATAGTAAAAACATGGAGCCAGTAATACAAAACGCCTAATTTCATTTACTCAAACATTGAGGTTCTCAAGAAGCAGAACACGAAGTGTTTGGAAAGAATACAAACACACACTATGTTGCGGTAGTGCAATCCTATACAACTAAAAGAAGCAGGGTATATACAAAAGTTTTATGGCTAGTCTATTAGAAATGGCGTAATATTGATCAAGTTAGGCAAGCTCTGTACCCCTACCTTCAGTTTGCACGGAACAATCTGTTAAACAACACATTCCCTCGCCAGGTCGAGAAGTTGACACAGACACACTAACTTCTAGCACACAGCTTGTCCAAACGCTCTATTCTGTTACTAACCTCTGTGCAACAAATAAAAACTATTCCTCTTACGCTTATACATCTAGCACAAAATTACAATTGACAAATGTACAGGTAGCAATGAGACAGGAAAAACCAGATGCAAGTCTCACCACAACATAGGGCTCGCAGTTCCAATTCACGGCCGCCACTATCGTGCCACAGAGGCGGTTTCTTTCCTCAGCACAGTGCCTGCGCTGCTGTGGGGGTCGAGGCAGGCATGAGATGTATTCAGGAGTGTTGGTTCTCTATGTGCTCTTTACCACGAGTTGAAAAGGGGCTGAGGTGCCACATTCAAAAGTCGCATGTGCATTTTGGGAGATCAGTAAAACGCATACTGATGTAAAGCACTCTTGAGTTTTCTGCGAATTAGTCTCCACTTAGAATGAAGGTAACAAGTAGTTAACAGTATGTATATATGTATAAATTAGAAAACATTCTAAAACAAAGTATATCAAAACTGTAAGTCAGCGTTGGAAATGCGACTTCTGGGATAAACTTGAACTGTGTTATCACAGTTTCTCCAATAGAAGGAATTAGAGACCAACATTAAGGTGAAATATTCAGCTAATCGTATTAAAATCAAATCACGTAAATCATCCTGAGATATCAATTCCAGAAAAATAATTATCATATTACTAATTTTTTCCAAACACAATGAATAATTAAGAGAACAATACATACAATAGGTGGCTTAGATGTCCCCTGAGTGCAGGTACAAATAAGCGTCACCCACTATTTTGCAGGCGCATCAAGAAAACAACTACACTTCGTAAGCAGCACTGCAGGACATTCCAAAAACTGCGAAAATTTTCATTTCCAGAGGAAGACGGCTAACGGCAGCTTCTCACTCGCGGAGACGGCAAAAAATCTTCTTCATGGTCAGTTGGCATTTCACTAATTCACACTGATGAAAACTCAGGTTTCTCTAAGGTGTATTTGGTTTGTCGATCAAGTCACTTATTTTGAAGGTTATTATCTTGTTGGAAGCCGGAGGGACAGGAGAACCACCATCTTTGGTAAACGTCTGGGGATAAGAAGAAGAAGAATTAATCAAGAGGAGCTGCTGTTGCTGCTGGTGCGGCGAGTCTCGAGGTTTCTCAGTACACGTTTTGTTCGGGTCTCCACCTACTTGGCTTTTGTTACTACTGTTCATGGCAGGGAAGAGCAAATTCCTGTTGAATGTGATGATGCCGCTGCTTTTCGTCACGACAGCACTTTTGCCAGGGACGCACGGGGTAGCGGCGGCGCTGCGAACTGGCTGAGCTCCGTGCGCCTGTGTCAGGCTAGAAGCAGCTGCGACCAGTTTAGTGTCCGCCACCTTGAAAATGAACTTGTGTGATGGCGTACTTTGAGACCTCATCTCTTTTCCCTGAGCTGAGTCTTTACCGTTCTCATTGGTAGTGATACATGATGCAGGCTTTAAAAAGTCTTTTCTGCTAGAGGGTAAGGATTCACCGCATTTAGTGACTTCATAATGGCAAGATGCTTTTTTAGGAAGGAAGGCGAGTTCTGCCTCTGGGAGTTGTGGAATAGACTCGTCTATCAAGTCAGACTTTGACTGATGCAGATGTGGGCGTGACTTGCACGAGGAAGATTTGACACCTGACACCATTGGGTCGAGTTGATCACTATACGACTGGGATGACGACAGAGAAGCCTGAGTAGCAAGCAAGCTACTTGAAGAGTCAAGAAAATTATGAGTGGTTTGATCACTTCTACAGAATTTGTTATCCTCTGAGTAATTTGTGTCAGAGTCAGAATGTAAGAGCAGCTTCTGGGAACTTTTTGTTGGTTTCGCTACAAAGTGTTGTTCTTGTGAAGTAAAGATTTGACCCTCGCGAGAATTGGTGCAAGAAACTGGATGAGTTGAGACTGTGTCATCCTCAAGAGTTGGTGACCTCGATGGAGCAGGTCGTTTTCCAGATGAGCTGGGATGAACAGGCAAGTGTGGTTGACGTGGACTTGCACTGGTTAATGGACTGGCAACTGAGTTGGATTTCAAAACATCCTTTTCATGCTGAAGTAGCTTTTGCGCACAAATTTGTGTAGTGAAACGTTCATTTGAGGAGTTGGAAGGAGCAGTGCCGCGACATGGAGTAGAGGCAAGTGCACTCGAGGCCACGCCAGTGCCACTGCTTGCCACTTCGGTCCTCACGAGCTCCAGAGACTCGTCCAAGTCACCAATGAGCAGTTCACTTGCCTCCAGCGACTCATTTGAACTCACTTCCCCGTGCTCATCATCGTCGTCAGACCTGTACTCATCATTGCTTTCATCTTCTCCAAGCTCACTATCTTTCTTGCACAGCTGAGCACTTTTACACTGACATTTCCCAACATTCAATTTGCCTTCAACATCATCTAATTTGGAACTCCCTTTAGAAGGCTTCGCAACTTTACGTTCATGACTATGGTCGCCATCGTGATGGTGAGGGGAACAACCCAAGGGCTGCAAATGGTTTACTCCCAAGACAGACCCAGCCTCAGCACAATTAGAACCATTTTCGACATTCATCTCATCGTCAACAGTGTCTTGTGTTACCATGTCACTCGCATGGCTGACGTTTTTGGAGTCTTCTCCGTCAAAGTCAACACTTTCGTCTTTCATGTCTACATCAGAAGCATACAGCTCCATGTGCAGCTCGTCAACCATTTCCGTTGACTCCTCAAACAATCCATGGGCAGGATTCAGCTTTGTGGAAACATTGACACGTACTTTTTCATTACCATCAAGTTGCTTCTCATCTCCACCGCGCCCTTCACCGAAGTTTCTCAGGGCTCCAACAGCACCAGCCTCTGATCTGCCACTAGATTCTTCTAGTGCTTCATCGGGATCGCGTTCCCCACCCTCTTCTAGTGTACCACTACCACGGCTGCCAACACTATCAGAATTACTCTTTTTGCTAATTGGCTTTCGCTGTTTATATTCTACGTGGTCGTTAGATGAGAAGCCCTCAAAGTCAAGCGATGAATCGTCCTCCATGAACCCCAAGAAGTCAAAGTCACTCACAAAATCTGCAAGGAAAACAATGCCTGCTCAATGATAACAAAAACTAGATGTTTTAACCATAAATATGAATTTGATGATATAAGGTAACACTTATATTCCAGCATATTTCTCTCATGTTAGCAGAAATCCATCCGCTAATGAAAATAATCTATGTTGTGTAAGATCTTTTCTTAATACTTAAGCATCCATCTAGCTTGATTTCATTGTGCTTCTAATTTTCAATATATTTATTTAATCTTACTTGATCAATACAATGGCTCCCATCTAAAAAATAGACCAGAGCTACACCTGTCATGGTTGCAACAGAAACACCAATTCAGCACTCTACAGACCCACGTTAAAATAGGTAAATGTACCAAAAACAATTCATAATTTGCTCAGTAGTGGTAGTAGCAATACAGGTCTGCTAGCATTTCAGTAACTTAGACTACATTGCACTGAAACCCTCATAATTCAAATAACAATGTTCATTTCACCTCAACCAAAAGTATAATACGACCATTATTACGGTGATTGTCAAAACCATCATAACAAAGTAAGGTAACAACTGTCACTGAATACCTTCATTTCACCTAAACCAAAAGGACTTTACGATCGTTATTACAGTGGTTATCAAAATTATCATTACAGAGGATTGTAACAACCTCCACTGAATTCCTTTCAACTGTCACACCATCACTAACCTGCCCCTCAACTCACCCATTGACTGATAGCGCAACTTCTTGCGTTGGTGCCCGGACAACGCTCCCGGCCCTGCTCGTCTCTGCAACACAAAAATATTTCAATACTTCAAAGCAGCATTGAACTACAAAAATATTTCAATACTTCAAAGCAGCATTGAACCACAAAAATATTTCAATACTTCAAAGCAGCGTTAAATCACAAAAATATTTCAATACTTCAAAGCAGCGCTAAACCACAAAAATATTTCAATACTTCAAAGCAGCGCTAAACCACAAAAATATTTCAATACTTCAAAGCAGCGCTAAACCACAAAAATATTTCAATACTTCAAAGCAGCGCTAAACTACAAAAATATTTCACTACTTCAAAGCAGCGCTAAACCACAAGAATATTTTAATACTTCAAAGCAGCGCTAAACCACAAGAATATTTCAATACTTCAAAGCAGCGCTAAACCACAAGGATATTTCAATACTTCAAAGCAGCGCTAAACCACAAAAATATTTCAATACTTCAAAGCAGCGCTAAACCACAAAAATATTTCAATACTTCAAAGCAGCGCTAAACCACAGAAATATTTCAATACTTCAAAGCAGCGCTGAAACACACCATACGTGCTAGGTGTTCCTGCAAATTCTTTGTTGCGAAATTAACAACTTAACGAGGATGTGTGACACATTCAACTTGCATGGAAAGTCATTCAAATAGCTGTAAAAACACAGGAGCAATGGCTATACATATTTTCATCACTTCTTTGAACATCACTAAGAATCTGTCCTTGGATATGATAACTTTTAGCATCAGCATATTTGTTATTTCTAGAGTAATTAAGAAAGAGAACTTAATTGCAAAGACTTTTGTTGAGAAGTTAACTACCAAATTGTACCAAACTTGGTTAAATTGAATAATGATCAATTCACATATGAGCTACAAAAGAATAGTGAGATTTTTTAGAGATATTGAAGGTACAGATATAGAACATTAGTTATTTTAAGCCTCCCTATCAAAGACGATCCAAAGAGAAGAAGGAGAAAGGCACCATTTAGTATGGAGTTAAGGGAACGCAGAATCTATGTTGAAGAGCATAGAAACAGTAAGTTAAGAAAGAAGATTATGAAACAAGATCGAAGTTGAAGAAGATAGTAGTAGGTGCTGAAAAACAGGACAGCAACAAACCGAAAAAAGATGATTCTCAACATAATAAAAACATTTTATCTCAACAATATAGAAGACCTACCTAAACCTCAGCTATGGCTCTCACATTTTCCCCCAGGGAGAGCTAATTCCTTTCAATACAACAGTTGCATCCCTCTGTGGATTATTGACGGTACAATTGGCGCATAAAAAGTATAGATTTCACTGAAACGTGAATTTCTTACACAATTATGTAATATCCTTTAGTGTCAACTAAAGCACAGGCCAGGACATCAAGTGGAAGAATGCAGATTAAAAACATAATTTATCATCATTACTTCACTTGTTCACGTCTCACGTTTTTCTGCAAATGAAAATAATAGCCGCTGACCTCGAGGAAAATGCAGTGTGGCAGGAAAATTCCCCAAAACAAGGGAAAATGAAGCTTTGAACAGCAAAACGCTCGATAGAAAATCACCATCAAATACTACCAATAAAACGTCTAGCTAACGCAAAATGATGAAACGAGTGTAAACTCCCCGCAACCAGTGGCAAGAAAGGCACACGTGTCACAACCTACCTCACGACAACCGCCCTCCAACTGCGGGCAACCCTCCCTGCCACAACACCAGCAGACGACGATCACGAGACTCAAAGCCACATTTTTAACACGTTGACAGCGACGTGAGCCACCGGTGTTACACGGGGGAATTTCCACAATGCTTCTGACCAACCAGCAGTCACAAATTCAATTTCCATAAATAATTAACCGAAACTAAATAGTGGCAAGAGCCAGTTAATGTTTGTTATTTTCAACATTGCTTACTACAATTGACTTTCAATTTGAGTTGAATACTGAACTTCAGTTTTAACAGTCACAGTCAAAGTGTTAAGATCATACTAGACTTTCAATGTGCGTTAAACTCCCTGAAAATGGTCGCACGTAACAATGCTCTGGAAATACAGCAGCGGCAACACAGAGCAGCAGCGAGAGTTACCCTGGAGAAAGAAGCAGGCCTGATGGACATAACAAATGCAACAATACTCTAGAAATACAGCTACAGCAGAGGCAACACAGAACAGCAGCGGGACTTACCCTGGAGAGAGAGGCAGGCCTGATGGACATAACAAATGCAACAATACTCTAGAAATACAGCAGCGGCAACACAGAGCAGCAGCGAGAGTTACCCTGGAGAAAGAAGCAGGCCTGATGGACATAACAAATGCAACAATACTCTAGAAATACAGCTACAGCAGAGGCAACACAGAACAGCAGCGGGACTTACCCTGGAGAAAGAAGCAGGCCTGATGGACATAACAAATGCAACAATACTCTAGAAATACAGCTACAGCAGCGGCAACACAGAACAGCAGCGGGACTTACCCTGGAGAGAGAGGCAGGCCTGATATACTCGAAAGGCGCGCCCACGTTGTGCTGCACGCGCGTGAAGTCGAAGTGCGTCAGCTTCAGGTGGTGGTCAGGGCCGGCTGCGCGCACTGCACGGAGGGATGTGAGCTGTTATTTTATTTCCACATCAATGAGTTATTTAACATAGTGAGTGAGAGTTTGCATATAATTTGGAGGTGAATGAGGCATTTAACTTGGGAGAATGAGAGCTGTCGTTCAATTTGAAAGTGAATGAGTCATTTAATTTGGAGGTGAATGAGTTATTTAATTTAGGGAGTGACAGTTCTTATATAATTAGAGGTGAATAAAACCTCATACAAATTGAAGAAGTGAGAGTTCTCATAAAGTTGGAGGAGTGATCCTTCTCACATAATTTTAGGGGAATGGTGGTACTCATATAATTTTAGGGAATTTCGAAATAATTTGGCGCATAAATTTAGCTGTAATTTAAGGGGGTGAAAGGTCTCATATAATTTGGTGGGTAATGAGCATAAAAAAAAGCGCATCTCAAGCAATTTCAGATAAATGAAACAAATGAATTTGTCGTACAAGATCTTATTTTGGGTATCAACTCAATGAGTCTTCAGTGAACACAAAAACGAACATTGTTGAATGTTAACAAAGTTAAGGCAATAGAAATAGGTGACAATATCCAAAGCAAATCAGGTAGTAGTGGGACAAATAAAAACCGGCCAAGAAAATTTCTTACAGCACTGACAGCAAAGATCTCACAATATCAAGGCTGAAGACTACTGCAGAACTTGAAATGAATCCTAAAACAGTTAGAATGGCTATACATCAACACTTATCCATTCTACACTAAAACGTCAAGGCTGCTCCTACCGATCTCAATGAAAACAAAGTGGTAAAAGGTCCTGAAATACTTTTGAGCTCATGCAGCCACTGTGAAGGTGTTTCCACAAGACAGAAAATTTTTGTAGCGGACGCCGTACATAACAGCCGCAGTGACCGTTTCATAGCTCAATTATCAGCTGATGTCAAAGTCACTTACCACACTACACATCCAGCTCAGATATCTCCACAGCTTGGTTGCCTCTGACAGCCAAAAACATGACCCTATATTTTTCTAAGAACAAAGATTCGTGCTCACATGCACTACACGGTTCTCAGGCATCAAGTCTTGCAGTGGAGAAAAAAAATATATATATCATGGGGAACTGAGTATGAAGTTAGAAATAATAGGTAAAAACTGAAAGTCTGCAGAGCTAATTTTGACAATTATTGATCATCTCTCTGACTTCAGGCTTTTGTTAAACCCAGGCCTGGGCTCGCCAAATTATGGGCTTCTTCCTTAAACATCGAGTCTATTAAGACCGTCATTAAGGAAAAGCAATTAAACAATTTTACAATCATAAGCTTTGTAATTTTTACACATTTAGGAGTATTTATTGAAGATGTGGGCTAACACGTTGAACTGAGAATTAATTTTTTCTTTTTTTACGAATTTCATTGTCTCTCATTCCCAGCCCAACTTTTTTGCTGAAGCATCTTTGATTATAGCTACCAAAGCAAAGATTACACTCAGGCGGCTAGAATTATAAATGTCTAGGCGAACAACTTAAACTGCATGGGGTATCAATGGCTTATGTGTAATTAATAAATAAATTTCTAAAATTTTGAATATTTTGCCAAACTCACTTTCCGAACATGCACATACTAACTACAGCATTGATGTCCACATACACAGCAAACTCACTCCTACCGACAAATTAAAGAGTTTTTCTAACATTCACCAAGCACCAGCACTTGTGTTTACCACAGCATGTACCGTCATCCACACCTAAACAACTGCAGAATGTGTTATCATCTACACGCTAGACAACATCATGTATTATCATCTACACACTAGACAACAGCATGTATTATCATCTACACGTACAAATGTAACATGTATCATCATCCTCACGTTGTGATTGCCATATTTTACTTGTGATTGTGTTGGGTCAAACATTTTCCCCTAACCATTCTGCTTTTTGTGCAGCTTTCAGACTATAATGAACAATTAAAAGATATTATATACAAGGGTTAGTCAAAAAATTCTGAGACAAATGTCATAATTTTGAACTGAACAGAGATTTTCAAGTTTTTACAAGTTGAAACTTGTCCTTGGAGCTTCCTTGATAACTTGCAGCTGTCTCATCAGTCCATGTCAGGTCAGCATCGAGAGAGGTTGCATCTCAAAATAGAAATTTTCAACTCTTCAAATAGCAAATTTTGAGATCAGAGCTAACGTCAAATTTTTAACTAAACTGAATTGGAAACCTATTAAAATCATCGAAGCTTTACAGCAGGTTTATGGAGACTCTGCACCATGTAGAGCAGTCGTTTATGATTGGATTAAGCGCTTTAAAGAGGGAACAGTGGAACTTGATGACGACCCACGAGGAGGAAGACCCACCACAGCAACAAATGAAGAAAACATCTCTCTAATACAAAACCTAGTAAAACAAGCCCCCCCCCCTCCTCCACCCCCCAATTCTATCAGGAAGGCATTTACAGGTAGAAACATAGATTACAAAAGTGTATAGACAACAATGGAACTTATGTAGAAAAATAAAAGTAATGAGTTGTTAATAAAGAAATTATGGCATTTGTCTGAGAACTTTTTGCCTACCCCTTGTAATATATGGTAATTCTGAGAATAGCTGTGCATACCCATAGTTTTTTCATGGTGATTTGTCACTGGGGGGAAACTCCAAACCAAGAGAACATCATATATTCCTGCCTGTATGTGCTTGATAGGGTCTGCAAGAATAGCAATGCTACCATGTGAGTATGATCACTGGGCTTTCATGTTGTGAACGTGCTTAGCAGTGGTGTGTCACGACAGCGTACTAACCTAACACATATCATCATCCATACGTACAAATGTAACATGTATCATCCATGCATACAAACGTAACATGTATCATCCATGCAAACAAATGTAACATGTATCATCATCCATACATACAAACGTAACATGTATCATCATCCACACATACAAATGTAACATGTCTCTTCATCCATACCTACAAACGTTACATGTATCATTATCTACACTAATCATACATCCCCACATGGAAAATAAATAACTCAAAATTACCATTCTCAAAAAGTGCAGTAAAAAAGTGCAAATAACTATAGATAACTCACAGTGATGGGCTATGCCAGCAGAAGACCTGAACTTCTCCTTGCGAGGTGAGTAATAATAAACGTCACAGAGTGGCCCGCTAGCAAGGCGGTACACCACTTCTCTTCGCCAGCCTGAACGCAACAGGTAAACATAAATTAATAGGCCATTAAATTTTGCAGATATAAGATTGTTCCAATAAAAAGCATATAAAACACAGCCATGAATATTAATTCACGAATAAATTGAAAGTGATTACAGAAACATATTTTTAACATGCTGCTTGCCATACAACCCATCGGTGGTTCGTCCGCAAGTTCTCCCTGCTGCAAATTGACCCAATGATGGTTCAATAGGATACGTTTAATAATCTTTTGAAATTAATGGTATTTAATAGTCCCAGTCAATGTTTGGTATTTATAAAAACTGACAACTTTTGGCTTTAAATTTGAGTTGAATATTGAACTTCAGTTGAACTCATTACAGTCAATGTATTAATACTCTATAAGGCAGGAGATGTTCAAAGACATGAAGTTATATATGGCACATATTTCTGGATAAATTTTCTATCTACATCATTAGCCCAACAGTATACACATTTGTGCGCTATGTCAGAGTCAATGATGACCTTTGAACATTAAAGGAGTCAAATACGTACTGCTCATCACAAAAGCCATTATTGGAAAAAAGGACTTACGCTCCACTTACAAGTACATTAAAGACAACAATATAAAAACTGTGCCAAATCATAGTAGTGTTTTCAACCACTGCTTCTCAAACCAAGAAAAAAATATCATTTGAGTTTTAAATATAAATTAGAACATGTTCTTAGATTCAATTGAATTTGCTTGGTGAGCAGCGGTATAAAAAATTAGATGCATGCAGGATTCAGTGTTAACAATACAAGCCTTGCATGCTGATTCATAAGAATTAATTAATAAAAAGGAAAATTTATATTTTTCATGAAATTTTGTACTGGCACACATGTATAAAATTAATCCCTTAATATAAATCGATACTCCAGTACACACTAATCATAAATATATAATGCTAACACATTAGCTGCAATATGACCCACCGGTGGGTCATATTGCAGTTAATGAAATTGATTATATTGCAGAAATGCAATAAAATGGGTCATATTGCAGAAATGCAATAAAATGGGTCATATTGCAGAAATGCAATAAAATGGGTCATATTGCAGAAATGCAATAAAATGGGTCATATTGCAGAAATGCAATAAAATGGGTCATATTGCATAAATGCAATAAAATGGGTCATATTGCAGAAATGCAATAAAATGGGTCATATTGCAGATATGCAATAAAATGGGTCATATTGCAGAAATGCAATAAAATGGGTCATATTGCAGAAATGCAATAAAATGGGTCATATTGCAGATATGCAATAAAATGGGTCATATTGCAGAAATGCAATTAAATGGGTCATAGTGCAGAAATGCAATTAAATGGGTCATAGTGCAGAAATGCAATAAAATGGGTCATATTGCAGAAATGCAATAAAAAGGGTCACATTGCAGAAATGCAATTAAATGGGTCATAGTGCAGAAATTCAATAAAATGGGTCATATTGCAGATATGCAATAAAATGGGTCATATTGCAGAAATGCAATAAAAAGGGTCACATTGCAGAAATGCAATTAAATGGGTCATAGTGCAGAAATTCAATAAAATGGGTCATATTGCAGAAATGCAATAAAATGGGTCATATTGCAAAAATTCAATAAAATGGGTCATATTGCATATTGGTTCATATGATGTGTTAGATACTGAAAACTATGAATTTAAAAGCATTACAGTACCATTTCTCCAAAAATCCATACCTAAAAATTTTCACACACCACAATAACTGGTGTGTGAATATTAAATCTATATTAAATCAATCTATATTAATTGCATATATTCATAAGAAAATATCTCAGTGAACTCTAATTGCTTGTAACAAAACCTGATCTGTCACAAAATCTACATATATTTACATAGACATAAGACATGTCAAATTTTTAGGTAAAAATGTAAGCACCAGAGACTGACCAGACAAGTAAGGCATCTCCAACTCCTTGGCATGCATCACGAAACGATCAGACAGGCATCCGTAGTTCTCCAGAGGAATATTGAGTCGTAAGCGCAAGTTTGTTCTCTTCAATTTAGCTTCAACATCAAAAGAATTTTCATCGGACCTTTTTCTGAACTTTTTGGGGCGGTCATTGGCAAGTGTGCTCGAGCCTGCAGCCTCTTTATCCATTGAAATTTTAGCCGAAGATCCTAGCGCCTTGATGGCTGGTTGCTCCTGGAAAGCCTGAAGATGCTTCCGCTTTGTGTACTTGCGCTTCTGAGGGACGCTCTTGCTAGGTGAGCAGGAATCCACGCTGGCTGCTGCCCTGAAATACAACTAAAATGCTTGTATCCAGTCTACACACAAGAAATATTGAATGATTTTTACCGTACACAATGCAATAAAATTTTAATCCAAATGAAATCATTTTACATCCAAGCATAATGCTTAGATGTAAAATACTGGTATCTAGTCTACACACAAGAAATATTGAATGACTAGTATATATGACCCAATAGAAATAGCGAGATTTGATAGTTTCATTTAAATAGTCTCAAGATATCGATGACAAACAAATAGATCCATTCTAATGGTACCTGCGATTAAATTATTCTTGTACTTGTGCACTGGTGTAACTCATATCACAGATACGGTCACTGAGCATCCTTAAGAACTTCACAGACACATGCACCAACTAAGCAACAACAAACTGTGTATTATTTAATTAATATAAGGCAAGAAGTTTTTGAAAAAATTTGCACTATTTTTTTTACTTCTGATAAGCTGTATTTTCATGTTTATAATTTCATTTCTCGCAACATTTTTTGACTTATAAACAAAAAGTGCACGGATGTCAAGTTTATTATATAATTTGAATGGTATCTAGGATACCAATCAAGCAAGCAGATTCCCATTGTAATAAGATGGGAGAAATTATGCACACAAAAAAGAATATCTATTAACTTACAAACTCAAGGAGGCATCGAGTGTTTTATTATACCGAACGTCCCACAAAAACCCGAACTGAGTATACATTTTTCCGTATCAGTAATACTCGCAATTATCAGTAGTAATCAGTAATACCCATAATTATCAGTAGTAATCAGTAATACCCGTAATTATTAGTAGTAATCGGTAATACCGCATAATTTTGCTTGAAATTAAATGCACATGGTATTCTCATGATGGTATTACTGATACGGGAAAATAAATACTTGGTTTGGGTTTTTGTAGGACATACTTTATGGTATTGATTCTTACAGACCACAAGGATGCAACAAGTTTCAACCCACATGAAATTTTTTGACATCTAAGCACAAAGCCATAAGTGTACACCCCAATGCAAAGGATGCAATAAGTGTATGTATAATTGTGCCCTCGAGAGCTGAAAGAATGAAGCACCACACTTGCCTGTCCTCTGTGCTCATACTGCAGTCAAAGAGATTGATAAACTCAGGAAGAAATTACTGTAGGTCACTGAGCTTGAAAACAAAATCAAAATGATTGAATTTCATTTTAGAAGAGAAAGTAAAACAAAGAAGTTTATTGAAATTTTAAAAGGTGAGGAGTTTTTTTTGCAACACTTGAATAGAAGTCAAGCTTCACTCTCACGAGTCAAGATTGGTTGAAAATATATACTGGAGAGTAAAGAATAACAATTTTATTCTATATTTTTCAAAATAGACTAAAATACCATTTCTAGTTAAAAAAATCCTAGAATACACATGAGGCTATTTCTACTTCAAACAGGAATGAATCTGAGAAACTGCAGGCATGATTCACTTACTTGGAAGCTACATTCAAGTTCATTTCCTGAAGGCGTTTCTGTTCATGTTTGTCTGCCCTGGAGACGAGGGCTGTGTAGCGCTTGTAGCAGGAGGAGAAGCAGCAAGTCTCCCTACTGAGTGGACTCTGGCAAAAAGTTTTGCGGAAGAGGCTACTCACAGCACCCTCAGGCACAGTGGTGGTGGGGTCCATGCTCAGCTTCAGAACGCAGTTGTACATCTCAGCAGGTGAGTTATGGAGTTCTGAACCCAAAGTGTCATCTTCTGAAGATTTTACTCCATCATGAGTGACAATCTCATTACAACTAACACCATTTTCATCCATGAACTTGCTGCTATTTAAAATGAAACTGTTTACACTCTCAATAGGGTCCATCTCAGGGTTCTCTGAACCATGATCCAAAATGTGCTCAAGCCCATCCAATGCAATAGGAGAAACATCATACCTGGGGATGTCATCAGCTTCTCTGGCTTGATGGTCAATAAGATTGTTTGACATGGGTATTCCCTGATGATCAAACAAAGCTTCAGTGTCATCAACGTCCGAAAATAACACACTAGGGCTCTTTGTAGGTGGTTTCAGCTCACTTTTATCTTCAGGCTGGCTGTAGTTTGCCTGGCCAGTTGTGAGCCAGTGTGTGATGACATCTGACATGGCAAAATGTAGGGCTGAATCCTGTGACACACTTTTCTTCCCATAGCCCAGCACAGAACACGTACTCTCGCAGCCAGCGAGAGCTGCTTTTGCAGCAGCAAACATGGCCTCATCTATGGAGTCCTCTTCATTTTCAATTTTTACCATTGGAGCTGTAGTACTTTTGTTGGGCATACTATTGCAAGCTGATGAAGTAATACTTTTGTTTTCAGACATTTCAGACCTGTTACCCTCTTGATGAACACTTCTTTTGAGCTTAAGTTCACTCTCATCTTGCAAATTCTCATTGCAAGGGACATTTGCCTGGTCCTGATTAATTTCACCATAGAAATTATCAGAATCAAAACTGGTTGCCTTGAAAAAATCCACAGCATCACTAAGAGCATCTTGTAAACTGGGGACAGCGTCAGACACTGGTGGCAATGTTTCATGGACCTCAGGCACAGCTATATGATTTTCACAATCTTTTTCAATGATCTGATTAGTACTGCTTTCCAAGTTAGATAGCATTTCCGTTTCCTTTTTAACTAGCTTATCTTCAGCTCCAGAAGTGAACTGTTTTTCTAGAACAACAGGCTTGTTCTCTTTGGTTTCACAATCATCAGGCATGGTCTCTTGAAAGAAGTTGAGAGCATCATTTAAGGCATTTTGTAGATTTAGGTGCATTTCTTTTGCTTGTGTTGAGTTGTTGGGTCGTTTTTTCAGGACCTTTGGAAGAGAAGGAACTTCTTTGTTTTGAAGTTTGGTTTCTGAATGTAAATTATTAGTCTTTTCAGAAACATGAGGTTTTGAAAGAGGGCTGTGAGAATTGACTTTAGATGGTAAATGGAGCATAGGTTGAGATAAGTCCATTAAAGAATTGGACTCCCTGCTTCTGGATGGTGTTGATGTTAAAGCAGATTTAAAGGTAATAATTGTGTCTCTGCTATGAGAGGTTGTGTCAGATGTTTCAGCCATGTGAGGTCTCTTGAGGGAACCATGCAATTCCAATGATCCACTACAATTATCTTCCAAATCTGATTCTCCACATGACTCAGCTGTGTCAGTGAAGCCATAAACTGACTCACTGCCACTGCTAAAGCCACAGAACGATTTGCTTTCCCCTGAGTTGGTGGATTTTAGTTTCTTCAACACACATAACTGCTGGTTGGATGTAGACACACTTAGATCTTCTTCAGGAAATCCATCAAATGACACTGCTAATTCACTACACTCACTCAAAAAGGAAGAATCTTTCTTAGGACTTTGACTGTCCTCATTCATTTTCTCTTGTTCATGATATTGGTCCTGAGCTTTGCAGTGAAAGTCCATTTTGGCAGAACCAGAAGCGGTCAACAATTTACAACTAGAAGCAATATTCCTCACTCTTGGGATTGAATGAGGCTGATTATTTGTTTCTGGTTCTTTCTTGTGTTTGGCAGAATTCAAATTAGAGTTTTTCTTCCTATTAATTGGTGTCATTTTAACAGTACCAGGATCACCATTGGAATCAAAATTTGTGGAAAGCTGTAATGACAGAAGAGCTTTATAGCTGGGGGTTCTATTTTTTCTTTTAATAGAATCATACTTGTTAAATAAACTTACATCCATGATAAAGATGACAACTTGAAAAATAAAAGGAATTAGAGCCCACAAACAGGGCAGGAGTACAAAATCTTAATTATAACTTTGTTAAATACATTCCTGACTATTATTGATTCTTTGATCTGAAATGAAAAAATGTGGAAATTTCACAAAACAATGAACATGCAATGTTCTACTCAAAAAATTTTCATACAATTTTTGAGCTGTGTCTACATAAAAATAATTACAATGGCCACAGAAGTAAGAATCTATTCCCACAACACTAACATCTGAGAAAGCTACTCATGCATTGTAACTAGAGATGCAACTCAAAAAAAAATTGCTGTTTTTAAAAAAAAAAGTTTTTTTTTACAAAAAAAACATGGGCTAAAAAACGTGGATATTTTGGTTTTTTTTTTAATATTTTGTTTGAAAAGAGCTCAGCAAGGAAAAGAACCCCTTTACATTATTTATTTTCATGTCAGATTATAAGATAAAACAGCATACTTTTTAATTCATGGTTTTCTATGGTTGTATTGAATTTTTTATTTTCTGTGGTTTCATGTTTTGATATTTCATTTATTTTACAATGCATGTGAATCACTTTCAACTTCCCAAATAGTGTGTTGTAATAATATATCTTTACTTATGGTCATTGATAAAAATGTGACAGAAAAAAACCATGCTGTTTTTTTTAAAACATGTCATTTTTACAAAAAAAATGACTAAAAAATATGGATTTTAATATATTTGACAAAAAAAAACCAATGCTGTTTTTTTACAAAAAAATCTCGACTTAAAAACATGGATAATATATTTTATGGGACCAAAAAACCACGCTGTTTTTCTACAAAAAATTCATGACTGAAAAAACATGGGTACTATTATCTTTTATGTGACCAAAAAAAACTTGTTTTTTAAAAAAAAAAATTTTTTACAGAAAATCATGACTAAAAAATGTGGATATCATTATATGTTATGTGATCAGAAATCTTAATGCTGCTTTTTTGAAAAAAACATTGTTTTTTTCAGAAAAATCATGACTAAAAATCATGGATGTCAATATATTTTATTTTGACCAAATATAACCATGCGGTTTTTTTAAAAACATCTTTTTTACAGAAAAATCATGACTAAAAATGTGTTTACTAATGTCTTTAATATGATCAAAGACCAAGCTTTTTGTAGAAAAATGTTTATTTTTTACATAAATAGATTTTAACGATTTTTTTGTAAAAAAAAATTTTTTTAAAATAGCATGGTATTTTTTGATTAGATAAAATATATTAATATCCATGTTTTATATATATGATTTTTTCATATGAATTTTTTTTATAAAAAAAACACGGTTTTTGTGGTCACATAAAATATATTGATATCCATTTTCTTCATAGAAGTCATGACCAAAAAATGAATGTTAATGATTTTTCGTATAAAAAAATGTGTTTGGAAAAAGATGATTTTTTTGGTCAAATTAAATATATTAATATCCATATTTTTAAGACATGCTTTTTTGTAAAAAATGGTCAATATGCAGTTTGATGCGCTCACGGAAATTAAAAATTCCGCACCAAAGAATCACTAGGAACACATTTAAAAACATTTTACAAGAATCTTCTGCTTGCAGATGCGTTATTTTCAAGTTATTTAAGTTTTGAATTTTGGTCTTCCATAGCAGTTGCGTTGCACGGTTGAGCTGTTAGAGTACGCTTGGGTACCTTGTAATTTATTATTGGCTGAATACTAAAATTGATATGCAGTTGACATCAGTTTCAATATGGCGACCACCGTAGAACATTAGCAAAATTGTAGGAGTGATAACTGTAGATTCAAGTATTCACTTCCCCAGCCCCGCTGGTATTTTTGGGTGATAACGTTAATTGCGTTGTTAACTAAAACACCCTAGAAGTGGGTTCAGGCTCCGCAGGGTTGGCTAATAATGAATTAAAAGTACCCAAATGTACTTTAACAGCTCCAGCTTAAGCGCACAACTGACTGGAACTGCTATTAAAGACAAAAATTTTGAAGTTAAATAACTCAAAATTAATGCATCAGCAAGCAGAATGTCATTCATGTAAAAGGTTTTTAAATGTGTTCCTTTAGTGATCCCTTGAAACAGAATTTTTAATTTCCTTGAGCGCATTAACCCTTTAACGCCCACATTTTTATACTCATATTACCGTTATCACAACCACTATCACTAAGCTGACACTAGCATTAGGTAGTCACTGTCATCAAGATGTGGAAGGAACTGCCACTTGGCAGTGAAGTTCAAAGGACACATTAGTGAACAAATTGAATAAGAAATACAATATATTATCGTTATTTTTGAAAGAGGACCGTACAGTCCACTTGGGCGTTAAAGGGTTGAACTGCAACTTGACTAAAAAATGTGAAAAAATCAGCATGGTTTTATGGTCACATAAAATATATTAATATCCATGTTGTTTTACAAATAGTTTTTTTTTTAAACATGATTTTTTAAAAAAAATCGTTATTTTTGATTTTTAATTTTTTGGTCACATGAAATATATTAATATCCAGTTTCTTAGTGATGATTTTTAATAAAAAAAAACCTGTTTTTTAGAAAAAACAGCATGGTTTTTTGGTCACATAAAATACATTAATATCAATGTTCTTCTTTAGTGGTGATTTTTTGTAATAAAAACATCAAAAGGAAACCATACAGTAAAAGTGGCGGCAGATAACCCACAATTACTAAGAGGAGTCTTGAGAGGAACAGCAGGAGCCACAAAAATGGCTCCTGCACAAAGATGGCTCCTTTATTCAAAGATGTTCTGTGCACAAGGTGCACAGAAACAGGAAGCTAAGAAAGAAGTTCATGAAATAAGAAAAAGTTGAAGAAAAAAGAACTAGGTGCTGAAAAACAGGACAGCAGTGGACCGGAAAAAGATGATCCGTAACAATACAAAAACTTATTCTATTTCAACAAAAGGAAGCCTACCTAACCTTTAGCTCAGGCCCTCACATAGTCCCCCTGGGAGCGCTAATTCCCATAGATACAATATCTGTTTCCCTCTGAGGGGGTATTTCCGGAGCATCCCGCTAGTTGATGCGCAAGGTCGAGCATCATCCGAGAGCATCTCTCGCTCAGTTAAAGACATGCTGGCGATGTGGGGAAAAGCTGTCAAATTTCATTGAAAAGAAACACCCAGAAAAAATGACATCTGGTCATGCTTCAGTGCTCTTTAATACTTGTTGGTCACATTTTTTAAAAATTTTGAAAGGTAGGCATAAGCAAAGTTCGTTAAATACATTTTACTTGAAAAGAGCTGCAAGTGAAAGTGCAGAAAGTGCAGCCAAGAAGGCAAAAACAAGTGATACATAATCAAATTTACGCAAATGTTAAGCTTAGTTTAAGTTTAAAGTTAAGTATATTGTTTTACGTTTTTTGTTTCATTTAAAATAAGGAAAGTGTAGTCTTGGTTTTAAAGTTACGAAAAATGTTTTAAGTTCTAAAAAGCCATTTACGTAGCTGTCTACAGTGCCTGCATCCCTTCCCCCTCCCTCCTCCTTGCCGTTCACCTTTGTTAGCTGCACTGGTCTGTTTCCAAGGTAAGACTATTATGCTAAATAACTCTTTATTTCATATTCTGTTATGTATTTGCAAATTATGCATGTTTATTTGTTTTTTAAAAACATATCTTTATTCATAATTTACAACGGTATGGAGATTTTTCATGAGTGCAGAACCGATTAAATCAAACTCAGTTAATTTAAATGGGAGAAATTTGAGTAAATCAACATATACTCAAATTTCTCCCATTTAAAATAATTAAGTTTTAGTTGACCATAATTGATTTTCCACTTTTGGATGCCTAAATATTGTTAATGAGTACAAAATAAACAAGTTTTCTTCAATATACTTTCTGTCGCAAATGAGTATTTTACAAGTTATAGCGGTAAATGAGTTACCGGAACTCCAGTGTTTGAGGCGGGAAAAAATAAATAAGGGAAGCAAGCCCCCTATGACAAACGTAAAGAGGTTGGGTCTTGAGGGGGAGCCACAGTTCTGCTAGTGAAAATTATAAAAATCAAGTGAAATTCTAGTATGCATTAGCATAGTTAATGAGATGACAAGTTATATTGTCGATGCGAAAGACTCAATTCAAATGTTCCCAGATACGTCAAACCCAACGTTTCCGTTAACGGGCAAGTCCATTCGAGTCTTCCCCATGTCGTTGAGTCCATTTTGGGGTCTTCCCCTTCTTTTTGGCGCGCTTGCAAACACTTGATCATTCGATGTAATGGGTCTGTTACAACCTTTATTCATAATTTTCACTAGAAAAACAGTGGCTATCCCTCACAACCCAACCTCTTTACGTTTGTAATAGGATGTTAGCTTCCGTTATTCATTTAATTTGGCAAGATCGCTGCAAAAGCACACTGCAAAGTTGAATACTTAATTACTTCCCGCTCCAAACACTACAGTTGCGGTAAGTAATTCATTCCTATAACTCGTTCAATAATTATTTCTGACGGAAAGTGCATAGAAGAAAAGTGGTTCATTTACACATAATTAGGTCAATGTGAAGTTTAATGCAATCACGGAAAATAATAATGCCGATCCCAGGAATCACAAAAGGAACACATTTCAGAACGTTTTACATGAATGACATTCTGCTCGCTGATGCGTTATTTTCGAATAATTGAACTTTGAAGTTGGCCTTGGCGCCAAAGGAAGCGAGCGCGTGAAACGGAATTTAATTAATAACGGAAGCTATTACAAACGTAAAGAGGTTGGGTCGTGAGGGGGAGGCACAGTTCTTCTAGTGAAAATTATAAATAAAGCTTCTAACCCACCCATTAGGGTGACGACCGCAATCTTGTTGACATCGGGTCCAAAATGGCGGCGCCCATGTTGGTCGCCATGTTAGACCCGATGTAAACAAGATTGCGGTCGTCACCCTAATGGGTGGTTTAGAAGCTTTATTTATACTTTTCACTAAAAGAACTGTGGCTACCCCTCACGACCCAACCTCTTTACGTTTGTAATAGGGGGTTAGCTTCCGTTTTTAATTAAATTACGCTCGCTTCCTTGGGCGCGCGACGGCCAACTTCAACGTTCAATAATTCGAAAATAACGCATCAGCGAGCAGAATGTCGTTCTTGAAAAACGTTCTTAAATGGGTTCCTTTAGTGATTGTTTGGGATATAATTATCAATTTCCGTGATTGCATTAAACTTCACATTGACCCATAATTAACTATGTTTAGGCACTCAAAAGTTAAAAATCAATTATGGTCAACTCCTCAAAATTTGCGGAAATTTGTTTGACATACAAGCCGATTGACTTACAAGCTCAGTTCTGCAACAAATTAAACTTGTATCTCAAGGTACCACTGTACAAGTATTCATATTCAAGTATTGCGATGGAGAGTGCATAGAAGAAAAGTTGTTTATTTTGATCTAATTAACTATGGGTGTTAACGTAGTTAATTAACCATTAACATAGTTAATTAGATCAAAATAAACAACTTTTCTTCTATGCACTCTCCATCGCAATACTTGAATATGAATACTTGTACAGTGGTACCTTGAGATACAAGTTTAATTTGTTGCAGAACTGAGCTTGTAAGTCAATCGGCTTGTATGTCAAACAAATTTCCGCAAAATTGGAAAATTGATTATGTTTCTCTCCTTTATAAATAACTATATTTCTAATAAAGCAGATTTTTACAAACGGTTCAAAGTTCCCATTTGAGTCCATGCATATTTAAGCATTTTCATATTTTAAGCAGCAGCAGACTATGAAAATGATTTACTAGAATGGATCAAATTGGGTGTATTTCCAGATCAATGAACAAAATTAATGGTAGCTATGAATCGTTTGCCATTAATCGATTATCAAGTTTTTGGTGCCTAAACATAGTTAATTAGATCAGAATAAACAAGTTTTCTTCTAGGGCCTATGTAATTTTTGTCAGAAATGAGTATTTTAAAAGTTATAGCGGTATGTTAATTTTCATCTTTGATAATGAATGCCATCAAATAAACAGCTACTAATCGATTTATAAATTTTGTTGCTTGAATCACGGTAATAACATCAAAATATACTACTTTTCTTTTGATCACATTTTGCGGCAAATAAGTATTTCAAGAGTTAAAGCGGTAGGTTTAGTTTTGTCTATGATGAAGAGTACGTCGCAAGCAAGAGTCTACTGCAGTGTTGCCATCTGAGGCGCTTGATGAATTATTTCCCGCTTCAAACATTGGAGTTGCGGTAACTAATTTACCGCTCTAACTTTTAAAATACTCATTTCCGACAAAAAGTGCATTGAAGACAAATTGTTTATTTTGATCTAATCAACTATATTTAGGCACCAAAAACTGAAAAATTGATTACTGGTAAAAGCTTCCCATTTACCAAATTAATCAAGTAGTTCATCAAATTCAAACTCCATGAAAATAGTGCACACATACAATAAACTTTATAATAGATTAAGATTAACTGCCATATATCATTTTGCTTCATTTTTGAGGTATGCTGATGTTGAAGAAAATTGAAACAGATTATACGGTAAATCTGAAGGAAAGAACAGTACCTAATCAATTTTGTAAATTTCAATGCCTAGACATAGCTAATTAGATCGAAATAAACAAGTTTTCCCCTATGCACTTTCCGTCTGATATGAGTATTTTATTAATTATAGCGGTAAATTAATGACCGGAGCTCTAGTGTTTGAAGCGGCAAGTAGTTCAAGGAGCGCATCGGACGGCAACACTGCAATGCAGTTTCACTTCCAGCACGCTCGCCATCAAAGACAAAACCTAAACTACCGCTACACCTTGTTAAATACTCATTTGACAGAAAAAATGTATAAAAGAAAAGTTGTTTATTTAAATGTTATTACTATGATTCAAGCACAAAAAATTCAAAAATCTATGAGTAACTGTTTATTCGAGCACACTCATCATCAGAGACGAAACTAAACCTACCACTATAACTCGTAATTTAATCTTTTCAGACGGAAAGTGCATAGGAGAAAATTTGTTTATTTTGATTAAATCATCTATTTTATGGCACTGAAGAGTGGGAAATAAATTACTGTTCTTTCCTTCAGATTTACAGATTATACTACTAACAACTTACTCATGAATTAAAAAATTGCAACGATAGCCATAACTCATAATCAGGTTCAACTCAATTTATTATGATTTCCAATTTTCTTTTAAAACACGCTAGGCTATCATATGACCTAATATAATGTAGAAAAAAAAGCCCCTATGCATCAGAAGTTTTAAGCTTTTTCGGCATTTATCTCCAATTTTAGGAAGCAAAGAAGTTACATAGCACAATTTTATAGCATGTAATGCTTTGAAGAACGAAAATTAACCAAGCATAACCACAAAATCGCCGAGTTTCTCTCTTCTTCTTCTATTGGTGTTTATTGGAGCTTCGAAGAGGTCTCCATGCAGCTCCACGACTGAGCGTTTGTTTCTCTCGTCAGAGCTGGGCCTGGATTCAACAGAATGGAAAAGAGTTTCAGCAAGATGCTTTTAGTAGTCATCCTATTTACATATTGCATGTATCCATATGTATTCAACTTATTTCATTTCTATTTCTTCAATTCCTCTTATTTGTACTTTTACCATAATAGACATGCAGCACAGTACTTAAATTGTATATTAGTAACTAAGGCATGCCCTAACTTGTGTCACACATGAGTATACCGGACTTATTTGAGGGTCCAGCCTGGGACGGTGCAGCCTGGAGCTTCTTAGTACCAATGTGGTAATTTAAACAAGAATTTACTCTACTGATTCTGATGAACTAAGGAGACTCCTGTGGACAGGACTCTGAAGGAGAGAGAAAAGGGAGTTAATTAATGGCTATAAGGGATGTAGATGGAGAGTGAAAATTCTCTTTACAGAATGCAGTGCTTTCAGTGCCCTAAGCGTATACAGCCACTTTGCCTAACAAACAACACTGCGCAGAGGGCTTCCATCCTCCGTCTCCAAAAAGCCAGAAAACTTATTTGGGAACTTGAATATAACGTTAGTGCCCATGAGTGGTAGTCACATGTTAGTCTACTTTGTTAGAAATGCAAATAGTGGGAGGGCAGTAAAAGGTTATGCTAATGAGTTTAGAAGCAAGGAAAATTACAAATGTACATTTAAATAATTACATAGATAAGTTGCCTAGTAAGTAGAGTAGATAAATAGAAGAAACTAGACAAAAAACTCGAGATTGTGAGCAAATTGATCGGGTTTTGGTCCTTAAAAGAACAATGCGTCTAGCAACAAAGGCAGTTTTGCAGATTTCAGATGGCATTCAAGTAATTGGAATCTTTCAGGAATTTGGCCACTGCGTCTACTATTTGTTCCTGTATTAGAGCCTGGAAAGGGCCTCCCCCAAGGATATTCTTCAGAGACAAGGGTACTCTTAAGGTAGTTAGTGTGTTAGACAGGTTAGTACGTTCCCCGGCCAGCAAGGGACATGTGAGCAAGAAATGTTCTATGGTCTCTACACTACCACATGGACACAAGGGACTGTCTACCATTCCAAACCTAGCTAAGTGAGCCTTAACACCCGCATGACCAAGACGAAGTCTAGCTATTGCTGTTTCTACAATGCGATCTTTGTGGTGTGCCCATGGCCACCATCCAACTGAATCCCTAATTTGAGCGAGGAAGAGGCCCCTCCCCGTAGCCCTCACATTGCCTCGCCACTTACTATCCCAGTATGCAAACAGGAGATCATGAATTAGGCTTACCGTTTCTTCCCTGGAGGCAGTAGTTATTGTACGGTACCGTAATGAGTGAGCTTCCTGGGCAGCTCGGTCAGCAGCCTCATTCCCTGCTAAGTTTTTATGTCCAGGCACAAACTGCATCTTTACGTCATGGGACCTGCTCAATGTGAGTAAGTTATTTTGAATTTTATACACGAGTGATAGATAGTTTTTAGGTTTCCTGTTCTTAATTAGGAATAACGATGCTTTTGAGTCCGTGATTATGGCCACTTTTTCCTGGTCAAGCAGGTTATTTTGCGCCCACATCAGAGACTCAAATATGGCATACAGTTCTGCCTCGATTACCTGGACTTCAGGGCGGAGTTTCCAATTTAGGAGAACCCCTCTGCTGGGGACTACCACTGCTGATGATGTAGACTCTGCTGGCTCAGTTATTCGTGATCCGTCAGTGTAGATGGGGGTGAATCCGAGAAGTTTTGTTTGCATTAAATCCTGGAAGAGTTGAATAGCAATGTTTGGGGTCATGCAAGAGACGGGGGTGGATGCAAACTCTGTGTATATATGCTCATCTGTATTATACCAAGGGGGCAAGGGAGATATTAGTGGAGAGGTCAAAAGTTGGGGAGAGCCAAGGCTGAATTTGGAAAATATTAATCTGGTCATTGACGTGAATGAAGGCAGATTGCTGGAGGCTCTATGGGGTTCGGTAGTTTGATAGTGAGCCTTCAAAAGGTCATTTGTTACTGGACACAGTGGTAGCTGAATTAATCTACAATAGTATCTGCACATGACCAGTTCCCGGTGAATATCCAATGGAGGAACATGGGACTCCACCTGTAGCGAATTTATTGGGGTGGTCCTTCGGCATCCTGTTGCTATACGAAGACAGTTGTTTTGTAGTACTTCAAGTTTAGCTAAAACAGACGGGGCTGCAGTTGCATATATGGCAGCAGCATAATCTAGTCGACTTCGGACCAAAGTTTTATACAACTTAAGCAAGAGCTTGCGATCAGCTCCCCATTGTCTGTGAGAAATTGATTGCAGGAGGTTGATTAAAGGAAGACACGTAATTCTGAGATGAGCAATTTGGGGTTCCCAGCGTAGTCGAGGGGCATCCAGCACAACACCAAGGTACCTGTAGTGAGAGACATATTCTAAAGGTTGTCCGTCTATGTTGATGGGACGTGGGACTATCCGTCTGTTGGTGAAACACATTATTTTAGATTTCTGAAAGTTCAAGGTCAGGCCCCATTTTTTTGTCCACTTGTAGAAAGATGCAATTTGGGACTGAAGTCTTGTAGTGGCAATAGCTATGTCGGTGTGGCTTGTAAAAAAGCTGACATCATCAGCGTACTCAGTAGCCTGGACCCCTGCCTCTGAGGGGATATCACACATCATTACATTGAACAGTAAGGGTGACAGAATTGCACCTTGTGGAACGCCAGATTTTATATCTTTGGACCCTGAGAACTCTCCCTCGAAGAGAACCTGAAAATTTCTCCCAGCAAGATATTCTCTGAGCCATCTCAGCATAGTGCCTCGTATCCCGCACTGGCTCAACTTATACAACAAACCGGTGTGCCAGACAGTGTCGAAAGCACTGCTGAGATCACAAAACACTGCTAATAAAATTTTTCTGCGTTCTAGAGCAGCTCGAATTGCTGTCTCTAGTCGGGCAACCTGATCTATGGCAGACATCCGACTACGGAAACCACCCTGAGTGGGTCTCAAAGACTTGTTTTGTTCAAGGATGTAGTTGATGCGTTTATTGATCATGGATTCCATCAACTTGGCTGTGCATGATACCAGAGCAATGGGTCGGTAGGATGTTACACTGGTTGATGGTTTGCCAGGCTTCAGAATGGGTATTATCAGGCTAGATTTCCACTCCTTGGGGATTTCAGCTCTTTGCAGACTCTGGTTGAAGATTGACAGTAGCCAAAGTTTATGTTCTGTGGGGAGATTGGAGAGGTGTTTGTTGTGTATTTTGTCAAGACCAGGAGAGACAGGTTTGAGAGAACTTAGGCAATGATTTATTTCGTGGACTGAGAAAGGCTCATTGATTGGACTGGCGTTCTCTTCGCATAAGGCAAGGGCTAGAGGAAGGAGGATGTGCATTGGGTAAGGCCGAGGGACTGAAGTTGCTAGAACCCTTTCATAGTGACATGCAAGTGCATTTGCCTTTGCGCTGGCTTCAGTGACCATGCCTCCAGGAAGAAAGAACGGAAAGGATTGTCTCTTAAAAGGATTTCTTAAGCTCTTTACCCGCTTCCAAAGTATATCAATGGGAGTTTCGGAGGTAATTGAGTCACAAAATTGTGTCCAAGAGTTTTGTTTAGCTCTTTTCACCTCCCACTTAACTTTTGCAACCGAGCGCTTGAAAGCTATTAGGTTTGTGGGAGTGGGTTGGGTAATTAGGAGTCTCTTTGCTGCTTTCTTGGCCTCGACCGCCTCCGCACATCTTGGTGTCCACCAAGGTTTGCTGAATCGAGGGCTGACAATTTCTTTTGTTTGTGGGAAAATTCTAGAACTAGCTTCAACTATACTTTTGGTGAATTTGCTGTTACTTGTTTGTACATTTGGCGAGTCCTCAATTCCTGTCTGTAGTAATAATGATTTGAATTCGGTCCAGGATCCCCTGTCGAACTGCCAGGATGGCCGCTTCTTGAATTGGACAGTAGATGGAGTGATGCCAATGCGTGTGGTTACAGGGTAGTGGTCGCTGCCCATGTCCTGTTCAGTGTTTAGATCAGCTATGGGCTGTAGGTTTGATGAGATTAAAGTTAGGTCAAGAGTAGAAAAGGAGTTAAGGTGCACATTATAGTATGTGGGCATTGAAGGTGGGGTAAGTAGGGCAAGAGAGGGATCATGAATTAAAGTGTGCTCTAGATTTCTGCCAGTTGTGTTGGGTATTTTATTTGTTTCCCACATTGGACTGTGAGCATTGAAATCTCCAACTATTAGTCGTGAGAATTCGAGCTGAGCAAGATAGTGCTGAAATTCAAAGGAGGTAATGGCATGATTGGCATTATAAATGTTGAGTATTGAGAGAGGAGTTTGTCTGTTTTTCAGGAAAATGTTTATTCCCATTACCTCTAATTTGCCTTGAGGGTAGGGATGAAGGTTAAGTCTGACATAGGGAGTATCACTTCTAATTAGGATAGCTAGGCCACCACCAGGCTGTGCTGCATTCCTGTGTTGATATATTGCTGTATAGTTAATAAAACTGGGAGTATATTGAGCATTTAGCCAGGTCTCTGTCAGACAAGCCACATTGGGCTTGTTTGCATACAAAAATACTTTGAAATTACTTAATTTATTTTTCAATGAATGGCAGTTCCACTGAACTACTTTTGTTTCCTCGGGAGGCATTTGGATTGAGGTGAAAAGGAGCTAGGCCCAGAATTCCTACTTTTTGGGATTGGTTTGTCTCTAGGTTGCTGAGGTTTTTCTGCTGTGCAGGGTAGAGACTGAGCATGAACTTTTGGATTCTTTTGCTTGTTTTGCAGTGAGTGACCTATCACTGGAGATGGTGTAGGAGCACCAGGAGCATCTTCATTCAGGACTGAGTTTGATCTCTTTGATGTTGTTTTATCAATGTGCTGGGTGTGTGTTCTGTTGAGACTAGAGTCTGAATCTTGCTGAGTTGGCTTGGTATAGTGACCTGCTAACTGGAAAGTTTCTTTTACAATTTTTGTAATGACTTCAGTTGGGTGGGAGTCATCAGGAGGAGATGTTGTGCAAAGAGGTAAAAATTTTGTCAAGAGTTCAATGAATTTCAGTATGGAGACATCTTTAAGGGTGATTGCTTGATAGTTGTCACAGGTTTGGGTGCCAATTGAGCTTCTGCTAGTTGACTTGGCACTGTTTTGCTCTCCAGCTTCAGTTACAGGGGAAGGTATAGCAGGATTCTCAGCTGCTGCTCCGGTTTTTTCACCAGAATTTGAACTTTTACTGTGCATCAGTTTGAGTGCTTCACTGTACGAAAGCTTGTTAGTTGCTCGCACCTCTTCAACTTTCTTTGCCTGTTTAACGACAGAACACCCACCGTAGCTGGCAGTATGGCTACCTCCACAATTGCAGCACTTGGGTGAGCCTTTAGAAGGACAGTCCTTTATGTTGTGGGGGCCGCTGCATGCCACACACCTAGGAGAGCTCCTACAATTGGCAGCACTGTGGCCAAATCTCTGGCACTTGAAGCATTGCCAGGGTCTCCCAACAAAGGTGTTCACTTTGAAACGTTGATAACCTAAGTACACGTAAGGTGGCAGGGAACATGTGTTGAAATGTACCTTGAACATGGAGGTTCTAGAATTTTCTTTGCCTTTGAGGATTCTCTCTGCAGAGGTAATTTCATAGCCTGCCGTGCAAAGAGCCTCAGTCAAATCTTCGTCAGTTGTATCCTCACCAAAAGGCCCTATCACTCCCACTGATCTGGTTTGGTTGAGAGGAAGTCTGCATTTTACCCCCCAAGTGTTTAACTCAGAGATTGCCAGAAGGGCTGGAAGGTCTTTGGCAGCATTCCTGCTCAGTGTTACTATTAATAAGTTTTTCTGGTAGTTTTTGGAGATTCTGCTAATGCCTGCTTTGCCTAGGGAGGAGTTTGCTAGAGCTTTACTTAGGGAAATGTCATTTGCAAAGAATTTAGCAACTGGACGATGGTCTGCTACTGGTTCAATAATAATAACAACAGGTGGCTGCTCCCCCTGGGTTTCAGGCTCTGGAGTCTCTGGATTGTAAAGTTGTCCAGGATTCCTAGGTTTTTGAGCTGAAGAAGTAGGTGCTTCAGAGACTAGACAATGCATATCTTGGCTATCCTGCTGCGGCAAGCTCTGAAAGATTGGAGAGTTGGGGTTTAAGATGAGTTGGGAATTTTTCTGTATATTCAGCTCTGCATCACCTGAAATGAAGGAAGAGGGATTAGTTTGGTTTTCCTCCAGGGCCGAAAGAACCTCGCCTGGTAGCTGAAAATCTGAAGACGGGGGAGAAGGTACATTAGTTGGGAAAGAGGGCTGAGAAGGAGAGTCCCCCTCCGAATCTCCGTCAGAAGACCGAGAGGAGTCATTCTCCTTCCTCCTCTTCTTATGTCTTCCCATATCTTCCGGTCAAGTTCGTGCCAGAAATTTGGCTAACACACTCGAGAAAAAGAAACACAAAAATAGGTATAAGCTTGTCTAGTTGGTATTTCGCCAAATCGCAGTTACTCACACCCCTATGCCAGTCTGCCACTTCCAACCTTCGAAGTCTCAACTCACCCCATCAACACAGGAACATGAACTTAGATCATCGCCGAGTTTCAAACAAAACAAACCCCAAAATTGGTCAAATGTTTTGCGGATACTACCTATACTTGAACAATCAAGACACGGATATTCAAGTAGTACCACGGTTCTCAAACTTCCTCACGCGAACAATACTTGACATACAATAATAAACAATATGCCGTCAATGTAATAGTATGATATTTAATCACTTCAGTCCTATGATACGTACAAGTTTTGAAAACAAATTAGAGCTCATTCATGACATCAGTGCAACAGATGTTAAGGAATGAATCAAATGACTCCCATCCCCTGGTAACATTCTGTTAATCCCAAGAATAAATTATTATGCTTATACGCACAAATATTTAAATAGAAAGAATGCTCGTAGTAACGCATGAGTGAACTGTGGGATAATATATTAGTCTATAATCCGTTAGTACACCTTCTATGGTTTGTCTCGTAGTACACCACGTGTAGTTTGTCTCTACACCTCGTATGGTTTGTCTATTGGTACACCACATATTGTTTGTCTATTAGTACGCCTCGTATGGTACGTTTGCCAAAGGCGTACGTTTGCCAAAGGCGTACGTTTGTCTTTTTTATTAAAATATTCCCACAGTAACTGTTTATGTAGAAACCGTAAATTTTCTTTAAACTTCAGAGGCTAAAGAACTTCATAAAGATGTAACCACCTTTATGGTTACAATACGAGAGGTCCACTACAAACTATCGAGCTAATATTTCAAGGCTCGAACCCTTTACTTTTTACGGAAGAGGCGAACACTTTAAACACCCTGGCCGCGCTGACTAAGCTTATGCATCATTAATTTTAAGCTCATTTTACACTAGCGGTGTGGAGCGGCGGTGTGGAGCGACAGGGAACTTGCAATAGCTCCGCCCACGAGAGGATTGAGCGTCAGTGCGCACCAACTTGCTTTTACATTGCCGCTCAATACAACGCTCCTTCCCGAGAGACAGCAATCGTCACGCAGGGCTCCCCCTCTGTTTTTTTTCACCCAGATCTTTTTTTTTTATTCCTCCTGGGTTGCTAGGTTAATTTTTTATGTATTGCTAAATATTTGTGTCTTTTTTCAAATCAGATAGTGAATTCATTATTCCCTGAAGTTAATTTAATAACGCAGTTAAGAATTATTGTTTCAACACCTTATGCAAATGAATATCTGATTCAAAACCACGCCTATCGAATAGGGTAGAACGTGTTCAATATGTTTCTCGACCTCCTTGAAAACGCGTAACGAACGAGTATCTACGAACTTGCAAGCCCGGCCAAGCCAGGGATAGCCGGCGCTCCACTTGTGTTGCTTTGATTAGCTTGGCACGTTGCTGTGAGGTGACGCGCATTTTGATCGTAAAACTGGTCGCGCATTCCTTTAAATGAACATCTAAAATTTAATTATTTTAAACATCCAAATTTTCATATTTTTGCCGCACAAGTATTCAAAATGGCTAGCCCTCCAAAATCGATCTCTAAAACGAGGTATACGTAGTCTTTCAAAGAAGAATGGTTAATGGAAAGAATGAAAAAACTGTCACAGTTGGAAACCTAAGCCGAAATTGGTAAGAGATGTATGAACTTTAGGTTGAACTCCCAAGTTGGAGAACCGATTGAATTTGATTTTAAAGGTTGAATATCAAGGGTCACCAGTGTTTATTCCAAACACACTTAATTACTAATTGAATGATTTTAAGGCCTCTGACTCTGAAGGAGTTCGGGGTATTCGAGTTGCCTTCCTGGCATCTATTTTTCCACTTGCACTATTGCCTATTGCAGGATAATGACGGAACTGGATAAATCTCGCCTCGTTTTTTTATTTGACGACTCTGGGCGCCGTGACTACGGCCGCAGTATGGGGGTCCACTTCTTGAGGAAGGAGATCCGGGTCCAGTGAGTAGCCGCACTTCAGCAGGTGCCGCGGCTCGAGGGAATCCGGTGTGGATCCCGGCGAGGGTGGATTTGTTAGTGTAATATTCCGCAGGTGCGGTAACAGTTGATTATATGAGTATACGAAGGAGGTAGTTTATTTTCTGCTATTGCCTTGAGGCTTGGGTGGTTGCTAGGTAGCCGTGTGGCTTAGTTGAATTGAGGGGGATGTTGATTGAATGTTGAGGTGATTGTTCGTGTGTCGGCCTCCCAGGATCTTAATTGCCCGCTCTGGGGCCCAAGCGCTAGGAGGATCTATAAGAGAATGACGACTTTGCCTGGGAAGCCGGCCTTATATGCGCTTTGAGCGGACGAGCGTTCCCGGAATTTTCCGGATATGGATGAACTTGCGATATGGTTCTAGGTAAAAACGCCGTTCTTTCTTGTCGAAGTATTTCTTTGGTCAAATTTTAATAGATTTAAGGGTAATGTTGAATGAAAATAGGGATCTAAAATTTTAAGAATGATTACGTTCACTTTATTTAATTTTTAGAAGATGGTTTTAATAATTTATGAAATTTAGACTGAAGTACGGCTGAGGGCGATCGCTACAGCTACCCTCCCCCCAAAGGAGACCGAAAGGTCTGGTAACAGTGAAGCTGTTACTTGTAGGGTGCAAGTCAGAAATACGAAGGAGAGATTTCAAAAGATGCTTTGACAGAAGAAAATAGATGAAAATAGTGGAAGGTTAACTGTGGAACTATGAAAGTTTCAGCGCGGATCCCCAACTGGGACCATAAAAGAATCTGTGAAGTTAGCATCACTGGGCATACGGTGCCAGAGTATCCGCCGAAATGGGGGCACCCGAATTCCTGATTCCGACTGAGTTCTTTGAACGGTGTAACGTGGAATCTAGGATTGGTCGACTTCCATCATTTTAGAATACTCAAAGCGAACTAAGACGTACGAATTCGTTGGCTCGACAGGTGTTGACCTGATGCGAAGTCGCAGTCTAGGTTTTTGTAGTATGCCATAGTACAAAAAAATCAGTTCCTTCCTTCCCAAAACACATATGCCGGTTACAACGGCAATTGTGCGACGTGAGTCGTTTGCACAACCACCCTAGTCAACGTGCGTGCTCCTCAGGCGTCCCCAAGGCTACAGCACACCGGCCAGGCAGCCATACAAAAAATGGGATATCAGGAAAGACTTAGTCAAGTGAAGGTGAAATATTTGCGCTGAGCATTCCGTACCCGTATGGGATACGGATAACTATTAAAGGACAACCGGTCTGCAGACGGCCGTTCTTTTATATCCGTAAGTTGCTCAGGATGGCAAGGTAGTGTTTCACACACAGACATTTTGTTTACTTTGTGCTTCAGTAGCAATGGTGCTGCAGTAGCAATGGAAATTGCGAAGGTTGTTAGTAAGGAGCTTCAGTAGCACTGGAAATAATCCTAGAAGAACTCCTATGGTTTTTTCTTTTTTTTTTTTTTGCTTCAGTAGCAATGGAAATGCATGAAGAGTTTTGTAAAAAGGTGGCTTCAGTAGCAATTGAAAAACATGAAGAATTTGTTAGAATAGGCTGCAGTAGCAATAACTTATTATTAGGGAAGAGTTTAGGGAGGAAATGCTATGTTTGACTACTGAATAATGAGGAGCAGAGTACTACCTCCTTCAAGGTAACCATCAACAGAAGTCGACAGCACTGGCATGCGCTCATCAACCCACAAAGGACAACTGTGCAAGTGAAAAACACTCTGGTATTAATGCAATTAATAGTCACCAATATGAACTTTTGTTGAACTCCCAAGTTGGAGAACCGATTGAATTTGATTTTAAAGGTTGAATATCAAGGGTCACCAGTGTTTATTCCAAACACACTTAATTACTAATTGAATGATTTTAAGGCCTTTGACTCTGAAGGAGTTCGGGGTATTCGAGTTGCCTTCCTGGCATCTATTTTTCCACTTGCACTATTGCCTATTGCAGGATAATGACGGAACTGGATAAATCTCGCCTCGTTTTTTTATTTGACGACTCTGGGCGCCGTGACTACGGCCGCAGTATGGGGGTCCACTTCTTGAGGAAGGAGATCCGGGTCCAGTGAGTAGCCGCACTTCAGCAGGTGCCGCGGCTCGAGGGAATCCGGTGTGGATCCCGGCGAGGGTGGATTTGTTAGTGTAATATTCCGCAGGTGCGGTAACAGTTGATTATATGAGTATACGAAGGAGGTAGTTTATTTTCTGCTATTGCCTTGAGGCTTGGGTGGTTGCTAGGTAGCCGTGTGGCTTAGTTGAATTGAGGGGGATGTTGATTGAATGTTGAGGTGATTGTTCGTGTGTCGGCCTCCCAGGATCTTAATTGCCCGCTCTGGGGCCCAAGCGCTAGGAGGATCTATAAGAGAATGACGACTTTGCCTGGGAAGCCGGCCTTATATGCGCTTTGAGCGGACGAGCGTTTCCGGAATTTTCCGGATATGGATGAACTTGCGATATGGTTCTAGGTAAAAACGCCGTTCTTTCTTGTCGAAGTATTTCTTTGGTCAAATTTTAATAGATTTAAGGGTAATGTTGAATGAAAATAGGGATCTAAAATTTTAAGAATGATTACGTTCACTTTATTTAATTTTTAGAAGATGGTTTTAATAATTTATGAAATTTAGACTGAAGTACGGCTGAGGGCGATCGCTACAGATGTCGTCATCATCATCATCATCATCATCAACAGAGTATGTCACCAGCGTAATCTTGCACAACAGAAAAGACGTCTTAATGTTGAAATTTGCGCTGCAGAAGAGAATTAGGAGAGACAGGAATAAAATCGGCATTAAAATCATTGTTTCTACTCACGTATGTTAACTTTTACTTTTTTCTTGCTAAAACCACATTACTACGTTTCTTTATTAACGAATCTCGATTTTTTCATGTTCAATCTACGTTTATCTGAATCGTTTATAAAACGGTTTATCGTTATCTTCTGCATGTTAAAACGTTGAGTTAATATTCGAAGTTGAAAGCTAATTACTGGAAGATGTGTTAAAAATATTAATGTTGTAAGTAACTGATTGAAAACTAGGCCTGCCGCACATTTTTAACATCGCCTAATTTTGAACAACACATGTATTTATCCTTCAAGAACTTCTGCGTTTCGCCTCCTTTGCCGAAGAAAATTGGAAAAAATATCTGAATTCACATATGAATATATAAGAATAATTATCAAATAATTAAAGTGAATGAGGGGAGACTGTTCATTGTTCATATTATTATCACTGGCAGCTCTGGTTTACTGGCAGTGCACACCGCAAATATTTAGCATGCAGAATGTTGCCGCTCCTTACCGTGAGCGGGGCAATAAGGATCAATTTGCTCTGCTGTGGGCGGAGCTTATTTGGCTGGCGGGATGGAGCGACGGTGTGGAGCGCGAAGACACCGTCAGTGTAAAAGGGCCTTAAGGAGTAAATATTAAAGACCATAGAATTATATTTTCAGTGCATTTTTATGGAAGCAGCTTCCAAAGAACGAGCCTAAGAATCGAATAAACGTTACGACTAAACATCAAACTTGTAAAGCAAAACTCGCTTGTGCTTTAATTACTGTCTACCTCCCCCTCTCATGTTAGTTGTAAAGTTGTTTTTTTCGTCAAAATAGTACACTTCTACGTCTATGGCGATCAAATTTAACCAGAAAAATCAGCTTGACGTTCTCAAGGGGCCCGGACGTCTACCCAGAATAAGGAATCGTATTTATTACTTTATTCGCTAGAAATATGCTTACTTCACAAGCTGTCATATTTGCAGAACGATCTGAGCATCGCAAGTGGGGGTGAGATGGGGTTGTAAAAGGGGGGGGGGGAGGGGTCCAATCAGCAGCCAGCGTTGACCAAGTGCATGTGGCCCGCCCCTGAATTTTTTGTGTTTTTAATTGCATTATTCAATGCAGAAGTCCTTATTTTACAAGCTAACGAAGGTTCAGGACGTTCTGTGCTTCGTGAGAGGGGGAAACGAGGGGGACGGGGGTGTACTCGAATGCAGCTGGTAGTGCCGGGCAGTCACCGCATTAGACATGAACCAGAAATATCCGGATTTTTTTGTTGGTCTATTTGATACAGACCCTTCTTGGTTTAAAATCTAACAACGCTATACAACGTTCTTTGCTTCGTGAGAGGGGGAAACGAAAAAGAAAAAAAAGAAAAAACATTTTATTTCTAATAGAGATAGTACAAAATTCCTATCATTGGTTTTTAAAATATCTTAAAGTTAATACACTTAAGTGATACACACACATGAGTAATGTAATACTCATGAAAGAGGGAAGGGGAGGAGCGCGTCGAGGAGGACGCCGCACCGTGCGCTCCTAGAGTGGTGATATGTATATGTGATACCTTTTCAGGTGCTGATTCTTCAAAGAACCACAAAAAACACACAAGAAAAGATATTCATTTGTTTAGATTTCAGAACGTCAACCACGTAAATTTTTTCAAGCACTATAGCTTGCAAATGAAAAAAATGGTTGAAAAATTCGCTTCCTGAACAGTTGAAGATAAAAAGTTAAAAAGCTATTTCCTCCAAAAGTTATTATTAAAGAGCAATAATTTAGGCCTTATTGAAAGGGCAAAGAGTAGCTGCATAGCTGGACGGAGAATCAACTTAAAATTCATACTTTTTTAGTTACACTGAAAAATCTACGGAAAAGTACATGACTTTTCAGGGTAACAAAAATATATGAATTTCAAGTTGATTCTCCGTCCAGCTATGCAGCTACTCTTTGTCCATTCAATGAAACCTAAATCATTGCTCTACGATAATAATTTTCGGATGTGATAGCTTTTGAAAATACCCTATTTTTTCCCCATTATCTCCGATATTTCAAAAATGGAAAAAAGTCTGGGTACACGCCCCGTATTTATTTTAAAAATACATACGTATGTCAAATTTCAAAGACCTAGATCCCATACAACAAACGTGACACCTTCTGAGGTGTCTTCTCTTCACCTTCCGAGGAACCTGAAATTGCGGTAAATCCAAAACGGCCTCAAACTCAATGCATTATTTTTGGGTCAATGAATGCGACCAGAAATTCTACAAAATTTACGCTAACATTCGGAAAAAAATAAAATCGAGCCAGTAGATAAGGTAAAAAAAATCTTGGTTTTTGGTTTGACATAAATATGCCTTTTAAACTACAAGTAGAAACAATATGGAACGAAATTAGCGGAACCTTTTAATGTACTACCATCGCATTAAGAACACACTAGACGAAAAATCTTTGTTATTAGAGATTCATGAAAAACCGTTCATTTCCAAAAAAAGTTGATACATGAAATGCGTAAAAAATTGGATATTAAAAATTTCTCAATGCAAAACGTCCTTATAAACGTACCATACGAGAGTTACTAATAGACAAACAATCTTCAGTACTATCGCGTTTGGATCATTACAGTCTCATATAGGGAGAGATAAGATAGAAAAACAGTTCATGTCCAATAAAGATAATACAAACAGCTCATCATTGGTTTTTAAAATATGTTCAAGTAAGGATCCTTGTATGATACACACGCATGAGTTTCGTTACACCCATGGGATTCGTAACACTAGTTATAGATTGATATCGTAACACTAGTTAAAGCAAATGATTGAGGGCAGGCAATGTATTCCTAATATTGCTTAATCTAGATTTGATAATATATGTAACTACAATTAAAAAGAAAATACACTTTTAGTGACGGTGCATTGTTGAAAACAGTCTTCTTAGAGCACGCTAACATTAAAATACGAGCTCTGGGACTTCCGATATACGGAATTTTTTGAAAGTAAAACAGGTGCATTAAAATAATCTTGCGTCTCATGAAATTATATTAGATCATTAGTTTAGGCGTCCCTATCCGCAACAAAGGCGATTCAAAGAGAGGAGGAAATAAGGCCCCATTTAGTATGGAGTTAAGGGAATGCGGAATCTATGCAGAAAGGGCATAAAAACAGTACGATGAGAAAGAAGTTCATGAAACAAGATCAAAGTTCAAGAAGAAAGTAGTAGGTGCTGAAAAAACAAGACAGCAGTGAACCGAAAAAATATGGTCCGTAACAAAACAAAAACCTATGTCATTTTAACAAAAAGAAAGCCTACCTAACCTTTAGCTCAGGCCCTCACACTGTCCCCCTGGAAGCGCTAATTCCCATAGATACAATAGTTGTATCTCCCTGGGGGGACGCATGCTTTCAATTGTTCATGTATACGCCCAACAGTTGTATACTAATGTAACGATCAATGTAAATGATCGGCCGGCCAATCCATGGTTCATTCTTCCAAGCACAGACAGGTGATTTGAGCTACTGCTAAATCAGTCAGTGTACAGTAGATTGAACACTTCGACTGCAACGTGCTCCACCGGTGGCTGCGGAGGGGATTCTTACAATGTTGCTGACCGACCAGAAGTCACGAACTAAATTTTCTCGAATACCGAGTTACAGCTAAATGAGGCATGATCCAATTAATGTTAGCTATTTTAAAAATTGTTTACCATGATTGACTTTAAACTTGAGTTGAATATCTGAACTTCAGTTCAACGAATTGCGGGGAAAGTGTTAAGAGCTTGCCTCAATATGGTGATCATTATTGCGAGCCTACATTATAGAACATGATTTTAGAAAGTTCACGAATAAATATGTATAACCTGAGGGAATGCAGATTGGGAAGATCATCCATCAACCCCCAGATATGTTCACGTATGAAATAAGTGTTATTTAGTTCGTCGACATTTATACACAGATGTACCAGGATTAACACGTCACTGCGTATTGGGCCACATGTGTACCATTCGGTAAATTACTCATTCAAGTACCGGTGTAAGTTAGATTATAAGTTAGTTTAAGCCTCCCTAACCGCTGCAAAAATAGAGCGTATCGAAGAGAGGAAGGAGGAAGGCACCCTTTAGTATGGAGATAAGAAAATGAGGTATCTATGCAGAAAGGGCATAGAAACAGTAAGATGGGAAAGAAGTTCATAAAATAAGATAAAAGTTGAAGAAGAAAGTCAGAGGTGCTGAAAAACAGGACAGTAGTGAACCGAAAAAAGTGGTCCTTAACATAACAAAAAAAAATACATTTTATTTCAACAAAAAGAAGGCCTACCTAACTCTCAGCTCGGGCCCTCACATTTTTCCCTGGGAGTACCGGTGTAAGTAAACGACATCTTATCTGTTTCACGAAATTTTTAAAACATAACTGTTATTATACGTTAGGAAATGTTTTCATGCAATTGTGTTTAGATATTTCTTAGAGGAAGGATGAAATTGTATTCAAACACTAAAGTTAATTTCCCAATTGTACTAGTTACATCCTAACCAAACCAACCGTTAACAACCGCGGAAACGCAGTGAACGTGTTAAAAGAATATACTGCGTAGGAAAGTGGAAATTGCTTAATCAGGAGGAGAGCTAGCTCGACTATTGCGTCACAAGGGATACATTAAAAAAAATTGAAAAATGCTCTTTTATTTCCAAAATTGTATTTATTTGACAACAGCAACCACATAGTACTGATATCAGTAATGATGCGCGATATAGGCGAATCATGAGGTACGAGTTGGCTTGATTTTGGTCAATTCATTAACCCAATCTTAGCAGCTTAAGAACCAGTTCGAAGCCATACCTGATACCTGAGCAGCAGTTGTGTTCCCAAGGCTTCAGCTGCCTAGACAATCCTCGGTAATGTTTCTCCCGTCCTTCCAACATACCGAAAGAAACGGTATTTTTCAGCTAGTGCAACCACGATCGAAACATCATCCAGCACGGGAGACCGAACACCGCATACATTACCATTGAGATGATAGAGCCATTTCCCACCAACAACGTCAAATATGCTCCCCCTAACTTGGGACGCCTCTGACGCCTTCCTGCTGGACCACAAAACGCACGCTGCAGCGCGGCACCCAGGGGCATGCCACTACCTGCAGGGTGCGCACTAACGACGGGGGAGGCCCTTCAGAGGACATGATCACACAGTTCTCTGCACTGGCCTTTTTCTCGCTCGTGCAGCCCTGGGTAGTCAAAAGGAGAGGTAGCTTGATATTGATGATAAAAATCAGGACTCTAGTGTTTCTTATGGAACTGATCACGGTGGTTAAGTTCAAAAATTGCCTTAACCAATCCTCTTATTTTCAATATTACAAGATGACATCAACTAGCTCGCACCGTGTTGTTGGCAGCACCGCAAGACGCGGGTTCCAGAAGACCAATATTTGCAGAGGCCTCTTTCTCGCTCGAGCAGCCCCCGGTGGTTCCTCGCACCGCGTCGCACGGCATACCGCAACGCGAGATACCTGCAGTGCACACATTTGTGGGAGACTCCGCGTGTTATTTGTGTAAGTATGGGAGATTCCGCGTTGTATTTGTGTAAGTATGGAAAATTCCGCAAAGTATTTGTGTAAATATGGGAGATTCCGTGTGGTATTTGTGTAATTATGGAAGATTCCACAAAGTATTTGTGTAAATATGGGAGATTCCGTGTGGTATTTGTGTAAATATGGATTTAGGGAGTGCTTGTTTATCTTTCTTGCATTGAGTGTAGGTTTGTGTATGTTCCAATGCTTGCATTTTTCATGAAAACTAGATAACAGAAGATTAAGTGTGTGTTGGTTATAACTTCTACGACCCATGTTGAAAAAGGCAGTGCATGTAAGAATCCTCGGATCAACTAGTTGATGGCAAATTTTTATTCCTAGTATTAACAACCGACAAGGCAGAAACGACTGCTGTTTTAAATTAAACATGAGTAATTTTTCAGTTTTTTAAAAATCCCAGTAGATTTTGACATCATTATTGAGTAGTTTCACTCCATGGACAATTCATGACTCACACCCAAAGAAAAATTAGAGTCCTGATTTAGCATAATTAATATTATTAGTTTAAGACTCCTAAGGCATATTGACGGCTATCTCACAAAAGCGAAAAGAAGGGGCTATTCGGTTTAGAACCATTCGGTTTAGCCAGTAGAAAGCGGGAAATATATTCACCGAGAGCAATACCACACAGGATACAATGCACATAGAAACAGAAAGTTAGGAAGGATAAGCAAGGAAAAGAGAAACAAGAGACAGCAAAGAAGGTGTGAAAACTAAAAAAAAAAAAAATGCACGAATGATAAAAATCCCACAGGCTTATCAATAGCTGAAGTAACCTAACAGTATCTCCTTGGGAGCGCCAGTCACAATAGCATAGAATAGACAAACGTAGGTAACCTAACCCTATGCTCCCTCAAGGGTAGCATGGGATACACAAGCCTAACAAACTAAGCCAATGGCCTATCATATCCTCTCTTAGGAGTAACATATGATAGACAAACGAAGCTTTTGTCCCCTGAGGGGACAAGGGCCATGAAAACCCGCAACAAATCTTATCTGTTATACAGTAAACCAGACGTGCACTCCTCCTAAACAAGAGTCTAGCAAGAATCACTGTCGTATGGCACTCACCAGTATGTTGCGTCAGCGAAGGCACAGACTCCAGCACGAATCGGGCGCGCTTGGCACAAGAGCTTTGAATACTGTTATCATTGCCAGAAAACGGCGTCTCTCTACCACTACTCCTGCAGCCGTGATTAAAACATTCACGATGAGCAGGGCTCGATTTATCAGTTCTCAGCTGGCATTGTGGTGGGTTCGATAGGGAAGAGACCCGTGAATTTGCTTTGAGAGATGTGTGACCGAGAATACCGGTGGTGTCTTGCAGTGTGTTTTTATGGTCTAGGCACGAGTTGCTCAAGAGGTTTATTTCGACCGAAGGACTAGCAGCCTCTGCACACCTACTTGACGGGGTGGTGCCGGTCTCAGGAGCTTCCCCGAACGCGACCGAGGAGTCTGCCTCTAGGTAAGAACAAGGACTTTTACTCATAATACAACACAGAATTTTGCATTCCTCCTGAGAAAGCAATCTATTCCTTCTAAGATACATTACGATAAGTGATGTTACAAGGACGAAGAATTGCAATTTCTATTATATGACTTTGATTTGAAATATACTAAAATTTGCTTCACTTTTTATCATCAGTATTTTGAATCACCCCAGTTCACAAGTCAAAAACGAGTGGCAAAACAAATTATTACAGTTATCCCCATTAACAATAAATTAGCTAGTTCTGGACTCCCTAGCCATAACGAAAGTGATCTCCACAGATCAAGGAGAAGAGACTATTTCATATGGACTGTAGAAATCGGAGAACCTTGAGTAAGACGTTCCCACACAAGGTACTTTGTGCATTGAATCACCAAATGAGGAAGGAAGGGGAAGAAACGACAAAGAAAGGATGGCAAAAATTAGATTAGATAGATGCTAGTTTAAGCCTTCCTACCGATGAAAAAAAGCGTTCCAAAAAGATGAGAGAAGAAGGCACTATTTAGTACGGAGATAAGGGAATGTGGAATGTATGCAGAAGGGGCATAGAAACAGTAAGTTGAGTAAGAAGTTTATGAAACGAGATAAAAGTTGAAGAAGAAAGTAATGTGTGCTGAAAACTAGGACAGCAGTAAACCAAAAAAGGGTCACCAAAAAGGGAATGAAACCTGAAAGAAGTAGACGTGAAAAATAGAAGCCTCAACGACTTATTTAGATCTTATTCTAGAAAACCCCAACAGTCTCCCCCCAGGGGTGCCAATTTCCGTAGCGCAGGATAAACTAAAGCCCCCTAAACCTACTGCTTGCTTATCCCAGGCTGCTTGAAAGGTATGTAGCAATATAATAAGATAATAAAATACTCATATTCAAGATAGTAAAATATACTGCAGCACACAAAGCAGGTTTCAATTCAAATCATCCTACACTACAGCACGCACAAAGACCAATGTTTCCATTCAACACAACACACATAAAGACCAATGTTTCCATTCAACACAACACACAAAGACCAATGTTTCCATTCAACACAACACACATAAAGACCAATGTTTCCATTCAACACAACACACATAAAGACCAATGTTTCCATTCAACACAACACACATAAAGACCAATGTTTCCATTCAACACAACACACATAAAGACCAATGTTTCCATTCAACACAACACACATAAAGACCGCGGTGCCAATTCATAGTAACACACACAAAAACTTGGAATTCAATTCAACGCAGTGTACCACACACAAAGGCCCAGCTTACAAATCACAAGAGCAGACACAAAGGCCCAGTCCTCAGTTCACAAGAGCAGACACAAAGGCCCAGTCCTCAGTTCACAAGAGCAGACACAAAGGCCCAGTCCTCAGTTCACAAGAGCAGACACAACGGCCCAGTCCTCAGTTCACAAGAGCAGACACAAAGGCGAGTCTCCAGTTCACAAGAGCAGACACAAAGGCGAGTCTCCAGTTCACAAGAGCAGACACAAAGGCGAGTCTCCAGTTCACAAGAGCAGACACAAAGTCGAGTCTCCAGTTCACAAGAGCAGACACAAAGTCGAGTCTCCAGTTCACAAGAGCAGACACAAAGGCGAGTCTCCAGTTCACAAGAGCAGACACAAAGGCGAGTCTCCAGTTCACAAGAGCAGACACAAAGGCGAGTCTCCAGTTCACAAGAGCAGACACAAAGGCGAGTCTCCAGTTCACAAGAGCAGACACAAAGGCGAGTCTCCAGTTCACAAGAGCAGACACAAAGGCGAGTCTCCAGTTCACAAGAGCAGACACAAAGGCGAGTCTCCAGTTCACAAGAGCAGACACAAAGGCGAGTCTCCAGTTCACAAGAGCAGACACAAAGGCGAGTCTCCAGTTCACAAGAGCAGACACAAAGGCGAGTCTCCAGTTCACAAGAGCAGACACAAAGGCCAGTCTCCAGTTCACAAGAGCAGACACAAAGGCCAGTCTCCAGTTCACAAGAGCAGACACAAAGGCGAGTTTCCAGTTCACAAGAGCAGACACAAAAGCCCAGTCTCCAGTTCACAAGAGCAGACACAAAAGCCCAGTCTCCAGTTCACAAGAGCAGACACAAAGGCAAGTCTCCAGTTCACAAGAGCAGACACAAAGGCCCAGGCTGCAGTTCACAAAAGCAGACGAGATCAGACCTTGGCCCGGCAGAGGTGGGGCAGAGGACGTGCGGTGGAGCAGCAGGCGGGACGTGACGAGGTTGGACCAGGCGAGGCCCAGCGCAGGCAGCACGTCACACGCGCCCCCCAGCCCGTACAGGTCTGTGTGCCTCTCGATGCGGGCACTCACCTGCACCGCAACCCTGCATTACTTGGTCTTACTCGGGTGGTTACTGCCCGAGTGGCTCACAGGGTAGTGAAGCGAAGGGCATAATTGGGTAGCCAAGTGGGTGACAGGGTTATCAAATTGGTAATAGGACAACCAAGTGGGTAATAGGACAACCAAGTGGGTAATAGGACAACCAAGTGGGTAATAGGACAACCAAGTGGGTAATAGGACAACCAAGTGGGTAATAGGACAACCAAGTGGGTAATAGGACAACCAAGTGGGTAATAGGACAACCAAGTGGGTAATAGGACAACCAAGTGGGTAATAGGACAACCAAGTGGGTAATAGGACAACCAAGTGGGTAATCGGACAACCAAGTGGGTAATAGGACAACCAAGTGGGTAATAGGACAACCAAGTGGGTAATAGGACAACCAAGTGGGTAATAGGACAACCAAGTGGGTAATAGGACAACCAAGTGGGTAATAGGACAACCAAGTGGGTAATAGGACAACCAAGTGGGTAATAGGACAACCAAGTAGGTAATAGGACAACCAAGTGGGTAATAGGATAACCAAGTGGCCATTAGAGTAACCAAGTCGATATTAATAGGGTGACAAGAGGTTATTGAACTAAGCGGATAATAGGGTAACTAAAAGGACAATAAGGTAACCAATTGGCTGATAGGGTAATAAAGCGCCCAACATATATTACGTAGCTAATAAAGCAACCAATGGTTTTGACAAAGACCAGGTAGAATACCCATCGTATCCCCTGGAGAATAAATGTCATTTTCTCTTCTCTTGTAGTGTACTTCATTCGAGATGCCAAAGGGTTTAGGTACTCTGATTGCTACGAGTTCTTCAGTAGCTCAAAACTCAACCACTATTTACGTAAGCTAAACCTTTACACTATAATTAAAGATCTCCTGTGCACGCCTTATGAAAATGAATGTAGCTTTCGAAGGTGTGATAAATGAGCTTTTGTTTTAAACAGCAGAATTTAAGTCTAGATTCATGGTTCAAGAAACAAACTTCACTAATAATGAGTCAGCAAGTAACCTGATTGAGTGCCCAAACTAAGTCCCCATTCAATGGAACAAAAGAAACTCTTAATGAGTTAGCATGTGACCTGATCTGGGCGCTAGAACGAATTCCGTATTCCATGGCACAAAAGCAGCCAGTAATGGGTACGCAAGTGACCAGATTCAGTGTTGAAACAAATTCCCCATTCAATGACACAACAGCAGCCAGTAATGGGTAAGCAAGTGACTAGATTGAGTGTCATAACGAATTCCCCATTCAATGGCACAGCAGCAGCCAATAATGGGTAAGCAAGTGACCTGGTTGAGCACGAGCACAAGGCAGGAGGAGCTGGCAGCGAGGCGCCGCAGCCCGTACCCCAGGCGGCGGAGGGCTGCCTGCCTGTCAGTCCAGCGGAGGCGCTCAGCGCTCCTCACGGGGGCGGCCACCGAGTCCACCACCACCACCTCCACGTGGTGCCGAGCCACCACCGCCGCCAGCTGCTGCTCGACGCACGCTACCAACGCGCCCTGTGCCACAGCGGTTCTTAAATGAAGGTCAAGAGTACATGGCATGATGATACAAAATAACTATTTTCGATGTTTGACTAACGCTGCATCCGAGTTGGTACTCCACACAAGCTAATAACGCGCTCTGCAGCATATCAATTCATTAATGAGGTCCAAGTGCACATAACTTGGGGGCTTAGATTAGATGTTTGTTTTAGCTTCCCTACTCACAACAAACGCATTCCACAGAGGGGAAGACCTCATTTAGTTAATTCAGGGGTGGGAGCAGCAGTGCAATAATTACAAGCACTCACGACAAGCGTTCTCTAAAATAATTGGTGCTAGTTAAAAATGCAGAAAAGTTTTCAGCAACAGACTAGCATGTTCACCAAAGGTCTTACAAAATTTTCTGCTCACACCATCCCAACGAGAGCTGAAAAAAAATGAGTTCACAAAGTTGTGCTGCAACCAGTGAGCCATTATCAACACACCCAACTGCCTGAGGACCATAACCTCGCGACCAGGTGCGGGCACCAACCAAGTCCTCGACGTGCTGCACGAGGATGTTGCTGGCTATGGCGTCGTGCTGCACACCAGGGTCACCTCCTGAGGAAGTGCGGCTCGTCAGTTGCCTCAGGCGGGACGATGGGAACTGTCCTTCCGTGCACACGTACGCAACCTCTGCCACGGAAATGAGTAGGTGAATTATGATTTCTATGAAAATAACCGGGGGTTGAATTTTGAATTAGACCTACAGACACATACGCAATTTGCCACAAAAATGTGTGAATGATAATTTCTATGAAAATAGGAGGGCTCGGTTATTAAATAACAACTGGAGTTGTAGACATGTACGCATCCTCTGCCACGGAAATGAGCGTGTGAATTATGATTCCTACAAAAATAAGAGGGTTTGCTTATTAACTTATAATCGAAGTTTCAGAGATGTAAGTTATCTCTGCCAGGGAAATGAGTATGTGAATGACAATACCTATGAAAACATGAGGGGTTCAATTTTAAATTAGAGCTACAGACACATACGCAACTCTGCCACAAAAATGAGCATGTGAATTATGATTCCTATGAAAATAAGAGTTCGCATATTAATTTACAATTGGAATTGCAGACATGAAGACAACTTCTGCAGGGGAAATGAATAAGTGTTTAAATCCTTCTTGCAAAAAAGATGGTTAGGTTCTTAATAATAGAGTTACAACAATACATTTTGAATATGAATAATGGAAGATAAACTAGGTAAATTAGAAAATGAACTACGAAATTTGTTTATAAGGATGATTATAAGCCAACTAGGTACTGGATAGTGCACATTGTTTTAGTAACATACACATCTCTGGAAAGGCTGCTATTCGTGTTAACGTGAATCAGCTAGTGCTTGGGTATTGTTAAGAATAGATTAGATTAGGCGTAAGTTTAAGCCTCTAACATCGACAAAGACGTTCTAAAGAGAGAAAAGGAGAAAGGCATCATTTAGTATGAAGTTCAGGGAAAGCAGAATCTATGTACAAGGAACAGAGATACAGAAAGTTGAGAAAGAAGTTCATGAAACAAGATAAAAGTTGAAGTAGAAATAGCAGATGCTAAAAAATAAGACAGCAATGAATCCAAAAAAAGATGGTTCAAAACAAAACGAACCTATTCTATTTCAACAAAAGGAAGGCCTAGCTAACTGATAGCTCGGGATCTCACATATTCACCCCGGGAGCGCTAATTTCCATAGATACAATAGTTGTAATCCCTCCGTGAAATAATATCAATTGTATGATTGTTATTTGTTCTCTACTTCAACCCTGGTGCCTGTGCGTGATTGGCGTCTGAAGCATGGAATTTCTGCCAACAATGGCAACAGTCAATAACGCTTAATAAAGAACGGCAGTTTTCAATTAGTAGGGTTATCTTATAAAATACAATCACCACCTCTCCAATTTCACAGGTTCTAATCCTCAAGATAAAAAGGCCAAGCAAACATTTATTTGAATTATATCTTTAATTTAAATATTATATTTATACACATGAGGTAGCAGAGACAATTCTAACAGGAACACTCAAATATTTTTTTATACTAATGATAAAAGATTCAATGGTTCAATTCATTATATTAATACTCGACTTTTCACTGACAAGTTCAAGTAAAAGAAAAAAAATATCAAACCATAAAACCCAAGGACTTTATTATAAGGAACTGATTCCATTCTACTGTAGTACTTCAACCGAGAGCAGAATATTATTATAATACAACACTGGAAACTAGGGATTCCACTATACCGTAGTACTTCTACTGGGAACAGAATATATTAACACAATACTGGAGACTAAGGATTCTATTGTACCATAGTGGAGAATATCATTATCATACAATACTAAGGACTCCATAGTACTACTGTAGTGCTTCAACCAACTGTAGAATATTATTATAACCCGCCATTGAAAGGTAGAAATTCTATTGTACTGCAGTACTTCTACTGGGAACCTAATGTGTTAATGCAATATTGGAAACTAAGGATTCTATGGTACTGTAGTGCCTCTGCCCAAAAGAGTACAACTCACTAGCTCCTCTACCCCCTAGACTCGCAGGCCGGGCAGCGCTGACTGCCACCGAGAGCGCCAGTTGAGTCTTGCCCACGCCGCTCTCCCCGCACACCTCGACAACACTGCCGCCTCGCAGCACTCGCCCCACCGCCCTGTCCAGCGCTGGGCAGCCCATGCTGAACGTAGCTGGGGCCTTCTCTTCCTGCTGCAGCAGCTCCTCGGCTGGTGAGGGGTCAATGATATGCCTGAAATTCCTGGGGTCATGAGCAGGGAGGATTGAAGTGGTGAAAATCAAAGGGTAACGAGCAGATGTGATTGAAATGGTGAAATTCCTGGCCTGAGCAGGGGTGAATGAAATAGCGAAAATACAAGGGTGAGGAGAAGAGGTAAATAAAATAATTATATTCCTAAGGGGATGAGCATGGGTATATAAAATAGTGAAATTCCTGGGGTCATGAGCAGAGGTACATAAATGATGAAAATCTGAGGGCGATGAGCAGGGGTGAATAAAATAGCGAAAATCCTAGGCTGAAGAGCAAGAGTAAGCCATCTATAGGAACAGAGAGGTTACATGAAACTACATTGCCGAACTAAAAAGTTTGTTTCACCCTAGTAAAATCTAGGTATAATTTTTTTCAAAGATTTTTTCCTCATATAAATCATGAAGATTTGAAAAATATGGTGATACAGTACAGTGCAAATCCGAGATCATCAGCAGGAGCAAACCATCCAGTGAAGATCATTGGTGATGAGCAGGGGCAAAACATCTAATGAAACAAGCATGGTATTCCATAGCTAAGCAGCAATTTCTAGACCTGCAAACTGTACATATATTTCTGCGCTCTTAGGCTCAACACAACTGGTTGAACATTAGCCTGTGAAGAAATAAACCAAATAAGGGTGAACATTTTATTTATGCAATTCCTTTTCTAGAAAATGGAAGCTATGAAACAGGAGAAGAAGAAGATATAACAGCAGAATGCACTTTTTACTGCTAATATTCAAAATCAATATGAATTTACATTTGATGATATAGGAGTGGGCAGAGAACTCTAGAGGTGAGAATGCCTCAGTCCTGCTTCAAGGGCAGCATGCTAGGAATATCGGTCATGAGAAAAGTTCAACTTAGAATATCCACTTTAAGGAAATAACTCTTTGAAGATGCATGCCGCTTGTGACCATAATAGAAATTCAAGAAACATTAATAGTTGAAAAACATCTTGCAGTAAAGGCAAAATCTGCGACAGTCATAGAAAATGCTGTGAATCACCACTGTATTAAAAACATTTCACAGCAGTTCACAAGTAATCAGTCGCACAAAAAAGCATGCTATTTTAATAAATGCCAGCTGTAGCATGTTGCACATGATCAACACATAAACTCATGCTGCTCACTAACATTATCCAAACTGTAGCCACAATACCTGAGAGAGGAGGAGGGCAGTAGAGAGCAGCAACAGAAGGCATGCTGTAGCCACAATACCTGAGAGAGGAGGAGGGCAGTAGAGAGCAGCAACAGAAGGCATGCTGTAGCCACAATACCTGAGAGAGGAGGAGGGCAGTAGAGAGCAGCAACAGAAGGCATGCTGTAGCCACAATACCTGAGAGAGGAGGAGGGCAGTAGAGAGCAGCAACAGAAGGCATGCTGTAGCCACAATACCTGGGAGAGGAGGAGGGCAGCAGAGAGCAGCAACAGAAGGCATGCTGTAGCCACAATACCTGAGAGAGGAGGAGGGCAGTAGAGAGCAGCAACAGAAGGCATGCTGTAGCCACAATACCTGAGAGAGGAGGAGGGCAGTAGAGAGCAGCAACAGCAGCCACCAACAGACGGTGGTCTGCATGAGGCAATTGCCGACCAGGTTGACAATGACGAGAGCACCCGTACAGCACACCTTCACTACTCAGCAAACCATCTACAAAAAATTTAAGAATACTTGAAATGATGAACCTTTAATTCATTTTTGACCACAGTGGATATTTCTTGTCTGAATTCAGCAAATTTTCTTTGGATACCAAATGCCAAAAGTGGAGCTTTGTCTAGCTAAGAAATACTTTTCCCCATCGATGTTACACAAAAATATTTAAAAAAAACAATGCTATGCTATAAATTGAATAGGATCATCTCTGTATACATTTTCATTAACCTGGAAACTTAAAGATAAACACACATGAAGCGCCAGTACATCAACTTACAAACCAATAACTTAGATGTATTTTCAAAATAAAAGGTCTAGTAGCCTATAGCCGAGTTCTGGGCTTCAGAAACAGAGGGCAGAGTAGACACTGGAACGTAGGCAGAGAGAGAGAGCTGCTCTGTGCCGCCATGAGATGCAAGGCCTGAATGTTGCAAGGCTAATGTCACAATTACACCACTTGCACTACTAACTGCGTGGTACTAATTGACGTACACAAATTTGAAACCACCTACCACAGTGTGATAGGTGCGAAGTAAAACCTAACATCAAATTAGCAATTTACCAATATTCGTAACCTATGGACATAAAATTTGCAGTTATTCATAATTTATAACCATTCATAACCTACCCACATGTTGGTAATTTCTTGGTGGTGCCCACTAAAGAATTATTACCATCTTAACCTCAAACTTATATCTGCAGAGAAAAGTTTGTTACATCTGAACCTCAAACACCTATCCCGATTATTTTCAACTACTAATATTGACAAAAGCTATAGAAGCTAAGATGGAGATGAATATACTGACCTCACCTCTACCCTTCATTTCAGAAGGTGGCTGAAAGTGAACTAAAATTTTCAAATGCACACTGTTTGGAATACGAAACATTATTTTGTATAAAACAATCTTCAAAATCAATTAGCAACCCATGCTGCGCATATTCAAAAGAACTTGTCAACAAATGAATAAGGTAAAAAGTGTAGACATGCAATGGTTAATCCATATCACTGCCAAAAATGTAACCGACACCTGGAGAATAAACAAATCAATAAAAAAATGACCTAATGCTATTCAAAAACAATTGTTCATATCGATTTGTTTTTAATTTTTCCATCATTTAGAAATTCTTTTGACTACACATGCGTACAACTCCTATAGACTAAATTTGAGCATGATTTATAATCATGGTCACAATCTGTAAAATCCTATCTTCATTAGTATTAGACTACTGATTTAACCCTTCAATGACCCCGCCTAACTTTTTAGGCCACTTTCGAAAATAGCATCAATATATTGCAGTTCTTGTGGAATTTGTTCCCTAGTGTGTACTTTAGAGTTCATTGCCAAGTGGCAGTTCCTTCATTCTGATGCCGGTCACTACCTGGTGCCAGAGTAAGTCTAATGATGGTGGTTATAATAACGGTAATATGAGTGGGAAAAATGATGACATTGAAGGGTTAATTCTTCCACCTGTACCTGAAATTGAGTCAAGACATTGATAGAAGGAAAGATACATTGAAGAAAATCTCAGCAACCAACACAATCAGCTCTATGTGAGGAACTTGAAAAGGAGGAAGATTTCAATGAAATTAATCATATTTAATAGGAAATCGTTTTAGAATCCCGTTCCATTATCTGCTCAAAAAAAGTACAAATCATTTTGTCTGAGATATAATATCAAAAATCTGTTAATGACAGTCACTGAGAAATATCACAAAAACAAAAATTTGCTAAGCAAAAATAATAATTAAAAGATTCCTATCTAGTTACTATTTGCAATGGGTAAGCACTGTCAGTATTGTCAAGAGCCAGTTTTCATTTGAAAATATGTAAAGACTAAAATTGTAAGGCCATATGGGGTTGAGGCAAAGCCTAAGATTTTGACGTCGGCAGCAGATACAGGTACGTTGCACTACAGGTGTGATTGCTTACTGTGGAGTGAGAGGGGTGAACTAATTGGGTCCGAGGATGGAAGCTTCTACCCCAATCCTCTGCCACTCTGATATAAAAACTTCGTGACGTCATGCCGTTGTACAATAATGTGCACTGCACACAACTGTAAGAATAAATTAGAGAGGCTTGCGTGACAATCAAAAGCGTATCCTTGTACCGGAAAGAAGAAGCCACCTTAAAATTATTAACCAGAGCGGCGCGTAAATGGAAGTCATAAAAGTATTTTCCCCAAGTAATTTCCATTCTTGGAAAAATTTCTCACATGGCACTCCAAAATACTGGAATGAGCAGTAATAAAGGTATTTCTTCAATTTTCCTTGTTTTCAAGTTCCTTATCAATTTGCGACTCCAGCAAACGTCTGGCCCGTTCAAACAAATACCTTGAAACACTTAACTGCAGATGATGCAGCAATAAATAAGATGATGCATGATCAATAACAATTTGAAACATAATTGAAGTTCATTACGTGTTAAAATTCTCAGCAAATTGCTTATCATTTTACTAAATCACACTATAGTCAATAGGTAAACTGCAACGTTTCAATGCCACTGGCATCATCCTCAGGCTGAAAAGACGAAAAGAAAACTGGTCACTCAATAGAAATGAAACAATCATACAGGCAAAAAAGACCATTAATAAAATTAATACAAAAAAAACACACATGGATGTAAAATACCAAGACTAACTTTCTCAACACATGTTCACTCAGCCGAAGAATAAAGCGAAATGGTGGACTGCAACGATTGTTCCAACAATTTACGGCGCGGTTCTTTTGAACAATTTCAGAGCAAAAAAAAAAAAAAAAAAAATCGTTCATATTTTCACTGAAGGAAGGTTTGAGTTTATGGATATGTAAGGCTTCAATAATGTGAATATGTTGTTTTTTACGGACATTATACAATACTTTAGTAGCTGGATAGAGATCTTCATTAGAGGGCTTGGAGCTGTGATGAATACGGAAATGGTTAAAAATGGAGCCTTGATACTTATGTGCATTTAACCGCTGCTTAAGGGTCATTCTAGTCAAGCCAATGTAACAGTTGTTGAGAGACATACATTCTCTCCTCATACATTGAAATTGATAAATTACATTGGCCCTATCTAGATCCCCGACCGCAGGCATTGAAATATTGTTTTTTACTACAAGGTTACTGATTTTGCGATTTTTGTAATAAATTAAAATTTTGAGTCTGGTATTACTATCAACAGGCTTGACAAAAGTGCGTATTATATTCTTAAAGACTCTTTCATCTATTTTGTAGTTAGGGTGCATTTGATTTTCGTAAAAAATCTTAACGTAACTGGAACATATATTAGCATGGTTATAACCGTTTGCAATTCTACTCAAAAAATTATTAATTTTGCAGTCAACAAGGGTATTAGGGAAATTATTGTTCACCAGTAACCGTTTTATTCTAAGTACTTCTATGTGAAAATTTGCCCAACTACTGCACACTTTGTATGCTCTATTCAATAATGTAGAAATTACACCTTCCTTGTAAGTCTGAGGAGCTTCATAATCATCATTAATAGTTTCCCCTGCATGTGAAGGCTTAGTGTAAACTGATCTCTGATAAGAAGCTTCTGCTGCCTCAACAAGAACGTCCAAAAATGGCAGCTTCCCCTCTAGACTGATTTCATATGTGAACATCAAAACAGAGTTACCCATCATCAAATCTCTTAGCGTCTCTAACTGATTAATACTTTCCACCGTCAAAATATCTACCATACACAAGTGGTTTCGTAGGCAAGGCGCTTAAGACCATGTTTTCCACAGAGCACATATAAAAGTTTGCAAATGTTGGTCCCAAAGGTGATCCCATAGCCACCCCATCCACCTGGCGGAACAAGTTGCCGTCAATGTGGCGAAACGGAGCTTCAGTTGTGCAAATGGTTAGAAGTTGCTTCAAGAGAAATGGTTAGAAGTTGCTTAGTAAAATGATAAGCAATTTGCTGAGAATTTTAACATGTAATGAACTTCAATTATATCGTGATGCTGAAAAATTAGTAAAGAACTTGAAACATACTTACTCTGCTTAGCCGCAGAGATGATGCGGGGATTCAGGTCTAACTTTTTGAAGTCAAAGTAAGTTTCTTTCATTGTAGCAGCTGAAGTCTTGTACTTACCGTAGGTCTGTAAAAATTCCACTCAGTTACAAAGCCTGCTATTAACTGTGCAAACTACAAAAACCTAACACTACCCCAGAAGTAAGAAAATATCCCAGAGTTATAAAACATGACAGCGCAGTAAAATTCAGAGCAACATAGAGCAGTGCCTAATATATGTTTTTATCTTCTAAAAGGTTTATATGATTTGCTTCTACCATTTCATAACTGAATCTATTTCAATGGTTTTTGCTTCATAAATACAGTATTGCAAGCTATATTATTAACATGAATGAAATACATCTCTTATTTAACAATAGACACACATTCTCAAATGTTAATGATGTGTTATCTTGGATATTAAAATCATGGCATATAAATTAATACTATTCTAAATCGATTTCAACAAACTTCCTCATTGTTTCACAATATTTCTGTAAATCAATGTCAACACAAATATTAGAGATAATTAATTTTCTTGCATGACATGAGCAGAAATTAGGTCAAGTGTTTAGATGTATTAAAAAAATAAGAACATCTTTAAAATAAATGACAATATACAACCCAAAATCAGTTAACCCATTAATGACGAGCGGTTCCATTTGGAACCAGTGGGGAAAAATGGATGCATAATTTAACTGTAAGCTCAAATAAATATTTTAGTGGGTTGGTTGGTTCAATACAGAGCTTGAACGTGTTCTGACAACGTTTGGTTCTGCTGCGCCTGTAACTCCTTGTTCAGTTGGCCTTCGAAGATTACGAGGAAAGGGTGTCAGTCATGATGGCTTGTCATCGTATCAGAGAAAGGTAAGAAGTTCGTTCTAAAAAGATATTATTTTTAGGGTAGATGCATATTTCTATTGATAAAGAGTGTACTTATAATATTGTGCATGGTATTACGTGATATTATGTTCCTAAAGTCATTTATATCGTAAAATATTCAGTCTGGTTCCAAACGGTACCGCTCGGCAGTAAAGTAAGCATTCCGAGCATCTCATCTTTCCAGATGATAACTTTATGATACAGTTATGCATTGCTGTTCAAAAAGTTGTTTCTATTAGAAATTTTGTACTTGGAGGTTACATAAACAGTTTTTCTGTTATATATTTGTGAACTACTATCTCTAGAGCTGTTATATGTATATAAACGAAAAGCTATAATATTATGAACTAAGTTAGATAATATACGATTTTTCATCCTGACTTACTCTTTTTTCTAATTTTTTTCCAGATTATCGCTTGATGAAGCACTTGACCTGTTGATGGAGGAAGAGCATGAAGATGAAATATTTGCTATTGAGCCTCCCATTGAAACTGCAACAGCCGAGACAGACTGCGATTCAGATTGTTCAGATGACGCAGTCACTTGCAATCCCGATCACCTTCCAAGGAGAGTTCTTCTAGCAAACGTAATTACTGAATGTGATGAACAAAAATTGGATATCGATCAGCCTACAACATCAGAAAAAGTTTTACAGAAGAAGCGTCGGAAAGAAACTTATACATGGCATAAGGATGTTGCTAACATCGTAGATACTGTTCCAGACTATAAAGCTGATACTTCTAATGTAGAAACAAAAACTATGGAGAGCATATCCGAACATATAAACCATTATTGGACAAACGAATGGCTTGACTACATTTGCGAACAAAGCAAGCTATACGCTGAACAGAAATCCTTGCCACATGATTCTTTGACCCGAAATAATTTGCGAGTTTTCTTTGGAATCCTCGTTCTTTCAGGGTATAATAAATTACCCAACAGACGCTTATACTGGACTCAATTGGAGGACGTTCAAAACTTACTTGTCGTAAATTCGATGAGGAGAGATTCTTTCGAAGAAATAATGCGATGTCTCCATTTTACTGATAATATGTTGATTGACGATGATAGGTTCTACAAAGTGCGGCCAATTTTCGAACATTTAAATGAAACAATGAAGATCAATAAGGCAGATGAATTTTTGAGTGTCGATGAGATAATGGTTCCGTACTATGGTCGACATGGCGATAAACAATATATAAGAGGCAAACCTGTGAGATTTGGGTATAAGCTATGGGGAGCAGGTAAATCTGATGGCACTCTTCTCCACATAGAGCCATACTGTGGATCTAACACAAAGATACCTGATCATGGGCTGGGTCATGGGCCTAATGTTGTCATGGAGATGATAAACAAGACACAATTGGCCCCAGGCCAACATGTTATATGTGAAAATTATTTTGGTTCAATTGGGCTTCTCAAAGAACTTTCGAAGAAAAGAATAGCTCTTACAACGACCCTCCGAGAAGATCGGTTAGGAAAGGCACCACTGAAGCCTCGAAACTCTATGAACAAGGAAAAGCGTGGTTCTTTGGATGAAGCTTTCTCTGGAAGTGTTTCTGTAACCAAGTGGAAAGACAACAAAGTAGTAAGCGTGGGATCCAACAAACTAAGAGCAAATCCAATTCAGACTGCAAGGAGATGGGACAGAGTTACCAGAAAACATACTCAAATTGATGTCCCTCATTCTGTAATGTTTATAATAAACATATGGGCGGTATAGATATTTTTGATCAACAAGTGTCTGCATACCGCATCCGAATAAGGTCTAAGAAGTGGTGGTGGCCATTATTTGCATGGGGTCTCAATGCACAAGTTGTGAATGCATGGTTTCAATACACGAAGAAAGAAGCAAACATAAGTCTGTTAAACTTTTCGAGAAAATTGGTCGTATCTGTACTGAAATCGTATGGTGTGGAAAGAAAACAACCAGGGCCAAGATCGCACCCTTCTACTTCGATCCTAGATGAAGTAAGATATAACAACCAGCAACATTGGACAGCAAAGGGTGATCAGAAGCACTGTAGATGCAGACAATGTGGACAACGCACTCATCACATTTGTAAAATGTGCAACCTTCCTGTTCATCCCGAATGCATGGAAGCATTCCATACTAAATATTAGAATATATGCCAGTATATTTATATAAGAGTGGTTTATTAGCAGTTACGTATTGTCCATTCTGGTCTATCTTCATTCATTATTTACTTTTGGAAAAAATATTATTCGAAGAAAATTGAAAAATTTCAGATTTTTGTTAAGTTAATGCCGAGCGGTTCCATATGGAACCAAGCTATATTTTTTGTTCTATTATCAAAAATAAATATTTGAACACATTCTTGGTTTATTATTATCACAAGTGACACTATTTTCATAAAAAAATGAAAAAAAATCAAGAAAATAATTTTTGTCATTAATGGGTTAATAACAAAAATTTGCTCACTTATATTTCAGAAAGTTTTCCAACTTCAAAATGTACATATAACAGAGTGGGTGTTAGCTTCTGAGTATGATTAACTTTTCATATTTAATATAATCATTTCAGACGGAAAACGCATAGAAAAACTTTTATTTTGGGTAAATGTGTAGCGTTGGTCAGTAATCAATTTTCCACTTTTCAGCGCCTAAAAATAGGTAATTAGATATTAATAAATAATTTCTCTTCTATGCACTTTTCGTCAGAAATGAGGGTCAATGTGAAGTTTCATGCAATCACGGAAATTGATAATTATATTCCAAGCAATCACTAAAGGAACCCATTTAAGAACGTTTTTCATGAACGACATTCTGCTCGCTGATGCGTTATTTTCGAATTATTGAACTTTGAAGTTGGCCGTCGCGCGCCCAAGGAAGCGAGCGTAATTTAATTAAAAACGGAAGCTAACCCCCTAATACAAACGTAAAGAGGTTGGGTCGTGAGGGGTAGCCACAGTTCTTTTAGTGAAAAGTATAAATAAAGCTTCTAAACCACCCATTAGGGTGACGACAGCAATCTTGTTTACATCGGGTCTAACATGGCGACCACCATGGGCGCCGCCATTTTGGACCCGATGTCAACAAGATTGCGGTCGTCACCCTAATGGGTGGGTTAGAAGCTTTATTTATAATTTTCACTAGAAGAACTGTGCCTCCCCCTCACGACCCAACCTCTTTACGTTTGTAATAGCTTCCGTTATTAATTAAATTCCGTTTCACGCGCTCGCTTCCTTTGGCGCCAAGGCCAACTTCAAAGTTCAATTATTCGAAAATAACGCATCAGCGAGCAGAATGTCATTCTTGTAAAACGTTCTAAAATGTGTTCCTTTAGTAATTCCTGGGATCGGCATTATTATTTTCCGTGATTGCATGAAACTTCACATTGACCGAAATGAGTATTTAATGAGTTATGGCGGTAAGTTTAGTTTCGTCTTTGACAACAAATGCGCTCAAACAAACAGCTACTCATCGATTTTTAAATTTTTCTTGCTTGAATAATGGTAATAACATCAAAATAAACAACTTTTCTTCTATACACTTTTTTTGTCAAATGAGTATTTAACGAGGTATAGCGGTAGGTTTGGTTTCGTCTTTGATGACGATCGGGCTGGAAGCAAGACTTCATTGCAGCGTTGCCATACCACGGGATCGATGAATTTCTTTCTGCTTCAAACACTGGAGTTGCGGTAACTAATTTACCACTATAACTTGTAAAATATTCATCTCCGATGGAAAGTGCATAGAAGAAAACTTGTTTATTTTGCTCTAATTAACTACGTTTAAACACCGAAAAGTGGAAAATAGATTACTGACCAACGCTACACATTAGTTTAATTTGATTTCATTAATTATGTTTAGGTACTGAAAAGTTGGAATTCGATTAGGCTACTGTCATATCTTTCAGATTTACCAGATTGCTAATTGGGTTCATGAAATACTATTAATTTTCAAAGATTGCTAAAACATTTTCAAATGACCAGCAGCAAGAAAAACTTACACACAACACACCAATGGGTTGTATTACAGTCAATGTGTTAATTGAGAAACATCTTATGACAGAGCTCTTTCATATATAGAAGTAATTAAAAAATTTGTAGATTATCAGCAAAAAGCATATCTTCAACTGAATCCATATAACATAAAAATGGTTTATTTTCCTAACAGTTGACACATAAAATATATAACATTGGTTTTCAACAAGCACATAAATATCTGCAAGCAGCTTAAATAAAGGATAACCCTATACTTAATCCTTGCCTCAACATTCCCAAGGTAAAATTTTTTGTTGGACTGCTGTAAATGCAAGGTCAGGCACTAACAAAGTTGAAAACTTCACTAACCTAGGGTACAAGTTTGTTCCTAAATGACAGTTAAAAATGTCAAGTTACAACGTGCGTTTTATGATAATGTAGGTGCATGAGATATGGTAACAAAAACTTTTAGATATCCCAGCATTTTGGATTCTTTGATCAATTTCTTTTAGCTAAATGCTTAGTTAACATAATTACTCAGCATAGTTTGGAGCACTGGTCTGAATTGGATTAAGTTAAATAATAATTTTAAGCCTTCAGAGATTTAAATCCTACAGTACTCAATGTCATTTTATAACAATACGTGAGAACTTGAAGTTGAAACCAAGGTAGCATTAGATCATCTGTATATGTAAGACACTCGACGCAGTGATGCACTTGAATACACTCAACACAGAGCAATTGAATTTGCCGCCATTGGCGACAGTGTTCACTAATTCTGTAACCTAAAAATTTTCTAAGCTACCCTTCTATACCTTAATAACTATTTTTTCACATTTTAATCAGTTCGATACGAGAAAAAGTAACCATCGTCTTCGCAAACGTGTTATATTCTATACGCTACGAGGCAAATACCGTGATGCAATGACGATTACCCCCTCGCCCTCCCCCTACCGTAGAAATAAGGAATGAAACTGAGAGAGTTTTTTGTCCCAGATCATATAAACAGTAACTAACTACTTAGACATCATTCTTTGGATTTAATAACGTCTGCATTATTCTTAGGGAGGTAGAGAGTAATAAGTGAGATCCGGCTATTACAGTCTCTCTATTTTATTCCATGTACCCATGTCCGTATGATGTTGAAAAACATACCGAGAGAACGTGAAAACAGTGAACCTGAGTTGTTTTTGTTGTTGATGTTATTTTGTTGTTAACCTTGATGCTTCAGCTTACAAGATGGCTCTTGGCATTTAATCAGAAAGCTGAAAACGGGATCCCCTGCAAAACTGGAGTTGCGATGGTTGTTTCTGGCATAAACTTTCAACGCAATCAATATTCACGTTCCGTATGCCATTCAGCAGAGCCTTGTGTTGTTCATGTCCTGGTTTAAATTCAGCTTTTTAGATCCAATAAGTGAAAAATTAGACCGATGTTAAATTCACTCTTTTTTTAACATGCATGTTTAGAAACGTGCAAACATACATACACGCAAAATAAAATTCATAGCTTCTTCATCGTACGGAGAGAAAGATAATTTTTCACGGACATATGCTCAAATTGCGCTTTATTTTATTTGTCTGTTTGTATTTTCAATTATGCATATTCACAGAAACGCCCTTTGGGGTAGTGAAATATTTCGAAATTGCACTGAACTTTCAATCAAAAACACTCAAAATTTCAGTAAATAAAATTAGTACACTTACTGCTTCAAAACGGGTTCTATTGCCACCCCAGTGAGCATCACACGTTTCTGCATTCCAGAATATAGATAGATAAATTACAACAGGCGTAATTTGAGCTCAGGATTAAAAAATAAATGATCTCATTCATCGTATGTTGAACAAGCACTGTAATTCATTTTTGCGTGCATGTATGAGCTCAGCTATCCAGTTTGGTGTTTAAACGATAATATGGTGAGCTAATAATATATTTCCAATTTCCATCTTGTCTTGTGCCCATGTTGTGTTCACAGATTGTTTCTTTGGTCTCATATTGTTTATTTAATCATATTATTATGGTAACTTATTATTATTAATGCTCATATTAACTGACATGTTTAAATAAATTAATAAAGTATTTCAGTCAGTCATTATCCCCATGTTGATCAAACGCATGTAGGAAGTTCTATCACTTAATTTTCTCGTTTTGTGTACCTTTCCTCTCCAATTTTTCTACTTCTCTTTCTTGCCCTTTCAAAAGTTCAAATCCCTTATCGACACTTGACTCCCTAACACTAGTAAGGAGGGCAAAAGGTGCCGTGACGTATACGACAGAAGCAAACCGAAAACAGGAGGTCCGCGTGAAAATGTTACAAAAACTTATTTCATTTCAACAATAGGCCTACGCAATATTCACCTCGGAATCGCATATCATACCCCTGGAAGCACCGATTCCTATTGGAACAAAAGGCTGGAAGTCGCGGGTTCGTATCCCGGCGCTGGCGCGGAGATTTTCCCCGTTGGGTATAAGGGAAAGCTCAAGCACAATACCCCACTCAACCCAGGTGTCGGAAATGGGTACCGGCTTTACGGGAGAACCGTCATGGTGTCCTATATATAGGGTTAGTTATAAGACATTTGAAAAACCAATGCTAAGATCATATGTATCAGGCTTGATTGGAAATAAAGCATCCCAAAGATGCCGATGTTAACCTTAACCTCTTCAGGGTCTAACTTTTTTCGATACTGGTTACACTACCCCGCCCTATAAAACGCAATTTTGATTCAAATTTATTACCGTCGTTCACTCATGAAAGCATCAAACTTTCACTCTGGTACGACCTGACGCACATTGCATGAAGCGTCAAGCAGTCAGACACATTCAGTTTTTCACTCAACACAATATTTTATTCATAGGTAAATTTGCATCGGTTAGAGTATCGGAACTTCATGTGTCCCGCGGTCAACTCTCCATTGAAGTTCAGCTAGCTTAACTTTTTTGGAGCCAGTGAGTTAGAACAGGACAAAAATTATTAAGATTTTAACCAATGTACTGATAAAGTGTGAAAATCTTAAAAATCAAAGTATTTGGCTGCCAGATGTGCAACGAGGCCATGCTGGATGTCAGATGCACGACGACATGGAATGAACAAAAAGGCTAATGATTACGCACGAGTAGCAAAATATTAATTTATTTACAGAGGTAATGGAACAGCATCAACATTTCATTACAGATCTTAATTCAATAACAGTAACAAGTGCAAAACAATGAAAGTGAGATATTGTCTCGCCAGCCGCCATTTACAGCCGCACTGTACAGGTCTCTATGTTATATCATTATTATCGAGAACTATAGCAATCGTTATTGTCATTTTCTTGTTATAGGAGTTGTCCGAGTTGGTCACATCTTCTGGGAGTTACAAATGCTTACGTCTTCGGAGAAGAAAGTTGACCACTGAATAAGTGACATTGAATAAGATTAACATAAAGGTAGATGCAGTATATTTTTCTTCGTAGTAACGCAGGCGAGATGCAAGACTGAAAATACTCTCAATAGACCTACAAAAAATAGTTGCTTTAAAGGGGTAGCACGAGAGCACATAGTCATTCATATCCGCTGATGTGGGTTGACTCCTAACGTAAAAACGTTAGCGAAAAATAGAGAAATTGTGTTCATATTAATGAGAAATTCTGTTCTCAGGCAGCCAACTTAGCATCTGCAGTTGAATGAAATGAGAAAATGATACACCACGAAATAAGAAGAAAACAATAAAAGGGCATAAGATTCAAGAAGAAAAGAAGATAAAAGAATGAGAGAGAAAGGAAAGTACAAGTTCGATACATTCATGAAAGAAGGTACATTTTTATGAAGATAGATTTTAATGAAAGAAAACTACGAGAGCTTTGCACAAGCTGCAAGTGAGTTATACAAGGAAAAAATGAGGTATAAAAGGAAGATACTAGAGGAGCGATTAGAAATACAATGACAGAGCAGCACAGTACTTATCGTTCGGTGTTCCCAAAATGCAAGCATAACAGCAAGATAACAAGATGAGATGGCCCTAGTGACAACCTATCAAAGAGAGCGAAGAAATGATGACAAAAAGAACAAGATGAGTTGGCCCTATAGAAAACCAATCAAAGTAACGATGAAAAGCTTAATAAATGAATAACAGGGCTAGTTAACCCTAGAGAAAACCTATCAACGAAAACAAATGAACATTGACAAAAAGGACACCAAGATGAGTTAACCCTATAAAAAACCAACCCAAGTAAACGATGAAAAGCTGAAAAAATGAGCAAGAGGTTGAGGTTAATCATTTTTTTAACCCTAAGAGGTTAACACTAGGGAAAACCTAGCAGAATAAAGCAAAGCAAATGATGGCAAAAATGACATTGAGATGAGTTAACCCTAGTGAAAACCTATCAAAGTAAACGATGAAAAGCTGAATAAATGAATAACAGGATGAGTTAACCCAAGAGAGAACCTAGCAAAATAAAACGAAGAAATGATGAAGAAACGAGCTGTATGAAACATGCAGAATGAATATAAGAAACGGAGCAGCAGAAATGGCACAGTCACAATATGCGTTGTGCCAGAAGTGATCAGGGGCTAGATTTTTGTAGAAAAGTCGTCGTAAAGGTGTAGCTGGTAACGTAACTTTATAGACTAAACCTGATGTTAATATAAGAGCTCCTAAAGAGGCAACGATAGGCCAAGGCCATTTTGAGTTCTGTCACGTCGACTTGGTTAAGCTAAGTGAGATTCTCTAAGTTTGTTGATCTTTCAAACATAGTTTTACCAAAATGAGCTTTCACTAAACGTAAACCCTACCGAGTGCCCTAACTTCGCGAAGCACGGAACATAACAAAGTAAAGTTAGAATAATAAATAACGCCTATTTTGTTTCAAAATTCGGTTCCTAGACTGACTGGATCTCAGTCAACTGAAAACCGCCTGAATTTTCGCCCTCTTATCACCGTTATAACCGTCGTTTAACCTGGCATGGGCATTAGGTTGAAAACCGCCTGAATTTTCGCACTCTTATCACCGTTATAACCGTCGTTTAACCTGGCATGGGCATTAGGTTGTCACCGACATTTCCACGAGGAAGCAACTGCCAATAGGCAATGAGCTTCGCAGAACACACTAGGGTACAAATTTGCCAAGAAATAAAATACATCGAAGCTATTGTCCACCTGGTCCAGACCCAAATACTAGGGCGCTAGAGGATTAAGAGCAACTCGGACCACAAATATCAACATTACTGGCGTACTGTTGATGGGTAATGTCTTCGTAATCAGGGTCTATAGTCACACAGCACTGAACATTTGCACCACGTGCGGCGCCATCTTTTCTATAAACACCAAGTGGTAACGGAGAATCGTGAATTAGAGTACTCGAATTATTCTAATGCATTTAAAAATTAAATACTTACTAGCCAATACTTACATGAAATTGCGCATTCCAAACTAAGAACACATGCGTTTGATAACAACTCGCTGCTTTTTAGCGCACAAAAGGTAGGCAATGCTGATCAAGATTAACGAGTGCTTTGATCACTGGATTGATTATAAGTTAGTTTTTGTTTCCCTTACCACAACAAAATGTTCAAAGAGAGGAAAGATGAAGGCTCCATTTAGTATGGAGTTAAAAGAACGCAGAATCTATGCACAAAGGGTGTTTCCGCAAAGGAGCCCGTGCGCATAGAAACAGTAAGATAAGAAGGAAAGTAATGAAACAAGACAACAGTTGAAGAAGAAAGTCAAAGATGCTGAAAAACAGGACAGCAGTGAACAGGAAAAAATGGTCCTTAACAAAACCAAAACCTTTCATTTCAACAAAAAGAAGGCCTACCTAATTTTCAGCTCAGGACCCCCACAATTACCTCCCGGGAGCGTTCGATCACTGGAACCATAAGCATGTTTCCAGTCGCGTTTTTAGCTGCTTGAATTGCTCCCTGTAATATTTGTAGTAGTTTCAACACGCATCAGTGGTTCCACAGTGAACCCGCAATGACAGATATACACCTGATCATCGATAGAACGGGCAACTTTGAACAAACCTCGAATGGGAATTCCCAGGGGAGAGAATTACAGCACTAATTCTTTAGCTCACAGCAGCAGGAGCAGGGATGTCTAGCCGCTTGCAAGTGTCGAACGTCGTAAAATTGAACCTTCAATTGCTAAACGATGCACTCAAATAACTGGAATTGTTAGACGGACATTTGAGAACTGATTATGTACAGCTGTGGTCTGTTACTCCAGATAGCTAGGTAGCCGGCGGTGAAGGTTACAGAAGTTGACCAAGTTTTCAAAATTAAAACACTTGCAAATGAGACTGTTTTCTCTGGTGAAATGCCTCCGCTCAGGGGAGATTATTGCTTCTGTACTTATTCATTTATTTCAAGCGGCCAGCGATACTGCAACTAACTTCAACGTAGTGTCACCAAAGGGTACGATGCAGTCTCAAGTAAATAAAATAGAAGGGAAATGTGATACGAAAAGCGTAACAAGAAATTTGTGATATCACGGCTGAAGAAATTACACTAGCGGCCAAATTGATGCCTCAAGTAGAATTCCTGGATTCTCAGAGCACGTCACAGTTAACACAAAACAACATAAAGCTTAATAACTACGAACATGAAAATCACTTTTCTAAATTAAGCCATTTCCCCACATAGAACGATCATCACGGAGCACGCAAACAATATAAGTGAAGGAAAAAATGGGAGAATGATCTACCTAAGCTACTGATGCGCAGTAACCTTCGCCGATGACACGTCGGTAGATCACTTTCTCTTTTTAGACTTCATGCATGGCAAGAAAATTCCATAACGTGTTCCAGAAGCGCTGGCGGCAGTTTTCACGCTTCAGGTCTCATTTGGGAGAAAGTTCACGCTTCAGGTCTCATTTGGGAGAAAGTTCACGCTTCAGGTCTCATTTGGGAGAAAGTTCACGCTTCAGGTCTCATTTGGGAGAAAGTTCACGCTTCAGGTCTCATCTGAGAGAAACGCAACTCCCTGACTGGATCTTGCCAGTGCCTTTTACATCTCGACACCCTAGCAGACATTGGTTTTGCACCTGAACACCGCATCTACTGAGTTAACACTAGATAAATTGCTCATTATCAATGAAAAGTACTTTGATTATTTCACTACCTTCATTCAAATTGGACTATAGCGTACAAGTCAAAATGTAATCGTGCAATTCTATTTTTCCTGCTTGTCAGAAAGGACACAAATGTAATCAGGCTTTTCAATTTAACTACTTTCAACCCAACCAAACCGACCGCAGCAACCGAACAAGTGCAGTTAACGTGTTAACTCGATCTGAAAGAAGAGGTGATCTTTGAGGGAGGCATATAAGCACTTCACTGGTGTGGCTCAGCTGGAGAAACATGCCATTTCAAGTAGCCAGCCAGTTCCGTGTTCCCTGAACATCAGGGAACACTTCACGCTGAGAGAAATTAGGTTATCTTCTTCATGGTTCACTATAGGTAAAGGGAAGTAACGAAACCTTTTTCACAATGCACTACAGGCAAGGAGAAGTTACGGTATCTTTTTCACAATGCACTACAGGCAAGAATTTATTTTATCTTTTTCATAATTCACTACAGGCAAGAAGTTACGTTTTTTTATAAATCACTACAGGCAAGGAAGCGATAGCTTATCCTCTTCAAGGTTCGCAACAGGCACAGTAAAGTTTGGGTTACCTTATTGATGGTTGACTATAGGCAAGGCAGAATTAGGGTAGTTTTCTTCCGGATTACCTACAGTCAAGAAGGAGTCGAGTTACATTGAGGGCCGGCCAATAAACCGATAACCATCCTTAGGCATTATTTGAGTGACAGAAGACTGAGGCGTAACCAGTCCTAAGGAGGTACTGCAACCTATGAATGTTACGATTCGATGAGAGAGAAAAGAAGACATGAGTACACGCCATGGCACAGCATGGCACTCAATGATTGCAACGCAGGGGGAATGAATACTTCCTGATCTCTGAAAATTTAACAAAATACTTGGATATGTGCAGCTGAGCTGCGGCAGGTAGCACCAACCACCTCCAAGTAGCGTGAAATCTCACAATATAGTGCGATGATATTCTTGTTACCCTACACCTTTCCTTCATAATTGAAGAAGTCTCCTCAAATCACCTATCGGAGACCGCCTAGCTATTGTTGTATGTCTCGCTTAACACATCTCTCTGTATCGGTCCCTATGAGATTGAAAAAGAGTCATGAGACTGACAAAGAAGAAAATAAACATCACACGCAAGCTTTCCACTCGTGAAATGATAATTGCAATGTGGTTGTACAGGCCCAATTGATTTGCAATTATATTACAGGCATTTCAAAGGAACAGAAAACTGAAGAAGTTGGATTAGATTAGATTAGTCGTTAGTTTTAGCCTCCCTACCCGCAGCAACAAATGCAATCCAACGAGAGGAAGGAAGAAGGCACCATTTAGCATGGAGTAAAGGGAACGTAGAATCTATGCAGAAGGGGCATAGAAACAGTAAATTGAGAAAGAAGTTCATGAAACAAGATCGAAGTTGACAAAGAAAGTAGTAGGAGGTGAAAAACAGCACATCAGTGAACCGAAAAAAACTTGGTCTTTAATGTAACAAAAAACTTTTCATTTCAACAAAAAGAAGGCCTACCTAACTCTCAGTTTGGGCCCTCATATTTTCTCCCAGAAAGCTCTAATTCCCATAGATACAATAGTTGTATCCCCCTGAGCGTATCTTTGAAGTAAATTTGAAGAGTAGTAGTAGTAGTAGTAGTATTAGCATTGATTTGCTAGCGCTTCAGTAATTCGTACTATATCGCGCCGTAGATCTCACAGTTTAAAATACAGGATTCACATCGTTACACAAAAGCACACTATATAAATGTTGCTCAAAGTTTGTCACAATAACCATCATGGAAACACAACAGCAGCCATCATAAAGACCGCTTCAATTGCCACCCACATCATTGTCATTTTATAAGAGTCCTAGTTGATCTTTGAAGAGATCATCTACAGAGACCCCAGGAGCCCTGACATAAGATACGAGGTGTTGGCTTCGCTTCATAACGTAGGGCTTCTATGACGCATTTTTTGGCGTCTCTTTTGTAGCCTTGATATGCGCCCGGATATTTTATGAGTGTCAGAACAAAGTACAAAGAGGAATGAGAACCGGAAGCGTTTCATATAACAAGAATCTGATCCCAAGTCTGCAAGCTGTAAGATTCATCCTCATTGTGTACGCTCCAATTGTAGAATTTTTTTTTTCTTGCCCAGCGCAGGCCTTGAAACTCTCTATGCATGCTGTTAAAACCTTTATGTGAGATGTCAAACTACAGGGGTGATTACATTATGGGCAAACTCTATTAAATTTTCTGAATATTCTTGGTGACTTTTTCCCTAAGGGAGAGCGCTGAAGCATCACGGATATGGAACACGAAGTGCACACCAAGATTATGAACAAGGACATATCTGTGCACAAAATATCACCGAGTTTCACAGATCAAATGAGCAACCAAAATCAAATTTGCTAATGAAGATTCCATCACTAGATTACTAAAAGTAACGTCTACCTAGTTCGAAGTTGGCTAAGCATAATACATATATTAAATTAAGTAAAAGAGAACAAGAAACAAGAGAGAACACACAAACAGAACAAGAATTGGGTTGTAATACCACTAATAATAAGTTATGTTACAATTTAGCGCTACAGCTCCACACAAGCCGACTTACAGCTATCTGACAGGGTAGTCAAATTGACCTTATTACATCATGTCAAAGATGTGGCCATTTTTCAGATGAAATGTGACAACTCAGGGTGTTCCCGCATACCCAGTGCTCTTCTTTCGCAAATTCCATTTGAAAAAGGGTCTATTTGAGAATTCTGACCTGAAAGAAAGGGCAAACTGTGTTAATCACGATCTGAGGTCACACAACGGTAGCGGAAACAAAGTAGGGTCATTTCTATGGGGGGAAAATAGACCTCCTCTTGTTCGGCTAGCCAATAGAAAGGCATTATTTCAAACAAACTTCATGACGTCATCAAAACTCAGTGTCGTTAGGCCAATAGTGGAGCCAGATTTGGGGGTAGCAGTTCTACCAAATGCGATATGAGTGCTGCTATTGGTTTGTTACCATGACGTCAGCGCAAACATGCCATCAACAAAAAAAAGACTGGTTTGAAACAAACACATCACTCCAGACAGCAGCTCTGATTCAGCTACCAGAAGTCGTTGCCGGCAGAGATGGCAAGTCTCGGAGTCACCTGAGGCAGATATAAACGCCGCCTCTGACAACCTCTCAACTAAATGCAAGCTTTAGATAACATAACGTGTTAGTTCAGAGAACCAGGCTGCTTCAAGTAAAGCTCACTTAATACTAAGAAACAATTGAGCAAGATATGTAAGGGTTGTGCTGCCCGCACCCGAGAGGTGCTTTAGATACGGGGTGAACAAAACAGCGACGATGATGACCAAGCGATGAAGGGGTGAAACAACGAAACTAATGAAAGAAAAATCAAACACAGGAAAGAAAAGAGGCATCTACAAAAAATGATAAAGTGACGCCTAACGATGAGTCAGGAGAGTGGAAAACAACAATAGCGCTAAAATCAATCCCCCCTTCCCAAGAGAAGGCTTTGACGAGTTCAATGGCTGAGAATGCATCTATAATATTGTTGCAAATGTGGAATATTTAAATACGTTCTTCTATTGAATGCATCAATTGTATCATTGCAAATGTGGAATACTTAAATACGTTCTTCAATTGAATGCATCAATATCATTGCAAATGTGGAGTATTTAAATACGTTCTTTTATTGAATGCATCAATTGTATCGTTGCAAAAGTGGAAAACTCAAATTCGTCCTTTTTTTGAACAAAATCAGAGACTCCTTCTCAACGCCCAATGTCTGGGACCTAAGTCGGCAACTGCCACATTAAGCAACGGAAAAAGATGTGGCTTCTCACAAGAGGACTGTCGACACCAACTGCACTTCAGGCAGTCAACAACTCATCGCTGGATTGTGACAATTTCTAGTTCAGAGGGAGATATTTCCCACTGGAAGAAACGAGAAGTGAGTGGACTGAGGCACCTAGAATTTGACTAGATGTTAGCTGAGCCACCTCCCACATCGCTACAGAGGAGGTCTGTGAAACGTTATTAGACTGAGTTCCCCCGGGAAGAAACGAGAAGTGAGTCGGCTGAGGCACCTAGATGAAGTTGAGCCACCTCCTAAATCTATGCAGAGGCGGTCTGTGAAACTTTAGACTGAGGCACCTCCTACTGAGAAAAATGAAGAGTGAGTGGACTGTGACACCTAGAACTTGACTAGATGTAGGTACACTGGTGGTCTGAGAAACTTGATCCAAGAGATGCGATATATTTTAGGCAAGAGGAACGAGACAACGACACCAAGGCAAGATATGTGCACCAACACAAAGAAGGTGAGATACTACGGCAACGAAACCAAGCCAACGATATTAACCGAGAGAAAAATACCATGACAAAGACGTCAAGGAAAAGCCATTCAAAATACTTATACAAAAACAGTGATACTGAGTTGGAGGGAGAGAGATATCTTTCACTCCCTTCTGATTGTGAAGAACAAATCAATCGGGAATTGCATAAGATCTAAGGAGCTTGCATAAGGAGAACATAAATGACACCTTGCGTGACTGCAAAGGGTTTGTGACCATAGCTTAATCAGAGAAATCATATCAACTAGAACAAGTTCATCAAAAAATAGCAGAGATTCAAACCTGAACTGCATCACAGTTCAAGAGGTGATAGTTATCATCTTTGGAAACACGACCATGAAATAGATTCACTTTTAAGATACGCTCGTTTGAATACAAATACACAAGAATTATGACTATGACACGTGAGTCTTTATATTGCAAGCACTACTTATGTCTGACGCTAAGAATGGAATTACAAAGAATTAGGATATGATTCCAGCATGATCATAGCGTTTATTTCGTCCACTGTAACAGGATATTGACATTTCAAATTCCAATATGGGTCTCAACACCATCCTTTGCTGTTGTGATCATCTCTTTACGCAAATTTTGAAGCCTGCAGAAAAAATGCATTTTCACTGTGGTGTTTGCTCCTCGAGAGGGCGCTGTGAAGGTGTGCGCGTCAGCGGTCAAGAGACGGTCGGTGCGCTAGCTCCAAGCAGCGTGAGTCTGTGAGCGGCCGCGATCGTGTGAGGTTCATGTGCTTGTGCGTTCGGTGCATTGTCCTCGGTGATTATTGACAGTTGGACTGCAGCAGAGTGTATCGGTGTTAGCTGTGTAACGGCCAGAGCCTTGTGCGGAAAGTGTACCGTGGGTTGGGCTTGTGATAGGGGAGGACGTGAGTGGCTATTTGGGGTATACGGAGCAGGCCACCTAGCAGCGAGGCTGCGGTACTGAAAAGTACGGTACAGCTGGGCTGTGCTGAGCTTCCTTGGATGGCAAGCGCGTGGGCGAGGTAGCTGGGCTACGTTCTCGTACACGGAATTATTTTTTGTTTATAAGACACAGAGATTAGATTATTAGTTAGTTTAAACCTCCCTATCCGCCACAAAGGCAATCCAAAGAGAAGAAGGTACCATTTAGTATGAAGTTAAGGGAACGCAGAATCTATGCAGAAGAGGCATAGAAACAGTAAGTCGAGAAACAAGACAAGAGTTGAAGAAAGTAACAGGAGATGAAAAACATGACAGCAGTGAACCGAAAAAAGGTGGTCCTTAACGTAACAAAGAACATTTTATTTCAACAAAATGAATGCCTACCTAACTCTAAGCTCAGGGTCTCACACATTTTCCCTCTGGGAGCAATAATTCCCATAGATACAATAGTTGTATCTCCCTGAGGAGGCATGAAGAAGTACGTAATACGCACCAAAAAAGCAGTAAACCAAAAAAAAGGTGCATAATAAAACAAAAATTTATTCTATTTCATCAAAAGGAAGGCTTACCTAACTTTGAGCTCGGGACCTCACCTCTTCCCCCCGAAGCACTAATTCCTACAGATACTAAAGTTGTTACTTCCTTAGGTGTACGCCCTAACGAAAGGAACGCCTACGTATCAATGTCATCAAACAGTTAATAGTATGAGAGGATAGCAAGTGTTTCAAATTTTGAGTTTATATACACAATAAAAAGATTCTTCAAAAACGTCAAGCTTATCTATTTGGACTGCTTCAAAGAAGGAATGCCAATTTAGGTGCAGTAAGAAGAAAGTTACTTGACAACAAGGGCGGATTTTGAACAAGAAAATTAATTATTCAACATGTCAGATTCCTTCTGTTCATTACGTTTATGGCAAAATCCTGGCGTAAACGCGAGACAAGAGGAATGTATATCCTTTGTATAAAGCAGTACAAGTTCACGGTATTAGACGATACAAATTCGCTATCAAATCGGAAATAAATGCTTCGCAAATTGGAACAATAAGTCCCAGATAAATGGAATATCAAGTTTCCGTATAACAGACTACAAACTTACAGGCTGCCAAGGGAATGTAAATTTATGGTGAAACGAAATGTATCAACACCGTAAAACGGAACACTGAGCTACCGTAAACAGGAATGTCAATTCATCGTAAAACGGAATGTCGAATCACCGTAAAACGGAATGTCGAATCACCGTAAAACGGAATGTCGAATCACCGTAAAACGGAATGTCGAATCACCGTAAAACGGAATGTCAAATTGCCGTAAAACAGAATGTCGTATTGCCGTATATCACGATGTGAGGCGTGTTTAAATCATGATGTGAGACGTGTTTAAATAACGATGTGAGGCGTATATACATCATGATGTGCGGCTAACCATATCACCACGCAGAATGAACAACACGCAGTGTAGCTACGTAGACGACACACACCGCAAAAAACTCCAAAGAACATTGATAGCAAAACTCAAGCCAAGCTCAAATCCCGTGGCCAAAGTGGGAGTCTAGAACCTCCCAGAAGAAGCAACCCAGACGTGCCCAAAACAAAACTTTACCTTTGCTAGAGCACTGTGAATCACATGTGGCAATGTTGCTGGAAAGCAAAATTCGCAGTTTTTCAAGGGATTGTATGGGCACGATAAAACAGAATATAATGGCAATGTTTGAAGGAATGTTACGACACTGTAAAATAGAATATAATGGCTCCGTGAAACGGGATATAATGGCACCATTTGAAGGAATGTGATGTAAAATGGAATTTAATGGCTCCGTGAAACAGGATATAATGGCACCGTTTCAAGGAATGTGATGTAAAATGGAACATAATGGCTCCGTGAAACGGGATATAATGGCACCGCTTGAAGGAATGTAATGGCGCCGTAAAACGAAATGTCAAGGCACCATATAGAGGAGACGGTACCTCATAAAGGAATGACTCAACACAGAAGAAACCAAACCTGGTGCACTAGTCGGATGAGTAGACGTGAGTGTCAAGGCGGCTGAGAGAACATAGAAAATCACAGTTTGTGGTCACGTTGCATCACACAGGTCGAGATGGGAGCAAGCCAGTGCTCTTTGCCGACATAGCTTTGTTCGGTTTTCATCAGCCAAATATTACATTTGAAAATTTACCCACAAAAAAGGGAAATCTTGAGAGCGCTACCAGAAAGGATGGGTAAAACTGTGTGTCACATCCACCCGATGTGGAGACGACCGACACAAAAGATTTGATTAAAAAGCAGCCTCCCACACCCCAACAAAGGTGTTCCAAAGAGAGGAAGAATGAAAATACCATTCAATATGGAGTTGACAGAACAAGAAATCTACGCACAAAATGTGTTCACAAAAAATATGTTTGAACACAAAATGTGTTCACACACAAGATTTTTGCGCATAGAAACAAACAGTGAGTCAACACTTTGCACGCAATTGGTCTAACTGAAGTTCAAAATTCAACTTAAATTCAAAGTCTATTGTAATATACAATTTTGAAAATAGCAAACATTAACTGGATCATACCTTCATTTAGCTTCAATTAAATATTTATGAAACTTGTGTTTATGACTAATGGTTGGTCAGCAGCATTATGAAAATCCCCTCCGTGGCTACCGGCGGCACACGATTCGGTCAGTGTTAAGAAATAAGTCTATGAAATAAGATAAACGTCTAAGAAAAACGTAATAGGTGCTGAAAACAGGACAGCAGTGCACTGAAAAAAGATGGTCCGTAACAAAACAAGGAATAACTATTCCATTTCACCTAAAGGAAGGTTCACCTAACTATCAGCTCGGGACCTCCCATTCTTCCTCTGGGAGCGCCACTAACACGGGAAAATATCAAATACCTCAAGCAACATCATTACATTTAACCATTCATGATTGCTTACGTTTACTATCACTTTTCTTCCAAGAAATTTACTTTGATGCTCTACTTCATTAAGAGTATGTAAGTGGTGATGGGAAACTCAACTCCACCAAGAACAGTTCTTTGATCATCAGTTTGTTAAGAAAAACAAAACCTTTAAAATCACAAAGCAAGGATAACCATAAGGACACTTGCTTCGCTTTGTCACTTCTCAAGAACACAACTCTTGGAATCGCAAAGTAACGATAACCTTAATGACACTTGCTTTGCTTCATCACTTCTCAAGAATACAACTCTTGAAATTGCTAAGTAATGATAACCATAGACTGATTTGCTTTGGTTGCATCGAGGTGAGCCACAAATTTGAGCACAGAGAAGTTGTGACGAGTCTCTTTGTTCAGTATTTTCAACTCCACCGAGGATAGGTAACCTGGTTCTTCAAAGCAAAGCTACCACCAAGCACTACAGCTCTCGTTTTGAGACTGAAGTGAACCGCTCTATCACTGCAGCACGCTCTCTGTTTTTTTGAATATGTCTCTAGAAACAAGTTTGCATTCTTTTTAAATATCGCACAACCCTAAGCCGGCAGCTTTATTAACTTGTTGAGAGTATATTACGTCAGTCTTGAATAATATAAGTAAAGCATAATAAATAAATTAACATTACTACAGGAGCATGAAGTCCTCACGCGTTTTATTGGTTTGGAGCAGCGGTGAGTGCACCGCTACTTCCACACAAAACACTCTCATCAACGCGGTGTTGGAGACAGTTAACACTCATTTCGAGCATCTCCATTAATTTAAACTCATATACTTAGCTAAGTACCGGTGATACTTCGTCACACAATTAAAATGAAAAAACAACCTTCACAAGAACCTCAAGTACTACATTAGTACAATTCCTACTTCCTTTCAAGGTACCACAGGTACATTACAGAGATAACTGAACGTTTTCAGAGCACACAGTCTGGAACTTGTTGCTAGGTTGGCATGCAAATGCTAGTTCTATCAGAGAATGTTATTTGCAATAATAAGACTGTATTTTGAAGTTCACTAAATGCAATCCTTAAATAATAGGAAGAACAACACTGGTATGTTTGGATGGATTCTTTCTTTCCTCATTTCTTGAAAGAAAGAGTACATTCAAAAATCCAGTTTGAGATTTGGCGTCACCATGCACATCTTCCTGACATCTCCGTTTACTCTAAACGTTCATGCATTGAGGTTACAAGCAACGTGCGTTAGTTGGCAGCCGTTTCCATTGACCATAAGAGACGTGAGTCAACAAACAAACATCACTAATGCGTTGTACAAAGTGGCTATGGCCTGCAGGGGCTAGCAAAGAATAAATGTCTTTTTACTCACACCGAGGGGAGAGTTTAGTAGGAAACCTACAAAGTTTACACTACAGCAATACTTGAAGCAAGCTATACTCCTTAAGCAGCATAGTATCAGAGTTTGTGGAGTTAGTCAGCATTTCTACGTAGCTATCTGGAGGTCTTGCTGCTACTCGCAACCATCGGGAATGAAGTAGTGTCTTCCAGGCAGCACGCTTTCATGAAATGCACTTCAATATTTTTTTGAAATACTGAGAGTTTAAGAGCAAAATAAATGCTAGCACTCATTTTTGTTTCTTTGAGTAAAATGGCAAATTTTGTCAGTATTTTCTTTGCTTTAAATTCTAGGGGAATCTGAAACGCAAGCATAATGAACATTTGTCAAGACATGTTTTTTAAATTCGCCATGACATATTTTTTTGGGGGAAAATCTGCAAGGCAAGCATAATGAACATTTGTCAAGACATGTTTTTAATACTGTAATACAAAGATGCATTGCACCAGGAGATGAAAAGCTCTAAGCACCCTTTGGTAACATAATGCACCATCATCGGAGTTGTGGTATCACGTATCACGGTGAGGGTAATGGTATCACGGTGAGGGTAACATCATGCTTTGTATTTCTATGTTATTGAGAGTGGCGTACACTGCATCATGGTCGTCTCGCACGCAGTCTTGCTTCAAAATGACGGTAGCAAAACTGGTATTGGTACGTCACGTGAGCTGGGTGCATGGTAGTGCTACACCACACAAAAACTCATGGTACTCATGCCTCAGACTTGAGCTACAGCACTCATGCCTCAGACTTGAGCTACAGCACTCATGCCTCAGACTTGAGCTACAGCACTCATGCCTCAGACTTGAGCACACGGAACACAACACTGCCTAATGAGAAATTCAAGACAAAAGCAGACAACGAGCAGGAACAATATCACTGGAGCATGAGGGTGACCAGGTTACGCTGGAGGATGGTGTCCTTGACAGATGCGAACACGACGGCTATGTTCTGCGTGTCCACAGCTGTGGTGAAGTGGTGGAACAGAGGCTGCCGGTCCAGGTGCGGCTTGCGTACTGCCAGGAACTTTTCCAGGATGAACTGCTGCACGTGCAGCGCGTCGTGGCAGTTACCCTGGAATTACCATGGAATTGGTCAGTTTTCACTAAGCTTTTGAGTTTTACCCAGAAATTACCCCGGAATTAGCAAGTTTTCAATGTGCTTTTGAGTTTTACCCTGAAATTACCATGGAATTGGTCAGTTTTCACTAAGCTTTTGAGTTTTACATAGAAATTACCCCGGAATTAGCCAGTTTTCAATGTGCTTTTGAGTTTTACCCTGAAATTACCATGGAATTGGTCAGTTTTCACTAAGCTTTTGAGTTTTACCCAGAAATTACCCCGGAATTAGCCAGTTTTCAATGTGCTTTTGAGTTTTACCCTGGAATTACCATGGAATTGGTCAGTTTTCACTAAGCTTTTGAGTTTTACCCAGAAATTACCCCGGAATTAGCCAGTTTTCAATGTGCTTTTGAGTTTTACCCTGAAATTACCATGAAATTGGTCAGTTTTCACTGGACTTTTAAATATTACCCTGAAATTACCATGGAAATAGTCGATCTTCACCGGGCTTTTGAGTTTTGCACTGAAATTACAAGAAGAACTACTTCATTTTAAGGCGGCCAGTGCCTGATGCTGCATGAAGTTACAAAAATTATCAGATACTCTTCGATTTTAAGGTTTTCATAGGACATAGCAACAAAAAGTACTAGATTTTCACATGACTTGGAGCTCTTTTTCCTAAAATTAAGTACAGAGTAACCCGAGTTATTACTTCTCTTCAGTGCTGTTGCCAGAAGTTTTAAAAATTTCCGTAGGATTTTAGTGATGGTGCTTTAAATTACATGATTAACCAGATTTCCTCTGGACTTGAGAGCTGATACTCTGAATCACATCCAGAATTTGTAGATTCTCAATGGATTTTAGAGTGGTTACTCTAAAATTATAAAAAAAAATTTTTACTGGACTCATCTGTTGTTTGCTCTGAAATTACAAAAATTATATTTTTACTGAATTTTAAGATGACTGCCCTGAAATCATAAAAATTACTCCATCTTCACTGGATTTCAGGATGGTTACCTTGAAATTACAACAAAAATTGCCAGATTTTCACTAGATTTTGGAATAGTTGCCCTGAAATTGCAACAAAAATTACTATATTTTCTCAGAATTAGTATGGTGATAACTGAAGGTGAAGCCTTACACAAAAACAGCAGCAGAGCATTCATTTGGTCAAGGACGTTTGAAGTTCCTCATTTTGGAGTACGTAGAATATACAGAAATGTGCGTTTGATCACAATATTTTATGGAATAAACAAATTAAATGCGCGCAAATATTATTTTCCCCAGGAAATTACTTTACAACTTAGTGCTAGTCTCTCTAAATGCAACAAAGGTGGTGTTCCAAAGAGAGGAAGAAGCAAGACCCCATTTAGTACGGAGTTCAGGAACTGGAAATCTATGCGCCATGTGTGCTCCCTCACAAGATCCTCTGAGCACAAAAACAGCAAGTTAGGAAATAAGTATAAAAAACAAGGTTGAATTTGAAGAAAGTAGTAGGTGTTGAAAACTAGAATAGCAGTGAACCGAAAAAAGACGGTGCATAACAATAAAGAAAACCTATTCTATTTCAACAGAAGGCCTCTCTCACCATCTCAGGACCTTACATCTTTCTCCAGGGGGAACTAATTCACAGAGATAAAATAGTCGAATCCCTGAAAGGAGGCTGATTTATAAAAATAAACCTCAACATCAGATGTTTAACTATAACAACCAACAAAACCTCAGCAGCAGACGGCTAACAATAACAACACCCAACAAAACCTCAGCAGCAGACGGCTAACAATAACAACACCCAACAAAACCTCAGCAGCAGAAGGCTAACAATAACAACAACCAACAAAACCTCAGCAGCAGATGGCTAACAATAACTTACAAAACCTCAGCAGCAGAAGGCTAACAATAACAACAACCAACAACCCTGAGCAGCAGCTGACTAACTAGAAGAGCAAGTCGCACAAGTAGTCGGCCTCACCACAAAGTCGGAGAAATAATGAGCGATGTTGCTTTGCCTGGAGCGCACTTTCTGGATCAGCAGGTCCGTCTTGTTGAGGAAAAGAATAATGGAGACCTCCCTGAAGTTCCAGTTGTTCACTATGGCACAGAAGATGTTCAGAGACTCTTGTAGTCTGTTTGTGGTTCTGCACAGGACAACAGCATCACAGTCAGGCCGATGTAGTGGTTTCCGGTGTTATTGACACGCTTTTGTGCTGACAAAATTCTGTGTTGTTCTTAAAGTCATGGGCTATTGATACAGTCCTGTGCTATTGACAAAATCCCGAGTTATTCTTGAATCCATGTGCTATTGATACAGTCCTGTGCTGCTGACAAAATCCAAAGGTATTCTAAAAGCCATAGGCTATTGATACAGTCCTGTGCTGCTGACAAAATCCAGAGTTATTCTAAAAGCCATGGGCTATTGATACAGTCCTGTGCTACTGACAAAATCCAGAGTTATTCTAAAAGCCATGGGCTATTGATACAGTCCTGTGCTACTGACAAAATCCAGAGTTATTCTAAAAGCCATGGGCTATTGATACAGTCCTGTGCTACTGACAAAATCCAAAGGTATTCTAAAAGCCATGGGCTATTGATACAGTCCTGTGCTACTGACAAAATCCAAAGGTATTCTAAAAGCCATGGGCTATTGATACAGTCCTGTGCTACTGACAAAATCCAGAGTTATTCTAAAAGCCATGGGCTATTGATACAGTCCTGTGCTGCTGATAAAATCCAGAGTTATTCTAAAAGCTATGGGCTATTGGTAAAGCCAAAGCCAAAGATCCCGTGTTATTGGCCCAGTCTTGAAGTGCTATCTATCAAGTCTCGTGTTATTATTGATCCAGTCCCGCGTTATTGACAAGCTGTGTGGTATAGATCAAGATCTGTGTTACTGACACGGTCCCGTGTTATTGATCAGGTTATGCAGGTGCAGTAACTCCAGAAATACGTGTGGTGTACATATACCAAGATTTATTAGGTATCAATATAATAATATGAATAATTAGTCTAGTCCCCTTCAAGGAATGGTCCACATCAAAAAAAAAAGTCTCATTAAGGCCATGTAATGCACTACTTTATTAACTGGTTTAATTTTTTAATTTAACATGCAAATTCATTATTGAAAACACACTGAAATAAAATGTATGCCACATGATGATAATGAATTTTTTTTCTGAATTGCATTGTTTTGTATCAACTGAAATTCATTTTGAGGTTATTGTCACCCAAAAATATTCAGAACATGAGAGGATACGCATTTAAACTTTTTGTTCAGAAACAGCTAAACAAATGAACTATCGCTCCGACTTACAAACTACGCAGCCTACACAAAGCACATCCGTACATATCCCATCTTGTGAGAAACACAGCAGTGTTATTCAATATGCAAATGGAAAACCCAGAGATAAGTTTGCGTCCTACAAAGCCAGTTCTTCAGGGCCAGAACACTCTAATGCACTATATTTATTTACACAGAGCTTATAAAATAGGTTAAATTAGCTAAGTTAGTTTGAGCCTCCCTAACCAAAACAAAGTGTTCCAAAGAGAAAAAGGATGAAGGCATTATTTGTATGGAGTAAAGGCGCTTTCCCACACAAACTCCAATGCACATAGAAGCAGCAAGCTAGGAAATAAGTTTATGAAGCAAGATTAAAATTTACGAAGAAAGTAGACGGTGCTGAAAAACAGGACAGCAGTGAACCAAAACCAAAAAACTAAACCCAAAACAATTCTATTTCAACAAAAGGAAGGCCTAGCTAACCAACAGCTCGAGATTTATCTTCCCTTTAGGGGCGCTAATTCCATAGATACAATAGTTGTATCGAGCTGAATGAGTATCTACTACAGCTGGCTCATCTGAGGCATCTCAATAAGGGTAATAATAGTAGTTCAAGAAAGCCCCAAAATATAGAGACATCGTTGACACTGATGGCACTATCCTGCAACCGTCACATCAGCTATGGCACAATCAAGATGCTAAACGTGGAAATTTTTTTTTACAATAACAAAAACTGCAGAGGGCATTTTAGCCAAGCACTATTCCACACACAAAAAATGCAGATCAGTGCAGAAAGTCGAAAAAATGTACCTGACGAAGAAATTAAACTGCAGAATACATTTTAAATAAGCATCACACTCTAACCAGAAGATGTAAGTCAATGCAGAAAGCCAAAAATTGCACTGAAATGATGAAAACCTGGTAGGACAACTTAAAAAAGCACTAGACTACAGTGAGAAGACGCCAGTCTATCTGCAGAAAGCCAAAAAATGCGCCTAATAATAATTACAAGCTGGAAGGACACTTCAAACAATCACCAGACTCCAGTGAGAAGACGCAAGTTAATGCAGAAAGCCCCAAAAATACACCCAATGGTACTATCAAACCGCAGGAGAAGGCACTTTGAACCAGCACTAGACTACAGTGTGAAGATGCTCTGCACCAGCACACCTGTCCTCGAGGAGCCGCTGGTCCCACTCGGAAGTGGAGGCCATGAAGAGGATAGAAGTCACGGTCCTGAAACACTGGAACCACTTTTGCCGCTGCGTCCGCTGCCCGCCCACGTCCACGAAGAGGAAGGGCACCTTGTTGATGGTCATCGAAAACTCCGTGATGCTCTTGGTCGCACGGCGGGCGTGAACCACGTCCGCGTCAATAGGTCTGTAGTCCTGGTAATGAGTTCACAGGGATCGTGGGTTGGAAGTTTTGAATTTTACGTCATATGCAAGAAATGCTGGTTTTGGAACAAGCACCTTGTGCCAGAAATGCTGGTTAAGTGGTTTTGGAACTTACACCTTATACCAGAAATGCTGGTTTGGTGGTTTTGGAACCTGCAGCTTGGGCCAGAAATGCTGGTTTGGGCGTTTTGGAACCTACACCTTGCGCCAGAAATGCTGGTTAAGTGGTTTTGGAACCTACACCTTGCGCCAGAAATGCTGGTTTAGTGGGCTCATTTACTGCTCAATGACATTCAGGCTCATTTACTGCTCAATGACAACACGGACCATGCTCGTTTTCATGGCAGTGGCCAGAGCTTGTCAGTATCACTACAGACACACTTTTTTTGTGCAAGTAAATGCTCCTGAAGCAAAAACAAGTGGGCGGGGCTTGTGCCTCTCTTCACTGCTCACGCGTGCACTCGAAGATCGTGTAAACAGGCCTTTACATAATTAATCCTCATTCACTCCCAGCACTAACCCATCAATGGCATGAGCCACATAATTGTAATGCATTCATTCCCAGCACTAACACACTAACGACATGAGCCATGTAATTGTAATGCATTCACTCCCAGCACTAACACACTAACGACATGAGCCACATCATTGTAATGCATTCACTCTCAACACTAACGACATGAGCCACATAATTGTAATTCATTCACTCGCAACACTAACACACTAACGACATGAGCCACATAATTGTAACGCATTCACTCCCAGCACTAACACACTAACGACATGAGCCACATAATTGTAACGCATTCACTCCCAGCACTAACACACTAACGACATGAGGCACATAATTGTAACGCATTCACTCCCAGCACTAACACACTAACAACATGAGCCACATAATTGTAACACATTCATCACCAATATTAACATACCAATGGCACAGGTTCCTAAAAGAAGAAAGAGAAAAGGAGTATTTAGCAAACACTTCCAGTACCATCCTACTAATAGAAGGATTCTTGCTTAAGGCTTACTCAAACCGTCACTTACCAGAGTTGATATCCTGTCTAAATTGTCGAAAAAATAAGCCACACTGTCGATCTGTAAAGAGAGAAAATAGTCTTCCATCAATAACAATGAACGGTCATTTCTACCATTTCTTGCTCATTTTGAGGAAGTAATGTCAGTGATTGTGGCATTCAAACCATTGGAAATGTAGTCAGAACTTAGCAGTTGATGACAATGGACTGTGAGGATTGCTATTATTAAATAAGGAGTTTTGTCATCACTCCAAAGTTTCATCAGTACTTCAAAAGTTTTTTACTCCGATCCCTCAATCCAAAATCTATCAAATCCACCGCATGACTGCAAGGAATTTTAAAAGGTGAACTGGAACATTATGTACAAACTAAACCCTTAAACGTCGCACAGGACTATACAGTTCTCTTTCGAAATTAGGCCTAATATATCATACTTCTTTTAAACAGTACCCAATAACGTGTTCTTTGAAGTTCCCAGCCGAGTGGCAGTTCCTTTCTCATTGTGATGCAGTTGACAACCCAACGCCAGTGACAGTTTAACACGTTCACTGCGTTTCCACGGTTGTTAACGGTTGTTTTGGTTGGGTTGAAACTAGTACAATTGGGAAATCGACTCTAGTGCTCGAATACAATTTCATCCTTCCTCTAAGACATATCAAAATACAATTGCATGATAACATTTCCTAATGTATGATAACAGTTATATTTTAAAAAGTTTGTGAAACAGGTAAGATGTCGTTTACTTACACCGGTACATGAATGAGCAATTTACCGAATGGTACACATGTGGCCCAATACGCAGTGAACGTGTTTAAGACAGTGGTTGTCATAACGATGATGAGTTAAGTTCGACATGATGATGAGTTGAGTTCAACATGATGATGTTAGGCGTCAAGCCCCGATAATGAAATGTGGAGGTTTACGAGTTAACACATTGACTGCGATACAACCCATCGATGGGTCGTGCTTAAGTTTTTTCCCTCTGTAAAACGGCCTATCAATGGCTCATTCAAAAATTATAACAATCTTTTGAACATGATGGTGTCTAATGGACCCAGTTTATGATTAGTTATTATACAACTACTCCCAATTCTTTCCTTTAAATTTCAGTTAAATATTGAACTTCAGTTGAACTCATTGCAGTCAATGAGTTAATTTCAAGAGTAAGTGCAGAGGATGCTAGGTAAACAACTTCTGCATCCGAGATTCCTGAAAATATGAATGTCTCAAGAACATGAATATCATCCCTAACAGGGCTTTGACATAGATCTCAATATTTCATTAAGATCTCATTATGAGCAAAAACGAGACACAAAGAAGGTGAGCTCCAATAGCCACATAGAGCAACTGTAAAGCATTGAAGCAGTCTAAAAATGTTGAAGAAAATCTTGCCTCATTATAAGGAAAACTGTCAGTCGCTAGAGTGCTTTGAAAACACCGATGGTACAACACCCTCTGACCAGCCAGCACTGGCACAACACTCACTAACCAGCTGGTACTGGCACAACACCCACTAACCAGCTGGCACTGGCACAACACCCACTCACCAGCTGGTACTCAGCACGCCTGCTGTAGGCGGTGCGGATGGCTGCATCCCCCCACAGGGAGCGCACGTGGGGCACGAGGGGCACAAAGGAGGAGGTGTCGTTGACGGTCACGTTTGGTAGCGTGGCCAGCAGCACGGTTGCATGGCAGGCATTGGCCGGGTCGCCCCACGGGATCTGCAGCTTGTCTCGGGCATCACACAGCACCTGATGGAAATGCTCCTCTGAGAATACTTGCTCTGTGGGGGGTAGTGGTCTGTCTCTACTGTGTGAGATTACTGGAGCTCTGTGAAGTTACTGTAGAAATGACTTTTACTAAAAATAAAAAACAATTTTATCTTTCTATGTTAGAGATCAGAGCATCAAAGCATGTAAGAGACAGCCAGAGAGGGACATGTTTGATCACTCCTAGCTCAGCCCCTTGCAAATTATAAGCTCTCATGGTCAAGCCCACATCTCTGAATACATAACTATATAATGCAACTATATAAATTTTGTACTTATATCTAAATTGAAAAATGACATGCTCATTAATTAAAATTAAGCAAAAACATTTAAAAATTAAGCACTATATTCAAAAACTACATGGTACAAAAGAACATTTGAATGCATGGATAGCTTTTTGTGAAAGGGAAGAGATAAAAATAATGTTCTTACAGGTACTTGAATTTTGCACATGAATTATATAAAAATTTAAAACGTAAATTCTAAAGTGTACAAGAAAGAAACATCACCTACTTAGAAAAGCATTGTTAAATGCAATGCAATCTACCACCTCAAAACTTTATCCACAGACTGCATCCATATCTTGAAGCAGCTGGTTGTATAAGAGCAAGAGCGGTAGCATGGCTACAAATGAATACAAGGGAGCAATGAGATGTACCTTCATGCCCTGCACAATGTTCCTATAAATTGTGAGTCTGAACTCAGCCATTTCCTCGTGGCTGAAGTGGTAGCCGTGGATGATGCGCATCTGCTTGAGGAACGTGCTCTTGCCACTCTCACCCGCCCCAAGCAGCAGCAGCTTCACCTGGATGGAGTAGATTAGAGTTAGTTTAAGCCTCCCTAATCACAAAAAAGCATCCTGAAGAGAGGAAGGTGGAAGGAACCATTTAGTGTGGAGAAAAGGGAATGCAGAATCTATGCAGAAGGGGCATAGAAACAGAAAGTTGAGTCAGAAACGAGATAAAAATTGAAGAATAAACTAGTAGAAGATGAAACTAGTAGGAAAAACAGGACAGCAGTGACTGAAAAAATGTGGCCCTTAACAAAACAAAAGCATTTCATTTCAACAAAAAGAAGGCCTACCTAACTCTCAGCTCAGGCCCTCACATATTTCCCACCTTGGAAATCCTTTGAATCAGTACTTCAGTAATTTGTTGTCAGCATTTTAAATGTGTTGGATCATATAGTACAAATCGGCCACATCGAAAAGCTTGAGAAATGGATTCTGCTTAAACTTAATGAACATCAACAAGCACGAAGTTTTGAATTGTGTTCGATGCTTCTTTCCCAAACAGTAGAGTTCCATTTTTTGATCCTTTAGTCACTCATGACAAAAAGTCGATTTTTTACGTTAATTAGAAATGATCGGATGGTCAGGTCAATGGCTTAATTATGATGAGACACACAACACTATCTGAAATCAAGAGTCCATCCACAGAAAATCATGGTGACTGTTAGATGGTGTGAAATTGGTGTCTATTACAGTTTTCTGACTGCTAATCAAAGCATCCCGGATGAGGCTTACGGCTATCAACTTGATGAAATGACAACTCATTCACAGAAAATGTGGCCTGCATTTGGTGAACCAACAAGGTCCAATTCTGCTCCATGACATTCCATGCCCTCATGTTGCTAGAATACCTTTACAGAACTCACAGGCTTGTGATATGGAACTTTACCACATCCATCTGATTCTCCTTATGTTTTCCCAACAGATTACCATTTCCCAACAGATTACCATTTCCCAACCATTACCATTTCCCAACAGATTTCCCAACAGACTACCATTTTTTGAGCATTTGGACAATTTTTGAGCAACAAAACATTCAGAAACAAAAAAAGGACAACAAATCTGCTTTCATGGATTTTCCAGTTCTAAAAGTCACAAGATTTTTTTTTTGACATGGCATAAATGGTCTCCTTGGTACAGTCAACCCTCGATAAGACGGACCTTGGTAATCCGGATATCGGATAAGATGGACGTCGTCCGCGGTAAAGGGGGATTGAACGAGTTACTGGCGTTAGTGACGAAAGTTGCCAATAGATAGCACGAGCATTGGCCGCCACCGCTCCTGCCTAAATATTTTAAAGCATACAGCAGTATAGTGCATACAGTATTATTATATATTTGGGTCTTATTAACCCGTCTCCACATGGTCGACCTACCAAGAGGTTTGAAGAAAATGGGTCAACTGTGCAACTTACTGTACATTCATTAATCATGTTAGAAGTTTCATTGGGGGTTCATTGTAAAGAGAGAGAGTTGCTCTTTCTGTCAGTGGGGAAAAAAATACTGCTACCCCAATGAAAATCTATGAAATTTGAGTTTTTATTTCGGTAAAATACAAAAAACAGAAATCAGAAAATCACTGGCCATTTTTTATTTATTGCACTTTTATGTTTTTTTATGATGCATTTTCATAGATTCTGAGTTGCTGAATCTTGTGGTATGTGAATTTTTTTTCAGGTCCAATAGTTCCGGAGTTATGTGCACTATATGTAAAACACAGTTTTTATTTTTTAGTCCATTTTGTATGTAGGCTGTTATCAAGCAGTTTCATCGTTTGTAAAGAGTTTGATATGCATAGAGCTTTTCCTCCCGAATACAATATATATATATATACAATATATATATATATATATATATATATATATATAGGCATTTCGGTTATTTTGGACACTCGGCTAATCCGGACCACCCTTCCTCTCTAGTAGTCTGTCTTATCAAGAGTTGACTGTAGATGGTAAAGATGCAGGGCTGTTCAAGGTTGACACTTTTACTACTTTGAAGATCAAATGCCACTTATTTGATAAATGAAAGATTTTGTTCAAGATCAGCCATTATTATAAAAAACCTAATACATACCAAAATAGGTGCTCACACATATGTTAGCTACATCAAAATCAACTGAACAAAAATTTCAACTTGGCCTGGAAGAGCCTTGCTTGGAAAACACAAGTAAATAGCTCACCTGTCGTCTATATTTACTTCTGTCTTTGCGCAACTGCTTGTCAATTTGCTGAGAACGAGCATGTTGGTCAATCTGCAACAAAATGTAGAATACCAATGTAAAAATTATGGCATAATCTAATGACATGACACCATCCATTGTTGATCTCTATCATTTACATAGGTTTCATCTTGAAATAATAATGAAGTACAACTTTGTACTTTTATTGTTCTCTGAAACACAGTTGCATCTCAGTGACTTGAATATTCTTTAACTGAAACACTTTACAATCTTATCACATTAGTGAACTAATTTTGTTCTCCAATCCAAATGGGGTTTTGCAATCTGAACACAAAGAAATGCCAACCTACCAGTGATTTTAGATTTATTTCAATGTTAAACTATCAAACTAACTCAAACTACCTCCAGCTATTCAAAATATCTAAAAGCAGATACCAAAACTATCATTATGTAGCTAAATTTTCCAAAAAATAACAATTAGTTTCACATTGGAAGGGTTAAAGGTAAATGTAAAGGACTTGACCATAATTGATATTCGAATTTTCGATGCCTTAATAATGTTAATCACATGAAAATAAACAAGTTTTCTTCAATGGACTTTCCGGCGGAAACGAGTATTTTAAAAGTTATGGCATTAAATGAGTTACCGTAACTCCAGTGTTTGAGGCGGGGAAAAATATACCGCGCGGTCCGACGTGAAAGTAAACAGGCGTTCCCGCGCGCCAACCAAGCCGACGAAGAGCAAACCCCCTATTACAAACGTAAAGAGGTTGGGTCGTGAGGGGTAGCAACAGTTCTTTTAGTGAAAATTATAAAACTAAAAGAACTGTGGCTACCCCTCACGACCCAACCTCTTTACGTTTGTAATAGGGTGATGCACTATGGAGTTCCGGTAACTCATTTAACGCCGTAACTTTTAAAATACTCATTTCCGCCGGAAAGTGCATTGAAGAAAACTTGTTTATTTTCATGTGATTAACATTATTAAGGCATCGAAAATTCGAATATCAATTATGGTCAAGTCCTTTACATTTACTGGGTTAAATTTATAGATGAAAAATTATAAAAACCTATCATCGTGGCTGAAAAAGGGTCCTTCACAAAAAGCTGTTGGAAGTTCAAATCACAGAAGTACCACGCAGTGATTTATATCCGTTAAGAAAAGAGAGAACTCGGCCACAATTTACCATTCTACCCACAGTAGCCAGGTATCAGAAATGGGTACTGGCTTAACCAGAGGTAACTGTCATTACATCTTGGTATTAGTTATAAGGCATATGAAAAACCAAAGTACAAGATAACATATATACCAGGCTTGATTGATTGGAATAAAGTATCCTTTGCCACATATGTCCCATAATTCCCTATGCACGCCTTACCTCTTCAGGTGACCATACTGTGCGCAGGCAGCAATCACACAGCAGGCTTCTTGCAGTCATTTTACAGTTGTCAAATCTACTTCCTGAAGTCTAAATAATACGGCACAAAATAACTTAGGAATCAAGCTAAAATTGAGAGAAATTATGTCCCTGCATTGTCTGAAACATGAACCAAAATGAATAAAATCATCTCAAATCCTCTTGGTGTCAGAATTTCCTTCACCAAAAAATTTATTTATCTGCTGCTTCACTAAATCTGCATCAGATCACAGTTAACATTATATAACTCTGCTACAAAAAAATTCCAAGATTTTTTACTTTCACCTCATTAATGATCGGTAAACATTACACACACAAATGTTGGCAACAGAAAAACTCAAAGAACATAACTTATAGAAAAAAATGGGATAAATCTGAAGGATATGTCAGTTATCGATTCTGTACAATTTGATGCCTTAAAATAGTTAATAAGATTGAAATAAAAAAGTTTTCTTCTATGCACTTTCCGTCTCAAATGAGTATTTTATTAGTTATAGCGGTAAATGACTTGCCGCAACTCCAGTGTTTGAAGCGGCAAGTAATTCAAGGAGAACGTCGGACAGCAACACTGCAATGCGCACTCGCTTCCATTGCGATTGTCATCAAAGACGAAACCAAACCTACCGCTATACCTTGTTAAAT